>OY757000.1:3782500-6182500 GCA_963580505.1 Ennomos erosarius
TTTTTTATTTTATAGAGCCACGTTGTCCTGGCCAAAGAAAAGGACCACTTTAATTCTTCCCGCGAGTGCTGTATAAGATGGAAAGATTATCTAGAGAACCATAATTTTTTTGCATGGAACCGGCAGTAGATCTGGGCGGTTATTCTCTATGGGAACACAGATTCCACACGATACGAAACCACGTCGTTATTGTGTCTTGTTCAAATCGTGTCACAGCGTTAGATATATGTACCTTCACTTTACATTTTTTAAGTTTTTCTTTATTTAGAATAAAATATATTGACATATTTTTTGATGTTTTGATTGATATTTCGGAACGCGTCTAGATAAAACGTATGATTTTTGATAGTTCTAATCGCGCCAATTCCAAATTCATTTCGCGCGGTTTTGGTTTCGTTTTATAGAGAATATACTTTTGCAGATTTCTTATGTAAGACACGGAATTCGCGTGGTTTCGAAGTAAGGAATCGATAGAAAATAAAGGCCCTTCTCGAGATAGACCTATGCATTATAATCTTTAAACTGTTAGACCGTGTATGCCATGGAACATCGAGTATTTTATCCGTACCTATGTTAGAGCCAATGATATTTTATTTTGAATTGGTTTTTTCCGTTCATGATAGTAAATCGTTGACAATTAAAAATAGGACACGTATGTATTTACATAATTTCACTGCAATTCTTTGGCCGGGAGACTTTATTATTTGGACGTCTTTTTCTAACAGTCGACAAAAACTAATAACCACCTAGCTATTTCCTAAAAGAGCAACACATTTAACACATTTTAGGAAACACGTAAATAGCATCTCACAGCCTATCCAATATATTCCTCCTAATAACAATAAATTCAAAATCAATTTCATTTTCCTCAACTTTGTATAGGAAGACCTTATTAACCTCATTTCACGAGACAAAAAACCGTTTTCCTTCTTACAGATTCCTCATTTCTCTTCCATTGTTGGGAATTCTTTCCACACGTTCCACATTTATTGAATCAATTTCTGTTTTCTATGCTGCATCAATATTCACTATTACGCTTATCTACGTCAGTTTTCTATTACAAAATAGTGTGAGTACTTCATTGTTCGCGCATAAAGCGGAAGATTTTACCGCCTATTAAAATATGAGGCTGCTAATGATGATGATGATGATGACGAATATATGAGATTTTTTAATTTTTATTCCTTCTAATCACAGCTTCTAGTGCATAATTGCTAAAAATATGCACGGGCCCAATAGCTCAGTTGGTAGTAACCCTGCCTTCTGAACTGAGGGCTGTGGGTTCGATTCCTACCCAGGACAAACATTTGTGTGATGAACATAGATGTTTGTTCTGTGTCTGAGTGTTATATTGTATTATATGTATGTATTTACAAACAAAAAGTATCTAAGTATTATATCCGCGTTATCTGGTTCCCATAGTACAAACTATGCTTAGTTTGGGGCTAGATGGCGCTGTGTGAAATCTTCAAACATATTTATTTATTTATTATGTCAAAAAATGTATGACGTAATGTAGTATGTTTAAAATTAGATTATTATCTTCGTATATTTAACTTTTTTGTTTGTTTGCCACCCCGCGTTTAGCTTGGTAGTTGGTACCTTACCTATATATTTTTGGTAAAATAAGACCACTGCACGTTTAGTTTTTTACTGTTAGTGGAACAACTATTATTATAATAGACTTTTATCATCAGACTATTCTGACCATAGGCCTTCTTTTACCATAGTACGCATCGAGGTCAGCCTTCGGCTCAATACTGCCTTATGACATAGGAAATAGGCTAACGATAATCAGTAAAAAACTGTTCAAAATGAACAAAAATAAATATACACTATGGCAATGACCCCACGTTTCATTTAAACCAACCACCGGGTTGTGGTTATACCCACCCAAACTTTCATTGCAAGTTTGCGGCCAACTTCCACAGCAAGCAGTAGTTATTGACCTACACAGTAAATTGACTTTTGTTGTCAACAAACATCTGTGTTGACGTTCTTGCAAGTTGTTTTATTGAGGTGGTGCCATATTCGGTCGAATTGTATATTTCGTCTCCAATAACTTATTAAACATCATCATCAATACATTATAGACACCCAAATACGGTATTGCTTTATTTCGACGATATGTCTTTTCGATTACATGAGGTTCTGGAAATCGACTACGTTAAAAAAGTTTTCCATGTCGAATACAAAGCCAATCTTTTTAACCACCTTTTCTTTGCTGAAATTGTATTTTGAAATAGTAAGAACGATAGTATAATTAATGCAATAATAATTTTAATAGTATTAATAGCTTAGAATACGAATGATTATAGCTTCTATTAATAATTATACCTAACGTATAAACAAAAAACTAATACCTACCTACCAGGATTTATCAAATTGTGATTTTTTTTAATCAATGATAAGCTAATATTTTAACACGACCTCGGCTATTATTCTCTATGAAAACACAGATTCCACACGATAAAAAACCACGTCGTTATCGTGTCTTGTTCAAACCGTATCACAGCGTTAGGAATACCTTCACTTAAAATTTAGTGATTTTTTATTTTGAGTAAAATAATTATATATATATATATATAACAACTTCGACAAAGAGGTCGCCCGAAGAATCCAACTCGGCTGGGCAGCGTTCGGGAAGCTTCGACCTATCTTTTCGTCCAAAATACCACAAAGCCTGAAAACAAAAGTTTTCAATCAATGTGTGTTGCCAGTGATGACTTATGGAACTGAGACGTGGTCTCTAACTGTTGGCCTCATTACTAAGCTCAAAGTCGCGCAACGAGCTATGGAGAGAGCAATGCTCGGTGTTTCCCTGCGAGATAGGATCCGAAATGAGGAGATCCGCAGGAGAACTAAAGTGACCGATGTAGCTCTTAGGATTGGCAAGTTGAAATGGCAATGGGCAGGCCACATCGCTCGTAGAACTGACAACCGATGGGGAAGAAAGGTTCTCGAGTGGCGACCACGAACTGGAAGACGCAGCGTAGGCCGGCCCCTCACTAGGTGGACCGACGACCTGGTGAAAGCCGCGGGGAGCCGATGGATGCAGGAGGCGAGCAGCCGCTCTAAGCGCTCTAAGTGGCGCTCCCTGGGGGAGGCCTATGTTCAGCAGTGGACGTCTTCAGGCTGTTAATGATGATGATGATGATGAATTATATTGACATTACTGGTGGTAACTTTTGATGTGTTGATGTTTCGGAACGTATCTCAGTAAAACATGTGATTTTTGACAATTCAAATCGTGCCAATTCCAAATTCATTTCGCGCGGTTTTGTTTTCGTTTGATACAAATAATATAGTATTGCTGATTTCTTATGTAATACAAGGAGTTCGTTTCAAAGTAAGGAATCGATAGAGAATAACCGCCGATGGTAATTGACGAATATGATAGCGAATAAATAAGATATCACTTCCAGTAAATACTTTATTTCTATTCAGGAATCATCAAATTATCTAAAAGTACCATAGACGTATCATCCTCGAGACGCCATTAAAAAGTCTATATTCATTAAAAAAGTATTGATATGTCATTCATAAAGCACTACGTTTTTTTATTATATGTGGTTTCTCTAGAGAGAAATTCAATAAAGTTCATTAAGAAACATGACTAGAAATCTAGAATATAACGGATTTATTTTAGACCTGATACAGCGCGTGGTTTCAATCAAGTTTCTTGATATAATAATTAAAATAACACCCAACAACCCATTTGGAAGTTAATTTTTTATAATATACGCGTCAGTCAATAGTTCAGGTAATACATTATCTAGGGTACCCAGGCTACAGGCTTTTGCCCGTTGAATACTTCTTACCTATAGTATTATTAATAAAAAGTCTGATTGTATATTATTTGAAATAATGATAAACACTATTTTTATCTGGAAATATAATTATTCTTATTCTTATTTTCTACACCCCTGAGCAAAAAATAGTAGGCGCAATCAACGATTCGGGCTATGGTCATGACATAGCCTTTTAATTTGACGGGCCCGATAGCTCAGTTGGTAGTATCCCTGCCTTCTGAACTGAGGGCTGTGGGTTTGATTCCTACCAAGGACAAACACTTGTGTGATGAACATAGATGTTTGTTCTGTGTCTGGGTGTTATATTGTATTCTATGTATGTATTTACAAACAAAAAAGTATATAAGTATTTATCAGTTATCTGAGTACAAGCTATGCTAGATGGTGCTGGGTGTGAAATGTCCACACATATTTTATTTTATTTTGTATCTTGTAAAGATTGTTCATAAATAAAAATATATGAATTTCATTTTATCAAAATAAATTAACTAGCTGCAAACAATACTAGCGAAAGACTAATCAATAAGCTTATTTTTACTAGGTACCTAATATTTGAGTTCTTATATTACTTTAGAAAATATTGATACATAAGGTAGATTTATGTAGCTGTACTGATTTAATATAATTATTGAATTTTAATGTATCCCCACTTACTTTCCAAGATTATTATTGCTTATTATGATGACATTTATATCAAATCAAATTAAATAAAATCAAATCATTTGCATTTGCATAAAAAGGTGCATTTATTTCTTATAATATGATCTTCTGCGCTAAGAAATCATTGTACTATAAGTACGCACTCGGTTTTTAATAACTCATTAATTTTTATCTTGTGGTTCAAGTGACTGGAGCTACGATCAAACGTCAGCTATAAATAATCCATCAGGTTTTTACAAACTTTTGGTACTACTATTATTATTTATTTATTTATTTATTTATTTATTTAATACATAAAGATATACAACGGTTTAGTATGATATGCCTTAAACCTAAGTAGGGTTTGTCTAGACATATGGTTCTCGACAACTATATCTAAGTAACCGGTTTGAGTATCAGTCTTACAAAACATACCAGGTAAATTAAAGGAACAAATAAACAAACACTTGCGCGATGGCACAACACATATCTAGGCAGACGTCTGTGGGGCGAGCACGGAGCCCTAACCGCAATACAACAGAAGAAATTCCATTCCTAATTTGTAGATTTCTATAATAACTAAGCGCATAAATTACGTTTGACTGTTACATCTTTACAAGGTGTTTCTATCCGTTGCAATCAAAATCGGCGATCGCCCCAGTTGGTCGGCTGGTGATAGGTGGGTACCTCCATTCTGAGCTCTGCTGTTTACATCGCGCCAGTAAGGAAGCTATCAGCTATAATTACTATGATTACTCTTGAATTTACATTCACATCTAAATTTCCCCAGCAGTTACAATTTACGAAATCAAAACAATATAACAATTCGGTTACACAATCAAACTGTTTGTAAGTATAATACTATTGTTGTGAGGTGTTTGTAATCTGCTTTGTGATTTAATAAAATAAAATAAAATTATAACTCTTATTGCGTATGCAATATGAAACACATCATTGCACAATGACGACCAATGGTCAGAATATCAAACATCTCTATAACTGTTCTCATCTCATCGAAACAGTCAATTATGGATCTTATCCGGTAAAGGATAGAGACTTTGTTTAAGCTATAGCTATGTTCTATTTTGCTTTCACCAAGGAATGTAAGATGAATATGTTTACTAGCGTTCGTGAATGTAAAAAAAGGAAAGTGGAAAGTGATGTCAGTGATAATGTGATTAGACAATTAAAATTTAGAGTCTATTACAATATTCATACAAGAAGAAATTAGTTCAAGATCAAAATTGTTTTGATTACGGTCGTTAAAGGCATTAAAAAGGTTTCTAATGATACAAAATGTAACGCACCGCGGCTTGTCCCACAGATTTTCTGATTTCCAGCTGAGAAATTTGGTTATTTTAATCAAAGTCTTAATCCATTTGGAAACTCCGTAATCAAGCCAGTAAATTTTTTATACTTATTAACGTACATTGGACCAATTTTGCGTTGGTGTAGATAAAACTAACATGAATGGACTGTTCAACACGTATACAGCTGTTGAAGAAATGAATACAGTACTTTAAGATGATGCAATAACAGCTGCGTAGGTCAAGGTTAATCTTGAGACCGCGGAGAAAGCAATTGAAGCTGTTATTTAGGTAACATTATGTGTTAAAGAGATTTTAATAACCTTGTCATTGTCAAGGTAGATAACTCTGCACGGCATTTCTTTGAATGTTATTTGAAAATACTTAGTGTCATGATTACGGTCAACTTGATTATTAAACCTGCTTTATTATATCTTGAAAATGAATACACAACCACAGGTTGATTATTTTCTTTTTCTAGTAAGTTAATTTATTTGTCATGTTTGTCATGTACCATTGTGTTTTTTTACGTTATAAGCGTAAGTAAGCCACTGGAAAATACTTTCGTCTACTATAACGCTAACTTACACAAAAACATAATGAACACGACTGGTACCGATTTACTGATAAAAAATATTTTTGAATTTATTATAAAAAATGATCATGCATATTATTTTTTGCCATTACTAATAAATATGCTTTTCAGACTTGAGTCAGGCAAATAAATTCAAGTTTATAATAAATCAAAATAATTTAATCTTATGCAAAGAAAAGCAGTCAGTTATTAGCAATTAACATTCATAGCACACGTGGCTCAAAGAAAGTAGGATAGAATGCAGCTGTATCGATGACCAGTTTATTTTTAGATAAAGATGGGAATGCTTATTTTACAACAGAGGGTCTTGTTAGCTTGGACCAGGGTCTTTGCAAAGTTTCCAAGTCACGGATGTGACATGACATGAATATGAATGACTCTTTGTCTGAACTCTAACTTGATGTTACAGTGCTAAATGCATTAAGTGGTATTGTTTAAATAGCTATTAAACAACTGAAGTAAGCACGTGATGGATTATTGGTCCCGGAAATTTATATACTTAAATAAAATAATAATAATGTTGAACAAACCTGGTTCATCCTCGTCACCTACTTCGTTATCTTCATCTAAATATCGTTCCCTCTCCTTGTCTTTGCTTCCAGTGAGGTAGATAATATTAGCTTCTTTAGTATATTTATTAATGTCTACATTATTCTTCTTAAAACTCACACCACTTGCTACTTTAACATCACCGTCAAAGCTTAGTTTATCGTCCAGATATGAATACACATTTTTCTGTAAACAACTCACTGAAGGCGAAACACTGCACTGATTTAAAATGTTATCCCACAAGAGATTACCAGTTCTGAACGTTCCGTTGTTATAAACGTCGTTGAAAAATCTACCTGACACACTTTCAATGATTTTCATTCTTTTAGCTAATTCATCTTTGTCCGTATTTTCACTAGCGTCTGTCACTTTTGTATTTATCACTAGAATTAGGACTATTACGGCATTGATTAAATTTACTATATTCATATTTGGAAATTTAGTTTGAAAACTTCTCGGGTTCCGATGTTCACTATATGCTGCCATTATAACAGCATAACCTGCAGATTTTTTGGTTTGATTTGTTGTGTCATCTACTGAGTTTTAGAACGAATGATTGCGTTCTCTCCATTCTTTGTCCTCTTCAACATCGGCTAATTTAACTCCAATTTCTAATTCGTTGAATGCCAGGAATCTGTCGTGCGGTTGCGAATTGGGTTTGAGCTAACAACCCAAAACTGTCTTGACATCATCTGAAAAGAGAAAAGAAAATTAATTTAGTATGTTTTTAAACTGTGTAATGTTGTTTGAATCACGAGGCGTGTCGGGTAAATTGCTATTGTTCATTTACAAACGGAGTACAAAAAGCAGTGATTTATAAAAGTATTTCTACTAGTGTTTTTGCTTCATTGAATCTTTCACGGTAAACTATCGGAATATTTATAACTAGCTGCTCAACGTACGCAATCACCACATGCATGGTAGCTTTCTCGCATCATAAAGCCATTTTGTCGTAAAAAGGTACCAAACTGAGAGACAAAGCAGAATTACTTTCAAATTAAAAAATAATCATTTTCGTCATGAGCCTAAAGACGTCCACTGTATAGGACTCTCCATAGAACGCCTGTTTGAACGGCTGCTCTGCCTCCTGCATGCATCGGCTTCCGGCGTTTTCAAATTCAAATTCAAATTCAAATGTTTATTGCGTTCCATAATGTAACATTAGATAGTGTAATCAAGCATTGGTATCATTACGGACCCTGTTGGGCACAACAACTGTTATTAGAGGAGAGGACGACAGTATAAATACCTACTTTAAAACCAATTCCATAAATTATCAATAATAATCGTCATCAAAATATTCGGCACAATTATAAACATTATTATTTGTCATTCTCATCATTAGTCATTAAATATACTTAATTTAATTTACAATTTGTCATTAAGATAATCTTGAATTGAATAATAAGTCTTACTAATTAAAAATTCTTTTATGTTTTTAACAAACTGTACGTCAGTTTTATGTTTTTTATATACGTCAGGAAGTTTATTAAATAAGTTTTGATCAGATCGTCGGTCCACGAAGTAGAGGCCTAACGCTGCGTCTTCCGGCTCGTGGTCGCTACTCGAGAATTTTACTTCTCCATCGGTTGTCAACAGGTTGTCAGATCTACGAGCGATGCGGCTTGCCCATTGCCATTCTAAGAGCTATGTCGGTGACTTTAGTTCTATTGCTGACCTCTTCGGGATCTAATTTCGCAAGGAAACTCCAGGATTTTGTACCTACCTAAACTAAGAATACTCACGGGTAATATTAAAAAATAATATCGGTTCGAAAAGTAAATGTTATCGTTGAACATTAAATATTATTATTCTAATGTTTTCCATGTTGTTTTTGTATGTGATGCACGTATAGTTTTCGAAAGTAATGGGCAATAGGTAGGTGTACTTACAAGTGAGAGTGACTGACTTACGAGTTACGAAATATATGGTACCTATTACTATTTTGGTCATTGCGTATTTATGTTACATCAATTCATAGGTAAACGTTAGCCCAACTACAGAGCAGGGGCCGTACTGTGAGCTCTAAGCGCGATTCAAAAGAGAGCCTATATTGGGTCGCTTGTCAAAATATTCATACAAAAATAACATTGCGATCCAATATACGCTCTGATTTGAATCGCGCTAAGAGCTCACAGTACGGCCCCAGAGCGTATTTTTTGAGCTCTGTGGCTCTAACTTTAAATTAATAAATAATAATATAAAAATTAATTGAAAGTTTTATTCTTTTTCATTTTCACCTAAAAATAAAAATGATGATCCAATTATATTTAAAATATTTTTTTAATTTCAATTTTTATGATAATAACAACAATAATCATAAAGAATTATTTTTTATATTATTTATAAGATAAAAATTTATAAAAAGTAACAGAATGGAACGGTTATGAGTCAAAAACAAATTAAAATAATGGTTAAGAAAGTTAAAAATATAATTATCTGTACCCTAACTGTAGATTAATTTAATTAAATTTACTTCTAAAGTCTGGGCTTATACCTACGGAAATTTTTGCACGATTTGGTTAAAAAGTTTATACTAACCTACTTATTTTATACAATTTATTCCCGTGACGTAATAAGCTTCATCATCATCATCATCATCATCATCAACCTGAAGACATCCACATAGGCCTCCCCCAGAGAGCACCACTCGAGGGACTGCTCATCTCCTGCATCCATCAGCTCCCCGAGGCTTTCACCAGGTCCACCTAGAAGGGGGCCGGCCTACGCTGCACCTGCGTTCGTGGTTATTTAATTATTTATGTTTTTAGAGCAATCTCTCAGATGAGTGGTACTTTTTTCGTGATATAACCCAAAGCAGCATCCGTTACGCTTTCCTTGTCGCGCGTGGATTAGGCTTGTTGTGATATTTCGCATTGAATCTTACAAAAGTACTGTTTTTAATCGATATCATATTTTTATGCTTGAATGGGCTCATGTTTGACAACATCTCACCTGGGTGGTTATTCTCTATCGAAACACAGATTCCACACGATACGAAACCACGTCGTTATCGTGTCTTGTTCAAATCGTGTCACAGCGTCAGATATACCTTCACTTTACATTAAAGTTATCTTTATTTTGAATAAAATATATTGACATAAGTGGTCATATCTTTTGATGTGTTGATGATTCAGAACGCGTCTTTGTAAAACATACGATTTTTGACAGTTCAAATCGCGCCAATTCCAAATTCATTTCACGCGGTTTCGTTTTGAGTTCATAGAGAATAGACTTTTGTAGATTTCTTATCTAAGACAAGGAATTCGCGTGGTTTCGAAGTAAGGAATCGATACGGAATAATGGCCCAGCTGGCATCCGTTACGCTTTCCTTGTCGCGCGTGCTCTACCTCACGTGGTGACAAAGATCTATTATCCACTGGATTAGGCTTGTTGTGATATTTCGGATTGAATCTTACAAAAGTAGTGTTTTTAATGGATCTCATATTTTTGTGCTCGAATGGAACTGGAAGACGCAGCGTAGGCCGGCCCCCCACTAGGTGGACCGACGACCTGGTGAAAGCCGCGGGGAGCCGATGGATGCAGGAGGCGAGCAGCCGCTCTGAGTGGCGCTCCCGGGGGAGGCCTATGTTCAGCAGTGGGTGTCTTCAGGCTGTTAATGATGATGATGATGATGATGATGATGATGATGATGATGATACTTGAATGGGCTCATGTTTGACAACATCTCATCTGGTGGAAAGTGATGATGTGATTTATGTTAGACAGGCTTTATAGTGCGAGATCCCACAGTGGGAATACCTACGTCATCGAGTACCTCAATAGGTTATCTATAGATCATTAACAGACACAGAATATAATACTAAAACTTAAATAACATAATAAATATACTAATCTAAACTTAAATAACTTTAAAACTAATTCAATAAATAAGTACACCTAACTAAAAACTAAAAACCTAATAAAAAAGTCTATATTGCTAAAAATTGCTATAAATAAAACACGGAATTTAGATTGCTTTCTGCGGGGAGCGTACCCAAAAAGCTGGCGATATTCCCTCGTTGAATTGCGAGGCTGATACGTTGGCCGAGGTATGCGCCAGCCCTTTGGTCACGCTTCACCTCGACCAGCCGTCTGGACAGCTCCCTGACAAGGAGCCGCGCCTGCGGGCCCCAGGGACCCATTGTTTCAACCCCAAACGGAGCAAATATGTAACCATCGCCTAAGCATTCATATTTCCTCCGTTTGAGGTCTTCTGCAGCTTCAGCCGCTGCACATAAACATGTAAAAAAAATTTCGCTAATTCCGATCCTGCCGGGTCATAGAAATCAGAGAAAATTTTTGACGTTTTTTTTTATTTTAAATATTACGTTATAAGGTATCCGAATGAAAATGCTGGCAACAGTTAACCATTGATTAATTACGTAAAAAAATTGGTCTGCGATCGCACATCCTGCCGGAAGTACCTGGCAGACCCTTACAAAGTGCCTTTCACACCATTTACCTATCTCAACGAATACCCCGATGAAACCTATGCCCATTAATAGCCAAGGTGTCCTTAATAATAGATTAAAAGGTCTGCCAAGTCTAAACTTGCCGGAACTTCGTGTTCAAAGCATTTGAAGTTGGATTTCCATGACCCGGCAGGACCGGAATTAGCAACCTGATTTTCATGTTTAAGTGTCAGCTAACGATCTAAAGATAGCTTATTGAGGTACTCGATGACGTAGGTATTTGTATGAATTTCTGCTGTCGGATCTCGCACTAAAGTTAAAGAACGT
Organism: Ennomos erosarius; assembly: GCA_963580505.1. Taxonomy (NCBI): domain Eukaryota; kingdom Metazoa; phylum Arthropoda; class Insecta; order Lepidoptera; family Geometridae; genus Ennomos; species Ennomos erosarius. The sequence continues at coordinate 3,794,145 of OY757000.1, forward strand.
TGAATGACGTCACATCAGCGTTATTCTGGACTGTAGGTTGTGGGTTCAATTCCCACCCAGTGATGAACATTGATGTTTGTTATGTGTCTGAGTGTAGGTACTATATTGTATCAGTTATCTCATTCCCATATTACAAGATTTGCTAGATGGCGCTGTATCAAATGTTCACCAATATACCATCAGGTGAGACAGTAGTCAAATGCTATAAATTATATAATTATATATTCATTGCATTATTGCGTTTAAAAAGAAGTCTAAGACTTTCCATTTTCCTTTGTTTTTGTAGGATGATGTCAGAATTTTGAAGCCACCAGCTGGGCTACCACAAGCTAATACAAAACCATCATGTTTCATGGCATTATTATTTCAAGGTTACAATAAAATTGTTCGAATTCGTACCATGAACTTATAAAGTATTCCTGCGTGTGAACGAGACGTCTACATTTTTATATGGCGTTATCACTGTCGCACGTCAGTATCAACATGATGTAAAGGTATGACATGACAGTAGTATTTGAGTGTATTATTTAACGTGACGTCATCAAAACTGCTCTGGCTCTGCAACATTAAAGTAATCTAACTTTTATGTCATTTGTCAATGTATGATTGAAGTAATATAATAATGCTATAAGACGTTGTGGTGGGCCCCTGATTGCTTTTGGTTTGGCTTAACTGTTGTCGTGAAAATAAATCTGGACCTTTCTATAGACATTGGCATTGTTTTATATATTTTTTAAGAACTCTATGTACTTTTACTTATCTTCAAACTCTGAATGAGGTTTTGCTTTTGTTTGTTTAGTGCCGCTAATTGTTATGTTCATTGGTTAAAATCTATGCTTTTAAAAACAATCTAGTTTTAAGTAATACCTACTATGTAAAATTAAATCTAATTTGTTTTTGATAGCATGTAGAATATATACCAGAAGATAGAAGTTCTTTCGCAACGATTCTTCTTGTAATTTTAAAAAAACATTGATGGCCGTCTACACTCATGTTTGATAGTTACTAAGTTTGCACTTATCTATCTAGGATGTTCCCAAATACATTGCATTAGGTCAGTCTTGGAGGGACAAATGCAAAGGGGTTTGGGTAACTTTGTTCGAACGTTGGCGTCGTTTTTTATTTAACTGCCCACTCTTGAAACCATCATTAATTCGTATTAATACATAACCTAATAGCACTAAGAAGGATAGTGTTGCTGTAAGTAATATCGAAGTCAAGATATTACAGTCTGGAAGTAACGGAACGGGGCGGTAGTAGGAACGGAAATACTTACAATTTACTAAGTGGTAGGACTTTTCTGCAAAGTTGTTCTAGGTAGGTACCACCGCTTTGCCAATTATTCTGCCGCCAAGCAGTAGTGTGCAAGCAATACTGTGTTCCGGTTTGAAGGGCATTGTAGCTAGTGAAATTACTGGGCAAATGAGACTTTATGACCTGATTACACAGTGTAGTAATCTGATTACTAAACTGTGATATCTCAGGATGACGTGCGCAGTGCAGTGACACGCGAAACTTTGCTATTTTAAAGTTCCGAGTGACACGGCAACTGTTATGGGAGGCTGTGTTGCTTAACATCAGGTGAACAACTAGCTCGTCACGTCATACATTCTCAAAAAAATATACAATCGGGCAAAAGTTTTTTTTTAAATTGCATTTTGTCGTATCTAGCATCTTTACGTCCGAGTAGCACGGATACGTGATCGACTTTTGATTTCAAGTGCACGCCATCATTCAAGTGAAATTAACGGTAACCATGGTTCTGGCATGTGCTCTAAGTACCCGTAGTTGTATAATGATTAGTGAAATAGTAAATGTTGATGGAATTGGATAGATTTGACGGAAAAGATGGAATCATTTATTTTCAACATTATTCAGCATAATTATTAAAAATAAATAGTTTTGTGAAGTAACTCAAATTTTATTATAATTTTTAGATTACTTATTTTACTTTTAATAAATATTTTATTTTGCAAGATTAATTAACCACTGTCAAAGAAAATTTATAATACCTACAGTACATTGTATAGAAAGAATGTTTCAAAAAGTTTTTTCTCTCTTTATTTTATAGAAAGAATAGAAAATCCATATTATAATTATACTTTCATCTGTTGTAAAAATGTAATGTTGGAAAAAAATCTACATGGATTTTTTATTTTGCTTCAGTATCAGGTACAAAAAAATAACAATAAAAACAACTATAAAAAATGTTGTGTGACGTCACAATATAGTTTACAAGTAAACACTGAAACTATTACTTGGTCTGTGGCATAAACATATAGGTACTTATCAAACCATTAAGTATGCACAGTACCTAAGTAATTTTAAGATCACGACTTGTGTGTCTAAACGGTTTTTGATTTTACTTCAACTAGCACAGAGTACCTATTGTGCGTACTCTTCCACAACTTATTTGTTCAGGTGAATCATCCGTCTTTAATCAATGAGGACATTCCTTGCATTGTCTGAAAGAGATGGCGAAAAAACGACTAGTAAAAATAAATTAGCGGCAAACCCGTTTCTATGTTTTACCCAGAAAAAAGAAAAAGCTTGACCTTCCATGCCACAGAATAAATAAACCGTAGAAAACACAAGTCAAACAATAACGTAGGCACAATATGAAGTGCTAATGACGTATGTACAATGTACATAAGCAATGGATGGAATGTTCCAAACCGGACAGCCAGTGAAAGTAGTAAGCAACTGCATATTATTTATCAAAGAATTTCTGAAATCCGAATAGTTTGTGGTTACCCTAATTCATTAATTTTGTTGGTTTTTGTTATTGAAAATATTGACAGAATTATCAAATATTTGATAAACGTGCTATCACTTCAATAGCCGGAACCGGAAGTCGTCAATCGCTGAACATAGGCCTACCCCTAAGAGCGCCACTTTGAGCGGCTGGTCGTGTTCTGCATCTATCGGCTCTCCGCGGTTTTGACCAGATCGTCGGCCTACTTAGGAGCCGGCCTACGCTGCACCTTCCGGTTCGTGGTCGCCACTTGAGGACTTGATGGAAATTGATAGGGTGGCTCTATTCTCACACCGGGACTACACGGCTTAGCGTTATTATAAACCAACAAAAAATAATAAGAAAATAATGACGTAAAAAAAACAACGAAATGATAACCTCCGAAAAAATATCAAAATGCCTTTAGCTGTTATGGCGTAACTGGTTACAGAGAAAGTGTATCTCATTGACGAAAAGAAAATAAAAGTATTACGAATACATCTCGATCTTGAGCTCGGAGGAAGAAAGAAAGCCAACGGTTATCGAGACTACGTAAATGTAAACTTGGCCTAAAATAATTTTGAAATGAAGAGAGATTAAGAGTAAAGATTTTAAGAGCTATATTCGGGCTAAGGCTTTCAATCTCGCTACATTTTCGAGTCCCGGGAAAATTTTTCGAGACTCGACCCGGCTCGAAATTCCCGAGAAAAATGAGACTTTCGAGACTACGTCAAAAGTAGGTTTGAACTTGTTTAGGCAGTAATTACAAGCTAATCAAACTATTAAATACTCAAATACAAGCAAAAATAACAACAATTTGCGAGATTTTTCTTTAAATTATCTGCTAGCAAACACATCGCAACTATTTATTTTCACTTTTACGAAGAAATGTATTCACTTCAACAGCCAGAAGACGTTCACTGCTGAATAGAGGCCTCCCCATAAAACGCCACTTTCGACGCTTATCATTGGATTTGCTATAATCACCGCGCTTGGTAATCACAGAAGATTTTAATGTACCAAGGATCCTCTTTAGTAGGGAATCATCAAGTTTATAGCACGTCAAAATTCTTTAAAAGGTTTAGCATATTCCCGCGTCCTATCAACAATATTGCAACAATAACTTTGAATTTAATATAAGTAGAATGATAAAGTTCAGGACTAATACTAAGTCTTATGTACTTATAGCAACAACACGAATTAATAAAATTTTCTAGATGGAAAAAATTACAAAGTTACCTCCAAACCGTACAAATAAACGATGAATACTACACAAAACTTTACATGAAGTTTTGTGTAGTATATATATCGCACTGTCCTACCACACGCCCTTAATAGGTCTCTTAAAATGAAAGAAAAGTTTCCTACATCATTATTTCATCAGATATACCCCTTGCGATTATTATGTGCCACAAAACTACTTGCAGTTGCTAGCTAGCTTATTCTCAGTTGAAATCCATGCTAGAAGACTTTAGTCGGACCCCTTTCAAAATTATTATTTTTAAGCAGCTGCTCTATGGGGGAGGCCTGAATGCAGCAGTGGATGTTTCCAGGCTGATGATGATGATGATAATCAGACCTTAGATTATTAAGCCTGTTATCAAGACCCTCAGATGACTCTTTGAATATTGAATAAGTATGAAAACTGCCGTGTGGTCCCGGTTGCGAATAGGACCACCCCATCTCTTCCCGTGGGTGCCGTAAAAGTCGGCTAAGGGAACATCCAGGGAATGGGCTGCAGCATTCTCCTTGGTCTCCACCATCATAATCTACTGCGATCACCAAGCCGCCTGCCAAGCGTGGTGATTATGGCAAACCCCCCCCCCCCCAAGGACAAGCACCAACAATAACGGCCCCTAGTCCCCGGCGGCTCTGCTATCCCGTGGCTCCGGTAGCGGTCACGGTAACGGCAGGGCAGGGGGTGCGAAGAATCACCGGAAGACGCCCGGCTACCAACCCCACCAAACACGACCCCTGGCCCTGGCAACTTATAACGTGCGCACGTTGAGGGCTGACGAAAGGATGGTCGAATTGGAGGAGGAGATGAGTAAGTTACGCTGGGATGTAATGGGATTGTCAGAAGTCCGAAGACAGGGACAGGACACGATAATCCTAAATTCCGGTAACTTATTCTTCTACCGGGAGGGAGACCAACTTTCCCAAGGTGGTGTCGGGTTCCTCGTCCGCAAGTCTCTCGTCAACAACGTGATCAAAGTCGACAGTGTGTCGACCAGGGTAGCGTACCTGATACTCAGAATAACCAAACGGTATTCGTTGAAGGTCATCCAGGTATACGCACCGACCTCGGCACACTCCGACGATGAAGTAGAAGCTATGTATGAGGATATATCCGAAGCCATGCATACTTCCGAAACATACTTCACCGTTGTGATGGGAGACTTTAATGCGAAGTTGGGCACAAGGAATGGCGATGAGCTGAGAGTGGGGCCATTTGGATACGGGCAGCGGAACCCTCGGGGACAAAGGCTGGCTGACATCATGGAGAAGGAGGGCCTCTTTATGATGAACTCCTTCTACAAGAAGCGGCCATCCAGGAAGTGGACGTGGATAAGCCCCGACGGTTCCACGAAAAATGAGATAGATTTCATGATGACGACCAAGAAGCGAATATTCGATGATGTCTCTGTGATCAGCAAGGTGAAAACCGGTAGCGATCACCGTATTGTAAGAGGCACATTGAATATCAATGTCAAGCTTGAAAGTTCGCGTCTGGTGAGGTCTACGCTCCGTCCAAACCCTGTCCAAATCCAAAACCCCGAAGGCTTTCAGCTGGAACTCCAAATTCGCTTCCAGTGCCTTGCCGATTGCAACACAGTGGACGAGTTGAACAACGGGTTGGTGGAAACTGTCCAAGCTGTTGGAGCTGAGTTCTTCAAGACCCAACGCCGAAAGAGGACTCAGAAACTCTCAGGAAACACTCTTAAATTAATGGCAGACCGGAGCGAAATGAAACTACAGTCTTCAGTTGATATGTCAGCCTACGGTGAACTCAATAGACGTATCTGGAGTTCCATGCGACACGACTTGCGTGCTTTTAGTACTTCACGTATTGAGGCCGCAATTGAGCGGAACCAAGGCTCTAAGGTGTTCGCAAAAGATTCGCCTATTGGGCAAAGCCAAATGACAAAACTGAAGACCGAGAATGGTAGTGTCATTTCATCCAAGCCTGAGATCCTGAGAGAGATTGAGAACTTCTATGGACAGTTATACACCTCGACACGTGAGCCCGCTACTAACACAGCTAAGGACACCAGAGCCAAGTTAGTCCAACACTATACCGAAGATATCCCGGACGTCAGCCTGTACGAGATTAGAATGGCCCTCAAAGCTTAAGAACAACAAGGCGCCAGGTGAGGATGGAATTACGACCGAACTTCTGAGAGCGGGTGGTAGACCGGTACTTATAGTCCTCCAGAAGTTATTCAATTCTGTCATCCTTGAAGGTACAACGCCGGAGGCATGGGACAAGAGCGTGGTGGTGCTCCTCTTCAAAAAAGGTGATAACACCTTATTGAAGAACTATAGGCACATCTCGCTCTTGAGTCATGTGTATAAGCTGTTTTCGAGGGTCATTACGAATCGTCTCGCACGCAGGTTTGATGAATTCTAGCCTCACGAACAAGCCGGTTTCTGAAAAGGCTTTAGCACCATAGACCACATCCATACGCTACGCCAGAATATACAGAAGACCGAAGAGTATAATCGGCCGCTATGCCTAGCGTTTGCGTTTGTGGACTATGAGAAAGCCTTCGATTCAATCGAGACTTGGGCGGTGCTGCAGTCCTTACAGCGATGCCAAATTGACTATAGGTATATCGAAGTGTTGAAGTGTTTGTACAGTAAGGCCACTATGTCAGTGCGACTACAGAACCAGAGTACGGAACAGATCCCATTGCAGAGAGGCGTGAGACAGTGAGACGTTATTTCTCCGAAACTGTTCACAAACGCATTGGAGGATGTTTTCAAGCTCTTGGAGTGGAAAAGATGTGGCATCAACATAAATGGCGAATATATCACTAACCTTCGTTTTGCCGATGATATAGTCATAATGGCGGAGTCGCTCGATGATCTCAGCACCATGCTCAACGACCTCAGTAGAGTCTCCCGACAGGTTGGTCTTAAGATGAACATGGACAAGACGAAAATCATGTCAAATGCCCATGTTCCACCTATACCGGTAATTGTTGGGAACGATACTCTCGAAGTTGTCGACAAATACGTCTATCTAGGGCAGACTGTCCAATTGGGTAGGTCCAACTTCGACAAAGAGGTCGCCCGAAGAATCCAACTCGGCTGGGCAGCGTTCGGGAAGCTTCGACCTATCTTATCGTCCAAAATACCACAAAGCCTGAAAACAAAAGTTTTCAATCAATGTGTGTTGCCAGTGATGACTTATGGAACTGAGACGTGGTCTCTAACTGTTGGCCTCATTACTAAGCTCAAAGTCGCGCAACGAGCTATGGAGAGAGCAATGCTCGGTGTTTCCCTGCGAGATAGGATCCGAAATGAGGAGATCCGCAGGAGAACTAAAGTGACCGATGTAGTTCTTAGGATTGGCAAGTTGAAATGGCGATGGGCAGGCCACATCGCTCGTAGAACTGACAACCGATGGGGAAGAAAGTTTCTCGAGTGGCGACCACGAACTGGAAGACGCAGCGTAGGCCAGCCCCCCACTAGGTGGACCGACGACCTGGTGAAAGCCGCGGGGAGCCGATGGATGCAGGAGGCGAGCAGCCGCTCTAAGTGGCGCTCCCTGGGGGAGGCCTATGTTCAGCAGTGGACGTCTTCAAGCTGTTAATGATGATGATGATGAAAACTCAGACTAAAAACCATGCACTTATGTTGACAAGACCGATGCTATTTTTCAAAAAGGCTAGTTGTAGTTTCTGTAGATTATTAACCAGAATAAAAAATACTCGTGGTTTAGTACATTTTTGAATAGTTTGACTCAAGTCTCAAAACTCTCGTTATTCCCGAGACTGGAGGTAGCAGTCTCGAGTCTCGAAAATACGAAAAAATCGTCGAGACTCTCGAAATTTTCGAGACCGAGACTCCCGGGATGAAAGCCTTAATTCGGGCACTTTAGCCCTCCTGCGGATCTCCTCATTCCAGATCTCAGGATTATTGAGTACTTTGCTATAACTTGACATTTTGAATAAACAAGCAAACACGAGAAAACTCATAAAAGCTTCTGTGGTCGCATAGAAGCACGTCACAAAATAAATGATGCTGACACATAAACCTACACACGAGAATTTTCCAATACGCTGTCTCGTAAAAACCAGTTTTTATTAAACCTTCCATGATTTATTTTGCAACAAAAGCCACTTTTGCCTTTCTGGTTCGTTTAACATTATTTATTACTTTGTGGAGAAAATTCATTGTTAAAAACTGTTTAACGGTTATTCCTTACACTGTTATGGTTGCCCATTCATTTGGTCTTTAAACTTTCATCTAAAATTAGCCGGAAGTTGGATCTAATGATGGTTTTTAAATGTATCCCAAATCTTGAATTTTTTGTATACATAATCTATAACCACTGCAATAGGCATGATGGTAAATTCGTTCTTTTGGGTAAGTTAATAATATTCCTCAAAAGATAAACATTTGTGAAAACAAAATTAAATATCTCGTAAAATGACCAAGTTACAAGCATTTTAAAAACCGGAATAGAAAGAGATAACTCAAACGGCCAGTGACGTCAGAGGAAGGTCGTTCATAGTACCTCATTACTAAGCTGTGGTAGCTTTACATACAATCTCTTTGGCATGTGACGTCATGAGTGGATTTTTCATAGTAACTGTGGGAGCGCTCTGTTTCGCGAGAACGGGACAGGAGATGCCTCCTGTAGAAATTTTAATCGCTTATTACTCTGTAATTTATTTACCGATTTTACTTATTTTTTCAATAATTGCATTCATTTTTAATTTTCTTTATGAAAGTAATATTTACTTATTCATTTTTAATTTTAGTCATAATGTATAGTATATGCTATATTTTTAATTTTAGTCATTATGTGTATATCTATTGTAACATTAATTTAGGATGAGGCACCCTCTAAGCTGATTTTACACTTAAAATACTTTTGCAGACATAATTGTCTATTTAATGAAATTCATGAGGTTCAACACTTTTAACAAATTAGCCGCCACGCGTCCAGATACAATTCGGTTGCCTACACCTATTGTTTTGTCATAAGATAATAGTCGTTAAGTTAAGGCCTTTGGGTGATCTATATCTTGTTTTAAAACCTGACATCAGGACAGACCACTTGCTTAGATTGAAAGAAAGAAGTAGTGTACAATGAAGACGCATTTTTAGGTAAATTTAGAAGCAAGATATACTACTGGTTGATGAAGATAATAAGAAACCAGTTAAAAGCACCCTTTCATAAATTTACATTTAAGCAGGTTTCAAAAGTAATTAAGCGCTTTATAAAAATAGTTAGCCATGATTCATCTCGCTCAATACAAGAGTAGCAAAAAAAATTGGTAGGTGTAGTTCCATCTACATCTATCAACGACATCAATTCAACGAATACGTCATCAAGCCGGACTCTGACTAACTGCTACTTGATTTATCAAACAACCAAAAAGTGTGTTAATGCGAATGTCTATCGCATCTGGTGATATTATTGGTACCAGATACTTTCCAATCATAGGTGATGATTTTCATGTCAATAGCACGTAAATTAGTAACCATAAAACAAGTGATGTTAGAAATTATGACATCATTGACTCGTTTGTGAGTGTTGAAACCTTATGAAAAAAAAAAGCTCTTAACACCACTAATTAGGATCTTACCATAACTAAATATATACTCCTTGTCTGTGAATCCTATAGAGATGTGCAGCCACTTAGTCATAGGTACAGTTATTTGTGTAGCAGTTTAAATTTTTGATATTAATGCTATCATTAAACTTGTACTAAGTAGTTATAAATTGTAACAATCAAAAGCACAATATCAGCTAATTTTGAGAGACTGTTTTATATTCAGACTAATCACAACCATTATCTACTTGTCAATCTAATTCTTGAGTCAGTGGGTCACCAAGTTCGGACTCCAAGATTGAAAGTAAGTCGACCTTGTTAATAGACATAAAGGTTTACATATTATTTACCATTTCCTCAAGATAAGGTTCCTGTTTTACATCTTCTGGTCACACCGGTTTGTGGAGAAAGTATGATCGAAGCCCTTCACAGATTTTTATGTTTCACCTCATAAATGTCAGCAGCCCAATACATTCCCACTGCTGGGGCATGGGCCTTCTGTCACAGGGGCCATAATAATATCTTCAACACTGTACTTGTTTTTGGATGACCCCTGATCTGTACATGTTTGTGATACTTGAACATGTCAATGTCCTTCACTGTTGTAACAGTTAGTGCAAACTCCACAATACATATGACTTAAAAAGTAGTTGGCTTAGTGGAATTCAATCCAAGATGCAGCGGTTTTAAAGACGCACTAGCTACTACTAGACACACGCGCTCTCAAATACATCCTGAACTGCTGCAATATATTATATGTCTTTGGCGACAAACCTATGTTGTTGGTGAATTGGATCGAGTTTAAGCAGTGCTCTAAAAATTGGTTTCAATACCGGAATACTACAAATTATTAGCGGGAACAGTGAAATTTTATCAGCCATTTTATTTAACAGAAGTGGTTTTTAAAGTGCCTAAAAACGACGGCGACGCAACTTGTTTTTTGCGGTCCGTTATTTTAAATGCATAATTATTCAAAGTTAAAAAATCAACGATTTGTATCGCAACCTTGGAGAACATTGTGACTAACTACCTATAAATCGCAGACAATCTAATGTAGATTATTTTGAAAAATGGACTATTATAATCAGTGCCAATAATAGTAGAACTGTGGATAACAAAGACGGAAAAAGCGCAAATATAGCAAATGATCTAGGTTTCCGCGTAGAAAGTGTCGAGAAACGGTTAGAAATGTATACGAAATAGGATGACTAATGTTGCAGGAAAGATAGTCGCTGGCGTTTGTTGTGGAATAAAGTTTACGGCCTCTCTATGACTGTTTAGGTTCAAATATAGAGATAGAATTCAAACTAATTCCAACTCTGTGGGTTCAAAGAATTTATACACAACCCTGCCACTAATAGCAACGTTAAAAATGGTTTATGTGCGAATATATTTTAATCTTTCTTACACAAATCAAAACAGAATAGCTAAAAAATATTCTAATTTCTACGTTCTGTTACTTTTTCTTTATAACCTTGTTTAAGTATCGTATTTGGTACTGCATAATTTGTTATCATTATCATAAAAATAACTAAACATAGGCCTCCCCACGGAGTACCACTTTGACTAGCTATTTGCATCGAACCTGCGGTTTTGACGGTCCACCTAGTGGAGGTCCGGCCTACGCTGTGTCTGCAGGTTCATTTTTATTAGTCGCCACTCAAGATCCTTTCTTCCCCATCGGTTGTCAGTTTTGCGAGCAGCATGACCTGCCCATTGCCATTTCAACTTGCTAATTTTAATAGCTCAGCGTTTACTAGTTCAGCGCCTTTAGTTCTGCGGATATTCTCTTATCATAACAGTAAGAAACCACTTCAATTTACATATTTAACAACAGGCTTACATCAAGTAGAGCCTAATACCGAGTAGAGCCCTTAGAGTAGAGAAAACAATGGTGAAGTAGAAGTATTTTTTTATTATTATAGACAGGCGGTAGGTCGTATTTGTATAGTAGCATTGATTCTTTGTAAAAGATAAGCTGCTATTGGTAAGGAGCGCTGACGTTGAAGAATGTGGAGAGCTTTCTTCACCTACAAAAATCCTTAAATGGTTATCATACGTGGCTCATTATTTTTCAAAAAAAGACTAAAAATAAACGCGCATAAATTTTTCCGTATTGAAAAATTAAAGAACACAAATAGCTACCATTCAAATGAAAGTCAACATGGTGTAGATAGAGAAAATATTTTTGTAAAAATATATATGCACAAATTGGACATCACGCTATCCCATACCTTCACGCGTGGTTAAGCATATCTACGTGCATTACAATTTATGGATGGCCTACCACAATGTATGTCCAATAAATTATCCATTATTATCTAGTGAAGATAGATTTGTTTGACTCAAATTAGGCTGTGAATTGTACGTCCAAGGCAATTTGGTCTTTGCGTCTAAGTGCAGAGTGGCAGTTATCGCGCTCACTTAGGTTTAACTTTCTTTGGATCAAACTGTACTGTCTATTTATGTATCTTTTTCTTGTTTTCCATTTCACTTAGTTTAACTATCATAATCTGGCTAATCCGGGCTCTAGAAACCTTCCGAAAAGGCTTGACGTAAGGACTAATAATATCCTAGGACAATAAATGGCCGATGGTTTAAGATATTCTTTTAACACGTAATTCCTTAGCTTTTACGCAACAACTTTAAAAGTTGGTACCTATTTTAATTGTCATATGACTAAGCCTTTGCAATATTAGATTTACTGACGTTTGTGTGTTAGTGAATAAAATTGCCTCAATTTTATTAGTGGTTACAAATCGAATCCACACACACACGCGCACGCATGATTTCCATCACATTATTGATTTGACTCTATTGCAATCTCTCTTTCAAGCACTAATTATCATATTATACTTAATTTTGTGAGATTCATGACAACAAGAAACTATAATTAGTCAGAAAAATTGAGCACTTAAATTAGTCCTTGTTTATTATATAAGTATTTTATTCTAATTTGCAATAAGTTTAATATAAAATATGTAAGATATTAATATGTATTATATATTTGTTTGAAACTTTATCTATCTAAACTCATATTATTATCTATTGCTACTTCTTATGATTATTTTATTTGGGTAATTCTTTTTCTTATTCGTTTTCAACCAGCACTACAACTTGTTCCACACTACACAAAAGTTAACTGGAAGAAAATGCTACTTAGCATTAAGTTCACCCATGTACTTGATGTACTCTTGTGCAATAAAGCATTTTCTATCTATTTATCTATGATTTCAGTAGAGTTTCTAGGAAACAAAGTAGGATAAGAACATTTTGGAGTTTGTCTTGGTCCAGAATTGTGATGTCATCAGTCTATTACAGCTTTTTAATTTCAGCTGTAGTTTATTACTTTTGTTATCTCTTGAAATCGTCTATTCCATTTCCATGTTTCCTTTTCTAATAATTTTTGCTATCTGCTGTCTTAGCCTATTCATTTCTGAGACGCTTTGCTTATGCGGTTTCTCACAATTACCACAATCCTGTCTAAGATTCATTCGCGTTCTGCCCTCGATCCTTACAATGTCATCGGTTAGTTCCATAACGATTTTGCTCAACAACCTAGAACCTATTGTCAATCGGTTGGTTACTTTTAACTTCTAAACTACGACATTAACATCAACTAAACTTCAAACAGTTACGAGTAATTAACCACGTAATAACCTCTTCATAACGGTAACTGTAACATTAAAACTGACATACAGATTTAAATGTAGAACGACATGGCGGAAGCCCCTAAAATCAAGCTGAAGGTCACATCGTTGCATACCAATTTTACCATTAATTATGGAAAATTTATTATGTTAAAATAATATTAGTGGAATGGTGGAACGTATTTAGTGTATTTAATAAATAATTATAAGCGGTCTCGATCGTGATCTCTTCCCATGAGGGTCCGTAAGCTCGTTTGCTACATGAGTTATTAAAAAATAAAAAGAAGCAAGGGGGAGTGAATATATTTTATGCCACAAACTAATATCTTCCTGTAGGTTTTGATTATGCAGCATATTCAAATTAAGTAACCGTTATAAATGAATGAGCTCCAGTTAATGTGTCCCATTAGAAAGATTAGAACCTATTAAAGAGCTACAGAGAAACCAAATGCTCACTATGGTTCATGTCTGTAATTGACTGCGAATCGATAATCGATTCATCATCATCGATTATCGACATCCATCAGTGATCCTTGTTTGCCACTGCATCATCAACATCATACAACAGCAGTAGCTGACGCATACAATCTTGATGCAATTGGAATTGCTAAACAGCATCTCTAATCGATGCTGATTACCACGGTTCGAGCGGTACTACCTCTGCTATCGCTACATTGAATCATCCACACGCTCTCTATAGACTAACTAGGGGTTTAGCAAAAATCCCAAACTCTAACTCCAAAATGTATTGAAATTATATTAGTTGCGGAAAAGTATGTAAGCTATTTCCGAAATGTCATTCCAATACATTTTGGAGCTAGCGTTTGGCGTTAGCGTTAGCATCGCGGAAGATTGCTAGAGTTTCGCCGCGGAAACTGCTTTACTTTAAGCACAAACAAACGTACAAACAGATAACATTTTATTTGTATACAGCAGCTATTTGCTATACTATTCTTTATTCTATTATGATATAATATTGAATGGATAGAATCTTTGTTCGCTTATTGTATACATTTCACGCTAAATCGATAGAACCAATTTGCATGAAATTATTCTTTACAAACTTACTTACACTACAAAAATTAACGTAAAATTAATTTTTTAGCCGGATAATGATGTTTCTCGAAGGAAACGGATAAAAAATGAGTGAAAACGCTGGTATCTTGTAGTTATAACAATACAGAATCCTAATGGTTTTGAATGAGCGAAATAATGACTTACACAAACCATAGAATGCTTTTCTCTGCGCTTTATAAATGGCTCTAGGTCAGCCAATGAAATCGGTGAACAGTAGACAGTGGACTGGCAGGTATTCTTGTTTTGCAGACAGCTTCTTAGGAATTTAAATCGAGCCTAACCACATTCATTTACATCCTATTAAAATCTACCAACAGTGTTGCATTATCAAAAAGGATAACAACTTAAAATTCTTTTAATCCATGTTCTTTTCAGCCAGCTTAACCTTTCAGTTTTCTAAATTTAAAATGAAACTAAAAATACTTACTTACCAAAATGAGGTGGTTTTTAATCCAGATCCTTGCTAAATCTCGGCAATGGTTTGTTTACGTCCGATAGAGGTCACAGTCGCCGTATGCGCACATCCACTTCGTACTAAACGAATTGACTCACTAAAGTTATCTCGCGTGGCGAGAGAGTGGTCTCTTTCGCACTATTCGCCGGTAGTGATGGAGAAAGTTTTGTCGATAGTTGCTGATTGTAAACTTTGTATAAACTTTGCTGTTACCAGATTATTTTTGCATTTATCCCAAATATTGATAAGTACGTATATTCATTAATATTACAAATACAATACAAATATAATACTGTCTTCCTTTTTCTTTTTTTTTTCTTCTTTTTTGTTCATTCTCCTCATAAAAACATTCAGATTATAGCTACGCGAAGAAGTAAAGAGTAATTGTATGACTATAATTAGGAAAGAAATTAAATCGTACAATTCCTTGTCACATCTAAATCGGTGAAAATGGATAGGTATGAATTATGTATCTTAATATAGAAGACCGATACACTTACTAATATTTAATGGAAACAAAGCAATGAGAGCTCAGTTGCAATGAATTCGAGATGCTATAATCCCGCAATAAGCTAAAGCTTTTAGTGAATAAAAATATCATAACAAAACCATGACATGGCAGTAAAGTGATTTTTAGGATTCATCTAGCTAACTACATAGTGCATACATAGAACAGATTGCTCAATCCATAGCAAATGTAAGCCATAACTTAATATTGTGCTCCTTCCTAGTGAGCAACCTCATGAGACGTCTCGTGAAAGCTGTTTCCCTATCCAGGTGCCACTTCTTTCTTCCATAAATATTGTCGTCTAATATGCGGTCGAAGGATACCCTCTGAGACATAAATAAATGTAAATTATAAGCTAGTTATTTAAAAGTCGTAAAAAGAAAGAAATGATAGACAATGTATGAACACATTAAATTCGTTTATAATAATAATTAAAATAAAATTAATGCTGTTAGAGTATGTAATAAATATTTTAGAATGTTATATTCCTCGTGACATAATCAGCCATGACCTCTTTCCGGTGGCACGTGGCATCTTTAGAAGGAAGTTATAAAACGAAGGTGAGGTCAACGCCATTATACTTTAAAATTATGTCTTAAACTGAAATGTCCGACTTAAACATAAATATTTGTTGTGATCAGGAGATTTTTTCACATCATCGAATGTAACTAATAAACTTTATTAAAACATGACAGAGCACATCAGCACAAGATGAATGACGTAGATATCGACATTGTTTTTCCCATCACTAAAATTTGTCAAACCGCGATCGCGTCAAGAGCAAGGTAAAGATCTAGGTCTTTGACCGCGTATAGTGGCTGCTGGAAAAGGTGAGTTACACAAACACCGGTTAGATATTTTAATCACCAGTTAAAATCAAGTAAGTAAAGTCTTATAAACTTCGTATCGATGGTATAAGTTACGTGATGCTTCTGTATTATTCTCGGGTATGTATTACTTGCTCTGCCTACCTTTTATCGCTACTATGTAAATATTATGTGGCTGGTGGCTATGACTAACGGATGTAGCCAAAAACTGCCCAGAAAACGTAGGGAAAACGATTTGGCAACAATTTATAGGCACGTAAGATATTTTAAACATTTCACCAACAGTAAGAACCACTGTGATTGATTAGACGATTTCTTTTATTCCAAATTAATTAGATGTACTTATCTATTTTATTTTAAATAGATATCTTAATTTTTTTAGATAGTTACAATATATCCTACCTATTCCTATTTTGTGATAATATAATGTTGTATGAAGTATTGAAAACTTCATTGTTTCTTTGTTTTTTGTAGAGTCAAAATAAAAAGGTTTAACACAAAAAATATGAAATGCCTACATGGTTAGGTATTTAAAAACATGATCAATTTAACGGGCAATGTGCCTTTATTCTTTCAACTTAACTGATACAATAATAAAAACTACTAGCTACACTATAATATACCAACTACAAAAAACATAAAGGTATTTAAACTTGTTTTAGTATCTAAATATATTATGAAAACTTCTGTAATTAACTCAATTATCAACTATTCAATAATTGGTAATTATGCATAGTATTTGTGTACCTACCTACTTAAACTTATCAAGCTATCACTTAATTGCGATGGTTTACCATAACATTATGAAAAGTTATAAAAGTAGGTTGTTATTATGAAAATGAGTGAAATTTGGTAACTGAACCTTATTACCAATATTAATCATAGGTTAAGATGTTTGGTGAAACCAGGCCGCGTCTTTTCGAAAGCGACAGCCGACTTGGCGCAGCCGCAGGGTGACGTAGGTAAAATAAACCTACGATTCGGCTGCTTAAATACGAATTCCCATTCACAGACAAGATTGGCATTATAACTACTGTATCAACTTATTAAATGCTACTTAGATAACTTTGGAATAGATTTTATTGATTAAACCCTGATTTCTCATACGTGTGTTAAAATTAAACTCATGTCAACACTACTTACTTTTACTAGGTGGTTGGACTTTTCTGCAAAGTTGGTCTAGGTAGGTACCACCGCTAAGCCAGTTATTCTGCCGCCAAACAGTAGTGTGCAAGCACTGCTGTGTTCTGGTTTGAAGGGCATTGTAGCTAGTGAAATTACTTGGAAAATGAGACTACGACCTGATCACACAGTGATATTATGCCATATTTGGATGTTTTATATATTAATACATTGATATTCTTTTTTTTTTGAAGCCAAGGATAAGGTCAATCATCAGGGGCATTGAAAAAATTATATTATGTTTATTTAAGATTCCATATGGACTAATCGTCATAAAAAGGTTATCTTCCTAATATTTTGTTTATTTACAATGTTTAGTAACGATTGACTAGTCAAAGTTTCTTAATTTTAGATGGTTTTTATTTGTAAAATAAAGTTTATTTGTTAGGTTGAATTTATTTGAGAACAAACGACGCATTTTATTGGTACTTTCAGAAAAGGTCGTTTGTTTTTTGTGTTACTCATAAAACTTTTATTTCGGTATTAATTTATTATCTTCTTTACACGGCATGGGTAATTAAAAAGTTTATAATTATTCATGTGTTTGCGAAAACGGAAATAAAGGCAGGAACAAAACAATTATATTTATTAAAATTATGCTTGAATTGTGACGTTACCTTACCTACCTACCGTGTAGATATAAATTACTTAAGTGTAAAACATATTTATTTAACAATAGTTGGCCCGCCCCGGCTTCGCACTACTAATTAGTATTACGTAAGTACTACTATTTTAATATCTGTGGTTTTAAGTTTGACAAACCCTTTGACAAATTCTTCACCCATCAGGTGAGTTGTTGTCAAACGTCTGCCCATTTTTGCTATGCCTGCCTCCCTTCTATTGCCATCCCATCCATTCATCCGTTTCCCCTATCTTTTCCTTCTATAACATCTTCCTTTCGTGTAAATAAATAGGTTATTAAATATTATAAATTGTGAACAAAAATTCTTGAGTAAAAATGACATTGCTTCGCGCAACCTGCTTTTGGCCGTTTTAGAAAAGAAAAAGTGTCCTAAATATTATTCTAAAAAATTATAACACCAGCACCCCTATTCCCAACCTATCGGAAACCTTTCGATTCTAAATCTAGACTCTCCATCTTCTTCATCTACATTTAGAATGAAAGGGACGGAGAGTGTAGATTTCGAATCGAGACATTTCCGATAGGTTGGGAATAGGGGTGCAGGTGAACGACTAGCTCGTCCCGTCATTCAATCTCATAAAAAAACCATACCATTCAGCAAAATTCGTTCTGCAGTAGTTCCAGTGTTTTCAGCGAAGGGAAGAGACCGGCAAAAAAATGATTCCATTTCTATATCAATAAAGCGTAATGTTGTCAACATTTTCAAAAAATATTCATTGTACCGATTTTTTTTATTTTATTTATTGAACACCAGCATAATGTACACTGTTACAATATATAAAAACATTATTTTATAAGGGCTAAGTGTCATTACAATTATTGGCGAAGACTGCATGCAAGTAGATTAAGCAAGTAAACAAATGTGTAAGTAAATAATTGTAAATTAATTTTGTAGAATTTTGTAAATTATACATAGTTAAAATATAAGGATAAAAATTATATATGAATTGAATATTTAAATTAAAAATAAAAATGCCAAAAAAATGCCGAAAGTGAATAGAAACAATATACAATAAACAATATAGAAATTCTCAAACTATAAAATGATGATGATGAATTTAAAGAGCTTTAATAGTGGACTTAAACTTGCTTATGCTTCCTTCGAACAAGTCTACTTCATAATTTTTCGAGATTCTGTTGTACTCTTGAAGTATCCTGTTGATAGGCGCGTTCTGACCAAGATTGGATTTGCTGAAGCTATCTTTTAATAAGTTAAATCTAGATGCTCTGGGCAATTTAGCCCAGTTATATTTATGTATTGATTGGTTGATATTTATTGATGGTATAAAAGTGTGTTTTTTTTTCTAGTTCTTTTCCTTCTTCCCGTGTAGACAAGTGTGAGCACCTAATGCTCTAAGGTGAGCACTTGCCCAGATGCCTTAGTCAGAGTTTTGCTCTCGAAAAGTCTCGATGAGTACTCACGACCGACTGCTCACCGGATGCTCCGTCATTTGTCAGTTTTTCGCAAAGAATATTAATTAACAATACCGCTAATAATTTATACTATACTGTGGAGTGCTATTTAAATCTCGACCAAGACTCGTTTTTTCTCTTTATAAAATAATTGTTTTTAGACCTTAAGTTAAAAATGCTGAGCCAAAAGTGCCGCCGCCTAAAATTTGGCGCCCCAGCCCAGCCTATTCAGCCTACTGGTAAATCCGCCACTGGCTTTATTGACTTTGATGATAGTAAATTAATAGATAATTATTCGTTTTTACCCACTCGGTCGCTAAGCTAGGTATAATTTTTAGTCCGTGAGTAAAGTTAGATTAGTCGCTACTCATTCCTTACTCCACGTGTATTAATACAATAAATACTTGGAGTAAAGTTTTAGACACAATTTTGTTTGCTTTTTCATGAATGTTTTTGTATAATATATATTTTTTTTATATTTTACCGTCGAAATGGTATTCCAAGTCTTTTTGCTCTACATCGTCTGTTGTCTCTATTTGTACTGTGTTGTCAAAAAAAGGAGGCAGAAGGGCATATTAGCCCCACCAGACTTACCAGGGAAACTACCTTTGATTGGACACGCCCATCTGATTTGGGGAGATAGTATACGTAAGTTTCTTTGTGTAATAGCCATGATGACTACTATTAAAAATGAACAAGTAAATATTACTTTCATAAAGAAGATTAAAAATGTTTGCAATAATTGCAAAAAATAAGCAAAATCGGTAAATAAATCACGGAGTAATAAGCTTTTAAAGTTTCTACAGGAAGCATCTCCTGTCCCTTTCTCGCGAAACAGAGCGCCCCCACGGTTACTATGAAAAATATACTCGTGACGTCACATGCCAAACAGATTGTATGAAAAGCTACAACAGCTTAGTAATGAGGTACTATGAACGACCTTCCTCTGACGTCACTGGCCGTTTGAGCTATCTCTTTCTATTCCGGTTTTTAAAATGCTTGTAACTTGGTCATTTTTGAAATATTTAATTTTTGGTTTCACAAATGTTTATCTTTTGAGGAATATAATTAATTCAACCAATAATAAAATTTTAGTCATCATGCCTATTAGGTATATCATTTTCAGTTGTCTTCACCAATAAAAAATATTGTTAAATGTTTTGTTTATACAGTCAACATTTAAAATTTAGAATAAAATAGGAATGGGGATATATTAAAATATTTTCTGTTTTATTTATTCAGTCAATATTTCAAACTTTTACAATAGTAAAAATAGGAATGTGATCTTAATAAAATATTATTCAGGTTTTTTTCAGTCGACATTTAAAGCTTTTACAATAAAATGGGAGCGAAAATGGGTTTTGGCGGGAACGCGGAAAAGTTCACGTTGTTGCATTGTATTATTTTTCAAAACTTGTGCTTGTTCCAGTGTTAATGTTTAAAATTGGTGGCGTTTTACACATTAAGTGCTGAATTCTGGCATGATCACTCATGCTCGTAATTCAGCACTTTGCCCTCACGGGCAAGTGATATAATGTGGTGAAACGTGATTTTTCGTGTTGCTTCCAAAACTCCATAGAAGCTTTTAGTGAAGTTGCCACCACTTTGCTGAAGCATGACTTAGACTGGACTATGACTACCTGACTTAGACTGGACTATGACTATGACATGACTTTGCGTGAAATATTTTATAACACGATGAAAATTATAATACTTGACGCTGGATAAATACACTATGTGTTGAGCCTAAAAGAAATATGGAAATACTGCTATTATAGGCCCATTCCCATTTTATTGTAATGCTGGTTATTATGATCTTCTTGAATCATATTTTACCAAATATATTATAATACAGCCTATACCTTCTCTTTCAGATACTTGGAAATTTGTTAGCTGGGCAGGAAAAGAGACAGTAAAACTTGGTGGTGTCGCCATGTTGGCCATTGGTCCGAAAAACGGTTATGGTCTGTTATAATAAGCCAAAGATAATTTAATCGTAGATTTAAAGGGTGGGTTGCACCAGCTTACTTTAACTGTAACCGTCCACGCTTCGCCGGGCAGGCTATACAATTATCTCTCACGTAACTTTAACTGTGATGATGGTGCAACTCAGCCTAATTATTTTTTCAGTGTTAGTTTAATCTTTTTTTATGTAATGAGTACCAAACAAGCAGGCGGCCCACCTGATGGTAAGTGGTCACCACCGCCTATGGACATCCGCAACACCGAAGGCATTGCCGGTGCGTTGCCTACCCTAACTGATATTAAAATTTTGGGTAGCTCCAATAGTATCCCACTTAAGACGCTGACAGGACCCAATGTTAGCACGTTTATTACATTAGTTGAATATGAACCATATTTTGTATAACATAGGGTCGCTTAATGCGTAGCAAAAATATGGCGATTACGTTGCGTTGCACATTGACTTTTCCATTTTTCGTTACAAATAATTAGTTATAAAAGAAACGCTTATTGTTATTAAAATAATAAGCTTATAGACGGATGCATTGAAACATAACTTATCACTATGATTTATTTCAATGGGGTGTCATATTCCAATGTAACATTTGTGGGCGTTTGAATGATTTTTTAGAGGTCACTTCACGATTTTTTTCTATCGAGAAAACTTTTTGTAATCGTGTTTTGGTTACTGCAGCCGGAAAGAAGATATGACCAGTATTAACATGTATTTTTTTCAATCATGCAAATGGTGTACATTCTGAGACAATCATGTCCAAATAGTTGATTTGGGAGCATTCAGCGCCTTAACGATCCCAGCGTAGGTATATTGCCTGCAAATGATATCCCCCCCATGCGTGCAGGCTAAATCGTTTTTTTACAGCCATCAGTGATCCAGACGACTGCATTACGGTGGCTAATGCTTGCATGCAAAAGGAGTACTTCTATGGATTTGCCAGCCCTTGGCTTGGCGAAGGATTCTTAATGGGAAGTGGTAAGTGTACACTTACTCATACTTACTCATATTTATACTTACCTGTTTATTTAGATAGAACTGCCACAACTTTGGTCTTACTATCAACATCATCATCACCATCATCATCATCATCATCATCATCATCAGCCTTATGACGTCCACTACTGAGAATAGGCCTCCCCCAAAGAGCGCCAGTGTTTTAGTGGCTGCTTACCTCTTGCATCCATCGGCTCCCCACGGTTCTGACCAGTAGCCGGTACGCTGAAGCCGACTCATCGCTTGTGATTGGCTGGACGGCAATGAACATCAGTACGATGAAGATCAGAATTCTTCCGCGGTAAGCCCGCAGGTCATCGGTCGGTGGGGGGCCGGCCTACGCTGCGTCTTCTTCTTAGTTTTACTAAATTAAGACTTGTAATAGACGTAGGTTACCTTCATATTTTATAGTTAAATATACTTACCTAATCAAGTAAATCATACCAACTTATTGTTAGTATTTGTGTACACCGGGCACTCACGCTCACTAAAAAGCTTCTTGCGGCGGCGTCGTGCGGCGGGTCGTCCTCTTCCCTCAAAAATGGTTGAGGAGGGCGATGGCTGGCGCATGCGTCAAGCTTGTGAACGGGCGCTGCTTGGGAGGCTGGTCTGCTCGCTGTGTATGCACAAATCGAAACACAAAAAAAAAACAAAAAAAATAGGTTAAGTATTTAATTGTCCTCTCGTGTATGATATTTGTTCAATAAAATAAAAAATAAATAACAATAAATGATAAATTAACAAAAAGCACGGACCCAGGTGTCAGTGGTAAAGCAGATTTAAAAAAAAAACTTATTGTTACTGAAATAAACTGTATCACTATTTATAATGCAATCACTTATGATAACTTAAACTTTAACGATAATTTTAGAGGCATATAAGGTTAAATAATTTGATTCACCTCGACTGGTATTGACCGGCTCTTGTAACACAGGTTCCGCCTAGTATAAGTGTTGGTTGTCCATTAAAGATGTACCTTAACATAAAATGCAATAAATATCCTCTGTAATAATTAGTACATAAATATATTTTAGAATTGTATATTTTTGGTAAGGGTTTTTGTGAATTAAAAAAAAAAAAAAAAAATTTAATGGTCCAAGCTTAGCTACCCAAGGCTGCGTTTAAACGTACGAAACATAGATTGATTCGCTGATCTAAAATAGTGCGGGTGTGATTTAATATTTTCATTAGTCTTTGCTTTAACTTCACTGCCTTGCCTTGAAGTTTATATTAATGAAAACAATACATTGACTCTACCTAGCAACTCTAGCAACCTAATCGACTTAGTTCCAGGATGGAGATGAGCTTTTTCTTGTTATAACTTAGGTTCTTCGGTATATCCAACCTTAACCCATTCTCTCAGTTCCAGTATGGAAAAAACACCGTAGTCTCTTCAATCCAGCATTCACACAACACATTCTTATTGGATTCATGACCACGTTCAATAACCAATCACGACAATTGGTACAAAAATGGATGAACAAAAAAGGCCCGTTTAGACATAATTTGGATCTGTCTTTGAACAATTTGGAGACAATTTGTAGTAAGTTCGGTGAAATAATAATTTTAGGCTTTAGCTTATAAGTTGCTGTTCTTGTTTAAAATCTGCAGTGAACCCATGTCTATGAGTGAACCATTAAAAATTCATCTTATTCCATTTAATTTTTTATAGATACAGCTCTGGGCATCAAAGTGGATGATTTTTCTACAATCAGCGGGGAATACGAAAATGCTCTAGAGGAAATTTTAAATGTATTAACTGACAGATTTAGAAAGATATGGCTACATAACGATTTCTTGTACAAATGGTCTAATCTGAAGAAGAGACAAGATAAGGCTGTGAAAGTACTCCATAAAATGTCTTACATGGTGAGAGGTGTACATATCTTTTTTAAAACTTCATAGCCCTTAGATTTTGATGTTTTTTTTTTCATTTTCTTACTTGTTTCATAATAACTGAATTCGATGGGTGGGCAACCCGAATGCTTTTCCTTTTTCTCGTACAATCAATTACTGACGCAAATTGTCGATGACTGAGGGTAATGGCTCTTGCAAGACGTCCTGTTTTTTGTTTTTTTTTCATTGTTCCATTCTATCCATATCATAACTTATTAGAAACTCACGTGCCGTGTGTACAGTAGTCCCAAGATCTTTTAGATCTTTTTTCCCACAATTTTTTCAAGGCACTTTCTCCGCAGCTCTTTGGACTAGTTTTAATGTTGATACCTATAACAAATCAATGCGTGGAGGAGGCACGCGTAGTCAACGTATTTCAGTTAATGATGATGGTCGTGATCTTGATAACACCAACTGTGTTCCGGTTTGAAGGGCATTGTCGCTAGTGAAATTACTGGGCAAAGGAGACTTTATGACCTGATTACACAGTGTAGTAATCTGATTACTAGACTGTGTGATGTCTCAGGATGACGTGCGCAGTGCAGTGTCACGCGAAACTTTACAATTTTAAAGTTCCGAGTGACACTGCAAATGTTATGGGCGGCCGTGTCGCTTAACATCAGGTGAACGACTAGATCGTCACATCATTGATTCTCAAAAAAAACCTTTGTTTCTGTTTGTGACTATTTGAAACTCTATGACTTATTTAGAATTTTTTTGTTTACAATAGGCTTTACAGAAGAAGAAACTGAAAAGTTTCAAACCAAATGAAAGCGAGGGCTCACCAAATCCAGGTAATAATAAATTGTATCGCGTAAAATAGTTAGCCAGAGCTTTTATGGATCTTATAATTATTTGGTTCGTTTATTATCATCATCATTGTTTATTAATATCTTCTGTTCCAGATAATTTCAAATCATTTATAGATGTTATGTCAGAATTCGCAATTGCCAATGATCTAATATATTCAGATGAGGACATTCGGGAGGACATTGATAACATAATCTTTGCTGGACATGATACTGTGTCTACAGCTATGACATTGACCTTATTGCTGTTGGGTTCATATTCGGGAATACAAGAAAAAGCGTTCAATGAGTAAGCTTTTATAAATCAGCATTATTAAATTACAATTCCGCTCACTGCATCAGCTCATTGATGCAAAATTTTGTTAATATTGTTACCATGTAATATATTGTGCACATTATTATCATCATATAATAATTTAATAATAGAACAAGCACATAGAGAGCAAATAAGGTCTAAATTATTTTTGTTTCGCTTCTTTGACAACCGTTTAATACAAAGAAATGAATAAGTAAAATTAGTCTACAAAGAACCGACTTGGCTAACGGAACTCGTTCTTCTTAAGTTACTTGGGGTAAGTGGAAGCAATATCTTTATTGATGCAAGTTATAATTGGCTTTTCAACAGAATTCATGAAATATTTGGAGATTCCACCAGAGATGTTACTAAAGAAGATTTAGTACAGCTAGTATATTTGGAAGCAGTCATCAAAGAAACATTGAGATTGTACCCAGTAGGGCCTATATTGGCCAGATGTGTGACCAATAACGTAAAGCTGAGTAAGTAAATAAAAAATCATCATCATCAGTCCATGTTAAAAAACTCGGCATTCGTCTTTTCTTATTTGGATACCGCCACTTAGTTCATATCGTCGCTTCGAATAGCCACACAGAAGGTGATGCCTACCTAATTTTGTAGGTAAACAAATGACGTGAAAAGCTGGTTGTTTGTCTATGATAATGATGATAAATTAACGTATTGAAAAGTTATTTAAAACGGAAAACTTTTAAGGGTTGAAAAACGTTATGACTTCCCCAACAAGATATTTTTATTATTATAAATATCCCCAAAACTACTTTGAAGAATATCCCGGTAAATTGACATTTTAGCATTCTCCATTTTTTTGTTATAGTATGAATAAATTTTAAGAATTTTCAGGATTTTTTTGTTATAACGACAACCATAAAGAATGCCGTTCAAGTCTAGAGAAATTACTGTTAACTCAAGCCAAAACCATATCAGCTAAGTTTTTATAAAATGTTCCAGAGAACTACACAATAAAAGCCGGTAGCAGCTGTTTCCTGATATTTTCTGGGCTGCACCTGCATCCAATATGGGGTTCTGATGCGGATCAGTTTCGACCAGAGCGATGGCTGGATGGCACCTTGAAAAGCAAGTCCAACGCTTTTGGAGCCTTTAGTTTGGGAAGACGGTCTTGCATCGGTAAATAAAAATAACAAAATATTATACAAGGTGACCTTAAATTGGTATGTTATCCCGAAATAGGGGGAATGGGACCATGATAACCTATAAGTTCTGAGAGCCTTACTTGAAACTGGGTATTTCCAAACTTCCATGGTAAAAAATAAATCCAATCGCAAAATTGCACGTGCGATCGCTACGAGAGTTAACAAGATACTATAAATCATTTCTAAACACAGGTCGTTAAACTTATTTATGTACACTCGGTGAAGGACGAAGTTCAATCACGTAGCTGCGCTAAGGCTATTTTCGAACGTAATCTTTCATGGCATTGCTTCAATGAAAAACTATTAATTTAGTAAAGTCATAGAAGAAACATTGTCTACCTTGGGATGTAGATTTACCCTCTTTCGGGATAACGTACCAATTCAAGGCCACCTTGTATACTACAAAATAATCTGACCATCTTACAGACTGAAAAAATTATTCAGCTCACAATGGTTATAATACATTTGTAAATATTGCTTAGAAGAACTGGTATGGGGGTAGGGCTTGGGAAAAAAGAATCTTCTACATTACCTAAAAATTACTTGAAAGCAATTGTTGTACAGAGAAATTTTGACAGTATGACAGAACACAGTGTCTGCGCACTGCTGTAGGCCTAGCACGAATATTTACGCGCGCGTAAGTGTAACGTTAACGTGAGCCAGTTGTATGCCATTTGATCTGCCCTCTATTACGATTGAGCTAGCAGCGCTGCTGACGCGTGTAAAGCCATGGTATCTAGACGAACTTTTGCAGAAAAGGTCCTTCCATTTACTACAGAGACATCTTACTTAACAGTATGATAGACTCATTTACCCAGTAATTTCACTAGGTACCTACAGTGTCCTTCAAACGGGAACACAGAAGTGTCTCCGCACTACTACTTGGTGGCAAAGCCATGGTATCTAGACGAACTTTTGCAGAAAAGGTCCATTTTAGTACCGATCTTGACAATTTGACAAGATCGGTACTACAGACACATTTGCACAATATTTGCACTAGCTACCTACAGTGTCCTTCAAACCGGAACATAGTAACCCCTGCGTACTACTGCTTGGTGACAAAATAGTTTTCAAAGCAGTGGTATCTACTTAAACGCACTTTTTCCTTCCGTTTAGTAAATAAATGCTGAAAAAGTAAAATATAAAATGTCATGTTGAACATTTTCAGGTAAATCTTACGCAATCATGTCGTTAAAGACTACGCTGGTCCATGTCTTGCGCCAATATCGAATATCTGGTGATGTAACAAGATTAGTACTAAAGCTGGAAGCCCTGTTGAAGCCCGTCTCTGGATTTGAAATAAGCTTAGAGTCGAGAACCTAGCTGTTATTTTGGACAAATACATATTATCTGTAACTCAAAACCGGAATTTTGTTTAGTTTGGATACCTCATATATTTTCCCTACTAACATATGTACATACAGGTTGTTCAGTAATTTTTGATCAGCCCAGCGGTTAATTGCAAGAGGGTACAATGGCTGCTCCGTCTCTGCCAGTACTTGCCAGGGTAGATAGTGGTCAACCCTGGTTTTACCGAACAACCTGTATGTAAAATATTGGCTGACTTGCTGATTTTTTGCACAGAGGGTGGTCAACTACCCTGAATTTCAATTATACATTTTTTGTGCACGAGGGTTTCGTACACAAAAAAAAGGTACTTATAATTGAAATTCATGAGTGCCGACCACGTACCCCCCGAGATATAATATAATTATTACAGATGATCAGTCAGAACCATGTGGAGTTCTATATGGCAGGCTTATAGCAAAGGATGTTTTCCAACGATGATGATGATGATGATTATGATGATGATAATGATGATGGTGATGACGATGATGATGGTGATGACGATGATGATGATGATGATGGGTTGTAATTACGAACGTTGAATAAAATATCAATCAATGAACATTTAATTACTCCAAGAACCACGTTACAAATGCGACATAAATTTTAAATATTTACAATTTATAATCATCACTCAACAAACAGCTCAACATTCATAAGATGACCAGAATCATCACAATATGTTTATAAGCGTGATGTTAACCCACTGCTCAATCACGCAAAAACGCACATCATCCTTTGGAAAAAAATTCTAAAGAAAATTAGTACTTCATTGATTTTGGTAAAGATGTAGGTGGTTATAGTTATTTAACTGCTTTTTTTAAACCCTGAATAATTATCAAATATGATTATTATTCATTATCAGATCGCGCTACGTGTCAAACTTAATGAGGACTTCAAACCACAACAGAAATTAAAAGAAACTAATATAAATTATACGCACTAGAAACCTGTTTGTTATGAAAAAATTACACATTACTCAACTGAAAGGAAATGTACTTAATACGAAGGAAAATGAAAAATGGAACGCCCGTGAATATACATTATGTCGAAATTAGGAATGTAGCAAAGAATATTATCTAGCAATTATTTGTACAGATATGTAATTCTATTTGTGCTATATACTTAATTACTTGTAGTTCTATAATGTATATGCTTAAAGCGTTATCTGACACACAGTCAAAAAACCCATTCTTTAATTCCTTATCACTGTCACATTCTTCGTGGCTGAACCAAATTTGCCACCTTGCCAAGCACCTTTAACTCAAATTTTTACACCAATAATCTGTATATATAAAATTCAAAGTCCTGACTGACTGACTGACTGACTTATATATCAACGTACAGCCTAAACCGCTGGTCGTAGAGATTTGAAATTTGGAGGGTATATTCTTCGTAAAGTGCAGACGTCCACTAAGAAAGGGTTTTTCGAAATTCCACCCCTAAGGGGGTGAAACGGGGGTTTTACGTTTGTATGAAACTTTTTAGTCTGTGGATCGATTAGTTTGAAATTTGGTGTGTATATTCTTCAAATAAAATAAAAATAGACGGGTGTCACGGTTTTCTGAAAATCATCTTCCATCAGGGTCTAAAGGAGCTTCAAAGTTTTTTCTTTTGAAATCTATAGATCAACGCACAGCCTAAACCGCTGGTCGTAGAGATTTGAAATTTGGAGGGTATATTCTTCGAAAAGTGTAGACGTTTACTAAGAAAAGGTTTTTCGAAATTCCACCCCTAAGGAGGTGAAACGGGGGTTTTACGTTTGTATGAAACTTTTTACTCTATGGGTCGATTAATTTGAAATTTAGTGTGTATACTCTTCAGTAAAAATAAAAATAGAAGTGTGTCACGGTTTTCTGAAAATCACCTTCCATCAGGGTCAAACGGAGTCTCAAAGTTTTTTCTATTGAATACTATAAATCAACGCACAGCTTAAACTACTGGTTGCAGAAGCTTTAAATGAGTTTCCTATACAAATAATTGTTTTGGAATAAATTAATTGCATGAAAAAAATTATTAGCGCTCGCTCTCGCTCGCGCTTTTGGAATTTCTACTGTGTTTTGTTTGTAATATAGCAAACGCGTTTATACCTACTGACTGACATGTAGTTCATGATTTAATTGCCACACGAGCTATTTGAAACCAATACCTACATCAAATAATTTTTCGCACTCGCTGTTGCTCGCGCTTTCTGGTATTTCTGCTGTGTTTGGTTTGTCACATAGCAAACGCGTTTATATCTAATGACTTAGTTCATGATTTAATTGCCACACGTGCTATTTGAAAACTAATACCTACAATCAAAAAATTTTTCGCGCTTGCTCTCGCTCGCGCTGTTGGTATTTCTACTGTGTTTAGTTTGTAACATAGCAAACGCGTTAATATCTTCTGACTGACATGAAGTTCATGATTTAATTGCCACACGTGCTTTATGAAAACCAATACCTAAAATCAAAAAAATTTTTCGCGCTCTTTCTCGCTCGCGCTTTTGGTAGTTCTACTGCTTTTTGTTTGTAATATAGCAAACGCGTTTATATCTACTGACTGACATGTAGTTCATGATTTAATTGCCACACGTGCTATTTGGAAACCAATAACTACAATCAAAAATATTTTTCGCGCTCGCTGTCGCTCGAGCTTTTGGTAGTTCTACTGTATTTTGTTTGTAATATAGCAATCGCGTTTATATCTACTGACTTAGTTCATGATTTATTTGCCACACGTGCTATTTGAAAACTAATACCTACAATCAAAAAATTCTTCGCGCTCGCTCTCGCTCGCGCTTTTGGTATTTCTACTGTATTTTGTTTGTAATATAGCAATTGCGTTTGTACCTACTGACTGATATGTAGTTCATGATTTAATTGCCACACGTGCTATTTGAAAACCAATACCTACAATCAAAAAAAATTTTCGCGCTCTTTCTCGCTCGCGCTTTTGGTAGTTCTACTGTTTCTTGTTTGTAACATAGCAAACGCGTCTATACCTACTGACTGACATGTAGTTCATAATTTATTTGCCACACGTGCTTTTTGAAAACCAATACCTACAATCAAAATGTTTGCTCTGTTTGCTGAACCATGAGCGGCGCACTTGTGAAGCTATACATAAAGAAATAATACCTTTTTGTAGGTGTAGCTGCATTTTTCGTTAGAATGAAAAAATGGGTTAATTACTATAAGTTTCTGTTATCCTGATTCAAAGCTGAGCTAGCTTTGTTTATTTTTCACTAGAATTACGCGGGCGAAGCCGCGGGCAAAAGCTAGTAAATAATAATATAATTATCAACCATTTTAACGTACGTTAAAATGGCAATGGGCAGGTCACATCGCTCGTAGAACTGACAACCGATGGGGTAGAAAGGTTCTCGAGTAGCGACCATGAACCGGAAGACGCAGCGTAGGCCGGCTCCCTACTAGGTGGACCGACGATCTGGTGAAGGCCGCGGGGAGCCGATTGATGTTGGAGGCGAGCAGCCGCTCAAAGTGGCGCTCTCTGGTGAAGGCCTATGAACGTCTTCAGGCCGTTAATGATGATGATGATGATGATGATGATAATGAATCGTTAAAATAGTATTGGCTTTGTTTTATTGCAGTACTAGCTTCTTTACTTAACCCGCAAAACTTCAATAAATCAATATAGACTTTCCTTTGTCTACATTCACGAGTTTCATATCTATGAACTGCATATTCTTTAACCAGGACTAAGGTACAGTCGAAGGGCGATACTACTGCTAGTATAAAACTAAATGTATGCCAATGTCCTGTGCAGTTCGTTACGCATCATATTACGATAAACGAAGTTTATTCTTTTACAATAATAATTTTACTAGGAAATAAAACTTACCCTGAATTAACACATAAAGTAAATGTGAAAACGTGAGTGTGTGTGGATCTCAGAGTATAATAAATATCTGTGAGTGATACGGATCTGGTAAGCAAAACTACTGGAAAAGTACAGGCTTTTCTCATAAAACACCACAAGTTTTGATAAGTCATAGGAAGGGGGGGGGTCTTGCCATTATCACCACGTTTGGCAGGCAGCTTGGGGAACGCAAAAGACCTACTTACCCGCTCAGGCGCTTCTGCCACATTCGTAGCCCGCTTCGAATAACCTAAATTGCATAGAGACCACAATAGTGGCTCACAGCTGATTGCAATACTAGGGATGTCAAAACATCGACTATTCAATTTTTAGAGGTGTTACTCGTTATAAATCGACTAAAATCGAAACTAGTTGAACATCACTATCGAATAAAGTAAAAGCCTTTTATGGTTCAGGAGGAAAAAAATGCCTCAGTTTAAAATGCAACTCGCGCGGAGCCACTAGCCGGCGCGCGCCTGGCGCCGGGCGTCAGAGCTAGTTCCTTTAGGTACGGCGGAGCGTCAATTATTATGTGTATTGTTATTGTGTGTGTTTTTTATACTACAACAAACGTAAAAATTCATTTGTTTAGAAAGCCAAGGAAAGCTCCTTACCAAAACTAGTTTTGAAATTTTAAAACACTGCTTAGTTTTTTCGTATAAACCGTAAATATGCAAAACCATACCGCGCTATTTGAGGTTAGTAAATTCTAATTTACTTTGGATCGCTTTGGGATCTACCTACGCCCGCCGCGCCGCCGCGTCTGTGTGGTTACTTAATGTATAATCCGAGGGGGCTGCTGATGCCCATTCTCTGTATCCACCATAAAGTTTGACGTAAAACATTAATAGGCATGATGACTACTATTAAAAATGAACAAGTAAATATTACTTTCATAAAGACGATTAAAAATGAATGCAATAATTGAAAAAATAAGCAAAACCGACAAATAAATCACGGAGTAATAAGCTTTTAAAGTTTTTTGAAGGAGGCATCTCCTGCCCCTTTCTCGCGAAACAGAGCGCCCCCACAGTTACTATGAAAAATCTACTCGTGACGTCACATGCCAAACAGATTGTATGAAAAGCTACAACAGCTTAGTAATGAGGTACTATGAACGACCTTCCTCTGACGTCACTGGCCGTTTGAGCTATCTCTTTCTATTCCGGTTTTTAAAATTCTTGTAACTTGGTCATTTTTTGAGATATTTAATTTTTGTTTTCACAAATGTTTATCTTTTGAGGAATATAATTAATTAATCAAAAAAAAATTTGTCATCATGGCTATTATGTTTTTTCCAGTTATTTACTATACGAATTACAATGCTCGTGCTTGTCCTGATCTGCGTTGCGTTGGGAGCTTACTGGTTCTGGTATAAGAAGCAACAGGTTTCTGACGAGCCGCCTTCCATGCCTGGAGGCTGGCCCTTACTTGGACACGCACCTTTACTTATCGGAGACAGCCGTCGTAAGTTATTTTAAGAACTACATAAGAAACTTGACTGGAACCAGGTGGCAGCTCAGTCTACTACATAATAACATTTTTGAAAATATCGCCCAAACAAGATATATTATTTAGGAAAATGAATGACGTGACGAGCTAGTTGTTCACCTGATGTTAAGCGACCGGCCATAACAGTTACAGTGTCACTCGGAACTTTAAAATAGTAATGTTTTGCGTGACACTGCACTGAGCACGACATCCTGAGACATCACACAGTCTATTAATCAGGTTACTAGACTGTGTGATTTCATTTGCCCAGTAATTTCTCCAGTTACAATGCCCTTCAAACCGAAACACAGTAGTGCTTGCACGCTACTGCTTGACGGCAGAATACCTAACTGGAAAACAGACGAACTATACAAAAAAAACCTACCACCTAGTAAAATTGAATAATAATGAACTTAATGAATTGTTGCCATTTTTCGAATAACAAACGTTTAAATTCAATCTCTCAACATGTAGCAGTAAGACTTGATTTGTATGTTTAGTAGTACCACTTTATGGTACCTACCATCAGTGGCTAAAATTCATAGCAACCAAAATTGAAAAGTTGCAACTTAAAAGCATTTTGCTATGTGTATTTTTAAAGGGTTTTCTCTGATGTTACCGGATGGTCTAGAATGCGCACCGCGAGAAAACTTATCGTCGCTGCTAGAGTGAGACACACTTAGGCGCTACCATAGCCTTGTCACGGTCTCTCACGAGATAAAATGTCAAGAAAATTTTGTCGCCGTGCGCATGCTAGCCCAGCTGATGTATTTCTAGATCTATGGCTCTCCATGGTAGACTTGGCAAATAAAAGCTACAACGTTGGTGGTGTAGTATCAGCAACAATCGGACCTCGAACTATATACGGTGAGCCTATTATAATTTTTGCCGATGGATGCAAGAGGCAAGCAGCCGCACAAAGTGGCGCTGTTTGAGGGAGGCCTATGTTTAGCAGTTGACGTCTTCAGGTTGATGATGATGATGATGATAATGATGATGATGATTATAAAATATTATGTATTTGCGTCCACTGCTGATCCTTTCCTATTAAAGCCCGGCTTTGCCATATTGACCATGCTTGGCAGGCATCTTGTGATCGCAGTGGATTATAATGCAAACCAAGGAGAATGGTGCTGCCCATTCCGTGGATATTCCCTTGCTGGCTCTTACGACACCCATGGGAAGAGACGGGATAGTCTTATTCTCATGCCGGGATCACTCAGTGTCTTGCTTATGATTAGGTCTACTTTATTTCTCGTGTGTCTTCGTTTGAATTTCGCCATTTCTATTAGCCAGTAGTTAGCCTTGATTTCAGGATTTTCGATGGTTTTGCAACAACATCCTCGACTGACGATTCAATTTACCTTCTGGAACAATACATGGTAGAGCTCAATGTAAATACCACTTCTAAGTATAGGTAGTGTTTTATAGTGATCCGCCAATGATCTGAATGACCGTAGTAAACGTTAATTTTCGTTACCGGTTGGGTAGGTAATAATGGACCAGCTTCTTTATGATCACTACAGATAACTCACGATATTTTATTTATGAATACATTTTCTCTATGTTATTTTAAAAAAAAATTAAGTTGTGAGAACGATCAAATTTTATGGGAATCGACACTTACGGGTTCAAATTTTTACATATTTAACAATTAATCAGTTATTTCTAAAGAGTACAAATAATTTTATTGTTTCAGCCATAACAGACCCTGATGATGCATTGACAGTGGCAAATACATGCTTGCAGAAGGACAAGTTCTATGATTTTGCAAAACCTTGGCTTGGTGAAGGATTAGTTACCGGAGATTGTACGTACACATATTTTTCATACCTGCATTATGCAGCTATAACTAAAACTAATAACTCTTGATATAGATACTGTTACTCACATATTGTTTATTAACGGGATATTTACCATGTAATTTACGAAGTTCACAAATTTCAATCGCGAGGATGGGTTTAAGCTTTCGAGTATCTGGAATCCAGTGGTACGGTTGTGTAAACACCGAAATATTTCGGCTCCAAGTACAAACTGTGACATTGTAAGTGTTGTGTGTCGAGATCGAGTGGACAGTGAGAATAGGGACAATAGTACTGGTGCGACGCGTAGTAAACGAGTGCGAAGGAGGGTAGACCGCTACGTTTGCCCATAACTTATTATCATCTACCCGCAAGATCTTCAGTTCGTCCGTGATCATGGTGCTTGCAACAGTACCGAAATATCGGCAACTCGAAACAAATGAATTACATGGTAAATATCCCGTCAATAAACAATATGTGAGTAATGTTAGTGACCATGGCAGTTTAAAATATTATATTAAAGCTACCGTTACTGCGTATTTACTTGTAACTTCTTTACCATTTAAAAATTTCAGTATCAATATGGAAAGTTCATCGAAAACTACTCCAACCAGCGTTCAGCCAAATAGTTTTAGATGGTTTCATAGGAGTCTTCAACAGTCAATCCAGAAAACTGGTAAAGGACCTAGAAGTCGAGGTGGGGAAGGGACCCTTTGACCATTGGATATACACAAAGCATAACGCTCTTGAAACTATTTGCTGTAAGTCGGTGGCGGAAATTTATATTATAATCCATAAAAAGACCAAAAATAAAGGTGCGATGATAGTGTAGAAACCTACGCCCAGTGGATAATTTTGTATTCATGATGTTGATCACAATGTAAATAAATTTTGCGATTTAAATAATGACTTATCGGATTAGCAAGTTGAAATGGCAATGGGCAGGCCACAGAGCTCGTAGAACTGACGTAGCACGATGGGGAAGAAAGGTTCTAGAGGTGCGACCGTGAACCGGAAGACGCACTGTTTAATGAAAGCAAAGATATGACATACAAAATAAGCATGTTAGAAAACCTTGCACATCAGCACAATCATAATCATAATCATAATCATAATCATACTCATAATCATCAGCCCTCGTCAGGACTGTAAGTTAGGACAGTTACAATATATTAAACTCTTCGTGTAAGATGCTGCTGACTGAACCGCCAACCTCCTATCTCAGTGACAGTCTATTTTATTGTTTTTCTCTAATCTGCCCGCCCATCATACAAATGGGTGACCTTACCTTACAGCGGAATAATAGCCTGCATACTACAAGCGCACTACTACAGCTATAGCTCTTACTAATAAAATAAAAAATAAATATTTTTTTTTTGGCCGGCCCCTCCGCTAGGTGGATCGACGATCTGGTGAAAGCCTCGGGGAGCCGTTGGATGCAGGAGGCGAGCGGATGCACTAAGTGGCGCTCCCTGGGGGAAGTCTATGTTTAGCAGTAGACGTCTTCAAGCTGTTAATGATGATGATGATGATGATGATGATGATTATGATGATGATGATGATGAAGTACTAATATCACTAAGCTCTATTAATGTTTATCATTTTTCTACAGTGACGGCTTTAGGAGTAGACTTCACTGACCAGAACCTGAATAGTCGTTACGTAGAAGCAGCTGAAGTGGCTTTCTACACCCTGGTCGACCGGTTCCAAAAGTTTTGGCTGCACAGCCCTTACACATTTAAATTCAGCAGCGTAAAGAAAACCCAAGATGATTCTTTGAAGATTCTGCACAATATGTCGAATACAGTAAGATGATTTTAAAATGAAGGTTATCCTATTTTATTATTACTTAAAATAAAGAAAATGGTGCGTTGATGATAATCAAACCAAAATGTATGTCTTTTTCAGGTCTTACAAAGAAGAAAATCCGAAATGAAATGTAAAATCCGTATTGATGAAAATAATAATGAGAAAATGCCAGGTATGATGACTAAAAAGCTCAAAATATAGCATCCAAAATCTGTAGCAGTGGGAACTAAGATTACTGATTTTGTGATAAGTTATAATAATGAAAAGATATAATTAATTGAATTTCATTCCAGGCAGCAAAATTAAGTTTAAGCCGTTTTTGGATCTCATCTTGGAGCTTTCTATGGAACATGGAGTCTTTACTGACAAAGAGATAAGAGATCATGTAGACACTATGATAGTGGGTGGTCATGATACTTCAGCAAACGTTCTTATGTTCACACTCTTACTACTAGGATCACATCCTGCAGTGCAAGAGAATGTATTTGCTGAGTAAGTTCAACATCCTATTATACCTAATCAGAATACAAATGATACTAATTCTTCGATTTGCAAATTAATAAGAATTAATGAA
Organism: Ennomos erosarius; assembly: GCA_963580505.1. Taxonomy (NCBI): domain Eukaryota; kingdom Metazoa; phylum Arthropoda; class Insecta; order Lepidoptera; family Geometridae; genus Ennomos; species Ennomos erosarius. The sequence goes on from OY757000.1 coordinate 3,831,454, forward strand.
ATGAATGACCAGCTTGCCAATTATACAATTGTGAAACGAACAGAAAGTGTTTCGCAATCGGAATTCATTCAAAATAGGAATTTAACATGCATGGATAAAATTGTACCTAGTTAGCTATCTTTCCGTGACCAATTTCATCATTCCCTGTATTCAATATCCTTTCCACGTTCTTTGCTCACACTTACAGGTGAATTACTAGTTGCTAGGGTAATCTTCACTACAGTCTGACAGCCTCCGTGGTGTGGTGGTTGAGCAGGTCGGCTCATAACCCGGAGGCGGCGGGTTCGATTCCCGCAACAGGACAAGTATTTGTGCACAGGAAAAAAAAAAGCGCAAATACTTGTCGTGTGTCTGGGTGTTGTGGGACGATGGTGTCATAGTTCCTGGGTCCCTAGATACAGGGAATCCTAACTAAGGTTCCAGGATCTATGTATGTGATCGTTGGGCGTTATTAATCTAACAATACAATGATTATAAGTCTAGTAAATCATTCACAGCCAATTGGCGTTCATTACTAGGTGGTAGGACTTTTCTGCAAAGTTCATCTAGAGAATACCTGGCAAAGCGGTGGTTTATTCTGCCGCCAAGCAGTAGTGTGCATAGTAGTGAAGGGTATTGTTGCTAATGAAATTACTGGGCAAATGACTTATAAACTGATCTCACAGTCTAGTAATCTGATTACAAAACTGTGTGATGTCTAAGGATGACAACGGCAGTGCGGGTGAAACTTTATTTTAAAAAATGAAACAAGAATATAATAAGACGGGCCCGATACCTCAGTTGGTAGTAGTATCCCTGCCTTCTGAACTGAGGGCCGTGGGTTCGATTCCTACCCGGGACAAACATTTGTGTGATGAACATAAATGTTTGTTCTGCGTCTGGGTGTTATATTGTATTCTATGTATGTATTCACAAACAAAAAAGTATCTAAGTATTATATCAGTTATCTGGTTCCCATAGTACAAGCTATGGTTAGTTTGGGGCTAGATGGCGCTGTGTGAAATGTCCACACATATTTATTATTATTATTGAAGTGAACTAATGTGGACTGCGATATCCTGATGCTGGTGTGGCTAAATAAAACATGAATAATAGGAATGATAGGAATTGGTAAATGATAGGAATATATTAAAACAGAAAATTATATAAATTCGTGGGAGAAAAATCAAAGCAATACAACCGTCAATCTAAATGCCAAAGAACAGCATCAGTTTGTTTTTAAATTTTGAATAAAGTAGATTCTTACAGTTTCAATATAAAACCCAAAGAGTTTTCAAAAATTATTATTAATATCTAGTGTAATACCGCTAAAATAAAATTATCTGTATTGGGATAGATAATCTTATAGTTTTATTTTAACGAAATTACACTAGATATTCATGTTTCATCTTAAAATGAACTTCCGCGAGGTCACGCCTGATTCAATCAATAATTATTTTATTTTAAAGTTCCGAGTGACACTGGAACTGTTATGGGCAGCCGTGTCGCTTAACATCAGGTGAACGAACATCGCTCGTCACGTCATGTAATATCATAAAACAAATATTGAATCCGTTTACATCACAGAGCAAAAAAAAAACGTTACACTAAGCGCCATTTGTTTCATAGCTCTGTGGTTTACATCAATCCAACCAAAAATGTGTTGGGCTTACACTTGAAAAATGCATCAAGTATTTGAATATTTTTCAGATTACAAACAGTATTTGAAGGATCAGACCGAGATGTCGAGAAGGCGGATTTAACAAACCTTGTATACCTAGAAGCGGTTCTGAAAGAAAGCATGAGGATACACAGTATTGTGCCAATCACAGCCAGGTGGCTAGACAGAGACGTTAAACTTAGTAAGATATTTTTATTTATTATTGTCTGACACCTTTGACCAGTGTGGTATATAATTGTGCCTTATATTTATAGAACGAAGGCAAAATTCCCAGCTTTAGGAAAGTTGACTAATGATTATGAAGGTACCGGGCAGTAGACAGTACAAAGTTTTTAGGAACTCCGCATAGTTCCTAAAAGAATATGATTTAGTCAGACGTATAAAATGCATCAAGTAACACTTCACAATATTACTAAAACGTGGTAAAAAAGGCGAAAAATAACAGAAAAACTTAAACCAGTTATTAAATTACGAGTTTTATTTGAATACGAATTATTTATTAATTTACCAAATGAACCAATTTTTATTTTATACGAAGACATGTTATTTTGCAAAACCCCAATTTGAGTTGCTCATTAATATTCACAATCAAATAAAGGCCCCTTAGTATTTTTATCGTCAGCAATGTCTGATAACCTAGTAAATATTAAAAAGAAACTTTGAACACATGGAACATACTAAACGAATATAAAAATATTAATTTACATAATCAAAATCGTTCGGTGATGGTTTTAGCTACAGAATCCTTTAAACGCTTCTAGCATATTCATTTGTATGCTTTTAGTTTCATGAATCTTTTACCAATGAGCAAATTAAGTCATTAATTCAAATAATGTTTACGTTACATGTTACGGGAAAAAAGGAACATCATTTGTGTATTTGATTTCGTCTACTTCTTAATCATTGTCATCATGACTTTAGAAAACTTTGGGAGGCCTAATAGTCCTAACACACTGATTCCAAATTTGTCTTTCTTTTTTCATTTATTTAAATCAGGGAAAAAAATTTACAACTTGCCTAAAAACACCAATAAAACCATAACTACTAACATGTGATGAAAACTGTCGGCGAATAATATTATGCTTATTTTTAATTCGCATACATCTTTGAATATTCTCACAAGAGTGAGAGTATTGAATGAAGAGACAAAGCTCTCATTAAATTGTTCACCCCTAACTTTCTAGAGAACTGCACATTATCATCAGGCAGGACTTGCTTCATCCTAGTCTTTGGTATCCACCGGCATCCGATTTGGGGTTTCGATGCAGACGAGTTCAAACCTGAACGATGGCTGGACCCTTCAACGTTACCAGACAGTCCTAACGCATATGCTTCGTTCATGATGGGAAGAAGAACGTGCATTGGTAGGTGTTGGTTTTTTTTTTTAAGTCAGACTGGCTAATGGCCATCACATCTCGCCTGAAGTTAAATGATAATATGGCCAACGGTAAAATGGTGACACACTCTGCGATGAAAACAATGGCTTTCAAGTGAGTCAGCCGAAGCACTCTGGCAGATTCTGAACTTTTGGGACGGTAGCTAGAAAAGTGGCCCCTATTTCATAAAAATACAATTCATACTAAACCTACAATCGTCAGAATATATGACTGACGCATAGTATTTTTGTTTTATGAAACACTTTCGACTGACATTAATTTGTATGTTTATTATGATTTGTCGCTTTATGAAACAGGGCCTGGCAGTACCTAAAAGGTACCTAATCATCATCATCATCATTCACAGCCTGAAGACGTCCACTGCTGAACATAGGCCTCCCCCCGGGAGCGCCACTTAGAGCGGCTGCTCGCCTCCTGCATCCATCGGCTCCCCGCGGCTTGCACCAGGTCGTCGTTCCACCTAGTGGGGGGACGACCTACGCTGCGTCTTCCAGTTCGTGGTCGCCACTCGAGAACCTTTCCACCCCATCGGTTGTCAGTTCTACGAGCGATGTGGCCTGCCCATTGCCATTTCAACTTGCTAATCCTATGACCTAATTAGATAATGGAAAATATTTACGTTTTTACGGGATATTTACCCGTAGTTATATTTTTTTTTTATTTTTTCACTGTTTTTTATACGCAGTGAAAGTTTTAAACAGAGCAGGAGCAAAAAAATATATATATATATACCTAAGTACTTTCTGTGACAATAATATAACGTAAACGAAGTAGTAACTTTCATAGTGTAAACTTAAATTTTCAGGTAAAAGCTACGCCTACATGTCGATGAAAACAACTCTTGCGCATGTCCTACGAAAATACCGCATCAAGAGTGACCATTCACAGCTCGTGTTGAAAATGGAAGTGATGCTGAAACCAGTTTCGGGTTACTACATAAGTATAGAGAAGAGAGAGAGTATTATAGTATAATTATGAATAATAATGTATGTCTACTCAAAATAAGGAAATGTACTGATTATAATAGAAAGAATTCATTCCTAAACAACGTGGCTGATTTTACTCGATCTAGTCTTAATATGATTCTGACTTATTTGAATCATACGACAGCCATTTCTGTTTATTTAATTATTAACATTTAAGCGGAAAAGTATTTCTGTTTTTTAATAGAATTTGGACTGAAATCCCTAGATGTATTAGTTTTTCATTCGTTTTAAAATATTAAATTTTGTGCCGTTTTTAAATTTATTTGTTTTTTTTTATATATAGGTATTTTAGAGGTTCATTTGAAAACTAAATGTTCCTTCTTCTTTTTTCCACCCACATGACCCACAGGTGCACCCACATTGGAACAAAAAAAAATTATTCGGTTTTAAAGTCATAATTGCGAGACAAGATCCGGAATGAGGAGGTCCGCAAGAGAACTAAAGTCACCGATACAGCTTTCAGAATTAGCAAGTTGAAGTGGCAGTGGGCGGGCCACATCGCTCGTAGAACTGACAACCGATGGGGAAGAAAGGTTCTCCAGTGGCGACTACGAACCGGAAGACGCAGCGTATGTTGGCTTCCCACTAGGTAGACCAACGACCTGGTCAGAATCGTGGGGAGCCGATATGTGCAAGAGGCAAGCAGCCGCTCAAAGTGTCGCTCTTTGGGGGAGGCCTATGTTCAGCAGTGGACGTTTTCAGGCTGATGATGATGATGATGATGATGAAAGTCATAATCTATTTTTATAGTCTAGACAGTACCGTTATATTAATGACTTGGACACGACTTAGTATCAATAGGGTGAATTTTGTGGATTAAGCCAATTTTGATATGAGGTCGTTAAACTGTTTTTATAAAAAGACAGTGACATAATAGTACAAAATTTGACAAATCAAAGTAAAATGTCCGCAACATAATTATTATGAACCCATAGCGTAATTAATATTCAGATGTCAGTATTTAATATTCCATTTTGTACTATACGAGGGTATAGTACAAATGGAATATTAAATACTGACGTATTATAATATTGTGATCGTTGTCATATCACAATCGTTCTTCTTAAGCGACGATTGTCTATACATATTCGATTATATTTTATTTTATTTAAAGTTTTTATTTAATTTAACTTGAAAATGCTAATGGTAATTTTAACATTGGCTGTAGCTTGCGCTTACTTATTTTGGTCTAAAAGTTTAAGAGTAAAAAATGTTGCTATTATGCCGAACAATGTCCCGATTTTGGGACATTCACACATTTTGTTAAAAGGTAAGATGTTTTTATTTACGGTTGCAATAATTATTATTTTAAATACGAGTAATGAAGCTATTGTACTTTTGCGGGTTAGTTTTGACGAAATTCGTAAATAAATTACTTATTAAATTAGCAAGCAAAGCAGCAAACATAAAGTAAGTGAGCAATTTAAATTAAATCAAGCTCCCCATTATGAGTCATTCTTATTGCTCTGTTTATGGGTAAGAGAGAAGGAAAAGGTAAAAAAATAGGGGAAAGGATGAATGGGTGGGATGACAATAGAAGGGAGGCAGGCGCAGCCTGCCTTCTTTTGCCGGCCCATCCCTTCGACAGGGTGACTATAATTTTTTTTAAATATTTTTTTAGTTTGATTTTTATTTCATTTTTTTTATTGAAATTAAAATTGCTAAACAAATATAATCATTATATACCAACCAAACAAACCTGATGCGTGTTCAAAGTAAGGCTTTCATCCCGGGAGTCTCGGTCTCGAAAATTTCGAGTCACGACGATTTTTTCGTATTTTCGAGACTAGAGACTGCTACCTCCAGTCTCGGGAATGACGAGACTTTTGAGACTTGAGTCAAACTATTCAAAAATGTACTAAACCACGTGTATTTTTGATTCTGGTTAATAATCTATAGAAACTACAACTACAACTTGATGGTTCCCTACTAAAGAGGATCCTTGGTACATTAAAATCTTCTGTGATTACCAAGCGCGGTGATTATGGCAAATCCAATGATAAGCGCCGAAAGTGGCGTTTTATGGGGGAAGCCTATATTAGGAAGTGAACGTCTTCTGGCTGTTGAAGTGAATACATTTCTTCGTAAAAGTGAAAAAAAAATAGCTGCGATGTGTTCGCTAGCAGATAAATTAGAGAAAAATCTCGCAAATAGTTGTTATTTTTGCTTGTATTTGAGTTTTTAACAGTTTGATTGGCTTGCATATACTGCCTAAACTAGTTCAAACCTACTTTTGACTTAGTCTCGAAAGTCTCATTTTTCTCGGGAATTTCGAGACCGGGTCGAGTCTCGAAAATTATTCCCGGGACTCAAAAATGTAGCGAGATTGAAAGCCTTAGTTCAAAGAGACAGACAGACAAAAAATTCGAAAAAAAATGTTAAATTTTTTATATCTACTTAGAAGAGTAAAGCAGTCAAAATTTTCAAAAAATATTCAATGTACAGATTTAGCCCAGTTACCGTTTTATTATTATTATTAGTATAATATTGATGATGATAACTAGAACACTTATCATAATCATTATTTTTTTACTTTATTTACAACTTTTTACTTTATATACCTGCAACTTCACTTCATTGCTGCAACCAGCACTTTGTCTCAGTTGGAAAAACTTTAGCAGATGCTATTCTTAATAAGCTCAGCGTCAGCCAAGAATCTCTCATTTCGGCGTACAGACCTGTCGTTTCTTCTGATCATTCTTTTTATCTCGAACCTTCGGACCCGTATGAGATTTCTAAATTTGTCTTACACCTCTCAGTTATATTTCTGAAGAAGTCGCTTCACTCAGTACTTGTTCCACTTACATATATAGTTAACCTAAGCCTGATATCAGGAATCTACCCTGAAATTTGGAAAACCGCTGCAGTATCCCCAATTTACAAGAGTGGAGCTAAAAATGTTCCGGATAATTATAGGCCAATAGCCTTATTGAGCATTGTATCAAAGGTTCATGAGAAAGTGGTAAACTCACGCTTAGTTTCTTATTTGGAAAGGTTTCATTTTCTCTCGGATAGACAGTTTGGTTTTCGACGAAGTAGGTCATCTGAAGATGCTACGTCACTTCTTGCAAATTTAGTATCTTCACACGTAGAGAGTGGAGAAAACTGCGTTGCCGTTTTCTTAGACTTAGCAAAAGCATTTGACACCGTCTCGGTTGGCTTGCTACTAAAGAAAATGGAGTCGCTTGGGATACGAGGTATGCCTTTAAGTTGGTTCAGAAGCTATTTGACTGATCGTAGACAGTTTGTAAAAATAGGGTCATTCTCTGGCAGTAGTCTATCGATTGATTTCGGCGTCCCACAGGGTAGTATTCTAGGTCCAACTCTTTTTACATTGTATTTTTTTTTTTATGTGAGTGAATGACGTGACGCGCTAGTCGTTCACCTGATGTTAAGCGACACGGCCGCCCATAACAGTTGCAGTGTTACTCGGAACTTTAAAATAATAATGTTTTGTGTGACACTGCACTGCGCACGTCATCCTGAGACATCACACAGTCTAGTAATCAGATTACTACACTGTGTAATCAGGTCAAGTCTCATTTGCCCAGTAATTTCACTAGCTACAATGCCCTTCAAACCGGAACACAGTAGTGCTTGCACACTACTGCTTGGCGGCAGAATAACTGGCAGAGCGGTGGTACCTACCTAGACGAACTTTGCAGAAAAGTCCTACCACCTAGTAAAACGTAAATTAAAGTAGTAGTTGTATATTAACGATATCGTAAGTAGTTCTCTTAAAAATGCGGAAATTATTACATACGCCGATGACACTGCCATTATTTTTCATGGCAGGGATTGGAACCAGGTACATATGTGGTTATGCGGAAGCTGGTATGGCTCATGTTTCATGCTCAAAGGTTTTTATTTAATAGCGAAGCATCGCTATTAAATAAAAACCTTTTAACGCTAAATATTGAAAAAACTAAATTTGTTGCTTTTTCTAAAACTTGTGTTTCTAGCCCACCTACTAGTTTTAACCTCAAAATTCACGTTTGTTCGAACAACTTTGGATCTAACCAAGTTCTAAAGTGTAATTGTAGCTCAATTGAGCTTACCTCTACAATAAAATATTTAGGCATTACGATTGATGAAAATCTGTCATATAAAGCTCACATTTTTGATCTTTCGGGTCGGGTGAGGAAACTTATCTTCCTTATGAAAAAGCTCAGAGACTGCACACCGTTTGATATTTTACGACAAGTTTACCTGGCTTTATGTCAGTCCGTTTTGCAATACTGTGTTTCAGTCTGGGGGGTTGCCGGTAAAAGTACATTTATCACAGTCGAAAGAGCCCAGAGAGCTCTAATTAAAGTAACCTTAAAAAAGCCTTTTCGTTACCCTACTGACAGTATTTATGATGAGTTCAAAGTGCTTAGAGTGCGCCAGTTGTATGTATTAAATGCAACAGTCAAAGCACATAAGGCTCTTTCAATACGATCTGACTACATTGATATTATGAAAAGACGTGTTTTTCGCCTTCCCCTCCCTCGAGCTACGTCGTTGCTAACTCGGAGGAGCCCCGCGTTTGCTCACCCAAATACATATAACAAAATTTGTAAGTTGTGTGATATCAAGGAATGCTCAGTATTTTTGTGTAAAAAGAGAGTCATTGCATTGCTACTACTGCTTTCGTATGATGACACAGAGGCTTTGATATAAACTTACAGTTTGCTTGCAGGCTTCTTTCCTACAGGCATTCAAACACCCTTACACTACTCTCACATACACCAACATACATAACACCAACCACACACAGACACACACACACACGCACCCCCACACACATACAGATCCTCCATTCCTCACAGTATTGTAACACTAAATTTTGTTTTTCTTTTGTATAATTAATTAATATGCAAATATTTTAGTTTATTTATACTATATTATAACTATTTTCAAAAACATAATTAAACAGCGCAGGATATTTTTAATGTAAGTATATCTATTTTCTACGTAATCAAAATTTAATGGAATGTCTAAATTTACTTACTCTAGTGTTTTAGTTTTACATAGCTATTATTGTGTTATTTATAGCTGCATTTTGTTATTATGATTTAGCTTTTGGTAATTGCACTTCACCGGTGTTTGCAACAATTTATGTCTCTTTTGTAGAAATCGTATCTCTGAGTCCCAAGATACAGGCACTTGGCCTAGTTTGGGAATCACCGTTCAATTTTTATATTGAGTCACTAATCTATTCTGTAAACCTGTGTAACGTTATTTGTATTAATGTAATTACTCTCTCTGGAAATAAATATTTATTATTATTATTATTATTATTCACTCATTTATTTATATTTCTTAAATTTATGTTTTTTATAATACTTCTTATAAAATTAAAATTACAAAAATATTATAAAAAACCTAAACCTAGTGTCCCGCCGGCAGCGGGGCAGGGCCCAAGCTACCGGTGGTCAGGGCTGCAGAGTGAGGAACCTCCTGACAATACGAGCCGTGTCAAGGAGTACCGCCTTCTGAATCTGACCCTTGATCCAGCCGTCCAGCGAGAGCCTCTCGAGATGTTGGTCGAGGCTCTTCGCCATAAGACCGTTCGCCGAAACGACTATCGGAACAATGCTCGTTGAGTCAACATTCCACATGGCGGTTACCTCGTGAGCCAAGTCAAGGTACTTGCTGAGTTTGTCCTTCTCAGCCTTCACGAGGTTCTCGTCATGCGGAATGGTGATGTCAACGATCACTGCCCGGCGTTGGGACCGGTCTACCAGCACGATATCAGGCTTATTGGCTACAATAGTCCTGTCCGTGATGATAGAGCGGTCCCAATAGAGCAACGCACGGCCATTTTCAAGAACCGGCCCCGGTGTGTACTTGTAGTACGGCGCCTCAGACTCGACAAGGCCGTATTGAAGGGCAAGTTGCTGATGAATGATCCTGGCCACTAGGTTGTGTCTGTGCAAGTACTCTCCGTTAGCAAGATGAGAACAATCGGAAATAATATGTCGGAGAGATTCCCCGGGACGGCGGCATGCTCGACAAATGTCGACCGTACCGTCCTTCATTATATATTTCCGGTAGTTATTCGTCTTGATAACTTCGTCCGCAATTGCACAGACAAAACCCTTGGTTTCCCCAAAGAGGTTGCCGAATCGCAGCCAGTTCACCGACGCATGCAGGTCCACATCGGGCCCCGTCAGGGCCCGATAGAACCGCCCGTGCAGCTCCTTGCCTTTCCATACGTCCCTACGGTCTTCGGTGCTAAGTACCACCGGTTTGCGCCAGTTCTCATTAGCCAAGGAGAGCGGCGTGAGGCCCTTGTCAACTGCCACCACATCGCGATGTATCCCGCACTCGTTGTTGAGGAAATACTCCCGGAGACTGCACACTTCACGGTTATGGAGGGTTTTGGCGTTTAAAAAGCCTCGACCTCCCCATTTCCGCGGAATGTACAGTCTCATAACAGACGAGCGCGGGTGTAGCATACGATGTGATGTAAGCAGTTGACGGACCTTTCTATCCAGGGCGTCCAGCTCAGTCTGAGTCCATCTTAGTATGCCAAAGGAGTATATCAGTAAGGGCATCCCCCAGCCGTTGAAGGCGCGCACCTTGTTGCCACCCGACAAAAGACTATTGAGTACTTTTGTCAGACGGCAGAAGAAGCGCTCCTTCACCGTCCTCTTAACATCCCCTACTGAAACACCCAACGACTCTGACACACCAAGATACCTGTAGGTTTCGGATTCGGAGAGGGACCTGAGAGTAATTGTCTCGGAAAGTTGTAAATTCGTGGAATTTACAACTTTCCCTCCCCGTACATGCATAACCGCACACTTATCCACACCGAACTCCATCTTGATAGAGTTGCTAAAATTCTCTGTGATTTTTAACAACTCTATCAAATGTGGACGTTGCGGTGAGAACAGCTTGAGGTCATCCATGTACAGTAGATGAGATATGATCTCACCCCCTCTCCGAAGCCGACAGCCTAGCTTTGAATCTCCCAGCAAGGTACTGAGAGGATTCAACGCCAGGCAAAACCACAAGGGACTCAGACTGTCACCCTGGAATATGCCTCGCTCAATCCTTATTAAGTCCTGCGCACCAGAGACGCTGTCCCCCCTACCTGGTTGACGAAGGACCGTGGTCCACTGCCCCATGCATGACCTTAAAAAGAATCTTAGAGTTGCATCTATTTTATACAACTCCAAGCTCCTCTCCAGCCATGAGTGAGGCATCGAATCATAGGCCTTCTTATTATTATTATTATTATACAATATACTTTTTTACTTTATTATTTTATTTATTGTAGCTAAAATGAAATGAGGCGCACTCGCGCACGAAGGGTGGCGTCCCTATAAAACGAAAATAACTACGTGTGTTGAATGCTAGCGGCCTTGAATATTAATTTTATTCTGTTTTACTGTTTGTTTTTGTTTAAACAGTAGTTTAGTCTTAATTGTGAACTTTTTCTTTTATCTCGCAGGCAAACACCGAGCGTAGCTCATTATGTATTTATCTATGACCCTGCTTTATTTTATGGATCATTTACTAAACAGTCCTGTATAAAAACAAAGTCTGATCATTTACATCCACTCATAGAGGAATCATCCACTATTATAATTTTTATTCCAGATACAATGTTAGCGGTAAAGAAAATGGCAGAGCACTCAGTGATAAACGGTGGAATCACCACTTTTTTATTAGGTCCACTTCCAATCTATGGTAAGGTATTCTTATCTATACAAAAATCATAAGTAGAAGTAACATAGATTGACTATAATAATATGATAACCATGTTCCGATGTCTTAAAAACAACTAAATAAATGAATACTACTTACCTACTTTATTGTCATCATAATGAGCTTTAAGACATCCACCTGCTGAACACAGACCTAATAATAGAATAGGCATGATGCCTAAAATTTTTTTTTTTGGGATAAATTAATAATATTCCTCAAAAGATAAACATATGTGAAAACGAAAATTAAATACCTGAAAAAATGACCAAGTTACAAGCATTTTAAAAACCGGAATAGAAAGAGATAGCTCATACGGCCAGTGACGTCAGAGGAAGGTCGTTCATAGTACCTCACTACTAAGCTGTGGTAGCTCATACAATCTCTATGGCATGTGACGTCACGAGTAGATTTTTCATAGTAACTGTGGGGGCGCTCTGTTTCGCGAGAAAGGGACAGGAGATGCCTCCTGTAGAAACATAAAAAGCTTATTACTCCGTGATTTATTTACCGATTTAGCTTATTTTTTCAATTATTACATTCATTCTTAATATTCTTTATGAAAGTAATATTTACTTGTTCTATTGTAATAGTAGTCATCATGCCTATTGCTCTGCCCAACAGGGCCCATAATGATCCCAAATCTTAACTATACCATCTACTAGGAACGCAATAAATGATTGAATTAATCCCAACCATAGAGCGTCGCCAAGGATTCTCCAGTTTCAATTTCCGTAAGCCACATCGCTCGTAGTACCGACAACCGACGGGGTAGGAAGGGTCTCGAGTGGCGAGACGAACTGGCCAAAACCGCGGGGACTCGATGGACGCAAAGGCAAGCGACCGCTCAAAGAGGCGCCCTATAGGGGAAGGCTGATGAACATATTCAGCAGGCTTTTGATGATGATGATGATGGGGAATGTTTTTATAGCACGAGTAAAGAAACAATAACGAAAAGTATATATTCCTATATGGAACTATAGCTACTGCTGTGGATAGCGGTATATACTGCTATCCAGAGCAGTAACGCGCTGGTTTGAATAGGCTTTCAAAGCCACTGGAGCAGTTGTGCCAGCAGCCTAGACCACACTCCGTTATTTTAAGGAGTTGGGGTAGCTCGGGTAGATGCTGGCAGAAGGGGAAATGCACAATACACCCCAAGCGGAACGTCAGTGCAGGACTTAGCACCCCCACGTAGAATTAGAATTAGGCTTTCAAAGGGGTCCGGATCTCTAATTATGGAGCGAGATTTATATTTTGTTCTTGTAATGATGATTGTTTTTCAGTGATTGCCGATCCAGTAAAAGCGAAAGTAGTTTTAAACACTTGCTTGGAAAAGCTATTCGTATACAAACTTATACAACCCTTAGCTGGTGATTTACTGATTGCAGCACCAGGTTCGTGAAATATCATCATCATCATCATCATCATCATCATCATCATCATCATCATCATAATCAGCCTGAAGGTGTCTGCTGCTGAACATAGACCTCCTCTAAAGCGGCCACTTTGAGCGGCTGCTTGCCTCCTGCATCCATCGGTTCCACGCGGCGCCTTATTTCATTGCCATCATGGCTGTTATTATTATTTTGCCAACGTTCTGTAATAGGTACAGTTTCCAGGATTCCATATAGGGTAAGTACTTACTTACTAGGTATGTTAGTACGTACTTGCAGAAACAAGGAACCTTGCATTCTAATTCTACCCATCAGTGTTATTCAAGGCAATCCTTTAAAATTAGTAAATTCAAATAAAAAATTGTTTTGTGCAAAAAACTTAAATTGACAGATTTTAAGATATCGTAAAATTTTACATAGGTTATTTAACACTACGGGTAATATTACAGGCAACAGACTACAATACTACCAATACTACAGGCCCAAGTAAATATATTCTTCGAAATAGTGTATATTTCAATGAGTATATTTACTTGGGCCAGATAGTCCCCTTCAGCAACCTTCGGCAAGATAAAGAAATCGATCGCCATGTTTGCCATGTGAGGAGCTACTGAAACAACTCATGAAAAGCAACCTTCCATTATCATTAAAACGTACACTCATCGACATGTGTATTTTGCCCGTTCTCACCTACGGTGCTCAGACAGTGCTCGGTACGGTGCTCGGTGCTTGCAGAGTCTCAGAAGTCCAAAGTCAAGGTTTGCCAAAGAGGAATGGAACGAAGCATTTTGAACATAAAAAGAATCGATAGAGTTCCTAACTCTACTATTGGTTTAAAACCAGGTATTGCTGATGTCGGTTATAAAACTGCTAGACTGAAATGGGACTGCGCTGGACACGCAAGCCGGATGCACCCAGACCGCTGGGCAAGGATCATCACAGAATGAGCACCTGAAGACGGGCGACGCCGTCGAGGTAGGCCTCGAAAGAGATGGCGTAATGACCTCGACGCCTTTCAGTGAGAGCAGTGGTCTGAGGTTGCGGAAGACCAGGGTACCTGGAAGAATATGGGGGAGACCTTTGCCCAGCAGTGGGACAGAATAGATTAAGGAAAAAAAAATATACTAGAATTAGATCTTGCATCGGTTTACGGATCTTAGGCGTTTTATTAAAAAAAAAAGCTGTAATTATATAAAAACCCGATAGATGGCGAGGTAAAATGGGGGTTTTAAGTTCTGTCATTGTTAAGATTTTTTTTTTTTTAAATTCCTCGTCGGAGGAATAATGGCGTCGTTTGTTAAGATTGTTATCGAGTTTAATAACCTATCCTTATGTTATGGAAGACATAAACTCTAATGGCTTTCTATCGACAAATCGACAACGTAACTACAACCATGTTTGAAATACGTCGTTAGAACACCATCTAATGACAGAAGCCGAAACAGGTTGTTTTCTATCTATACATATAATAAAACTGTAGAGATAAAAAAATCTGTAAATGCAAGATATCGAAAAAAAAATGACACAGGTTGGCTTGAAATTTTTCGCTGATCACGTTAAGCTACTTTTTAAACATTTTGTCTGTTTGTTTGTTTGTTTGTTTGTTTGTTACGGCACAACTCCGAAGATACTGAACGGGTTTTCATGCGGTTTTCACTAATAAGCTTAGAAAAACCCGGCGCACAACATAGGATATATTAAATTTTATATATCGTTAATTTTTTTTGGTGAAAATGTGTAAGATTTCATTATGAAACGGAACGGGATTTTAACAAGATGGCCGCTTCAAGGGTTCAAGGTAAGTTTTTTTTCTTATGTTTTGGCTCCACACATAATGTAGGTATTTAGCCAGTGTCAAAAGGTAAGTTTTATTTTGGCTACTAATCATAGATGTGAGAAAAAAAATTACTCTGTGCTATTGAGGGTAATTTTATTTCGGGTTTATCTGGAGGCACAGGTTAAAGAAAAAAATTTTTGTTACTATTATGGCGCGGCTTCATATACGCCCGAACCTTCGCTGTTGAGTTGGCGCGCAAAAACATCTCTGTTGACTATCCTCGAAGTTTTTATAGCGCTACAACCCGGACACACAGTCAATTTGTTTGCCTGCTGCGTAACCAACGCGACGTGGGCTAAATAAAATGGAGGAAGCAGTAGCGTTGTATTGCATGTCGGCGAATAAATATGTTTTACAAACTGTGAGAGTATTATTTGCGATTACAAAAATAAATTTTATTAGTTTTAATTTATAATTCCTTATCAATATGAAGTAAAACCAATTTTTTTTTGTTGTCCGTTTATCTGACCCATTGAATACGGATCACGGTTGTTATACTAGCAACAGAAATATATCATCTGTGAAAAATTCAACTGTCTAACTATCAAGATTCATCCTAGTAACTTATGGACAGACAGACGGACAGCGGAGGTTTAGTAATAAGAATTTACCCATTCAGGACGGAACCCCAATCATTTTTATTTCATTCTGAACAATGCCCACTGCACTAAGCAATAAGAAAGTTATTTATTGCATGTTTTTTTTATTTATAACTTAAAAAAAAAACAGTAAATAACAATTGGCGCGCCTGCATTACCGGCAGTGTATCACACTTTTCGGGCTACGGCGAAATACATCGCGCGATAACTTCGTCTGCGTTCAATGCAATGCAGATTAGAGAAAAACAACCTGTCATTATGTACCTATACCCAAGGAAGTCATAATATATTATGTATTAAATAAAGATTAGTTTTTTCGTTAATCTGTGGTCCAAACTAAAAAAGAGGATAGATATGAGAACCTTCTTGAATATGAGCACGACACAAAGAACGAGGAATTTCGAAAACTAAAAACTTCTTAGACTTTTTATTATAAGTTTTAAGGCTTCACGCGATATCATATTTAGCCAATATTGAAACAACTAAAATTATTATTTGTTGTTTTCGATTTATTGGGTTTTGGCGAGGGCAAAATTCTTTATTGGCGATCTGGTATTATATATTAGTATTCAAAAATCTACTAAGCGTTACCATTCGAAATAAGTGTTTAAAATTGTATTTATAGTACCTATAGCTTAACCTATTGTAGTAACATATTCAGTAATCTGTGCCTATAGGTACTTAATTTATTGATCCTTTTTTTTTGTTCCTCGCTTGAGGATTGGCGTCGCACGTCTTGTGCATTTGCCAGCTTCATGTTTACTTTTCATAGTCTTCTATTCTATTGCTTCTGCTTCTTCCCAATATTTTCAGAAGTGAAGATTTTCAGACTTCTCTTTTGAGGAATTTATGTATAAACATGTTTTACTCATGTTCAAAACGGGGAAACCATTTGCTACGCATTGTAAAACTTTTTTTTATTTTGGCATTAGACAAAACATGTATTTAGCCAATGATACGAAGTATTTTATGAAATTGTTTAAAGGGGAGATTCTTAGACTTTTTATAATCATTCATAAGGCTTCACGCGATTATTATACTTAGCCAATATTGAAACTTACTTAATTAACATTTTTATTGAAGTTTTCGAATTGGCGATCTGGTTAAATGTATTATTTACATAAAATTACTACACTACCATTCTAAATATGTAATTAAAATTATTTTTGCGCTAATGCTACATTCTTGATCGACCCCAAAGAAGTTTTAGACTTACCATCGCTACACATTTTAAAACCTTTTTTATTTTGGCATTAAAGGAAGCTATTATTTGTATTTAGCCAATGATACGAATTTTTTTATGAAAAATGTTTATAAAGGGTAGGTACTTAGATATAATAATATGTAGGTATTCATTATGGCAATTGTATCATCGAATTAACAACAACATGGCGCGTAAGGTTCGTTTTTGACTGTTTCTGATTTGTTCTTCTTCTTCTTCTTGCATGTTGATAATAGTTAAATTTTAGATCTGTGGGCTATTAAAAAAACCACGGGTAAAAATGATTAGATTACTCGGTTACTCCAAGAAGGTTATAGTTTTAGTAAGTAACTATCTTTGGGTGTAACTAATAATTATGTAATGACGATTGTAGGGTTACCCCTACGCCTCAGTCCTTTTGCATAGTATTTTAGGCATCTGGCTGTTGACGTCGCCTCATCCTCCATGAAGAGTACGCCGGACAACCCGTGCAGGCTCCTGGAATGATTTAAAAGCTTGTAATACTCTATTACAGACGTTAGATACGTTTTCATGTTAGGTTGTTATATTCTTCAATAAACTTTACGTTCTAAAATTGTGGTTAAAGGCTTTGATATGGGTTACTTTGGCAGTGGAGCGATAGGTACAGATCGTAGGATCACCTTTCGTGTTGTTTCTTTACGCTTTTTACTCGTTCACGAGTGTTTTTAGATGAAATTACTTTTTCAACTTACCTCACGGATCTCGTCCCAAATTGCACAGTTTGTTAAGCCGATTTTATTAGGGCTTTTCACATGATTTCCATCGTTTTTCTTCCATTGGTTTCAGTGATATATCGTTTCAAAGGTTTATTTATGTTTTTGACATACGTCACAGTTTGACTTTGCCAAATCGCTAAAAGAGATTCTGTCCGGGAGGATTTATATGTTTTCGTCAAGCGTGTGTAGGTTTTTATATTAAACCTCACGCTTTGACCTATTTGAATACTAGCTATCTATAAAATCAGGACAGGTTTTCAAACACTTTTCCTTTCTATTTTCAGATTTTTTGAATGATGCCTTGGTGACAGGTCCAGGGTATATAAACGGAACATGGGCACTCCCATGGGCATTCTAGCTTCTGGTCTCATCTAAAGTTGATCCTCTGTTACCATCTAGTGTCTATCTTCTGGTATTATCTTGAAATCTCTAGCTGCCTAAAGCTCTTGGGAAAATTGAAATAGTCAGCAAGTTCGTTAGAACCCTACCCCTGAGGTTTCACGAGTCGCTTAAAGTTAGCCCTATCCGGGTGACGTGCGTTATCTAAAGTGCTTTTCTAAGAACCACCTCCGGAGTAACTGGTGAAACCTTTATTCTCTATATAATCTTCCTATAAGAGGAAGCTCTGGCCTCGTAGGGATCTCCCCGAGGGCCACACCTCTTCTTTTCACAGACTCCTGTGTGCAACGGCTGGCGGGTCGATCACCCTCTGTCCTGGCCTGAGAAGAGGAAGGCACGCTTCCTGGTTGTGTCGTGAGCAGGCCCGTGGCAACTGCCAGACGCCACAATCTCCGCCGCTTCCTGCCGCGCATCTGAGCGCGCTCCTCTACTGGGTCCTGTCTGGGCCAACGCCGAGAGCACAGGCGTGCTGTGGCTGCCTCGGTGCCGTCAGGCACCTTACTTCGCGCAGCCAGTCGGTGTCGTCAGGCACCTTACATCGCGCAGCCAGTCGGTGTCGTCAGGCACCTTACTCCGCGCAGCCAGTCGCGGCGCATCCAGGCGCGCCCTGACTCTATCTGGTCGGGGCTTAGGCCGCGAAGCACGCGGCCTGTCGCATCGTGCGAACGGGCACCCCGTATCTACGGCACCGGCTGTCAGCTGCGTGACCACGTGCCCCTGATTACGCTGGATCGGGGCCTCAGCCTCCAGCACGAGTCACCGGTTCCCGGTTCCCAGTGTCAACGGGCATCCTGCACGCAACGGCTGTCGATCCACGTGTTCCCTGGCTATCCTGATCTCCGTGGCAGCACCCACTGGAGTCAGCATCAAGTCTCGTCCGTGAATCAAGACTATTTTAAGTTACGTTTGTTTATCGTTCTCAGGGTCAACTTAGGGGTATTTAGTCTGCCTAGGTAGGTTTCACAGAGTAATAAACCTCAGGAAAACATGAGTACCTAGAATTTTAATATAGGCAGGAAAACTACCACAGAACAAGTAGGTATATAGATAGATACGGTAGATAGGGCTAGGACCACAACAACAGGACGGGCTTAGGTTAAATAAATTTGTACACCTGTCTATTATTTTAGTTTTAACTGTAGGCAACACTACACGATTTAACCTACTTCCTCACTTTCATCACTAGGTAGGTATGTTGAAAGTGCAGTGGGAATGAGACAGCGTGGAAAATTGTGGACATAATAATAATTATAACGGTCAATTCTTTAAGGAGTGGTGGTTTAGTATTTGTAATTCCTAATTAGTATTAAGAAAAATTCATTATTTATTTATTTATTTTTATATACACTTATTTTTATATATCTATATAAAACTACTGGCTAAGTGTAGGTACCAATTCGTATGGAGCCAAACTTAAGAAGGTAAAAACAATGTGGTAAATGGAACAAAAAGCGCGCGGATATGTAAAACTGAGCAAAGCAGCATCATCGTGCGTGTGTGTCATTCTTCCATATTTTTCTAAACTGTACCTGCCTGCTTAGGTAACTACTGCCTAAACAAAATTTACTGAAACTTCTGTTAAAGACCTGAGTGAAGTGATGATGATTTCTTTTTGTTGTAATATGAAGAGGTAGGTACTTATAAAATTGTAGTTTTTTGTTTGAAACTTTTTCTTTTACTGTTTTATAAATCTATATTTGACTCAAAACATGTAATTTTAGGTAATGGCTTAAATAGCTTCCACTCACGGCTATGCTTGCGTTATACCTATATCTATGCAAATACAGGTTACTGTGCTCAGCTTCGAAAAGATTTAGTGCATATTGTTGTTTGGTACGAAATGAATGATCTATTATTAGACTACTTATAACGTAAAAATAACATAACACAAGCGTGCGAAGCCGCGGGCAAAAGCTAGTTTTAAATAAAACTCATTTATGCTGCAAATTCCGTTTTAAAAAAAATTAAGAAAAAGGACAAACTTTAATAAATAATACGATGTGAAACTTTAATATTTTTTTAATAGCTGCAGAACTCTATAGGCAGGGTCAAAATGCTCTTGACAGTTATGTTTCCCAGCAGTTAATATTACAGCGAGAATTAAATTAAATTTTTTTCTGCTTTAATATAATCACATCTTATTTTTTTTCTTTTTCAGTACCAGTATGGAAACATAATAGACATCTTACGGATTTAGCTTTTAAGCCAAAGGTTTTAGAAAGATATATGGGTCTGTTCAATACACAAGCCAAAAAGTTCCTTGAAGCCGTCGATGCTAAAGTAGGCAAGGGCTACGTCGATCTTACTGACGATATTACCAACAATATGCTGGAAACGACTTGTCGTAAGTACAGATAGCCTAGCATACGCACCGCGAGAGTTGCCGTCGTCGCCGCGCCGGCGCCGTTAGAGTGAGACAGACCATAGTCTTGTCAACTTGTCATGGTAAATCACGAAAAAAATTGTCGAGGAGTTTTGGCGGGAACGTGAACAAGTTCATGTCGTTGCATTGTATTATTTCTTAAAACATGTGTTTTTCCAGTGTTAATGTTTGAAATTGGTGGCGTTTTACGCATTAATTGCTGAATTACGAGCATGAGTGTGGTTAAGTGATATAATGTGGTGTAACGTGGTTTTTCGTGTTGCTTCCAAAATTCCATAGAGGCTTCTAGTAAAGTTGCCACCACTTTACTAGAGCATGACTTAGACTGGACAATGACCTGACTTAGACTGGACTATGACTATGACTTGACTACGTAAAATATTCTAAAACTCGATGAAAATATACAATACTTGACACTGGCTAAATACACTATGTGTGGAGCCAAAATATAAGACAAAAAAAAATGTCGAGAAAATTTTGTCGCGGTGCGCATGCTAGCTGGGCAGGAATTATTAGCAGTATAGGTACTTATTAATATTGCAGTCTCCACTAATTCAACGAATAATCTTCTAATATCTCACAAAAATCCTGCGGGCTCTAATATCCTATTACTAATATCCAACTAAACAAAGCTTTACGAGGTGGTAGAGCTTTGCCATTTATTCTACCGCCAAGCAGTAGTGTGCAAGCACTACTGTGTTCCGGTATGAAGGGCAATTGTAGCTAGCGAAATCATTGGGTAAATGGGACTTAATGATATGATCTCATAGTTTAGAAATCATAAAATATTACTAGACTGTGTGTTGTCTCAGGATGCAGTGCAGTGCAGTGTCACGCCACGCGAAACTTTATTAGTATATACAACCTGGTATACAATATACATAGATTCGAATGATACTGAAATCTTTTACATAAGCTCTAGGTCAACCACTCTACGGGGTCAATTAGATATAAGTATTACTTCCCACCACCTGAGGAAGTTTTTTTGGAGGCAGACGGTAATACTTCAACTTTAACTCATTAAAAGATAACCTACCTATTTTTCAGAAACAACAATGGGGTTGCTTCCGTATGACCAGAAATATGTAAATAAAAAATACGTAAAAGCTATACATAAGGTGTTCGAGATTACAACGCAGCGGTTGCAGAAACCATGGATGATTCTTGACAGTATATTTTATTTCTGTAAAGCCAAAAAAGATTTATACAAAAATCTTGATGTTGTAGTTGAAATATCATCAAAGGTATTTTTGGAATTGTTACTACACTTGACTCGTTCTTTTTTATTTATATAACGTTTCTTAATTGTAAAAAAAATGAAATCTTTTTAAGATGGTGGACCTAAGGAAATCGGAGTATTTGAAGCGAGCAGAAAACAATGAATCTCTAAACGTAGAAAATGGTATGTGTCGGTCCACTTAGTGAGGGGCCGGCCTACGCGGTGCCTTTCGGTTCGTCGTCGCCACTCGAAAACCTTTCTTGGGGAAGAACTGTGAGTAGAACTGACAACCGATGGGGATCGGTTGTCAGTTCTACGAGCGATGTGGCCTGCCCATTGTTATTTCAACCGACGATCTTTAAATAATTGAATGAAAATAATGATGATGACGTGATAATATTTAAAGCACCCTCAAACTAGCAAAAAAAATGAATGAAATCAGGCTACACGTTTATCTCCCGAGGGAACAGTGCTGAATTTTTTTTTGATAATATGAAAAAAAAATCATGATATTATCTTCAATATGTTAATTTGTAAAGGAAAAATTAGAATCATTAGCGGGGATTGAACCTGCATCTATCCATCCCTCAAAGCCGGGATTTGCTTTACTTATGCTACCGTGACAAGTGGTCTCATGTCCGAATTTTTCCTTCACCTTTACAACCAACTTACGAGGTTAGATGATTGAATTAATCCCAATCTCAACCCCCGCTCGTGATTCTAATTTTTCCTTTACAAATTAATCTGTAAATTACGCTGAACAGGCGATACTGCTAAATAAATATCATCTTCAATGTACAGAAATGAACCGGTTACAGTTTTCTTATAAGTAATGATATATTAGTTATTATTGTAATACCCAATCGCATTCTCTCAGCGGCTGGAATGTAGTCAACTAAATAGTTATTATTTCAGGCAAACCCATAAGCTACCTCGAGATGCTAATTGAAAACAGCATGTCCGATACAGGAAGCCTTTTTACTGATGGCCAACTGAGGTATTTATGTGATAACATACTAGTGGCTGCCTTCGACACTGTCACCTATCAAATGCTGTTCATGCTGGTCTGCATAGGATCGGACCAGGAGGTGCAGCGAAAGATTTGTGAAGAGTAAGTTTAAACCTTACTTCAAAATGCAGGACTAACATTACACTTGTTAAGTTTACCAGTGGCGCTTTATAATGGGCTAACTAATCACAATATTGCAAAGGGAATAGGCATGATGACTACTATTAAAAATGAATGCAATAATTGAAAAAATAAGCAAAATCGGTAAATAAATCACGGAGTAATAAGCTTTTAAAGTTTCTACAGGAGGCATCTCCTGTCCCTAACTGAGCGCCGAAACAGAGCGCCCCCACAGTTACTATGAAAAATCTACTCGTGACGTCACATGGCAAAGAGATTGTATGAAAAGCTACCACAGCTTAGTAATGAGGTACAATAAACACCTTCCTCTGACGTCACTGGCCGTTTGAGCTATCTCTTTCTATTCCGGTTTTTAAAATGCTTGTAACTTGGTAATTTTTTGCTTATTTAATTTTTGTTTTCACAAATATTTATCTTTTGAGGAATATAATTAACTCATCCAAAAAAAAATTTTAGTCATGCTATTGTAGGCGGTTCACACGATTCACACCAAGATCCGAAAGAGCATCTTCATTTAGGACACTTGGGCAATTCACACCGCGGCGCGAACCACTCGTAGTGCGAAACGCTCCATTACCCGGTTCACCACACGCTGAGGTTAAAAATCAACAAAACTAACCGATAAAAAAAACAAACAAATACAATCTGACGATTTGATATATCTATTATAGTAGTACGACGTGCGACGTAGCCCCTGGTATATTGTGGCAGGCTCAATGCCGGATAGCGTTGTTAGTAGTTAGTATGGGAAATCCGCAGAAGGACTAAAGTGACTATATAGCCCTTAAAATTAACAAGTTGAAATGGCAATGGGCTGGCCACATCGCTCGCAGAAATGACAACCGATAAGGAAGAAAAGTTCTCGAGTTGCGACCACGAACCGGAAGGCGCAGCGTAGGCAGACCCCCTACTAGGTGGACCTGGTGAAAACCGCAGGGAGCCGATGGATGCAGCCGCTCAAAGTAGCGCTCTCTGAGGGAGGCCTATGTTCAGCAGTGGACGTCTACGGGCTGTTGATGATGATGATGATGTGATGATGGGAAATCTTTAAGCATATTTAATATTTGTATTTTTAACTTTCCAGAGCTATGATATGGCACTTGTCGATCCCAAACCAAGATTGCAAGATTGTGCAATAATTAGCACTTTGTGCATTTTTTTTATTAAAAAATTGATAGAGTATTTTTATATTTTCTTCATCCAGGATCACAGAGGTTTTGCGGGACGAAGAAATAGTGAAGAAGGAACACTTAAACAAGTTGCGGTACTTAGAAGCAGCCATCAAAGAAACTACTAGATTGTATCCGATAGCTCCTGTAGTGGGCCGGCAATCAACGGAAACTTTACAAATAGGTAATATATGTACCTATATGGGATGGGGTCCAGCAAAGATCCCAAATGAAGAGCACAGGGGGAAACATGCGATGTCACATTTTTATGTTTTTTGAACTGGCAATGCCATTGCATAGTACAAAATGTGGCAGAACGAAATTCCGAAACACAAGTAAATAAATAAATATGTGTGGACATTTCACACAGCGCCATCTAACCCCAAACTAAGCATAGCTTGTACTATGGGAACCAGATAACTGATACAATACTTATATACTTTTTTGTTTGTAAATACATACATAGAATACAATATAACAACCAGACGCAGAACAAACATCTATGTTCACCACACAAATGTATGTCCCGGGTAGGAATCGAAGCCACGGCCCTCATTTCAGAAGGCAGGGATACCTACTACCAACTGAGCTATCGGGCCCGTCGAAGTAACATACATAGCTTCGGAGTAATCTTCATTCAAAAATCAATCTTTAATGTACTTTTTTCATGGTTCTAAAGTTTAATTTGCGATTTTCTCAGTTCATTGTCTTTGTGACATTGCATGTTCTTCCCCTGTGCCCTTCAAATGCTAACACTAACGCCAAAATGTATTGAAATAACATTAGCTGCGGAGAAGCAATTTCTGAAAAGTCATTCCAGAGTTAGCGTTTGGCATTAGCGTTAGCGGTTGGGATCTTTGCTAAGCCCCCCTGGTGCCAAACGCAATGGTAGGTATAGAATAGACAAAATTTGTATATCTTTTTGTATTTTAGCATATGGGTTTTTTGCCTGAAATAAAAACATTTTATTTTTTTTATTTATTTTTTTATATCTATCTATAGTACCTAGTATTCAGGGTATATTATTCGAAACACCTAGAAACCTTGTTTGATCACTTTTATTCTTTAGCTAAGTCGCCCTCCTCTCTCCAAATTTGCTGCGCCCGACGGGGTCCATATGAACCTAGACTTAATTCTATATTCCACCTAGTACACTATGTAAGCAATAAAAATCTGAATCTGAAAATTATTTTTTTCGTTTCAGATAACGTGACTTTCCCTGCATCTAGTTATTTCATAGTACATCTGTGGGCCATCAATCGCAACAAAAAATACTGGGGTCTGGATGCAGATGAGTTCAATCCCGATAGATGGCTCAATCCTGAAACTATGCCGGACAGCTCTAACGCTTTCGGTAGCTTCTCTTTTGGAAGACGGAGCTGTGCTGGTTAGTATATCCAACCAAAGGCTATCCACTGTGATAATATTATAAAGTAGGTAAGGATCTATCATACCTGTGGTTGGTACTAGGTACCTAGATAGTGCCAGAGGAGACCAAACGAATGCAGGTATGGCGATAGCGATTGTTTGAATCAAGAGCGGAGCGAAGGATTCTAGAGTAGAACCTGAGGGATTTTAAAGTTACGTTACTTGAGGGTAAATAGTTTTGGTACCGTTTGGCACAGTGGCACACGCTGCCATTCCCCTCTATGAGAAAAGCCTCTTTGTCATTGTTAATCATAATCATTTTCATCATCATCAGTCTGTAGACTTCCACTGCTGAACATAGGCCTTCCCCAAAAAGCGCCTACTAATAACTACAAAACTACAAAAAATGGAATAATTAGTAGGTACTTAAAAGGTATAAAAAAGTTTAAATGTATCAAAATCATCCGTGCCAACCGTCGCGTCAATCTTCATAATTTTCAATAAAAATTATTTCATTTACACTCTTTACTCTTTAATAATCATCTATAAATGATGTACTATAATGGACTCAATTTATGCTAAGGAATTAAATTACATTCTGTATAAACAAACAAAAAGGTATCCTATCAGTTATCTGGTTTCCATAGTACACAAGCTCTATTTAGTTTGACGCTAGATGACGTTGTGTGAAATAAAAATGACCTTAAATACTTTATCTTTATTTTAAATTAGTAACCATGTCGGTTTGTCTGTCTGCTACCTTTTTTCGGCTAAATGGACCAATTATGATAAAATTTGGTGGTGGTGGGTAGTTTTATAACCACAGAGCAAAAAAAAAAAACGCTTCCCCTCTCCATAGAGGCGCCTTTTCGACACTTCTCATACAATTCAAGCGTGTCAGGTATTACAATGAAACCTCTATGGTTTACCTGCGCAGATGACATATATAGCAATTGTCTTGTCATTAGTGCCACTGCTGTCAGCAAAACGTGCTGTGGGTTGAGTCGATATATTTTTATCGATAGTTTGATATGAGTTAAGTACGCGGTAAGGTACCTCTTACCTGATTGTATCATTAGGTACACTTTAGTACCTACCTATATCTTTTGTGCCTTTTGTGCGTATTTCTATGTGTAACAGTGTTATTTTATTCTATTATACTCTATTCTGGGTCGACAATGGCCAGCCGATAAACATACCGGTATAAATCTAAAATAAATAAATAAATATAAATAAATAAGTATAGAAGTAGTTTATCGTCAGTATATGGTTATAAAGAAGCAAATCCGATAGGCATCATAAGTGAGGTTTTATGGGGGAGGCAGTGTTTAGCAGTGGACGTCTGCCGGCTGATGATGTGTGATAGTATAATTATATCTATAAACTAAAGTTTGAAATAGAAGAAACATAACAAGTTATAAAACGAAACAATATATTAAAACTCCAAATATATAGGTAACACGTTTTGCTGATGATTCATTTGTTGCGTCATGTTTCTTTTTGATAGAATTCATCTGAAAATACAATTATCAGATGAATTATTAGGAAAAATAATAATAATGTTGAGTATCATTGAGGTGTTGTCGGTAAACACTTATTTAATAGAAGGAGGTCCTTAGTTTGGCAGTAAATAAAGGTAATTTTTCAGCTCACCATGCGATGTATATTTTAATTTACAGCTATTTACAAAATAAAAAGAAAGTGAATTTTTTCATGCAATATCGACTAAGACGTAGATTCTTACGTAGAATCAACGAAATCAGTTGTCCTTAGCAACCAAGAGCAATGGTTTTCTATGAGGCTACCATGGATGAAATAAAAAAAAGAACGATTGAGTTTTGATTGACATCGAACTGAAGCCCAAAATGGCGGACATATTACATATGTGTGTCAGCTGAAAGTAGGGCGACCGGCTGCATATGATGTGAGCGTGTGCGTGTTCCGCTCGTACGTACGAAGCGTTCCGGCTTCCTAAGGGAGCTTCAGTTTCGGATCAGACGGGATTCCCTCCTTCTTTTTTTAATAGCTCCATGGAGGCTACATGAAAACTCTTTCATGGGCGAGCACGCCACATCATTATAATGTCCTCATCAAATAATAAATGCGGATAAGAGAAATTATAGTCATCATCATCAGCCCGTAGATGTCCACAGCTGAACATAAGCCTCCCCCAGAAAGCGCCACTTTGAACGGCTGCTCGCCTCCTGCATCCACCGGCTCCCCGCGGTTTTCACCAGGTCATCGGTCCACCTAGTACCTCGTTAAAAATAGGATAGAGTTTCAATGTGGGAATAGCGTCAAAATATAAACGTATATGGTTAGACATTTTCATAAAACATTCAGCTTCAAAATGCTGAGAGCAAACCGTATCATGTTTTTGAGGAAACCAATTGCACTGTCCAGTTGCAAATATCTATTTATCTTTTATATTAGGATCTGTAGGAAACCTAATAAACATAAAAGATATTAAAAGTTTAATTAGTAGAAGTCAATTTAACCACAAAATAAATTGAAAACATTTAAAACTTATTGTAACCAAATTATGTATATATAGGCGAAGTGTCATTTGTTTTATAGCTCTGTGTTTATAACCTTGGTAAAGGACTTGCTATAGGTGTTGTTTATGGCATGGAGCTAATAAAAAAAGAAGGAGGGAATCCCGTCTGATCCGAAATTGAAGCACCCTTAGGAAGCCGGAACGCTTCGTACGTACGAACGGGGCACGCACACACTCACATCATAGGCAGCCGGTCGCCATACTTTCATCTGACACACATATGTAATATGTCCGCCATTTTGGGCTTCAGTTCCATGTCAATCAAAACTCAATCCTTCTTTTTTTTTATTTCATCCATGCTCCATGGTTTGCGCGATAACGACGCGTGCAAAGCCGTGAGCAGCAGTTTTTAAATGAAACCATGACAGCTTCTGAAACTTAAATTTATTCTCAATTTTTCAATAGTACTTATGTAAGTGGGTACCTAAGTCGGTCATGTCTTTTTATGCTTTCCGATGTAAGAGTGATTGTGAATCCCGACCATAGGCAGCTCGGAAAGTCATTGGTGAAGAACTGCATTCAAATAGTGCGTTTCAAGAACTACCGCCGAGCCCACAGGGGTCTTGCAAAGATACCAACCACTAACGCTAACGCCAAACGCTAACTCCAAAAATGTGTTGAAATGACATTTCGGAAATCGCTAACTTTTCCACAGCTAATGTCATTTCAATACAATTTTGGAGTTAGCGTTTGGCGATAGCGTTAGCGTTTGGGATCTTTGCTAGACCCCGTGATCCTATAAAGAACTGAGCCATAAGCAGTTCTTGACTCAGTCTTTCTGTTTCTAGGAAGATCATACACCATGATGCACATGAAGACTACTCTAGTTCCAATCTTGAGGAAATACCGCATCACCGCCGACCATAAGAAGATGGAATTCAGCTGTTACATCACGCTTAAAGTGACATCTGGGCATCTTATGAAGTTTGAACTGCGATGATTTTTGTATTGAAGTACTTAATTTTTTTTATGGGTTAGGTTTTTAGGTGTTTCCGTTGAGAGCTTCCCAAATTAACATGGTTATTATTTTTTTTTATAGATGGTTTTTTTTATTCCAAAAACTTAAATAGCATTAAATATATACTAAACACAAAACAAAAAACTACCTACTAACTACTACTATTATACAGCGGGGCAACGCTGTCCGCATTATGGGTACGTTGCCCGATTCCATAGATTGCTTGAACTATCTATAGACCTTTTACAGTCTATAGATAGTTCAAGTATTCTTTAGACATTTATTTTTATTTTTAAGTAGATATAATATATAATAATAGTAGTTACATGGTTATTAAATAAATGTTTATTTAAATAAATATACATTTTTTTATTCTACGTGAATACCTTTAATCTATTTAATTTTTGAGGTTCCGTACCCAAAGGGTAAGTTTAAATTACTGAGGCACCGCTGTCCATAATGTCCGTCTGTCCGTCTGTCACCAGGCTGTATTTCATGAGTCGTGATCGTTAGTCAGCTAAAATTTCACAGATGATGTATTTCTGTTGACGCTATAACAAAAAATATCAAAAACAAGAATAAAATAAATATTTCAGGGGACTCCCATACGACAAACGTGATATTTTAGCTCCGTGCGCGGGTCCGACTCGCACTTGGCTGGTTATTCAGAATGGTAGAACCGATATGGTAGTGATAGATAATGCAGAATAGTAAAAGTAAAATTAGTTTATAATAATAATAATGATATGTGTGGACATTTCACACAGCGCCATCTAGCTCCAAACTAAGCATAGCTTGTACTATGGGAACCAGATAACTGATACAATACTTATATATTTTTTTGTTTGTAAATACATACAGTTTCTAGCTATTATGCAAAGCCAGATTCGTGAAGTCTATACCTAAGGTCACATAATGCATCATCATCATCATTAACAGCCTGAAAACGTCCACTGCTGAACATAGGCCTCCCCCAGGGAGCGCCACTTAGAGCGGCTGCTCGCCTCCTGCATCCATCGGCTCCCCGCGGCTTAACATAATGCATAAGCTTAGTATAAGTAGTTTTATAGTAGGTAGGTACCTACCTACCTACTTAATATTTTGATGTCTATTATTTTGTCGAGATTGTAAAACAAAATTAAACGAATCATTGAAATATTTAAACATTTTTATGTCAAATTCATAGTAAAGAGTAGTCACAACTTCTATTCATTAAGTATTTACTATTCTCACAACATATCTATGTAAACGGTTATAACGTGTGCCATTAAAGAAACGAATCTGACGCAAACATGAAACTCTTATTTTCCTTCTTCCACTAATGTGTTTAAGTGCAGAGGGAGCGAGATAACAATAGAAATGTTTGCTCATTTCAGTTCTTTTCTTTATTGAAACGCGTTATACTTTTGTATTAGCAGAGTAGAATACAAATAAATTGATTTTCGAATATTTTACATAGAACCGATTACGGCTGCGTGACTTAATTCATTAATGTCGAAAAAATTTAAACGAATCCCGAAAAAAGGTACTTTATAGTCGCGCAGTGTCGGAAACTGCATAATAATGGATTTATGAGTGAAAACGTCACAGTAAGTGCTGATCTTAGGGTCGCTACATAGGGCACATTCATAAAAAGACAAATCACACAAATACAAATCATAATAAACCTACATCTGTCAGTCTCAGTCAATAGACTGACAATCAACAGTCACGTATAATAGTAAAACGCAAGTTTGGCGCATTTGACTGACATTTGTAGGTTTATTATGATTTCAATTATCAATTTTTTTTTTAATTTTAAAATATCTTTATTTAGTATAAAAGAATTAATTTTTGTGCCTTCCAGTGTAAATGAATCCTAGAATACAAACTATTGAGTACTTAAAATTGTTTTGCAAGCTTGCGTGCTCATATAAAACTTTTGACATAATCTTGTTTGAATGCTATAGTAATGTTAAATTTTCTAAATCAATAAATAAACCTATGTATGCCGTAGGAGAACACTACATTTTTCAAAATTAAATTTTTACGTTTTAAACACCTTATTAGGAGGTAGGTAGTAATCAAATTATTGTGGAACATGGCAGTAGGTAGTAAACAACAGAACGGAGAATGAAACTGTTACTCGGCACCGCGCAAGCGACCGCGACCCGCTTATTATGATTTGTCTTTTAATGAAATAGAGGCCAGTTTGGTAAGGTCAAGGTCAAGCCGCGGTTAACGCCCTTTATTTGTTTTTTAATGTCTGTACTACTACTGGAACATAGTTTCACTCTGGTGATCAATAAAACACAGCTAAACTCACGTCTATATTTTTAGTAATAGCGTTTTCCTTGAGATAGTAACTGACTCGCAGAAGAACGACATCGATTACTCCCACGATTTTTTTATAGTCATAGATATATAGATCTATAGATGTTTAGCCGTGCTAAGTACTTTATCTACCAATTAGTATAATTTAGGAATCACACTCACGATAGTTTTAAAAGTAAATCAATAAATTATACTCTGCTATTACGAAAGTTGAATAAGTTCCACTAAGAACGGTAAAAATTGCACAGTTCGACATCGATAATCCATTCAAAATGTTTCGTACACCATTTCATTAAAATATAATAAACAAATTCTTAAAAATTAAAGAGCCAAAATAACAGGGCGTATGTATAAGTCAGCGAAAATAGGGAGACCAAATCGATTTTCCAATTAAGTTATGTAGATACCTAGGTACCTATTTATTCTGCAAGATTTTGATTAAGATGCTTTGTGTGGCATTTTTTCGCTGGCTGGACGTAACTTACGAATCCTAAGTGATCTATAGGTCTAGCACGAATAGCAGTTGTATGGGGCGCTGATCAAATGCCATACAACTGCCTTACGTTAACGTTACACTTACTTGTGCTTAAATATTTGTGCTAGGCCTACAGTTAGTGTCGGCGAAATGACGACCACGTGTTTTTTCTGTACTATAAAAATTCACTAAAACAGTCATAAGTGTTTACTTCTATTGAGTCATAGAGGATAAATAGGTAGGCATAATAGTACCTATGTAGAAAATCTTCTCTTAGAAAATATTAGTTACTATGCCACTAGGTTTTTTTTTTAAACTACTTGTTTCGAAAAAAAAATCTAATAAGTAGGTAAGTAAGGTATAAGCACTTTCTTATACTGTTTTTATATTCCATTCATATACATAACAGACAGGCCTAATGACAGATTAAACCGTCGCTTCAAAGAGGGAGTCAAGTTCACAGATTGACATCCACTAGCGCCCAGTCTGTGTTGGAAGTGAGAAGATATCGGTCGTGTGTCTCAAAGAAAATATGCCAAGTTGTGTTGTGAAGGGTTGCACAAACTACACTCTAAAGTGCAATAAAAAGAAATACAAAGTTTCTTACCACAAGTAAGTCAATATTTTCAATATTACACTCCGTTTTGTACGAAAATAATCGAATTTATATTTGGGATAATCATTGGAAACAAACATTGACGGACATAATGGCAGCGTTTAATTTCCCAACTCATCGTAGTTCCTGAGTAATCTAAGAGATGGCGCTGACTTTTCCCCACACCATTTTGTGTAAAACCAGTGAATAAAATGTTCCTTCGGGCATATCCTGATATATAGATCTATGATTCCATTTTATTATTTCTTATACTTCGCTAACACAACTAGGTATAATCATGAAAAAGTAGTAATAGGTTGTTTTTACAAAAGGATTTAGGAGGCGTATTTTATCAAACCGCGGAGAGCCGATGGATGCAAGAGGCGAGCAGCCGCTCAAAGTGTCGCTCAGTGTGGGAGGCCTACGTTCAACTGTGGACGTCATTAGGCTGTTGATGATGATGATGATGATGATGATGATGATTATGATGATGTTTTAGCACTTTTTGTGTCGGTCATTTCGTCGACAAATCACTCGTTCATATAATTTTGTTCCAAATAATTCTTTCGATGTCAGCGCAAACTAGCTTTTAAATACAAATTATATTTAAATATTCTTAAATTTAATATAGGTATTGCACATTTTAGCTTCATAAGCATTTTGGACGTAATCATTTTACGTAAATCATAAAGCTTTCAAAAAATAAATAATTTTAAATTAAATTACATGTTTTTTCATTATTATAAACTACAAAGCACTTGCACTGTCAATCTCTTTGATTAAACCCACAATAATTTCTTACTGTTAATTAAACCACATAACAAACTAAAATAAATAAGCTGTGCACTCTCGTCACGTCTCGGATTAATTAATAAAATATCCATTAATACTCTGTTGTGAGAAAAATTACAAATAAATATTCTTTTACAAAAATAATACTGCTGTACTTACTTAGGAACTACTGTCACTTATAAAAATGTAATGCATGGAATGTGTTTGCTTCAAACTACAAGCTCAGTGGCAACCATTTTTCAAAAGAATAAACCGTTGGTTTTTATAATTATAAATTATTGTGAGCCTCGTGCATGTTTTTTTTTTATGCTGTAGGTAGGAAACAAGCATACGGCCCTCCTGATGGGAGGAGGTCACCGTAGCCTATGGACTTCTGTAACATTAGACGTGCCACTGATGCGTTGCTTACCCTAGTATTACAATTCAATTTGGTTTAAGATTAAAACTAAAAAACTTAAAACTCAATGATTGTATCACACAGCAAATAATATTCGTACTGTTTTTATCAAATAATATTCGTACTGTTTTTATCAAATAATATTCGTACTGTTTTTATCAAATAATATTCGTACTGTTTTTATCAAATTAATTCTCGACTAGCATCATAATACTTAATCTTTTTCAATAAATTACAATTATTGAATCAACTCTTAACGAAAACTTATGAAAATTGTCTTAAATTCATACATTTACTGTATACCGTACACCTTAATAACAGGCCAATAGACGTATATTCTATTTTAAAAGTTAATTTTTTAATATAAATTTCAATAAAACGTTTTATAATACTGAAAAATAATTTCCTTTGCAGACATTATGTACCTATATACAGAGTAATTTTCAGACAATAATAATAGTAATAATCGTTTATTTAAGAAATAATTTTAAGAGTAGTTTTAAAATAGAATATCGTGAAGTAATACTAGATCACAGTCTATGTAAATAATACATTTAAGATAAAACATTTAACTATAGTCGCTTCACAGGAAACACGTTAACGTCAAAATGACGTAAGTTAAAACTACAAATTTTTAATGTTTTTTTTTAATTAGTTCTTCTTGGCCAAGCTTCCTAAAGAATGTGTTGTGGTACAAACAATATTAATATTGCATTGCTGGTAAAAGTAATCTTAAGGTGCTGACAGGACTCAATGCGAGCACGTTTATTAGAGCAGACGAACTTGAAACTTATTTTGTGCCTAATAGGGTCGCTTTATGCATAGCAAAAATATGGCGATTACGTTGCGTTGCACTTCGACTTTTCCATTTTTCGGTACAAATAATTAGTTATAAAATAAATGCTTATTGTTATAAAAAAAACAAGCTAATATACGGATGCATTGAAACATCACTATGATTTATTTCAATGGCGTGTCTGATTATAATGTAAAATTTTAGGTCGTTTGAATGATTTTTTAGAGGTCACTTCACGATTTTTTTCTATAGAGAAAACTTTTCGTAAACGTGTTTCGGTTTCAGCAGATGGAAAGAAGATATGACCAGTATTAACGTGATCTTTTTTCAATCCAGTAAATGGTATACGTTTTGAGATAATCACGTTCAAAATAGTCGATTTGGGAGCATTCAGCGCCTTAACGGGTCATAATAATACAACCTCGGATCGATAACATCATAATGCCCAATGTTTACTGTTTTTATTATTTATGTAATATACCACAAACTACTACCATAATAAAAACTACACTACCTACTACAAAGAACAGATGGCATAATAGAGACATTTAAGTACATAGATAGTTTAGTTTTTTATTGTAGTAGTTAGAAGAATAAAAACCTTTAAAATCGGTAAGGTCTTATTTTAGTATAATACAATTATTTAGTGTAGGTATACTTTACAAGGAATCTTTTGGTTTTCGATCCGCATATTGTTTGGCCAAGAGACTGAAATCCACAAATATTCTACCTAATACGAAGTTACTAATAGTAGAAATATACAACACCGACTATAAACAAATGTCGTCTTAGAAGAAGTACCAAAGAACGGGTCGGAATGAACTGGTCTTCACTTCACAATCATAATTAGACACCTTTTGTATAGGAAGTACTGGAGCAGGATGAGTGAACTAGTCGATCGATTTGGACGGCTTCACTCTGTCAGGCTTGTCAGTTTTATCTGTGCTCTCTTGCCTGCTCCTGTAAAAAACAAACTGAATTATAAGAAAGCAACTCAAGCAAAAAAGAAAAAACTTAAATTTTTTTTTTTCATTGTGGTTTTATACGATTTATTTATTTAAGATTTTACCTACTTATAACAAACAAAATACAAAACATAAAGAAACTCGTAACATAATAATTATATCCACCATTTTATTTTTAGGCGTGACTTGGACTAAGCTTTGTCGTGTAGCTCGCAATTAACTTTGACTTGACTTGAATATGACTAGATTTGACCGTAACATTTATTTTTGTTTCAACTAAGGAAGTTGTATAGGTATTCCAAAGCATACAAGGTGACCTTGAATTGGTATGTTATCCCGAAATGGGGGGACTGGGACCATGATACCCTTCAAGTTGTGAGAGCCTTACTTGAAACTTGCGCAAAATTGCACGTGCGATCGCTACGAGAGTTAACAATATACTACAAATTCATTTCTAAACACAGGTCGTTAAACTCATTTATGTGCACTCGGTCAAGGACGAAGTTCAACCACCCAGCTGCGCTAAGGCTATTTTCGAACGTAAACTTGACATGGCGATTCTTCAATGAAAAACTATTAATTTAGAAAAGTCGTAGGAGAAACACTGTCTACCTTGGGGTGTAGGTTAACCCCCTTTCGGGATAACATACTAATTCAAGGTCGCCTTGTATAAGGACCAAGGACAAAAAATAAGACTCAATTTCTTTAAATCCAATAAGGATTTACTATGCTTTACTTTTGTACCATAAATTTCATAAAAAATAGAGAGCTAACAGTGAGAACACGCTTTGACTTAAGTACTTACATAAAAAAAAGTTATACCTACACATGAATTAGACATAATTTGTGGACTCGATTCGGACTTAACTTTGACTCTACAAACACGTACATTTATCAGTCAAAGCATACCTTTACTAATAAATATCAGTTTATTTTTTGACAAACCTGACTTAAAAATAACTCACCAGTTCAAACTTAACCGTCACAACATATGGCACAGCCTTCCTTTATGCTTCGCCTTAGTGCCCTGCGCTTGCGCCGGTTCGTTCTCCGCCAGAACCGTCGTGTGACAGTTGTCGTCCGTCACAACCGTCTCTTTCTTCACCACCTTCTCTTTCAGGCTGTCCCTGTGAGCGTTTGGAGCCACGTGCATTGATCTGCAACAAGCTTTCGTTGTACTTGGATTATGTAAACGGAAAGAAACAAAATAATTATTAAAAGGATAAACAAGATGGGCTTTGTCAAGGCATTGTCAAGAGTGTCAAGCATACCTACGTGTAAATAATACGCGTCCAAAATGTGATAAGATCATATGCAGTGATACAGTGAGTGTTTATTGTCGCGAGTTACGATCGAGTACGAATGCCAATGGTACCCGCAGTAAAAGACTAAGAAAGAGGGTAGACCGTTATGTCTGCTCCTAACATTTCGAACTTTTTATCATCCACCCGCATCTTCAGTCTACCCGTGAAAATGGTGCATGTAACTGTGCCGAAATATCGGGAACTCAAAAATGATTCTAATCACGGTAAATATCCCGTATGTACTATTAAAAACGTGGTAAACAACCGTGAAAGTTTAAAACAGTGTTATACCTCGTCAATTTATTCCGAGCCGATCTTGATGTGAAATTGCTGCTTTTTCCTCTTCTCAGCGAATGGAAAGTAGTCTTTATTGGCTTTACCAAAGCCATGTTACTGCTCTCAGCTGTTTTATTACAATTCAGAGTTGTGACTGTAAACTCGACGTCTTTGATTGCCTCGTTTGATGCTGTAAATAAAGGGGATATTTTTGTTAAGCGACTGTGATCACTGCAAGACGTACGTCTATACAATCACATTATTTCTCTTTCTATATTTTGATCTCTCTCACTAACTCACAAACTCTTCCAGTTCTAATTTCCTTCTTGTAAAGGCTTATTTCACAATAATTGTTTCAGTTGAAGGTGATAATTGCTTTGATTAGCTAACATGATGCAGTTTTCTAGGTTACTGTTTGCTGACCTGCAGTATTTTGAGGTTCAAGTGATGGTAGGCTGTTCCAATTTTTAATGTTATAACATTATGAACGATTAGTGATTATGGCTGGCATCACTAAAAGGTGAAGTTTTTTTAGGTACGTTTGGTTGTTCCATGACAATTATCTTATCTCACATTATGGAATCGAAAAAACATCATCATCATAATTAACAACAGCCTGACGACGCCCGCTGCTGAACATAGGCTACACTCACAGAGCCCCACTTCGAGCGGCTGCTTGCCTCTTGCATCCATCGGCTCCCCGCGGCTTCCACCAGATCTTCACGGTCCACCTAGTCCACCACGCCTACCAAAAATAGAAACAAAGATTACATTATTACCTGTAAACTCTTCAATAGGTTTATCAATAGTGTCATGGTCGATCCAAGTGAGACCCATTTCCACCTTCTCCGCGAGGTCCTGCCACCGCTTCCTGTTCTCAGCCGTGCCGGTGTACAGCGGCTGGATCCAGGGGAATGTGTCAGTGAGCACCCTGTATAGCGGCAGGCAGATCATATCTATGAAACCCACTTGCATTTGAGGTAGCTCGTCTTTTTTCTCTCTGGAATTGAAGACTGTGTCAATTTTAAGATGATGATGATGATTTTGATGATGATGAAGGAAGAGGTTCCATTTTTTTACTGATGATGTGGCCAAACTCTAGGCACGATGTTAGCAATTAACCAATTACTTTTTCACGCTAGCAGCACGCTAGCATTTGACCACATTGTTTCAGTTTACCAGTGATGTGATTAAACGCTAGGCATGATGTTAAGCGTTTGAAGCAGATAATTTTTATGTTTACCTATGATGTGATCAAATGCTAGGTATGATGTTAAGCGTTTGAAGCAGATAATTTTTAAGTTTACCTATAATTTGATCAAACGCTAGGCATGATGTTAGCATTTGGCCACATCATTTTTAAGTTTACCAATGATGTGATCAAACGCTAGGCATGATGTTAGCGTTAGGCCACATCATTTTTAAGTTTACCAATGATGTGATCAAACGCTAGGCACGACGCACATACGGGTATTTGGTCAATCTACGCGGCCATAAGTCAATTTAACAAAATGCAAAGAGGGTCAAAAACAGCAACTACCTGCGCTAGGTGACTAATCAGAGAACAATACCCACCCCAACCCGCCTTTCCCACGCGCACGTAGCGCGTCTGATTTTAGTCGGAATTCGATAGTTCAAGTTAGTGTACGTGTCTATTCTCGGTTTTCGTGTTAAAACATAAACTTTGCAGTTAAATATATAATAATCTACGGTCATCTCAAACTTAATAGTGATGGATCCTGATACTACAGGTAACTATGCAGTGATTAATTAAAAGTCTCATCTTTTTAAATTATTATTAAGTACAGATAATGAATTTTCTAAGTACTTACATATTATGGAGATTTTTTTTGTCATTATATTTGTTTAATCGTGTATTTGTTATACTATCAAGGTAGATCCTGCTACAATTTCTAATACAATCGAAAGTTTAAGGCTTTGCAGAGTAGATAATCACAAAATTAGCCGCGGAAGACCACGGATAGGCTCATAGGCTCAATTTTAGAAAATTGAAATTTTTTCGTCTAAAAGTCAAAATTATTATTATTGAAGTTTGGAGCATTTTACATGAATGTGTTTTTGTTTTAGGTTCACAAGGCTGTTCGGGAGTGAAAATTGTGACCCGTAAATACTTATTCGAGCGTTTACAAGAGCTTGATTTGTCTAGTTAAGAAGATAAATTAAATTTCTTGAAAGACCAACTTTTGGCGTGTGAAGATTACACTGAAGACCAAACTGAGAGCCTGAAACACAATTTTGCACATTTTAAATCACAAATAAAGCAAAGGTGGTTAAAAGCTCATAAGAAGGAAGACGTGTTTTTGAAAACCAACCATTCGTGGCTAGAAGGAACATTTGAAATTCCTGTGATTCCAGCACACAACCGGCCAGGTCGACCATCCAAGTTATTTCAAGAGTTGAGTGTTAGAACTAAGAGGAGAAAAACTGAAGAGGTACGGTCTACTACTGAAAAAAATGTAATTATTCATGCTGCTCAGGTTGGGTTGCGGACAGATGGAAAACGAGATGCTTCGGAAATACTAAAAGACATCACTAGTACTCCAACACGTGCTAGAGAATACAAAAAAGCTTTTTCTAAATCAGAGGATGAAAAAAAACTTTCTCTTACACCAACACAAGCATTGTCTATGTTCGTGGAAGCCGATTTAACTCGTCGACAATACGAAATAGTGAGAAGTACTAACAAGAAGTTCTTCCCTTGTTATTCTGTGTTACAAAAAGCAAAACAAGAGTGTTACCCACCTTTAGAAACCTGCAGTGTAACCAGTACCTATGCCGAAAGCGATTTACAACCTTTGGTTGATCATACAGTTGGGCGTTTGTCTACTTTCCTAGAAGAAGTGCTAATAACATTGAAAGATCATGAACGAGATAGCCTAAAGCTAATTTGTAAATGGGGTTGTGATGGCTCGCAGCAATCTCAGTTTAAACAAAAATTTGTAAATGATGCAGACTCAGATGCGAACATATTTCAAAGTTGTTTCGTCCCTCTAAGATTAGTCTCTGGTAAAGAAGATGAAAAGCTGCTATGGGAAAATCCAACACCTTCTTCTCCACGGTTTTGTCGTCCCATAAGATTCCGATTTGTAAAAGAAAGTACTGACATAACGGAAGAAGAAATCAATTACGTGAAAAATTCTGCAAAGTCGCTTACTGCCACAGAGGTTAATTTAAATGGAAAAAAATTTCCTTGTTAACCATGTATTCATCATGACAATGGTTGATGGTAAGGTTTGTAATGCTGCCACTGGTACAAAATCTACAAGCCGATGCTACATTTGTGGTGCAACTTCCAAAGATTTTAACCAATTTGACATTCAAAAAGATGTCAATCCTGAAGCTATTGAGTTTGGGCTTTCAATATTACATGCCAGAATTCGCTTTTTTGAAAGCATTCTCCATTTAGCATACAAGTTGCCAGTGAAAAAATACAGAGAGAGAAAGACAGAGGGAGAAAAAAATATAGAACATGAAAGAAAAATGGAAATACAGGCTAGATTTCGTAAAGAAACTGGTTTATTGGTGGATATACCAAAGGCAAACTTCGGAAATATCAATGATGGCAATACGAGTCGAAGATTGTTTGAAGACCCCAAATTGGCTTCGGACATAACAGGCATCAGTTATGATTTAATATAAAGATTAAAAGTTATATTGGAAACAATTTCGAGCGGGCATATAATTGACACCGAAAAATATGATAAATATGCATTAGATACAGCTCGCTTATATGTTAATTTATATCCTTGGCACCCAATGACCCCAACATTGCATAAAATACTGATTCACGGTGCAGTTATTATAAAAACGCATTGTTGCCTATTGGGCAGCTCTCAGAAGAGGCTGCGGAAGCGCGAAACAAATATTTTAGATCATATCGCCAAGGTTTCGCACGGAAATTTTCAAGGGAAACTTGTAATCGAGACATTTTTACTACTTCTAACTTCGGACCCTCTCATAAGTAGCATGAGAAGCGTAAAAAAAGTAGGTTAAATTATTTTTTGCCTGAGACAATTGCACTTCTTATGCCCGCGATGCCGAATATTGTAACGCAGAATAACGATGACTCTTCTGAAGATGATGTGAACTGAATTAAGTAGGTAAATAAAATAATTTTTATCAATAAATTTTACTTGAAAAATATAAAAAGTGTTTTTTTCATAACGTCATATCCCCTAGGATCGACAAAGAACATAAAATAATTTTGGCCGCGTAGATTGACCAAATACCCGTATGTGCGACGTTAGCATTTGACGGAATCATTTTTAAGTTTACCAATGATGTGATCAAACGCTAGGCATGATGTTAGCATTTGGCCACATCATTTTTAAGTTTACCAATGATGTGATCAAACGCTAGGCATGATGTTAGCGTTAGGCCACATCATTTTTAAGTTTACCAATGATGTGATCAAACGCTAGGCACGACGTTAGCATTTGACGGAATCATTTTTAAGTTTACCAATGATGTGATCAAACGCTAGGCATGATGTTAGCATTTGGCCACATCATTTTTAAGTTTACCAATGATGTGATCAAACGCTAGGCATGATGTTAGCGTTAGGCCACATCATTTTTAAGTTTACCAATGATGTGATCAAACGCTAGGCACGACGTTAGCATTTGACGGAATCATTTTTAAGTTTACCAATGATGTGATCAATCGCTAAGCACGATGTTAGCAGTTGACCACATCATTTTAAGTTTACCAACGATGTGATCAAACTCTAGGCACTCGACTGCATCATTTTTACATGCTGGCATCACGCTAGTGTTTGACCAAATTATTTTTATGTTAAAATGACCGAAATTACTCGAGTCAGTACCTGTCCATCATCGCGATTGGTTGCTGATTTAGCTGCAGTTTCTCCAAGTCTCCCTGGTCGAAGAACTCATCAGCCACCAGTTTAGCGACCTTATGCTGTACTTCCCATGGCTTGGCGATTGCTGATACATCGCATGCGGTCATCATCATACCGCATAATACTGGAAATTTAAGTGAAGATTTTTTGTATATTTTTAGATAAACAATGGAATTTAAAAGGTTTATCAATAAAGGCAAGTATGTCACTGAGAAACGAAATCCTCGTAGGCCCAATAGGTATAGGAGCGAAATTAGGTATGTATTTTAATAGAAAAACACACGAGAATATTTACCGATTAGCTCCAGACTTCGCCTTTTTGGTAGGTACCTTTTTTTTATGAGAATGAATGACGTGACGGGCTGGTCGTTCACCTGATGTTAAGCGATACGGCCGTCCATAACAGTTGCAGTGTCACTCGGAACATTAAAATAATAAAGTTTCGCGTAACACTGCACTGCGCACGTCATCCTGAGACATCACACAGTCTAGTAATCAGATTACTACACTGTGTAATCAGGTCATAGTCTCATTTGCCCAGTAATTTCACTAATGCCCCTTAAACCGGAACACAGTAGTGGTTGCACACTACTGCTTGGCGGCAGAATAACTGGCAAAGCGGTGGTACCTACCTAAACGAACTTTGCAGAAAAGTCCTACCACCTACTAAACTCCTACTCTTTTACTGAACAGGGTAATTAATACATGACCATATTTCATCTGCTCATCGTAGAACTTATAACTATGTTGCCTACCATTAAACAATGTGGTTTTTGAGTTATCTCTTTCCTTTCTTTTTAAGAGTTCACCTTATTTTTTTTCTAGACATATTAAATCAAAAATTCTTTTACACCGATAAACCAATTGTTATCTTT
This sequence comes from Ennomos erosarius, assembly GCA_963580505.1. Classification (NCBI taxonomy): domain Eukaryota; kingdom Metazoa; phylum Arthropoda; class Insecta; order Lepidoptera; family Geometridae; genus Ennomos; species Ennomos erosarius. Next base: position 3,873,860 of record OY757000.1, read on the forward strand.
CTTTCTTGTCATACTTACATTCTTTCTTCTCTGGGCTCTGCCAATCGAATTCTCCATTGTCGACAAGCTCCAAGAACTTCGATTTTTTCTTGAAATACATTGCTAGATCTGTCGATAGGATTGCAGTCTCGACTACCCTCATTACGGCTTTGTAGTCACAGGGTGATAGAGCCTGCAAACATGAAGAAACTTACTTACTGCTTCAGTTAAGTTTAAGACAGTGTGCTTCAGTTATATCCACGTATCAAAGCAATTTATCTCGCTCACTCGTATGCATGTTGTGTATATTTGTCTTTATTATTCCAACAACTTGGTAATAATAGGCATGGTGACTACTATTAAAAATGAACAAGTAAACATTACTTTCACAAAGAAGATTAAAAATGAATGCAATAAATTAATTGAAAAAATAAGTAAAATCGGTAAATAAATCACGGAGTAATAAGCTTTTAATGTTACTGTAGGGGGCATCTCTTGTCCCTTTCTCGCGAAACAGAGCGCCTCCACATGGTAGTTACTATGAAAAATCTACTCGTGACGTCACATGCCAAAGAGATTGTATGTGAAGCTACCACAGCTTAGTAATGAGGTATTATGAACGACCTTGCTCTGACGTCACTGGCCGTTTGAGCTATCTATTTCTACTCCGGTTTTTAAAATGCTTGTAACATTGTCATGTTTGTAATTTTTTTAGATATTTTGTTTTTGTTTTCACAATTATCTTTTGAATTAGTCATCATGCCTATTGTGCATGGTAGTCACTTTATTATCATTAAATATTTATGCAAATCTTCGCCTAACCTGAAATATATTATTACTCTCGCTGTTCAAAATCATAACACACTGATCGAAATGGTGATGCTCCATAGTCGAAGTTGAGTACAAAATCGCCAATGGACTCTCGGTTTTCGTTTGAAACGCGTTATTCGTTCCTCTATGGTCTAGGTCGTGGCATAGACAAGCAACTAAAAGACCTAGAATTTCCAGATCAGACATGAATCTCTCCATCTTCCCTGTTTTCAGCATCGCGAACATGGTTTGGGCGACGTTGAGGGCGTGGCGCCAATTGTGATATTTCACTGGACGGTAGTTCTTCTTAACGCTTAGAATCCATCGGCAGAGAACCTGAAAGAACAAACGCATAGTATTAAACTAATATTGAAATACATTCTATGTAAAGTAAGTTATTGAGAGACAAGTTAGATGACACAGTCAAATTCTATGGTATAGTTGATAGTCAATTTTGCAGCACTCAACCAGCTAACAAAGAAACTGAGGGTAACCATACTACATCACAAACTGTCAAAATAACTTTCTATAAAATGAAACAGTGGTCAAATGACACCACGCAGCATTGCATTGCTTGGCACTGCTTCTGTTTGTGTGTATATTGTTTTGTAATGTCATTTATGTAGTGTAATGTTGTGTGTGTTACTGTCACGAATAAATGTATTTTCTTTCTTTCTTTCAACAATTCGGCGGCTCATCAAAAATATCGAATTCTTCTTTGCCAAATGTTTATTTTCAATTCACAATAAAATTCGGATAACTTACGTCATATGGTATGTGGAACTTCTCAACTAGGTTACACTGTAGAAACATACGAAGAGTAGCTCTGCAAGTGTCATCATCGGATAAATCAAAATCTGAAATGTCAAATATTTCTTTTAACGTGGCTAAATTCTCAATTTTTATCTTTTCAGGAGCCATACATAATCAAAATCATTTATTCATAATATTTTATACAACTTTCGCATTTCTCTCCGCCTTCTTCCCTTTTTTTCTCCTTCATTTCTTTCCTACCTTCCTCTTTCTTCAATTTATTTTCTTTTGTCATGTTTTTATTTTTTTTATATGTTGGCTCCACACATAGTGTATTGAGCCAGTGTCAAGTATTGTAATTTTCATCGGGTTTTACAATATTTTACGTAGTCAAGTCTTAGTCATAGTCATAGTCCAGTCAAAGTCGGGTCATAGTCCAGTCTAAGTCATGCTCAAGTAAAGTGGTGGCAACTTTACAAGAAGCTTTTATGGAATTTTGGAAGCAACACGAAAAACCACGTTTCACCACATTATATCACTTGCCCACACTCATGCTCGTAATTCAGTGTAAATGCGTAAAACGCCACCAATTTTAAACATTAATACTGGAAAAAGCACAAGTTTTGAGAAATAATACAATGCAACGACGAACTTTTTCACGTTCCCGCCAAAACTCCTTTTAAATTTTTGTTACTTATTGTTTTTGAACTCGCTTATCCCACTAGCACCACCCAACTTAACACTTAATGCCAAACGACAAATAATTAAAACATGACTGTGGTGATTCTTACCATGGAACTGAAAACTGTACAAGTTGTACGTCTCGGCCGTAGGTATGAAGTCCTGGCAAAGTTTAATTGTGTCATCCGATGAAGCTGTCGCATGGTATGACAGACATTCTAACGCTACCTAAAAATATACCAGTTTCATAAAATACAATTTTCAACCAATAACTTGAAGAAAGGGTTAGTGGGGAAGGTACATTCTCACCTTTTGCTTCGCCATCAGTTTGCAAGCATTCTCATACATTTGGGTGTTGTGGATGCCCAGACCGCAAAATATGGCGAAAGCCTCGAAAATTGAAATATCTCCATCGGTGAACTGATTGCTATTCTCCTGAAAGCATGGCAGATACAGCTAAAGATACTTTATTGGTAAAATAACATTTACAAGTCATAGTAATATTTTGTCTGAAAATCAGCGTCTGGTACCGGTAGGCACTTGACATTTATGCTGAGCTGAACGCCCTTTCAGCTTCAACACGTTAACTCTTTTTTAATAATTATATGCACAGTATAATGTAAAACTTAATTAAGATCCTGGTGTGTACTTTTTGCTTATTATTGTGTATTGTGTAACTTAGCATTATTATGAAGTTGAATAAACGCTATTCTATTCTATTCTATTCTATTCTATACAGCAGTAATATTGTACAAGTAGGTACCTAACTTAGTAGGCCTTATTAACTCTTATTAACTAATGAGCTAAGTCCTGTTAACTGAATCAATTACCTATGCATTCTTATCATTTAAGTACTCGTTCGCGAGTAGTATGAAATATAAGTTATAAAATTTCTAAGGTAAGTTTGCTAATATTCTTACCAAATTCTGATATAAAATGTAAATTGTGGTAAGATATGACAGCCTCCGCGGTGTGGTGGTTGAGCAGGTCGGCTCATAACCCGGAGGTGGCGGGTTCGATTCCCGCGATAGAACAAGTATTTGTGCCCGAAAAAAAACAGCGCAAATACTTGTTCTGTGTCTGGGTGTTGTAGGACCATGGTCCTCGTAGTTCCTGGGTCCTATACAGGGAATCCTAGTTAGGATCCAGGATCTATGTATGTGATCGTTGGGCGTTATTTATTATTTATTTATTATTTTATATTATGATTATGAAGGATAAAATTTGAAAACTTTATCATGCATTTTGAGTTTTTTTCCAAAGACGCAGTGACCACAGAAATATTATAATCTCAGATTCTTATTATTCCAACGCATAACTTTAAAATTGTTATTAAGGGTAGGTGGGGAACCTATGACCAGCGAGCGGTGAATCCCGATGTTGATGATATCGTCAGCGCTGCGGGATGACATCCACCGCTCGCGTCTGTGTCCTGAGTCTGAGCTGAGTCAGTCTTAAAGCACAGTCGGACACATACCTTATTAATCAACTGAGCCACGCCAATCACGTCCTTATTGGCATTAACAATAGGCATACAGAGCATCGTTCTAACATTAGCTGCGTCATCAACGTCAACTAGCATCATCCCATTTTCTCGTCTCCACTCTTCCACGTCAGATATGTTCAGAAATTTGTTCGATCGGGCTACCTGTAAAATACATTGTGACAAATACATACACAAATCAACTAGGAGTGTTTTTAAGTTACGATGATTGACGAGCTATTCGTGTACCTGATTTTAAGCGACATGCCACCCATAACACTGTGTTACTCGGAGGTTTAAATGTAAAATTCCACGTGACACTGCACTGCGCATGTCATCCTGAGACATCAGCCCAGTTTCGAAACTGTGAGGTCAGGTCATAAAGTCTCATTTTCTCAGTAATTTCACTAGCTACAGTGCCCTTGAAACTAGAACACAGTAGTGCTTGCACACTACTGTTTGGTGGCAGAATAACTGGCACAGCGTTGATACATACTTAGCCAAACTTTACAGAAAAGTCCTACCATTTGGTAAAACGTCTGGTAGTAACATTAATTGATAAAGCCTATTTGGGGTGCTGTCTTTATTCTGTGATCTGCTGTTAATTCAATAGCGTGATCTCTTTCAAAACGGTGCTTCGTTTTGCTCGACCATAATAAAGATAACCGTGTCTCGTCAGCACCATCTACCTAATATTATTTTAGCACTTCATTTTTTTAGAACTGCCTGCAGTCGTCGGAAAACTCTCCGTTTCAACAGAAATGTGATATCAACAATTTGAAGATGTTTCTAAAACGAAATGTCAAAGTAACACTTACTGCTAATGCAATACATGCTAGAGTGGATCTATTGTCATGTCGTGGAGTAAGCGTGGTCCTGGACTGATGTGCTCCAAGTTCGAAGAGCGTGTGGAACCTGGTCGGTGCTGGTGGCGGAAGCGCTGGAATTTCGGTTGGACGAGCTCCTGGTCTCTGAACTATACGCTCCAGATGACTCTAAAAAAACAATATAGGTAATTATAAAGAAAATTCGTGCGATTGAGAATTACTCCTGGTTATTTACTGTACAAAGAAGAATAACAGACCTAAAATCATGATTACTTAGTAACGTGTTTTATGTTTCAAGAACATAAGAATATTTTAGTCATGGTGAACATATTTATATGCTTCAGTCTGCATGTAAGCCTAAGGATCGTCCGTAAAGATTCCAAAAATGTATAAAACTTACCGACTCACAATGATCCGTGTCCAGAATAAAGACTGCACACCTTTCACATTTCAGCAGTTCCCTTGCCTCCGTCATGATCTTCGTTACGAGGCACTCTAGGTTGCTCTGCTCCTCGAAGATACTCCTGGCTAGAGCCAACAGGATCTGGTTACGTTTGTACTCCAGTACTGAAGACTCGAAGAGCTGAGCGTTTTGGATACCAATACCGCAGAAGGTAAGGTACCGACGGAATACTTCCACATCTCGGAGGGAAAACTCTTTGGACCCTGAAATTATTGAATAGTTAGACGGGCCCGATAGCTCAGTTGGTAATGACCCTGCCGTCTGAACCGAGGGCTGTGGGTTCGATTCCTACCCAGGACAAACATTTGTGTGATGAACATCGATGTTTGTTCTGCGTCTGGGTGTTATATTGTATTCTATGTATGTATTTACAAACAAAAAGTATCTATGTATTATATCCGTTATCTGGTTCCCATAGTACAAGCTATACTTAGTTTGGTGCTAGATGGCGCTGTGTGAAATGTCCACACATATTTATTATTAATTATTAGTTAGTATGTGCCAATTAACTTGTATTGCATTGTCTATAAACTATTGTCATTTTCAACTACTTACTTCTTATATTTTATACAATTTTACTACAAGAGAAAGACTGCTTTGAGCTAGAGAGTTTGGATTTCTTTAGTCTTCCTTATTTCTTTATCTCTCGATTACCTATATTTTGTGTTTTGATGTTGGTCTTTATATTATTTTCGATCTAGTTCTGAACGTTTACATCAACCAGCACGTGTCCTTCAGTGTTTTATGTATTTCCATTTATGGTCCAAGTTGAGTCAGAGAAAACCATAGATCTTTGGAGAGAGAAAGTAAAATAATGAACATACCATCAGTTTTATTGATAATTTGAGCCACTCCTACCACATCCCCTTCGTAATTGCAGATTGGCATGCACAGTATCAGTTCAGTTTTGTATCCTGTGCGCGCATCTATTTCGCTGTTAAACCTGAAACGAACGATTTCGTTTTTAGCATCTGTCTAGTACTAAATATTACCGTGGCCAGCTAGATTAGGTAGATGCTGGCAAAAGAACATACAAAATAATTATGTGCATGTTTATTAGCATCTTTAACCTCATAAGAAACCTCATCAGCGCAGCTCTTGTCCAAAATGTATTAAAAATTGGTCTGTGATAAAATCTAGAACAGCTGTTTTACAATGTTATAATTTTCAATAGATAAGTATTTTTATTCAACAGCAAAATGCCACTGTAAGCATGCCTGCTGTACTATGGTCAAACTATGATTGCTTATGAAAATACTTTCACGAAACCAGCAGTGGATTAATATAAACCGATGAACAATTGATTAGATTTTTTCATCATCTGCTTAATTCTAGATTCTGATGCGATTCATCAAGGTGTTGTTTATTTATTAGTACCCAAGTATATAAAGTACAATTTCATCTATTGATGACTATTGTCTTCTTACAATATAGTGCTTCGTCCGATTCCTATACTACGCTCACTATCAGGACTAGATTCTCTTTTGTCTACTATGGTTTCATCTTACCTAGGATCCGCGTAAGCATTCTTGATATTAATAGGATGTTTCGTCTGAGCAGCAAGACCAGCCACACCTACTCCGAAGGGTATTTTGATCTCTTGTGTCTTCGCTATTCGTAGAGCGTCGTTTAATTCTGAAAATAATACAAATATTTTCACAGTAACATAATTTAACAAACTTATTCAGGGGATTTTGAATAATTATAAACCTTGACATATTTATTTATTTAAATAATTATTCGTTTAATAACTCCGTAATTAACAAAGGTTTTTTAAAGGGCACTCTCACAAAAGCTAAACGTTGGGGATATGCTTTGCACTTTATACAGTGACAGTGTAATTAAGAGCTTTTAAAAGTTATATGCCTACTTGTTCAGACCCGGGGCTGGGCCGGACCGAGGTCTGGGATAAGATAAGTTTAAATGTTCCGTTTATAATATTATCGGAATAAACGGGTAAAGACTGTTGAGTAGTTTAGTATCCGTTTTGGAGAACATGTAAGTATTAACGTGGGTGCTGTAACTCGTTTATTTTTAAGCTTTTCAAATCTACGCTCTACCAAAAAGAAAATATTCAAATAGACGTTTAGTTTGCGTTTGGCAACTCCCAAATGAAATGGGTGATAAGATCAAACATAGACTTTTATCAATTAGTGTATAATATGTATGGGCTGTTAACAGGAAATGTGGCGAATTGCAATTAGTGGATTCTAGTGAGTTTCTAAAATAAGCATGACTAAACTACATCCATGGAGATGAATGATGGTAAAACCTGCTGTTTCAGCAACATAATGGTGATAGACAATTTAGGTAGGTACTAGGTATTAATGTTTTTCCCTATATATGTAATATTTATTGTTTTCTATTTACATATGTACTTTTCACAATAAATAGCGTATTATAAACTATAATGACTAAAAACTAAATTAAATCTAAACTAAGCACTTATCTAAAACGAAAACTATCTAAACTTATAATATAAACTTATAAATAAAAAACCGCATTTAAGTCGCTGTCTGCGGGTAAGGTGCCCAAAAAGCTGGCGACATTACCTCGTTGAATGGCCAAACTTAAGAGCCAGCCCTTTGGTCACCTGTAGTTTCTATAAGGCGTCTGGACAGCTCCTTTACGGAACCACGGGCGGACGGACCCCACGGTCCCATGGTTTCTACCCCAAACGGAAGAAAGATGTATCCCTCGCCGAGAGATTCATAGCACAATACTGGTTTTAAAATATATCTAAATTCAAGTAACAGAAATAATAAAAAGCTTGTTACGATTTTTGACCGATCATAGTTTGGTGTGAGTTTATGAAAACCATATCGTCCCGGTTACGTCCCTGGTGGTGCAGCTTACGTTCCATCCCGTGTTACTAAGCCGGGTTTCTTTTAATGCTCAGGATCTCAGGCCTCTGGTGTTCAGTATTTGCACTTACCTCCATTATTATGTGTAATATCAATATGTGAACAATTCGTACGTATTTTGCGGCAATATATTTTTTTATGTGTGGACATTTCACGCAGCGCTATCTAGCCCCAAACTAAGCATAGCTTGTACTATGGGAACCAGATAACGGATACAATACTTATATAATTTTTTTTTTGTAAATACATACATAGAATACAATATAACACCCAGACGCAGAACAAACATCTATGTTCATCACACAAATGTTTGTCCTGGGTAGGAATCGAACCCACAGCCCTCAGTTCAGAAGGCAGGGCTACTACCAAATGAGCTATCGGGCCCGTCAATATAGAACTATCTTTAAACAATATAGATATTTTTTTAATCAATCTCATTCATTTCTAAGAGAGAAAACTGGCATCATTATTATAGTAGAACTGAAACATTAAAAATCAAGCCACTGTTATGGGCGGCAAATAGGTTTATTTGTAACATCTACAGATACCTATCTGTATACCTTTATAAAGAAAGAACCTCGTTAATCGTCACAATATCTTGGTCTTTAGGACCTCAATTGTATGCTGAGTCGGGGCCCATTCGTGACACCACGCAGCACTGCTTGGCACTGCTTCTGTTTGTGTGTATATTGTTTTGTAATGTCATTTATGTAGTTTAATGTTGTGTGTGTTACTGTCACGAATAAATGTATTTTCTTTCTTTCTTTCTTTCTTTCAACACCTATTAATGAGACAGCTCCTGATGATGCTTCTTGTTCAAATTAGTCTCCATCAACGAAAAAATTTCTAGGTCTGTGGACACCATATTTTCCAGTCCAGCCCTACTTTATGGTAAAAACTAAGCCACAACCCCAGACATTTCATACTACACTTATATTAAATGTCTGTGGCCACAACAAGCCAGTCCACTACACAATTTTTCCCAATCCCCTTCATGTTCTTGACAGAGTAGTTTCCAGCCATCAGGTAATATTTATTTGACATACATAAACAACTACTAACTTGGTCGTACTTCAATATACAGCTAATACAGAACAAGAGCAAAGTTGGCTTCTGAGTTGGACGGAGATTTATAATAAAGGTGACCTACATTTTTGTTTTACGCACATGTTTGTAGAAAAATATGGCGGTTTTTCTGTTGAAGGAAGCGAATAATGTTGATAGTTGAGTTTGACGAGGGTTACAGTAAAGGTGTGTACTGGAATCAATTTGATGGTTGTGACGTCAAAGGCATCGATGATTCGTTGTATTTTTGACAGTTCAAACCGGGACTTGATTTTTGGGATAACCGCTAAGTCAATTTCTCAAGACTTGAATTTTGGAGAAACATCATTTGACTTTATAAGGATAACCTCATAAGAGCTGTCACTTTAGACTAGGATTTAGGACACAGAATCAACACTGAAATAGTTTCCGACCGACTAATTATTGCTAATTTCGGTGAAACTACTAGGTAGTACATAAGTACATGATTTAATCATCACAAACGACGTCGTTCATACCTTCCACATCATAAAATACTTATTACACACTAACTTATATAGCGCAAGGACTTACGAGCTTACACCTCGCAACTTTCTCACGAAGTTTAATACGGTATTGATCAGAGAAGGTGCAACGGACAGTAAAGCCAGCGTTATTTTGTTCTACAAGATTACTGGTTCCTTTATAGTACAAGATATGAACTTCATTGAACACCAATACATAAAAATAAGATAAGATAAATATTTATTCTCCGAATAAAGTACATAAATGTTACAAATCAAGTTTGCATATTACACAACGCATACTTACTATTTAGAACAACAAGCGACGCAATCTGTACCTTTAGTTCGAGTTTTTCAATACGTGAACACGCGCGAATCCATTTAAAATTTGTTCTGCCATTTTTAATTCATCAACGTGTCCGCTAGGGGCGCTCCAGAGAAATGTATGGGAGGAAAGGGAGAAAACGTAAATGAATCAATTTTTAGTAAACTATCGAAACTCGTACTAGGGGTATAGGAAGAAGAACAATGTCAAAAACTGGAATATATCACAGCTATCTGCACATAAGTTTGAGAGCTCCTAAGTTCATCCTTATACTTATAAGTAACGATTTAGACAAAGGTTAGCCAAAAAAGGAAGACTCAGAGCCCTATTATAATATAGATAACTAGTTGTTTTATGAGTGTAGACAAGACGCGTAGGTATGCACTAAAATCTACTCAATGCTTATATATTCTAACATAATAAAACAATCACATTCGCAACTCCGAAAATAAATATTATCTAATCAATAAGCAATAATAATAAAATATTTATGATTCAATAGATAATAATGTTATTGCTTTTCAATGGTGGTTGACAATAGGTCATCAAAAAATATTACTGCCCTTCTGAAGCGACCACACACAAAAGCAGATACTTTTATTACAGTACAAGATATGAAATAAGACTCGAATGATATTAAATAATACAATATTACACGATTTGTATATTCTTTTCATTTCAAGAAGACTATTCACTCCGCCAGCTAGATTTGTAAATATGCACACGTTACTCCCATTCTTTTGATAATACAACGTCAGTAGAAATCATAGACTGAAACTTGACGTATGATTCTTAGCACATTTTCATCATTTGTTAGTCGATTATGGTTGCGTTTTCTAAGATAGGTACCTAAGTCAATAAGTTTTTGTGGTATTCGGTGACAAGATGGTACCTAATAATTGGCGTTTTTGAAAAATACTGACTAATTATTTCAAGTTATCTAATCAGGGGGGCAACCACAACGTCTTTGGGGGACAACCACAACGTCTTATAGCAATATTACTTCAATCATACATTGACAAATGACATAAAAGTAAGATTACTTTAATGATGCAGAGCCAGAGCAGTTTTGATGACGTCACGTAATCACGTTAAATCGTTCACTCAAATACAAATGTCATGTCATACCTTTAAATCACATTGACACTGACGTGCAACAGTAATAACGCCATATAAAAATGTGGACGTCTCGTTCACACGCGGGAATACTTTATAAGTTCATGGTACGAATTCGAACAATATTATTGTAACCTTGAAATAATAATGCCATGAAACATGATGGTTTTGTATTAGCTTGTGGTAGTCCAGCAGATTCTATTTAATGTTACCTTAACAGTTTATTCTTTGTTGATCTGAGTAGTGTTGATGTCACACCATAAATATATAGGTACTTATGTCACAACAAAAAAATCTGAGTGTCTCATCTCCTTTATTGAAAAATCTTTAAAGATGTAATCTCTGAGCAGTCACTCCAATTTCTCGGTTCTGAGCACTCTGACGTGATTTTGCTAATTGCATTTCAGGGTAAATACTTAGTTAGAAGCGTAATATGTAATTTATTGTTTAATTTATCGTTGGCTTTAACAAATTTGGTGATTTTGGGTGTTGATGGTTATTGCAGAAGTAGTAAAAAAAATTCGTGACCATTTCAACAATTAATAGAAAAAATGATGATGTGCCTATAAAAAATAACGGTGATATAACCTTTTTTATATAATTTGAAATATATTAAATTATTTATTTTAAAGTGTGAAAAAAAAAATTTTACAGTTGTAAAATACAAATATGCAACTGGAACCTACAAAACTATTAAGCATCAATAGACTTTTATAAAATAGATAATTTTGTATGCCGGTTCTATATAGATGTATTATAAAAAGGTAAGAAAAACTTCTTAAATCTTACCAGTGTCTCTAGTGACATCGAATAATTTCGCCTGTAGGTATCGATGAGGCGGTGTCCCTTTCGCTAGGAATAAACTCCCTCTGTCGGCTGACGTTAGCAAACAAACGTTCACTAAAATCTAGAACAAAAGTACAACATTATTTTAATTCAAGATTTATTATTATTATTTATTTATTTAATTGCATTACATAGACTTAGTATATACTACTTAAAATAAAGTAACTAAATCAATGTACTCTGACAAGAGTGTTGCAATGTCGTTTTAAAGCAGACAGGGCTTAAACAGTAACTTATGTATTACTCTATCTCTAGGTATCTATACATAGTTAGGTAAATAATATTATAATACGTTAGGAGGTAAGTTGTCATATGTACAAGCATGTACAAGGTTGAGAAGCGTCTTAAATTAAGCTTTCATGCACAAGCTCAACACGCTCAAGCTCATAACACGTTAATAATTAATAAAAACAATATTAAGTAAATCTATTTACTTATACTGTTGTACACTATTGATAAACTGGTATTGGTATCCGTTAGATTGTTGTTTTATGATATTGATGCATGTTTATCATTTAAGTAGTCATCTAGGGTGTAGTAACATTTTTCTGTTAAAAAAGTTTTGAGTTTGCTCTTGAATGTAGTGTCTTTATTTTCGTTCGTGATATTTTTCGGAATTTTATTATAGATCTTTATTAACATGTAATGTGATCCTTTTCTGTACATTTCTAATTTAGGCTCTGGTAGCATAAGTTTTTGTCTGCGTGGGTTTTGATTGACTTCGTAAAAATGGGGATATTTTCTTACAAACATAGCAGCTTCTAGTATGTATACACATGGTAGAGTAAGGATTTTATGTTGTCTGAAATGGGGCCTGCAGCTCTCGCGCTGTTTAATGTTTACTATTATGCGGATACATTTCTTCTGCATAATGAAAAGTTGTTCGGCATCTGTACCGTTTCCCCAAATGACTACTCCATAGCGTAACCATGCGTATGCGTACGCATAGTATGCAGCTAGTGCCGTTTTTAAGTTTGATTTAGATTTAAGTACTGCAAGGGCGTATATAAACTGTGATAGCTTTGATTTCACTTTTTCTACATGCCCTTTCCAATTTAAATTATTATCAATTTTAATGCCTAATAGGGTAAATTCTTTAACTTCTTCAATGTTTAGTGTGCTTGTTATATATTTTAGGTTTAAGGCGGCTTTTTGGTATGGTAGGAACTGAATTAATTTAGTCTTTTTTTTATTAACCTCTAGGTTGTGGGATTCTAGCCAAGTTTGTATATTAGAGAAAGTATCTATTACATGGTTTAATGTATTTGTGTCAAGTGTGCATCTGAATAAGAGCGAAACATCGTCTGCAAACAATATGCATGGGGAGTTAGAGATTTTTGGTAAGTCATTTATATATATAATGAATAAAACGCATCCTAGGACGGTGCCCTGTGGGATGGACCAGTTTGTAGTTTTAATTTCGGAATCAATGTTTTGTATTGTGCCTAGATTTTGGCATTGATGGTTAATTTGCACAAATTGCTTCCTGTCTTTTAGATATGATCTTAACCAGTTAAGAGGCTTTCCCCTAATTCCTATTGCTAGAAGTTTCGATAATAAGATGCTGTGTGAAACTTTGTCATACGCTTTCTTCATGTCGAGTAGTAATCCTACAGAGTGATATTTATTTTTTATATTATTTAATATTTCTAAGTTGTATTTATAGATTGCCAATGTGGTGGAAGTTTTTTTACGGAAACCGTGTTGGTTTTCGTCTAGTAATTTAAATTTGTCGAGGAAAGCGTAAATACGGTTTGATATTGCGCGTTCAAAGATTTTAGATATTACTGGTAGAAGAGCAATTGGTCTGTAGCTGTTAACATCATTTTGTTTTCCATCTTTTTTTAAAATCGGCTTAATTTTTGCTATTTTAAGTCTTTCAGGGAAGCACTCTTCTTCCATTGATTGGTTTAGTAGCCTCGTTATAGGTGATTTTAACTCTGTGTTACAAGATTTTACTAAGGCGGGAGGTATGTCGTCTACTCCGCAGCTAAATTTGTTTGCGAATCTTTTAATGATTCCTTGTACTTCTTGTTCTGTAACAGGTGTTAAATACATAGAGTTAGTAACGGGGGTGTCAACACTGGTATTTGAACTTTTACTATTATATGGTTTTTGCACAGTAGCGTTTGATGTGTTCATTGATTGGCCTATAGTGGCGAAATATTTGTTGAATGTGTTTGCTACCGTTATTGGCATGTCTATTACAGTGTTATTATTCTTTAATGTAATATTGTTTATTTTTTTATGTGAGTTTCTGTTTGTTGTTTGTTTGATTATATTCCACATTGTTTTGACTTTATTTTTTGAAAGTTTCATTTTTTTTGCATAGTATATTTTTAATGATGTTTTAACGCACTTTTTTAAATTTTTATGGTACGTCTCATAATGTTTTTTCAATATTTTATTTTTCGACTCGTTTGTAAGTATTTTTAGGACTCTTTTTTGTTTACATGATATTTTTAAGCCTTTTGTTAACCACTGCTTTTTTATTTTTTGTTTTGTTTTAATTTTTTTGTAAGGTATGTACATATTTAACAGTTTTGTAATTTTATCATCAAAATTATTATAATTTTCGTTTATATTTTGATTTTCTTTTATTATATCATTCCAATTTATTTCCGAAAGCGCTTTTTTGAATAGTAATGTGTTTTTGACGCTAAAGACTCTTTTAGTGACAGTTGTGACATTGTTACAGAAATTTGTGTTTATATTTTGGCAGCTGTAGTATACAGCTTTATGGTCTGATATTCCGTAGTCCTTGACTGCAACAGTGCAATCATTCTGATAGTTTGTAAATAGCAAATCGATACAAGACGTGGTTTTATGTGTCTCTCTTGTTGGGTCTACTATTTTTTGATGTAAGTTATATTCGAGCATGATATTACATAGCCTGAGATAATTTTTTGTGTTTTTATTTTTATCTAAGTTGAAATCTCCTCCTATAATTACTCGTTTTTTTATATTTGTTGCATTTATTTTTTGTAACAGAGTGTTTATAAAGTTAAAAAATATTTCTATTTTACGGTCAGCACGATAAACATTAATAAGAATTATGTTCTGTTGCGGTATTTCTATTGCGCAACACTCCACAATATGTTCTACCGAGAGGTTTTCTATGTCACGTCGTTCTTTATATTCTATGCCTTCTTTGAGCAGGATAGCTACGCCACCGCCTCGTCGTGTTTTGCGGTAGAATGCTGCCGAGAAAGTGTACTTGGGTATTTGTATCAGTTCTTTTTGTGCATCGTTGATCCATGTTTCTGATAGGCAGATGGCTTGTAGATCTTGGTTTTCGTCCAAAACACTCTCAACGATGTGGACTTTATTTTTCAGGCTCTGTGTGTTTTGGAATATTACAGTGAAATCAGTTACGAAATGGCTTGTTTGATTCTCGAAATGTTTTGGATGTAGTGGGTGTTTTTGTGGGTTGTCCTGTGGTTGAGTTTGACGGTATTAGTGTTTTGTGTACCGGCAGGTTTTGGCTTTGTTGGGTGTGCTCCATATTCTGTTTTTCTAGATTTTCATCATAATCTTTATATTCCTTCCCATCGATATATAGCTTATTGTTTCGGATTACAGCATTTTTTCCGTTTTGTCGTTCTGTTTTCATTATATTTCTGAGTTTGAACCTAGTTTGTAAGGCCTCTTGGTCTAAGTAGTCTGATACCGCTAGTCCCGTGTTTTTAAAAAAATGTTTATTTTGTATTATATATTTTTTCATTCTTTTGCTGATTAGTTCCATTGCCAGTGGTCTTTTATATCCCTTTCTTCCAATACGCGTCAAGTCTTCAATATAGCCAGATAGATCAACATCTAGAATATCTTTAAAAGCCCACAGCACTCTGTTATGCAGGTCGCTTTCATTTTCAGCGTATTCTTCAAGTCCGTATAATACAAGTTTTCTGCAATTTTCAACCGGCGGTGTAGTCAGGATTGCAGTTTTTGTGTTTTGCGTGCTAATGTTAAAAGGCTGGCAATATGAGCTTATTTCATTTATTTGTTGTTTGAGCTTTAAGTTTTCATGTTCTAAACATTGAATTTTTTTGGTAATTTGTTGGATTTCAGTTTGTACTGTTAATTGTTTCCGGTTTATATCTTCCTTGTGTAAGTTAATTTTTTGTTCCATCTTATTTACTGTAGTATTTAATTCTTCTTGTAACTGTGACTTCATTTCCCATATTTTTAACAGGATCTGATCAGTATTTTTTTCTAATTTCTGGTCTAATAATATACTTATTTGATCCAGTGTAATGTTATTTTTAGTATCCAATATTGGTATGGGCGCTTTTTGACTTTGCGTATCGCCCAACAGAGAGTAGTCGTTTTGCACTTGATCATCCATTGACAACGACTGAGTGTGGTTTTGGGACGCTCTGATCCTGGCTAGGGGTGAACGCACAGGAGTCTCGTCGTTTCTGGTTCGTCGAGTGACGTTTATACAGTCCGGGCATATCCAGTTTAGCTCTAGATCTTGGTAATTAGCCGAGTAGTAAGGTTTTGTTATATTTACACACATTTTGTCTTGTATTAAGCATTCACACATTTTGTCTTGTATTAAGCATTAACGTACCGAGTTTAAATAAACTTAAACCTTTTGAATTTTATTTTGTTTTATGGCTTCCTGTCTTTAATCAGTATTTTACATAAAACATAAGAAACATTTATCATCATGTAAATAAATCAATGTGTTTATACAAGGTGACCTTGAATTGATATGTTATCCCGAAATGGGGGGGAGACTGGGACCATGATACCCTACAAGTTGTGAGAGTCTTACTTGAAACTGGGTGTTTCCAAACTTCCATGGTAAAAAATAAATCCACTCGCACAATTACACGTGCGATCGCTACGAGAGTTAACAAGATACTATAAATTCATTTCTAAACACAGGTCGTTAAACTCATTTATGTGCACTTGGTCAAGGACGAAGTTCAACTACCTAGCTGCGCTAAGGCTATTTTCGAACGTAAACTTTACATGGCATTTCTTCAATGAAAAACTATTAATTTATAAAAGTCGTAGAAGAAACATTGTCTACCTTGGGATGTAGATTTACCCCCTTTCGGAATAACATGCTAATTCAAGGTCACCTTGTAGTTACAAATAATACTTGAATTTATTATAATATGTTATAAATATTCAAAAAAAGTTACTTTGTATTTAAATAATGCCTCAAAAACTGAACATACGATCTGAGGACATGTTTATTTTTAATAATAGAATTTTAGTGCGTTTATTATTTAAGTTGTTCTGTCTGAATAAAATTATATTTGAATTCATTATATTAAATAATATTTAGCTGATGTCACTTAAGTACTACATTAAATTATAACCCTGCTCCGTACCACTCTGACATTAATTTTTCAACCCGTGGGCGTTTGTGTCTCTACACTCGGCAACCTTTTCCACCACCTTTCTCATAAACGAGTTGGTACTAGGGTTGCTGTCAGGTCAGGAAAACAATAAAATAATAATTGTGAACGAAGTTCTGGGCCGTACAGTTCCGTTCATACGCGACCCAATATAGGCTCTGTTTTGAATCGCGCTAAGAGCTAACAGTACGGCTCCTATATATGTAAATTGCTTAGTTTGGGGCTAAGTGGCGCTGTGTAATGTCCACACATTTATAAAAAAAAAAAAAAAAACTGGATATAAATATAGGTTAGTCAGCGACAGCTTTACAGACCTCATTACCAGTTATATTAATTTGAATCATTTTTCAATTTTCAGTTTGGGTTTTGACTTAACCTGATAGACGAATCATTTACGAACATATTTTACTCAATTGCGGCCTTGATACAAGAAGTACGTATTTACTTATACGACATCGACCAGATTGCATTCTCATTTCGCTCCAACCTACCATTCGTTCTAGAGTTTGTTGTATGAGATAGAGGTACTCGCAGAAAAAAAACATAAATTGATTCATAATGTTATTTTTAAAACTTATTTTTGGTACCTTTTGTCTTATATTTCTATATTGAAGCCCCTCCAAAACCGCCCCAAGGCCGTAAAAGGGCAGAATCTGGAACACTCCAAACAGATGGCAACCCTACGCCACCAACGCCGCTCGTTCTAACTTTTACGAGATCCCATGTCAACCGTTCCAGAGACCTTACTGTACTAATAAAAATTTAATTCTAATTAGTTTACCAACAGGAATTTGCTGCTGCTACGTTTTTTTATCAAACTTTTGAGCCTCTCGAGTAAAATTTGCGTTTACCTGTTGTTACTGGAGATTGCATTTTCTTCGTTTTATGTTTTTGGGACGCGGACGCGTTAATTTTTTTTTATTAATGCAAAGGCTGGTGTAATGTTGAAGGTAAAGATGGAGGGCTTATTTTGGAAGTAAAATTATAGTTACGCAATAATTACAGTTACCTACTTATAAAGCTGTTGATATAGTATAGATACAAATTATTTGTTTTTTTATCATTAAAATAATGATGGAACTAATTATAATTGGTGCTTATTATGATTTGAACAATCCAATCTCGTATCAGGTAATTTGTAACTTATTTGAGGTTACTAAAGTTGGGCATATATTAATCATTATGTATGCCACCTATTAAATTTAATAAGTATGATACGATTGTGCTTTTACACCACCAACATCAAGCCAACCAAAACGGCCTGAAGACGACCACTACTAAACATATTTAGGCAAGAATAATGAAAATAATAGTGTGATCTCTCGTGCAGGGAGCATTTTACTTGTTCGTTTGATTTAAAGAAACCCTGGATGAATTTCACAAAATAAAAACAGTAGGTACCTAGTAAATCCCTAAGCTATCCGCATCGTGAAAGCATCAGCGAAATCTCTAATCTATTTTGTAAGGGTAAAACGACGTGCCGCGCCTTTTAGCTTCGGAAATAGGTTGATGGAATCGATACCTGCAGTTTTTACGCAGGTAAATGCTATCGACAAATACGTAGGAGGCTATAAATACTAAAGAGATGTTTCTCAACATCATCATCATCATCAGCCTGAAGACGTTCACTGCTGAACATAGGCCTTTCCCAAAGAGCGCCACTTTGAGCGGCTGCTTGCCTCTTGCATCCATCGGCTCCCCACGGTTCTGATCAGGTCGTCTGTCCACCTAGTAGAGGGCCAGCCTACGCCACTACAACTTACTGATTCTGAAAGCTATATCGGTTACTTTAGTTATCTTGCGGATCTCCTCATCTCCGATCTTGTCTCGCAAGGAAACACCGAGTATAGCTCTCTCCATAGCTCGCTGTGCGACTGAGCTTACTCATCAGGCCAACAGTAAGAGACCACGTCTCAGTGCCATAAGTCATCACTGGCAACACACACTGATTGAAAACTTTCGTTTTCAGGCTTTGCGGTATATGTATTAGACGAAAAGATAGGTCGAAGTTTCCCGAACGCTGCCCAGCCGAGTTGGATTCTACGTGCGACCTCTTTGTCGAAGTTGGACCTACCCAATTGGATAATCTGTCCTAGGTAGGTATATTTGTCTACAATTTCGAGAGTATCGTTCCCAACAAATACCGGTATAGGTGGAACATGGGCATTAGACATGATTTTCGTCTTGTAAAACTAACCTGTTGGGAGACTCTACTGAGGTCGTTGACCATGGTGCTAAGGTCCTCGAGCGACTCCGCCATTATGACTATATCAACGGCAAAACGAAGGTTAGTGATGTACTCGCCATTTATGTTTCTATTGGACCATAATTCACCATACTGGTCAAGCGATTTGTTTCAGACGACAAAATGCATGTTCTCGAATTTTGCCATTCTTACATTACTGTTGTAATAGGAAGTGTGAATTCCGCACGTACTTGAATAGTGATTGGTGCAGGGCTGACCGGGGTTTGAAATTTGGGTACCTCAGTTTTAAAGTCAGATGGGCTCCGCTAAGGTACAAATGCTCATGTACTTACTACGTAAACCAATGTAGGTTAGCAGTTACACTGTAGGTATTCACATCACGATTTTTCTCACTGATTATAAAAATAACTCAAATAGCGTTTTAAAAAAAATTGTCTTATAGAGTTCTCACCTTATGACACAGTACATCAATGTCCAGTTCATTTGCTACATCTTTGATTAGGTCCATAAACAAGTCCGCCTCATCCAGCTGCCTTTGTGTCGAGTTGCTCGGCGACCGTGATCTCTAGAAACAAAATATGCCTTTTAAAATACTGCTATTTTCGCTTCCCACACAACCACATGACACACCCCCCCACACATCCCCAAAAATCATTTGGACGCGTACGCTAAAAAAACTCAACAAAGAGGAAGAAGAAGAAAAAGAAAAAGAAAGAAGAAGGAGGTGGGAAGAAGGGATGGAAGGGAAGGGGGATTTTTTTACTCTTATCTTTTTCTATCTTCCTTCTCATTTAGTCTGGGATAAGGCGTTAAACTAATTAACCCGTGTGAATCCGGGGGTCAGCTAGTTAAGATAATAAATAGAGCATAAAATACTAAGAAAAATGGTAATAGCGTTAAGAATTAAATTCTTCTTATTTTGTTAATGTTAACATTTACCTTAACTTAGTATGATTAGATTAGCTCGCTAACTTAACATAACTTAGTTATTCGTAAAGGTTAACTTAGTTATTAATTACGAAAGAACTTTCTCGGTAAATTACTTTTTTCTCTCCCGCCCAAAGTAAACCTTGTTAGAAAAGAAATAAGTCTAAAAGGTTACTCATTCATCCGTCACCTTTGTGAGATACGCGCACTTTTACTAGCGAACTTTATGTTCGGCGTACATGTTCGTTGATTTTTTCTGTTAGGCCAATGTTCACCTCTGATTTCTAGCATTCTTTTTTTTGAGTGATACCCTCCGAACATTCACGCTCAGTTTAAAATCCTTACAATTTACGTAACAACTTGCATTTTTGTGAACGAGATGTAAATACACGGCCGTTGTAATATCTGCCACACAGACCGCATTATTATAGCGTGATCGAATAAAGCTGCCTTCAATGTCTAACCGCCGCACTCACAGCGACCGGAAACTGGGGTTTAGGCGGAAAACCATTCGTGTTAATGCTCACACATTAAATTTTATTTCAAGAGATTAAGTATTCAAAAGTACGCGCATTACGAAGAAAAGTGTTGCATTTGGATCGTAGCAGTAGTAGTTTAGCAAGAGATCAACACGGTAGAAATCAACGTAGCAGTAGCAGCGTAGCAGAAGCAGCGTAGCAGTCTGAACTAAGCAGTTGCTGCGTAGCATTAGCAAGAGCAGCGTAGCAGAATCAGCATAGTGGGATCGTTGCTGTAGCAGCGACGCCGTAGCAGTAGCAACGTAGCCGTAGCAGCTAAGCACTAGTAGTGTAGCAGTTTGGCGTAGTAGCAGCAACATAGCAGTAGCAGCGCAACAGTATCTGCATAGCAGAACTAGAGCAACAGCAGCCGCGTAGCCAATAGCAGCGTAGAAGATACAACGTAGTAGACGCAAAAAATCGTAGAAGTAACAACGTTAGCCGCAGCACCACAGCACCATAACAATGGTAAGCGTTAACATTTATTTATTTATTTATTTAATTCTTTATGCACAAAATGTGTACAAAGGTGGACTTAATGCCAACAGCATTTTCTACCAGTCAACCAAGGTGTGAAGAAAAGGAAGTAGATTAGGCGTGCACAAACGGATATGAGCAAAATTGCAGATCATACTAAATATAAATAATATACTTAAGGTAAGTATTAACTATTAAGATACAAGACAGTATACATATACACATATAATTTTATGAATTTAATAAAATACAAACTAAAATAACTGGTAATGTTTAATTAAACAATTAATATATAATATATAATATACTACATAATAATAAATAAATACATATTCCTATATTCAGCTATATCAAGTTTAGAGACTTAAGTAAATATTTAGTAGTAAATGTTAGTAAACATTAGTTTCACGCTGTAATAAATATTGTGATTCTATCAATGTAAGTTTACACACGTCATTATGCTGTTATGAGGACCGCGGTTGTTTTAACTGTCTTAGGTGTGGTTTAGCTATTATCTTAGACAGTTGCAGTATTAAACCTTCGAACGTGGATTACAGTTTATTGCAATAAAAGGTATCCATGACCGGGCAATTTTTAAAATGTAAAATATGTGTATAGTGGCATCTAGTAGAAGTTTTTATTATTGTAGTAGTTGATTTAAAGAATAAAGGCACTTTGCTCGTATCTAGTATGAGTATAGAATATGGATAGAATGGATTTCTGTGAATATTAATTATCATTATTTCCAATGAGTTTCTATCCACAGGCTCGTAAACTTTGAGGTACGTATCGCGCTTTTTATACACAATGCAAAAAATATAAAATTGTCTTTAACACCTTTTGCCTTTTCACTTCAAATTTCCCCCCATTTTATTGCTAAAAGGTTACGAAGTCACAAAGAACATTTTAACTTTTGAAATAGATGCTTTAGCACTTTTGTTTGTTAAGATAATGAAGCAAGTCCGTACCTATTCTGTTTTTCTGATAACAAAGAGTGTTTTGTGATTGTTTTTGAAAATATTTTAGAAGTTCCTTCCACGAGTAGGTATTCTAAATATCTAAATTAGTATACCAAATCTAATTGTATCTACTATTATATAAAGTGAACGTTGTTTGTTTCTGTGGCGTTTCCGCTAAAACGGCTTGACTGATTTGGATAAAATTTTGCACAAGTACCTATAGTTTACCAATACAAAGTATATTACCTACTACCGACATATAGGACACTTTTTTCCGGAAATTGTTAAGATCTCGCGGCAAAACGGGATTAAAAGTGATCTCTTCCAGGCAACCTCTGGATGCGGTATCACAGGAATAAAGAGTATCCAGCGGTGCGCAGTTCCAGACAGAACTAAAAAAATGATTGGCCGAGAACAAGCAAGTTCGAACGTGATGTATTCGAATGAAAGTCGCACGAGCTACCACTAAACCACACTTACTAACGGGCCCGATAGCTCAGTTGGTAGCATCCCTGCCTTCTGAACTGAGGGCTGTGGGTTCAATTCCTACCCGGGTCAATCATTTGTGTGATGAACATAGATGTTTGTTCTGCGTATGGGTGTTATATCGTATTCTATGTATGTATTTACAAACAAAAATGTATACAGGGTTACAGGAAAAATTGTGCTAGATCCGTTAAGGGCGTGGAGTACCCATCATTTCTGACTTATTTCACTATGAAACACCCTAGGCTAAACTAATAATATTTTTGTAGATATCCCTTAGAAAACAATACAGTTTCTAATATTTTTTTTATATCTTAACTTTCACTTGTCTACTACGGTCTATCAATTAACTTATGTACTATTTTAATGATTGACGTCCTAAAGCATCTTATTACACATGTAAAAATGCAATAATAATAATAATAAGAAGACACAAAATATTTCAATAAAAAAATTAAAAATTGAATATCTCGAAAAGGGTAAAGTTTAGCCTAGGGTGTTTCATAGTGAAATAAGTCAGAAGTGATGGGTACTCCACGCTCTTAACGGATCTAGCACGATTTTTCCTGTAACCCTGTATAAGTATTGAATCAGTTATCTGGTTCCCATAGTACAAGCTATGCTTAGTTTGGGGCTAGATGGCGCTGTGTGAAATGTCCACACATATTTATTTATTTATTTATTTATTTATTTACTTTTATTATCAAGTAAACATAGATAAACTAAATAAAAGACTGCCAAATACAAAATTTTTGCTTTCTCCTAATTTTTACTGTATTGAGCTTTATGAAACGATATCGAATTTCAATATAATTCTATGAAAGCCCTATTATATTAAAACCCTTTTTACATATTTTTTGATCGTTAAGAAGTCTTTAGAAGATTTAAGAAGATATTGAATTGGGGTTTCTTTTTATTGCTTTTGGATTAAAAAGAAAATGAAAAAGGTGTAATCCGATTTACTCTTGAGCAAATATATTTGATTGTACCTATTTCAATAGACTTTTAAAAGAAACTGCGCCCTGCAGATGAAAACAGCACTAAATAATATAACATTTATTCTTTTTAAATGATGTATTTACTTACGTTGTCTCTCCTTCAAACGGTCGTAAGGCAAAACTTTTAATGAACATAGAGACGGATAGATGTTTCTTTTAGATCGGCAGAAGGAGCCACTCCAGCGAAAGAGACAAAACATTGCCAAGGTCATCTTCAAATAAGCTAAAGGGTAATAAATAATTGAACATCTCCGTAAATCAAGTTCTCCAAACCTCGGCGGTTAATGATAAATGCCATTCCCTAAAATAGCTATGATTCTTACAGGAATGTCCACCGAGCTTGAATGAATCGGGGGAAATTGTCACGTAACTGTGACTACGCCTTCAATTTCGTCCCTTTCACTCACACTTATAATCTAATCAATTACGACTGAAATAGAGGTACTTAGAATTTCAAATAGGCATGGTGACTACTATTAAAAATGAACAAGTAAATAATACTTTCATAAAAAAGATTAAAAATGAATGCAATCATTGAAAAAATAAGCAAAAACGGTAAATAAATCACGGAGTAATAAGCTTTTAAAGTTTCTATAGGAGGCATCTCCTGTCTCTTTCTCGCGAAACAGAGAGATGAAAAATCCACCTGTGACGTCACATGCCAAAGATATTGTATGTAAAACTACCACAGCTTAGTAATAAGGTACTATGACAACATTGCTCTGACGTCAGTGGCCGTTTGAGCTATCTCTTTCTATTCCGGTTTTTAAAATGCTTGTAACTTTGTCGTTTTTTGAGATATTTTATTTTTGTTTTCACAAATGTTTATCTTTTGAGGAATATTTTTAATCAATGCAAAAAAAAAATTAGTCATCATGGCTATTGTATATGTATTTCGTAGATATGAGCACCGCACCGGCGCGCGCCGCCGCAGCCGTGGAATAGGCCATCGGCACTCATATCTAATATTGTAATGCTACATGTATGTATATATCATAATATATTACCTGGTTTCTATTATTCATTCACAACTTTCACATCACAGCACTTGACAGTCCTTTTCACAGTACTTTAAGCACAAAAAAACTTGATTTTCTCAAAATTTTACATCACTTTATCGATTTTGCGCGCGGGTCACGGGCCCGATTTCTAGACACGACTGCTCGGATGGCAGTTGTTTTGAAACTGTTTTTTTTGTTTCGAATTTAGTTTCTCTTCAAATTCATATTTTTCTTTTTCTACTGTCAATTTCAGTGAGGTATTTTATAGTTTGGCCATGATTGTATGTATTTTGACTCTAGATTTATTTTTTTTACTATTCTGTATTCAAAATTTTGAAAACTGCAAAAATCTAGAACCTTGGAATGCTAGCGAGGTTTCTTTAGAAAAGCTGTCGCTATGGAATGGCAGTCTCAATTTACTCCTCGAACGAGGAACACTAAATTGATATAAGGCCATTCCCGGGCCAGGCAAGGCCCGGGAACTCAAGAACGCCTTCAAAAACCATCTTTGGCTATCCAACACCAAAATTGTGAAGTGAATCTCCATCTACGTCAATCGCTGCGCCACGACATATCCATTGTCAAATCGCCGATCGCCGAGCTACATCCGCTACAGCCAGTCGCGAAACTACGACGAATCTATCGCCGAGAGCTGATCGCCGAAACTACATCTGTTGTCACCGTCGGCCGCCGTATCTACCACGACGAATCTATCGCCGAGCGTCAACCAGTGAGACGATCGGCTTGCCTTTTTCAAACATTGAGTGGCAATATAACTTCATCACCATGTTCCGGCCCGTCGTCCGTCAAAGCTTTGACGACTAATACCTGCGTGTCTCCTGCTCCTGCATCTTGAATCTGAGCTGCGTAATAATACTTCATCGACGGTGGAAGGACGAGAATCTTCTTTTGGATCCAGAAGCTAATAACTGAATGAGCTAGCCGCTGAACTCTGGAAGTCGGACAAACTAAAGGCAACGAATTCCTCAGTCTCTATAACGACAGTGGGCCTTGTTTGAATAAAGACCCGGAAGTGGGCCTTGTTTGTTTGAAGACCCGGAAGTGGGCCTCGTTGAAGACCGGAAGCGGGCTTTGTTTATCTGAAGGCCCGGAAGTGGGCCTTGTTTGGATCCAATAACATTCTAATTCTACCGTGATAACTTGTAGGCCGTAAACAACTTAAATTTCGCGTTCTTCCGCATCATCTAGAGACTCTTTTTTTTGCTTTCTACAAAGCTTGTAAAATTTACGAAAATAAATATCTGTTACCAATTCTTTTTTTTTCTCTTCAGCTCTTAGGATCCTGTCAACCTAGGCACTGTTTAGGTAGGGGAGGAGCTGCTCATTAACTTGTAGCGTTCCATTCTACCTTTTTCACGAAAGGAACGGATGTAACGTGACAGTTTGGCGCCCAACTAAAATGAACCCTCTAAAACATTCTTCTAAATTCTAAAATAATACTTACTCAAGTAGGCTAAAATTTGATATTGACTTTTGGCTCTAACGTAATATCTTAGGTACTTGCTTAATTTATTTTTATACAGGCAGGACACGCGGAACATCACACTTACATTCTACAACACTCGCATAGTACTTAATACTTAAACGAACTTAAACTTGACTTGATTTTATCCTTGACTATTGACTTCAACTTGTGACTATGGTGAGACCAATTAAATACTCGTTTCTAAACAAACTTGAACTGGAATATGAAGTGACTATCAGAGGTGAAAAACCAGCTGACACTTTGACAACTCTTAAGGAGCAGCTGGCAAAATTGAGTCACATTCAACCTGAGGACATAAAATCTTCTCCAATACCTCTCAAACATGACCTCTCCCAAGCAGAGATCACGTTTAATTACGTCGAGGGTAAAATCTCGCACCTCGAAGCCACGGATGATAAAAGTAACCTGAGGAAAGTTGAATCTTTCGTAAATCATCTTCATTATCGCCTCGAACGCTTTAACGCCGTTCCACCATTTGTTGAGTCATGCTCAAACATACGATCTCGCTTCTTCACGCTCCAAAAACGGTTTGAAGTCTTAACTTCAGATTATTCAGGATCTTCTGAAGAAGTGTTAGTTGACATTCACAATCCTTGTCCTCAGACTCAGCCTAGCCCTCCCTCGATTTATCAATTACTACCTATGACTGGAACCAATCAAACTTTGGAAGTACTGAGTACTCCTCAACCCACTTTACCTTCAAGCATTCTGACTAGTATACCACTGGCTTCCGAGTCTGTACAAAACTATCACACTTCGGATAATTTTGTGAAGGAGCTCAAAATGTTTTCTTTCAATGGAAAATCGTGCCCTAGATCATTTCTTCAAAGATTGGACGAGTTTAGGATTTCTCGAAACATTCCGGAAGGTATGCTTTGCAAGCACGCCTTTGAGATTTTCACAGGTGATGCCCTTCATTGGTTTCGTTTTCAGTATAATCGAAATCCTACCTTATCGTGGAAAGATATTTGCACATTGCTGATTCGAGATTTTGGTATACATGATTACGACTATAAGCTGTTGGAAGCTATAAGGAATAGAACGCAAGGAGCAACTGAGACCATTATCGTTTACGTCTCAATTATGTTCGGTATGTTTGCTCGTCTTTCAAAGAAACTTAGCGAGAGCGAACAATTAGAGATTTTACTCCATAATATAAGACCGTGCTATTCAGTTTTTGTTGCACTTAAAGATATTAAAACGGTAGATTCTTTAATTTCTACTTGTCAAAGTTACGAACGCATTTCTGAACGAGACAAAAATTTTCATGAGCCTAGATCTGAAGACACTTCTTGTGCTGCTGAATTTGCCTATCTTCCTTCATTTTCTAAAGCTTCACTTCCTAAAGCGTCTCCAAACGTAAGGTACACTAATGCAGTGCAGGAAGATAAACATCCACGCTCGTCATCTCAAACTAATGACATTTCTAAAGAAGAATTCTGTTATCGCTGTCGTATCACAGGCCATTCTTTACAAACTTGTACTAAGTCTAGATACCTCATTTGTTTTAAATGTGGTCGTAAAGGCGTGAGAATCAGCGAATGTCCAAAATGTGCTCCATCAAATCAACAAAAAAACTAGCTGACGACTTGAATGGTTTCACTAAATCACATAACAATAATTTTGATCTTAACGACTGGAATCAATGGTTAAATACTATTCGAAATTTTATGTTTTGCTACAAAACAACTTCTGTTTTCTACGACAAAGAAAAAGACTTTAACAGACCTTTTAT
Organism: Ennomos erosarius; assembly: GCA_963580505.1. Taxonomy (NCBI): domain Eukaryota; kingdom Metazoa; phylum Arthropoda; class Insecta; order Lepidoptera; family Geometridae; genus Ennomos; species Ennomos erosarius. Next base: position 3,901,743 of record OY757000.1, read on the forward strand.
TAACGTGTCTATAAACAATATACCTTTTTCCGGTCTTTTAGATAGTGGAAGTTGTATAACTATTTTAGGTAATAACTCTCATAAAGATATCCAAAAGTTAGGCTTTAAACTATTCAAGTCTCCAACTCAAGTTATGGTTGCTAATAAACAAAAAGCAATGTCTTCTGGTTATTTTCATTTGCCATTGAGATTTCATAATCAGACACATGTTATCAAAGCTTACGTTTTCCCTGATATTTATCCTTCTTTGATACTTGGGTGGGATTTCTGGAAAGAATTCGAACTCTCCCCAAAGATACTTTCTCTTGAACTCAATCTCGAATCTAAAGATCATACAACTTGTGCTGTTGAAAATCAAATATCAACATTTGATCATCTGTCTGGGAATCAAGTAGAAATTGCTAATGACATAATCAAGCGTTTCAAAAGTATTTCTTTCGAACAACGAGGTAAATTAGGCCGTACTAGTTTAGTTAGTCATCGGATCAATACTGGTGATGCTTTACCTATAAAACAACGTTGTTATCGTCTCTCTCCAGAAAAGCAAAAAGCACTCATCAATGAGGTCGATAAAATGCTAGAATTAAAAGTTATAGAAAAATGTGAGAGTCCTTGGTTATCTCCAGTACTTATCACTCCAAAAAAGAACGGAGAATGGCGTTTCTGCGTCGACAGCAGAAAGCTGAATGCAATTACTCGTAAAGATGCCTACAGCCTCCCTTTTGTTTCTGAGATACTAGATAACCTCAAAAATGCTAAATATTTGTCTAGTATCGATATAGCAAAGGCTTTTTGGGAAATTCCATTACATCCCAAAGACAGAGATAAAACTGGTTTTTACGTACCTGGTAAAGGAATGTATAGATTCACTGTTATGCCCTTCGGATTGACAAACGCTCCAGCAACTCAACAAAGACTTATGGACAGTTTATTCACTCCAGAGTTTGAGAATAAAGTGTTCTGTTACTTAGATGACATAATAATCATAGGTGCGACATTTGAGGAACATATTTCACTCCTACTTAAAGTTCATCAGAAACTTTCTTATGCTGGTCTAACCATTAACTTTGAAAAGAGTCAATTCTTTCGCAAAGAACTGAAATATCTTGGCTACATAGTAGATGAGCAAGGATTGCGGGCTGATCCCAGTAAAATTGAAGCGATTCTAGCTTACGCTGCTCCTAACTCTAAAAAAGAAGTAAGAAAATTTTTAGGTACATGCAGTTGGTTTCGCCGATTCATACCTAATTTCAGTACTATTGCTTCACCACTCTGTAAATTAACGTCATCTGGAAAAAAATCTCCAAAAAAATTTGTCTGGAATGCTGAGGCTGACTCTGCTTTTGCTAAATTAAAAGAATGCTTGACTACAACACCAATACTATCTTGCCCTGACTTTGACTATCCATTTTCCGTTCACTGCGACGCTTCTAACTTTGGGATAGGTGCTATGCTGACTCAGGAAAAAGACAATAAAGAAGTTGTTATTGCATATATGAGTAGATCTCTAAACAAGCATGAGCAGAATTATTCAACTACAGAACGTGAGACTTTAGCTGTCATTACTGCACTTGAGCATTGGCGTTGTTATCTTGATAACGGTAAACGATTTACAGTATACACTGACCATGCAGCATTAAAGTGGTTCCAAAATTTGTCTAATCCTTCTGGCAGATTGGCACGATGGAGTCTTCGTCTGTCTTGTTTTAACTTCGACCTAAAACATAAAAAAGGAAAAGAAAATGTTGTCCCAGACCTTCTGTCGCGTCATAAAATACCCGATACTGCTATTATTGGTGGTGTTGAACCCATATCTAGAGACAATGCATCACAATTGGAACTATATAATAGACTTTTTACTAACTGTCGAGATAATCCTGATGCTTATCCAAATTACAAAATTCTCAACAATAATTTATACCGTTTTAATAACTCACCTGATTATCTAAATGAAGATTTTGCTTGGAAAGAAGTTCCACTTCCCTCTGAGAGAATGAATCTCATCAAAACTTGCCATGGTGACTCAGAAAGTAATCCCCATACTGGCATTTTCAAAACATACAAGAAGCTTTCTTTAAGATACTATTGGTCTGGTATGTTTAAAGATGTGGCTAAAATGTGTTCTTCTTGTGAAACATGCCTCTCTTATAAGCATTCGAATCATTCTCCATATGGTCCTATGGGTAAACCAAAAATTTGTTCAAGACCTTTTCAAAGCCTCTCATTAGATCTAATGGGCCCTTTTCCACTCACAAGACAACGTAATCAATTCATACTAGTGGTTACATGTTCTTTTTCAAAGTATTGCCTTATTTTCCCTATCAAGCGCGCTACATCTTCCAATATCATCATGTATTTGGAAAATAATGTGTTTCTGGTACACGGTGTGCCACAAACCATCATCATGGACAATGGTTCACAATTTCAATCTAATGAGTTTCAAAGTTTTCTGAATAAGTATAAAATTCCTTTTATATTTTATTCACCTCGATACTGCCCTCAAGTAAACCCCACAGAACGGTATAATAGAACAATTATCACCGCACTTTCACAGTTGGTCGGAGATGATCACCGTTCATGGGACAAACATTTGCAGAAAATCCAATATGCACTCAACAGTTCTGTAAATTCTACAACTGGGTTTTCTCCATCCTTTCTGGTCTTTGGACGTGAAACCATACCATGTGGTTCACTATACACTAACTGCTCCAACCTTGATAATTTCATTTTTCTTCCTCGTGACATCTACGCCGCTAATTTAGGATTATTATCTAACATCTTCGATAAAGTACAGGTTGCATTACACACTGCACACACAAAAAATGCTGCTCATTACAACACGAGACACACCTTTAAAGAGTTCAACGTTGGCGACACAGTCTGGCGTAAAAATTACGTCCAGAGTAACGCTGGTGCATATTTCAGTTCAAAGTTGGCTCCCAAATATGTCAAATGCACAGTTGTTGAGAAGCTCTCACCTCTCGTCTTTATTTTAGAGGATCCTAACGGCTTAAGAGGAAAGTGGCATGTAAAAGATTTTAAAGTGTAAATAGTGTAGCGGTCGTATTCTGTTTTTTTCTCTAAATTGTATACTTATTCTGTAAATAGCTTTAGCGTATATTATTTTTGTATTGTACAAGGAAACTAGACCCTTTCGGCTTATTTTTTTAAATCCATTTTACAAACGTTATTTTTTTTTTCACTCTTTTTGTTTTATCCTTTAACACGAGTCGTGTGGGTAAGAAGCCATTGTGTTTACTAATTTTTTTTATACTTTCTTAGTTACACATGTTGTTACTCTAATCTTAATTTCCTTGCAATTTCTTAAATACAAGGTTCTTGAATATTAATTTCCTTGACGTCTTCAATACCCAAGGGTGTGTGTAATATTCTTAAAGAGCGGTACACAACTCGTTAAATAAGCCTTTGTGTTGTACATTTTCTTAATTGTAAATACTTATTATCTTTACTCGGGTTTTCAAAAAGGTGCGGATAACGACACCTAATTAAAAAAAATAAGCCTACGTTATGTATAATGAATAGTTCCTTGTGGAGTATGCGTCATCAAATATGTGAACCATATCCCCTAAGTATGTTTGTGAGCGAGTAAAAGAAGAAGTGCAAGATTTAAGTATGAAAGAGCAAGGTTTTATTCCTAACCTTCAAAATTTTCAATGGAGTTGAAAATTTTCTGGGGTCGTGGGGGAAATATGTAATGCTACATGTATGTATATATCATAATATATTACCTGGTTTCTATTATTCATTCACAACTTTCACATCACAGCACTTGACAGTCCTTTTCACAGTACTTTAAGCACAAAAAAACTTGATTTTCTCAAAATTTTACATCACTTTATCGATTTTGCGCGCGGGTCACGGGCCCGATTTCTAGACACGACTGCTCGGATGGCAGTTGTTTTGAAACTGTTTTTTTTGTTTCGAATTTAGTTTCTCTTCAAATTCATATTTTTCTTTTTCTACTGTCAATTTCAGTGAGGTATTTTATAGTTTGGCCATGATTGTATGTATTTTGACTCTAGATTTATTTTTTTTACTATTCTGTATTCAAAATTTTGAAAACTGCAAAAATCTAGAACCTTGGAATGCTAGCGAGGTTTCTTTAGAAAAGCTGTCGCTATGGAATGGCAGTCTCAATTTACTCCTCGAACGAGGAACACTAAATTGATATAAGGCCATTCCCGGGCCAGGCAAGGCCCGGGAACTCAAGAACGCCTTCAAAAACCATCTTTGGCTATCCAACACCAAAATTGTGAAGTGAATCTCCATCTACGTCAATCGCTGCGCCACGACATATCCATTGTCAAATCGCCGATCGCCGAGCTACATCCGCTACAGCCAGTCGCGAAACTACGACGAATCTATCGCCGAGAGCTGATCGCCGAAACTACATCTGTTGTCACCGTCGGCCGCCGTATCTACCACGACGAATCTATCGCCGAGCGTCAACCAGTGAGACGACCGGCTTGCCTTTTTCAAACATTGAGTGGCAATATAACTTCATCACCATGTTCCGGCCCGTCGTCCGTCAAAGCTTTGACGACTAATACCTGCGTGTCTCCTGCTCCTGCATCTTGAATCTGAGCTGCGTAATAATACTTCATCGACGGTGGAAGGACGAGAATCTTCTTTTGGATCCAGAAGCTAATAACTGAATGAGCTAGCCGCTGAACTCTGGAAGTCGGACAAACTAAAGGCAACGAATTCCTCAGTCTCTATAACGACAGTGGGCCTTGTTTGAATAAAGACCCGGAAGTGGGCCTTGTTTGTTTGAAGACCCGGAAGTGGGCCTCGTTGAAGACCGGAAGCGGGCTTTGTTTATCTGAAGGCCCGGAAGTGGGCCTTGTTTGGATCCAATAACATTCTAATTCTACCGTGATAACTTGTAGGCCGTAAACAACTTAAATTTCGCGTTCTTCCGCATCATCTAGAGACTCTTTTTTTTGCTTTCTACAAAGCTTGTAAAATTTACGAAAATAAATATCTGTTACCAATTCCTTTTTTTTCTCTTCAGCTCTTAGGATCCTGTCAACCTAGGCACTGTTTAGGTAGGGGAGGAGCTGCTCATTAACTTGTAGCGTTCCATTCTACCTTTTTCACGAAAGGAACGGATGTAACGTGACAGTTTGGCGCCCAACTAAAATGAACCCTCTAAAACATTCTTCTAAATTCTAAAATAATACTTACTCAAGTAGGCTAAAATTTGATATTGACTTTTGGCTCTAACGTAATATCTTAGGTACTTGCTTAATTTATTTTTATACAGGCAGGACACGCGGAACATCACACTTACATTCTACAACACTCGCATAGTACTTAATACTTAAACGAACTTAAACTTGACTTGATTTTATCCTTGACTATTGACTTCAACTTGTGACTATGGTGAGACCAATTAAATACTCGTTTCTAAACAAACTTGAACTGGAATATGAAGTGACTATCAGAGGTGAAAAACCAGCTGACACTTTGACAACTCTTAAGGAGCAGCTGGCAAAATTGAGTCACATTCAACCTGAGGACATAAAATCTTCTCCAATACCTCTCAAACATGACCTCTCCCAAGCAGAGATCACGTTTAATTACGTCGAGGGTAAAATCTCGCACCTCGAAGCCACGGATGATAAAAGTAACCTGAGGAAAGTTGAATCTTTCGTAAATCATCTTCATTATCGCCTCGAACGCTTTAACGCCGTACCACCATTTGTTGAGTCATGCTCAAACATACGATCTCGCTTCTTCACGCTCCAAAAACGGTTTGAAGTCTTAACTTCAGATTATTCAGGATCTTCTGAAGAAGTGTTAGTTGACATTCACAATCCTTGTCCTCAGACTCAGCCTAGCCCTCCCTCGATTTATCAATTACTACCTATGACTGGAACCAATCAAACTTTGGAAGTACTGAGTACTCCTCAACCCACTTTACCTTCAAGCATTCTGACTAGTATACCACTGGCTTCCGAGTCTGTACAAAACTATCACACTTCGGATAATTTTGTGAAGGAGCTCAAAATGTTTTCTTTCAATGGAAAATCGTGCCCTAGATCATTTCTTCAAAGATTGGACGAGTTTAGGATTTCTCGAAACATTCCGGAAGGTATGCTTTGCAAGCACGCCTTTGAGATTTTCACAGGTGATGCCCTTCATTGGTTTCGTTTTCAGTATAATCGAAATCCTACCTTATCGTGGAAAGATATTTGCACATTGCTGATTCGAGATTTTGGTATACATGATTACGACTATAAGCTGTTGGAAGCTATAAGGAATAGAACGCAAGGAGCAACTGAGACCATTATCGTTTACGTCTCAATTATGTTCGGTATGTTTGCTCGTCTTTCAAAGAAACTTAGCGAGAGCGAACAATTAGAGATTTTACTCCATAATATAAGACCGTGCTATTCAGTTTTTGTTGCACTTAAAGATATTAAAACGGTAGATTCTTTAATTTCTACTTGTCAAAGTTACGAACGCATTTCTGAACGAGACAAAAATTTTCATGAGCCTAGATCTGAAGACACTTCTTGTGCTGCTGAATTTGCCTATCTTCCTTCATTTTCTAAAGCTTCACTTCCTAAAGCGTCTCCAAACGTAAGGTACACTAATGCAGTGCAGGAAGATAAACATCCACGCTCGTCATCTCAAACTAATGACATTTCTAAAGAAGAATTCTGTTATCGCTGTCGTATCACAGGCCATTCTTTACAAACTTGTACTAAGTCTAGATACCTCATTTGTTTTAAATGTGGTCGTAAAGGCGTGAGAATCAGCGAATGTCCAAAATGTGCTCCATCAAATCAACAAAAAAACTAGCTGACGACTTGAATGGTTTCACTAAATCACATAACAATAATTTTGATCTTAACGACTGGAATCAATGGTTAAATACTATTCGAAATTTTATGTTTTGCTACAAAACAACTTCTGTTTTCTACGACAAAGAAAAAGACTTTAACAGACCTTTTATTAACGTGTCTATAAACAATATACCTTTTTCCGGTCTTTTAGATAGTGGAAGTTGTATAACTATTTTAGGTAATAACTCTCATAAAGATATCCAAAAGTTAGGCTTTAAACTATTCAAGTCTCCAACTCAAGTTATGGTTGCTAATAAACAAAAAGCAATGTCTTCTGGTTATTTTCATTTGCCATTGAGATTTCATAATCAGACACATGTTATCAAAGCTTACGTTTTCCCTGATATTTATCCTTCTTTGATACTTGGGTGGGATTTCTGGAAAGAATTCGAACTCTCCCCAAAGATACTTTCTCTTGAACTCAATCTCGAATCTAAAGATCATACAACTTGTGCTGTTGAAAATCAAATATCAACATTTGATCATCTGTCTGGGAATCAAGTAGAAATTGCTAATGACATAATCAAGCGTTTCAAAAGTATTTCTTTCGAACAACGAGGTAAATTAGGCCGTACTAGTTTAGTTAGTCATCGGATCAATACTGGTGATGCTTTACCTATAAAACAACGTTGTTATCGTCTCTCTCCAGAAAAGCAAAAAGCACTCATCAATGAGGTCGATAAAATGCTAGAATTAAAAGTTATAGAAAAATGTGAGAGTCCTTGGTTATCTCCAGTACTTATCACTCCAAAAAAGAACGGAGAATGGCGTTTCTGCGTCGACAGCAGAAAGCTGAATGCAATTACTCGTAAAGATGCCTACAGCCTCCCTTTTGTTTCTGAGATACTAGATAACCTCAAAAATGCTAAATATTTGTCTAGTATCGATATAGCAAAGGCTTTTTGGGAAATTCCATTACATCCCAAAGACAGAGATAAAACTGGTTTTTACGTACCTGGTAAAGGAATGTATAGATTCACTGTTATGCCCTTCGGATTGACAAACGCTCCAGCAACTCAACAAAGACTTATGGACAGTTTATTCACTCCAGAGTTTGAGAATAAAGTGTTCTGTTACTTAGATGACATAATAATCATAGGTGCGACATTTGAGGAACATATTTCACTCCTACTTAAAGTTCATCAGAAACTTTCTTATGCTGGTCTAACCATTAACTTTGAAAAGAGTCAATTCTTTCGCAAAGAACTGAAATATCTTGGCTACATAGTAGATGAGCAAGGATTGCGGGCTGATCCCAGTAAAATTGAAGCGATTCTAGCTTACGCTGCTCCTAACTCTAAAAAAGAAGTAAGAAAATTTTTAGGTACATGCAGTTGGTTTCGCCGATTCATACCTAATTTCAGTACTATTGCTTCACCACTCTGTAAATTAACGTCATCTGGAAAAAAATCTCCAAAAAAATTTGTCTGGAATGCTGAGGCTGACTCTGCTTTTGCTAAATTAAAAGAATGCTTGACTACAACACCAATACTATCTTGCCCTGACTTTGACTATCCATTTTCCGTTCACTGCGACGCTTCTAACTTTGGGATAGGTGCTATGCTGACTCAGGAAAAAGACAATAAAGAAGTTGTTATTGCATATATGAGTAGATCTCTAAACAAGCATGAGCAGAATTATTCAACTACAGAACGTGAGACTTTAGCTGTCATTACTGCACTTGAGCATTGGCGTTGTTATCTTGATAACGGTAAACGATTTACAGTATACACTGACCATGCAGCATTAAAGTGGTTCCAAAATTTGTCTAATCCTTCTGGCAGATTGGCACGATGGAGTCTTCGTCTGTCTTGTTTTAACTTCGACCTAAAACATAAAAAAGGAAAAGAAAATGTTGTCCCAGACCTTCTGTCGCGTCATAAAATACCCGATACTGCTATTATTGGTGGTGTTGAACCCATATCTAGAGACAATGCATCACAATTGGAACTATATAATAGACTTTTTACTAACTGTCGAGATAATCCTGATGCTTATCCAAATTACAAAATTCTCAACAATAATTTATACCGTTTTAATAACTCACCTGATTATCTAAATGAAGATTTTGCTTGGAAAGAAGTTCCACTTCCCTCTGAGAGAATGAATCTCATCAAAACTTGCCATGGTGACTCAGAAAGTAATCCCCATACTGGCATTTTCAAAACATACAAGAAGCTTTCTTTAAGATACTATTGGTCTGGTATGTTTAAAGATGTGGCTAAAATGTGTTCTTCTTGTGAAACATGCCTCTCTTATAAGCATTCGAATCATTCTCCATATGGTCCTATGGGTAAACCAAAAATTTGTTCAAGACCTTTTCAAAGCCTCTCATTAGATCTAATGGGCCCTTTTCCACTCACAAGACAACGTAATCAATTCATACTAGTGGTTACATGTTCTTTTTCAAAGTATTGCCTTATTTTCCCTATCAAGCGCGCTACATCTTCCAATATCATCATGTATTTGGAAAATAATGTGTTTCTGGTACACGGTGTGCCACAAACCATCATCATGGACAATGGTTCACAATTTCAATCTAATGAGTTTCAAAGTTTTCTGAATAAGTATAAAATTCCTTTTATATTTTATTCACCTCGATACTGCCCTCAAGTAAACCCCACAGAACGGTATAATAGAACAATTATCACCGCACTTTCACAGTTGGTCGGAGATGATCACCGTTCATGGGACAAACATTTGCAGAAAATCCAATATGCACTCAACAGTTCTGTAAATTCTACAACTGGGTTTTCTCCATCCTTTCTGGTCTTTGGACGTGAAACCATACCATGTGGTTCACTATACACTAACTGCTCCAACCTTGATAATTTCATTTTTCTTCCTCGTGACATCTACGCCGCTAATTTAGGATTATTATCTAACATCTTCGATAAAGTACAGGTTGCATTACACACTGCACACACAAAAAATGCTGCTCATTACAACACGAGACACACCTTTAAAGAGTTCAACGTTGGCGACACAGTCTGGCGTAAAAATTACGTCCAGAGTAACGCTGGTGCATATTTCAGTTCAAAGTTGGCTCCCAAATATGTCAAATGCACAGTTGTTGAGAAGCTCTCACCTCTCGTCTTTATTTTAGAGGATCCTAACGGCTTAAGAGGAAAGTGGCATGTAAAAGATTTTAAAGTGTAAATAGTGTAGCGGTCGTATTCTGTTTTTTTCTCTAAATTGTATACTTATTCTGTAAATAGCTTTAGCGTATATTATTTTTGTATTGTACAAGGAAACTAGACCCTTTCGGCTTATTTTTTTAAATCCATTTTACAAACGTTATTTTTTTTTTCACTCTTTTTGTTTTATCCTTTAACACGAGTCGTGTGGGTAAGAAGCCATTGTGTTTACTAATTTTTTTTATACTTTCTTAGTTACACATGTTGTTACTCTAATCTTAATTTCCTTGCAATTTCTTAAATACAAGGTTCTTGAATATTAATTTCCTTGACGTCTTCAATACCCAAGGGTGTGTGTAATATTCTTAAAGAGCGGTACACAACTCGTTAAATAAGCCTTTGTGTTGTACATTTTCTTAATTGTAAATACTTATTATCTTTACTCGGGTTTTCAAAAAGGTGCGGATAACGACACCTAATTAAAAAAAATAAGCCTACGTTATGTATAATGAATAGTTCCTTGTGGAGTATGCGTCATCAAATATGTGAACCATATCCCCTAAGTATGTTTGTGAGCGAGTAAAAGAAGAAGTGCAAGATTTAAGTATGAAAGAGCAAGGTTTTATTCCTAACCTTCAAAATTTTCAATGGAGTTGAAAATTTTCTGGGGTCGTGGGGGAAATATGTAATGCTACATGTATGTATATATCATAATATATTACCTGGTTTCTATTATTCATTCACAACTTTCACATCACAGCACTTGACAGTCCTTTTCACAGTACTTTAAGCACAAAAAAACTTGATTTTCTCAAAATTTTACATCACTTTATCGATTTTGCGCGCGGGTCACGGGCCCGATTTCTAGACACGACTGCTCGGATGGCAGTTGTTTTGAAACTGTTTTTTTTGTTTCGAATTTAGTTTCTCTTCAAATTCATATTTTTCTTTTTCTACTGTCAATTTCAGTGAGGTATTTTATAGTTTGGCCATGATTGTATGTATTTTGACTCTAGATTTATTTTTTTTACTATTCTGTATTCAAAATTTTGAAAACTGCAAAAATCTAGAACCTTGGAATGCTAGCGAGGTTTCTTTAGAAAAGCTGTCGCTATGGAATGGCAGTCTCAATTTACTCCTCGAACGAGGAACACTAAATTGATATAAGGCCATTCCCGGGCCAGGCAAGGCCCGGGAACTCAAGAACGCCTTCAAAAACCATCTTTGGCTATCCAACACCAAAATTGTGAAGTGAATCTCCATCTACGTCAATCGCTGCGCCACGACATATCCATTGTCAAATCGCCGATCGCCGAGCTACATCCGCTACAGCCAGTCGCGAAACTACGACGAATCTATCGCCGAGAGCTGATCGCCGAAACTACATCTGTTGTCACCGTCGGCCGCCGTATCTACCACGACGAATCTATCGCCGAGCGTCAACCAGTGAGACGACCGGCTTGCCTTTTTCAAACATTGAGTGGCAATATAACTTCATCACCATGTTCCGGCCCGTCGTCCGTCAAAGCTTTGACGACTAATACCTGCGTGTCTCCTGCTCCTGCATCTTGAATCTGAGCTGCGTAATAATACTTCATCGACGGTGGAAGGACGAGAATCTTCTTTTGGATCCAGAAGCTAATAACTGAATGAGCTAGCCGCTGAACTCTGGAAGTCGGACAAACTAAAGGCAACGAATTCCTCAGTCTCTATAACGACAGTGGGCCTTGTTTGAATAAAGACCCGGAAGTGGGCCTTGTTTGTTTGAAGACCCGGAAGTGGGCCTCGTTGAAGACCGGAAGCGGGCTTTGTTTATCTGAAGACCCGGAAGTGGGCCTTGTTTGGATCCAATAACATTCTAATTCTACCGTGATAACTTGTAGGCCGTAAACAACTTAAATTTCGCGTTCTTCCGCATCATCTAGAGACTCTTTTTTTTGCTTTCTACAAAGCTTGTAAAATTTACGAAAATAAATATCTGTTACCAATTCCTTTTTTTCTCTTCAGCTCTTAGGATCCTGTCAACCTAGGCACTGTTTAGGTAGGGGAGAAGCTGCTCATTAACTTGTAGCGTTCCATTCTACCTTTTTCACGAAAGGAACGGACGTAACGTGACAATATGTAGTAGGTACTATTATAAAATCTGTGGTATAGGTAACAAGAATGAATAATTATGAGACTGCGTCTACAGTACACCCGTATTCCATTCATAATCATCTTTTAACCTGCAGTTGTTTTTAAAAAGGCTTCCGTAGATACTTGATGGGGGCCTACCACAACCTCTTATACTACTACTAGGTACTTAGCATTATTACTTGAATCATACATTGAAAAATTACATAAAAGTAAGAATACTGTAATGTTGCGGAGGCAGAGCAGTTTTGATGACGGAACGTTAAATCGTTCACTCAAATACATTATGTTGACACTGACGTGCGACAGTGATAACTCTATATAATTGTAGACGTTCTCATGTAGGAATACTTTATAAGTTCATGGTACGAATTCGAACAATAATAATTTTTTTTTTTTTTATGAGAATGAATGACGTGACGAGCTGGGCTGGAGCGTGAATTATTGTAATCTTGAAAAATAAAATAAATAAATATGTGCGGACATTTCACACAGCGCCATCTAGCCCCATACTAAGCATAGCTTGTACTATGGGAACCAGATAGGATATAATACTTAGATACTTTTTGTTTGTAAATACATACATAGAATACAATATAACACCCAGACACAGAACAAACATCTATGTTCATCACACAAATGTTTGTCCTGCGTGGGAATCGAACCCACAGCCCTCAGTTCAGAAGGCAGGGTTACTACCAACTGAGCTATCGGGCCCGTCTTACATGAAACATTACTGTCATGAAACATGATGGTTTTGTATTAGTTTGCGGTACGCCTCAAGGATTCCGCCAAGGCGATGATGTGTTATCAGTTTGTCACCAAAAAGTTACATAAACCAAAAAACAATCCACAAAACTTATTCTTGGCTATACGATCACGATTCCAACATATTTTTTGAGTCCCCGTCATCATTGGGCCCGAAAACGTCTACTGCTGAATATAGGCCTCCTCATAGCGCTACTTTAAGCATCTACTTGTCTTTTGCGTCCAATTTCACCCCGCAGTTTTGTCATCGTTGAAAATTCTAAAGCGCTATTAAACACACAAGGACAGCGATCATTCTTAATTTGAATGTTTTTGTTTTTAATTTTATCTTTACGTGGCTGCATTTGTTTCGTGAAATGGAAGCTTTTTAAATTAGCCATAAATTAAGAACTCCTCGGGGTCTGACTAACTAAACAGACATTTTCCTAAGCTCCATCCCTCCCAGTACAAAGTTGTCATTTTAAGGATAATGTATACAAACGCGAGCCTAAAAAGTAATTTGTATTCCAAAAGCTGGATTTACATATATTTCGGGATACTCATTATGTTTTTGGAGAGTTTGATGCAAAGCATGTACGCTGTTAGGAATTTGTCTATAAAATTCCCTGCTTTTTATTCAAATCCACAGTGTATCACACTGATCATGTATAATATTTACCTAGCGAACAAAGTGAACGAAGTCTCCGCTTCAATTCTTGTTTGCTTTTCATCTGTCCGAATGTACAACATGCTCGCATATAAGTCGCATTTATCAACGAATCTTTGTCTTCAAGGATCTTTGTCTTTGGTGATTTTTGATTGGTGGAGAGTTCGCCTAAAAAGGGGGAAAGCAGTAGCACTATTTACCAGCCTGGTTTGGCAGAAACATTTTGTACTACATTCCAAACAAGTGATCCTAATATGAGCCAAATCGATCATGAAATTGTCGAGATATGGGTAAGGTCTGAATTCGAGACATACTACCGAACTATAGTTATGAATACGAATTCCCGTGTCTGCAGATTCCCATTTCTACAGATTCGCCTACAGATCTTCCTTTCAACAGAATTCTACGTCTTCGACACCGAACCATTTCTAACATTTTCGTATTACCAGAATCATACATACGTTTTTAATAGTACTTACGGGATAATTATATCATGCATCATTATCATACCATGTGGTGCAAATAAATACGTTTGTGCTCGCGAGGTCTACCAGTAGGCCTAGCACGAACATTTACGCGCGCGTAAGTGTAACGTTAACGTAAGCCAGTTGTATGGGGCGCTGATCAAATGCCATACAACAGACGTACGCTAACGTTACACTTACGCGCGCGTAAATGTTCGTGCTAGGCCTACAGGGCGGCTGATAAGTTAACGGCCTAGGTTACTTAATGAAAGAAAAGTTTAGTTTTTTAATTTTTATTTTTCAATATAATCACCCTCAAGTGAAATACACTTCTCACATCGTGAATACAATGACTTTAAACCATTGAAAAAATATTCTGAAGATTTCTCTTGAAAATGACTCTCCACGGCTGACTTCATTTCGTTGTCATCCGAAAATCTTCGCCCCTTAACTCCTTTTTCAGTTTCGAAAAAAGAAAAAAGTCACTGGGAGCCAGGTCCGGACTATAGGGGGGGATGGTCAATTTCTGCGAACCTAGTGACTTTTAAAGCATCCCTCGAAACGCGAGCGGTGTGAACGGGCGCGTTGTCTTGCAGAAACAACACACCGCGCGCTAATTTGCCACGTCTCTTCTGTACGACTGCTTCACGTGCCTGACCCAATAAATTGGCGTAGTATTGACTATTCATAGTAGTTTCTTTAGGCAAGTAATCAACTAATAAAATTCCCTCGCAATCCCAGAAAATAGTCGCCATAATCTTAGAGGCCGACTTTTCCACTTTAAACTTCTTTGGTGGTCTTTCTCCTTTTTTAATCCACTGCATGGACTCTTGTTTGGACTCCGGATCATACTGACGAATCCAGGTTTCGTCTACTGTCACAATGCGGTTACAAACACCATCCAAATCGTTCTGACACAACTCCAAAAAATCCGTACAAGTCGCCAGTCGTCGTTGTTTGTCGAATGGTGTGAGCATTCGCGGTACCCACCGCGCACAAATTTTTTTCATTTGTAAATTTTGGTGTAAAATTTCTCCGATTCGCTCTTTACCAATCTGTAACTCTTCAGCAATCTGCCACAATTTTATTCTTCGATCAGCCAATACTCATTTTTCAACTTTTTTAACATTTTCTTCGGTCACTACTGTCACAGGGCGGCCCGGGCGGGGGTCGTCTAGACAGCTCTCTCTTCCTTGTTTAAAAAGTCGAGCCCATTTTTTTACCATTGTATATGATGGCCCGGAATCCTGAAGAACCGATGACATTTCTTCAAAAATGTCTTTCGGCGAGTTTCCTCTTTTACATGTAATTTAATCACTGCGCGGTGCTCAAAATTGCGAGAATTTTCAGTTTCGGTCGACATGGTATTGTTGCTTGTTCCAGGTTTGAAGTGTTAATGAACCAAATTGAACAAATAGGTGTTATTTATACTATTAATAAGTGCCGCAAGTTGTGCTATCAGTAACGAGATGATACCTTTTCGCTAAGTACCTTAGGGCGCGAACTTATCAGCCGCCCCTCGTATATGCCATTCGCAGAACTACTTACTAGTGTACCTTATCATCATCATCGTCATAATTATCAGCCGAAAGACGTCTGCTGCTATGTTCAGCAGTGCAGCAGCAGTGCAGTGCAGCGACTTTGAACAGCTGCTCGCCTCCTGCATCCATCGGCTCCCCGCGGCTTTCGCCAGATCGTCTGTCCACCTAGTAGGGGGCTGGCCTACGCTGCGTCTTCGGGTTCGTACCTCTAAGTACCTAATTGATTGACCGAGCGGAACTTCTGCCATGGACCTATAATATTACTGTCGTAACTCGTCTCTGCATCAAATCGCTACCTATTTTTGTCACGATGAAGTACCCTCACTCAGCAACAATAAATAGCGAGTAATTTAAGAAATCTTACAAATCCTAAAAATGGTCAGAAGAGATTTCTTTCATTGACATTGGCTTCTACAATAAAGAGCCAGACGGCTTCAGAAAGCTTTAAATTAAGATGGCTGACGGCAAAATGGAGGCTTTTTGATGTCGCGATATGGGGTAGAAAAGTCAAAGTGACGAATGTATGTTGTGACCTGTCCCAGTTGTTTCACGATGTTTGTTGTTGTTTCAATAGTAATATCCCGTAATATTAAGATACACTTAGACGTCGATAAAAATCAATAAATAGTAAATTTTGATTGGATGCATAGCTCAGTTGGTAGTAGCTTTGGCTTCTGTCTGACATAGGAAGGTATATCTATTCTGTAGAGCTGTTAGTTGGGATTCGATTTGCGACAAGCATATTTTGGGTCTCCTATCTCTTGTGTAGGAAAGTGGCAAGCTGGTGTCAGAATTTTCAGGCCGCCAAAAGCTTAACAACCATCTCTAACGACAACAGCCGGACCGACGTCGTAAAGACATTTGTCTTACGACAACACCAGGGGGTCTAGCAAAGATACCAACTACTAACGCTAATGCCAAACGCTAACTCCAAAATGTACTGAAATGACGTTTCGGAAATCGCTAACTTTCCGCAGCGAATGTCAATTCAATACATTTTTGAGTAAGCGTGAGGCGTTAGCGTTAGTGGTTGGTATCTTTGCTAGACCCCCAGGACTGGTGTCTTATGACAACAGCCTTGCTTAACGTGCCCTCCGAAGCACGATAGCAGTCAGTTGTAAATGCCACTTTTTGCATCACTCCCCATCCAAGTGACATTTGTGTACCGAACATTAAGAGTTTCCCAAGAAAAGGGGGGCAACTATTATTTGTCATGAGATAAATGTGTAGACCATTTCCAGAGAATTATAACTAAAAACGGTTGCAAAAACCTCCACAATGTACCAGCAAAATCGATATACATGACAAAGAAGCCGTAAAATTTATCACCCTGCCACCCCCCGGCACCCCGGCGCGATGGAAACCAGAAAGAATGTTTTACAAATTGCCTACAAAGGTATATTACTTAGGTTGTATTAATCGCTCGTTATGGCTCCTTTCAATACACAATACGTATAGAATTTACGCAGTAATTTTTCATTAAATTTTTTTTTTGATTAATTTTTTTTTGGCAGTATCTCTGCCTTCTGAACTATAGTGAACTATAGGTTGTGGGTTCGACTCCTGCTCAGGGCAAATATTTGTGTGATGAACATAGGTGTTTGTTCTGAGTCTGGGTGTTATATTGCTTTCTATGTATATCATCATTAACTGCCTGCAGACGTCCACTGCTGAACATAGGCCTCCCCCAGAGAGCGCCACTTTGAGCAGCTGCTCGCCTCCTACATCTATAGCCTCCCCGCGATTTTCACCAGCCCGTCGGACTACCTAGTGGGGGGCCAGCTACGCTGCGTCTTCCGGTTCGTAGTTGTCAGTTCTACGAGCGATGTGGTCTGCCCATTGCCATTTCAACGTGCTAATTCTAAGAGCTATATCGGTCACAAGTAAAAGTTTCTAAGCAAGTATTTGTATCAGTTATCTGGATCCCACAGTAAGTACAAGCTACTTATGCTTAGTTTGAGGCTAGTTTGCTTTGTGTGAGAGTCACGCATATTTAATTTTTATTCTCAGAGTAAAAAACAGGCGGTAGAAACTACCAGAGAACTTTGTTTCCACATCATCATCATCATCATCATCATCATCATCATCATCATCATCATCATTACCATCAAAAGTTTGCAGACATCCACTAATAAACGTAGGCCTTCCCCACTAGTCGCACTTTGAGCGGCTGCCATGCAGGTTGCTTGTTTACGTAAGTATACATACATTATTAAAAAAAACTTCAATAGCGGTTTCACCAACCCTTTTCCTAGTTCAAACATCCGTGAGTAAGCCACTTGGCTTTACGCAAATAAAACTTGAGGATCAGCGGATGAAGTGGAATCAATCGGCGCACAAACAAATATCGCGTTTCGATGTTTCCAGCACACAGAGGTTGTCAACCTGACATCCTTTGAGGGGTTCCCGTTATTTTCGAGATTTATCTTAATTCTTATTTAGAAATCGGGATTTTTTTTTATGATGGGTCACATCGCTTGTGTGAGGAAAGGTTCTCGAGTGGCGACCCTGAACCGGAAGACGCAGCGTAGGCTGGCGCTCCCCTAGGTGGACCGACGATTTGGTTGACGGGAGCCGATGGATGCAGAAGGCAAACAGCCACTCAAAGTGGTGCTCTGTGGCCTACCGATGGAGTATCCAGACTGTTAATGATGAATAAGTTACTAAAAAGATACATAAGTAATCCAAAACATTAAAAAACATTGAAATTTATAAGATTATTCATGTGGTGAATAATCTAAAGGAACGAATGCAAAGTAATCATTAAAATAGTACCTATACATTTACTCAACCCTACTATACCGCATTGTGTAAGACAAATACTGGTGAGGAAAATTCAATGAAGGCAATTAGTCCAAGTTAAACAGGGTTGTCAAACTTTTAAGCAATCGATCATTATTAGACAATTTTATATCGCTACTAGACGTGTTTACTGAGTGTCTCTTGCGGTTTTACTGAGTGTCTTCATTTTTAATATCTGTGCTTCATACAATCTGTTAAATCCCTTAACAGTTTAACTTCTGCAAAACCTTTCTTAGACATCTAGGCGTAGCCATTATACGCCGTCTTTTCCTCACATACCATTAGCGCATACAAGCAGTATTTTATAGTAAAATAAATAAAATAAAAAATTATACATATTTTAACTAACTACTTAATTAATAAAAAGTATTAGCCATCGCAGTGGCAACACCGAAGATGACGTCAAGGAGGGCACAGACTATAAGAAGCAGCCAAATGAGCTCTCGCTCTATCCCCGCCCGGTGACGCTGTAAAGGTCGTTAGAGACCAACAGCATTAGCCCGTTCAAAAAAAAAAAAAAAGCTCTCGCTCTCTTACTTCACCTGACATCGTGCTAAACGGACGTAGTTGTGCTCGTGTGGCATTTCTATGCTACCTTTGGGCATATTTTCGGTCAATATTTGAAATAATGTTTAACTGTTATAACTAACTGTTATATTAAAGATCTTAAATGATAAAAAGTTGTTGATTTCACTTCTGATTCCTATTGATAGATTTATGAAACTAAAATTTAAACATGCCATCAACCACGTTTTCAAATTAGTTTTAATAATACAAAATATTGCCAGTTAAATAATTTCAACGGACAACCCTATCCATTGAAAGCCTTTCTTGTTACCAAACCTTCAGAGAAGTGCTCTTTTGGTTTCGTGCCAAAATGGTTTCCACAACTTTTAGATAATTTTCATGTGTGTTAATTAAATTAGTGTAGGTATTATTTGAGTTGTGAGCCACCATTTTAATCTCGATTAGCCAAAACTTCACTACTTATACAAATATAGTAATTTTGACAACATTTTGGACAAATTTACTGGCCAAACCAACGCCAGCAAAAAATAGACTGCGGAAATACGGGTTTTCAGGTGAAACCGGGTGCTTCTTGTATATTAAAATAATCTTGCCTATAATAATAGTCACTTCTAGACATGCCATGTTTTCCTTTAGAAAACGCTGCCGTCGCAATTACTTTTCTCGACACAGGAAATGGGCTTGGCACAAAAACGTCCCGAAGGAACGTTTCTGGGATTCGGGAAATCACATTACTCCGCCGCGATATTAAATGAAGGTTAAATTACGTTTAACTCATCACATTTCATTATGTGATCAAAATAATTACGCTATGCTTTATTTATTTTGACGTGAATTTATTATTATGCTTATAGTAGAAAATTTCCTGTTTCTCACCGATTCAAATAGCACTACACAGTAATAATAATAGTGCTAATAGATACTATTCCAAAATTTTGAACGCATCTATTGGTTCTGATACTTCTAATTGCCTTTTAAGATAAATTAAAGCCTTAAATAAAAGCCTGATTTAAGCCGCGTTTAAACGTCAGATTATAAAAGTTTTTTTTTATGCTATAGGTATTAACAAACAAGCATACGGCCCTCCTGATGGGAAGAGGTCACCGTAGCCTATGGACACCTGTAACGTGCCACTGATGCGTTGCTTACCCTGTGAGAATACTTGACCTTGACCCTGCTTTTAAATTGCTGCATGTCGCAGCTCTGGGAAAAGAACGCTGGTGGAAGCTCGTAAATAAATAATTATTTCAGAAATATTAATCCGCAAAAAATGTTGCGCACCTCTGGCGGTTCGATTTGACAGAATGTTTACTCGTATTAGCTTGCATTCGTTTCACATTGTAGATGACTTTCTGAAACCTTATTTTTTTAGCTGGAAAATTTCGGGTTTAAATACTTGTTATTCGAATATTAGCGTTTACTGCGCTCGCGTTTTCGAATTTCTTCATACTATGTATAATTATTATCTCAACACAAAATTGTTATTCTTCCAAAACCAAAACATTGCAATATTTTACATTGACTAAATTGAATGTAGGTCCTTAAAACAATCCTGGCGGCGCCTTTGATAAATAACATAGTTACGGCTTTCTGTTTTAAATGTGTGTAAAATGAAAGAGCTCTATAATAGGTGAACAGATTCGATTTTTTTCCAGACCAACAGACTAGGCATGATTTGTTCATAATCAAATTTTATTCTTCAACACTTTCAAGAGTGTATTAATTTTATTGATCAACACTCGCGGCCTACTTTGTCTGAAAATGTTTTTTACAGATCCTTGAACGTTCATAGCGCAACATATTTTGCCATGTCCTAAACATTCAAGTGGCTTTTAGCTTTATCTGGAGTAGGCACTAGCATTATTGATATGGTATCTCCCGCCATTGGCTTGCTCTTGTTATCTGTGGTGATGGACGCCAACTAAACCGCGCTGACACAGCGTGAAAATTATTATATGTTGTCGCACCTTTCTGGTTTGAAATCCATTGCATCTTCATCATATTCTTCGTAAATTAGATAAGAGACTTACATATTACCGGCTTCTACCGGTTCAATTAGGCACGTCATAACATTGATCTTCTGTTGTTTGCGTCCTGCAGTTTCTAATATACCTTCATTTTTTGATAACGCTACTCTATCAGATTCTTTGACACGAGGCAGGCAACATTATTTTTCCATGCCTTACTCTGTTTTACTCCACTTATCGCAGGTATATCATCAACAACAATCTGAGGACGTTTTCTCTAATCGGTCTTCCAGAATGAAGTCAACGTTATTGTTGTTGTATTATTTCAAAAAAGAGTCATGTCTATCAGAGAACCTGGTCGATGCGACGCATGACCATATTACTGGCACTTATTTGGCTCAATGCATCAACAGTGCAATGCTGCCACTGCCAGCATGTTGGGTACGCTACCTACCGGCAGTGAGCTGGACTGTCATTGCGGCTATTATACAATCCATTATGTTCTTTGTAGTTGGTAATGTAGCTAGTTTAGTTTTTGTTATTTCATCTATTCATCTACGTTCCACAAGTTGCAAAAAGATACAATATATACATATTATTACAAAATATTCTACGTATATATCTCCCGTACTTACTGTAAAATACTGGCTCTACTTTTTCACGCCAGCATGTCGAGATACATTTTGTTCATTTATTTCCTTGAAGTCGGATAACGCTGCATGCAGCCGTCTTTTTGCTTGTATGAAATACAGCTGTGTTCAACCCCAGAATTCTAACTACTGATAAAATATCGTAAAGCAACACCCCAAAAGTCTGATTACGAGAAGTGGTGTGAGGTATGAATAATAACGTCAGTACATTTGATAAAGATCTGAAAGATTTCTCCCGCATTTAAATACGGTGTCGAGACGAGCTGCTTTCCATATTTTACTCGCCACAAAAAGGTGGAGATGACACAAAAGGGGTTTTTAAATTTTAGACGAGTGTGTTGTTAGTAATAAACTTATATCTAAGCTAAGAGAATATCCAGGGAATCATCATCATCATCAGCCCGTAGATGTCCACTGCTGAACATAGCCCTCCCCCAGAGAGCGCCACTTTGAGATTTGATCCAGGGAATGGGTGGCAGCATTCTCCTCGGTCTTTAATAACCTCACCCTAAAACCAAGCTGATTGATGTTGCTATCAAAGGTAGGTTTAGAGTAGCAAAAATATTCTAGATCTGTATGAACCACTATTTCTTGTCCAGTGTGAAGACGTACTATATGTTTTTAACAAAGTCTTATCTTTAAAAAAACACTTTTTGACAACCTTGAAAATAACTCTTTGTATTCGGAAGTTAATGGTATTTTTTTTAGACGCTTACAAATCCGTATAAAGGCCATATTATCCATCAAAAGCCAATTTAAATCAAACATTTACTAGGTATTTCCACGAAGTTTTCGCACTAACCTAAGGGTCACCATATAAACGGCCCTACAAGCTGTCCTACTATTCATCCATCGATCCTCAGTACAAACCTATTTAGCTTCGAGTTCACGACCATTCATTGTCATTCTTCATGTCTCACCTTAACTGGATCCTGCCAAAGCTGGTAGGGAACTGACGTCATTACCTCCTACCTATTCATGTATAAGGTGACATCACACGTCATTGCGTAGAGGTGTCGCAGGTTCATTTATTTTCCCGTTCTGCGTGATTTTTCAACAGGATAATATCGCTTAAATTTACTGTTATTGGCATTTCTAGATTCATAGGCTGGTGTTATAAGCTCACTAATGAAGAGCGGTTGGTCTAGGTACTAACCCAGACCAACCGCTCTTCATTATTGATAAAGTATGATAAAGATAAAAACGATTCAAAACTAGAGAGAGGTAGTAAGAGAGACAGGGGAGAGGTGGAGAATGGCTCGAAAAGAAAAAAGAAGTTAAATTCCCTGACTGAAAGAACTGTATGTACGTAATCACTCACCTTAACTGGTGACGACGATAGCCAAAGCTGGAACAAGTCTGACGTCACTGACGTACTCCTCGCTTCATGATGTGGCCTCGGAGACAACGGTCCCGATGACGTCACACTGTGTATCCTATTCACTTCTTCAACTGATGCACATTCACGCAAATATCTTTCTAAAACCTTTGGCTTCGCTTCTAATATTTTCTTCAATTCTAACAAATCTTCATCAGTACTGTCATCTGGTGATGCCCTATCTATTACTTCTTTATATTCTTCAGTGCAATGCATTATTAGTTCGTTAGTAGCTAAGACGTCGTATACGACCTTATTGCCTAAATCCTCTGGACTTCCAACTTTAATGTAAACACCATTATCACTACCGTTTCCCAGTTCTATTTCACAACCGTTCTGTTCCGTAATCTCAACTATCGTAATCGGTGGGTTATCTTTAAGCATATTGTTGTTTTCTATAAGCTCGGGTTTCTTTATTTCTTCAGGTAACTCGTAGACTAGTCTCATTAGTTCATGTGATCGTCTCTGCTTTTCCTCTGAGTTTTTGCCTTTTCTTTCTGGTTCTTCTGCAAATTTGGCACATTCGTCCGTTTTCTTCGCGTCTGCTTTTTTGACGACATCTATAGGCTTTTCTGAAGTCATGGCAGTAAGATTTTAGGTCTGGATGGGATCGCAATGTATGTCAGCTTCATTTATATTCCACATTTCTTGAATTTCAACACTGTTTTAGTATCTGTAAAAGAAAATTTTGTTAATACTTAATTTTTTTCGTCGTAATACAATATAGGCAGATTTTGTGAAAATACCTAACTATTGGACCCCAATTTTGAATTGAAGAATCACATCATCATCACGTCATCATTGTTCATCTTTGTACAGCCTAATGCAAGAGTTCCATAACCACTCTGAACAATACCGAATACGTTAGTAAAATTCCATTACCATCAAAACCATCACGGGAACAATTATTATGAGTTTATAGGTGTCATGTAGGTAAAATAACTATTGTGAATTGTGGCAACATATTTTGTGCTATCATTTGGTCGAGTGGTAGATATTTAGTTATACCACGAATGAGTTAACACATAGTGGCTGGCTTTAGGAAATTCATTGCATAAAATATAGCAATTATCATTGAAAATAGACCTTGTAATTATCTTCCTTCAAAAGATTGATATTAGTAGTTCAGTGAGTAAACCTCTTTTTTCTCCACCATACCTTTTTCACCGTTAATCTTTAAAGACCTGTAACGCTCTATTTTTCGTCTGGACTAAGGCTATGATATAGCCTGAAGAGAAAAGAAGAATCGTCAAAGAGACAGAATCTTTAACAACCAGTCCAGGTTACAGACTTAACTACAAAAAGAAAGAAGAACAGAAATCCTCCCCGACATAACAAAATGGTAAGCCAACACTAACCTCTGACTGAAAGAGATGAACGAAGACAAATATGGCAGAACTTTAAGGACGGGTTAAACTTTCAACTCCCAAATCTATCCTCAAACGTCGTGTTGACATGATTAAATGATAAACATAGTACAAAGTTGAAGGGTTCAAAGTAGTTTAAATTAAGCCGCAACTTTGTGTCTATTGTCCCTCTAACAGGTTCAACTAAATCAACAATATGTACAGCACAAGGAAGTTTTAAGACATACTTAAAACTTCCTTGGCACAGCATCAATCCCGAACCTGAAGAACTGGGCTCTGACATTTTATTGTTATTTTTGTCTATGCTTTTTTGTGTTAGTTCTCGTCAAAAATTGTGCCACATAAAATCCGACGGTCAATCCAATATTCATTCACTGGCAATTAACAATATGCTGCAAAAATATAGATCTTTCAGTTTCGATAACAATTTTAACTTGTTCATTTTATTGGTAAACTGAATGTGACACGCAGTACAGCGTAAATTTTAATAAAATAAAACACTTTACAGCTTACCATAAAAGCCGAACTACCGATGCTAATCAAACAATGGTGTTTCAATTCAAGTACCTAAGTAAGCTTCATTCTCTCACCTATGCTTGACCTAAAGTATGTATTCCGAACCTTTAAAGTAATTCCTTCGGTAGGAGTAAGTGTTTTGTGGTCAAATCTCAAATCAAAAATCAGTCCAAAAGACATCTGTGTATTGTAGATATTCCAAAATTTTGAAGGTAAATAAATCCCTGTACATTAGGTTGCCTTGCCAGATTGGTCGAACAGACTTTGTACATGACATTTCCATTTTTTATTTTTTTATTTTTATGAGAATGAATGACGTGACTAGCTAGTCGTTCACCTGATGTAAATACGGCCGCCCATAACAGTTGCATTGTCACTCGGAAAATAAAGTTTCGCGTGACACTGCACTGCGCACGTCATCCTGAGACATCTCACAGTCTAGTAATCAGATTACTACACTGTGTAATCAGGTCATAAAGTCTCATTTGCCCAGTAATTTCACTAGCTACAATGCCTTTCAAACAGAAATACAGTAGTGATTGCACACTACTGCTTGGTGACAGAATAACTGGCAAAGCGGTGGTACCTACCTAGACGAACTTTGCAGAAAAGTCCTACCACCTAGTAGCCATTTAGTATTGTTAAAGATTGCTGTTAATGAATCCAAACATATTGGGTGTTAATCATTGTTTGGGGGTATAAACGGAAAGCAGTGGCCGGAATAAGTAAACCCGAAAGAACATAATAGCAAAAGTCTACTATGCATTCTTAGCTGATCGTTAAAATTTTTGGTGTTACAGATTTTGTGTTGTTTTTGTTGGATTTTTGGTTGTATTTATTGTCTGCTTTTCAGCTAATTAACAAAACTAATTATCACAAGAGAGTTTTAAGGTAAAAGACCAAGAAGGGAAGATTTGTTTGTTTGTTAGACTCAAGACACATTAAACTAAAGATCAAAACGCTGTGATTCAAAGCTATGTCATGACCCTAATATTGGGGAATTATAGACGCAAAAAGAAATAGCTATACAAAGGAAGGCATAAATTATTTCAACAAAACAGTAATACAATTTACGAATGTCATTGTACAAACCCTTTCTTAAATGTCTTACTAAATAAGCGAATTCTTCCACCTCATATGGTTTTGTTCCTTCGCAAACAGGAAAAAGTTAATCTTCAATAAAAACACCAGGTCCCAGCAAAAAACGTATAATTTAGGACATATGAGAAAAGTTCCCGGAACTTGTGGGCAGGTGACTCGGCGGTGCCTTCAGGAAAATGTCGGCTGTTTGCAGGCGAGGCGTTTTATGTTATTTTTTGTGGGCAATATTATGGTCATATACCGCCCTCTGGGTATACTGAAACCGTTATAGGGGCCGTGGCACTGAACATGAGTTTGATTCAATTCAATACAAATATTTAAAAAAAAAAGCAACATAATAGAGTCCAAATCGTTAACATTCTTATGAGCTACAGAATCAAGTTAAATCAGGTAAATCAGAACGACTAGCTTGTCACGTTATTTGTTTACATTCAAAAGGCCTATGATGATTAAGATGGTTCACATCACAATACAATGATACAACATACGTGTAGGTACGTGCCTAGCATTCCTGATTCACAAGATAGCCAGCCGGGTTAGCACCAACGCTGCTATATATGCATTATACGCCTTTGCATCACTCGGTATGAAATTAACGTCAAATTCCTATTAAATTTGACATTCTCACTAAAAAATGAGAAGACAAAATCACGCGGCGTTCATTTTAGTCTGGCTGCACATGCTTTTCCTTTAAAGGACTGAGAGTAAAAGAAGAGAAGGCATAGTTTTTAAAACTTTTTCAGACTTAAATTGGTTGCTTAGAATTAACCATATATCACTGACCTCTAGAATACTATACTAGTATAATAGAGGTCAATGCCGTATACACTTATTCTCCCTCCTATGAATCTTTCTACCTAATTTAGTGAGCGGGATGTTAAGAACTAGCCTAGTCTACAACACTGAAATTGTTGCTAACTTGGTTTGCATGTTTGAAGAATGGAAGAGAAAAGATTTGGAATATTGAAGTCATCAGAAATGTCATTAAATGTATTATAACATGCAGATAATACCATTTTAATTACAGTCCACGTTCCGAAATTTTCAACTCGCTAAATGCACGTAGTCCTGTTGACCTAAATTTTCAGAAGATAATAGTTTTTAAGTTAATTTTGCAAACAAGATAATGAGTATCACATTACGGTACTCTGTCCATAAATGTAAGGAGTTAGTAGATAACAAGAACCGAACTAAACAAGATGTAGAAGTTCTAAGTGTATCCTCTTTCCCTATTAGACCAGTGCCACGTAACGATCACGATGGTCACCCACAATTGCTTTATTGCCGTGTTGCTTACGCGTTTATCGAACACACATGAGTTGATAATAGTGCAAGCTTGTTGGCAGATTTGTTGGGTCATTCTAATATTGATGCTACAACTAGCATGTTCAGTTTCACTGTGTACCGAAACCATTTAAAGTTCTTTATCTTTTTCCAAATGACTGTTTTATGCTTAGTTTTCTTTTCGGAATTAAAAACGTGCTATTATCGTTGGTGCTCTTAAAATAAATACTATCTGCTCTTTTAGGAATACCTCAAGTCAATACTGAAGATTCACGATTTATCTTTATATACTTCCTGAATGACAGTAATTAATCTAGTTTCTTATTTCGCCGTCAGCATTGCTCCGTCGAACTTCAGTGCTTACTTTCAGAACAAAATAATGAGCAAGAATAGTATAATAAATTACTTAAATCATATTGATGGATTAAAATGCCAATAAATTGTTTTGCATCTTCTTTACTCACAATTTTGCTTAGAGAATTCAATCAAGTTCCTCCAAGCAATTTAAGTTACTCTGTAGCCCTTCAAACGTCAGCTAAAGCTACTTTACTGCTTGCTGCATTAACCGCTCATGTATACACAGCAAACAATACACGATCGATGGCAGACGTGAACATTTTAATGACAATCCGTGGACATCTTTGAATATATTGACGTTGTTTGTTAAACCACTAGGCATGAGTTGTGTAGAATGTTAATTAAGAATTATATTATAAAATAAAATTATGTCTAGGTACGTTATTGTTTATAAGGAAAATAACGCTTTTCAAAAGGTGATTAACAATGATCACCATATTATCGCCATTAGAAGCTTTATTATTAAAAAAGTCATGTTTGCTTTCTGCCTGTATGTCTGATTATCTATCTGACTGCCTGCCTATCTATCTGTATGTCTATTGTCTATCTGACTGTCTGTCTCTATCTAATCTTAACCAGGTTTTCCGTTGTATTCAATTTTAATTTTATTTCTAAGGTTTTGCAGCTTAGTGACCACATCGCTCAATTAAAATAACAGTATTTAATTCCAAACCTACTTCATCATCATCATCATCATTAACAGCCTGACGTCCACTGCTGAACATAGGCCTCCCCCAGGGAGCGCCACTTAAAGCAGTTGCTCGCCTCCTGCATCCATCGGCTCCCCGCTGCTTTCACCAGGTCGTCGGTCTACCTACTGGGAGGCCGGCCTACGCTGCGTCTTCCAGTTCGTGGTCGCCACTCGAGAACCCTTCTTCCCCATCGGTTGTCAGTTCTACGAGCGATGTGGCCTGCCCATTGCCATTTCAACTTGCTAATCCTAAGAGCTACATCGGTTACTTTAGTTCTCCTGCGGATCTCCTCATTTCGGATCTTATCTCGCAGGGAAACACCGAGTATCGCTTTCTCCATAGCTCGTTGCGCGACTTTGAGCTTAGTAATGAGGCCAACAGTTAGAGACCACGTCTCAGTTCCATAAGTCATCACTGGCAACACACATTGATTGAAAACTTTTGTTTTCAGGTTTTGTGGTATTTTGGACGAAAAGATAGGTCGAAGCTTCCCGAACGCTCTGCCCAGCCGTTGGATTCTTCGGGCGACCTCTTTGTCGAAGTTGGACCTATCCAATTGGACAGTCTGCCCTAGATAGACGTATTTGTCGAAAACTTCGAGAGTATCGTTCCCAATAATACTACTTAAATAAATATTAATAAAAAAAAAAAACTTTGTACTTTGTCTGTCATAGGCATCATTAACACCACATTTCGCTTATGCCTCAACAATCATCTACCTGCATCATTCCATTTCATGTTAGGGATTGTTTTTAGACATTTTGCCTTATACAAGGTGACCTTGAGTTGATATGTTATCCCGAAAGGGGAAAATTACACCCCAAGGTAGACAATGTTTCTTCTGCAACTTTACTAAGTAAATTAGTAGTTCTTCATTGAAGAAATGCCATGTAAAGTTTACGTTCGGAAATAGCCTTAGCGCAGCTTTGTGGTTGAACTTCGCCCTTGACCGAGTGCACATAAATGAGTTTAACGACCCGTGTTTAGAAATGAATTTATACCTATCTGTTAACTCTCGTAGCGATCGCACGTTCAATTATGCGAGTAGATTTATTTTTTATCATTGAAGTTTGGAAACACCCAGTCTAAGACCCTCACAACTTGTAGGGTATCATAGTCTCAGCCCCCCATTTTGGGATAGCATACCAATTCAAGGTCACCTTGTATGCATTTAGCTTTGTCGGCAGTCTGATCATAAAGACTTTATTGTGCATAGCATGCATATAAGACGATACGCACTGATGTTGCCGCGCTTTGATTATTCGACCTCACAAGCGTAGGGTACTCGATTTATGCTACAGAGAAGCAATATTCAAAGTATGAACAATCACCTCTCCATCTATTGCCATGCGCTACTATAATGTGCCTTTGTGTTCCGAGCAATAATCTGGCTCCAAATTGGACGAGATGCTATTATATAGACCAGCTCCACGCTCTTTCATAACCCATTGCCGGTTGGGTGGCTATTACGGTCAGGATCATGATGATAACACAGAATAAATAATAGTGGTCCAAAAAACCCGGAAACTATATAGGGTCACTATGTTTTGTGTATATCTATCTATTTATTAGTCTAACTATCAAGAAAGACCCTTTTTCTCATGGCTGAAGGTAAAGAAGGATAAATAAATAAATATGTGTGGACATTTCACACAGCGCCATCTAGCCCCAAACTAAGCATAGCTTGTACTATGGGAACCAGATAACTGATACAATACTTAGATACTTTTTTGTTTGTAAATACATACATAGTATACAATATAACACCCGACACAGAACAAACATCTATGTTCATCACACAAATGTTTGTCCTGGGTAGGAATCGAACCCACAGCCCTCAGTTCAGAAGGCAGGGTTACTACCAACTGAGCTATCGGGCCTGTCAAAGGATGGTTACTTTCCATGTGTTTTGAGACCTAGGCTTTTTGATGGGCGTACAGTATTGATATTTTTGCTACAGTCAAAACATCCATTAAACATCAAATTGAATTTAGTTTGCTGGTAAGATGGGAATAATATGTAATTGAGGTCATGCCATGCCATTACATGTAGTAACATGTTCATGAACGGCGCATGTTTTATTTTAATGTTGGGTTAAAAGTCGCCATGGTTTTAAAACAAAACTAACAGAAATGAATTAAGTAGATAGGCACCTACAGGGCTGACTCGTTAACGCAATTCCTAGCAGCTCGTTAGGAATGTTTGTAGACATGCGACGCTGTACCTAGCCTAGGTTATGTACCTACTTCCTTATTACCACTCGTTTGTAGCATCTTTTTTTTCTTTACACCTCTAAAGCCGTTCAACTGATCGTTCTTCTACCAGATATACATTGGAGAATGTGCACAAGAACTCTATCAACTGATTCCACCAAACCTCTTTTTAATACCGAACTACAAATTTCGGCGATTCTTTACATCTTCGTCGCCAGCGTACCGCCTGATCTTGTATTTTGTTGAGTTTTTCTTCATCCAAATAAGAGTAATGGAATGCTCTTACCATTAATAGGTACATCTGTTTAGGTGTAACCTGGGTCTCTTCGCACTAAGCGCCACCTTGCGAGACGTTCTGAAGTTTTTAAGTGCTTACATCCCAGTTTATTTCATTTTTTTAAAGGATAACCACTTTTTTCCCCTACGTTTGCTAAAGTTAAACGCATGTCAATCTAAACATACTGAATTCTCATTGGTTGAAGACGATTGGTGATCAACAGGCAACCATTGAGCGTTCCGGAGCCGTGTGAAACCGGGGGTTAGTTCATTAATAAGTTGTTTTAGGTGTGCATTCCATCAGCGAATGGACTTAGGCCTAAACGTAATCAACCAAGATGAGAGCAGTAATTATCTTAACTAGAAACAAACGACACTCAAAGTGATTAATAAAATAGATTAAATACCTACTTAATGAGAATATGAAATCAACCAATTACTTAACAAAAGGTCGTACGCTACGTACCTATTCAAAAAGAAAAATGAACCAATTTGTCTATTATTTAAGTAAAACGGTGCTTAAAATATAAAAAGAACATTATAATAATAAGCAGAAACGCGACAAATAATCTATGCTAACGACTCTCAAAAGAAATTACTTATGACTTTAAGATTAACGATGTAAACATAATTAGTAATCTGATTACTAGACTGTGTGATGTCTCAGGATGACGTGCGCAGTGCAGTGTCACGCGAAACTTTATTATTTTAAAGTTCCGAGTAACACTGCAACTGTTATGGGCGGCCGTATTGCTTAACATCAGGTGAACAACCAGCTCGTCACGTCATTCATTCTCATAAAAAAAAAAAAATAAAAAAAAAAAATTATGTCACGAATGACCGAAAAGTGCTCATTATTTTTATTTGGTTAGCCGGCCTGATAGCTCTTTTGGTAGTAGCTCTGCCTTTAGAACTACAGGTTTTGGGTTCAATTCCCACTCAGGACAAACATTTGTGTCGTCATCATCATCATCATCACCAACAGCCTGAAGACATCCACTGCTGTGTATAGGCAAGTGTATATAGTCCATAGGCCTCCCTCACGAAGCGCCACTTGGAGCGGCTGCTTACCTCCTGCATTCATCGGGTCCCGCGTTTTTCACCAGCTAGGCGATTATGTAACTTGATTGCAACCAATAGAAACAGAAAAATGTATTGGGTTGACAGTTTCAATACGCAGTTTATGTGCATAGTTACTAGTGATGGATTAATTAGCATTCACATTCATTTTTAGCATGTGAAAACTCAATTAGCATTTTGCAAATGAAATATAGTTGCGAAATTCTGTGAATTATGAAATTTCATTTCAATTGTGGTATTTCAATTAATTTAGTTCATTTTGAATTTAATTTTTAATATAAAGTTTCATTTTATTTTTCATATAATTTTTCATTCCATTTTTCATTTTAATTTTAATTTCATCTTTCATTTCAATTTTCATTTCCATTTTAGCAAATAGCATAGCAATAGCAATTAGCATGCTAAGACTCGTGAATTAGCATGTTTATGAAATTTACGAAAAATCGCATTTATTTCCATCGCTAATAGTTACTATGAAATTTTTCAAATTTGGAATGAAATTTCTTCTGTTGCATTGCTGTCAAAGTTACGTGAGGGCAGGGCATCGGTCCACGTAGTGAGCCAGCCTACGCCTCGTATTATTATTGAATTGATTTACAAACACCCAGTCGGTATAGAACTTCAGGGAGACAGAATTAGAATGACGAAGCCAATCTCATTAGACCTATCAGAGCGCTTCCAATCAATGCGAGAGTGCATCTATATATAACTGTGCTGTTATACCTATACTGATGCTTGGCGCATAATCTCAGAGAATTCAATTAGAACTGTCCCCTAGTCTGTATACAGGGTTGGACTAAAGATACCTTAAAAGGGGGAAAATAATGACGATCGTGATTAATATTTATCCATGTTAGCGTCATTTTTTTATTAGCTGTACCTAAATGGCTATTTCAATTAAAATACGTTAGCCTTTAATTTAACTGTGTTTAACCGCCCCGGCTTCGCACGGGTCAGTAATCGGGTTCATAAAACACGATCTATGATTAATGTTTATTTGAATATCCACTTAACTTATTACGAGATATTTTATGTAGAGTCCTCGCCAAACGTTTAGGCGGCTGTGAAGTGCGCAGCAAGCCCCCAGCACGCTGCGCACAGCGCACACCGCAAATAAAATGTACTTGCAAAATTCTGTGAAATATAAAATTTCATTTCAATTAATTTAGTTCATTTTGAATTGAATTTTTGATTAGTTTCATTTAATTTTTCATTTCTTTTTCATTTCATTTCTCATTTAATTTTTCTTTTTATTTTTAATTTTACATTTCAGTTTTCATTTCATTTTTCATTTCAGTTTCAATTTATAGCAAATAGCATAGCAATAGCCCAGATAATATAATACCTACAGTTCGGGTGCCTCATCCCATACAACGGAATAACGCGGGCTATTTTACGAATTATGTTTTTTCTGCATAACGCAAGATTATCAAGCGACATTTATTGCCCGTTGGCGAAGTATTGGGCCAAATGAATACACTGAACACTAACTAGTAACTCTCTAGACACGATTACTACATTTTTTCAAGTTCGGGCTATTTTTCCTTTATTTTTCGCACATCTGAATTTTGATACAGCGCAGCGTTTCACGCCGTCTTCACAGCTGTCATTGAGCTCGTCGCAGACTCTACGGTTTATCCCCCCATCCCACCTCCTTCAGTCCATCCCTGAATTAGGTTATTACTGGGTCAAACGCAAATAACCAAGCGAGGGGCAATTTGAACGCAACGAGCTTTTAAACGGGTCCTCATTGAAATTCAAATCTTATTATAATTTTTATGGAATCGCTCGGAAAATGTCGTCCTTATATTTATATTGTCGTTCGTCGATCTTTTTTTGGCAAAAGCAACCCTACTGTAGTATAATAATAGGGTTAGTTATATTATTATGAAAGCATCGAGCGACGCCAACCCATAATATGAGTTTATCTCTTTTTTTTCATTGGGCAACGTATATGACTGTGCTGTGCACAACATTTTCGAGACCCTTAGAGTCTAGTTTTCCCTCCTCCATATACTTTAAAGTAGTATAGATAGGTGATTTTTAAAATAATTTATATTAACGATTCTTGTCAATTGCATACCTAAGTCATCACCATCACCACCAGCTTGAAGACGTCCACTGCTGAACATAGGCCTCCCCCTAAGAGCGCCACTTGGAGCGGCTGCTCGCCTCCTGCATCCATCGGCTCCTCGCAGTTTTTACCAGATTGTCGGTCCATCTAGTGTGGGGCCGGTTTAAGCTGCGTCTTCCGGTTCATGGTCGCCACTCGAGAACTTTCCTTCACCATCGGCTCTCAGTTCTACGAGCAATTTGGCTACCCCATTGCCATTTCAACATTTCAATACGTAAGTAAAGCGTTTGATATGTAGAAGTATAAGGTAAATGACACTGTTATCTAATTAAAATAATAACAAAGAGTAATGACGTACTCGCCCGCAATACATTTTTGTACGAACCAAATATTATGAACGATTAAAAGCTAAGGTTGTGGTTAGAGTGATAGCGAGAGGTATTTATAACTGGATTAATCATCGAAAAATCGAAAGCTATAATAATTTTATAATCTCACGTTGGGCACCTACTCCAAATTTATAATTCATAATTAAATGAAACACATGACAAAAACAAAACTACATCTAAAAACATTATTTATACAAAATAGACACTTAAAATTAAATTTACTGCTACGGCAAAATTCTCCTTTTTACTAACGCAAATTGTACAAGTTAGCAATATGTGCCGCAACACCCCCACCGAAAGTATATTTCGGGAAAAAAAACCTATTTTGTATTGTATTTATTTTGTATTTATTTATTATAATAAGAACGGCAATATGCCAATTACACTTATTATTAAATTCATTACAGTCAAGCCAAGTCAAGCATGCATGATAAAAACATTTTAATTTTTTAAAATAATAATAATTTAAGTAATCAAGATAAAATAAACAGATAGTATACGTATAAGTTCCTTGAAACAGTCTTAACAAATAAATAACCAAGCAATCAATAATCTATTTAAAAATAATTAAATAGGAAATAGTCAATTGTGTAAATATAAAAATAATTCAAGTCATCATAACAATAAAATAAAAATAAAATTACAGATTATAAAAGTTCACAAATTGATAATAATAGTTTAAAAATACTCTGCCTTTTATCACAAAAAATATCACATTCAGGATTGGCGCTCAAGAATGCATTGAGACCGCTTATACAACGGCATAAAGGGGTTTCGGCTCTAGCCACTGTGCGGGAACCAGGAACGGAAAAAAGCTTGTATCTTCGACATGATCTCACCTGGATGTAGTTATTAGGGACAAACAGCCTACACAGAACATTGTGCAGTTCTGAAGAGTCAATGGCACCTCTTAGTATTTTACAGGAAGTATTAAGCTGATCAAAAGACCTCCTTACCTCTAACGAGTTGAAGCCAAGATGCCCAAGTAAAAACTTAGTGGGGTATAGATAAGGGTAGTAACTATAAAGCCTTTTGTACAAGTACCGCAAAAACTTCTTCTGCACCTTCTCCAGCATCAAGGTATATGTGACGTGATGGGGGTTCCAGACAGAGACGGCCGACTCTAGCTTGCTTCTGACGAGAGTTGTAAACAGAAGCCTGATGACGAAAGGATCACACACAGGATTGGTGGTGGTGGTGGTGGTGGTGGTGGTGGTGATGATGATGATGATGATCATGGTCCCAGACTAAGTCGAGAAGGAAACAAAAATTATGAATTATTAAACAAAAATGTTTCCGCTAACAACGGCACCGCTTTCCTCATCGGCTTGCGGTTAGTGCGTCATGGTGATTATTATTTTACGGGAACTACGTATTGTGATTCATAATAAATATTATTTCATAATTTTATTTTACGGTTTTGTTAGTAAATTGTTTGTTATGGTATGCAACTTTATCCCACATTTGACAAAGGATACCTTAATTTTTTTTCATCTTGTAAAAGTTTAGTAAGCTGATTGTCGAAGAATAGCTGTTATTAAGCCAAATTAGTAGCTTCAAGACAGTTTTGTAATCTGACAAGATAATATTAGATGATACGATGATGAGACAAATCGAAAAGTTACAAAAGGTGTATATCAAATTAAGTTTGATTCATAACTACGAGGATGAGACAATAACACTAAATGACCGACGATACCGATGACGAAAGATGAGAAGATAAAAAGAGAGAATGAAATGAACCAGGATAGGGAGACCTATGAAGATGAGACTTGCTCACACGAACCGAGAAAATATAGATGAGAGGAGTCGAAAGGGTTTTTTTATGAGAATGAAAGACGTGACGAGCTAGTCGTTCACCTGATGTTATGCGACACGGCCGCCCATAACAGTTGCATTGTCACATAGAACTTTAAAATAATAAAGTTTCGCGTGACACTGCACTGCGCACGTAATCCTGAGACATCACACAGTCCAACAATCAGATCACACTGTGTAATCAGGTCATAGTGTCATTTGCCCAGTAATTACACTATATACCCTTCTATATGCCCTTCAAACCGGAACACAGTAGTGCTTGCACACTACTGCTTGGCGGCAGAATAACTGGCAAAGCGGTGGTACCTACCTAGACAAATTTTGCAGAAAAAGGTACCTACCACAAAAACAAGAAACAAATGGTCAAAATAAGAACAATAGTAACAAATACAAATCTATCCAAACATATATTTTTCTAAGGTCAAGACATATAAGTAGACCTCTATTTTGTTCCAAAAACCCGACGATAATCCCGATATAAAATAAGATAACTTTGGAACCAAATCAGAAAGTGGTTAAAACTAGACCTACTGTGATATTCTTGGCACATCTGCAATTTATTTGATTTTAATGCAACAGGCGGCGTGCAGTCTGGATATTTTAATAGGTACTTAGGACTGGATTCTCTGTACCATTATTCATTTAAGGTGACTTCACACGTCGAATAATAACATCTAAGCTGTTAGCAAATTTACAACCGTCTGGAGATGTGCTTTAGGTACGTCATACATATCAACAATAACGCTCACATACATAGATCCCACTTTGACAAGAACTACATCAAACACAATCATCATTATCATTGGCCTGTTTACATCTACAAGAGATGATTCAAGTAGCGTCCGTATTAATGCATCTCCGCTCGTTGAACACAATAGAATAATAATAATTAGTGCTTTTTTCTGTGCAGTATTGTTACCGTTGCGGGACAAACCCGCATCCTATAATGGCATACTCAAAGAGGCTGTCAAATTATCTACAAAAATTTAGGAATCATTTTGAATATCTGAATGAAATCTAGAACTGCTGTAAAACAAAATTCTCCTTAAAAACCTCTAGGTTCATCAACAGCCTGAAGATGTCAACAAGTGAACAAAGGCCCATAGAGCACCACTTTGAGTGACTACTTGTCTCCTGCATCTATCGGCTCCCCGTGCTTCTGACTGACAAGATTATTTGTCTACTTAGTGGGGAGCCTAGACTGCGTCACCAGGATTGTGATCGTCCCTTGAGAACCTTCCTAATTAGCAATCGGTTTCGGTTCTGAAACCTCTAAGATACTACAGAATAAATAGTTATAAGTAAAGATACTAAATTGAACAAACTTGACACAGCTGATCAATAAGATCTTTTAACCGCATACCAGGCTAATTAAAACCGATCAGCCGAACCGTCTTCACAATGATAAAATTACTAGACGTCCCCGCAATATACACAAACATAATAATGATAGACAAGCAAACACAGTACATCACAGACAGTAAGGCGTCTCAGATGAATCAGACGATACGTATAACGTCGCACCGCATGTGTGCAACGTGTGTCTTGGTGTGTTTACACAATCATTCATAAGTCTGTGGTCGAATGTGACCACTGACCCACTAACTAATCAAATGGTACATCGTTAATGCATCTGTCAAATTACATCAATTATTAGTAATAATTGACATGACAATTCAGATGCTTCCGCGTAAAAGAAAGTAGCTATCAATGCTACTCATCTCATGCTCAATGGTATTTACATACTGGTCTGAAGACAAAAAGTCAATACCAGTTTTACCATTCAGGGGACATTGTCCCATTTGTACCATCGATGGTAATGCTCAACAATACATCTGGTCTGGGAAAAAAAGCTTGTACCAGTTGTGCCTTTAATGGTAATTACCAATGGTAGATCTGGGATGGCGGCCTTTTACCTCTGTGGTATGAGAAGTTTATTGTTAAGCTGTGTTATTTGTGGCAGCATCGATTTATTGGGCACTCGGGTTTAAAGACCGGTGGTATTAATCTGAGACCATCGAGATTTCCATAACCTACAAATTATATTCAATGTGTCAATGTGTAAGTAACGTAATTGGCTTCGCTTCAAAAGATAAGCTGCAGATTTACACCCAGTTGTGCCATTTAACCACGAAGGCTTTTTGGCATTTATTCTTGGCTTCTGACCTTTGACCTTTGTGGCACATGACTCTCATCATTAACTCTCACCTTCCCCTTTACCTCGTAGCTCTCGATTTCCGAAACAACATCAGATTCGTTTCGGTTTACGTTGTAGGTAACTTTATTCTATTAATATCTCGTACTTCTAATGGTAGTTTGTTTTGTTGTTTGCTTATTTTGTTTTGTTTTTGTGGTTTATGTCAAAATGGCTACCTAAACCAAGTAGTGGGACCACAGAGCTTTGAAAAATATGATGCTTTCGCGTTTTTTTGCTCAGTGAGTGGGACAGTGTGACCAACGTAGGTAAGACTTAATTTCGACATTTCTCATAAAAATGTAAATTTCTTGTGAGAAATTTCTTGAACCGCTATTTCATAGTTTAGATAACCGTATCTAGTCAAGTGCATCATCAAAGTTCCATCCATACTGTATCATTTTGTACGATCCATAGAATGAATGGAATATTCACCGAGCATGCGTGTGAAGTGAAGACCTACATCCTAATGCTATATTACTATTGTACTTTATATTAGACATGTTGTAGACAATGCGTCCAACCGTATACTCCTGCGTTTTAAACATTTTTTGCCACTTCTCGATTCGCATTATTAGCCAAAAGACGTCTACTGCAGAACATAGGCCTCCCCATCACTAATTTTTTTTTTTTGGTAATAGTTACAGATGAGAACAGTCATATCATTTATCATAGCCACTGCTGGCGCCAGGGTCATGCATGGTTCTCGCAAATCATTACAATTAGCAAATTGGAATGTTAAAATGCAAGCCATTAAGATCGTAGAACGGACCACCGATGGAGACGAAGGCTTTTGAAGCGTAGACTGGCCCACCACAGAGGCCCTAGCACGAACATTTACGCGGGAGTAAGTGTAACGTTAACGTTACACTTACTCCCGCGCAAATGTTCGTGCTAGGCCTACTGTTGTCTTTGAGTGAACTGACGATGAGGCGTTGGAATACAAGAGGCAAGCAGCCGCTCGATGTGACGCTCTCTGGGAGCCCTTCGTTCAGCGGTGGTTATATAAAATTTTTCTGAAGAGAATTCAAATTGATTTGGAATATGAATGAAAAGGACCGAATGAGGTAGAATCACAGTTTAGTTAGGCAGTTTTGCCAAACAACCTAAGATTAATAATCCAACACAAGTCCACCACAATACACGTCATCTGTTGAAAGCCAAATTGATCGCTATAAATCCTTTATCACAGTTCGATTCCAATTAATAACAGTCACAAAATCCTTAGAAAATACATCAGTTTTCCTTATTGCGGTAACCCTAATCCAAGAGCGGTTCGTCTTGACCCAAAAAACGGGTAAGCGCTCGGAGACTCGAGAATAAAACGTAGTAAGTACTGTATTTTAATCTTTGCCAATATTGTTCATTTATATAAGTAAAATTGCTTTGATGGTTTGTTGCACCTGTAATCGAACTTCTTGTTTGTGTATAGAAGTAAATATAAAAATGCTTAAACAAATTATGATGCGACGTAATTGAATAAAACCACTGGAGGCATTATAGATGTAAATAAAAATGGGGATGAAATGGTTAAGAGGTCCATAACCGATGAATACAAAAACAAGTAGCCGCTCAAAGTGACACTGTGGAAGTAGCCTAAGTTTAGTAGTCGTCTTCAGGCTGATGATGATGAGGATGATGATGATGATGATGATGATGATGATGATGATGATGATGATGATGATAATGATAATGATGATAATGATAATGATGACAATGACAATGATGACAATGACAATGATGATCATGATGAAGATGATGATGATGAAGATGGTAATGGTGGTGGTGATGATGATTATTTTGAACTGTTAATAACTTTTTTGCGTGTTTCGTTGAGCAGATAGACTACTATTTTCTAGAACGCTAAAAGTTGTAGTACCGAGAACCAAGTGGTATAAGGTCCATATATATCAGCAGACAACTTAATCCTACAAAGTAGAGTACAGTACCTATTTCAATTTAAAATGTTCGATTTCAAAGATACCGAGTGGAGCATCTTTTGCTTCATCTATTCGCTCTCTGCGTGCAGTATTCAGTTTTTATTTTTTAATATAAGAAGATGCTTCATTTCTTTAAAATTTTATATTACTAGTTCGATACCATATCAACTATACCTATTCTTTTTTGCTTTTAAATAATTAAAGCTACACCAATTTAACCGAGACCAATGGGATTGATCATTACATTTTGTTTATTGTAACTATAAAACCATATCGAGGAATTGGATTAATGAACATCCCACATACAGCGTATTTTTAATTTTGTAAGACTTTCCATGAGAAACAAATGCAAATTAGATGAAGGTTTAAAATCGGGACCTTTCCAATCGATTCTGAATCATAAAAGCAGAATTTAATATTCACCCGTGATTTAACGTCATTTTCCCACGATGTTTTCTGGAATAAACGTCCAGATAAGACGAAACGTTTCTTCACTGTGTAATAACACGTTTTATTTTCTTTGCAACCGTCGCCAATGCCAACTATCAGGCCATCGCTCCTTCGTCCTATTTTCTCCAGAATTAGTATTCTCTCCGCTTCTTTGGATGGTGTAAGTTTTATACGAGCTTTTATTTAGCTATTTTTAGGGTTCCGTACCCAAAGGGTATGTCTGTCTGTCTGACTGACCGTCTGTCACCAGGCTGTATGTCATGAACCGTGACAGTTGAAATTTTCTGATGTTGTATTTCTGTTGCCGCTATAGCAACAAATAGGTAAGTACTAAAAACCAGATAAAAATTTTAAGAAGGTTCCCTTACTAAAAACATGATTATTTTGTTCGCGTTTATATATAATGGTACGGAACCCTTCGTGCGCGAGTCTGACTCGTACTTACCGGTTATTTGATTTTAGTCAATCAAACTATGTCGCCACATCGCTCGTAGAACTAACATACGATGGGGAAGAAAAGTTCTCGAATGGGTCCTACGAACCAGAAGTCGCTTGTAGCGGAGGTACTAGGTACATAGGCCGGTCCTAGTTCAAAGAATAAAGACTGCCCGATATGGTGTACAAAATGGTTCCATCTCCGTTTTCCTATCTCTTTGTTGATTTTTCCTCGCACCTGATAAATCTCGATTGTTAAAACCTTATGAGAAATAATTTTCCTCGAGGAAAATTCTAGAATTTTCCACGTTGAGTTTTTAAAGGTGCTACGAGATTGCTCGCCGGCTTGAGTATTGAATTACTCTTTGTGACGACGAAGCGGTACGAACTTCGTGAAGATATTACGTCTTGGAATATTATTATGATGGAAAATGATGTGAAATGTTGGAAAAGTTTTTAATTCATGGAGAGGGGTAAGATCACAGAATATAGGTACAATGTAGTAGGTAAGAGATGCCATGGGACAGAATACATATTTACCATTCCGTACCCATCATAGAGGTTTAGAGATAGGTCCCACTTTAGTGCACTGAGGTTTCGTAGGTACCTAACCTACGAAACCAGTGTATAATTACATTAGACCGGGAGCAATGTTTTCTGTTTTTGCGCATATTAGTGCGACGCTTGCTCGGTCCCTGTTTCACCCCCCTTTAATTTCTGAGTTCTGTGGTAGCCATGGTTCTATAGCACCAATTGGCTGTCACATGGTCGTTTGGTCATGCGTTGAAGAAAACTACAATAGCCGAGAACCCTGTCTGCGATACTGTGCGTGACACTTGACGCACATACTACTACTGTTATGCTATTATGTAGAGCTAATCTGAAAATGAGATTATCAAGATTC
This sequence comes from Ennomos erosarius, assembly GCA_963580505.1. NCBI lineage: Eukaryota > Metazoa > Arthropoda > Insecta > Lepidoptera > Geometridae > Ennomos > Ennomos erosarius. The sequence continues at coordinate 3,943,722 of OY757000.1, forward strand.
CAGAGAAACTTGCGGTAGCAGCAAAAAAACATGTTTTTTAAAGGTTGTTAAGTACATAAATGAAGGGGACTGCGCGGGCTAATAAAATATGACAGCTCGCCGCGTGCAGCTATACCTACCGTGCATGGATCCAGTCGCAAGTTGAAACAAACCGTTTTGGAGTTTTTGAAGAAAATCCGACAATGGCGGTTGTGAATTTTGAATTTATTTTTCAAAACTAGTGTATCTTGAACATAACTTTAATGTGTAATAAGGGTGGATTATTATCCGTTAAGTGTTCGTGAACGTGCACGAGTGTTAGCAAATGGTTTTAAGATCATAAAACAACGCATTTTCGTTTTTGTTTCAACAGCCTTTTTTAGAGCCTTCAGTAAAATTTCCACCAATTTACTGTTGGCGTTTTGACTGACAAAATATGACTTTGACTTGACATAACCGTACAAATTTTACTCACTTGACATTGGCAGAATTATTGCAAAAAAGCGATGGAAAGCCATTACAGAAGAAGAAGAAGAAGAACAAGCCGTTTGTTTCACTTTTAATAATGTCAAAAGTTCGAATAAAAAGAAACGAAGCACTGCAGTGTAGGTGCCAAATAAAACCAAATTTAAATTCAGTCCTAGACAATTGTCTACATCTGTTTAATCAAGGACTGATAAATTTCTAGTCATTAACATGGCAATTAGTGTAAGACGGGGCTTAATCTATCCCATGATACCCAAATCCGAAGCCATCTCGGGTTATGTGCGGTACGTAATATAGTTAAGAAGCTAGTGGTGCTATAGATGAACAGTATCTAAACTCAGCGCTCAAAGAAAATGAAGTCAGAGAAAGGAATACCAAACCGTATTTATACGTTTCATGTTATTATAGAGATTATATAATATACGTACCTACCTACGTCGTTACTGGAGCCCAATAATTTTAATCTCTTAATGAATAATTTATGATTCAAGTAGAGTTATTTTCAATCTCATTAATTAAAAAAACGCTAAAATTGCATTAAAATGGCAAAAACACGATTCTTCTAATTAACAAATTTTAAGTTTTGAGTGTCCTTTAGGCCTAAAAAATATTATAAGATACTATTATAATAACTGTGTTATAAGTAATAATTGATTCAAAGAAGCTCTCTCTCGCTCTCTCTATTTGTTAAATTGTTGATCAAATTGAGATTATCTAGAGTATTGTGATCCTTTCGCAAATCGAGTTAAAATTTTAATTACATTAATTGGTGATTGGTGCTACAATATAATTATAGTAGAATACTCACTCACGAATATTTTGCGATTGCGTATTCCTTTTGTCTTATGGTCACTATTTTGTGTGGCTTTACCTATGTAATTTTGTGCCATCTATACACCTTTTTAGTGTGTGAGGCCATGGACTATAATGTCAGCTGCTCATACCAGACCCTAAAATTATTTCAGACTATAAATTCTGAATGTTACGAGCCCTTACATAACGTAGAGGGTTTCGATTACGTTTTGTAATAGAAACATGAGATGACGGCTAAAGTAGGTCGGCTTGTAATCAATATTATGTCAATCATGTTCATGTTTTTTGCTCGTGGTGGAACAAATAGGAAACAATTTGTATTAGAGGGAATAGAGTTGTACGAGTTAAACTTGCAAGCAAATCATCATTAACAGCCTGAAGACGTTCACTGCTGAACATAGGTCTCCCCCAGGGAGCACCATTTTGAGCGGCTGCTCGCCTCTTGCATCAATCGGCTCCCCGCGGCTTCCACCAGATCGTCGGTCCACCTAGTTAGGGGCTGGCCTACGATGCGTCTTCCAGTTCGTGTTCGCCACTAGAGAACCTTTCTTCCCCATCGGTTGTCAGTTCTACGAGCGATCTTCTTCTCGTGTAGGCAAGCGGTCAGCCCTGGTGTTAGAATTTTTAGGCCGTCCGAAGGCTTCTTACTTGGCTTAACGACTACTGTCTTATGGCAACAGCCGGGACCGACGGCTTAACGTGCCCTCCGAAGCACGGTAGCTCTCAGTTCTAAATACCAACTTTTTGCTGTAGCGGTCACCCATCATAGTAGTGACCGCAGCGAACGTTGCTTAACTTTACGGATCGGTTCGCTATGAGCACTTCGCTGTATACGAGCGATGTGGCCTGCCCATTGCCATTTCAACTTGCTAATCCTATATCCTATTTTTTTTCTAAAGCGGCGTGTTGCGTGTTTACCTTATGGTCTCGATTTGCGAATAGGACCACCCCATCTCTTCCCTTAGGTGCCGCAAGAGACGGATAAGGGAATATCCAGGGTATGGGCTGCAGCATTCTCCTTGCTCTTTATTTTATATTCTACTGCGATCCAAGCCGCCTGTCAAGCGTGGTATTCGTGGCAAACCCTAGCATACCTACTATATAAAAAACATTCTAATACAATACATTTTAAGCACTTTTTGTGTTCACCGTACCAGTTGAAAACCTTAGGAAAAAAATCAAAAGAAATGTAATCAAAATCGTATTCGTGGTCCTCCGGGACGTGGGTCTCGGGGATCGTGGTCCTGTGGAAGTATACGTAGATTGAAACAAATGACGCTTTGCAGAGGCATTTTTTTTTGCTCTGTGGTTGTGTTAATTTTCTTGTACCGTTGATATGAATACCAAAATGGTATAACAAGTTCTGAAAAGCAGTAGTGGGTGGACTCAACTCTGATGCAAAGTTCAATGTCATTTTCACTGAAATTCAAATGTTAGCAACGTCTACATTTCACCCACGTCAAGACTGTATTTTCAGAATACTAACGTAACCTTTAGAAGACTAATTGCGTAAGAACGTTCGTAGGTATACGTATGTTTTGCGAAACCATGCAGCGTCCATACTAATTACCAGGAACACCACTCTATAGTTGCTGATAGCTCTTAGAATTAGTAGGTTAAAGTGGCAGTGGGTGGGCCACATTGCTCGCAGAACGGACAACCGATGAAGAAGAAAGGTTATCGAGTGGCGATTGAAAGGACTGAAAAATGTTACTGTCACATAGTAACCGACCAAGTGCAGTCGGACTCGCGAACGAAAGTTTCCGTACCATGATCTATAAAAACGAGCAATAAATCACGTTTAATGTATGGGAGTTAAATATTTACTTTCATAGACACATATATAAGGACAGGTCTAATGACAGATTAAACCGTCGCTTCAAAGAGGGAGTCAAGTTCACAGATTGACATCCACTGGCGCCCAGTCTGTGTTGGAAGTGAGAAGATATCGGTCGTGTGTCTCAAAGAAAATATGCCAAGTTGTGTTGTGAAGGGTTGCACAAACTACACTCTAAAGTGCTATAAAAATAAATACAAAGTTTCTTACCACAAGTAAGTCAATACTTTCAACATTACACTCCGTTTTGTACGAAAATAATCGAATTTATATTTGGGATAATCGTTGTAAACAAACATTGACGGACATAATGGCAGCGTTTAATTTCCCAACTCATCGTAGTTCCTGAGTAATCTAAGAGATGGCGCTGACTTTTCCACCACCATTTTGAGTACCATAAAATCTCCTTCGGGCATATCCTGATATATAGATCTGTTTACTTTATTCCATTTTTTGTATTTGTTCTTATAGTGGCAACAGAAATACATCATCTGTGAAAATTTCAGCTGGGCCATTATTCCGTATCGATTCCTTACTTTGAAACCACGCGGATTCCTTGTCTTAGATAAGAAATCTACAAAAGTCTATTCTCTATGAAATGAAAACGAAACCGCGTGAAATGAACTTGGAATTGGCGGGATTTGAACTGCCAAAAATCATATGTTCTACTGAGACGCGTTCCGAAACATCAACACGTCTAAAGATATGACCACCTATGTCAATATATTTTATTCAAAATAAAGATAATTTTAATGTAAGTGAAGGTATATCTAACGCTGTGACTTGATTTGAACAAGACACGATAACGACGTGGTTTCGAATCGTGTGGAATCTGTGTTTCCATAGAGAATAACCGCCCTGTCTAGCTGTCACGGTTCATAAGATACGTACCTACAACCAGTGGCCGAAGTCTGCCATTTCAAAAGTGTCATAATGTTTCATGAATGGTACCATAATGACAGATTTTGCCACTACTGTTAGTCTACATTTGTGAGACCTTCGGGCCTTGGTGACAGACGGACAGACAGACAACAATAACACCCAAAACTCACCCCACACCCACATTATTCAAATGAAAACAACAGAAATTACTTACGGAAATTTTCACTAGCGCAAGGTTCCGTATCTACAAGTGGTTTTGATAAATGTTTCGACGAACAGGCTTACGTTGAGAGGGAGATTAGATAAAAGATTTTTTTCATTACAGCCATGATTGACATGTCTGATTATTATGGACAGTTGTGTTGTGATAACCGAATGACATCCTCATGTGGCCCATTCTTTAATTTATACTAGAGGGTATAAAGCTACACAACAATGAAAAAATTTCATCGTCTTCATCAACAGCCCGTATACGTCCACTGCTGAACATAGGCCTCACCCAGAGAACGCCACTTTGAGCGGCTGCTCGCCTCCGGCATCCATCGGCTCCCCGCGGTTTTCACCAGGTCGTCAGTCCACCTAGTGGGGGGTCTGCCTACGCTGCGCCTTCCAGTTCGTAAATATAAAATTATATGGCTGGAATCATGGAGCTATTAAAAAAAGAAGGAGGGCATCCCGTCTGATCCGAAACTGAAGCACCCTTAGGAAGCCGGAACGCTTCGTACGTACGAGCGGGGCACGCACACACTCACATCATAGGCAGCCGGTCGCCATACTCTCATCTGACACACATACGTAATATGTCTGCCATTTTGGGCTTCAGTTCGATGTCAATTAAAACTCAATCCTTCTTTTTTTTTATTTCATCCATGGCTGGAATTATATTTGTAACTTAAAAGGGGTAGGCCGCTCGTAGAACTGACAAACGATGGGAATGAAAGGTTTTAGAGTCGCGACCACGAACCGGAAAAAAAAAGTGACGACGCGGCTTATTATGTGAGGAAGTTTCTTAGGTCATTAGGAGTTGGAAAATCTCGTCAAGATACTATTCCCAAAGATTTAAATATTGATCTATTAAACCAGCATTTCTCCTCTTCTTCTCAGTTTGATAGATGCACTAAGGCTGCTACCCTTACTATCTTTCTTCTATTCCAACTCCGGACCACCCTTCTTTTGTCTTCAAACAATTTACTGCTTGTGATGTTAAGAGAAGCATACAATCCATGTCTTCCAATGCAGTCGGCAGTGATAGTATTAGTCGTAAAATGATTGTACCTATACTTGAAGAAATTGTTCCTATTATTCAATATATCTTAAAGTTTTCCATTTCCTCAGGAACATTTCCAGTAATTTGGAAAGAAGCTCAACTCACTCCTCTTCCCAAAAAGTCCAACCCGTCCTCCTTCTCTGAATACCGTCCTATATCTAAACTCCCTTTCCTATCAAAAGTGCTTGAACGTCTTATCCACCAACAGCTGTCTTCCTATCTTATTAGTAACAATCTCCTTAATCCATTCCAATCCGGTTTTCGCACTGGTCACAGCACAGTAAACGCATTAACTAAAATTACAGATGACATAAGGTTTGGCATGGAAAATAGAGAACTTACTGTGCTATTACTGTTAGACTTCAGCAACGCGTTTAACATGTTGATTTTGACATCCTTCTGGGACTCCTTCGCACTCTTAACATATCTCCAACAGTAATTGACTGGTTTCGTAATTACCTGCATGGACGCCGGCAGCGTATACGTATTGATGATTCATACTCCACATGGTGTGATATATCTGCTGGTGTTCCTCAGGGCGGCGTGTTATCTCCTCTTCTTTTTGCAATTTTTATAAATTCAATCTCCCAACAGCTTACTTCTTCCTACCATCTCTATGCAGACGACTTACAGATTTATACGCAGGCACCATTGGATCAGTTAGATGCATCGATTGAAGCTACTAACTGTGATTTGCAGCGAATTTTGCAGTGGAGCATATCCTATGGCATATCAGTCAATCCATCAAAAACGCAAACCATTGTCATAGGCAGCTCACGAATGATTTCCAAAATTGACTGGTTCCGCCTCCCACAAGTAATGTAATGTAGCAAAACGGTCAAGAATTTAGGCATAATCATGGATAGGCAGCTTTCCTGGCAACCTCAGCTGACTGAAGTTAGCCGGAAGATTTTTGCTTCTGCTGGTTCTTTGCGCCGATTGCGTAATTTCCTTCCTATTACCACCAAAACTGCTCTCGCTCAATCTCTTCTCCTTCCGATATTAGATTACGCCGATGCCTGCTATTTGGACTTAACCGAAGAGCAACTCAACAAACTTGAACGTCTGCAAAACTTTTGCATTCGTTTCATATTTGGTTTACGTAAGTTTGACCACATCTCACAATTCCATCACAAGCTCAAATGGTTACCAATCCGCCTTCGCCGGAATACTCACATTCTTTCCCTTCTATATAGCATCCTATTTCTCCCCTCCACTCCTCCCTACCTGAAAGAACGTTTCAGGTTTCTTCACCAGTCCCATGCTCGCTCCTTACGTAGTTCCGAGAACCTGCTTTTGAAACCTCCTGTCCACACGTCCCAATTCTACCACAAATCTTTTTCCGTGCAAGCTGTCATGCTCTGGAATGAACTCCCGGTGCCTATCAAGCAAGCAAAGACCTTGTCAGTTTTCAAAACTATGGTAAAGACCAAAGACTTTTTATCCAGACCACTAATACGAAATTAAAGCAGGGCAAAACCGTACACACCACTTTGGGTGTGATTGATTCTCAGCTGTCAAAATCAAAATCAGTCGTTACTTGGGTGTGCTTTTGAATACATACCAAAAAAATGCCGTCTTGCGTGATAAAACTGTGCCGAAATCACTCGAGGCACGAATCACAGAAGCACACGATCACAATTCACTTGTAAGTGACTTAATCATGTAGTTTTATAAGATTATTTTAATTATTTCTATTTAACGAAGAGTTAGAACCATTTTACAATAAAAAGTTGACATGTCAAAATCAGTATTGCCACACGACATCTGAATAATTACCCGATTTCTTTTGTATGGATTTCCAACAGATCCATGTCTAGCTGTTGGATAAAAGTAGTTCGAAAAAGTCGAAATGAAAATTGGTGGAAACCTAATACTCGCTCAACAATATGTTCAGCGCATTTCTATAGTAAAGAACACACAGAACACAGAAGTGCAATTACTGATAATAGTTTTATTGTCAACCATAAACGTTCCACGCGCCCACTGTTTTTCCATTTTTAAGGTTATTTTTTTTTATCCTAAAATATGAAACATTATTTTGGTTGAGGCCCAGGGGGTCTAGCAAAGATCACAATCGCTAACGCTAACGCCTTACGCTAACTCCAAAAATGTATCGAAATGACATTCGCTACGGAAAAGTTAGCGATTTCCGAAATGTCATTTCAGTACATTTTGGAGTTAACATTTGGCGTTAGCGTTAGTGGTTGGTATCTTTACTGGACCCCCTGTACCTACATAACTGTTGTTCTTTAATCCTTTTAACTTGGTAATATTGAAAAACTCGTGAGTTATTAAAAGAAATGTTGGATAAACTGCTGGTTTTACTTAATTTGAATCCTTTTTATTAAAAGATTGCATGAGGTATCTATAAACCTTTTTCTTGTCTATAGATAGTAGTATGATGGTAATTATATTGGTAATTTTATTATTTTATATTTTTTTAATGTAGGCGTTATATAAATTTTATTATTTACATTTTACATCTAGCTAGATTTTTATTTAGATACCCGACTAAATCGGGTAATACTATTTATATGGTATGTTGAAAGAGGATCTGACATTAGAAGAAGAAAAAAATGTGCTCTATGGTTTGATTCATGTTCAAACAAGGTTAACTATGGAGACTTCTGTTCTGGACCTATGTAATAAGGGGAATTCTGTGGTAAAGACGCACTACTTATCCAATCTCAGCTAGTATTATATTTTAATTAAGTATATGTATGTTTAATGCGTAGGTATATATATATATATATATATATATATATATATATCTATTTTGTAATAGTATGTATGTATGTATAATATGTGTATGTTTATGTATGTTATGTTGTATTATATGTATTTTAGTAGTTTTAGGATTCGTTTTCATTTCTAATATTTGTATTTACTGTACATCGCCAACCTCCCTAATTCATAATATGTTTCTATCCATCCAAAGGTTGTCTGGAAGAGATCGCTTTAAGCGATAAGACCGCCCATTGTACTACCCTTGTGTATATTTTTCGTGTTGTTATGTATCTATGTGTATATTTGGTGTGCAATAAAGCATTCTTCTATTCTTCTATTCTATTCTATTCTATGTGTTTAATGACTAACTATTTTAGCTATGATTACCTACATGTCTAGATAGACCCTCAAAATTTAAACGCGCAGAAAAATTTAGAGGCCAACTTTTGGCCTCTAAGTTGTTTCCCCGCGTTTAGTGCGAGATGAGCTGTCATGGCGTTCGCACGCGCTGTTATGTCAATTTGCGTCCTTTAAAAATCATTGTTTGTGTAATTAAAGTGTGCAGAAACTACAAAGGTCGATCCAAGACCACGTATAATGTCATTTATCAGAAAGTAACATAATGCATTGCCAATTCCTGCAAAATAAACCAGTTGAAATACTTCGTAAATAAATTCCTAAATGTATCGCCATTTTTTGGGTTGCCAGTTTATGAGCTTTACACCCGATCAGATAAATCAATAATGCCTTCAAGTCAAGTCAGTTATTTTTGTATTTTATAAACATAGTTTTTCCTCATTTCGATTGGAACCGTGCAATAACTGGTATCATTATGCACGCACACTAGGATAAACATAATGACGCAGCGCCAATGTATGACACAGTTGTCACGCGCACAGACGTAACTGGGTTGAGCCGTGTGAACTTGGCACCCGACTTTGGAAAAACCATTTTTTTTTGTGTTTTATTACAGATTTCGGTAGGTAGTGGATAGTAGTAAAACTATTTTCGTTTGTAGTAATTCCAAAAAAAAATAATAAAAAAAAATAAAAAAAGTGACCCCCGACTTTGGAAAAACTATTCAATTTTCTGTTTAACGACAGATTTCGGTAGGTAGTGGATAGTAGTAAAACTATTTTCGTTTGTAGTAATTTCAAAAAATAAATAAAAAATAATATAAAAAATATGTCCCCGACTTTGAAAAAACTATTTAATTTTCTGTTTTCCGACAGATTTTGGTAGGTAAACGATTTACGATTACTACAAACGCTGAAATTGGCTGAGATATGTTAGTAGAGGTTTGTAGTGGAAGAATTAATGATTGTAGTTAACAAATTATTATCAAAATAGGAAAACTTTGTTCAGTCGTCATTTTTAGTGAATATCTCTCGTTTAAGAAGATCTATGATTACTACAAACGCTGAAATTGACGGGGAAATGTTCGGAGAGGTTTGTAGTGGACGAATTATTGATTGTAGTAAAAAAAAATTAGATTGAAATCTATTAAGTTAAAAAATAAACATGTTCAAAACGTTTTACGATTACTACAAACGCTGAAATTAACGGGGAAATGTTAGTAGAGGTTTGTAGTGGACGAATTATTGATTGTAGTTAACAAATTATTATCAAAACCTATCAAAATAAGAAAACTTTCTTCAGTCGTAATTTTTACTGAATATCTCTCGTTTAAGAAGATCGATGATTACTACTAACGCTGAAATTGACGAAGAAATGTTAGTAGAGATTTGTAGTGGACGAAGTTTTGATTGTAGTAAAAAAAAATTAGATTAAAATCTATTAAGTTAAAAAATAAACATGTTCAAAACGATTTACGATTACTACAAACGCTGAAATTAACGAAGAAATGTTAGTAGAGGTTTGTAGTGGAAGAATTATTGATTGTGGTTAACAAATTATTATCAAAACCTATCAAAATAAGAAAACTTTGTTCAGTCGTCATTTTTAGTGAATATCTCTCGTTTAAGAAGATCTATGATTACTACAAACGCTGAAATTGACGAAGAAATGTTAGTAGAGGTTTGTAGTGGACGAAGTTTTGATTGTAGTAAAAAAAATTAGATTAAAATCTATTAAGTTAAAAAATAAACATGTTCAAAACGTTTTACGATTACTACAAACGCTGAAATTAACGGGGAAATGTTAGTAGAGGTTTGTAGTGGAAGAATTATTGATTGTAGTTAACAAATTATTATCAAAACCTATCAAAATAAGAAAACTTTGTTCAGTCGTCATTTTTTAGTGAATATCTCTCGTTTAAGAAGATCTATGATTACTACAAACGCTGAAATTAACGGGGAAATGTTAATAGAGGTTTGTAGTGGACGAATTATTGATTGTAGTAAACAAATTATTATTAAAACCTATCAAAATAAGAAAACTTTCTTCAGTCGTCATTTTTACTGAATATCTCTCGTATAAGAAGATCTATGATTACTACAAACGCTGAAATTGACGAAGAAATGTTAGTAGAGGTTTGTAGTGGACGAATTATTGATTGTAGTAAAAAAAAATTAGATTAAAATATATTAATTTGAAAAATAAACATGTTCAAAACGATCTACGATTACTACAAACGAACAATCAATAATTCGTCCACTAAAAACCTCTACGAACATTTCCCCGTCAATTTCAGCGTTTGTAGTAATCATCGATCTTCTTAAACGAGAGATATTCAGTAAAAATGACGACTGAACAAAGTTTTCTTATTTTGATAGGTTTTGATAATAATTTGTTAACTACAATCAATAATTCGTCCACTACAAACCTCTACTAACATTTCCCCGTTAATTTCAGCGTTTGTAGTAATCGTAAAACGTTTTGAACATGTTTATTTTTTAACATAATAGATTTTAATCTATTTTTTTTTTACTACAATCAATAATTCGTCCACTACAAACCTCTCCGAACATTTCCCCGTCAATTTCAGCGTTTGTAGTAATCATAGATCTTCTTATACGAGAGATATTCACTAAAAATGACGACTGAACAAAGTTTTCTTATTTTGATAATAATTTGTTAACTGCAATCAATAATTCTTCTACTACAAACCTCTACTAACATTTCCCCGTTAATTTCAGCGTTTGTAGTAATCGTAAATCGTTTTGAACATGTTTATTTTTTAACTTAATAGATTTTAATCTAATTTTTTTTTACTACAATCAAAACTTCGTCCACTACAAACCTCTACTAACATTTCTTCGTCAATTTCAGCGTTTGTAGTAATCATAGATCTTCTTAAACGAGAGATATTCACTAAAAATGACGACTGAACAAAGTTTTCTTATTTTGATAGGTTTTGATAATAATTTGTTAACTACAATCAATAATTCTTCCACTACAAACCTCTACTAACATTTCTTCGTTAATTTCAGCGTTTGTAGTAATCGTAAATCGTTTTGAACATGTTTATTTTTTAACTTAATAGATTTTAATCTAATTTTTTTTACTACAATCAAAACTTCGTCCACTACAAACCTCTACTAACATTTCTTCGTCAATTTCAGCGTTTGTAGTAATGATCGATCTTCTTAAACGAGAGATATTTAGTAAAAATGACGACTGAAGAAAGTTTTCTTATTTTGATAGGTTTTGATAATAATTTGTTAACTACAATCAATAATTCGTCCACTACAAACCTCTACTAACATTTCCCCGTTAATTTCAGCGTTTGTAGTAATCGTAAAACGTTTTGAACATGTTTATTTTTTAACTTAATAGATTTTAATCTAATTTTTTTTACTACAATCAAAACTTCGTCCACTACAAACCTCTACTAACATTTCTTCGTCAATTTCAGCGTTTGTAGTAATCATAGATCTTCTTAAACGAGAGATATTCACTAAAAATGACGACTGAACAAAGTTTTCTTATTTTGATAATAATTTGTTAACTACAATCAATAATTCTTCCACTGCAAACCTCTACTAACATATCTCAGCCAATTTCAGCGTTTGTAGTAATCGTAAATCGTTTACCTACCGAAATCTGTCGGAAAACAGAAAATTAAATAGTTTTTTCAAAGTCGGGGACATATTTTTTATATTATTTTTTATTTATTTTTTGAATTACTACAAACGAAATTAGTTTTACTACTATCCACTACCTACCGAAATCTGTCGTTAAACAGAAAATTGAATAGTTTTTCCAAAGTCGGGGGTCACTTTTTTTATTATTTTTTTTTTTGGAATTTCTACAAACGAAAATAGTTTTACTACTATCCACTACCTACCGAAATCTGTCGTTAAACAGAAAATGAAATAGTTTTTTCAAAGTCGGGGGACACTATTTTTTATTTTTTTTTATTTTTTTTTGGAATTACTACAAACGAAAATAGTTTTACTACTATCCACTACCTACCGAAATCTGTAATAAAACACAAAAAAAAATGGTTTTTCCAAAGTCGGGTGCCAAGTTCACACAGCCACTGGGTTGGCCTGTTAGTTTTAGGCGCATCGAAGCGCGTGGCTCGATCTTGACATGTAGGTAATCATAGTATTTAGCTTGTCTTTAGTGTGAAATATTGAATGCTTGTTCTGCAGAATCTCAAATCATAAGATGATTTAAGTATTGATTATGTTTTCTGTGAATCGTTTAGTCGTTCATTCCCGGCGGGACCCAGTGGGATCCTGTGCCACAATAATCAAAAATTATTAACAAAAAGTATTAAGTATCTAAGTATTGTATCAGTTATCTGGTTCCCATAGTACAAGCCATGCTTAGTTTGGGGCTAGATGGCGCTGTGTGAAGTGAACATATTTATTATTTATTATTATTATTATTATTATTAATTAGCAACCGCTTCTAGTCATCCAGGTTTGAGGGGGCTCGTTGGGAATTCTCGCAAATTCAGACCATATGGAAAACTAAAGAAGAGATCATCATCATCACCATCGGCCTGAAGACGTCCAATGCTAAACATAGGCCTCCCCCATAATATTAGAGCACCACTTTGAGTGACTGCTTGCCTCTTACATCCAACGGCTCCCCCCCACGAAGAAGGCCCATTTTGATAAAAATACTTAGTTGATGTTTGAGTTTTAGCTTATAATTGCGTAGTTAATACAAAAGGCGGTTCTACTTACTGATGTGTGTTAACGTACTTAAATGATCAAAATATTTATTTAATAACAATTACTCGTACCTACATGACATGTCATAGTAAGACGGTTCATAACATTTACATTTAATTAACACTAACTTTTTCCTTAAAAATATCACTGAACTTCGGATTGTGGTTATCCCGTTATGTCAATAATAATAATTATCCAACTTCCGAAAAAGAAGAGCTTTTGTAATTTACCTAAAATCTTTTCAAACCGGAACAGGGGCCGTACTGTTTGCTCTTAGCGCGATTCAAATCAGAGCGTATATTGGATCGCAATGTTTTTTTTATATGAATATTTTGACACGCGACCCAAAATAGGCTCTCTTTTGAATCGCACTTAGAGCTCCCAGTACGGCCCCAGACCTCTTTTTTTCTACCGTGTTTTTTGATTCTTACTTATCATAATCTCGTTATCTGAAGTTTTTTTTTTCATTGATTACTTACATCAGCATAAAAAAAAAATCAAAAATCTCACACCAAAAACTACCACGATAGGTTAGATATAGTGCTAATATTATCAAAAGTGAACCTGTAGAATTGTAGAGGATTCCACCCGAAAGTGAATGGCCAAATACTACAGCGGTTGGTCAAAAATTATGCCACCGAATTAGCTCATAATGAATATGAGGTAAATGTGGCTTAAAATCGTAAATAAAAGTACTGTAAGTATTATTATTATCTGCGATAAAAGCAAAGACTTAGGCCGTAAAAACATAAATATATCAGGGAAAGAACACACTACGGTTTAATTAAGTATTAGATAGAGCGATTACCATCCCATTTTCATTCAAGTTCTAATCCGAATCAATCCCAATTCCAATGTTAAATAATTTGGTAAAAATGCGGATGGTGTAGAAATGAGTCGATTACATTTCGTTTCATAAAATTTCATGGACAAAGATTCCAATCGTGCGCTTGTATCGGATTTAAGAGTACCTACCGAATGCCATGATATCGTTCCAAATCCCAAATTACGATTAATAATAAGTAATAATAATAAATATGTGTGGACATTTCACACAGCGCCATCTAGCTCCAAACTAAGCAAAGCTTGTACTATGGGAACCAGAGAACTGATATAATACTTAGATACTTTTTTTTTGTTTGTTAATACATACATAGAATACAGTATAACACCCAGACGCAGAACAAGCATCTATGTTCATCACACAAATGTTTGTCCTGGGTAGGAATCGAACCCACAGCCCTCAGTTCAGAAGGCAAGGCCTACCAAATGAGCTATCAGGCCCGTCGAGATTGAAATCGAATGTCAAGAGTAACCCTTCTCTCTAAGCTTGGTAGGATAACGAAATAGTTTAAAAATGTATGTAAAAGGAAAGGTGTTCATATACTTTAATGTTTATAAGGGTAGTTCATTCAGAAAAGAGGTTATCTCCGCTGGGATTGGGATATTTATTTAGAGAAGGGTCTATCTCCTCTGGGGATTGGTCTTCACCTAAATGGCATTTTTTTATGGTTACCTACGAAGAACAATCCTTCCTGAGACATGGCTGGAAAAAGAAACAAATGTTGTAAAAATAAAAATGGTTTGCAAAGTTCTTACTAGGTGGTAGGACTTTTCTGCGAAGTTCGTCTAGGTAGGTACCACCGCTTTGCCAGTTATTCTGCCGCCAAGCAGTAGTGTGCAAGCACTACTGTGTTTCGGTTTGAAGGGCACTGTAGCTAGTGAAATTAATGGGCAAATGAGACTTTATGACCTGATTACACAGTGCAGTAATCTGATTACTAGACTGTGTGATGTCTCCGGATGACGTTCGCAGTGCAGTGTCACGCGTCACTTTATTATTTAGTAGTGCCGAACGACACTGTAACTGTTATGGGCGGCCATGTCACTTAACATCAGGTGAACGACTAGCTCGTCAAGTCATTCATTCTCATAAAAAAAAACAGTTTTGACCCACAGACTTTTTATCCAGACCACTAATACGAAATTAAAGCAGGGCAAAACCGTACACACCACTTTGGGTGTGATTGAGTCTCAGCTGTCAAAATCAAAATCAGTCGTTACTTGGGTGTGCTTTTGAATACATACCAAAAAAATGCCGTCTTGCGTGATAAAACTGTGCCGAAATCACTCGAGGCACGAATCACAGAAGCACACGATCACAATTCACTTGTAAGTGGCCTTAATCATGTATTTTTATAAGATTATTTTAAATATTTCTATTTGACGAAGAGTATTTCACATTTCACAATAAAAAGTTGACATGTCAAAATCAGTATTGCCACACGACATCTGAATAATTACCCGATTTCTTTTGTATAGATTTCCAACAGATCCACCCATGTCTAGCTGGGCCCTTATTCCGTATCGATTCCTTACTTCGAAACCACGCGAATTCCTTGTCTTACAAAAGAAATCTGCAAAACTCTACTCTCTATGAAACGAAAACAAAACCGCGCTAAATGAATTTGGAATTGGCGCGATTAGAACTGTCAAAAATCATATGTTTTATCGAGACGCGTTCCGAAACATCAACACATCTAAAGATTATGACCACTTATGTCAATATATTTTATTCAAAATAAAGATCACTTTAATGTAAAGCGAAGGTACATGTAACGCTGTGACACGATTTGAACAAGACACGATAACGACGTGGTTTCATATCGTGTGGAATCTATGTTTCCATGGAGAATAACCACCCTGATCGTTGGATTAAATTAGTTCGAAAAAGTCGAAATGAAGATTGGTGGAAACCTAATACTCGCTCAACAATATGTTTAACGCATTTCTATAGTAAAGAACACACAGAATACAGAAGTGAAATTACTGATAATAGTTTTATTGTCAACTATAGGCGTTCCACGCGCCCACTGTTTTCCCATTTTTAAGGTTATTTTTATCTTAAAATATGAAACATTATTTTGATTGAGGCCCAGGGGGTCTAGCAAAGATCACAATTGCTAACGCTAACGCCACACGCTAACTCCAAAAATGTATCGAAATGACATTCGCTACGGAAAAGTTAGCGATTTCCGAAATGTCATTTCAGTAAATATTGGAGTTAGCGTTTGGCGTTAGCGTTAGTAGTTGGTATCTTTGCTAGACCCCCTGTACCTACATAACTGTTGTTCTTTAATCCCTTTAACTTGGTAATATTGAAAAACTCGTAAGTTATTAAAAGAAATATTGAATTAACTGCTGGTTATACTTAATTTGAATCCTTTTTATTAAAAGATTGCATGAGCTATCTATAGACCTTTTTCTTGTCTATAGATAGTAGTATGATGGTAATTAATTTTATTATTTTATATTTTTTTTAATGTAGGCGTTATATAATTTTTATTGTTTACATTTTTCATTTTACATCTTTTTTGCAAAGTTCGTCTAGGTAGGTACCACCGCTTTACCAGTTATTCTGCCGCCAAGCAGTAGTGTGCAAGCACTACTGTGTTCCGGTTTGAAGGGCATTGTAGCTAGTGAAATAACTGGGCAAATGAGACTTTATGACCTGATTACACAGTGTAGTAATCTGATTACTAGACTGTGTGATGTCTCTGGATGGCGTGCGCAGTGCAATGTCACGCGAAACTTAATTATTTTAAAGTTCCGAGTGACACTGCAACTTTTATGGGCGGCCGTATTGCTTAACATCAGGTGAACGACCAGAACGTCACGTCATTCATTCTCATAAAAAAAAGTCTAGATTTTTATTTAGGTACCCGACTAAATCGGGTAATACTATTTATATGGTATGTTGAAAGAAGAACTGACATTAGAAGAAAAAAAAAATGTGCTCTATGGTTTGATTCATGTTCAAACAAGGTTAAGTATAGAGACTTCGGTTCTGGACCTATGTAATAGGGGGAATTCTGTGTTTTGACCGCAAGACTTTAATCCTCTTACAAAAAAGTCGATAGTTTTGTATTAGTGTTTTGTTTCTCTCTATCAAGTTTGATGTACGCAACGAGGAAACAAGACAAAATACTGAATAGCTATTTGACTGATATGATAAGCACTATTTATTAGTAACAACAACAACAATTTAGCTTATTCCTCTTATTGCCTAATTTAATTTATTTTTAGATGTAAATATCGACGCCATAAAACGGAAACGTAGTAACCCACACCACACCACGACAATTTCTTTTATTGCATATTCAGAATTAGGAAATAAATCTACGTCGATTGGTTTAACTCCTGCGGCTCTATGACCAATAGAAAATTAATTGTTCCTCGGATCTATACAAGGTGACCTTGAATTGGTATGTTATCCCAAAATGGGGGGACTAAGACCATGATACCCTTGATGCTGGCCATGATACAAGTTGTTAGAGTCTTACTTGAATCTAGATGTTTCCAAACTTCCATGGTAAAAAATAAATACAGTCGCAAAATTGCACGTGCGATCGCTACGAGAGTTAACAAGATACTATAATTTCATTTCTAAACACAGGTCGTTAAACTCATTTATGCGCACTCGGTCAAGGACGAAGTTCAACTACCCAGCTGCGCTAAGGCTAGTTTGAAACGTAAAGTTTACATGTCATTTCTTCAATGAATAACTATTAATTTAGTAAAGTCGTAGAAGATACATTGTCTACCTTGGGGTGTAGATTTACTCCCTTTCGGGATAACATACCAATTTAAAGTCACCTTGTATAGTTACCTAACGATAAAAGATTATGGTTAATTAATTTCACCTCTTCAATTAATATCGGTCCACTACAATCGATGCAGTGTCTCAGAAGGCAGACTAAAATGACTCTACCTACACAACAAAAATAATTCGGAAACGTGATTTTTTAAAGGCATAATTATATAAATAAAAAGCTAACTACTACAATAATAAAAACTAAACAAAACTAACTACACTACACACTAACTAGCTACACTATACCTCCTACAAAGAACATAATATGGACTGTATAATAGACCGCGATGGCCTATAGACATTAGACAGTCCAAATGCTCCAGCCCGCTCGCTGCTGGTAGGTAGCGTTACGTACCCAACATGCTGGCAGCATTGCTTCGTTGAATAAAAAAAAAAAAAAACAATATGCGTGGACAATAGACATGATGACTAAAAATTTTTTATTGGATAAATTAATTATATTCCTCAAAAGATAAGCATTTGTGAAAACAAAAATTAATATCTCAAAAAATGAGCAAGTTACAAGCATTTTAAAAACCGGAATAGAAAGAGATAGCTCAAACGGCCAGTGACGTCAGAGGAAGGACGTTATAGTACCTCATTACTAAGCTGTGGTGGCTTTTCATACAATCTCTTTGGCATGTGACGTCACGAGTAGATTGTTCATAGTAACCGTGGGGGCGCTCTGTTTCGCAAGAAAGGGACAGGAGATGCCTCCTGTAGAAACTTTAAAAGCTTATTACTCCGTGATTTATTAACCGATTTTGCTTATTTTTTCAATTATTGCATTCCTTTTTAATCTTCTTTATGAAAGTAATATTTACTTGTTCATTTTTAATAGTAGTCATTATGCCTATTCAAATGGCTACGATTCGCAATAGGGCTTAACTCTATCGATTCTACCATGTTTGATTTGGTCTCGTGAGCTGTGACATACTATACTAAAACTGGCTCGCGCTCCGATCGCATGTAGCTGTTTTATTAGGTAAGCTACGTATCTATCTGCTAATCAGTGATTTCTATTTAGCAAGGCCCAACCTAAAGTGGATGGATGAACAGAAAACGTTTGCGTAGTTTCACATCGCATCAATGATAATTAGTAAACGCTAATAATAACTCGTTTCATCTAAGGGTTGACTGTTAGAGTTCGTTTTTAGCCGTAAGTTCGCCCATTGTACTATGTCTACATCTGTTTTCTTGTCTAGTGCACAATAATGAATGTCGTTTGTTAGGTATTACTTTTTATTGTAAAGGATTTTTTTTAATCACTAGCGAGTCGACCGACCGAACGATTTATCCGTCACTGGGACATGCTTTTCATTAAGTACTCTTAAACCCCTCATCATCATCATCATCATCATCATTAACAGCCTGAAGACGTCCATTGCTGAACATAGGCCTCCCCCAGGGAGCGCCACTTAGCCCGGCTCCCCATGGCGTTCACCAGGTCGTCGGTCCATCTATTGGTGGGCCGGCCTACGCTGCGTCCTTTCTTCCCCATCGGTTGTCAGTTCTACGAGCGATGTGGCCTGCCCATTGCCATTTCAACATAAGAACTGTTATAAATAAGTCTAGGCGTTATCATCATCATGACCTAATGCCACCTGAAGTCGAGCTGTTTCTGCAACTTGAAGCCTTTACACACCATTCAAGCTTTCATTCAATTTGCCACGTGATCAGGGCGTTTCAGGGAGGGTTCTCTATGGAAATACAGATTCCACACGATACGAAACCACGTCGCTATCGTGTCTTGTTCAAATCGTATCACAGCGTTAGATATACCTTCACTTTACATTAAAGTTATCTTTATTTTGAATAAAATATATTGACATAAGTGGTTATATCTCTTGATGTGTTGATGTTTCGGAACTCCAAATTCATTTCGCGCGGTTTTGTTTTCGTTTTTTAGAGAATAGACTGTTGCAGATTTCTTATGTAAGACAAGGAATTCGCGTGGTTTCGAAGTAAGGAATCGATGCGGAATAAGGGCCCTGCTGGAATCGAGGCAATACGCTTCCAAACGATGCGATTTGACTGAGTTGATAAATCACGAGGCAAAACGTATGATATGTAGACTATAGAGGCCTTTACTTACCCGTTTTCCTAGTACCTACAGTCAAAATCCTAAATAATCTTATATTGATGCCGGTGATATAAGCGAATTGTACATCGTGTAAATCAGTTCAAAGATTATGTGGTGAAAGCTATGTCAAAAAATCAGGAAATAAGATAAGGGGTTTTATTTCAGTTTTAGGGGTAGGGATTGCTGGGGCCAGACCTTCTCCAAAAGAAAGTACAAGGATGTACTTACCCCGGAATAAGATGTATTTATAGACCACAAATAGTCCAAGGTTTTTTTCAAGGTTTTGTAAATCAGACCTGCATTTAACCGCTGTCACACCTGGGAGTCTAGCAAAGATACCAACCGCTAACGCTAACTCCAAAATGTACTGAAATGACATTTCGGAAATCGCTAACTTTTCCGCAGCGAATGTCACTTCAATACATTTTTGGCGTTAGCGTGAGGCGTTAGCGTTAGTGGTTGGTATCTTTGCTAGACTCCATGATGGTAAGTGACGACGCGGTTGACGATGCAACATGCTTACTTAGAAGATACCCATAGATCAAGTACCTACAGATGGTTAGTTTCCAAACAAACGCCTTCTCAAAAAATTGGCTACTTTTTTGATATTTTAGACTTACCAGTGGAAAGTCACACCAGAACCACTCATGCTGCTTTTCTGATAGGCTGCTTTCATGATTTTACTACGGAATCATTATTCAAAATAATTTTCTGGGAGCTCTTCACACAGTATGAGCAGTTAACCACGCGGACGTTTGTACGAATGTATGGTGCCTTTGTAAAATCCGGCACAAAATTTCGCGAACGTATTGGGATTCTAAAGGGTAAGGGTTCTCAGGTTATATTTATCAGGAAACAAGACGCGCTGTTCCATTCACGTCCGGGCAATAAATATAATATTTTTTATTGAAAAACATGTTGAAGTGTTTCTTCACTAAAAGTTACGTGAATTGACTAATGCTTTGTCGGCTAGTAACTTAGCAGTACCTACTTAACATAAATTGACTAATGTATAGAATGTTGAGGACAGGACTCCTACTTTTTTATTGTGGCTAATGGACTAGATATAAATATTTCCACCTAAAGTCGATAGTTTGATAGACAGCTGAAGGCAGACCATATGCGAAATAAAATATCAACCTTCACTACTCGTCGCGGTCACCAATTACCACCTTCGAGTCAGTTTTCTCAATACGGTCAAAGATAGGCATAAACAATTGGAAAAGAAGTTTTATCTTATTTATCTTAGTTATTCAAATGTTTTTCACACAAACCGGATACCAAAAAGATTATATCTAATTTATGACAAGAGATAGTCAGTCTCATAAGGTCTCACTTATCTGTTGGGGCAAAAATCTTCCATTCTTCGTAATGATAGAAACCTACTTTGTTGTAGGCATTTCAATGCTGTATTTAGTTACTTGTGAAAAATCGATATAGGTAGGTGTAGGTGCCCAATACCCTAGGCACATGAAACAACGAAACAATAATCTTCCATTTCACAAACAAACGTGTTCAGACGATGTTCTTTAACTGAAGACCTCCAACCTAATTCTGCTAAAAGGGACAAAGTCAACTAACTACACAAAGAAACCAGCAACGAAAACCAGCGAATATCTACAAAAGTAACAGAATTGGCCGAGCACTAATGCATATTGGACGTGTGTACTTACCAACACTGAAAATTCTGTTTTTCCCTCAAATAGATCGCTTTACGTAGGGTGCCTTATTGACGCGCCCGCGAAAACAGGCTGACAGGTGTGGCGGTGACGTCACAAGCAGGAGAAAAACAAAACACTGTCGCGGAACGGGTTTCCACAGGAAATTTAATTTAGAAATTGTTATTTTGGCGGCGCGCGTTGGGACTGTTGTCGCGTTTTGGGGCGACGTACGTCCGGGGCGGAGGTCAGGCGCGGACTAAAGGCTCGGGCTAGAGCCGGCCGGGCCGATATCCCCCTTCCCCCTTTCGCGCCCGCGCGTCCTCGCACACGTCTGCCTGAACTAGACAAAGATTAGAGCTCGCAGATGCGATAACACTCGCTTTGTTTATTGATAAGTCGATAATGAACACGCGAGATGGTGCATGACAGCGAGAGGTCTCTATTTGTAGAGTAAATGTTAAATACATAAATACATTGTAAGATCAGATACTGATATTGATTGATATTGTGGGTACGTTGCTGTCGGTACCTAGATATAGCTTTATTACCAAAGCTCAAGTCCTAAACATTCTACGAAACATGATTAATGTGTTTATAACATCGAAATATTACCCATAGAAGTATAATACGAGGTCCGAAATGGCCAAACGCAAATGCAACCGCTGTGGGTGGGGCTTAATTTTGCAACCGCGCGTGGCACCATTCGCATTGCGACCGCCGCGCTGTGAAGTAGTCTTACTTGGACTGTGTTATGAAATAACGACACAATTTTGCCATTTTGCCGTGACGTAGTTTGTTGGTTGTTGGGTTAACACACCTACTTATTGAAATAATTATACCTGAACATATAGACGTATAAACATTCGTATTTATTACTATTGAAATTCTAGGTCTGTGGTGTGATATGATTACAAAAATTCGTTCTAAGTAATTTTTCTATTTTATATTATACATGTTTTCCATACTCGTAGTTTTAATGCATAACACCATCCCAAATCACCAGTCACTGTGGTCATAGTTAGGGAGCTAGGTGTCGAATTTTTTTTGCGATTTCTTTATATGGCAGACATCACTATTATCTCACTCAACCACAATTATTATTAACATTGTTATTATTTATTGTTATGGTAGACTGTGATAATAGTATTCACCCCGAACGCGACTTCGAAATTCTTATAGGTGCTCGTACTCTAGGTGCAACTGATTTCTCATGTTTGTAAGTAAGTTTAGCTGCTTGTAAACAAAACTTTATTTAACAAACTAATCGAATATTATATTGAATACTAACTGACCTGACCCACCTTGAAATTTGCACGGATTTATTAGTTTTATGTCCTTACCCTGTTCATGGGAAGAGGTAAGTTGTCGAAGATTTTCAGTTTCTCAGAATGAGACTGCCAAAACTGACCATTTACCGTAAAAATAACGGTTGAAATGCAAGAGCGCTCTTAGTTGACCGAACCAAATCGATTTGTGCTGATCTGAACTATCCGCATCCGTATCGGTGTTTCTAAACATGAGGAAATCTTATATCAAAACCAGTTAGCTCCCCAACTATAATGCCGATATGTAGAGAGAGACGCAACTATGCATCTACATAGCTGTGTCCCTCTTGTCGAGCGTCAAAAGAAATCACTGATCAGCCAATCAGGGAACGACCACTATGCTGGCGGTATTGGTTAGAGTAAAGTCTTATGTGATTGATTTTGTAGGTTGAAATGCACCTAATCTCAATGGAGTAAGGTTGTTTTTACATTGGTGTGTAGACGTAAGTAGATATAAATAAAAATAAATATAGTACAACGTTTGTTTGGTTACAAAACTGGGCGATCTTGCTTAGAGTTATTTTTCTATGGGTATTATTTCGATGGTTTATAAAATCACTATCACTAATAATCACTATCTGTGATAAAATTAAATTTGTTTGATAGAAGTTTCATCACTTTTTTTTGAATTGCAAGTGATCGAGTTTTGAGTCGCCGCTCGAGAACCTTTCTTCCCCATCGGTTGTCAGTTCTGCGAGCGATGTGACCTGCCCATTGCCATTTCAACTGGCGACCACGAACCGGAAGGCGCAGCGTAGGCAGACCCTCCCACTAGGTGGACTGACGACCTAGTGATAACCGCCGGGAGCCGATGGATGCAGGAGGTGAGCAGCCGCTCAAAGTAGCGCTCTCTGGGGGAAGCCTATGTTCAGCAGTGGACATCTACGGGCTGATGATGATGATGATGATGAGTTCTGAGTATCGACGTTCTCATGCCAAATTGACTATCAGGCTTTTTACTTTTTGATATTATATGCCTCATCATGATCAGACCGAAGATGTCTACTCCTGAATATAGGCCGTCTCCATAAAACACATAAACAGCTTGGTAATCGCCGAAGACCACCGACAGACAGGTATCTTCTAGGCAAGCATGCACCACCGTAGGCCACGTCATCACTTACCATTTGGTTCTCACCTGATGGTAAGTGATGATGCCAATTTAAAAAAAATGAACCGATTAAACTGCTGCTGCTCATCCCCTAGATATTCCCTGAGTCAGCTCTTGCTCTTACAAACTCAATCAATGCATTTTGTTGAACAGGTTGAAGAAAACCTTCTGTAGTTGTGAAGCTACTAATCCTCGGTTTCTCGTGTTGTGTGTTGTATGTCAAACTCATGGTAACTTCTTCTTCTCGGGTAGACAAGTGGTCAGCCCTCGTGTCAGAATTTTCAAGCCACTCTAAGGCATCTGACTTCGCTTTCGACTATTGTCTTATGACAACAGCCGGGATCGACGGACGACTTACCTTGCCCCCCAAAGCACGAAGGGTACGTGTTAGCTTACCAAATACTGTACGTTCATTAGTTGATCATCGGCTATCGTTCAGTATTTTAAAGCTATTGACTAAATCTTTGCCAATCAGACAATTTGTATTATTCAGGATAACTGGCAGCAATGAGGTGTAGATTTAGAAGATTAGAAGACCAGGCTCAGAGGCACGCAATGGAGAGGCTCTAAATTGTGTCCAGGGGATCCGTGTAAGCTTATGATGGTGACTGATGATGATGATGATAATGATGAAGATGGTGATGGTGGTGGTGGTGGTGGTGAGAAGAACGTTATCACATTGTCTGATATTTCACTTTCTATATCACTGCATAAAACTTCCGTATCTTTTAGAAAGCGGGGATCAGACAAAACTATCGCCTACCATGTTAGGTAGGTAGGTATAGGTAATAATGTGTGCCGATAGCAGTGAAAACTTCTATAGATTTATTTCATACTCCCTTCTACATAACTTAGCTTATCTGTGAAATCTAGGGACACGTTCTGTTTTTGATCAGAGTAGAAAGAATGTTTCATTCATGAACAATTTAGCTTTTTGTAGTTTCTAGGTGTTCCGAAAGGCGTCATTTTCTTTCTTTGATGGATGGATAAGTAATATGAATGAATTACCTATATTCATTTATCCCGATTCCCGATATCACTTAGGTACCTGCCCACGTGCACTCATAAAAATTATTAAGAAAACCACAGCAAACAATAAGAACCTCCTTTCTTTTCTGAAGAATTAAATAGACTAATTAGTACTTAATTAAAATACTTACAAGTACTTACCAATGATGATGATGATGAAGATTGGAGTCGTGGACAGTTTTGTGCAACTTAACGTTTTCTATTAAACATAACTTTGGTTTGGTACCTAAGTCTGTGAAAGATAGCTTCAGGTAGAGTCCCTATATTACACAAGACTACAATACTTAGTAGGGATTTAACCCAAAATAATTATGTATGAAATTGTATACTCAGATTTTGTGCCCCGTTACCTTTTTCATTTTTATTAAAATATCAGATGAAGCAGACCTTGAAATAACATCCAAAAGGGTTCACTTATCTAAACAAAACCTCCCAATGAAAATATACATTACCAAGTACGGTCGGAAAACATTTCGACCAAGGTTTATCGAAGCTTTAGGGTTCTCTACTAAAAATTATAAGGTTCTTGGTATTTTCTGTAAGGTAAATGACATTTCAGAAATCGCTTACTTGTCCCTTAATCTGATTTCAATACATTGTGGAGTTCGTGTTAGCATTACGGAATGACATTTCGGAAATCGCTAACTTTTCCGCAGCTTATGTCATTTCAATACAATTTTGGAGTTAGCGTTTGGAGTCGGCGTTAGCGTTTGCAACCTTTGCTAGACCCCAAGGTTCTTCGTATGCGATTTTAGGGCGTTATTTATTTATTTACCCTGTTCTTTGTTGTAGCTCTACGGAAGATTGCTGCCGGTAAAATGAAGGAAAATCTAGATTATTAATAGCTCTTGGAAGAAACCCTATAAAACTAAAAATAAACCTACAGAAAAAAGACATAAAGAAGGCAGTGACAGCTCATAAAATGTTCCGATAGCGAAGTTTATTGAATCAAGCAACCGGCAGTATGCTTCTTTTACGATTGGAATGGGAGCTTAACAGTTTCCGAATGCTCGCTTCGATGTAACATATTTTAGGCAAAGAAAAGGTCTCTGTGAGATTTAGGCATAGAATAGTTAACCTTGCAGAATAAGAAGATTCATACAGATCTCGCATGACTGCTCCTGTAAGGTCCCTAGCTATTTAGATATAAGTAAAACTAGGTACCTACGCTCAGTTGTGAAACGGTAATCAAAATAAGATTTTATTCACCAAAATGATCAATTTGTGAATGAAATCTTGACTTGAGCACCGATCGGCGACGGGCATTGTTTTGTAATTCCTACGCGCCTTACACCCAGTTGCAGAAAGGATCATTTACTTTTAAAGTCGACTTTAAACCTTAATCTTCCATTAAATTGTTGTCCTCCCTACAGTTTAAGGATTCCATTATCGTTAATGCTGCCATTAAGATTAATGGTCGTTTCAGCAACTGGGTGTTAAAGTTTGAAAGAGTGGTGTATTATTTTAAATAATATCTGTCAAGTAAAGCTTTTAAAATTGGCCTCATCTGCTTCTCTCTGACTGTCTGAATCTGAACACCCAAACCTACAAACGTCTGGTAGGCATCACTTGTACGGAAATAGGCAGTTGGCTAAAATTTTCACATGACGAAAAAATTAACAGAGGTACAAGAAAGGTAATTAATTTTCAAAAACCCTGTAAGTAAGTGTCTTTAAAGATCGGGTTAAACAGTTTTATCTTTCGACTAAGTAGCTATCAGATAATTTATCTTATCTTATGATCATCTATGTATATTTTATTTATTATAATTAAATGTAGTATATCTATTTTGAATATAATTATGTATTATGTCTATGTAGGATTTTTTATGTAATTATGTATGTATTTAAGGTATATTTATTTATGTATATATGACTATACACAGCGTTCTTTTTTGTATGAATACCACCGTCCATGTATTGCTATGTCATTCCTTTTCCGTACAAGGTTGTCTGGAAGAGATCGCTCTGAGCGATAAGACCGCCAATTGATACACTTTTGTTAATTTTGTTGTTTGTTATCTTTTAATTATTTGTGATATGGTGTTTCAATAAAGAGTTTATCTATCTATCTATCTATCTAAGTACCTCTGCTAAATTCGCAATTCAGCATTCCCAAAGAGATAAGCAAGCGCACTCTACCCCAAGCCTAAAATCTACAAAAATCAAACTGTTCTAAATTCATACAGCGTCCAAAAACTGCCCATCAAGCGTCTGGCAACCATCCAAATCTTTGTTCCCTGCAACCGAAATCGTTGGTACCCCGGGAAGGTATAGAATGGGAAATTTTAAGCACCATTTCGCTGATTCCTTTTTCTGTGCGCTTGTATAGTGAGTTAATGGCGCATTCGAAAGGGAGTACTGTAATCTACATAATAAAATCTTGGCTAACAAAGACAACAGGTGAAATATGTGCGTGTTATGATAAGTAATTCCTTAAGATTGTTGACGCAGGCAGGGCTGTTTAACCCGATTTAGGATTTTTATCCTGACATTTGAAATGTTATTGCCGTCGTTATACTCTCCACACGTATGATAGAGATAGAGACAATAGAGCCCATCAGTGAATTATCTGTCAAAGTTACGTAATCACCCCACTGGTGTAGGAATCTTTCGATGAGGGTAGCTACTGCACCGCGCACGTCATCCTGAGACATCGCACAGTTCAGTAAGACTGTGGGATCAGGGGGTCTAGCAAAGATACCAACCACTAACGCTAACGCCAAACGCTAACTCTAAAACTGTATTGAAATGAAAAAAAATTAAAATTAAAATTAAAAATGGAATGAAAAATAAAATGAAACATGAAATGAAACTTTATATTAAAATTTAAATTCAAAATAAACTAAATTAATTGAAATGCCTTTAAGTTTGCGACGAGATATCGGTTCTATGAGTCTCTTCTACCGTTACTATCACGGGGAATGCTCTGAAGAAATATTTAACCTCGTCCCGCCTTCCCGATTTTATTATCGAACTTCTCGGCAGCGTGAAAAAGCGCATCCACATATTGTAGACACGTGGAAATCTCATACGACGCGATTCTTGCGGTCGTTTCTTCCACGAACCTGCAAGATGTGGAATGATCTTCAACCTGAGGTTATTCCGCATAACTACAGTATGGGGAGCTTCAGTATGGGGAGCTTCAAAAAGTGTTAAAAGAGTCCTCTCTAAGGGTAGGCAACGCACCGGCAATGCCCTTGGTGTTGCAGATGTCCATAGGCGGCGGTGACCACTTACTATCAGGTGGGCCGCCTTCTTGTTTGTCACTCATTATACATAAAAAAATGATATTTCATATTTCATGGAATTTCGCAACTACATTTCATTTGCAAAATGCTAATTAAGTTTTCACATGCTAAAAATAAATGTGAATGCTAATTCATCCATCACTACAGGATACCGCCCCGGTCTCAACACTGCTTTACCTTTATTCTTCAACATTTTATTCATCAAATTAGTACATTAAAGGCTTATTGCTATGAGCAAAGTTATGGTCTCAAAAGTTTCGTCTTTAAGTATCGATTGTACAGTACACCCTCAATTTTCCCGACGGAGGAAGAGATGAATACTTAGGTACCTACATATTACTATAGGTATTATATTATCTGGGCTACGTATTATTATTCTTTAAGCCTCACTTCGATTCGAGCTGAGTTCTAGTACATAATAATGTTATGTAGGTAGAGTGTATAATTTGTATATGTATACCTACCTACTGGATATCCATGTTCAACCCACGAATAGCATCCAGGGTTGGCGTGTCATCTAAATTTTTTTATAAGTAGGTAAGTATTAGGTAAAATAGGTAATACATCTTCTTCATTTAATGTTTCTACCACTTTTTAGCGATAATTCGACCAGTGTATAATTTGTACGGCTATGCATAGATTTATATATCAGGATATGCCCGAAAGAACATTTTATTTTGACAAAATGGCGTGGGAAAAGTCAGCGCCATCTATTAGATTTCGCGTGAACTACGACAAGTTGAGAAAATTAGGTGCCTATCGCTGCCATTATGTCCGTCAATGTTTATGTTTACAATGATTATTCCAAATATAAATTCGATTATTTTGTTACAGAGTGTAATATTGAAAATATTGAATTACTTGAGGTAAGAAACTTGGTCTTTCTTTTTACTGCACTTTTGAGTATAGATTGTGCAACCCAATCTAACTTCCATCACAGACTGAGCGCTAGTGGATGCCAATCTGTAAAATTGGATCCCACTTTGAAGCGACATTTTAACCTGTCATTAGACCTGTCCTTAATATATATGTCTATGACGGCTATGTCATGTCTGGTTTCCACATCGTCCGTCATAGTCAGGTTGCTTCAGTTTAGCGAAAGCCTATGCAAATTAGGCTGAATATCTGTAGATTCACAGGATCCATCGATCTAAAGATCCAGCATTATTTATTCCGTCCTGTCCTCGCCTTGATTAATACAATTTGGGCGCTACAATTTATAGGCCTATTTACTTGATTGTGTATTTTATCTATTGTTAAATCTAGTTAGTATTCTGAAGAGGTAGCTGGCTACCTAACTGCTGGGAAGCTAGGACTGGTCATCAAGGAACTTCCATAGTACTTATGTAAGTAATGAGTAGCTATATTATGACTATAAGAAATTATAAGAATCACACTAATGTTCATTATTTAGCGAAGTGTGCTTTTAATAAGGTCAACTGACAAAAAATTGCTAAGTACCTACCTATAAGCTCTAAAAGGAATCGGCAAGTTGAATTGGCACTATACAGGCCACATCGCTCGTAGAACAACAGCTGGTAGGGAAGAATAATTATTGTTCTTGAGTGGCTATATGAACCGGAAGATGCAGCGCAGGCCGGCCCCTCACTAGGTAGACCGATGATTTGGTTAAGGCCGCGGGGAGCCGATGGATACAGGAGGCGAGTAGCCGCTCATAGTGTTGCTCTTGGACGTCTACAGGGTGTTGATGATGACTAAAAACAAACAATCAGTACCTAAGTAGTAGTAGGTACTTACATGTAGGTCTATTGTAATAGGGCGAATGCTGTGATATATGTTAAGTTAAATCATAATTCTAACCCACATAACTAAATTAAATTTCTACAAATGATAATGAATTTTCTTAAAAAGAAAGAATTTCTCATAAAGCAGGAAGAAATAATTATTATTCTGAAGATAAAATAGAATCTTGAGTGTTCTCGGAAGATTTGTAGAATAAAAGCAATAAGGTTTTTATTAAAACTCCAATCCCGCTGTGTAAACATTTTGTAGAAAATCTTATTTCAGTAAGCTGCAATAACGGTAGGTCGGAGAATCTTATTCCACTTCAAAGACGGTTTATGCTAAGTTAATGCTTTAGTTGGTATTATTTACTTAGGTACCTGTAGAATACTCACATTAAGCATTTCTATAGCATTTCTTTTCCTACCTACTAACAACTACTTAAT
Source organism: Ennomos erosarius (assembly GCA_963580505.1). NCBI lineage: Eukaryota > Metazoa > Arthropoda > Insecta > Lepidoptera > Geometridae > Ennomos > Ennomos erosarius. Next base: position 3,974,108 of record OY757000.1, read on the forward strand.
ACCTAAGTATTACTGACTTTTTCTACATACCTATGCGATTCAAGCTCAATGTCGGCAATAATTTCGGCGTGAAACGCTGCGCCCAAGCAGCAAAAATTATTTGAGCGCATTGTGAATCAGAGGGTTCTATAGCAAAGATCACAAACGCTAACGCTAGCGCCAAACGCTAACTCAAAAAATGTATTGAAATGACATTCGCTGCAGAAAAGTAAGCGATTTCAGTAGGCCTAGCACAAATATTTACGCGCGCGTAAGTGTAACGTAAACTTAAAACCCCCCCTATTACGATTGCGTCTACCGCTTAACTGCTGTCAAAGTTAATACAATTTTGACAGCAGTTGAGCGGCAGACGCGCGTCAGCAGCGCTGCTAAGTCAATCGTAATAGGGGAGCTGATCAAATGCCATACAACTGCCATACGTTAACGTTACACTTACGCGCGCGTAAATATTCGTGCTAGGCCTACTGAAATATCATTTCAGTACATTTTGGAGTTAGCGTTTGGCGTTAGCGTTAGTGGTTGGTACCTTTGCTAGACCCCCTGGGCACTTCACACCCGCCATTGACTTTAAATCACACTAATTTATTGAGTCAGTTTGACGCGAGTCTATACAGTGTAGGCACCTAACAGCCGTAGGTAAAGTGTCAGTGCCTAGTAAGGCTGAAAACTAAACTAAAATGTCTTGATAGAATTGTAAGTTGATTTTCAGTAATTGCAAATCAAATTGCCTCTTAACTCCAGTAATTACTTTAGCATATAAACAAAACAATCGCACTTTACGAGGCCCTATTTGATCCGAGGGCGTAACTCTTGGGGTCGTAAAAAGATTTTATGGGGTCTAATTACATGAGGTTATCGCTTTTGTAGGCACCAGGAGCTGTGGTCCGAAATTAAAATCGACCAATATTTCACGCAAGCAAGTCACTAAAGTGGCGCTCTGTGAGGGAGGCCTGTCCGCACAAGTGCCACTTTGAGCGGCTGCTTGCCTCCTGCATCCATCGGCCCCCGATCGTTGGTCAAAATTTAATAGGGGCACCCGGAGAGGAGTCCTCTGGGACGTGAGCCTCTGGGATCAGGATACTGTAGTAACTCGAAGTGACAACCGATAGGGAAGAAAGGTTCTCGAGTAGCAACCACAAACCGGAAGACGCAGCGTAGGCCGCCCCCCCCCCCCCCCCTATTATGAGGACCACGAAGACGCTATGTTGACGTGTAGGTACTACTTATATAAATAAAAATAGGTAAGTACTATTCCTACCCTATGTAGGTGCTACAAGGTGGTCCCACAACAGCAGCTCCAGAACAAGGTTTTAGGTGATGAAGTATAACGATCATCAGATGATTTCGGCTACTGCGCTTCGCTCCTTCTGGGGAAGAAGGAGCGAAGGTAGGTTGGTACCTACATCTAGCGGTGGCGGTTACCAAGAAAATAAGTAAACAGTAGGGATGCGCCGAACATGGCTTTTTGCACCAAACCGAATAACGAACATTATTCGGTCCAGAGCTTACCGAACCGAATATTCGGCCGAAATATTCGGTTCATTTTAAACTAATTTTCCCGTACATTCAGTCGCTGTAAAACTTCAGCAAAAGTTCCACTGCATCGGAAATAATTTTTTAACTACCTTATTTTTTGTGAAAACTCTATTTTTATGAAAATTTCCTATGAAATTGATTCATATCAAAGTCCAACTGAATAATTGATTTTAATTAAAAAAAAAAACGAACAACAAAGAACATAATTAACAAGATTGTTAGAAACAAGCGAAACGTTGTATAAGGCGCATTTTTGTATTGTTAATGCAATTACTTACCTACCTAAAAAAACTTATTCTAATTAGATATTGGACCAAATCGCACGCTCTATAGATCGGTAGTGCCCGTTAGACACAAAATATTATTTTTCTGGTGACCAAGCGTTTAGGGCCTAGATAAAGCATGTTATCAGTATACAAGGTGACCTTGAATTGGTATGTTATCCCGAAAGGGGGTAAATCTACACCCCAAGGTAGACAATGTTTCTTCTACGACTTTACTAAATTAATAGCTAACTATTATGATTATCTTAGAATGAGTTTCCATAAAAGACCGAATAAAATTTAAAGAAGCCATGAGTAATCTCAGTTTTCAAGAAATTTATGAGCAACAAAGCCCAGAAAAGGCTTTCAATAATTACTATGATAGGTTTCTGCTCTTTTATAATTTATGTTTCCCTATTGTCAAAATCAGAATGACTACACAAGTAAAACCAAAATGGGTTTCAAAAGGTATAGTAGTGTATGTAGTAAAAGGAAACGTGATTTACTATGGAATTATAGGCGAAACCCGAGCATCAGCAACAAAAAGACATTTAAGTCATTCTCCAAGAGGTACAAACGAATTATTAATCTCACACAAAAATCCCAGAATGAATATAACATTAAAAACGCCATAAATAAAACAAAAGCAACATAGAAAATAATCAATAAGCATACTAATAATAATTTTCCTAATGAAAGTATTAATAACATTACATTAAATGGCAAATCTATATCAGATCCAGTGCATCTTGCGAATATTTTTAATAATTACTTTATAGACTCAATCAATATACTACCTACAAATTCAAATAAAAATCGTGACAAATTACAACAAAATCAATTGAATTCGATGTTTCTGACTCCGGTGGTACCACTCGACATTTTTAATATAATTAAAGCGCTAAAAAACACTGGCAGTGTCGGATACGACGACATCTCAACCAACATTTTGAAAGATGTGGCACAAATAGTATCACCCACTTTATGCTATATCATCAATCTATGCTTAGAAAGTGGCATCTTTCCAGATAAACTAAAACTATCCATTATTAAGCCTCTCCACAAAAAAGGAGCAAAAGATGAAACTGGCAATTATAGACCGGTAGCTCTTTTACCGATACTTTCGAAAGTGTTTGAAAAAGTAATTTATAATAAGTTATATAAATATCTTGAAAAAAGTGGCATACTAACTAACAAACAATATGGCTTTCGAAAGGATAAAACAATAAACTTAGCAATGTACAATTTTTTGCATGAGGTCATAACAAATATGGACAAGCGAAAAACAACATTAGCACTATATTTAGACATGACAAAAGCTTTCGATCATGTATGTCATGATACACTCCTAAAGAAGCTATACTGTTACGGGATCAGAGGCAATGAACACGACCTTATTAGGTCGTATCTCAGTAATCGAAAGCAGGTCACTCGCATAAATAGAATATGTTCAAAAACACACACTGACATTCAATATCATTCAAATATTAGAGCAGTCAAATGTGGGGTGCCGCAGGGAAGCGTGCTGGGGCCGCTATTGTTCTTATGTTACATAAATGATTTCCCAAATGCTACGACAAATCATATGACTCTGTTTGCGGATGACAGCACAGTATTATTTGTAGATAATAACACAGATGATTTTTATAATGATATCAATAATACACTGACATCTCTAATTGAATGGTTGAACATGAATAATTTAAAGATAAATTTTGACAAAACAAATATAATGAATCTGAAATGACATCTTAGACCTTCTGATATTAAAATTAATTATTTGGGCAAGCCTGTTAATGAAATTGAATCTAGTAAGTTTTTGGGACTAGTTATTGATAATAAGCTATCCTGGAAACCTCAAATTGATATGATCTGTAAAAAGCTACATAAAGCATCATATGCTCTGTATAAACTTGGTAGGGTAGTTAACACAGATACTCTACCTGTGTCGTATCATGCATATGTTGCTTCGGTTTTGAGATACGGAATTTTATTCTGGGGGAACTCGACCGACAAATTACGAGTGTTCAGGGCACAAAAGAGATGTGTGCGTGTTATGCTAGGGTTAAAACAGATAGATTCGTGTAAAGAGCATTTCAAAACGCTTAAGGTCCTCACAGCACCATCGTTATATATTAGGGAGATAGGATTATTTGTAAAAAACCACAACAACTTGTTTGAAATGTATGCGGTAGGTAGTCTGCGAGAAGGAGAACTGCGATATAAAACATGTAAAACTCACCTCCTGCGTACCAGTATGTTCTGTATGGCACCTATCGTGTTTAACAAAATTCCCTCAAGGATCCGTGTTGAGAATGGTATTGTTTTCAAAAAGAAGTTAAATGAGTTGCTACTGGACAAGGCTTACTATACGATTGACGAATTTCTTAATGATAAAGACCTTAAATAATAACTGCTCGCAATATCTCCTCATAATTATTATTTTGTATTTTGACATTAATGTACTAATTTTATAAGCGATTGTAAGAAAACGCTTGCATGTCAGAACGGCGGAACTAGAGATACGAATACGATGTTACTTTTAAAACCACAAATTATTGTTCACCTATGTTCGCAAGTAAATAAATTGAATTTAATTGAAAAAAATAATTGAATTGAAAGATAATTATGGAAGTATTTAACGGAAAGTATTTAATAAAATATTCGGTAATTATTCGGCACTTTAACCGAATATTCGGCCGAATACTGAACATTGAGAAACATGCCGAATATTCGGAATACCGAGTAATTACCGAATATTCGGCGCATCCCTAATAAAAAGCAATGTTATTACATTTTCACAAGTTTTGTTACCTTATCGCAATTGCAGAAAAACTTCCAACCCCAAGTCATAAAGGAACTAAGATCGCACTTTTATCAAGTTTACCTCTCAACCGCAACTTCTGATATATTTTTATTTCAAAACGCTGCGAATAATTTCCCAATGGTGTCGTGTAACGTAAAGTCGCTGAAAAGTAGAGAATACTGGCCACAGAATACTATTACGCCTAGCGGAGAAGAATGGCATCTTCATACAAAAAAAGTGGTTATGAAATTCAGTACTAGCGCCTTTAGTGGGACCCTTTGGAAACTTAAAAAGGGCGGAAAATTCAAATGTTCTATTCGTATAGATTTGAATTGACAAAAGGGGTTGCTCTACAATTAATTACTATTGACATTAATTTAATAAATTAATGTCAATAGTAATTAATTGTAGAGCAGCCCCATTGTATTATCCAGATAAACTATCTTATAATAGGGACAAAACTACATCAATTCGCAAAAATAAAAACATAGGATTTTATAATTTTTATATATTTATTGCATACATGACATTGTGAATAATAAATCGAGAGTGATTTTATTTAAAAAAAAAACATAACACAATAATAATACATAATACAAAACTTTGCCCATGATAGCATTCTGCAAAACATAATTAACATGTTTAATTCCAAATCCACAATGAACTCAATAATAAGTACATAACCTCAAATTATATTGTATGAGTTTTGTGTAATTTACCGTTGAACAGACTCGGCTTTTTCGCTGATGATGCATTGCATTTAGCACATTTACGGCTATTGTCCTTCATTGTTTTTAACACGACATCACAATACACAAACACAAAAAGAGTCTCTAGGCTAAATAAAGAAGCACTGAAAATTCACGAAAAGAAAACAACACGAGACCGGTGGCAATTATAACCTCAAAATCACTTTGTTGCCATATCTAAAATAAAATAAAAAAATATTTTTGTTATACTGGGATCCCTATAGCATGCCCACCTACTATTACTATCCAATGTATGACGAGTTGAATGGGCCTGATACTGGCCAAATGCGAGTCGGACTCGCGTACGAAGGATTCCGCGCCATTGTTTATCACTGCCATCTACTGTTGAATAGCACTACTATTAAAAGCAGCGCCATCTCAGACTCATCTGGTAAACGAACAAAAAAATCATCCTCTATCTATCCCTGCCACCTAGTGCTGAGTAGCAGTACTATTTAAAGTAGCGCCAGGTATGACTCATCTGGTAAATGAACAAAAATCATCCATTACCAATCCCTGTCATCTAGAGTTGAGTAGCAGTACTATTTAAAGCAGCGCCATCTATGTCAAAAACCACGTTTATTCACACATTTATTGTATGAGACCCTTATGCCCGTTTTCACCAAAGATCCCTAAACTATCCCTTAACTAGGAATCCCTTTGGCTACGGGCCCCTTAAATTTGACCCTTACCTAAATTCGTTTTCACAATGCTGAGTGACACCTAAATAAAGGACCCCTAGTAAAGTATCAGTTTATTTTTAGTCTATGGTTTCCAAAAACCGAACTTTTACCGATTTTGGTATTAGGTTGAAACTTTAGAGAAAAATGTCCTAAAAAGCAACCTTTATGCTTTTTTGATAATATCAGTAGAGTTTTTAACAATATCATGCATCATAAATAATAAAATCGAATACATTTTCTGGCACTTTGTGGGTTGAACCAGTTGCCAAATTTATTGAAAAAACAAAACCGTCTTTTGACATTTTCGTCTTTAGTTCTGTGTGACCATTGGAGGATGATTTCTGCCATTTCGGCAGAAAATAGAATTTGAAGACAATTACGCGAACAGTAAATTATTTAAAAAACGTGGAATAGTTACCAATATTTTGAAGTAAAAATTGCACTTCAACTGTGTAAATGTGGCCTGCACGTTGCCATTTCAATATCTTTATTCCATATCCATTCCATACTGAGACGTGGTCTCTAACTGTTGGCCACATTACTGAGCTCAAAGTCGCGCAACGAGCTATGGAGAGAGCAATGCTCGGGTGTTTCCCTGCGAGGTAAGATCCAGAATGAGGAGATCCGCAAGAGAACTAAAGTGACCGATGTAGCTCTTAGGATTAGCAAGTTGAAATGGCAATGGGCAGGCCACATCTGACCACCGATGGGGAAGAAAGGTTCTCGAGTGGTGACCACGAACCGGAAGATGCAGCGTGGGCCGGCCCCCCACTAGGTAGACCGACGACCTGGGGAAAGCCACGGGGAGCCGATGGATGCAGGAGGCGAGCAGCCGCTCTAAGTGGGGGAGGCCTATGTTCAGCAGTGGACGTCTTCAGTCTGTTAATTATGATGATGATGATGATGATATCCATTCAACATTCATATTCCAAAAGGTGTTCTATTTTGTCAAGTAAATATAATACACTTGCTTTGGTTAATCTGAACCTTTTCACAAAGTTTTAAAAAAAAAAATTTGTGAATAAATCCACTCTTTCACGGTAAATACGTGGTTGCCTATATACACTTGAGCTCGATAGCAAGTCCAATGTTTCAATAGTGTCCATATCCTCAAAGATATCACCCAAAACACCATCCATTTTGCTTTAAAAGTAAAAAATAACACGATAATTGCAACCGCCACTTAACGCTAAGGGGTCGAACTTCGGCCCCATAAACATAGGAGATCCCTTAAAGCTTTAGGTGTCCCTTAACCGCTGGTGAAAACGAAATTACTGTCAGGTGTCACTTATATATTATTAAGGGTCCCTTATAACTTAGGGATCTTTGGTGAAAACGGGCATTAGTCCCCCACATATATATTTTATTCTCCAGTATTTGTTGTTATAGCGGCCACAGAAATATTTCAACTGTGAAAATTTCAACTGACTATCACGGTTCACAACACACACACGGTTACAGCGTGACAGACAGACACAGGCGGAAGAGCCTTATGATTTATTACACAAATGATAATAGGGTCGCTTTACCTTTGGGCACCTACGGAACCCTAATTTTAGTATCCTAAGCATTCAGGCACACCAACAACGCTTTGCTGTACCTAGGTAGGAACCACCTAATCCTAGCCCTAGCAGACATCAAAACAAATCTACTTTACCAAATGACACTAGCAAAAGTTTACAACTAAACTTATCGAGTAGGGATCAGAAATAAAAATACTAAAATAGCGGTTCTTTCCACGGCGATGACTTATTGAGAGGACCGTTCTGATATTTGAAAATGTTATAGCCGTTGCTCTGCCTGCATTACCTACCTAATACTTACCGATAGACAATCATCATCATCATTAACAGCCTGAAGACGTCCATTGCTGAACATATGCCTCCCCTAGGGAGCGCCACTTAGAGCGGCTGCTCGCCTCCTGCATCCATCGGCTCCCCGCGGCTTTCACCAGGTCGTCGATCTACCTAGTGGGGGGCCGACCTACGCTGCGTCTTCCAGTTCGTGGTCGCCACTCGAGAACCTTTCTTCCCCATCGGTTGTCAGTAGATCCGATAGACAATATTATAGCGTTTCGGGGGAAAACGGTTTTCACACCCTAAAGGTGCGTTTTTTATCCATAGTTAAGGTAACTGATGGTTAGAATCTGTAACAAATATTAACCACCAAATAAAAATCTAATTGTGATTCTAATTTTTGTCTTTTTTGTTTTTTGTCCCCTTCCGGCATCTAAAGAAGGCAAAGGGGATTAATGTTATCTATCTCCGAAGCTTATCTGTATCTACACATGGGACCAAAGATAAAAGCACTTGTTGAATAATTACAAATAATTATTTAATGTCCAGAATAAGTTCCACAATATATCTTGCTTAACATTAAAAAAAGCAATATTTTAAAATTTTAAAACTATTTTACATTCTAATATCATTTTAGTATACCCTATCTGTGCTTTCGTTACAATAATATTATTTTTAATTATTAAGTTACTTACTTGCGATTTTTTACAGTTCATATAATTAACTTTACAGATAATTACAAGATAATTTTTAAAACCCAAAGGTACAGGTTTAAATAAGGGAAGCAATTACTGCTGATTTTACCCCGCTAGGTGGCGCATTGTCGCAGAATACAGACAAAGATTTTCTGAAAAAATGCTTCCATTATGTTTGGTATTTACCCTGGTTACTGGTACGTTTACAACTCCAAAATTTAGAACGCTCAATGGTTGCTTGTTAATCATCGGCTATTATCAACCAATGAGCGTAAAGTATATGGTATGTTAACATTAGTTTAACAAAACACAAAAAACCGTGGTTTAATTTGTCTATGATATCTCTACCGACCGGAGCGCCATCAGAGATTGTCTTTGCCAACCTTTCGTAAAGTTATGTACTCATAACTTTTTATATTAAAAAATACAATTTTATATGTAACCATTACCAAATAGAAATACAGAAAACAAATAAGTTAATAAAAGTAATAGGTTAATAAAGTAACTTTTTACTTTTATTAGTTAATGAAATCATTATAATTTAAGCTAAACCCTATTTTATGCAATTTAATCATGTATGTTGACTCAGTGATGACTTATGGAACTGAGACATGGTCTCTAACTGTTGGCCTCATTACTAAGCTCAGAGTCGCACAACAAGCTATGGAGAGAGCAATGCTCGGTGTTTCCCTACGAGACAAGATCCGAAATGAGGAAATCCGCAAGAGAACTAAAGTCACCGATATAGCTTTCAGAGTTAGCAAGTTGAAGTGGCAATGGGCAGGCCACATCGCTCGTAGAACTGACAACCGATGGGGAAGAAAGGTTCTCGAGTGGCGACCACGAACTGGAAGACGCAGCGTAGGCCGGCCCCCTGCTAGGCGGGCCGACGACTTGGTCAGAACCGTGGGGAGCTGATGGATGCAAGAGACAAGCAGCCGCTCAAAGTGGCGCTCTTTGGGGAAGGCCTATGTTCAGCAGTGGACGTCTTCAGGCTGATGATGATGATGATGATGAATGTACCTTAAAAAATAAAATTATACAATAATTTATATTTTAATATTTTTTAAATGCAAGGTTTATGTAACCAAACTAACAGATATTATAAAACATAGTCATAAACTAACAATCATTTATAAATTCTTATTTATAAAGCCTAATTTTTATTAGTAACTGTCGGAAAAAACTATAAATAAATAAAATTGAAACGGGGTATTTTATTTGTGAATAAAATATAAAGGAATAACAAGAGGTAATATTTTTTCAGCTAAAATCAATTACAAAGGAATTCATGAACCCATTTATATGTATACAAGGTGACCTTGAATTGGTATGTTATCCCGAAATGGGGGGGACTGGGACCATGATACCCTACAAGTTGTGAGAGCCTCACTTGAAACTGGGTGTTTCCAAACTTCCATGGTAAAAAATAAATCCACTCGCAAAATAGCACGTGCGATAGCTACGAGAGTTAACAAGATACTGTAAATTCATTTCTAAATATCACAACATAACAACTCATTTATGTGCACTCGGTCAAGGACGAAGTTCAACCACCCAGCTGCGCTATGGCTATTTTCGAACGTAAACTTTACATGGCATTTCTTCAATGAAAAACTATTAATTTAGCTGTCGTAGAAGAAACATTGTCTGCCTTGGGGTGTAGATTTACCCCATTTCGGGATAACATACCAATTCAAGGTCACCTTGTAGAGGCATTTCCATACATAATACGTATTCTAACTTCTAAAATATTTTGTACATACAACATCCATAAAATCTTACATTACAGTGATGTATTTGAAAAACAATAATTATGGTGGGTTAGTAAAAATATAATAATAATATATTTTTTAACCTAAATGGAAAGTTGTTTACAGTGCCATCTATCTTTAGAAATGGTTAACTAATGTTTTTATTCCACACTTGGAATGCCGGTTATGTCATATTTCAACAAAAACAGCTTTAGAAATTCCATCTTCATTTACTCTAATGTCCTAATATTACTAAAAAGTATTTATATTACAAATATATTATATATTATACATAAGTTGATCACTATGCTATACAGAGTTACGCATTTTTTATAATAGATGGCGCTAGTTACATGCAATACAAAAGCGTATTACCTTGCACTGTTATGAAATATAGCTAGATTAAATTAAATAATTTACACTTTACTTGTATTTTTGATAGTCACCTTATTTAAATCCACACCACAGTAAAAACTAGAGTCGCTACAACATTTAAGCTTTTGGAAGATCATTTTGGCAAGGGAGTTCTCTGACACTTAAAAAAACAGTCAGCATAATATAGTTTCTTGAGTCGTTTGTATAGGCATTGCATACTGGTCACTGGTCTCATACAAGTACGCTGGATAGACGATATCATACGAAAACTGAGTTTTTTACCCTAAATTTAGCCCCACACATAGTGTATTTAGCCAGTGTCAAGTATTGTAATTTTTCATAGTGTTATGAATATTTCTCGTTAAGTCAAGTCTTACCTCCATATTCTAACTCGTTACCACGAGATTACTCCACTAGACTCAACCTCGCATTAACCTCATTTTTGTATTTTGGTATTTTTAAATGACAATAATAATCAACTTGACATTTCTGCGTAAATTTTTCTCAAACGAGGGAAGCGAAGCAACTGTCAACTCGAGGTACGTCGCGATGTACCTTGAGTTTCCCTCAAAGTTAAGTGGAAGTTAAGTGAAGGATTTTTGGTGAAATGTTTTAGAATACGGGGGTAAGTGTCGGGAGAACTATAAGTTGAAAATTCATTGCGTTGATTGGTTACTTTGAAAGTGTGAATTCTGTGATTGGTTGGTTGAATTAGTTCCAAAAACTCTCACGATGTCACTCTTAGCAATCAGCGCCAAAATGGTGAAAACCAAATGTCTTCAGTCAATATTGGTCTATATGAAGTCCAGCGTACATAATAGAGGTCAGTGATAGGGGTACTTATATTGTTTTTTTTTTTTACATTAATGTAATGTAAGTAACATTAAAATAGTAAGCAATGCCTTATTACCAAGCGACTCAAACAGAAAAAAACATTTTTAAAGACAACTCTATTAATTAACATCTAAAAGATATTGGTTAAATTGTGTTTTAGAATTTAGGTGCTACAATCAAAACACTCACAAGAATCCACATTAACTCTGTCTACTCTCTCTCTCCAAACACTCTATGGAGAGAAAGATAGAGGACTCTCTATGTAATTTAATTAATATTAGAGATTATTAGTGTTATTATATTACATAGACTTTGGGCACTCATATCAACAAATACAACTGTGGGCCTAGCACGAATATTTACGCGTGCGTAAGTGTAATGTTAACGTAAGCCAGTTGTATGGCATTTGATCTGCCCCCCTATTACGATTGAGCTAGCAGCGTTGCTAGCGCGCGTCTGCCGCTCAACTGCTGTCAAAATTGTATCAACTTTGACAGCAGTTGAGCGGCAGACGCAATCGTAATAGGGGGGTTTTACGTTAACGTTACACTTACGCGCGCGTAAATATTCGTGCTAGGCCTACTGATCAATATTGTTCTTCCATTTAGACTTTTAATTTCTACATTAACACCTGTACCTCCACAATGACCTAAAACTAAGAATTTGTCAGCAAAAATTCAGGTACAAACGAAAAATAGCTTGAACATGAAAAGAACTTAGGCTAAGTTGCACCATAATCACAGTTAAAGTTACTGTTACGGTTTAAATTTTATATGTATGACCGATATGACAAATAAACACAGCAGTTAAAGTTAACAGTTAAAGTAAGCTGGTGCAAACCACCCTTAGTGATAGTGTCGTGAGTGTTACTAGTTAGTATCCAGTGTATTCATTTAGCCCAATACCTAATATCTTGCTTTATGAAAAAATAAAATAATTCATAAAATAGCCTGTGTTATTTTGTTGAATGGGATGAGGTGACCTGTACTGTATGTAAAATCCCAAAAATTAATAACAATTACTATTTTCATTATTATTTTTATTTTGTGTAATTAGCTGTGACTCCATGCAAGACAATAAACCCCCTTATCACCCTCATTTAGAATTATCATTACAAGTTGATTTAGTTACAGTTTACAGTTGTAAACAAAAACTTATCTTTAACCATTTATCCGTTAAACACACATATCAGCACCAAAAACTCAAAACACAACTAGAACCAATATTGCCTATGTTACATGAAGAACTCCCTGTTTTCGTGTGGTGGTCATGTATGTCTCGAGTTCATTGTGGTGTTCCCAGATGGACTCTGGCAGTTGGGCATGTCAATGATTGTGATCTCTATAACCCGGAGGCCTCTCAGTATTGGATCGGTGATATGAATCCCACGAGGATTATACACCCGTTCATTTTGCGTCGCTATGAATTTTGACACCTTCCTGAGATGCTGTGAAAGACAATTGTAATAGTTTTACCTTGCTGATGCCGTTTAACGGGTTGGTTTAATGGGTAATTGTCTTGTTCTAAATAGAAGTTCCCTAGAATATGACTCTATTATTTTGAAGATTTTTATAAGTGGTGGCAATCACAAACCGGAAGACACAGCATAGGCTGGCCTCCCACTATATGGACCGACAATCTGGTAAAACCCCAGGGAAAATAGTATAGAATAATACTTTATTGCACACAAAGATACATAACAATACAAAATACTAATGAAATGCAATGGGAGCTGATGGATGGAGGCAAGCAGTCGCTCAAAATGGTGCTCTATGGGGGAGGCCTGTTTTTTGTTATTTTTTTAATGAGGAAGAATGACTTGATGAGCTAGTCGTTCACCTGATGTTAAGCAACACGGCCATCCATAACAGTTGCAGTGTCACTCGGAACTTGACAGATGTTCAGCAGAGGATGTCAGGCTGTTGATGATGAATAAGTGGTAGGGCTTTTCACCATGTTTGTCTTTATATTCTTTGCGTTTGCTTCGTTTAATATCAGGCAAAGACCTAGATCCTGACATCACTTATATTTGCATTTAATAAAATACCGATCGGTACTAACTCAATATAATAAATATGGGATCTAATTAATACTTTATGACCAATATTTGATAGATTTTCTTCACACCATTTGCATAGTGACATAAATTAAGCATAAGGAGCAAAATGCTAACCAATGCATTCTCTATAACTATTTATCTATCAAATGATCAAAAGCATTATGATGCATAGGGTTACATTTGTTTTAAATAAAGTAAAAAACAAATGATAGGATATGTACCTTTTCATAATGTGTCTCCGTGCATATATAAATGAAATATGCAGTCAAACAAGCAAGGCATCCCTCACAGTAAGTGCTGCAGTCAGCCGTCTCCGCCATCTCAAAGTGCTCATTTAGCCTTTCCATTGTGTATTCAAAGGTTTGCCGGTCTATCTGTAATCACAACACAGAGCAATGTACTTTAAACTACAGGTGTAAAACTACCTAGTAATAACTATAATTAGTATTATCACATGGTTTCACCAGGTGCAAACAAAAAATAGCCTGAATATGACAAAAATGTAGTGATCATGTTGATAGCATTACTCATTAGTGTCCAGTATTAATTTAGCCCAACATCTTGCTTTATCAGAAATAAAATCATTGGTGAAATATCGCAGTTTCTTTTATACTTTGCATATATTTTCTTAGCATTCATTCAATACCAAGGTAATTTATTACAGGCTTATTTCAAAACGATTTTTCAATTGCTCTACTGCGTAGTACCTGCAATTGATTACATAGGTCTCAATAATGTCAATTATGTTATTCAAAATAAAGTAATTAAAAATAATAAAATAATAATGCTTAGTCAATACAATAGATTTAGGGCAGTCATTACTTTTTAACAGTCAGTTACTGAGGTCACCACTTTGACACTTGACAAACATTGAATACCACACTTTCACTCACTCTGTTCTCAAGTTCTGGTGGAAACCTTGTCTGGAACTTCACAGCTGTGCCTTCAGAATAGTCCCTCTGTATGAAAATCCTGATTCCTTGCTGTGTAGGAGTCTGTTGGCTTCCAGGCGTGTTCGGCCCAGAAGGAATTCGATTATTCGCCATTTTAAACTTTTATCTCACCACTAGAAATTAAGTCCTAGGAATATGAATGCGTCAGAAAAACATATTTAGTTAAAACTATAATTAATGGTCAACCATTCAAGGAGCGATAGCCGTAGAACGCAATTTTATTTCTACAATTTTCATGGAAAAGAAAAAGAAATAGAAAGTTTCTCTTCTCGATTTCGACCACAGATTATAGTATGTAATGTAGCAAGATTTCGACTTCCTTACTTTAGGGATGTTAAAAAGTAATCGATTATTTAAAAAAAAAATCGATTATTTTCGATAAAAATCGATATTTATTAATCAATTCTTTTTATCAAAAATCGATTGGTTTATTTTGGATTCAATTTTTTTCTATTGGTGTTGTATATAATAAGGAATAATCGCCACCAAATTCGTGGGTGTTCAGTGTAAATCGCAGGTGCAAATACAAAGACAGATTTCAGATTCATCATCATCATCATCATTAACAGCCTGAAGACGTCCACTGCTGAACATAGGCCTCCCCCCGGGAGCGCCACTCAGAGCGGCTGCTCGCCTCCTGAATCCATCGGCTCCCCGCGGCTTTCACCAGGTCGTCGGTCCACCTAGTGGGGGGCCGGCCTACGCTGCGTCTTCCAGTTCGTGGTCGCCACTCGAGGACCTTTCTTCCCCATCGGTTGTCAGTCCTACGAGCGATGTGGCCTGCCCATTGAGTATAATCGGCTGCTATGCCTATTGGAGGATGTTTTCAAGCTCTTGGAGTGGAAAAGATTTGGCATCAACATAAATGGTGAGTATATCACTAACCTTCGTTTTGCCGATGATATAGTCATAATGGCGGAGTCACTCGATGATCTCATCACCATGCTCAACGACCTCAGTAGTCTCCCGACAGGTTGGTCTTAGGATGAACATGGACAAGACGAAAATCATGTCAAATGTCCATGTTCCACCTATACCGGTAATTGTTAGGAACGACACTCTCGAAGTTGCAAATACGTCTATCTAGGGCAGACTGCCCAATTGGGTAGGTCTAACTTCGACAAAGAAGTCGCCCGAAGAATCCAACTCGGCTGGGCAGCGTTCGGGAAGCTTCGACCTATCTTTTCGTCCAAAATACCACAAAGCCTGAAAACAAAAGTTTTCAATCAATGTGTGTTGCCAGTGATGACTTATGGAACTGAAACGTGGTCTCTAACTGTTGGCCTCATTACTAAGCTCAGAGTCGCACAACGGGCTATGGAGAGAGCAATGCTCGGTGTTTCCCTGCGAGATAAGATCCGTAATGAGGAGATCCGCAGGAGAACTAAAGTGACCAATGTAGCTCTTAGGATTAGCAAGTTGAAATGGATTTCAGATTAATAAGCTTGTAATGGATAATAATTCTGCTCAATCAGAAAAACAGGCATAGTTATAAAACGACAGTGCGAGCGCAGTGAGCGTAAAAATCAGAGCGTTAGGACCTATAGAAATGAGGAAATAATCAAATCGATAAAAATCGATTTTTCCTTCCTTAGGTCACATCCCTACCTTGCTTGCTTGACTGACAGTGACATAATTATTAATGACATTGACGTAAGTACTTTATGACATCGTTGTTTTATGTCACTCAGGATGTGACTCTGACACTGTGACCTGGGCTGACAACTGACACTGACAGCCATAGACATGAGACAAATTCTCAAAAGAAAATTGTAATAGGGCGAATTCTGTGTACAATCGATGATGATAATAATAATAATTGTAATCAAGTAGTTTCCTGAGTCACGCCGTAATAATAATTATTATAAACAAAGAAATTATGATTTTTAACTGCATAAACTTGAGCCCCAATAATGTTTTTAATTCTAATAATTTTATTCTATTAATACTAAACAATTTTGACTATACTATAATTTTTATTCTGAAGTGTGTTTATAGTCCGAAATAAAATATTGAATTGCATTGAATTGAACTGAATTGAATTGGATTAAATTGAATTGATTTAAACAACGAACAACATCATAAATGCAGACATTAAGTAGTTGATCACGCCAATATGTTACCGAATATCTTCGATGGAGAAACTAGTGGACTGTATAGAAAATGTATGGTACGCACAATCAAAAACAGGGCAAGGAGAAAGAGAAGACGGGACATGCAGCACATACCTCTGAGAGCCCAGGGTAGGCTCCAGATCCTCCTGAGAACGGCGACCGCGGCGGGCCCGCCACACACACGAGATGCTGGTTCCAAGTACTTACAAGTAATTACAAAAGCTCAATGCTTGATTGCGGGAGAATATAATTTTAACGAATTGAGAGCACAATTCGCGCGGGTGCGGGTGCGGCCATTTTTTCAAGACGACGAAAACTGTCTATGTTGTAGCCGCTAGAGGGCTACTCGGCGCTGCGGTAGTACTTGCATGAATGGGTGGGAAATTGGAGTAAAGGAATGTACCATATCACAATTTATTTATCGTTAATTTAAGTTAAATAACTTGGCGTTACCATTTCCACCCGCCCTTAATGGGTCACCATTAAAAGACAACCATAAGGCGAGAAAATAATAAATCTATGACTCTAGGATTGAGCGCTCTACGCGCGCGGGGCGAAAATATGGAGTCCGTAGAGTCACGGCGGAGCGGGAGTGTATATTATAAAATTATAGGTAAGCGATGCGGTATAAATATAAAATAATAATAATAATATAGCGGTAAATATATAAACTAACAACTAAATTGCGGGCGAATATATTACTGTTTTGGAAGAGGGCATAAGCGAACGACTGGGCGGAGGTAAGTTCCCTTGGCGGTTCTCACAGTCGTAACGCGCACGATTCCATCCTTGGAGGGATGAACCTTCTCTACAATCGCTAACGGTCAGGCTAGGGGCGGTACGTTATCATGTATCATGTACTACCACAATCGTTCCCGCTGTGATAGGCGCGGAGGGAGTGTTCCATTTCTGCCTAACCTGCAAACCGTGCAGATAGTCCATTCTCCTTCGGTTCCAAAACGACTGAACTAACTTGTCCAGTAGCGAGTGCCTATGAAGCAAACTGACAGGGTCAGACTTGACATCAGGCGCGGGTAATGAGTTTAGCGAAGCGGTATGAAAAACATTAGAATATTCCGCTGCAAAGTGCTGGCTTTGCAGAGCGCGGGGTAATTTATATTCAGCGAACTGAATATTATCGGCAGTCACTGCAGTAGTGCTGCGGCGGGACAATAACTTAGCGAACTTACAAACGTACACAATTATACGAAGAAGCTTACTCCATGAGGAGGTGCGGAGAGCGAGCTCATATAAAGCGCAATGCTTTACAGGCGTGCACATGGCGTGCGCGAGTACCTTTTGTTCAGGTATGTCTGCAATAGATTGTCCGTCAAGACTCTTAAGAGGCCACTCAGACGGATTCGAAGAAGCCCACTGGGGCCCGTGGAGCCACAGAGGGTGCGAGATAAGTTTATGGGGCGTAATGCCACGCGAGAGTATGTCAGCGGGGTTATCAGTACCCGCGACATGATAAAAATTGTCAGCTGGAATATTATCCGTGACCTGAACAACGCGGTTTGCAACGAACGTTTGCCACCGGTGTGGCGAACTCTTAATCCAATCGAGATTTAGCTGCCAAAGCTGTTTTATTAACATCTTAGCATACACGACTGTGGGGGCAACGAAACCCATTAAATCCCACAGGCGGGCGAGGGTAGACAAAATGGAGCGCTTAGTGCACTTCACTTCGGCGGGCGAAGAAATTTTGAAATAGAATACGTCATTATCTGTGGACCAGTGCAAGCCTAATATTTTATGTTGCACGGCCTTATCAAACTCCACCTCAGTGGGAAGTCTGTGCGAAGCGGGGAGATTATTTAAGACAGATCGACTGTTGCTATTCCATTTGACAAGTTCCCACTGTGCACCTTTAAATAGGTCAATCAGCTGCTGAGACGCTCGGACCGCTTCTCGTTCGTTAGGAAGCGAGAAGGCAAGGTCATCCATGAACAACGAAGTAGGCACAATGCTACTCGCGAGCGGAAAATTTGCGCCGTCATCGTCGACGAGCTGTCGAACCGTGCGCAGTGCATGGTACGGACTCGACGACAACCCAAAGCACACACGATTGAAGTGGTACAACACGAGAGGGTCTTGCGGACGGAACCGGTATAAGAAGCACTGGTAACGGCGGTCAGATTCGCGAACAACGATTTGTAAGAACTGCTGGCGACAGTCAGCGGTCATTGCGACTGCATTTAAGCGGAAATTCAAAATAATCTGAAATAAATCGCCTTGCAAGTTCGGCCCTGAATACAGGATGTCATTCAGCGAAAGTCGGGAGCGGCTGCTAGTCTTACTGTTAGCATCCAGAACCATGCGAAGTCGAGTGGATGTCTTGTCCTCGCGGACGACTCCATGATGCGGGATTACATACATAGGACAGGGGTCACGAGAGTCGTTCGGGGGCGCGGGGGCAATATAATCTTTTGCGAGGTATTCATTTATGACGTCATCATATGCCGACCTAAGTTTAGGTGAAGCTTCTAGCTTTCTTTCGAGGCACATGAATCTCTTACGAGAGGTTTCGAAAGAATCTCCGAGAGAATAAACATCGTCGCTAAATGGTAGGCCAACAATGTATCTACCAGTAACGGGATCGCGGCTTGTAGTCGATTTATAAAACTCTTCGCATTCAACATCGGCGGGATGATGAATGGGCGGTGCGGAGGAAAGCTCTTCGAGCTCCCAGAATCGCCTGACTAATGAGTCAATAGCGGCAGGCTCTTGAGCGAGGCAACATGTCAAGGCCTGGTGGTTATGAAGTGTAGGTATCGTAGGTACGGAACCCATAATAACATACCCTAACACCGTGCGTAAAGCAGGGGGCGCCGACGAGTCGCGGGGAGCGCGAACTACGTCGGGGAGAAGAAGATGCGGGAAGAGAGCGGCTCCGATAAGCGCATCAATTTGTGGCTAGTTGCGCATCCTGCTGTTCCTCAGTGGAACTTTCACTATGTGAAGTAACCTTTTTAGGCGGCATTATATAATACAATAAATAGAACTCGGTCAAATAAAATAGGTCAATATAATGCGGATAAATAAAGTAGGTAAAGTTATAGTATTGGGAATGCGCAAACGCTGGGCGTGGCGCGTGACTTCGCTACGCGGTAGGATTATATCGACTAGTAAGTCGAGCGTGTCACAGCGGTGAATAAGTAAAATGTAGGTAGAAAAGTATTACAATGAAAATTGCGATTTTTAATATCAATTATATGATTAATTAGCGGGATAAATATATAATATAATTTATGTAGTACGTAGATAAATATTATATCTAGGCGGGAATTCACGTAACTCAATGTTACGGGCGGTTTTCCTAAGAAATAGGTGGGTGACGCAATGTCTACCCTATGCGGGTTATTAAAGTAATATTCACAATGAATACACTAGAAACCTCTTCTTTCTTTCTTGTCGTTCCCTCACTGATGAGGATCGTGACCATGCGCAAATAAGGCCCTCCAAATTGTCCGGTCTTGTGCCAAAGCAATCGTCCGCTGTAGAGTTTCTCCTGTTGCCTCCTTAATGCTATCAGACCATCGTACTGGTATGCGACCCCTGGGGCGTTTCCCCTGCATTTGACCCGCAATTAGAGATTTTTCAAGGTCGTGTCTCTGAGATCGCATAATGTGGCCGAAGAAGCTTGCCTGACGCTCCTGGCACACAGTATAGAGTCGTTTGGTGATGCTGAGCTCTTGGAGAATAGATATATTCGTTCTCATGGCAGTCCATGGTATCTTTAGCATGCGTCTCCAGCACCACATCTCGAACGCATTTACTTTGTTTTTCTCACGACTCTTAAGGCACCAGGTTTCCGCACCATACAGGAAAATAGAGAAGACCAAGGAGCGAACCAAGCGTATTTTGGTGGCACGGCGAATACTTTTGTTCTTCCATATTTTATCCAGACTAGACATCGCGCTCTTAGCCATTCCCATCCGACGAGAGAGTTCAGCAGCACATCCGCCATCATTGGTAATGAGCGAGCCAAGGTAGAGAAATTCTTCAACCTTCTCATAATCTTTTAGAGCTAGTGATGGTTGTAGCTTTTGACCCCGGTCCACCAACATTATTTTAGTCTTTGCTATGTTGATTTTAAGACCAAGTTTGAGACTTTCTGTTTCAATTCTATTGAGCAGGATAGCTAGCTCCTCTTCACTAGACGCTATTACGGTTGTGTCATCAGCATACCTTAGATTACTTATTTTGCGCCCACCCACGGTGATGCCGCCCTCCCAGCCATCCAGCGCTTGTCTCATAATGTATTCCCCGTAGAGATTGAAAATTTTTGGCGACAAGATACATCCTTGTCGAACTCCTCGCTCCGTACAGAACTGTTGGGAATGTTAGTCTTCCAGCCTCACAAGAAGACCAAACCTCTTACTAGGGCCTATAAAAGTATCCTAATAAGGGCGGCTGGATAAATCTCGGTCGAAAACCGAAATTTTTAATCCGGTTGGAAGGACCACACACAAATGATCACGCCAATATGTTACCGAATATCTTCGATGGAGAAACTAGTGGACTGTATAGAAAATTTATGGTACGCACAATCAAAAACAGGGCAAGGAGAAAGAGAAGACGGGACATGCAGCACATACCTCTGAGAGCCCAGGGTAGGCTCCAGATCCTCCTGAGAACGGCGACCGCGGCGGGCCCGCCACACACACGAGATGCTGGTTCCAAGTACTTACAAGTAATTACAAAAGCTCAATGCTTGATTGCGGGAGAATATAATTTTAACGAATTGAGAGCACAATTCGCGCGGGTGCGGGTGCGGCCATTTTTTCAAGACGACGAAAACTGTCCATGTTTTCTACAGTAGCCGCTAGAGGGCTACTCGGCGCTGCGGTAGTACTTGCATGAATGGGTGGGAAATTGGAGTAAAGGAATGTACCATAATACAAATTATTTATCGTTAATTTAAGTTAAATAACTTGGCGTTACCAGTAGTGTATGCGGTATACACTATTCTATACTACCATAAAATAACGTTAGCGTAATTATTCCTCTAAGAATACCACCAATTTCACTTGCCATCAAAAAAACTCAAAACCAAGTGTGAGCATCCCATCAAATAATCTGCAATAGGTAGGTACCCACCCAACTTATCCCTTCTATGATGCTTGAAACTGACCTTCGCATCGCTACGCAGGCACCTGGCAATAAAATATCATGGTTCCATCCACGTCTCAGGAGGGAGGGATCACGTAACTCTGATTGCAATACAACAGGCGAGATCGACTCAATTAAAAAATATCTGTAGGTATTTCGTAACTAAGTACCTAAGGTGCGTAACTAATTTGTCAAATCCAAATCTATTTGAATTTATGTCGGTTGCAATCCAAGTTACGTATCCCTCTGGTCAATTGGCGAGATGTGAGAGTGTGTACGTAAATGCGCTTGTAAGTGTTGAGAGTAAAATGTGTATATTGATAGTGAAGTAGTACTCAGTCCTACCATATACCCATCACGTATTGTGTGTTTATTACGGCAAGACGCCTGAATGAGTTCAGGGGGCCTACCCCAACCTCTTCTAGCATTGTAACTTCAATCATACTTTGAAAAATGACATAAAAGTGTTCCCTCAAATATCTCATGTTGACACCAACGTGCAGCAGTGATAACGCTGTATAAAAATGTAGTTGTATGTAATTTTACGTCGTTTATTTATTTATTTAATTCTATAAGCACAAAATGTGTACAAAGGTGGACTTAATGCTCAAAACAGCATTTTCTACTAGTCAACCATGGCAAGGCGTGCACAAAAAGGAGATGAGCAAAATTGTAGATCATACAAAACCATCATTACCATACCTTATTATTGAACATAGTCCATTTTTTTTCTCTAATCTCTGTGTACCTACCCTACCTACCTTACAATAATATTTATCATTTGGAGAGATAAGTGCGAATATAAAAGCGGTCAAACTTATGTGCAGACAGGCATATGAATATAACTTATGTGGTAATGTGGTAGGTAACCTTGAAGTTACTGACTTTATTTATATTGATGGTGGCATTTTTTGCAACTAGGTATCCTATGTTACTTTGAAACTGCGAACATAATTATATGAGGTGCCCAATTTATATTTATTTCGACTCTGATATATTATATAGGTACTAGGTACTATTTTTATCTCACGATCAGCACGGCGCGACGGGCATGAGTGGTCTGTTCGGGATTGGCCCTCTTTCTGATTTTGCCCCTTAGTACGGATATGCTAAAATTTAAGCAAAAAAATCGGGAAATATTTTATACATTGTGTGGCAATACTCATATCCAACTCTTTGTTAGACATAAATATTTTAAAATACCTTAAATAACACATATTAATGCGCAATAACTTGTGAAATAGCAACATGAACTTCCGTGTTCGGTATTTCTCGTAACTTCAGCGAAGTTCTATCACGCAAGGTGGCATTTTCTGGTATCTTTTCACAAGTACGTCCAAGCAATGACTGATTTTGAGTTTGACAGCTGAGATCCAATCACACCCAAAGTGGTGTGTACGGTTTTGCTTTACTTTTTTTTCGTATTAGGGGTCTGGATATAAAGTCTTTGCATCCATCCAAGGGCTACAATGACTGCGCTGTGATGGCCTGCACCTGAGCCACGCTGTACCTAATCTCGTCTATCATTCATCGCGTAATGCAGTCAATTCATATTATAATTATGTCCCCTACCTAATTGACCTAGGTCAGTCAACTGGACTACAAAACTAAGTAGTTACAATACCTACAAGTTTTCAAGTACTGAGGTAACAATGAAATTTCAACGATTACAACAATTTAATATGGACGTCCCATAATGTACCTATCAAGGAATAAGTAGGTATAATTATAATCTACGCGCTTATTGGTTGATTAAAGTTCATTCGTGGAGTTCATCCAAACCCAAACAGAATCTGCACAGGGAGTATGCAGCACATCTTTTATACATCTGTCCATAGGCGGCGGTGACCACTTACCATCAGGTGGGCCGCCTGCTTTTTTGTCACTCATTACATAAAATAAAAACTATTTCCGCGAGGAAGAATACCTACTGGTAGTTTCATCTGAGTTATGTCAAATCTTGAGAAATTGAATACAGTTACATTAAAAAGAGATATATTTTAGGTCCGATGTGTAATCAAGATCCAAACTCCTCGTTTCCATCAGATGTCGATACCATATCGCTGAAAATCTAGCGGTGCGCGTTCTCTTCTCATCATCGTAGTCAACTTCAAAAAGACCGAATTTTACACTGCAACCAAAAAGAATAAGCTTATTAATAAGTTGAACTTTTTGCCACGATTCGCTAAGTTGAAAGTGACGTCATTTGTAATGGCCCACTGACCCTTGTATTATAGAGGTCAGTGAAAGGAACAGGTTCGGGATGGGGGGTCAGTACGGTGCTGGGGGTCTAGCAAAGATCCCAAATACTAACGCTAACGCCAAACGCTACCTCCAAATATGAATTGACATTAGCTGCGGAAAAGTAAGTGATTTCTGAAATATCATTCCAATACATTTTGGAGTTAGCGTTTGGCGTTAGTGTTAGCGTTTGAGACCTCTGTTCTGACATCGGGTCGGAACTACACGGCACAAAATGAATTGTTACTCACCTCAGTCCAGAAGACCATTCAAAGTTATCCATCAGACTCCAAGCGGTGTACGTCACAACATTACAACCATCAACCTCTTTGGCATCAAGGACATTCGTCAGGTATCTCCTGAAGTATTCCACTCGTTCTTCATCATCAAGACCTCTCAGGGTACTGAAGCCGTTCTCTGTGATCATTATGCGGGGGTTGTTGCAGTTATCCTTCACCCAGTTTAAGGCTTTCCGAATACCATGGGGTATGGACTAGAAAAAAACCAGTTGGCTAGGAAACAAATGATAATGTCACCTCATCATCATCATCATCATCATCATCATCAGCCCGTAGATGTCCACTGCTGAACATAGGCCTCCCCCAGAGAGCACCACTTTAAGCGGCTGCTCGCCTCCTGCATTCATCGGCTCGCCACGGTTTTCACCAGGTCGTCGGTCCACCTAGTGGGGGGTCTGCCTACGCTGCGCTTTCCGGTTCGTGGTCGCCACTTGAGAACCTTTCTTCCCCATCGGTTGTCAGTTCTGCGAGCGATGTGGCCTGCCCATTGCCATTTCAACTTGCTCCTTAAGGGCTATATCGGTCACATTAGTCCTTCTGCAGATTTCCTCGTTCCGAATGTTACCTACGTTAGTGTTATTAAATAAATCCTCGCGAGCATAAATTGTTTTTGCAACAACTATGGTATCAAGATTTTCATTGATCGTGAGTCTGAATGCAGCATTGTGATCCATGAAAACAGACTCATAATCCATAAAAATCTGTATGCTGACTCCGTAAACTCACAACCTTATAACATCTCATTTGACGTCAGCGATTTTTGATCGGAAGTTTGTAATTCTCCCAAAAATGGAGGAAGTTCGCTGCAGCGCCATTTACCAGGCAATTTTGATAACTATGTATTTGAGAGAAAAACTGCTATTGCATAAAATATGTTTATATGTTTCGTCAAGATTAAAATTAGCTGAGGAATACGGCCTGCGCTGTAGCCGTAGGTACTTACGTGAATACCAACATACATGCAGACCACAGAGCAATAACAAAAAGCGCTTCCCCTCTACACGAAGCGTCATTTGTTTCATAGTTCTGTGATGCAGACAGATGGGCGTAAACTGGGGGTCTAGCAAAGATCCCTTTCCATTAGCGTTAACGCCAAACGATAGCCCCAAAATTGTATGGAGAACGACATTAGCTTTGACATTAGCTGCGGAAAAGTTATCCGCAGGGGCTGTCATTCCTATACATTTTGAGTTATCGTTTGGCGTTAACGCTAATGGAAAGGGAACTTTGCTAGACCCCTGTACAATTAATTACACATAGGTAAATGATTGGAACACATAAATTATTAAAAGGTTTAAAGATTGAAAACTTACAGTGCTGTGAATGACAACTGCAGGCGGATAATCCAAATAGCCTCCAACACCACCCACATCATCTTCATAGGAAGGTATTTCGAACATTCCTTTAAGGTATGGAGTGTAGAATTTAGTAGAGTAATGATTGAAGCCGTAGAAGTCACTGGTGCCTAAAACCAAAAATATTTCATTTAAAATACAAAGAACATCCTACGATCTGAATGATATGAAACACAAATCGTAAAGATCACAATAAAATAAAGTGCCAATTTTAATGTCTAACCTAATGGATGAGAGCTAAGCAGGGGAGAGTAGGTATAACATAATACCATATTGGCATCTGAAGCCTTCCCCCCACTAGGTGGACCGACGGCCTGGTGAAAGCCGCGGGGAGTTGATGGATGCAGGAGGCGAGCAGCCGCTCCCGGGGGGGGGGGGGGGGGCTATGTTCAGCAGTGGACGTCTTCAGGCTGTTAATAATCTGAAGCCTTTATAGGGAGTTTAAAAATGTATAGTAGGGACCACAGGGGCACACAAAATACGAGGATTTTATACCGTTGATTTTAGTATTTTTTCACTGTTTTATTTCTGGTTTACCAGAACTACTGACTAACCTTTTATGAATTCGATTTCTTCTTCCGTGAATTCGGGAAGTCTGCTCTTAGCAAATCCTTGTTCTTTGCTCCTTTCAGCGACTCTTTTTATCACTCTTTCCGGAAACCCTCCATTCGTTGAAAAGATTGGATGGGCGTACAATCCAACTTCAAAATCCAATGCCATCAAACCTGCTTCGACGTCTTCCGGAGCATCAGACGCACCTTCTCTGTAGTCTGTAGCTATGGTGATGCCGCAAGTTCCTAATAGTGCTTCCATTATTAGTTCAATAGCTACTTAGATATACCTATCTACATACATCAAATTGATCTACCATCATTGAAACATTAGACCTATTCGCATGTTGCTTTTTGTGTTAATGAAGATAGGGAATTCTGATTACGCGGGCGCATGGATAAGTATTAAACTTACTATAATATAGTCAATTGTTGTAACTAACCTTTCTGCTTTTCTCTAAACTCCTTATCATATACATGCCAAGCCCTCGCATGTGCTAGCAGTAAATGTTTGACCGCCAAGTATTCTCCAATTCCTAATGCATTCAGAGCGGGCGCGAATCTCGCCTGACCGTATCCGTAAATACAAATTTGCTTTGGCTCATTAATTGTGATCCAGGTCTTCACTCTATCACCGAATAGGGAGTACAGCATCCTAGCGTAGTCTTCAAACCAATCAGCTATCAAAGGGTTGGTCCACCCTCCCAACTCTTGGAGATTTTGGGGTAAATCCCAATGAAACATCGTCACAACTGGCTCTATATCATTCTCTATCAGCTCATTTATCAAGCTATTGTAGTATTTCTTCCCATCTTCGCTGATTTTGTTTGTAAACCCATTGGGGAAGAGTCTTGGCCAGGATATAGAGAAACGGTAGAAATCGACGTCGAGGAACTTGATCATTTCAATGTCGCGTTTGTAAAATTCGTACGATTTGCAAGCGTCGTTGCCGGTTGTGTTGTCTTCGATTGCATTTGGTTGTTGGCAAAATACGTCCCATATGCTGGGAGATTTGTCTGTAATCATGTAGATAGTGATAAGACTTCTGCTATAGGTATACGATGATAAATAGCATAATTATGCCCAAACTTTTTCAGATAAGAGGTTCAAGTGTTTTGGGTGAGCGGTATGGGGTGAAAGACTAGGTAGGGATAGGTACTGGTATGGGATGTCACTGAAGCTCGGCGGGACTTTGGCGGTTACTCGGTGTACAGTTTTGTTAGAGAAAGAGCTTGTGTTTATTTTACCTGCTGCATTCCAAGCCCCTTCAACCTGATAGGCGGCGGTGGCAACACCAAATTTAATACTGTCAGGAAGTTTCCTCACTGTGGTTTTTGAGCTGGAAAGTATAAAATAAAATAAAAACAGAAGTGTGCAGGCGTAACGAATAGCATTTTGGTATGATTACCTGTCATTCTGTAAATCTCTCAAGGCTGCTACTACGTTTGTTAAGACTGGAAGAAGCACTAAAAGACAGAAGCGACACCTTATGCCCCTAAAAATTATGATGCATTTAGAAATAAATATGTGTCCTCATTATCGTCTAGGTACCTACTTCAGTGAAGATTAATTAGGTGGGGGTCGAAATCGGTCGAATGCTTGGCAAGGATACCTATGCGACTTGGGTCTTATATTATAGTAAGTAGCATTTGGCAAACTTCACCAGAAATTTGCCATCGTCCTGAGAATGGAATGAATTGGGGAAACAAGGGCGTGTAAGTTCATCAAAAGGTCTTTCTGATCAGTGAATAGGTACGGATTAGGTTGATGATAATTGTATTAAATTGCACTTACTTTGAATTCATTTCTGCACGATTCCACTGAAGCCAGTGTGTTTACTGAACTGAATTACGTTTGATATAAGTACAATTCGCATAATGTGCTGTCGGATAAACCTATGATAGTTAAAGATAATCAACAATACCTACCTACTTTACAACTGGTGGCCTGATAAACTGAAAAGTGTCCATAAACATTTAATTCCTAATCTTATTCATGTCTATAACATTGCTTATCGGTTTTTTACGGGTACAGTGTCTTTTTTCAATACTAACTACTACCTACAATAATAATGTTATCAGTTGGTTAGCCCCTAAAGTAGGTAGGTATCTAGGCAGGTGGAATTTTGCATTCGAGATTCACTTGATCCATCGTGGCGTGGATCTGTCTGACCCCCTGGTTCAACTTCGGAAGGTTCGCGCGTGCACTCTCGGCGAGCGGACGTGTTGAGTTACGTTGCTAATAGGTTGAATTTAGGTAATTCACGGTTGTGCATCAGAATGCTACAGTGCAAGAAATGCAGGCAGTTTCTGTTAGTAAAGCCTTTTTGTAAACGTGTTTTTAAATAATTTATGTTCTCTGCCACTTTTTGATACCTGCCTTTTGATTAGAAAACTTTACAGCATTTACATGGTTGTTTTACTATTTATCTTTTTATTCTCTTTACCAATATTTTACATGTTATAATAGCCGCCACTTCCACACTCTGCTGCAAGGGCCGTAACCCTAACATTAGTTACGGGCCCAGGACGAAAGGCGAAAATTATAGCATTGTAGCGAGTGTCATTGCTGAAAAATATTTTGATAAAAGATTGTCCTGAAGAAAACATTGAGAGCTGAGGTAATTTTGCCAAGTGGTTAAAATGGCAACAACAAGGATGATTGAAGTTTTAACCAGAGAAAATTACGATAGCTGGCGAGTACAAGCTGAGGCTTTACTGATAAAGAATGATGCATTTGGGTATGTGTATACAAAAACCAACCGAGGAGAGAGCAGCGCAGACATGGATTGTTGGAGATTCCAAGGTGAGAGCTGACTTAATCCTGAGTATGTCTCCTGGTGAGTTACGGCATGTAAGAGGGTACAAAACGTCCAGAGAGGTATGGTTAAAGCTAGAATCTATTTATGCATCAAAAGACCAGCGAAAAAGGCTACTTTGTTGAAAAGGTTGACGATGATGAAATTCACCGAGCCTGGCGATTTCCATGAACATATTTTCAACATTTTTTGATATCAAGGATAAATTGAGTGCAATGGATGTAGAGATTCATGATGACCTATTTTCGATAATGTTACTCTATAGTCTTCCTACAGAGTTTGACAATTTCCGATGTGCAATAGAGTCCCGAGATGAAATTCCGAATCCTGAAACTCTGAAAATCAAAATAGTTAAAGAGTACTGTTCGAGGCACAACTCTGAAGAAAAAGCAATGATCGCGAAAGAGAATTTAAGAAAAAAGAAGTTTAATAAACAACGAAAAACATTCAAGTTTAAATGTTTCAAATGCCATAAAGTTGGACATAAAGCATCAGAATACACGGAAAACAAAGAGAAAGATTCTGCAAAGTACGTTGTAAATACATGTAAAACATCTTTTGATACCAGTTTTGATTCTTTTAATTGTGTTACAGATCAATGTAATGGTGTGTACAACGGAAGTGGAAACTGGATCTTAGATAGCGGGTGTACATCACATCTATGTAAAGACGTAAACAAGTTTGTGGAGGGTTTGTTACCGTCATCGAGTCAATTAAATTTAGCTTCTAACTTGACCACAAAAGTTGAAGGTAAAGGCATGGTCACACTGTCTGCATATAAAGGTGAGTTCAAAAGAAATGTTCAATTGCCAGACACATTATACGTTCCCGATCTACGATGTAACCTAATTTCAGTGGCAAGGATTACAGATAAAGGTTGTACTGTAATGTTTACTAAGGAAGAGGCCATAGTGAAAAATTGTCATGGGGAAATTGTTGTAGTTGCAGATCCTAGGAGTAATTTATATTACGTTAGGGAACAGAATGAATCTGCATCAGTAGTGTCAGAGGGTAATATGTGGCTGTGGCATGAACGATTGGGACACTTAAATGCAAGGGATTTATCAAGAGTTTTGACCAAAGCAGGTATAAAAACTCAGAGGATAAATGAACGTGAGCTACACGATTGCGACGTTTGTGCTAGAGGGAAAATGAGTGCGATACCATTTTCAAAATCAAACGGACCATGTAATGAGGTTTTGAAGATTGTATATTCAGATGTAGTCGGACCTTTTAATACGCAGGCAATAGGCGGCGCAAGATATTTTGTAACTTTTATCGACGATAGTACACGTTGGTGTGAAGTGTACCTATTGAAACAAAAAAGTTCTGTTTTTACCGTTTTTAAAATTTACAAAAGTTATGTTGAAAATCTAACGGGTAAAAAGATAAAATATTTGCAATCCGACAACGGGGGTGAATATTGCAATCGGGAGTTTGATGAGTATTTGAAGAACGAAGGTATCGGTAGAAGAAGTTCGGAACTAAGGTTCATGTTTTAAATAAAGAACCAAGCAAAAGTAAGTTGGCAGAAAGGAGTCAAGAAGGTATTTTTGTTGGTTATCCAAGGGATATCAAGGGATATAGAGTTTGGATTCCTACTGACAAGAAAATCGTAATATCGAGAGATGTTAGATTTCATCAGAGCACAGATCGTTTGGAGGATAACTTGAAGGAAGATCTGTTAAGCACTGAAAAATGTGTTTCTCCTTTGAAAACGCAACCTACGTATGCGGAAATAGAGATTACTTCGGCGGAAGTTTCTGATTGTAATTTTGATGAAGTAGGACCCGATGGTGAGCATACTTGCGTTGATTCCTGCAATGAACTAACGATGCCATTAATATCAAATATCGAATCACACTGTGATGTTCTTCAAAGTGGTGATATGGGACCAGATATAAGGCATGAGGAACCAGTGAAGATATTCAAGAGAGAGCTCTCTTGAATATCTTCACAGGGAGACCACGTCTTGATAAAAGTGGTACGGGTCGTCCGTGGAAAATTTACAATTTGGTTGAAGTAACGTCAGAAAGAGAAGAGGAGTCACCACAACATCCGTGTGAGGGCGAGGGTGTATCATCAGACCCGGATGAATTTACTGACTGTCAAGATTTTGCAGGTGCTACAGAAACAACATTGAAACAAGCTCTTTCTAGTAATGAGAAGTATGAATGGGAGCAGGCTATCTTATCCGAAGTCAAAAGTTTACTAAAGAATGGAACTTGGGATATTGTTAAAAAACCGGCAAATCGTGACGTTGTTGGATGTCGCTATGTTTTGACTACGAAGTTAAATCCAGATAAAACTGAAAAGAAGAAAGCTAGATTAGTAGCACAGGGATTTAGTCAGAGGTATGGTATTGATTATCATAGTACATTTGCTCCTGTTGCGAGGCTTGAGTCGGTGAGGCTGTTAGCTGCTCTTTCAGTAGAAATGGATATGGAAATTCATCAATTGGACATCAATACGGCGTACTTAAATGGAATATTGGAAGAAGAAATTTACATGAAAATTCCTCAATTGCTAAAGGGTTGACTTGTGAACATTTCAGGAAATCAGAGTGAAGATTTATCTGTTAGAGGCAAAGCTGAAAAGATGTTAAAGGATCTTGAAGCCGGAGGAGATGTTTGCCGATTGAAAAAGGCATTGTATGGCTTGAAGCAGGCGGGACGGCAATGGAACATAATGCTGGATCAAAAACTTATTAAAATGAAATTCAAGGCTTCCATAAACGAACCTTGTTTGTATTTTAAGGAGGAGAATGGAACAAAACTTTTTGTTTTGGTCTATGTGGATGATATTTTGATCGCATGTCACAAAAGAGTTCACATTGACAACTTTAAGAAAGAATTATCCAAAGAGTTTGAGCTAAAAGACTTTGGACGTGCCAAATATATTCTGGGTATTGACATTGTCAGAGACAAAGATGTCATTACGTTGACACAATCAAAATATATTTGCAAAATATTAAAAGATTTCGGAATGGAAAATTGCAAAGAATCGGTTGCAATTCCATTGTGCCCGAATGAAAAATTAATATATACTAAAAGTGAAAGTAATGTGCCTGTTGTGCAAGGATATAGGGAGCTCATAGGAAGCTTGATGTATCTAGCAACGGGAACTCGCCCTGATATATTGAATTCTGTGGTAAAGTTAGCACAATTCAATGAAAATCCGAATGACATGAGTTGGAATTTTGCAAAGCGTGTGTTGCGATATTTGAAGAGAACACACGATTACGGACTTTCTTTTAAAAAGACTGGTGAGTCTATAGTAGGATACTCAGATTCGGACTGGGGAGGTTGTGAACTAGATCGACGTTCATATTCCGGATATGCTTTGATTTTAGGTGGTGCGTTCGTTTCGTGGAAATCACAAAAACAAAGATGCGTTCCAACATCTTCTTGTGAGGCCGAGTACGTTAGCCTATCACAGTGCAGTGAAAGAAGCTATCTGAACAGTCTGTTTACTGAAATTGGGTTACTCAGGTATGCTAAAATTACTTTATATGCAGATAACCAGGGTGCTATCGCGTTAGTATCCAGTTCTCCATTCTCGTTGTAAGCACATAGACATAAGGTACCATTTCATTAGAGATGTATTAAGGAATAATAAGGATATTTCTTTAAGGTACATTTCTACAAATGATATGATGGCTGATATATTATCGAAAGCCTTGCCTAAATGCAAACATTATAGGTGCATGGTAGGATTAGGGCTTAAAGATAATATACGTGTGACTTAAGGGGGTACGTTGAATAGGCCTTGAGAGCATAAATTACGGGGGCGTGTTAGTAAAGCCTTTTTGTAAACGTGTTTTTAAATAATTTATGTTCTCTGCCACTTTTTGATACCTGCCTTTTGTACGTCATCTTTTGATTAGAAAACTTTACAGCATTTACATGGTTGTTTTACTATTTATCTTTTTATTCTCTTTACCAATATTTTACATGTTATAATTGTTCTATTAAGTTTTTATGCTACTTGTGATATACTCTTTAATCTATGAAATTTATGGTTCATGTTTTGAGGCCTGTCAACTGACATTGTCTTTCAATAGAGATCGAAAAAATAATACATGAAAGCATACTAAAATATTGTATTATTTATTAATTAAACATGGTGACAGCGGCTTAAAGCTGAATATACCTAATAAAAAAACCCAGTGCCGGTTAAAATAGCTTGAAATATTTTTTAATTATGGCGGAAAGTCATCCAACACTACCAACATTAGCCCCACCCATATTCTCAGGGAAAGGTGAAGACTGGAAAAGCTTCATCAAGAGGTTCGAATGGTATCGACAAGCATCAGGCCTGGCCACGCAACCTGATATAAAGCAGATAAGCATGCTCATGTACATAATTGGAGATAAAGCTGATCATTTGCTAACAATGTTCAACATTAAACAAGGTGACAAATCTTATACTTATGATAAAATTCACAAAAAGTTGGATGAATACTACTCTTCGGCACAAAATAAAATACACGCACGTGCAAAATTTAATAAAATATGTCAAGAAGATGATGAAAGAGTAGACGATTTCTTGGCAAGAATATACGCCGCAGTAGACTCCTGCCAATATCCATCAAATATAAAAGATGAATTAATTCGAGATAGAATTATTGTGGGTTTAAAAGATACAAAAGTATCAAACAAACTGCAACTAGACCCTGAGATCACACTGGACACCGTCATTATCAAAATTAAACAAGAGGACGAGGTTGCTCGACAAAGAAGTGTAGTCAGACCAAGCACTTCTTCGGAAGAAGTAAACAATGTCCAATACTCTACAAATAGAGGGAAACAGACGACCAAGCAACCATATCCAAAGAAAGTGTCTTACCCGAATTCGTGCAGTAGATGCGGAAGATCACCATCGCACGCTTTTTCCAGTTGTCCGGCAAGAAACAGTGTATGTACTCACTGTCGAAAACGTGGTCATTGGGCACAAAAATGCAGGTTTACAAAAAGATTAAACGAAGTTGAGCAAAGCGACTTACAAAAAAGTTCTGAGGAAGATGACGACGCTATTTTGAATACTATAGATGAACTACAAGCTACTCTTGAATATGTCAACAGTAAAGATCCATGGAAAGCGGTTTTAAAAATAAATGGAACGGAGTTAAACTTTAAACTAGACTCCGGTGCTGATGTATCCGCAATAAGCGACAAAGACTTCAAGAAAATTGAGGAACGCACAAAATTAGTTCACACTATATCCAATCTTAAAGGAGCTGGAAACAAACCCCTTGATGTAGCTGGAAAATTTCAATCTGAAATAATATGGCAAAATCAAATAATAAAACCATACGTGTACGTCATAAAAAACTTGGAACATCCATTACTTGGAAAGAAAGAAATTGAGTTATTAGGAATAATAACCAGAATCAACACAGTTGAACAAGCCATTCAGGTTGATCCAGAAGTTCGCATGGATAATTTTGATCCACTTAAGCAATTTCCATCATTGTTTGGGGGGCTTGGTAAACTAAAAGGAGAATATAAAATTTGCCTGAAAGAAGATGCGAAACCATATGCGATAGCCTATCCAAGACGAGTCGCAATTCCTCTTTATGAATCCTTAAAAAAGGAGTTAAAAACGCTACAAGACCAAAATGTTATATTTCCGGTAGATAAACCAACGGATTACTGCGCAGGAATAGTAGTTCGCCCAAAAGAAAATGGGAGTATTCGGCTCTGTGTAGATTATACAGAACTTAACAAGAATATAAAAAGATCCAGATACCATCTGCCATCGGTTGATGAATGCTTAGCAAGAATTGGAGGAGCAAGTTATTTTTCAAAAATTGACGCCAATAAGGGTTACTTTCAATTACCTCTGAATAAGGAGTCTAGACTGCTCACAACATTCATAACGCCATTTGGTAGATTCGCGTTTAAAAGAATGCCAATGGGTATTACTTGCGCAAGCGAAGTTTTTCAAAAAAAAATGCAATGCATGATTGAGGGTGTTGAAGGCGTTGTTTGCTGTCAAGATGACGTTTTAATTTCTGGGAACACATTAGAAGAACATAATAAACGATTGACTAAAATATTAGATCGGATGCAAAAAGAAGGTGTAACCCTGAACAAGGATAAATGCGAATTTCAAGTACAAAAATGTACATTTTTAGGGCACATAGTCTCCAAGAATGGAATAGAATCATGTCCTAAGAAAACTGAAGCTATAATAAAGATGCCTCAACCCATAGACGTCACAACAGTTAGAAGCTTTCTGGGTATGGTCAATTATCAATTAAAATTCCTACCTGATATAGCTACGATCACCAAACCTATACGAGACTTACTAAAAACAAAAGATTGTGCATCTCCAGACAAGAAGATCGTATGGACAAAAGAATGCGAAGAAGCATTTAAAACGATAAAACACAATATAACTAAACAATGTTTGCTGGCTTTATTTGACCCAAAGAAAAAAATAAGAGTATCAGCGGATGCGAGCTCTTATGGGTTAGGAGCAGTTATAGAACAATTTGAAATTGGAATAAATATGTGGAAACCAGTTAGCTACGCTTCTCGAAGTTTAACTACAACAGAATGCAATTACGCGCAAATTGATAAGGAAGCGTTAGCACTAACCTGGGCATGTGAAAAGTTTTCCATGTATCTCATTGGGCTGCCTTCGTTTGATTTGCGTACAGATCACCAGCCATTGGTTAAAATATTGGGCGATAAACCCATTGCAGAATTAACAGCTCGCATGCAAAGATTTCGTTTAAGGTTATCTAAATTTACATACATCATTGCTCACCTCCCGGGAAAATATATGCACACCGCAGATTTACTGTCACGTGCGCCAGTGAAAACAGACGAAAACATAGAGTTTTTGAATGAAAATGAAATAAAAAATGCGATGATAGATGAAATACAAGCGATCCCTATGACAGACACTTTATTAGAAGCCATCAGGGATGCACAAAAACGCGATGACACATGTTGTTCTCTTAAAGAATTTATACAGAATGGATGGCCACAGAAAAATGATATAGACCAGAGCATTGCCATGTTCTACCAGTTTAGAGGAGAACTTGGAATCCAAGACGGTTTGATAATGAGAGGCCACAGGATTCTTATACCAAAAGAATGGCAAAAAGACATGCTTTTAAAGCTGCATCAAGGCCATCTGGGAGTAGAAAAGTGTAGAAGACGTGCTAGGGAATCTGTTTGGTGGCCTGGTATCTCTTGCAACATTCGCACCCTAGTTGAACAATGCAAAGAATGCATTGAACACAGAGTTAATGCAACAGAGCCTCTTATAACAGCAGAAAAGGCCACATCTCCATGGCAGGTCATAGCTGTAGATTTATTTACAGAAAAGGGTAAAGAATTCATGGTGGTCATCGATTATTTTTCGCGCTTTCCGGAAATGTTTAATCTGAATTCCACAACATCAAATGCAATCATAGCTCACCTCAAGGGTTTATTTGCTAGATACGGCATACCTAATATTGTGAGATCAGATAATGGGCCACAATTTGCTGCAGCTGAATTCAAAAGTTTCGCAAAAGCATGGGGCTTCAAACACATCACAAGTAGCCCTCATGCACCCTGGAGCAATGGCATGGCAGAAGCAGGAGTGAAAATAGTAAAAAATATAATTTCAAAATCAAAGGAACCCTATTTGGGGTTAATGGCCTATAGAAGCACTCCTATTGAAAATGGTCATAGTCCAGCGCAATTAATGTTTGGTAGACGTATACGCACAACAGTACCAATGCAGAAAGACTTGCTAGTACCAAAATGCCCAAACATAAAGGTCATTAATGATCATAAACGTATGTCTAACGAAAGAGTTAAAAAAGACTACGATAGAAGGCATAATGTGAGAGAGTTATCTATCCTAGCTCCTGGTACACATGTCTGGGATGTAATTTCAAGGAGTTATGGCACAATTATTAGGGAGAGAGAAGAGCCTAGAAGCTATGATATAAAAACTGCAAATGGTACTATCATTCGTAGGAACCGACACCACATCACTCAATCATCATTCAATCATACTCAAAACACAGAAGAGAGTGATAATGATAATGTGAATAAAGGCGCCACGAACAGCTTGACACATTTTAATATGAATAATAGAATGATTAACGGACATGAGACTCCTACTGCTGAGAATCACGGAGGTGTGAAGACTGGAAGTGAACACCACCGATCAATGACGGATCCCATGATCACTAGAACTGGTAGAGTGGTGCGAAAGCCAGCACGCACCAACCTTTAACTACTACTTAGTATCTATTTTTTTTTTTATATAAAAGAGGATGTTCTATTAAGTTTTTATGCTACTTGTGATATACTCTTTAATCTATGAAATTTATGGTTCATGTTTTGAGGCCTGTCAACTGACATTGTCTTTCAATAGAGATCGAAAAAATAATACATGAAAGCATACTAAAATATTGTATTATTTATTAATTAAACAATAATAGCCGCCACTTCCACACTCTGCTGCAAGGGCCGTAACCCTAACATTTTCTGCCTAAAAATAAAAGTGATATTGTACAGTGTAAAGGCCAATGTCAGGCCCAGTATCACAAAACGTGTATTCAGGATATTAAATCTTTTTTAAAGAAAAAAATATATGACAAGTGCGGTGTTTCATCGGCTACGGAGAGCCCGAAGGTAATTAATATTACTTACGACGCAAATGCAGGAGTGGAGTCGTTACTTGCCCAGATAAACAATAAATTAAATATAGTTTACGGGGTAAAAGAAAAGTTGGATGAATTGAATGAGACCGTCGACCTTTATGCCGAGAAATATAAAGAATTGGACAGATTTAAGACAGAATACATAGAAAAATTTAAAAAATCGGAAAACAAGATTGTTGATTTAACACAGAAATATATATATTTAGAAAAATACAGTAAGGCATTGGAGGAGAGGGTCAGTGTACTGGAGCAGAAGGAGCGTAATCAGAACATAGAACTAATTAATGTTTATGAGGAAGAAAATGAAAAGATTATGGAAGTGTTAGCGAAAATAGCGAAAAAGTTGAAACAAAATCCAGCTGACATCGAAAAAGCTTGGAGGGTAGGCGTAAAAAAAGAAAACAAACAAAGGCCGATAGTGATGGTACAGCGGGGCCAAGCGGCTCGCGACGCCTGGCTAGAAAGCCGTAAACAAGGCCTCACCAATGAAAGAGTATTCAACATCGATGATAATACCCCGATATATTTAAACGAGAATGTCACTCGACAAGTACGTCAACTCTTCTGGGAAACTAAAACTAAGCTTAGGGAGCACTACAAATATATCTGGATCCAGAATGGAAAGATTTTAATAAAAAAGAATGATACATATAAAAAAATTCGACAAGTAAGGTTCAAAACTGACATTAGCACTTTTTCCGAAAAATGCACTGAAGAGGAAGAGTAGGTATTTGGTTCTCAAACTACCTACAGCTTAGATGTGACCTACAGTTTAAAATTTATTAAGTCCTACCGAGTGGTCAAAATTAAACACTGAAGTTACCTACACATAATATTAATTTTAATATATCAACATAGAAATGACAATTTAGGTACATGACGAATTTATGAAATGGAAAGTAATTATAAATACATAAAAGAATAATTATATTTAATACAAAGCAACCTTCATATGAAAGTACCTACAGATAGCTATGACGTGCAACTGAGAGAATTGTATAGACCATCAAGAAAACCAAAACTGCTACCCACTAACTACTAACTGTATCAGCTGGATGGATAATCGAGAAGAAAAAAACGTTATAATAAGTGCGTATCGATGTATGTACCCCCTTTATGCTTCTAATTAAGAATAATTAATTACTACTGATTTTATTATTTAAGTAAAATTAAGTACCTAGTTCGTATTAGTTTAGCATAGTTAAGTTTAGTTAGTTAGTTGTTAGGTTGCAGAATAAATCTTAAACAAGCATAAACTCATGTCATAGTAATATTATAATAGTATCTATTAGTACTGTAGGTATTATATTATCTGGGCTATTAGTATTTTTTTTAATTCTCGTGATTTCGTGTTTAAATATAAAAAGAAAGTAAATGAGACGAGGATAGATCAAAAGTATTATGTTTTAGTACGGTTTAGTCCGAGGCATGTGTAAACAAATAACATGATTATACTTGGATAATCAGTTAATTATGTATGTCTAGTTATGGTACCTATACCATTAGTAATAGTATCTACTGAGCGGTGGTCGAGGTTTGTAATTAACACGGTAATATTATGTGATATGCTTTCAAATCTAAACTAAGATTCTTGTACTTAATACAACAGAGAATTAAAGTCGTAATGTTTTTATTTTTTTTTCTGAGTTGGTGTTAATTGTAAACCTCTCAGAAAGAGAAATGAGAGTTTGTGTCTGCCGACAAACTGCTCAGCAGTTTGGCAGAATGTTGTAATATGTAATTTAAGATAATTCCTGTAAAATAAATAAATAAAAAAAAAAAACTGAGTGAGCCATCAGGAGCCATCTGAGAGCTCTTAGTGCGATTCAAAACAGGGCCTGCATTGGATTGCTTTTTAGCATGGTGATTTTGACAAGCGATTCAATATAGGTTCTCTTTTTTAAACGCGCTAATGACAGTACGGCCTCTGATGTTTTATGTTGTTTTACTTAAATGAGTACTTTCAACCGACTAAAAAAAAGAGTTAAGTAGATTCTCAAATTGGCTGCATGTTTTTAACAATGACTGCGGATAGATTAGGTAGGTATAGCATTGCATTAGAAATACATATGACTTCGTGGAGCATTACCTATCTATTATTATCACAGTGACTTATGATGCTGTCATAGTATTAGAAAATATTATCATATCAGAAGACTTTTCAGATTATCTTGTTTAGACAACGTATCTAAAACGTTATACCTACCCACGCAATAGTAATACATCGTCTATTGATCTTGCTACTACCAGGACTTAGTACTTATTACCAGCAAGATTACATGGGCTACAAAACCGATATATACTTACGTGTCTCTTCTCTCGAGAAAGCGGTTCGATCTTG
Source organism: Ennomos erosarius (assembly GCA_963580505.1). Taxonomy (NCBI): domain Eukaryota; kingdom Metazoa; phylum Arthropoda; class Insecta; order Lepidoptera; family Geometridae; genus Ennomos; species Ennomos erosarius. Next base: position 4,014,122 of record OY757000.1, read on the forward strand.
CTAGGCTGCAATAGTAGGTTGTAGGTACCTAGTTACCTACCAGCCCCCCTATTACGAACGAGCTAGCAGAGCTGCTGACGCGCGTCTGCCGCTCAACTGCTGTCACTTTTCATACAATTTTGACAGCGCTGCTAGCTCCTTCGTAATAAGGGGGCTGATCTTTGACTATTCAAAGTCAAAGCTACAGACATAAAACCAGACAGTTGACTCTTGGAAATTATTTTGACTCTACAACTACTCCGCCCTCGGCAGCCGTACCTACTTACTACTTACATCAAACTAAAGATAATACAATACTTATTACCTGACTAGACCATACTACGACGGAAATAAAGAACATCTGTCAGTAGTTAGATTTTATTGATTATTTCAGATCTCTGACAACATTCCTCGCAACACGATTCACACCTCTAGCCGCGCCGCCTTCCACGCTTGATTAGACGACTGACGACGTGCAGTGCTACTTAAGAGCGGTCTCAACAGCGGCATTCCGTTAGACCACCTGCCGCACCAGACAAACCACTTACAGCACCAGTAAGGCCACCCGCTGCACGAGCCAAACCACCCGCTGCACCCGTCAGACCACTTGCAACATCCGTCAGGTCACTTGTCGCACCCAGATTACTTGAACCACTCGTTAGACCACCCGTAGCACCGGTAAGGCCACCCGTTGCACCCGTCAGACCACTTGCAGCATCTGTCAGATCACTTGTCCCACCCAGATTACTTGAACCACTCGTTAGACCACCTGCCGCACCAGTCAGTCCACCCGCTGTACCAGTCAGGCCCCCTGCCGCACCAGTAAGGCCACCCGCTGCACCCGTCAGACCACTTGCAGCATTCGTCAGACCACTTGTCGCACCCAGATTACTTGAACCACTCGTTAGACTACCTGCCGCACCAGTCAGTCCACCAGCTGCACCTGTTAGACCACCCGCCGCACCAGTAAGGCCACCCGTTGCACCCGTCAGACCACTTGCAGCATCTGTCAGATCACTTGTCACACCCAGATTACTTGAACCACTCGTTACACCACCTGCCGACCCAGTCAGTCCACCCGCCGTACTAGTCAGGCCCCCTGCCACACCAGTAAGGCCACCCGCTGCACCCGTCAGACCACTTGCAGCATCTGACAGATCACTTGTCACACCCAGATTGCTTGAACCACTCATGAGACCACCCGTTGCACCAGTCAGTCCAACCGCCGCACCAGTCAAGCCCCCAGCTGCACCAGTAAGGCCACCCGCTGCACCAGTCACACCACCTGCTGCACCCGTAAGACCACTTGTAGCATCCGTCAGGTCACTTGTCACACCCAGATTACTTGAACCACTCGTTAGACCACCCGTCGCACCAGTCAGTCCACCCGCTGCACCAGTCAGGCCCCCTGCCGCACCAGTAAGGCCACCCGCTGCACCCATCAGACCACTTGCAGCATCTGTCAGATCACTTGTCGCACCCAGATTACTTGAACTACTCGTTAGACCACCTGCCGTACCAGTCAGTCCTCCAGCTGCACCTGTCAGACCACCCGCCGCACCAGTAAGGCCACCTACAGCACCCGTCAGTCCACCCGCTACACCTGTCAGGTCACCCGCAGCATCCGACAGTTCACTGACCGCACCCGTCGAACCACCAGCCGCACCCGTTAGACCACTGGCAGCTCCAGTCAGGCCCCCCGCCGCACCAGTCAGTCCACCCACCGCACCAGTCAAACCACTGGCAGCACCCGTCAGTCCACCCGCTACACCTGTCAGGTCACCCGCAGCATCCGACAGATCACTGACAGCACCCAACGAACCACCAGTCGCACCGGTTAGACCACTGGCAGCTCCAGTCAGGCCCCCCGCCGCACCAGTCAGTCCACCCGCTGCGCCAGCCAAACCGGTTACAGCGCTGCCACCCGATGAAAGAAATTTCGGTATCAGTCCAGCTGCGAGCAGCGCAGCTTCATTGCTTTTTCCGGTTCCTGAAATATAATAATGACTTCACTCGAGACTTAATTTTAGGTAAAATATGGTCAAAATGCTGTCCTGTCTGACATTAAAAAAAATAAGAGAATGATGACTCGCTCGTGTGACTTTCAATCCTATACAAGGTGATCTTGAATTGGTATGTTATCCCGAAAGGGGTGGACTGGGACCATGATAACCCACAAGTTTCGAGAGCCCTACTTGAAACTGGGTGTTTCCAAACCTTCATGGTAAAAAATAAATCCACTCTCAAAATTGCATGAGCAATCGCTATTCGCTACGAGTGTTAAAAAGATACTATAAATACATTTCTAAACACAGTAGGCCTAGCACGAACATTTACGCGCGCGTAAGTGTAACGTTAGCGTACGTCAGTTGTATGGCATTTGATTAGCGCCCCATACAACAGCTTACGTTAACGTTACACTTACGCGCGCGTAAATGTTTGTGCTAGGCCTACAGTTCGTTAACCTCATTTATATGCACTCGGTCAAGGACAAAGTTCAACCACCCAGCTGCGCTAAGCCTATCTTCAAACGTAAACTTTACATGACATATTTTCTTCAATGAAAAACTATTTTTAGGTATGCACATATTAAAATCCAAATGAATAAAAATAGCGATACCAATACCAATATAGATGGTAAGAAAATTATGAGGGTGATGATGATGATGAATAAGATTAAAGATTTAAATCAAATTAAGTAGGTATTACCTCGTAATACAGCAAGAGTAATTAGGACTCCCTGAAAAATAAATATGGATAGTCTTAAAAAGTTTAAGTATATTTATATACCTAATTTTATTTTGATTTGTAATTTGTAAATGTAATATTGGGGGTGTAGGACTATAAACCTAAAAAAAAATTATTTAGCACCAAAAGGTGAAACTCTATTATAGCTGAACGATACAGACAGAAATCTTTGCACGTTCATTCTATGTGAATTAAGTATTTTTTGCTGGATATGATATGTTAGAAAATGTACAATACAGTGAAACTGGCGAGTTTTACTCTAGAAAAAAAAAAAACAAGTTAAGTACCTATTTTTTTTTCTTCTTATATATTGGCTCCATACATAGTGTATTTAGCCAGTGTCAAGTATTATATTTTTTCAGTGTTATGAATATTTCACGTTAAGTCAAGTCTAAGTCATAGTCCAGTCTAAGTCATGCTCCAGTAAAGTGGTGGCAACTTTACTAGAAGCTTCTACAAAATTTTGGAAGCAACACGAAGAACCACGTTTCACCACATTATATCACTTGCCTACACTCATGCTCGTATTTCAGCACTTAATGCGTAAAACGCCACCAACTTTTAACATTAACACTGGAAAAAGCACAAGTTTTGAGAAATAATACAATGCAACGACGTGAACGTTTCCGCGTTCCCGCCAAAACACCTAAAGTACCTATCTATGTTTATTTTTGAAGTTTTAAAGCCACTCTGTAAGCTGCAGAAATTATCAATGACTTTTCTAAAAAGTAATACAGGGTAATTACTAGGTACCTAATACTTACCACTATAAACAATATCAGAGTTGTTAAGAGAGCCATTATAAGCGACCGCTGAAGGGCAAGCTACTTTTCAGTTAAATGGTTTTCTTACTAAACACTGAAGTACTTATATAAAACTTAAAAAAACACTTATAGGGGTTTTACACTTAGTTTAATTAAACTAGTTAAGGAATTAAGGAAATTAATCGATACGCCTATGCTGTTATCTTAATGTATTCAGTCTAAAAAACTATGTTGCAGTTGACAGAAAAACTAATAAATTCGGTATTTGCTTCGTTAATAATAAGTCATTATACTTTGCCATGTTTTTTTATTTGATCATGTATAATTATAATAATTACCACGTGTGTAAATATCTACGTGAAATACACAGATCACACTTTTTTACGTCAGACTTCTCTACACTTAGGGCATTTAATTTTGACCACGCTCACACACCTGCCCCTATGACGAACGAGCGCTGCTGACGCTCCACTGCTGTCAATTTTCATACAATTTTGACAGCAGTTGAGCGGCAGACGCGCGTCAGCAGCGCTGCTAGCTCAATCGTAATAGGGGGCAAATCAAATGCCATACAACTGCCTTACATTAATGTTACACAGGCCTACAGCTCGCACAGACAATTAGTAGAATAGCTTTTTAGGTAAATGTCGATCGTCGGTTGGGAACGAACTGGGGCCGTACTGTGAGCTCTTGGCGCGATTCAAACCAGATCCTATATTGGATAGATTTGTTTTTTTTAATATGAAGATTTTGACTAGCGATCCAATATAGGCTCCGTTTTGACTCGCACTAAGAGCTCACAGTACGGCCCCTGGTAGGCCTGTAGATGATTCAAGATCGTTGTGAATTAGTAGAATTGGCCTCCAGGCGGGCGACTGCGGCCGAATGCCAAGTGCTTGCGGTCGCTTTGCTGCTGTTGTTACCTTGCTACTGTAGTACGACCGCCTGGTCATTACCCGAAAGTACAAAATGGTGGGACATTTTGTACTTAATCTACAGAATGTTATTGAATTCATTAGCATCCTTTGAAACTAGATACCTACTCCTTATACCGGTCATGTGTGGACCAAAATTTTTGAATTCTAACACATTGGTTTGGTAATAATAATAACTCCAAAAAATGGAATAACTTACTTAATCAAATGCTACAATACAACATTTAATTAAAATAATGAATTACTGTTTTTAATTCGTACATACAAGGTATAAAGCGTTTAAATGTATCAAAATCATCCGCGCCAACCGCGTTAGGCGCCGCAGCAATCTTTATAATTTTCAATAAAAATAATTTTACACTCTTTACTCTTTAATAATCATCTATAAATGATGTACTATCATGGGCTCAATTTATGCTAATGAATTAAATTACATCCTGTATAACATGCTAATTTTTTACAATGCCAGTGTAATAAAGTAAGTATACTACTTAAGTACTTTAGTACCTAACCTATTTTATTTTACACCATTAAAACCGTTTTATTTCCTACTAGCAACCCACCGCCCGGCTTCGCACGGGTTACCTTCTTTTTTTTTTTGATTTATTTCTATAATCCACCAGCGTTACATTTTACATACATTATAAAGTTAGAAATTAGGTTACAATAAGGCCAAAAGAGGATTATACAATTAAATCTCTTATTTAGCTTGATGCCCTACCAGAGGAAGAATGAAGACAGGGATAGATATGCATATTTTTTCATATTCATTTATTCTGTTTCCACATGCACATAGAGGAAAATCATGAATTGTGAATAAAGGCAGGCGCGTACCTAATGAATAGAATAGAATAGCGTTTATTCAACTTCACAATAATGCTAAGTTACACAATACACAATAAAAAACAAAAAGTACAAACCAGGATCTTAATTAAGTTTTACATTAAACTGTGCATATTAATTATTAAAAAAGAATTAATGCGTAATGCGCAAATGAGATACAGACAGACAGATCAAAAAGAACAGTAATTTTTTATTTTTTTTCTTCTATTTTGGCTCCACACAGTGTATTTATTTAGTTATTTATTTATTTATCTAAGATTCACATCTTATTACTATTTCCACTATAATACAGTTATATGCTATGCTGAACTTAAGCCAAATCGAATCTACATTTTGTATTTTGGACATAATTTACAGCCAATTAGGAGAAGCTAGGTAACTTAGGTACTAAATGAAAAACAAATTAATGATAACAAATTGATGAATATTGGCAAAAAAGAAAACATGACTTGGCTCGAGGTAGGTAAGTACATACGGAGTAAGTACATATAAGATTTAGCTACCAAAAACAGTGCGGCGCGAAAACAATATATATTAGTTAGTAGGTAGGTTACTATATGGCGTACCACAGAGCTATGAAACAAATGACGCTTCGCCTATAGATAGAGACGAAATTAATCATAATATGGCTGCCGAACTTCGGTACTAGGTTCTCCTCTGTGTCAGTTTGACAGATGAACATTCTCAAAAATTATCACCAAAATGCCTCATTGCGCTGTGATTTGGTGTACTAATAAGACTAAATACGTAACTAAACAAAATTCTGGCGTTACATACCACAAGTAAGTAATAAAACACACTTTTTAGCTATTGAGACAATTTCTAGAAATAGGGTAACTTCGCTAGTTTCCGACCACCAGTGGAGTTGTCAAGTTTAGGTTGCATAAAAAAATGTACCAGTATCATTTTTTGACTTGAAGCTATTAATATACGTTTCAAATATACTCTATTTTATTAGAATACTAACTGACCCGTCCCGGCTTCGCCCGGAGTAATTAATTGTAGGTACCTACGCCCTAACCCTGTTCATGGAAACAGGGAAGCGAAAGGGAAAAACGTAGAGGAAAAGAATGAATGGATGGGCCGGCGAAAAAAAAGTCCCATCCATTCATTTTTTTCTCCTACATTTTTCCCTTTACCTTCTTTCTAACCTTCAACAGGATGAGCACTTCCAAACTCCGTGCAACTTGTCTATCCTTTACTCAAAAGTTTTCCTTATTCAATTAGTAAGTATCTTGCCCTTTTCATTTAACGTGAGTGGCGACACGCAAATAAAATGTATAAAGATTACAATGAATGTTAGTATAATAAAACTTGGAGAGTCACTTATACTGTTAATGTAAGGCTCTTCAAAATGTGTTTTATTTTGGTATTTTAATATTCGGTCTAATGTTATTTATTGATTCTAAGATTCGATCACAATATTAGTATGTGCAGTTTATTATATATCTTTTGTATGTTATGTCATTTGAGGAGTATTCACTTGTCTTGTATATTTTGTGAATGGTATTCTTGTGTCATTATGTCTGTGGTATTTCGGTCAAATGAGTATTATTTATTTTGTATGTTATTCAAAATGTCGTTCGATCAAGCGTTGGTATTTCAAGTGTATAATTGAGATTTTGTATTTCGGTGATTTTTTACTTACCCATTAGTTACATAACAACCTATTTGGAATCCAAAGTGGTCGGAAACCCACCTACACATGTCCAAATTTTGGAGAAGTGAAGTCGGGTTTCTGACACGGTCGAAAACTACATTTTCTCAAAGAATGTTTCATCTGTTTTCCACCACCCTTATTATCATAGTTTAATAGCAGTATCTTGTTAAAAAACCAATAAACATGTTTAGCAATTCATTGACATCTTTAAACAACAGTCAAAACTGCTAATGATAATGAAGTAACCAATACTTTCTGTATAAGATTCGGCTCTCTACTATTTAACCGATTTCCACTATTTGATATTTTTTTCTCACTGAAATGCTTACTAGAGAGAAAAATGTAATATATATAAATAATTTGAGTAGGGTTGACATCAGAGTAGCGAATAATATATATTTTGAGATTTGTTCATCTCAAGCATTTTGTTTTTTGTATTTGTTCATCAAACGTACATTAAACGGTTGGATATAAGAAGTGGTCGCAAAACCGGCGAACTTACCCTACGGTACAAATACCGATAGTGATGTAACGCGCTGGTTAACCTTATATCGATACATCGATAGTTGCCATCCGGAAATGTGTTTCCAATGTTTTCAATTTATTTTGTAGTTAAATTTACTTCCACTAATTAAATTATGAATATCTTCTATGTTTATTAGGTTTCCTAGAGATCCTACTATAAAAGATAAATGGATATTCGCAACAGGAAAGTGCAATTGGTCTCCTAAAAAACACGATACGAGGACATAATAATGATTATTCAATTTTATTATTATGTCCTAAAAATAAAATTGTATTTTCAGATGAATTCTATTAAAAAGAAATATGACACTCGCAACACTACTAATGAATCATCAGCAAAACGTAGAAAGGTAAGTATTTACATAAACTGAAGATAAACTACCTCTATACTTGGTATAAATAATAAAACGTATCCATAATATGAACTGAGCTTTGCAATAAAATAGGTAAAGTGGACTGTATCTCACCCGCTAACATGTACCTACCTAACCTACCACACGCTCAATATATTTATTTATTTATTTTAGATTTATAGGTACCGGTATATTTATTGGCTGACCATTGTCGACCTAGAATAGAATATAATAGAATTAAATAACACTATTACACATAGAAATATACACAAAAGATATAGGTAGGTATTAAAGTGTACCTAATGATACAATCAGGTAAGAGGTACCTTACCGCGTACCTAACTCATATCAATCTATCGATAAAAATATATCGACACAACCCGCAGCACGTTTTGCTGACAGCAGTGGCACTAATGACAAGACAATTGCAATATATGACATCTGCGCAGGTAAACCATAAAGGTTTCATTGTAATACCTGACACGCTTGAATTGTATGAGAAGTGTCAAAAAGGCGCCTCTATGTAGAGGGGAAGCGTTTTTTTTTTTGCTCTGTGTGGCGTACTAACGACGTATTTCAAACATGGTTGTATGTAGTTTCAATACACAGAGTACAAGGAAATGTCAAATTCAGTTGAGTGAATTACAGAGTACGTTGTCGATTTGTCAATAGAAATCCAATAGAGTATTATGTCTTCCATAAAATAAGGATAGAATATTAAACTCGATACATAATTATTTTAAACAACTAAACTAATTTATAAAACTAACAATACCTATAATCTTTATAACTTTTTAAAAATAGAACAAAATATTATTACTAAAACCCCAGATTAAATTCTTACATACAACATGATGTAATTTGTCAAAAATTTAAAACTTAAAACTAAAGATCCCCCGCGCACTGACCTGGGCCAAAAGTACCCAATACACGGGCGGCGGTAGGTTAAACATTAAAATATAACACCATTAATAGCAAAGCAGTAATCACGCAGACTTGTTAATAACATAATAACAGCCAGTGTCAAGTATTGTTATTTTTCATCGTTAAAGAATATATCACGTAAAGTCAACTGTTACTCATAGTCATAGTCCAGTCTAAGTCAGGTAGTCGTAGTCCAGTCTAAGTCAAGCTCCAGTATAGTGGTGGCAACTTTACTAGAAGCTCCTATGGAATTTTAGAAGCAACACGAAAATTCACGTTTTACCACATTATATCACTTGCCCACACTCATGCTCGCAATTCAGCACATAATGCGTAAAACGCCACCAATTTTAAACATTAATACTGGAAAAAGCACAAGTTTTGAGAAATAATACAGTGCAACGACGTGAACATTTCCGCGTTCCCGCCAAAACTCTCAGTATTGGTTTTATTATGTAGAGCCCATCATTTTTTTTTATTACAAGTGGCTTCAAATAATCCAAGATATCTCGCGGTGGACGTTATACAGGGTTATAGGCATAGACATAGATATATAAATCTATGGTTATAGGCAACTCAACGTATTCCCGGGCGGCAAAAACAAATATTTTGAGGCTTTGTTACTTAATAAAGAAACTGGCTAATCAAATATAATGTTCCAATAGTTTTTTATTTTTAGGTAGGTAACTTACTTAATCATAAAGCTTTTATGAAGAAGTAATGTGAGTTTTTACGAGAAACAAATTAGCGTGTGAGGTAGCTAAAACCTTTTTTTAATAAAAAACAAATACCAAAAGTTTTGTGGTTGATTGCTCTGCTCTATGGATATTAATTTGGCAAGGCTTAAACATGGCTTAAACAGTAAACACTGAGGGCGGTTTTTGGCGGGAACGCGGAAAAGTTCACGTCGTTGCATTGTATTATTTTTCATAACTTCTGCTTTTTCCAGTGTTAAAGTTTAAAATTGGTGGCGTTTTACGCATTAAGTGCTGAATTACGAGCATGAGGTGGGCAAGTGATATAATGTGGTGAAACGTGGTTATTCGTGTTGCTTCCAAAATTCCATAGAAGCTTCTAGTAAAGTGTCCACCACTTTACTAGAAGATGATTTAGACTGGACTATAATATTGTGAGGTCTGGATCGGATATGCAGTGGAAATAAGAAAGAGATTAGCAACACTATGATGTATATTGAATAGTCTATCAAAAATACAGTTACTAAAAGCAGGCACAATAATAAAGATTATAAAAGAACACAACACGTCTTTCCTTAGCAGATATTTTTCCTGGAACTCTGTCAAAGTATAAACAAATCGGTAGCATGGCAACGGGCATAGATAACATACACAGAGGTTGTAATATTGATGTATGCTACCTCCTTTAACACTTTCCCTCATCAATTATTACAAATGTTCTGCAGGCCCAAGTCGGCAACAATCTTTGTAAGCCTGGGTCTTGGAACTGCCTTTGTCATAAGGTCTGCCAGCTGTTCCGCCGATGATGTTTTCTGGACATCAATGTGGCCTTCTTGAACCATCTCTCGGACAAAGAAATGCCTCACACTAATGTGTTTAGTTCTTTTATGGAACTTAGCCAAGAAATGATTCCTCCGGCAAACAGACATACAACGCCAGTCGTAGAACGGCCTGTTTGTTCATCTCCTGCATGGTCTGCATCACTATAGCCTTCGACGTTTGTACTATTACAGGTCGACCTGTATATTATACCGTGAGCCATAGTTCCTTTGAGGTATCTGAATATCCTCTTAACTCGTTGCCTGCTTTGGTTGGATTTTCCAAGCTTCTGGATACAACTCCAACAGCATATGCTATGTCGGGACGAGTGCCTGTCATCAGGTACGCTAGTGCACCTACAGCCTCTCTATATGGAAATTTGTTTTCCTCAGGATTTCCTTTCCCTGATTCTCTAGTTGGGTATCTTTCTATTGGTGTTGAAACCGCATTACAATCCGTCATCCGAAAACGTTCTAAAATCTTTTTAGTGTATGACTCTTGCTTGATTGCAATGGACCCATCTGTTGACTGCTTTATCTCTAAGCCCAAGTAATAAGACGCTGGCTTCGAAGTTATCTTTAGCGTATTTCCTAAGTCTTGTAGAAAACTATTTGCTAACTTCGCATCTGTAGCCGCTACGAGCCCGTCATCTACGTACAGGGTGATCAGAATTTTCTTGTCTCCTATATTCTTACTGAAGAGACAACAGTCAGCTGTATTCTGTACAAAGCCTTTCTCGAGTAGAATCTCTTCAAAACAAGAATTCCAGCATCGCGGTGCTTGTTTCAACCCATATAGACTCTTTTTTAGTCTACATACTTTTGATGTTCCGTCATCAAATCCTTCAGGCTGCTTCATAAAGATCTCTTTTAGCTTGCCGTTTAGGAACGCTGTCGACACGTCGAACTGTGTCAAATGATGTTTTTCTTTAGCGCTGACACTTAATAAAGCCCGTACTGTAGCCATCCTTGCAACGGGACTGAACGTCTGTTCATAGTCAAGTCCACGCCTTTGCTTAAAGCCCTTGGCTACAAGTCTCGCCTTATATTTGTCTATACTACCATCTGGGTTTCGTTTAATCCTGTACACCCACTTGCACGGAAGTGCCTTTCTGTTTGGTGGTAGTTTGTTTGGTGGTAGTTCGCATTTCTCCCAAACTTCATTTTCTTTTGGAGACTTCATCTCTCTATTCATGGCTTCTAACCACTTGTCACCGTCACCCCTTTCCATGGCTTGATCATATGTTTCGGGAAAAGTCTCCGTACCCACAAAACATACGTAATCATACAATCTCTTTGGGCGTGTGAGGGTTTCTCGATCACGTAAATTATATCGAGGTTCCTGGCTTACAGATGGCTCAATCACTTCCAGCTCTTCCTCAGCCTCAACGAACTCATCGTTTGGACTCTCGTAATCTAGGTCGCTTTCACCATGATTATGAACGTCGTCTTGTTCTCTACGTTCACCTTCATGTTCATGAACTTGGTCTTCACTTGTCCTATCTCCCTCTAGGACATGTTCATGATCTGTCGGTTCAGGGTCAGGCTCTGGTGAGGTCTCAACGCGTTCATTATCTTCCTCTGCTTCGTTCGAGCTAGCAGGTAGTCTGGTGGAAATCTGGAATTCAACATCTGTCTCAAACGTTATGTCTCTAGACCTCATTGTTATCTTTCCATCCCAGACACGATAACCATCGTCGTTCGTATCCTATTAGTCTGCCCTTAATCGCTTTCTTACAAAGCTTTTTGCGATTTTGCTTTGGAATATGAGCGTAACATTCACTACCAATTATTCTCAGATGGCTTATCTTCGGCTTTATCCATGCCACAGCTCAAAAGGTACCTTATCTCCGTGTCTAGTAGGACCTGTTCTATTCAGCACGTACGCGGCAGTATTAATGAGCTCTGCCCAGAGCATTTGCGGTAGCTCTCCTCTCGCGTGCATCATAGACCTTGCAGCTTCAACCAGAGTACGGTTCTCTCGCTCACTACAGCCGTTCTGCTCCGGCGTGTAAGGCATTGTTAACCTTTGCTGAATGCCATGTCTCTCCAGTAAATTCCGAACGTCTTTATTATCGAACTCTCCTCCGTTATCACTGAGTAACGTTTTAACCGTATGTCCAGCAGATTTCACTTCTTCAAGCATCTGTACAAGTTTATCTTTTACATAGGACTTGTTTCTGATGAAGTAAACCATGCGGTATCCGGAATAGTCGTCTTTGAAAAGTACGTCATATTTGAATTTTCTGAAGCTCTCTTTCTCGAAGGGCCTGCATACATCGGTATGAATCAACTCTCCTACAGTTGTCATTCTTTCCCTTGTTCCAAAGGGTTTTCTATGTGACTTGCCATATAAACAACCTTCACACTTGACATTATCAGGTTTCAACTTAATACCTAACTCCCTTTCTACAAATTTACTGACGTATCTTTTGTCTTGGTGTTCAAGCCGCTCATGATACACCTGGAGAAGGTTGTTGCCTGTCAGTGCATTAACTTCTATCGTTGTTTTCTTAACTGGCATCACAGTCTTCATCTCTAACTTGTATAACCCTCCAAACGGAACTCTTTTTCCAACCACTACTGTAGTGCTGTCAACATTAAGCTTACATTCTGTGTTTGTACCTATGAATATGCTTTTCGGAATTCTATCCTGCGCAGCTAGTGGTGAAAATAAATTCTTTGTTAGAGACGGTACTAACCAGACATCGCTGAGTGTTATATTCATTTTGCCACTGACATTTGATTCAACTATGATGGTACCTTTCCTTATCGCTGGAATAACACTACCGTCAGCAGTTGTCACCGTGTGATCTATATCAAATTCGTGAAAATCTTTGAAGTAATCACTCCTCACTGCTATATGTGTCGTTGCTCCATTGTCGACATACCAACTCTCTCGATCTGTTTGTCCTTTAGAGCAAGCATTCACCATCAGTGTGATATTCTGGACTTGCTTAGATGTTGAGCTTGGTGCTGACGTGTTTGGTTTAGGTGGCCTCCCATCCTTAATCCACTTGGCACACTTGCGAACTCTATGTCCTTTACCGGAGCAATAGTTGCATATCAGCTGCTCATCTTTGTTCTTCTTTATCTGCTTCTCAGGGCGTGTGGTCACTAATGCTTGTTGACTCGCATCGTCTTTGCTATCTAGTGCCCTCTCAAATGCACAGAGATGACTCGTTAAGTTGTCTACTGTTCTTTCACTTTGGCTTAGCAACAGCCAACTAGATTTGAACGCGAAAAATTTGTCACTCAGGGTATCTAAGACTTGGCGGCAGAATAACTGGCAAAGCGGTGGTACCTACCTAGACGAACTTTGCAGAAAAGTCCTACCACCTAGTAAAAAAGTCCTACCACCTAGCTACATCGGTCACTTTAGTTCTCCTGCGGATCTCCTCATTACGGATCTTATCTCGCAGGAAAACACCGAGCATTGCTCTCTCCATAGCCCGTTGTGCGACTCTGAGCTACATACCTACTTTGATATAATCTAAAACTATACTAGGGAGCATATACCTAATTCTGTATTACAAAATCAATGTTATTCAATTGTTATTTACCCTAGAATAGTGTCCTGCTATTAAAAAAATAATACTAAGGTAATAGTAGGCCTAATTTTTAAGGCTTTAGTTGACAGTGGTGTCGATTCGGTGGTACACCGACTAACCTAAATTTTCTCTAATTTTAATTTAGTGCGGTCAAACATCACTTTGCTATTCGGACATGACACCTCTAACTAAAATTTAGAGACGATACGTCTAAATTACTCAACTTAGTTTACAAGCATGTTTAAGCTATTCGGGGAACACATTTTAGAGAAGTTTCTGCCTAAAATTTTAAACGTAAAATGACAAAATAGACGGCACCTAAAATATGGCGATTAAAATTAGATTATTATGAATCCAGTAATTTCTCTGATAAACTGGTTAACTGGTTTGTGATAGGAATGCCCGAGTAAAATATTGCACAGCCCGTAGGTATGCACGACCAGGAATGCACGGCCCGGAAGTGGTTCACATGGCTTCAAAATATCAGGCAGGCAGGTCCAATACGGGTCACCAGGTCGTCGGTCCACCTAGTGGGGGGCCGGCCTACGCTGCGTCTTCCAGTTCGTGGTCGCCACTCGAGAACCTTTCTTCCCCATAGGTTGTCAGTTCTACGAGCGATGTGGCCTGCCCATTGCCATTTCAACTTGCTAATCCTAAGAGCTACATCGGTCACTTTAGATCCTGCGGATCTCCGAAGGGAAACACCGAGCATTGCTCTCTCCATAGCCCGTTGTGCGACTCTGAGCTTAGTAATGAGGCCAACAGTTAGAGACCACGTTTCAGTTCCATAAGTCATCACTGGCAACACACATTGATTGAAAACTTTTGTTTTCAGGCTTTGTGGTATTTTGGGTAATTAATGACCTAAACCCTTTTAAATATCCTATTTTTGCATGAGCTTACCTTACGTCTTGGAAGCCACCCACCACGTTTAGCGGTTTGGGATGTGCGTTGTCTGTCAATCAGTCAGGACAAAGTCTTTATATAAACTGTTTTAATTCTTATAAATAACTAGCTGACCCGCCCCGGCTTCGCACGGGTTTATTAGTTTTACGCCCTATTCCAGTCTCAAGAAAATGAGAAGGAAGGGGGAAAAGATAAGGGAAAAGGACGAATGGAAGAATGGGTGAATGGAAGCAGGTGCACCTTCATTCATTTATCCTTTTCCTTTATTTTTCTCCCCCGCCCTTCTCGCTTTTTTTATCAACGATAGGCTAGCATTTGACCCCGGCTCACCTGATGGTAAGTGACGACGCGGTCAACGATGGAGCATGCTTGCCTAGAAAATACCGGTTCACTCTGGCCTTAAAAACTCCCAGATTATATTTGTCAGGAAACAAAGACGCTGGTAAGGTGTTCCATTCCTTCGCTCTCCGAATTATAATAGCCTACATAGCATAGAGCATAGAAAATAGTTAGTTGGACATTACTGCAGCTGTCTGTAATGAGTGAGGTGCTGGCCGCGATTAATGATGGCCAAGAGCAAGGTGTAGCGCAGGTCCAGGCCATCACATCACGGTCAGCATTGCAGCCATTGATGGATAAGCTGGAATAAAGGCCGTTTTTTTTGAACGGGTTAATGCTGTTAATCTCTACCGACCTTTACAGCGTCACCGGGCGGGAGAGCAGGCGCTTAAGGCACCCAGCTGACAAAAGTGGGGGGCAACTAGCTCAAGGGTACCCCTGGGGTGCGAGCCTCAGCTTGGGATGTTGCCGGGATCAGAGGATCGAGAAGGCTACGTCCGCTGGAGGAGTGGACTCTATGGAATGTCGCGGCCGTTCTAGCTAACCTACGGGGGGTAGGTACGTCGACCTCGCCGGCGGCGGGGTTGGTGTCTGATTGTGTCACGCTTACGCTCGTATCCTATACCGGTGCCAAAATTGGTACCTGAGCCAGAAGGGAAAGACTAGTCCGGTGATCCTAGCGGTGCCGAAACAACGGCCGCTATAGGATCTTCCGGGTCGCTCAAGACGTGTCTTGGGCGACGACGACGATATGAATAAAGGCCGAGACCGAAGGTCAAGATTTATGGACTGTGATCTGATATACCTAAATAAATAACTTGAATTTGAATTTTTTTTTATTTTTTTTTAACATAAGTACACTTTTTTCGATAACATAAATTAACCCAAATTACCTATTTACATAATATAATAAAATATATAATTCTTACAGAAACTATGGAAACATACAAAAAATAACCTTGAATTCGTTACGCTCAGGATTTTAGTTGCGTACGTACGTGAGAAAAGCCTAAAATTTCCCATTATTTGCGTTAGGCTCCTCCCTCGGTTCTATTCTGATTTGGTGTCCAGACATAGGGGTTATTACTACATCGAGGCGCAGCACTAGTTTTGTGACGTCACCAGAGACCCGGTACCGACGCAGCACGTGAGCTAACGCCGTCTTCATGGACATCAACGCGTATGTTGTCCCTGAAACAAACAAGGCTGTACTGTATCTGACCTTCGAAAATTGAAAATATGGCCATATCTTCCTACAGCCTGGCATTTCTCATATAGAAGTCCTACTGAGTAAAAGTAACTAGATGGCGCGGGCGGTAGTAGGTTTCACTTGCATAATTTTATTTGTTTGATCGAATCTCTGTTTTGCTGTATTAACTCAAGCATATATTTTACGTCAAATCATTAATTATGATGTCTCAATAAAAAGTGAAGTGCATCTCGCAAGCGCTATTTTTCATTTTTTGTAGCTGTTATAATAAGCATCACTACAAAATGAATAATGAAAATGTGTCCTGTTGGGAAATATGCAGATTTATGATGCTGATGATAAACCAATAATAATTAATTAGATGAACAAGTTCCAATAAGGGAAATGTGCTATACTTGTAGGTTTTTTTTACTCATAATTTAAGTGAAGTGTAATGGGTTTTGCAATTTTTCACCACCAAATATTCGTTGATCACTTTTTCCTGTAGGTATATACAAGGTGACATTGAATTGGTATGTCATCCCGAAATGGGGGGACTGGGACCACGATACCCTACAAGTTGTGAGAGTCTTACTTGAAACTGGGTGTTCCCAAAATTCCATGGTAAAAAATAAATCCACTCGCAAAATTGCACGTGCGATCGCTACGAGAGTTAACAATTCATTTCTAAACACAGGTCGTTAAACTCATGTATGTGCACTCAGTCAAGGACGAAGTTCAACCACGCAGCTGCGCTAAGGCTATCTTCGAACGTAAACTTTACATGGCATTTCTTCAATGAAAAACTATTAATTTAGTAAAGTCGTAGAAGAAACATTGTCTACCTTGGGGTGTAGATTTACCCCCTTTCGGGATAACATACTAATTCAAGGTCACCTTGTATGTATCACTGATCTTATATCTTCGCTTACCTATACAACCTCTCCTTCCCAGTCCGAAACTAGCAAACGCCTTGCTGACGTTGGCCGGCAAGGATCCATCCAGCCACCGCTCAGGGCGGAACACGTCCGCGTCCGGTCCCCACGACGAATGTCGATTGACGTGGTAGATAGACACGTAGCAACTGCTTCCAGATGGCAAAATGTAGTTTTCTAAACAACAAAGTAAAATTGTAATCCGAGAATTCCCTGACCTCCTAGGTTTGGTGACATGAATTTAGCGGAACGTTTAGGTAGTTATGGGTACATTTTTTGAGTTTGATCTGTACTAATTCCATTTCTGTCATAAATAGACATTTTAAAAATGGCTCACTGCTGGAACACGGGAATTCTCACATGGACAGAGTGATAAGGCCCTAATTCACCATGCAGGCCAAGCGCGGGTTGGTGGAAGACACAATCATTGTGTTCGCATTGGCAATTCTTGAACATACCGGTTTCCTCACGGTATTTGCGATCAAATTTCGCACATAATTTATAGGTACCTTGAAAAGATTTGCCATAATATGCAAGAAGCCGTGTGGTCCGAGTGAGAGAATAGGACAATCTCATCTTTTCCTTTGAGTGTCGTAAGAGAAGGAGTATTCAGAGAATAAGCAGCAGCACTTTCCTCGGTACATTAAAATCTGCGATTACCAAGACGGCTGCAAAGAGTGAGTGTTTATGGCAAACCACCATTATACGCGTTTTATTTATAGGGAAAGCCCATTTCCAGCAGTGGACGTCGATGATGGTAGCAGTGTTCGCCTCGGTGTATTCAAATTTTCTGCTATCACCAAGACGCCTGCCACCGAGAGTGTTGATTATGGAAAATGTCTATAAGCGTCCAAATGTCAAAGCAGCGTTTTACGGGGAACGTCTGTTCCGTGTTGACCGTCTTCCAGCTGCGTGAATGATCCAGATATTTTGAGGTGGACCAAGAGAAAAAACTTCCCGTGGTCCACCCGGTGAACTAAGCAGGTGGACCACGGGCAATACCCGGAATGATCTGATATAAGGAGTTCATTGTGTAGCTACTCACTTAAATGTATTTCCTTGTCCAGAGATCTTCCTAGTGTGATTACAGTGGGATACAGCCTCATGGTTTCTTTGATGGCAGCTTCCAAATATTTCATCTTCGATATGTCTTGTCTATTAATATCCCGATCGGATCCTTGAAATACTTCTTGTAGTCTATAAAATTAATCAGGGATTTACTTTAAATTAATTTTAATTTGTTTCATTAACTAATGTGACCCTTTTAGCCCTCAGAATCAGCAAGTTGAAATGGCAGGCCACATCGCTCGTAGACCCGACAAGCGACGGGGAAAAAAGGTTCTCAAGTGGCAACCACGGACTGGAAGACGCAGCGTATGCCTCGCACCACTTGGTGGACTTTGGGGGAGGCCTATGTTCAGCAATGATGAACGTCTTCAGGCTGATGATGATGATCTGGTTACATTACTCTGAATAACACAAGCTCAAGCCCAAACCATTTTGACATTAAAATTATCTGCGATTTTCAACTTTAACCAAAACCCCTTAGAGACCCCTAAAATTTTAATATAAACCAACATAAAAGTTGTGCTCAGACTGGAACCAGTGTTACTTATAATAAAAAGCTTTGTGCTTGCTTACTCTTCAAAAACTTTTCTCTGTATTTCAGGATAGGAGCCGAGAGTCAAAAGCGTGTTGCCGACTGTGTGGTAGGTGGTGTCGAACGCTGCAGCTATGAACGTGTTCACTTCCTCTATTATTTCAGATTCTGTTAAGGAGTCTTTTTCTGATAGCTCTAGGAGTAGATCAAGGAACGATTTGTATCGACAACTCGATGGTTCTGTAAAAAAAATATTTAGGAATTAGAATAAGGCACCTAAATTAGGGGAATGGGTGTAGTTTTTGGCACGTTTCCTAGCCTTTAGCATTGGCCCTTAATATAAAAAAAAAACACAATAATATTACATGTATATCCTCGTGTATACAGGGTGTTACCAAAACCTTGTTAATTAAATAGAGGATGTGTTACATACCATTAAATTCGATGGCTTTGCCTTCTCGTGCTATTAGATTAGCCTTCTTCTTTCTTAAAACCTGAAATTTCCCAGTAAGCTATAAATTTTGGTACTAGGCAGCGCCGGCCCAAGGTCAGAGCAGCGCGAGCGGTCGCTCTAGGCGCCAGAGGTGAAGGGACGCCAAAATATCAGCAGATGCGAAAAAAAGCGCCATGAGCCAGGAGCCATGGCGAGTCAATTCAAGCGCACTTCTTTCTACACAGCATACCTTATTTTTCTGAACTCACCAGGACCATGCTTAAAAAATTTTCGCGCTCGCTTTGCTCGCGTTTTGCGTTTTAGTATATATATTTATTTATTATTATCCTATAACAGTAGTTGCGTTCATTTCCACAGTCCAAACGCTCAGATTTTTTGCGATCGCGCTGCTATTTTACGAGCTACCCGGCAGTATTT
Source organism: Ennomos erosarius (assembly GCA_963580505.1). Taxonomy (NCBI): domain Eukaryota; kingdom Metazoa; phylum Arthropoda; class Insecta; order Lepidoptera; family Geometridae; genus Ennomos; species Ennomos erosarius. Next base: position 4,033,757 of record OY757000.1, read on the forward strand.
TTGATTGAGCAAAATTACTACCCATTGCATGCTTATTTATAAGGAATCCGCCAGAACGTTTCAAAAATTTTCGCGCTCTCTTCGCTCGTGCATTTTTTTTAAATATACGTTCCTCTACTTACAGTGGCGTTCATATCCCAGTCTTAACGCTCTGATTTTTCTCTGTCGCTCGCTACACTCGCACTGTGTTGATGTCGCCAAAGTTATAGCCAGCATAAGTATATAATAGTCGGTAATGAAATCACGGAGTAATAAGTTTCTGTAAGGTGGCATCTCCTGTCCCTTTCTCGCGAAGTAGAGCGCCTCCACAGTTACTAAGAAAAGTCTACTTGTGACGTCACATGCCAAAGAGATGGTGTGTAAAGCTACCACAGCTTAGTAATGAGGTACTAGGAACGACCTTGCTCTGTAACACCACTGTAACAAAAGGACCTTATGCACGTGGGTAGAGTGCGAAAATTTTTACAAAAAATCCTGTTAGTTTTTATAAACATCAGAGCATTAGGACTGAAGAAATGTACGCCAGCGTGAAGTCAGTTTGTAGTTATTTTGTTTAGTGTAGTAGTCATTTTGACTTTACACAAAAACATCAAAACAAAGAGCAAAGCTAGCGCAAAAATTACATTTGACCATCCAAATCTTTACAGTAAATTAAAGCAGTGTTGCTACTGTGGCCATAAAATTATTGTATCTATTAAACTTTTCAGCAAAATTATTATTCAAATTGATTATAAATGACATGAAAATAAAGTAGGAATAAAAAAAGACGCGAGCACGAAAAAAATTTACCTATTTACTTAAGTACTTATTTCCATATTGTAAAATCGCTAGTCCTAGACCTAGCCCAGAGAGAGCGGTCATGACCCCCTGGGTCTGCCGTCGGAATGGGGCTATTGCCGCCCAAGGCTCTGTAAGTGGCAGTCCGAGTTCTAACCCTTCGCGGTCCGGATATGGCCCGCGGTCCACCTGTTGCCGACCCTTGATCTACACTAAAAACTGAAGTAAAACCTATGAGTAAAACACAGTGTACGGTTTGCACCCTACACCTTATAAATAGTTTATAGTTAAAATAAGTTTACGAGTTGTTTTCGTTTATTTAGTTGTTTGTTTGAGTACAATAGTTTAGTTATAGTTAAATAAGTGTTGATGGCGCGGAGGCGATATGTGTACTGGCGTTAAAATAATATAAAACCACAGCTGTGAAGTAAAAATGCTGACCCGCGGGAACGTGTACTGGCAAGCCTTATTGTGCGGTTTGCTCAAACCGTACATGCTCCCGAGGGCGAGATGAGATGAGGTGGATGATAGTACAAGGTGATTTAAAACAATTCAAAGAAATAAAACTTAAATACTTAAATAGACTAACTTATAAATTTCATTCATATCACACTATCAATTGCACCGAATAGCTTGTTTACATTAGGTGACGTCGTCTTGTCCACGCGGGAATACGGATGAGTCACTGGGATCGACTTCGTTTCTCGGAAATTGTCTGGCCGTTGTAGGTACTAGTGGAGTTGTATGGCGGGCTTCAAGGATCGACGAGTCGTAGTGGTCGTAGTGGGGAATGTAGAGGGAAACGTCACCGAGTAGCGAACTCGGGCGCGCCGCCACACGCACACAGCAGCTGCGAGGAGCGCTGCGCCAGCCAGCTGGTACAGCACCACGAATCTATGAACATCGTGTGCAGTAATGTTGCTGGTAGTTCATTCTCGTCGCCTTTGTTCTTCATTTGATTTATTTGTACGTCGATCTGTTTCTTAGTTTTGTAGGTTGATGTCATCGGTCATCTCATCCGCGTAATCTGTGTTCAAGTTTGTTGGTTGCATTAGCACATATGTTTTGAAGGTCTCGCCCTTGATGACGCAGCCATTCATGGAGAGCGATAACGCCGGCCTTGCTGACTCGCTCGGTCGCAGGTAACCTGACACTCGCAGATTGTTGATTCCCCATAGGAGAAATATAGGTAAGTTAAACGTAGGTATAGTTTTACTTTGCTTCCAGCTTGTTCGTTGGTAGTTTATTCTTGTGTTTTCTATCTTCCGTTTCAGGTTCCAGATTATGTCTTCAAAGGAGTTATGTTTTAAGTGTTTTATGTTAATGATTCTTGTTTAATTCATTCCAGGTGCAGTTAGGTAGCTGTGTTTCCAAGCGTTATGCGATACCGATAGCGTCCATGCGGCAACTTGAGTCAGGTTGCAGTTTCTAGTAAGTGTGGCGTTGATGATGTCATATAAGTATGTCGTGTGATACTGACATTTGTTGGTATGTTTGTTATTTCTTCGTTCTTATTTTCTATTGCATGTTTTGTTGTTCATTAAATCGGTAGGTTGACGAATTTTCAAGAATTGTTTCAGCTGTATTAGGCACCCTGTTCCAGTTATTGTGGTCACCGGGGTGCCATCCCTGTTCAGAAGTGTAGCTGGTGTTCTTCGTTTGATTTGGTTCAGCTCTTCTTACATAGTTAGCTAGTTCGCCTTCGTCATAATGTTGTTGGCTCTTGGTGTTGATAGTGTTGTAGTACAAGTTTCTTTTTCGAACTTCCGAGCTTATCGTTGATGCCGGCGCGTAAGGGTGGTAGTGTGATTGGGCCTTGACTAGAGCAGTAGCCACGAATCGATGTATTACGGGAATGTCTTCGTTTGACTCGTGGTTACTAGGAGTTGATGCATTCCTGTGGCCATGTCCCTCGTTATTTCTAGCCAAGTTCACGGAAGTGTCATGTAGCAAAGTATGGTGGTGTGCGTTGCATTGGAAACAACGTTTCGCTGATTTGCAAAGTTTGCCCTTGTGGTCGAACAAACAATTAGTGCATAAGTTGTGTGTTGCAACAAAATTCCATCGTTCGTTTGAATGTAATTTGATAAACTCGGCGCAGTGGAATAATCCATGTCCATTTTTGCAGAGTGGGCATGTAACGTAGCCCGGAACTTTACTGGTTTTGTTCAAGATTGAATGATTGTTGCTTGAGTTATAAGATGTTTGCGGCTTCGCTTCAAAATTTAAGTTGGCACTGTACGCCCTGTATGTTGGATGTAATCTGTTGTTGGATGATGACCCACGCTGTTGTTGGTGAACATTTGCTTGTCGATCTTGTTTGCGTTGTGCAGTTTCCAAAGATGTAAATTTATTTTCTAAGTAGCGTAGGAATTCTGCTAAGTTAGGTAGTTCTCTTGGTTGTTTTAAATGTTCTATGTAGTCGTTGTAGGTGTCAGTATCCAATTTCTGTGATAAGAGATGTACCAGGATTGGGTCCCATGTCGAGATGTCCAGCCCGAGATTTTTTATGGCGTTTAAGCACTCGTTTGATGTGTCATGAATCTTCTTGATTGCAGCAGATGTTTGATGCTGTATATTTGGTAAGTTTAAGATATTGCTGAGATGAGAGGTGAATATCAGCTTCTTATTGTTGTATTGGTTGTTGAGAATCTCCCAACACACGTGATAGTTGTCGGAACAGATAGACAGATGCTGAATCAGTTTCTCAGCTTCGCCTTTCACCTTGCTCTTCAGATACTGCATCTTCTGAGCATTCGATAAATATGAGTTTGTGTGAACTGTCTCAGTAAACAAGTCCTTGAAGGATGTCCAGGTGTTGTAATCTCCTCCGAAAAAAGGTAGGTCCATCTTAGGAGTAGAATGTTCTTTATGTGATACTGACCACATTTTGGTGTTAATAGCTTTCTTCATCTTGATGTATTGTTGTTCATAGATTTCGAAAGTTCTTTCGTAAGCTACATCTGACACTGTTGCTTCGCAATCGATCTCCCAGTGTAAGGAGTCGATCACGTTCCATCTGGATTCGAGGTTCTTGAGAGTGTCCTCAAATTCCCACTTCTCGTTGATTTGTTCTATGTTGATGTTTGCGATAGTTCTGGAAAAAGCCTTGAAGTTACTGTTTTGTTTGCGCAGCATTTCTTCTGATTTGCTAGTGTTACCTTGTGAAGTAGTTTTGCCGAATGTTGTTTTTTTGTTGATTGGTGGTTGATCTGGTTGTTCTTGTTGTAGTTGCAGATGTTGTTGTAGTTTGTGTGATCTTTGAATGTACCTTCCGTACGGTAGGTATGTGCGCCTTGTCTCAATTCAGCCGGTGAGACCCGCTTGTGGGAGGCCAGCCGAACCGATTCGCTACCGCAAAAAGATACATAGGCATGTAGGTATAAATCACACTTTGTTGACCCGTGGACTGTGATGGTATTTATCCTCAGGTTGCTGGTAGTACTTGCAGGAAAAATCACGAACTCACAGTATTTTCACACCGAAACGCGCGATTCGTCCTACGAGCACGATTCTCGAAGGACCAAAAAGATGTACGGTTTGCACCCTACACCTTATAAATAGTTTATAGTTAAAATAAGTTTACGAGTTGTTTTCGTTTATTTAGTTGTTTGTTTGAGTACAATAGTTTAGTTATAGTTAAATAAGTGTTGATGGCGCGGAGGCGATATGTGTACTGGCGTTAAAATAATATAAAACCACAGCTGTGAAGTAAAAATGCTGACCCGCAGGAACGTGTACTGGCAAGCCTTATTGTGCGGTTTGCTCAAACCGTACACACAGAGAACCTTTTCAATTCAATCCTTGTATTCTTTCTTCTATAAATATTCAGTACACACTCAGTACACAATAAACGAATAGAAGCAATAATACGTCTTGACGCTTCGGCTGCTTAACCAGAATTGACTGCTTTTTGGACCTTGTCGTCCCTCCAAAACTTTCCTCCTAAACCTCAATATTATTTTACCGGAACTACCAAGGCAGCCATCGTAATTGGCTGATGGTTCAGCGGACGCTCCTTCCGCCAGTGTGGCCAACCAAAATAGTATTTTTAAACAGTCTACCAACCTCTTAGTATTAAAAAGTGAGAATAAATTATAAAATTCACGACAAAACTAAGAGCCAAACCAACAAACCTATGTATGTGATCGTTGGCCGTTATTATATTATATTATATAAACCTTGTTCCCCAACTCGATGTGCTTAGTTAGCCACCGTCAGACGTCAGAGTAAAATTTACATTCTCTTATTGGATTGCTTCGTCTATAGAAGTTATCTTAACGGGATGCCAATAACCTATCCGCTCCCCTCCCTCTCCGTTCCTTTATTCCCACCTTCCCTTCACTCCCACTTCCATCCACCTTCCACGCGGTGGGGGAAAGAAGTATGCAATAGCATCGGACCCCTACACTACGCATAATTACCTCTCCTATCCCTTTCAATAAAAAAAAACCAACAAACCTCATGGGTCAGTTCCAGGAAAATTTTAGCCGCTGCGAAGTGTTTTCTTTTTGTGTTACTCAAATTGAATATAAAGTCGTTATAGTACCAAAATTTCTTGATGCGTTCGACGAGACACTTTGTAAATACTTCGAAAGCTTCGCCGGCCTTTGCTATTACCTCTTTTTCTTTTACATCGACTCCCATAATAGTTTCTGAAATTAGAACAAAAGGAATGCAAATCGGCATATTTTCAATAGTATAGGTCTAGGTAGGGGAGGCTGGGTACGGTTGAAGCGCGAGGTGTCACTGTGAATCATGTCCGGACCCGCTGCCTGCGTCTCTCTCCCTTGTACCCTACGTTGTGTCTTCCGGTTCGTGGTCGCCACTCGAGAACCTTTCTTCCCCGTCGGAAGTCAGTTCTGTAAACGATGTGGCCTACGCAGTGCGTAGTACCTACGCATTGCCACTTCAATTAGTTTATTTTCACATTATTTATACCCATGTAGAACTTGCTTATTGTAGTATAGGTATGTACTCACTGCATACGAGATTTAGCGCCATATGTCTAAGGTATGGCAACTGATCAAAGCAGCCTCTTCCAACTTCTTGCGTTAAACATGCGACCAGCTGACGGGATTGGACATTGAATTCTGCTATATATGTGTCCAACACGCCCTGATTGAACGTGGGGTTAAGCAATTTGCGATGTCTTTTCCAAACTTGTTCTGCACAAAAATTAACACTAACATAACATAGGACTCATAAATAGTTTGTATGATGTCAAGGAATCTATCACAAATCATACCAAAGTAGACAAAGTTTTTTACGTGTGAACTTTGCAAAAATTTTATTTTTATCTTTACTAATTTCAATTCAATTTCAAATTCTCTTTATTAAATAAATAAAAATACAAGGTTATCACAATTCTAGTGTACATTAAAATTCCTAGTCGTGACGAAAATAGTAAATTAAGACCATCGTTTTGCAGGTTATGCGGCCTATATAAAACTTTTAACATTAAGATTAATATACAATTGGGTAAAATATTTTTTTATCTTTACCGTAGGAGATTATCCTGTTCAATAAGCAATATAATAATTTATATACAGGTAATCATCGGTCCACTTACTGGGGGACCGGCCTACGCTGCGTCTTCCGGTTCATGGTTGCTACTCGAGAACCTTATATACGTAATGAATAATACACTCTATTTACTAGTATTAAGTTAATTGATCTCTATAATTCCAACGAGATAATAATAACCCAAGGATTTAAAAACTGTTTAAAGTTAAAAATGGAGATTAAATAAAGTTTAATGACCGATTTTATGACTGTCGTAGTTTTGTACGCCTCTCCCCATTCTCCCCCTTACATGGACTGTTAAACCTGCCCAGTTTCTTAGTCGGGAAAAACTTTTTCTAATCCAAAAATCTTACCGCCGGCTGTGATCAATCCATCATCTCCGCACAAAGGTTTGAAAAATTTGTAAAGAAAATCCTTTTGTGTACAAGAGTTGGCCACCTCATAGCTATCTTCTGGATTCAACGCCACTTAGAAACAGAAAAAGATAGAACCTGAATTGTGGATTCAACTAATAAGAAACAGTTAATTATCCTTTTAAAAATAGAGTCAAACCGACTTCAGCTTTAATTTCATGGGTACTGAAACCATACTTGCGATGATATTAGGCAATATCTTACATAATTTTTCCAGTTACTTTGATTTAAAAACTTAAACTACCGAACCAATTTTGATAATGTTTCTCTGATCTAAGTCATTATCAACAGCCAGAAGACGTCCACTACTGGGTCTTTATTCCGTATCGATTCCTTACTACGAAACCACACGAATTCCTTCTTCTCTACGTCTTACATAAGAAATCTGCAAAAGTCTATTCTTTATGAAACAAAAACAAAACCGCGCGAAATGAATATGGATTTGTCGCGATTTGAACTGTCAAAAATCAATTGTTTTACCGAGACGCGTTCCGAAACATCAACACATCAAATGATATAACCACTTATGTCATCATCATCATCATCAACAGCCTGAAGACGTCCACTGCTGAACATAGGCCTCCCCCAGGGAACGCCACTTAGAGCGGCTGCTCGCCTCCTGCATCCATCGGCTCCCCGCGGCTTTCACCAGGTCGTCGGTCCACCTTGTGGGGGGCCGGCCTACGCTGCGTCTTCCAGTTCGTGGTCGGCACTCGAGAACCTTTCTTCCCCATCGGTTGTCAGTCCTACGAGCGATGTGACCTGCCCATTGCCATTTCAACTTGCTAATCCTAAGAGCTACATCGGTCACTTTAGTTCTCCTGCGGATCTCCTCATTTCGGATCCTATCTCGCAGGGAAACACCAAGCATTGCTCTCTCCATAGCTCGTTGCGCGACTTTGAGCTTAGTAATGAGGCCAACAGTTAGAGACCACGTCTCAGTTCCATAAGTCATCACTGGCAACACACATTGATTGAAAACTTTTGTTTTCAGGCTTTGTGGTATCTTGGACGAAAAGATAGGTCGAAGCTTCTCGAACGCTGCCCAGCCGAGTTGGATTCTTCGGGCGACCTCTTTGTCGAAGTTGGACCTACCCAATTGGACAGTCTGCCCTAGGTAGACGTATTTGTCGACAACTTCGAGAGTATCGTTCCCAACAATTACCGGTATAGGTGGAACATGGGCATTTGACATGATTTTCGTCTTGTCCATGTTCATCTTAAAACCACCCTGTCGGGAGACTCTACTGAGGTCGTTGAGCATGGTGCTGAGATCATCGAGCGACTCCGCCATTATGACTATATCATCGGCAAAACGAAGGTTAGTGATATACTCGCCATTTATGTTGATGCCAAATCTTTTCCACTCCAAGAGCTTGAAAACATCCTCCAATGCGTTCGTGAACAGTTTCGGAGAAATAACGTCTCCCTGTCTCACGCCTCTCTGCAATGGGATCCGTTCCGTACTCTGGTCCTGTAGTCGGACTGACATAGTGGCCTTACTGTACAAACACTTCAACACTTCGATATACCTATAGTCAATTTGGCATCGCTGTAAGGACTGCAGCACCGCCCAAGTCTCGATTGAATCGAAGGCTTTTTCATAGTCCACCAACGCTAGGCATAGCGGCCGATTATACTCTTTGGTCTTCTGTATAATCTGGCGTAGCGTATGGATGTGGTCTATGGTGCTAAAGCCTTTTCGGAAACCGGCTTGTTCGGGAGGCTGGAATTCATCAAACCTGCGTGCGAGACGATTCGTAATGACCCTCGAAAACAGCTTATAAATACACATGACTCAAGAGCGAGATGGACCACTTATGTAAATATATTTTATTCAAAAAAAAGATTAATTTAGTAGAAAGTGAAGATATATCTAACGCTGTGGCACGATTTGAACAAGACACGATAACGACGTAGTTTCGTATCGTGTGGAATCTGTGTTTTCATAGAGAATAACCGCCCTGGTGCTGAACGTAGGCTTCAAAGCTCCACTTTGTGCGGCTCTTAATTGCCTCCTGTACTGGGAGATGGTTCTCCAGGCAGTGGCGCCATGTAATGGGTGATGGTTCCACTGGCTGTCGCCCATGTGATGACATGATAGCGCTGGTGGTGTCGCTATTTATGTCTGGTGAGCTGGGCTGGAGAAGCCAGCTCCGAAGGTGGTCCAGTTTCTGGCGGTGATGAGTGAAAGACGGTGTTCTGTGGTATTGGAGTATATTGAGGCGTCTACATGGTGAAAGGCGTGAGCTTATACCTACTACCGGGTCGTCCTTACAAGTAGTTCGGACGCATGTTACTGGTATTCTTGTGATGTAGCGGTGCAAGTCCGAATTTCCACACTACTCTCCAGCATCCATAGCCCGTGGTTTTACTCCATTTTTGATAGTAGGTAGGTAGGTAGGTAGTTACAGACCAAAGTCACCACGCTACTTAACACGAGTGTATGACATTTGTTAGGTCCCCAGTCCCCCACCCTCCTTCGGGATAACATACCAATTCAAAGTCATGTTGTATATATACTTTTCAAAAAGACTGATGAAAATAACACAGCACCCGAGCAGTTCGGTCGCGCGTGAGTATCGAAACTTTTCGAGAGCAAACTCGGACTAGGCCCTCAGATGTAATCCATCATCAACCAATACATGTAGGTAACAAAACTGTAACTGGGCTAAATCTGTACAATGAACATCATCACCATCATCATCAACAGCCTGAAAACGTCCACTGCTGACATAGGCTTCTCCTAGAGAGCGCCACTGAGCAGCTGCCCATCTCCTGCATCCATCGACTCCCACGGACTTTTATCAGGTTGTCGGTCCACCTAGTGGGGGGGTAGCCCGGCCCTTGCCAGGTTTCCATAATTACCACGGTTGGCAGGTGGCTTGGGATCGCAGAAGATTTTGACATACCTACCAAAGAGAAATTAAAAAATAAATTAAAAAAAAAACCTGCTGAGAATAGTGAGAATGCCCATTCTCTGGATATTCTCATAACCGACTCCTATGGCCCGGGACCACACGGGAGAGAGCACCAACAGAACAATTAAGTAAATTGAATTTATTATAATTACCGTACACATTCATAGACCCAACACGTATTGTTACAATTTCATGGCCTTTTTTAATGGAAGCTCCTAACGTGTCATCGATTAAGGTCTTGTACAATTCTGAAACCAATATATAATTTGAAATCCTCAAGTCATGACTAAAAATAGGTATTTTTGAAGGCAGGGGGTAGTTGTAGGTAGATAAGTATGGATCATATTATACAGGATGATTTTTAAATTACCCAAAAACCTTTTAGAGCATAATTTATATTTTATCGTTTAAATAAACAACTTTTCTTCTACCATTTTTTTTGTGACCTTAGTATTTTCGCCAATATAATGAGTAAAAACTTGGCAGTTGTAGAACAAAAGCTATTTGTTTCAGTTATGTGAGTTATGCCCTAAACGAATTTTAGTAAATTAAAAATGACCCAGTACTTTTGATCTTGTATAGTATTAGTAGTGTGATAGAAACTCGAAGGCGGCTGTGAAGTGCGTCAAAATACCCGTACGCTGCGCACACTGCTAACTTCTGCCCGCACGCACACATTTAATTTTTTACCATGCAACCTTACCTGACAGACGACATTTCATACCCTTCACAGATGACTTCCAGTTTGAAAACAATAATAGTTACGAGTAATGTACTTACTAGGTACTTAGAGCATGCTCTAAGACTAGGTAGGTACTATTCCTAAACGTAAAAAAATATACAAGGTGACCTTGAATTGGTAATGGGGGGATTGGGATCATGATACCCTAAAAGTTGTGAGAGCCTTACTTGAATCTGGTGGTTTCAAAATTGCACGTGCGATAGCTGCGAGAGTTAAAAAGACACTATAAATTCATTTCTAAACACAGGTCGACAACTCATTTATGCGCACTCGGTCAAGGACGAAGTTCAACCACCCAGCTGAACGTAAAGTTTACATGGCACTTCTTCAATTTTTTTTTATGAGAATGAATGACGTGACGATCTGTTCGTTCACCTGATGTTAAGCAATACGGCCGCCCATAACAGTTATAGTGTCACTCGGAACTTTAAAACAATAAAGTTTCACGTGACACTGCACTGCGCACGTCATCCTGAGACATCACACAGTCTAGTAATCAAATTACTACACTGTATAATCAGGTCATAAAGTCTCATTTGCCCAGTAATTTCACTAGCTACAATGCCCTTCAAACCGGAACACAGTAGTGCTTGCACATTACTGCTTGGCGGCAGAATAACTGGCAAAGCGGTGGTACCTACCTAGACGAACTTTGCAGAAAAGTCCTACCACCTAGTAACACCTTTCAATGAAAAACTATTAATTTAGTAAAGTCGTAAAAGAAACATTGCCTACCTTGGGGTGTAGATTTACCCCCTTTCGGGATAACATACCAATTCAAGGTCGCCTTGTATAGAAATCAAACCAATGCGTTGAATCAGGTGCACTATGGATTAAATTTAAAAATAATCAGAGTTAATTTTCCTTCACCCGCAATTATGATTTACAGATTCTATTGTTAACAATACTTACAAAATAATAATCAATAAATGCCAATATATTCAATTTCTTGCTTCAGAGTAGGTATGCCAACACATCATTTTTCTGGTTCGAGAGTAAAAATTCCATTAATGGCAGTGCCCCCCTGTGATTTTATTTATGTCCAAAATAGTCCAAATATTGGGTAGGTACCTACTATTACTATACCTATTGGAAAATCATTGTTTTCTAGTTAGTTACTCTAATAATTAGTCATTGTTTTATGTAGTTGTTTTATGTAGATTTAGATAATGTTAATCATAGACAGACGTCATAACTTCTTATTATGCCGTCTTTGTACGATTTATATTTATGTTTGGATCTATTTATAAACCTATGTTTTTAGGGTTCCGTACCCAAAGGGTAAAGCCATTGATTGACTATGCTTTATAATCTTTGGGTAAAGCGAACCCTATTACTAATATATAAGGCTCCGCTGTCCGTCTGTCTGTCTCTCCGTCTGTCACCAGACTGTATCTCATGAACCGTGACAGTTAGACAATTGAAATTTTCACAGATGAGGTATTTCTGTTGCCGCTACAACAACAAATACTAAAAAACAGAATAAAATAAATATTCAAGGGAGCTCCCATACAAGTTTTTTTTTAAATAGTTATGATTTTTATAGCAGTATCGCCTGCTCAGCGTACACACACAGCATTACAGCATTTGTGCATTTGCGTCTTTTCAGCATTTGTGTTGATGTAACTTGACCATGCTGGTTGGGATGATTCTCAAGAATATCTCAATAGATGGCGCTACCAACCCCGTAAGTTGGTTGTATAAGGTGAAGGAAAAATTCGGACATGTGACCACTTGTCACGGTAGCTTAAGTAAAGCATATCCCGGTTTGAGGGATGGATGGAAGCGGGTTCAAGTCCCGCTCGTGATTCAAATTTTTCAATTACAAATTAATCTGAAGAATTTTTTTGCTCGTTTTTGTACATAATGGTACGAAACCCTTCGCGCGCGAGTCCGACTCGCAGTTGGTCGGTTAATTACAATATTGATACCAATTATTACGGTCTTAAAATAAACAAAAATATTATAAGGAATAATCAAAGAAATAATAACACGGAAGATGTACCTATAGGAAGGACGAGAGTCCCACGGTAGGTAGGTAGATACCTACGTAACTACTGTGCTAAATAAGACTCACTTTTATCGTCAACGAATGTCAATGCAGTGTGACCAATGATGGGTAAAGCCCCCTCAGCCAAAGGTGGGGTTTTATATTTCCTCCGATTCAAATAAGTCTTCCATATTAACAAAAGCATCAGGCTAAGTACAGACAACACTAACACCATGGCCATTTTGATAAAAATAAAGATTTCAAGTCATTAAATTTGTTTTTATACCTAGCTAAATCTACAGGTTGGGTAAGGCCGGCAAAAATGGCTTATATTATATTTTTTTTAAATACAATAATATATTATGCGGCATGGAGCTAATAAAAAAAGAAGGAGGGAATCCCGTCTGATCCGAAACTGAAGCACCCTTAGGAAGCCGGAATGCTTCGTATGTATGAGCGGGGAATGCACACACCCACATCATAGGCAGCCGATCGCCCTACTTTCATCTGACACACATATGTAATATGTCCGCCATTTTGGCTTCAGTTCGATGTCAATCAAAACTCAATCCTTCTTTTTTTTATTTCATCCATGTTATGCGGTATTAGTATCTTCAGAACAAACAAAATATGCCCCTAACTTTCTCCGATATGAAAATACTGTTGAATTTTGAGAGTTTGTTCTATCTTACCGACTGATAACTTTTACGTATTTGTTAATGATCGATGCCCATTCTGTAAAATGACTGATTATATGTAGACAGCATTCACTAAATATGATGCTTCTTTGGTACCATGTAATAATGTAGTGTATAGTTCGTTGTTATAGGATATTTTTAATTTGTTTCAAATACCCTAAATTCAAAATTCGGTTTTTAATATGAGAAATAATATTATTTGACATGACGCGGACGCTGGCAAAAATGTGGTTAACAATCGCCATAAAAAAGTTAGTACCAAACGAACATATTACATAATATACACTAAACTAAACAACTTAAATGACTTAAAAACGAACTTAATAAATATGTACACGTAACTAAAAACGAAAACTCTATTGTTATTATTAAAAAATAAATACTATAAATAAAACACGGAATTTAGGTTGCTTTCTGCGGGGAGCGTACCCAAAAAGCTGGCGACATTCCCTCATTGAATTGCCAAGCTGATTCGTTGGTGGAGGTGTGCGCCAGCCCTTTGGTCACGTGTTAGGTCGACCAGCCGTCTGGACAGCTCCCTGACAAGGAACCGCGCCTGCGGGCCCCAGAGACCCATCGTTTCAACCCCAAACGGAGCAAATATAGTAACCATCGCCTAAGGATTCATACAAACGAACAAACAATAACAATAATATACGTAATGTAATTACTCATATTATTGCCGTCTTATCAAGAGGTTCGCTTTTGCCTATGTTCCTTACAATCACGTCACGTCCGCTCGCTCAGTGAATTGTAATTTGGTCATAACTTCGTTAGTTTCTGTCATAGAACGCTAATTTTTGCACTGTATGTTAAGAATTTCTTAGCTCTAGTATAAATCAGCATTCACAGCTAGAAACGTTACAGATCCTCATTACCAAACTGCGCCTCTATGATCTTTTACTTCTTTCGTCAGATATTTAAATTCTGCATCAAAAGATTTAAAGATACCCCCCCCCCCCCCACCCCACCGTAGTAGATGTTCAATTGGCTATGTGGTCCCAGTTTGCGAATAGGGCCAGTAGGCCTAGTAAGAATATTTACGCGCGCGTAAGTGTAACGTTATTGTATGGCATTTGATTTGCCCCCCCCCCCCCCCTATCAGAGCTGCTGACGCGCGTCTGCCGCTCAACTGCTGTCAAATTTGTATGAACTTTGACAGCAGTTGAGCCGCAGACGCAATCGTAATAGGGGAGTTTTACGTTAACGTTACACTTACGCGCGCGTAAATATTACTGCTAGACCTACAGGTCACCCCATCTCTTCCCGAAGTGCCGACAAAACGAATATTCAGGGATTAAGCAGCAGCATTTTTCTTGGTATACCTATACTTTACATATATTAGATGTTACTGTACTAGCCCGAACTACGGTAAATCTTTAGATTTACTAACTCTTAATGGTAAAGTCGTCTTCTAAACATAAAACCTGGAAGTTAATACATAGGATGATTTATTGGGGCCCAAAAGGTACCTAAGCTATGCTATGCTTCTAGGACAACCTGTATAAGATAGCAATCAGGTACTACAAGTTAACACGTAAGTGACATAAGTCAATAGGTTATACATTTATTGTTATTGTCCGTTTGACTTCTCCCTCCGTTCTATTCTGATATGGTGCCCAGACAAAGGCGCAACCACAAGATTGACGCTCAGCACCAACTTCCCGATGTCACAATATATCCGGTACTGACGTAGTACGTGAGCTAAAACCGTCTTCATGGACATCATCGCGTATGTTAACCCTGGAACACAGGAGGCTGCATGAGGATCGATACACCTATATAAACGGCAGTCAATGGCGGTACAGTGAAAAAAGTTGTCCTTCAAACCTGAAATAAAATGTTTCATAAGTTTTTTTTTTTTTTACATCAGACTTATCTAGTTACTAGATAACATTTGACCACGCTCTCACCTGATGGTAAGTGACGATGCGATCGAAGGTGTAGCATGCAAGCTAAGTAAGTATACCTATTCACTCTTCTCTTGAACACGCCCGGGTCATAAGTACATTTTCTATGGATGTGCTAACGGTGTCAAGCATATTTTAGAAACCTACGCTTCAAGGTTCAAATCTTGTGCATGCAAACGCTGATCTTACCTATACAATTTCTCCTTCCCAGCCCGAAACTAGCAAAGGCCTTGTTAATGTTGGTCGGCAAGGATCCATCCAGCCACCGCTCAGGGCGGAACACGTCCGCGTCCGGTCCCCACGACGAATGTCGATTGACGTGGTAGATAGACACGAAGCATCTGCTACCAGCTGGCAATATGTAGTCTTCTAAACAACAAATTTATATTTAGCGGGAAAATATTCACGGCTGATCACAGTTGTCTCCCTGGAGAAATTCTTTCCGAGGTTCTTTCAGGGAATATTTATTTACAAAAATTATATTTATTTTTTGTTTTTGGTGTGCCTGCTATTGTCCATTCAACGTGCTTACCTTTGGAAATTTTAGTTAGGTACTGTTTTTATAACCTTTTCACAGGTAAACATTTGAGCTGTCGTTTGGCGTTAACGATAATGGAAAGGGATCTTTACCAGAACCCCAGTGCAGCCCGATAAGCCAGACAGATCATTAGACAGATCATTATTCCAATTTACTGGATCCCGGAAAGAATCACAGAGCTAAGATAGCTCTGTCCAAAGCTCTTTGAGCAATCTCAAGATGCTGAACTAGTCCTAACGTACGACTCCATAAGTCAGCAATACTCACCCAAGTTCAAGTTCATCTCTAGAGATCTTCCTATCATGAGAACAGTGGGATACAGTCTCAGAGTTTCTTTGATAACAGCTTCCATATATGTCAATTTCGAAAGATCGTTCCTTTCAACGTCCCGATCGGTACATCTGAATACTTCTTGCAGTCTAAAATATATATTAAATAAAGTACCTATTTAAGTACGTAATAAAATCATAAAATGGAGTGAGATATAATAATCACTACAATGAAAACTACCTACTCTTCAAAGACCTTCTTCTGAACTCCAGGATAGGCACCAAGAATCGAGAGAGTGATGCCAATAGTTTGGTAGGTGGTATCGAACGCTGCAGCTATGAACGTGGTTACTTCGTCTATTAACTCTGTTTCTGTGATAGTCTCATTCTTTGACAGTTCAAGAGCATGATCAAGGAACGGCTTATATCGGGAGTTTAACTCATCTGAAAACGATTAGAAAAGTTTATTCATATTAGTACACTAGTGGGTGCTCAGTTCGCTCAGTCCGCAAGCGGCCTGCGTGGGTGTTTTCGTGGCATTTTCCACCTCCCCCTCACTTGCCCCTAGTTCGTTTTACTTATTTATTTATTTATAAAACGACTTACCTTATGTAAGAACAATGTAGTAAGACCTGCGGGGGTTACGGGACGTTACAGCTATTATGAGCAGCTAGTTTACGGGCAAAATGAGATAAATATTATGTACCTATATATTAGGTTTTTTATTATGGTAATGAATTACGTGGCGACTTGGCGAGCTAATCGTTCACCTGATGTTAAGCAACACGGCCGCCCATTACAGTTGCAGTATCACTTGGAAATCAAATAAAAATTAACAGCAGAGAAAATTTTAAAACTTATACCATACATTTTGACATATAAGTAGGTACTTTATTTTTAAGCGTAGGATGCTGCATCTATCAGCCAATGGTACGAAAAACCTTATCTTCATCATACTCAATTGGTTAGGCACCACTGTATTGCTGTTATTATGACTGTATACCTTCACATTGAGTGCTAGAGGCCTGTGCTACAAGATCAACCATTTTCTTTTTTAAAACCTGAAATACAAAAATCACAATAAGTACTTAGTATACGCCACCAGCGCGAGCGGACACTACTGTAACGTAAAACTACTAGGTAATAAGAAGAGTGCAAGCGAAGCGAGCGCGAAAATGTATGAAACATGTCCTGGCAGATTTACAGGCAAATAAGTTTGTAATGGGTAGGAATTTTGCTCAATCAGAAATACAGGAAAAGTACATCAAACGTCAGCGTGAGCGCGTAAGAACTGTAGAAATGAACTCTCTCTGCTACGACTCAATGTGTGTGCTTCTTAGTCTAATACAAGTAATCTTAAACCAAAATGCTGGCACTTATTTGCCTCACCGAATCAGCATTGCAATTATTCAACGAGGCAATGCTGCCAGCATGTATCCAAACTTAATGGCGCTGCGCAGTAAGCAAAAATGAGATGTGCGCGGGAAGACATAAGCGGTATGCGCAGTGCACTTCAAGCCGCCATAAAGTTTGACTCACACTCTACCTAGTGGTAGATTTAGACTGTCTATAGACTACTTAGCTAGTGTACAAAAATAGAAAGACTTATTTCTTGTGAATTACGTGAAAAAATATTATAATTATAGGTACCTCATAGGACAGCATTTGTATAGTTTTAGCCGTCGCGTACTGTTTCTTCTTCAAGCTACTAAAGGCGTACAATATGTCGTTGTGATACCAAAATGACCGAATTCGTTTCATCACGCATTCGCTAAACAACACTACTGCTTCACCTGTTTTTTCTATAACAGCTTTTTCTTTAACATCGACTCCCATAATGGTTGCTGAAAGATAGCCAAATATATTTTTAGCAGATAGCTGTATCCGCAATAGGTACTTATAATTAATAAGTAATTTCTACCAACCATTGAGTAATTTAAACCGCGGAGCTGGTTTAAAACATGTATATCATTTAGATATATATACAGGGTGTTTGTCCCACGTTCAGCCAACCATCTACGGTTGGCTGAACGTGGTGGGCGTGTAAAAGGCTAAAAAATTGACCAGAAATATGCACGAATATTTTTAGAAAAATTATGATCTAGCGGCTTTTACGCGAAAGTATTTTCCAAATAAGTAGACCTAGCCTACACGCTTATAAGTAGTTATAACGTTCGGCTTACTCTCTACCAAACACCCTGTATAGCGTAGGTTAGCAAACTTACTTATAGGTCATTTTCAATGTATGGTTGAAGTGATAATGCTATAATATAATGCTTATTGAATAAGAGGTTGTGGTAGGCCCCCAGGTCTGTAGTTTCATAGCGATACTTACTACAAACAAGCTGTAGCATTACGTGCTGTAAATATGGCAATTGATCAAAGAAACCACTTCCCACTTCGTCAGCCAATTCTGTGACCAGCTGGCGGGATCGGTCGTTGAAACCTGTTAAATACGTGGCTAGCACCCTGTGTTTGAATGTAGGGTTGAGCAACTTGCGATGTTTTTTCCAAACAGGTACTGCAAAGTAGTGATGGATTAATTAGCATTCGCATTCATTTTTAGCATGTGAAAACTCAATTAGCATTTCGCAAATGAAATGTAGTTGCGAAATTCTGTGAAATATGAAATTTCATTTCAATTAGTTTAGTTTATTTTGAATTTAATTTTTAATGTTATGTTTCATTTCATTTTTCATTTCCATTTAATTTCATTTTAGCAAATAGCATTGCATAGCAATTAGCATGCTAAGACTCGTGAATTAGCATGTTTATGAAATTTACGCAAAATCTCATTAATTGCCATCGCTACCGCAAAGACAATTGCATATAATATGATAGATGTCATTTTCAAATAGATGTTTCCTACCTTAGGTAGGTAATTGAGCTTTAATGCGAATAGGAAAACATACAGCAAGTATAAGGATATACTTATATTTAAGAGGAAGTGGATAATCTCTGCTCTTTTACTCTCTTTCCAGATTCCCAAAGGGATCTATTACTGAGGCTGCGCTGTCCGTCTGTCCATCTGTCCTACTGCCCTTCCATCACCAGGCTTTATCTCATGAACCGTGATAGGTAAGCATAGCTTGTACTATGGGAACCAGATGACTGATACAATACTTATATACTTTTTTGTTTGTAAATACATACATAGAATACAATATAACACCCAAACACAGAACAAACATCTATGTTCATCACATAAATGTTTGTCCCGGGTAGGAATTGAACCCACAGCCCTCAGTTCAGAAGACAGGGATACTACCAACCGAGCTATTATTGTTCTATGAGAGGAAACGGGACCCTATTAGTCTTTTGTTCCATCCTGCTCTGTTAGCTGTAAGGTCGTCTTAAAAAGATGCAAGGTAAAACAGTTTTAAACTTACCGTCGGCAGTTGTTAATCCTTCGCCCAAACAAGGTCCGAGAAATTTATAATATGGGTCCTTTTTAAGACTAGAGTTTACCACAACATTGGCATCCTCTGGATTCATAACCACTTGAAACAAATGCAATGATATGTTTAGTAGGTAGGTACCTATAAGTACCTACTAGCTTTTTTTATGAATGACGAGACGACGTCGTTCACCTGATTTTAATTTAAGCGACACGACCGCCCATAACATTTGCAGTGTCACTCGGAACTTTAAAATAATAAGTAAAGTATCGCGTGACACTGCACTGCGCACTAGTACCTAATCAGATTACTACACTGTGTATTCAGGTGATAGTCTCATTTGCCCAGTTATTTCACGAGCTACAATGCCCTTCAAACAGCGGCGGCCCTAGCCCTGGGTTTGGGTGGAGCGAGATTGTATTTCAGCGCCCTTTGGTTGGCGACGCTTTCGCATCACAAATTTTGTATTTCAGTTTATGTTAAATATTTAACAAATTTCGAAAATAAGGCTTAATGCAAAAATCAACACTTATGAAATTATAATTAAAGTACCCTCTAGCTAGTCAGACCATTGCTGCTGTTACATACGAGCCATACGAGCAACATCATTAAAATAAACTGGGTAGGTATATTGTGGTATTAGGTAGATTTATTATGTCAGTATAATAGTGCGTTGGTTATAAGTTAGAATAAAGCATAAATAATAAAAGCGCGAACGGAGCGAGCGCGAAATAATATCCGTATTCACCATATTGTATTTAAAAAAAATACTTGATTACCAATAAGAAAAGCGCAAGCGGTGCGAGCGCGAAGACTTTTGTTACATGTTCTGGCAGATTTCAGAAAAATAAATATGTGTATACGCGCAAAACTACTAGTTAGTAGGTACCCATTGGTACCTACTAACTAGTAGTTTTGCGCGCTTTCGTTTTGCAAACTTTATTTGTTTTTCTAAAACAATGAAAGTTTGCAAAACGACCGCTGAGCGTGAAAAAATAGAGCGTTTAGACTGTAGAAATGAACGCCACTGTAACAGTGAGAAAGAACGTACCTATACAATAAAAGTGCGAACGAAGCGAGCGCGAAAATTTATTGGTAGTAATATTATGCATTTAAAAAAAAGAAATTCTCTTTCCCAGTAGGTTACCTAATAATGCGGCACAATGCAGAAAAGGAACCCTGATTCAAAGGTTTTGAAAAGAAACGTGAATCTTCTGGACAATCATGGTAATTCCTTAGGTACCTACCTACTAGACCTGCCAAAAACATTACCTATCTGATTATTAAAAAATAGATACACCTACCAAACACATCTGCGATTCCAAAACGTAATGTTACCGCATCGTATCCTTTCTTAGCTGAAGCGCCAACAGTGACTTCCGCTAGGTATTTATATAAATCTGAAAAAACAACAGAATAAGTAAAAAGTACGAAAAACTTAAGTGTAGGTAGGCACCTAACCGCATTGTAACTGCTATGGGCAGCCGTGTCACTTAACATCAGGTGAACGACCAGCTTGTCACTTCATTAATTCTTTTAAAAAAGGTCTTAACGTATACAAGGTGACCTTGAATTGATATGTTATCGCGAAAGGGGGTAAACCTACACCCCAAGGTAGACAATGTTTCTTCTACGACTTTACTAAATTAATAGTTTTCGTTGAAGAAATGCCATGTAAAGTTTACGTTCGAAAATAGCCTTAGCGCAGCTGGGTGGTTGGACTTCGTCCTTGACTGAGTGCACATAAATGAGTTTAACGACCTGTGTTTAGAAATGAATTTATAGAATCTTGTAACTCTCGTAGTGATCACACGTGCATTTTTGCGAGTGGATTTATTTTTTACCATGGAAGTTTGGAAACACCCAGTTTCAAGTAAGGCTCTCACAACTTGTAGGGTATCATGGTCCCAGTCCCCCCATTTCGGGATAACATACTAATTCAAGGTCACCTTGTATGTGATTTTATTACCCATTCATGTATAGCAATTGTAAATTTAATAATCATCACAACATGTCGCAGATTAGCTTAAAATTAACGTTAATATTTTAAGAAGATGTTGTTATCTATATTAGCTACTATTTTTCCTGTACTAGATGTAAATAATTTTGTATGGTCTTTGAGTTGTACATAAGTAATGCTTCAAAAAAGGAAGGAGCTAGCCCCCAAGACACGGGTATTTTAACCCAGTTTGGTGTGGTTAGAGCCATATTACCAGTGTAGTACTTTATACGAAATAAACAATTTTGAATTTTAATATTTATTTTATTCTGTTTTTTAGTGTTTGCAGTTATAGCGTGAAAATTTTAACTGTTGTAGCTTGCTATCATGGTTCATGAGATAGACAGCCTAGTGACAGACGGACAGACAGACAGACGAATAGCGGAGCCTTAGTAATTCGCGTTAGGTACCTACTCTTTGGGTACAAAACCCTAAAAAGTACTTTACAGGCACATATTTCGCCCATTATATTGCGCGTTCGTCGCAACTACATGTTTCGAATTAGGGTCGTTCGATCGGTTGATTTTCGATACGATGAGCTTTCGAACTGACGACCCGTCTATAAAAATTTTCGCAACAGCGTGCGTCGCACCGGTGTTCTTCGCAATTACATAGGACTCCCGTAGGTACCACCGCTTTGCAAGTTATTCTGCCGCCAAGCAGTAGTGTGCAACCACTACTGTGTTCCGGTTTGAAGGGCATTGTAGCTAGTGAAATTACTGGGCAAATAGGACTTTATGACTGATCTCACGGTCTGGTAATCTGGTTACTAGACTGTGTGATGTCTCAGGATGACGTGCGCAGTGCAGTGTCACGCGAAACTTTATTAGTTCAAAGTTCCGAGTGACACTGCAACTGCTGGGCGCCCGTGTCATTTAACATCAGGTGAACGCATGAACGACTGGCTCGTTACGTCATTCATACTCATAAAAAAATATATATGCAAAAAAAAACAAATACAAATTATTTGGCGAAATTGTGGTGAAATTGCCGCAAAAGCCACAAAGTAAGATTAAATTAAATACGTTGGATATGACTTACATTTATTGCTAACAAACGCCAAGTAACCGTGGCCTATTATGGGAAGGGCCCCCTCAGCTAACGGGGGAAGTTTCATATTGCTGTTTCGATTCCATAATAATAACAATCCTAATATCGCACAAAGTAATAACACCAACACCACGGCCATTGTATTGAACAGTGAAGTTTTACAAGGCGTCAAGGTATTTATAAGTAGCTGCTGCGCTTACGATAATCGCATCAACTAAGGTTTATGGCGAAATTGAGTTAATACGTTCATGATCTAGTATCAGAAAAATGAGATCTACAACTGACTCAAAGTAACATTTCACGAATTCTTTCACTGGTTTTTTTGTTGAAAACATATTTTATTCTAAAATTCACATTTTTTTTGTCTAATTTTCTGTCCAAAGGAAGAGAGACAGAGGAAAAGATGAATGGATGACGGTGAAAAGCCATTTCTCTTCTCTGTGTTCTCTACGAATGGTTGTAAGTATTTACAACTTAGCATTCCAAGGGCACGGTTGTCGTAAGACTTAAATAAAAATAAGTATGAAAGCTTGGGAGACCTAAAAATTCTGATTCTATCCACTTACCTATTACCACACGAGAAGATAAATGATCGAATTGTATGTCGATAGGAAGGTACATAAGTAGTCGATTACATAGTAGTTTCGGATACAAAGTAACTAGAATACTTTGGTAAATTGTTCCTGTAATATCCTTTACCCTTGTTTCACTTTTGTGATAGGCACCTTTGTTACGTTTTTTGCAAACACGCGATCTTAATATACATTGTGGCATGTTAATTGTTAACACATACCTACTAGTGCCGACAGTTCTGCTAACGGTAGACCTCGCTAGCACAAACGTTTTTGCAACAATAAATTTCGTCAGGCTATGCATAATGAGGTCACTCCCGCTGCTGAACTCAGGCCAGGGGGTCTAGCAAAGATACCAACCACTAACGCTAACGCCTCACGCTAGCCCAAAAATGTATCGAAATGACATTCGCTACGGAAAAGTTAGCGATTTCCGAAATGTCATTTCAGTACATTTTGGAGTTAGCGTGAGGCGTTAGCGTTAGTGGTTAGTATCTTTGCTAGACCCCCTGTACCTATAACGCCTTTGAATATTTTTCATAAGGAGTTTGCTTGATATAATCACCATTCACCACGCTTGGCATCGCAGGCGGCTTTGTGATCACTGGAGATTTTATTGTACCGGGGAGATTTTATTGTTGCTGCTGCCCGTTCTCTAGATATTGGTTACTTACCCCTTAACCGGCTTTTACGGCATCGATGGAAAGAGATGGGGTGGTCCTATTTCACTCCGCTGGGACCACGCGGGTATGTCGAACCGAGACCCGCAGAGTACTTTTCTACATTCGGAAACTTGTTACGGCTCTATATCTCGACAACCTTTTGACCGATTTTTCTCATATTTGAAATACCTACTTGTTTAATAATAACACAATGGTATTAAATGCCTACTGTTGGAGTTGGAGCACTGAACGTGTTGCCATATTAAAGCCACGATGATGAAGTTTAGGGCCATAATTGGGGCACAGAGGGTCTAGCAATGATCCCAATCGATAACGCTAACGCCTCACGCTAACTCCAAAAATGAATTGGAATGACATAAGCTGCGGAAAAGTAAGCGATTTCCGAAATGTCATTTCAGTACATTTTGGAGTTAGCGTTTGGCGTTAGCGTTAGAGATCTTTGCTAGATCCCCAGATAACATAATACCTAAGTGTATAGGGGTTTGACTATTTATTTATAAGCTAAGATGCCTGTTTTTTCTTAAACTATAAAAAGTCGGGAAAGATAGGTACCTACCTACTGTATGCGGGTGATTTGGAGTTGTGAAGGGTTCTCGTCCTCTGGGGTTTTGCTTTGGGACAACGAATTAAACAAAAAATAAAACGTACTTACACCCAAAATATTTATTTCTTGCTAATAATTATGATTTACTTTGACTCTATTGCAGCTGATTTTACATTCACTAACACTAATAAGTCCCATAACGCCCAACGATCACATACATAGATCCTGGACCCTAACTAAGATTTCCTGTATCTAGGGACCCAGGAACTACGAGGACCATGGTCCCACAACACCCAGACACAGAACAAGTATTTGCGCTTTTTTTTTCGGGCACAAATACTTGTCCTATAGCGGGAATCAAACCCGCCACCTCCGGGTTATGAGCCGACCTGCTCAACCACCATACCGCCGAGGCTGTCCCACCACACCACGGAGGCTGTCAACTATTCGTTTTTTATCTCCGTGTTATACTAATATGATGTCCAGACAAAGGCGCAACGACAATATGAGCGCTCAGCACCAGCTGTGTCATGTCACCAGTTATCCGGTACCGACGTAGTACATGAGCTAAGACCGTCTTCATGGACATCATTGCGTAAGTTGACCCTGAAACAATCAAACTTACTTTAAAAAATCGTTAATGAACGCTCCCATGCAATACTCTCATCATCATTGTCAGGCGGAAGACGTCCACTACGAACAAAAGCCAGACCAGCTACTTGCTTCTTGGGTCTATTGGCTGCGGTTTCTGATCGGTGCTTAGTGGGGGGGGGGGGGCTGGGGGGCAGGCCTACGCTACGTCTTCGGGTTCGTGATAGTTATACCCGAGAACCTTTTGTTCCCATCGGTTGTCAGTTCTGCGAGCGATGTGACCTGCCATTCCACCTTGCTAATTTTCAATGCTATCATGATTCGATGAAGTTTGTTCTCCTTCGAATCTCCTCATTTGCAAATTTTGCAATGCTCTACCTCCTAGTCCTCCTACTTTGTAATAGGCCACATGCGAATAACAGTAATTGACTCAAATAAATTTAACATTTTTTTTATTGCCGAATGGCACGATTTTATACAAATTTAAATAGATATACAGCACACAGCAGTTATTTTCTATTTTGGTATTATAATTTGCAGACGGTATAATATCCCTAAGACAAAATAACTTCCAGACGTTTTACCAGTAGGTCATTTTACTTTTGTCGTGCATACCACAAGGGCATTATGCTTAGATTGTCTTTTTGATACTGACCAGAGCGACCATAAGTATTTCATCATCATCATCAGCTTGAAGACGTTCACTACTGAACATGGCCTCCCCTAAAACGCCACATTGAGCTCCTGCAATAAGAGTTACAGCAGTAATAGTATTTATAATTGTCGGTTGATATCTGGCATACCTACTGTTATCTGATCACTGAACTTCTAGTAGGTCAACTCGGGATTCGGAATGAAATTCGGGATACGTAAACCGAATTTATTTGCGCGGGAAATCACTTTTACATAGGTATGACTCCGTACGGGGAGGCGAGGTGGCTGAGGCGCGCACGTCGCGAGCGGGGTGTCCATGCTAAAACTGCATACCTTGCATTTGCGCGACGTGTGCCTCTACAATAATAAATCATGATAAAACTAAAACAAACCAGGCGATTACTTAACTATAATGTTCACACTGATCCTACTTACCTATACAATTTCTCCTTCCCAGCCCGAAAGTAGCAAACGCCTTGTTAATGTTGGTCGGCAAAGAGCCATCCAGCCACCGCTCAGGGCGGAACACGTCCGCGTCCGGTCCCCACGACGAATGTCGATTGACGTGGTAGATGGACACGTAGCATCTGCTACCAGCTGGCAATGTGTAGTTTTCTAATCAACAGAATCTGTATTATAAATAGTAGAGTAGAACAGAACAGAACAGAATAACATTACCATACCAAATACCAGGCAAATACCTGGTATATAGTGGTACCTATGTACTATTTATGAACTAGGAACGCTAAAGCACTTAAAGAAAAGAAAGAAAACACATTTATTCGTGACAGTAACACACACAACATTACACTACATAAATGACATTACAAAACAATATACACACAAACAGAAGCAGTGCAATGCTGCGTGGTGTCACGAATGGGCCCCGACTCAGCATACAATTAAGGTCCTAAAGACCTTAATTACTGATTTTCACTTAGTATACTTTTTCATATTAGGGGTCTGGGGTACCTATTAAGTCTGTAACTGTTGTATACCTTGGCTTGGCATGAAATGAGCATTTTCCCGCATAGATCAATTATTACACAGCGGTATACGTAAGTCGCTTTTTGTCATATTACGAAGTTAATAGTGGCGCATCTCTATTAGGTGTTCTGTGCTCCGGATGTTGCTTCACGAATAAAACTAGCTGTTTTATGTACCTATATCGAAGGGACCGTTAACAACTTACGCCTTTATAACAAGGGTCTTCAAGGCTCTAAATCTAAATAATGCATGACACAAGCGGCATGTTTACATTTTTCGTGCTCATAAAGCTCTATCAGAGTTAGTTAAAATTAGAATTAAGTATCTTCTCTCGAAACCACTTGTTTTATTCGTTTTATAGGCGACAACCAATTTAAGTTTTCAAGTTTATGTTTATTGTTAAATTTAATTATAATAGTAATAGGAAATTAAACTGATGCATTTTTTGTACATGACATTTTATGTATAGCAGGAATAATATCGATCCAAGGATACTTCCTTGAGGGACTCGTATGTTATTAGTACACAAACTGGATATTTCTGTACAATGATATCTGTTACGTAGCTTGCAAACCAGTCATAAGAAAACCCACGAAAACCGTATTTTTGTATTATGATTTTGACAATAGCCTGTTGTAATGACCAAAATCAAAGGCTTTGCTCATGTCAAAAATAAGGCTACTTGACTCTCTGCTCCATACACCATCCACAACAAATGTAACTAGAGTAGTGTAGTCCTATTAAGAGCTTCCATGTCACGCTAACGGCACGGCTATGTAAGTTATTAATACTCAGTACTCACTCAAGTTCAAGTTCATGCCTATAGTTCTTCCTACTGATAGAATAACGGGATACAGTCTCAGAGTTTCTTTAATAACAGCTTCCATATATGTCAACTTCGAAATGTCCTTCTTTTCAACATCCCGGTCGGTATCTCCGAAAACTTCTTGCAGTCTAAAATATATATTATCACATTTCATATGATAAAATCAGAGGTAAATATAGTCACATAGTGGGAATTGTTCATTTTATTTTATTTGTTGTAATGTAACTATATTTACAAAACCATTTCAAGGAATAGGTTTAGGTAGGTATACTGATTACTAATTATAACTTAAAAATCAAAAATAGTGCCGGATTATTCGCTAAGCGCGTTAAAACGTGAGCTTCGTATAATCTCTAGTGTTAGCATATTTTTGGCAGATTATATTTTATTATTACACTTCTTTTAAATGATTTTCAAACAAAATCCATGAAACAGTTGTTTAACGACTATAATACTCCCACCGCGTCATCCAACGGAACGCCCTCTGTGATTCAGTATAAATATAGCTTCATTTGAGTGCGACCATAGTGCGTGCGACAGACATTCTGTGCCCGGCCGTGGTCACGGCAAGACGTCTGAAGTATTTATTGTTGTATTATCTTCGTCGCTGAATTGAGTGTCATGTCATGAAATGACCAATTGTCGACCTATTTAATTATTTCACTTCTGAGCTGCTTTTACTAGGTACCTAACTAAAGGATATTTAGCAAGACTATATTTAATCAGTGATCATGTTTTTCTGATGATTATTGGAATTGTGTCTAGGCTTCGAGCATTGGTTCGAAGTTCGAAGGTGTCTACTTAGGTAAAACTAAGTGAGACTCACTCTTCAAAAACTTTTTGCTGTACGTCAGGATAGGCGCCAAGAATTAAGAGCGTGATGCCAACACTTTGATAGGTGGTATCAAACGATGCAGATATGAACGTGGTTACTTCGTCTATTATCTCCGTTTCTGTTAAAGTCTCATTCTTCGACAGTTCAATAGCAAGATCGAGGAACGACTTAAATCGGGGTTTAAATTCATCTGAAAACAAATGGAAAAGTTTATTCAGATTCAGATTCAGATTTTTATTGTTTCCATAGTGTACAATAGGTGGAACATAAAATTAAGTCTAGGTTCATATGGACCCCGTCGGGCGCAGCGAATTTGTAGAGAGGAGGGCGACTTAGCAAAAGAATCAAAGTGATTGAAATAGGTACACTACAAAGAAAATAATAAACAATACAAATCATTACCTATAAGACAAAATAATAAAATATAATATAATTCATAACCTATTAGTATTCGTAGAACCTAGTTACCTAGGCTAATACTATGATGGGAATTATTTACAAGTTCGCGATATTTTGCGGTAGTACACCAATATTGGTGTACAACCCCACCAATATTCCCCCCCCCCACTAGGTGGACCGACGACCTGGTGAAAGCCGCGGGGAGCCGATGGATGCAGGAGGCGAGCAGCCGCTCTAAGTGGCGCTCCCGGGGGAAGGCCTATGTTCAGCGGTGGACGTCTTCAGGCTGTTAATGATGATGACACCAATATTTATGATTTTATAGCAGTATCGCCTGCTCAGCGTAATCTACAGATTAATTCGTAAAGGAAAAATTATAATCACGAGCGGGGATTGAACCCGCATCCATCCATCCCTCAGCTACCGTGACAAGTGGTATCATGTCTGAATTTTTCCTTCTTAGCAACTTACGGGGTTGGTAGCGCCATCTATTGAGAAATTCTTGAGAATATTCCCAACCAGCATGGTCAAGTTACATCAAATGCTGTAAAGATTACGCCTTCCAAATCAATATTTTTTTTTCTTTCGCTCGTGGTTCTCATTTTTCCTTTATAAATTAATGCACCTAGTCACGGGCAGCTTGAAAATGAATGTGGGTTACAAGAAATTTAGGACCGAGAAAAATTCAAGTAGGAATTCAATGAATTTTTAAATGAAGCTTTTATCTTTATTATTAGGTAATATTAGAAGCGTATTAGGTTAGGTATACCTATAGAGTGTAATAAGTATGTATATCTATCAGCTACTAGAACGTAACCCACTTCCTAGCTCTTCATGTCTGTATTTACCTTCGCATTGAACGCTTGAGCCCTTTGACACAAGATCATCCTTTATCTTTTTTAAAATCTGAAATATTAAAATTAGAATAGCACAGAAATGGAATCGCCATGCTCTTTTATAATTATCTTAAATTATGGAGATTTGAAAGATGTGGCATCAACATAAATGGCGAGTATATCACTAACCTTCGTTTTGCCGATGATATAGTCATAATGGCGGAGTCGCTCGATGATCTCAGCACCATGCTCAACGACCTCAGTAGAGTCTCCCGACAGGTTGGTCTTAAGATGAACATGGACAAGACGAAAATCATGTCAAATGCCCAGGTTCCACCTATACCGGTAATTGTTGGGAACGATACTCTCGAAGTTGTCGACAAATACGTCTATCTAGGGCAGACTGTCCAATTGGGTAGGTCCAACTTCGACAAAGAGGTCGCCCGAAGAATCCAACTCGGCTGGGCAGCGTTCGGGAAGCTTCGACCTATCTTTTCGTCCAAAATACCACAAAGCCTGAAAACAATAGTTTTCAATCAAGGTGGTTTGCCAGTGATGACTTATGGAACTGAGACGTGGTCTCTAACTGTTGGCCTCATTACTAAGCTCAAAGTCGCGCAACGAGCTATGGATAGAGCAATGCTCGGTGTTTCCCTGCGAGATAGGATCCGAAATGAGGAGATCCGCAGGAGAACTAAAGTGACCGATGTAGCTCTTAGGATTGGCAAGTTGAAATGGCAATGGGCAGGCCACATCGCTCGTAGAACTGACAACCGATGGGGAAGAAAGGTTCTCGAGTGGCGACCACGAACTGGAAGACGCAGCGTAGGCCGGCCCCCCACTAGGTGGACCGACGACCTGGTGAAAGCCGCGGGGAGCCGATGGATGCAGGAGGCGAGCAGCCGCTCCCTGGGAGGCCTATGTTCAGCAGTGGACGTCTTCAGGCTGTTAATGATGATGATGATGATGTAGATTTGATCAGTTATTCTTAAATTTACAGTTCAAATTAGATACGATGCTAGTAAAAGAAGTAAGTAAGTAGGTAATAAATCACTTTAAAAAATATTAATTAGAAAATACCTTGCAGGACAGCGCTTTGACAATTTTAGCTGCTTCATCTTCCTTCTTCTTCCAGCTACTAAAGGCGTACAGAGCATCGTAGTTATACCAAAATAATTGCATTCGTTTCGCCATACATTCGGCTAACAATAAAACCGCTTCACTTGTTTTTTCTATCGTGGCTTTGTCTTTAAGATCGACTCCTATAATGGTGGCTGAAAGATAAATAGGCAAGTATAGCAGGTTTAAATGTTTCCGTTGACTAGATTGTGTGAAACATTGTGGAGATGCTGGGCCAGCCAAATTTTGACATTTGCAACAATTAATTTACAATAAAAAGCCGCACACGGGGTCAGCCTTTCGTGGAATCTTATATCCTTGACGGGCCCGATAGCTCAGTTGGTAGTATCCCTGCCTTCTAAACTGAGGGCTGTGGGTTCGATTCTTACCCAGGACAAACATTTGTGTGATGAACATAGATATTTGTTCTGCGTCTGGGTGCTATATTGTATTCTATGTATGTATTTACAAACAAAAAAGTATATTTATTTATTTATTTATTTATTTATTTATTTATTTATTTATTGCAGTTCAAGTACTCACTGTGCTTACAGAAGTATTGTATCAGTGTACTCACCCCAAAGTACGCAAAACAAGGTTCTGATACGTAACCCTTAGGCTGTGCGTCCATTGCATCGGAATCGGCGCGGACGGAGCGTACGGAGCGTCGGTATTTACGAAATGAAGGGACGGTAATGCCGATCCAGTGGACACAGTCCCATACAAATCAATACAAAGCAACAAATCGGTATGCTCCGTACGCACCGATGCCGACGCAGTGGACGCGCGGGTTTATACGTATTGCCGACGATCTCACAGGTACGAACAGAAGAAGCGTGATGATGGGGGATTAAATCCTGCTCTAGAAAGTTTTTGTATCAAAATGTCGTTGTCTACAGTGTCAAACGCTTTACGAAAATCAAAGTAGGTAGCGCCGACCTGCACGCGAGTTGACCTACCGCATCAACAACGTATGACCAAAATGAGATTTGATGAAGTGGATCTTCCAGACCAGAATCCATGTTGAGCATCAGCTAAGTAGTTGGTATTCAAATTGTCGACTAATTTGACACTGCAGAATAGACTTACATAACCTGCCGAAGATTGAAATTATGTGAAACCCTATGTGCTGTCTCACAGTTGATTATTTAAGTTACCTATTGCTTTTTTGGAGTCACTATTAATACAAAATCGATGTTTGATTTCATACCGTTTGGTCTACACTGCAAGTGACCTGCATCAGGAGTAGGTATCTAGTTTAGGAGAGCTAAGCTCGGTGTTTCCTTGTGAGATAAGATCCGGAACGAGGACTAGAGAGACCGCAGAAGGACTAAAGTGACCGATATAGCTCTTAAAATTAGTAAGTTGAAATGGCAATGGGCAGTGGGCACTTGGGCAGGCCACATCGCTCGCAGAACTCACAACCTATAGGGAAGAAAGGTTCTCGAGTGGCGACCTCGAATCGGAAGGCGGAGCGTAGACAGACCACCCACTAGATGGACCCACGACCTGGTGAAAACCGCGGGGAGCCGATGGATGCAGGAGGCGAACAGCCGCTCAAAGTGGTGCTCTCTGAGGGAGCAGTCGACGACTACGGGCTGTTGATGATGATCTAGTTTTAATGGATGCTAATAAATCCAATTACACCCAGTATAGCAAGTAGGTACTTACAGGTGCAGGTACATACTATTCTTTACACTTCAGGGGGTCCAGCTAAGATCTCAAAAGCTAACACCAAACGCTAACTGCTGCGGAAAAGTAAGCGATTTCCAAAATGTCATTCCAATACATTTTGGAGTTAGCGTTTGGCGTTACCATTTGGCGTTAGCGTTTGGCGTTAGCGTTTGGGCTCTTTGCTAGACCCACTGGACAGAAGTTTCAATAGCGTTACTTACCACATGCGACCTGTATCATCATACGCTTTAAGTATGGCAATGGATCAAAATAACCACTTTTTACTTCTTCTGACAACTCTGCAACCAGCTGTCGAGATTGATCGTTGAATTTTGTTAAAAACGTGTTCAGCACACTCTGTTTGAGTGTGGGGTTGAGCAGTTTGCGGTGTTTCTTCCAAACAGGTACTGAAAAGATAACTGCTAATATAAATGTGTCTGGGTGTTATATTGTATTCTATGTATGTATTTACAAACAAAAAAGTATATAAGTATTATATCAGTTATCTGGTCCCCATAGAACAAGCTATGCTTAGTTTGGGGCTAGATGGCGCCGTGTGAAATGTCCACACATATTTATTTATATTTATTATTATTATTAAAGGCAAATTTGGGTAAAGAGATACTGCAATAAAGATTGAAATTAGTAGCAATACCCCAAAATATAATCGCGTACCTTAGTCTAGAAGCGACATATCCATGATACCACGTGAGTACCGCTGAGCGGCTTATTTTGTTTCATCATCATCATCATCAGCCCGAAGACGTCCACTGCTGAACATAGGCCTCCTCCGATACGTGCCACTTTGAGCGGCCGCTTGCTTCTTGCATCCATCGGCTCCCTATGGTTCTGACTGGTTGGTGCCTTCATTTGGTCGCCAACCACCATCCACACGGTCGGATTTTACATCAATCCGACCAAGGTGAGACAAATATGACCTCTGTCGGTGGTTGGTCCCGATCGTGTATTTTGCGCATTATTAGAGACTATAGGAAGATTGAGCAAGCTTTTTACAAACAAAGTCTACTTATGTGGCTTGTATTCCAAGAAATTTTGTTGTGATTGTGGTGTCTACTGTCCTACCATCATATTGTATTTGGGTACTTAGTGTTTGATAATTTTGTTATTTAAATTCCCATTATTTTTGTATTAGCTATATTTGTGCAAAGACTTTATGTAATATGGGGAATTCTGTGGGTCTAAATAATAGAACTAAAACTCTACATCCTGTTTCAAATACAAAAGCTTGTTGAAACATCTAAGATTACGTCTAATTTCATTTTGTGATATCTTACCATCGGCATTTATTAATCCATCTCCAAAACATGGTTTGAAAAAGTCGTAGGATGTGTCCTTTTTAAGGCAAGAGCTTGCCACAACATAGCCATCGTCTGGATTCATAACCACTTGAAACAAATCACATGAATTATTATCTACTAACTGACCCACCCCGGCTTCGCACGGGCTTATTAGTTTTACGCCTTATGGCAGTCTAAAGGAATAGATGAAGGAAAAGGATGAATGGATGAAGGTGACATTACATTCCCACCACGGTTCCCTCGGGAAAGAGGACGAAAATAAAAATAATAAGTAGTAGTTATTCATTAACGCGTGTCCGATTCATGCATTCATCCTTTCTTTTTCCCCTCTTCCTTTAGATTAAGGTAAGATGTACTTATAACTAAAAAACCGAAGCGGCCCCCCGTACCATAGTAATACCATTATATGTAATATTAATACATATAAGTACCTACTTGTAGTTCTGCGAACGTAGTTCGCGAACACAAACAAATCCTGTTCAGTCTGTGCATAACTAGTTAACCACCTCTTTTTTTTTGAACGGGCTAATGCTGTTAGTCTCTACCGACTTTTACAGCGTCACCGGGCGGGAGGGCAGGCGCTTAAGGCACCCAGCCGACAAAAGTGGGGGGCAACTAGCTCAAGGGCACCCCTGTGGTGCGAGCCTCGACTTGGGCTGTTGCCGGGATAAGAGGATCGAGAAGGCTACTACGTCCGCTGGAGGAGTGGACCCTATGGAAAGTCGCGACCATTCTAGCTAACCTACGGGGGGTAGGTACGTCGTGTCTGATTGTGTTACGCTGGTACCCTATACCGGTGCCGAAATCGGTACCTGAGCCAGAAGGGCTCGACTGGTCCGGTGATCCTAGAGCAGCCGAAACAACGGCTGCTATATGATCTTCCGGATCGCTCAAGACGTCTCTTGGGCGGCAACGACGCCGACGGGGTGGTGGGTCTGTCATGCCTGTAAATTAACCACCTCAACCAACTGCTGAACAATGGCCTACCCCCCTATAACGATACTTTGGATACTTTCGATGCTTTTATCACAGGAATAGTTTGCATAATCACTTACCAAACACGTCCACGATCCCTAAACGTATTGTGGCTGCGTCGCGGCCTTTCTTAACTGAAGCACCTACAATGGTGTTTACCAGGTATTTATACAAATCTGGAAAAAAATATATTCAGTGTAAGTAGGTAGGTATTTGTAAAGATGCGCCGAACATGGGGTTTTGGACCGGACCGAATAACGAACATTACGGTTCAGCGTTTGACGAACCGAAATAGAAAGTATTTACGGAAACTATTTCATAGAATATTAGGTAGGTAATTATTCGTTCGTAACATGCCGAACCCCCCGGGGGTCTATTTAGCCACCGGGGGGCGATCCCAAACGCTAATGCTAACGACAAACGCTAGCGCTAAGTATAAGTAGGTACCTATGTATTGGAATGACATTAGCTGCCGAAAAGTAAGCGATTTCCGAAATGTCATTCCAGGGGGTCTAGCAAAGATACCAACCACTAACGTTAACGCCAAACGCTAACTCCAAAATGTATTAAAATGACATTTCGGAAATCGCTAACTTTTCCGTAGCGAATGTCATTTCAATACATTTTGGAGTTAGCGTGAGGCGTTAGCGTTAGTGGTTGGTATCTTTGCTAGACCCCCAGTACATTTTGGAGTTAGCGTTTGGCGTCAGAGCTAGCGTTTAGTACCTTTGCTAGAACCCCAGTTTGGTTATGTTATGTATGACTTACTTACATTTATTGCTAACGAACGCCAACATACAGTGACCAATTATGGGAAGGGCCCCCTCAGCTAACGGGGGAAGTTTCTCATTTTTGTTTCGATTCCATAATAGTAACAATCCTAAAATCACACCGAAAAATGACAACACTAATACCGCGGCCATCGTGTTGAACACGATGAAAATGAAGCTTACAAGGCGTCGAGGTACCTTTTTATACTTATTTATCCGCCTGACCCGATTTTACATAAGTAGAATAAATTTTATATCAGGTAGGTAGTAGGTATGTATAGCTCTCTGAGAACAACCGAGTGACACGAGCCTATAATTACCCTTATACCACCCAATAAGGGGGAATAAGAAGCTATTCCTTGGGTGGTACCTACAATCAAAATGGCATCATTTTAATTGTCATCCATTTAGTAATCAGCTGTAGACAGGTAGGTACCTACATATATCCGAGTAACCCTTGAGTAACCAGCGTTTTTTATCCTTTCCCTTTGACAGGATAAGTAGTGACTTAATTTTCATTGTTGGTAAGTAAGTAATGGCACAGGATGTAATTTAATTCATTAGCGTAAATTGAGCCCATGATAGTACATCATTTATAGATGATTATTAAAGAGTAAAGAGTGAGGGGGGGGAGGGGGGGGGGGGTAAATGAGGTACCTATCTAACATATTTAGCTTTGGCTGCAAGGTACAGGCAGAGGTCGTATTAGGTATCATCACGAAATCACCGTGAGACTCGAGGTTTAAATACAATAGGTAGGTCTAGGTAACTTCGTAATTTCTCAAAATATTAAGATAATTCTATTACAATAAAACAAAAACATTTTTATGAGTAATTTTCCCCTCCACCCTCTACAATCTACATATGTTATTTTATATTTTTTTATTTTGTAGGTAGTTTTGTACTTAATTTTTCTTTACTTATAAAAATATTTCTGATTTATGTTAAATGAAAATAAAAAATTTGCAATTTGAAAACCCGTCAAGAAGTTTCAGTAGGTAATGATGCATGTTGAAAGGACTGCAGACCGAATTGTTATACTATTTTCAATGTTTCGACATAGTATCTCACAGTGTGCTTAAGGCTAAATATCGCGCTCTCTGTCGACCACCCTGCTCTAAAGCCAAACTGCCCGTCGTGCAACTTAAGATGGTTATCAAGCGATCCAATACCTTCGCGATAATAGTAGCTAATGATATGGGCCTATAGTTGCCTCCATCAGTAATATCCCCCGTTCTGTTCGTGACTATTGGTACTACAATCGTTTTCATAAAATCAGACGGCAAGTAACAATGCGATATACAAAAGGAGTAGAACATGGACAAGACGCATGGCAAGTGCACCCCTGCACACTGCAGGTGCTCAATGCTAAGGCCATCATGGCCCGGCGACTTCCCTCTACTCATGGTTTGTATAACTCTTCTCACCTGCTCAGCTGAGAAACGAACATCGCAAGGAGAGCCTACACTGGCCTCAGCATCAACCACCTGCGGTGCCGAGTTAAACAATGGTGAGTCAACCTTAAAACAGTTTTTAAATACATTTGATATCTCCTTGGGTTCAGAAATGCCTCCAATACTCACAGGTAAGCTAGGTTTTGAAGCTTGTTTGTGCTTTTCCAAAATATAACGAAATTTTTTGAGGATTTGTGACTTGCTTTGATATCTTTATTTTTTTTTATTTTTTTTCATACATATTAACATAAATATCACCACTATCTGGCTTACCATACTAAAACCAAAGCTTTAGATTATATTTAGCCTCCCTATGGGCAGCACTGACTTGCTTATTCCAACCTACTACCAGTGCCATATTTTTTAGATGTTTCTTTTTATTTTCATAAGACAGCACAGCTGATTCTTTCAGAGCACTTACAATATTATATATAACTCGTCTATTACATATCTATGCGTGACGTCACAGCAATGTTTATCGGCACACAAAGAGAATACAGATGGAAAGTTAATATCTTTTAGTTTCTCGTTAGAAAACTCATGATAAGTCGATATAAAAATATAAACATTTTTTTTTAATTTTTGGTTTGTCTGTCTGTCCCTTTGAACACGCTAGAACTACTGAACGGATTTGGCTGAAATTTGGTATGGTTATAACTGATTATGCAGAATAACATTTAGTATAAGTACTTTTTGTTTTCCAAAACGGCAGCAATAAGGATGTAATTTTTATTCAAGATGTTTGTTGGTTTATTATAATTGGACGGCGTTATGGAAGAACAATAAAAGCGACGTTTTAGTAAAAATGAAAAAATGAGCTTCAATGTTTTGAAATTTGGTTTAGTTGCAGTGAGCTGAATTATTAAATTTTTTGCGTACGATTTTTATCGCCCCCACTCAGAATAAGAATCAGAACGGGCACTGGGCACTGACGTCCTGCATGGGGTGTTCTGTACATTTACCCCCCGCTAGCCTATCCCCTTAGCGACCCTAACTCCTTGAAGTAGCGGAGAACGGCCTTGGGTCGCTGGCACAGCTGTTCCAGTGATAATTATGATGGAGATGATGCTAAAGCGGGTGGTGCATAAATGGATGTGCTAGAGCATGGCAATGATGATGATGATTGGTTTTCTCTATGATCTTTAAAATCAGACGGCCCATTACGTAGACCCGTGTTAATTCTTATGTCTTCCGTAGCCGTACAGTGCACCAGCACGTGCTCCACGGTTTCTTGCTCCTGCATGCAGCCACAGCACAGGGGACTGTCCATTGCACCAATTTTGTGCAGATATTTCAGGTCGCAATGACCTGTAATTATACTGCCCATCAAGCGAAGATCCTGTTTTGTTAACTTAAGTAGGTTGTTTGTAACCTTTTCAACAAATTTGCTCAAAAAATGCATTTACGAAGCCTGTAGGTATACATTGTTCGAATGTTAATTATGACGCACCGTACAACGGACCGTGCGGACGAATAGGTCTTCTCACCTAAAGTAAGACATAGATTTATATCTTATGTACCTATTTTACCGTCTCCACAGAGCATATACAGTCTCCTCCGTTGTATGGCGCCGTGCGAATTCTATTGCGGTCACAGATTAGAGAATTTTTTTTTTTTTTTTTTATGTATAAATTGGCCAACATTTGACTGCAACTCACCTGATGTTAAGCGACGATGCAGCCGAAGGTGTAGCACGTTGGCCCATGAGGAGCCTATTCACTGTAGTGTTAAAGAGACCCAAATTATATTTGTCAGGAAACACAGAAGCCGGGAGCGAGTTCCATTCCCTAGCAGATCGCATGATAAAAGAGTCAGCAAAACGCTTGGTTCGACATGTTGGTAAATCCACTACGTAGGGGTGAAATGACTCCCCGCACCTTGTTGTTCTATGTCGAAATGGAGATGACGGAATCATCTCATGCAGTTCTTGTGCGCATTCCCCGAAATGCAACCGGTAGAAGATTGATAGACATGCCACCTTACGTCGATGATCATGACTATACAGCTTTTTATCCACCAGCGCCTCGTCATTGATAAGTTTCTTGGCGCGTCGTTCGATAGTACCTATCTAGAGCAGCCAACTGGTATTTCGCGGAACCATCCCATATGTGGCTACAATATTCCATACTGGCTCTGATCTGAGCTTGGTATAGCCTAAGTAGCATGGATGAGGTGAAATACTGCCTAACTTTAGACAGCACTCCAAGCTTTCTCGCCGCAGTTTTGGCTCTAGACTCTATGAACCGACCGTAGTTTAAGGTAGAAGAGATTTGCATACCTAGTAGGTCCAGCTGATCTTTAGTCTGTACCGGTCCACTCTGAAATTGGGGAGTCACCGATAGGGGAACACGTTTAGTGGAGAAAACACACGCCTGAGTCTTAGACGCATTGAATTGAACTAAGTTAGAGGCGCCCCATGAGGACACTACCTCCAAAGTCGAGTTGGCGCGTTCAAGCATCTTCTCTCTCTGAATCAAAACTTCTGTAGCACCAGCCCTGGCGCTGGAAAAGTATCTCTCCACAACAGTGCTGTCATCCGCATAGCCGACTATACCTGGTACAAGTAAGTCGTTTATATGCAGAAGAAACAATGTTGCAGAGAGAACTGACCCTTGTGGGACTCCGGCGTTGATGGCCATTAAGTCAGAGGAGCAACCATCAACAACTACTTTAATAGATCTATCAGCCAGGAAGTTGGAGATCCAGGCGCAAAGGCTGGAGGAGATACCATAAGATGACAGTTTGTTCAAGAGGCTTGCGTGCTTTACCCTATCGAAAGCCTTAGAGATGTCAAGCAAAATAGCTAAGGCCTCGCCATGTCGCTCGATGGCTTTACCCCAGTAATGCGTCACGAAAGCAAGAAGGTCCCCAGTCGAGCGGTTTCGGCGAAAGCCGTATTGCCGATCGCTGAGAATATCGTTGCCTTCTAGATATTTAAGAAGCTTTAGATTCAAGACTCTCTCCATAATCTTACAGAAAATGGAGGTAATGGCGATTGATCTATAATTACTGGGGTCAGCTCGGCTTTCTTAGGGACGGGTTGCACGTTTGCAAGTTTCCAACTTTTTGGTACGATACTGGTTTTGAGGGAGAGACGAAACAACCGAGTGAGAACAGGAGACAACTCCGGAGCACAGTGCTTTAGAACCACCGCAGGTATGCCATCTGGACCACTAGCTCTATTGACATCAAGGTCACGCAAGCTTTTTAATACTTCAGTTTGCTTTATGGAGACTTCAGGCATGAATGTTCCACAGTGTGCCAAATTAGATGGCAATTTTGAACCAGGATCCAGAGACGAGTTGTACGAATTCTACGGTTTTCTTTTTAATTCCTTTAAAAATATATAAGAATTTCACCAAGGAGATTTACATTATGAGAATAACAAGCTGAATGAACAAAACTCCTTGGAAGCGCGTGTGCTGTTTATCTCACTTTAATTCTAAAGAGAAAATGAAACCAATAGTTATATTTTCACCACACGCAGGTGGCACCATTTGTATAATTATTTGCATTGTAAATTTATGCGCACCATTTTAGACTATTTTTTCATCTTCTTATGTTATGGCATACACAATATACGTATACGTTCCTTAGGCACACATTAGTGTATTTAGCCAGTGTCAGTAGGGGAGATAGGGGCTACAATTAACAGGGGTAAGAATTAACAAGTGATTTGCCGCTTAACTATGAACGTTATGACTGTATATCAACAGTATTCCAACTCTACGAATAGTGACGCATGCGAACAAACCGGCCAGTTCTCGCTTAGGCGCCGCATGGAGAGGTCGCGTCACTGCGGTAAATTGACCAGGTAAACGAACTTTTTTACGAACGCAATTTTTTGATTTTTGTTTAATTATGGCTCGTAAATAATGTTGATAATTTGTATTCGTTTCTTTATAAAATTGGCTGCTATATTAACTTGTTTCTTTTACCGTAAAACTTATACCTAATTGAATAAAAATACAAATGTGATAAATGGGGGCATGGGGCTAAAAGTAACAAATTGACGGGGTAACAATTAACTTGTTAATACATGCCCCAAAACGATGGCAGCCAGTTTCCTTGGTTTTAGCCTTAGAACAATAATGCATTGAAGTACAAACCACAGGTTATCATGCATTATTTTTCTAAGGTTTTAGTGTTTACCGTTCAAAAACAAAGCCCATGTATGATTCCACGATGGTTTTTTTTTTACCGAATGAGGATCATAATGTACTTTATTACCTTATAAAAAACTTCTTCTACTTATTTTGCAGTATGAGGAACTATAAAAGAACTACGGAAAGAGGGACTGCTTCCAAAGAGATCTATGAATTGGCTGCGAAAGAAGTTTTGGAAAAAAACCGAAAATACAGACCAGTCGCTCGTCAATACGATATTTGCCACGTCACTCTTTTTAAATTTGTGAAGAAACTCAAAACAGGTGTTCCAGTGGAGACCATAGAAGTTGGATACAAGAAGACACGGCTCGTTTTAACAAGACTTTAGCAAGACTCCAATTTTTGACATCCAGACAGCAATTTTTGAAGAATTTTTTCATTTAAGTATGATTATTGATCAATTTTTACCTATAATTTGTAATTTTTAAGAGTAATAATACCTCTATCAAAGCAAGGCTGCCTAATTTCTAAGATACTGTTAAGCAAATGCTCATGTGTGATTAAGAAATGTGATAGATAGTGTCATAATATACTTGTTAAGATTAATAATATCTCTGCTTAAGAAAGACTGATGATTACTAAGCAGTTATCTATATAATTGAAAAAAATGTGCCCTAAATACATAAATAAGTAATTTACAAAAATACTTCTTAGTTTAATTTCACTATGAACTAGATTTATTTTATATTGTTAAAACATGACCCTCCTGTTTATACCTGCCCCAGACAAGTTAAAACTAGCCCCGAGGTCGGGGCTAAAATTAACACCGGACTTTTTTTCAAAAACCGGCACCTGTTCCTTATTTATTTATATTACAGTTTTTTTTTAAATTACTGTTTGTAGCTGAATACTTTTCCCTTAATATGGTCTAAGAATCATTTTAATACGATCTTCCGTTTCAAAGATATAAGCTCTTAACTAAAATTTGTTAGGTTTGACCCCTCCCTCCCCTACCTAGGTATTGCAATAAAAAATTTCATCGTGTTATTATTATAGAATCTCTCTTCTCTCTCTGAATCTCTCGTCATAGTCATAGTCCAGTCTAAGTCATGCTCTAGTAGAGTGGTGGCCACTATACCAGATTTTCCATCAACATAGAATCAGAACATGAGATTTTCACATTAGATTAGAAACGTCGAAGATTGTTTATTGCTACTTTCCCACTAATAAACAAAGTTTGTTTCAGTGCCTTTTGTACTTTTTTCTCGCAAATGTGTTGAAAATCGTTGTATGATACACGAGCGGAAATTGGTTTTTACAAACTCGTGACTATGGTAAGCCACCATGGTAACCAAGTTACCGCCCTACTATCATAAAAAACTATTCTGTTGGACGGAAACATAAGTCTTGCATGTCTGCAATCCGTTTTATTATCCCATAGGTTTTGTTGTTCTTTTTCGGTGTTTTTAGAAAGTAAGTTTCGTACTTCCATCACAGTCGGTTTGCAGTTTCGCAGTATCTTCACCAATTTTCTTCTTCGCCAAATTAGTTAATATCATCATCACATCACAGGAAGGATTAGAACAACACTTCCGCTCATGACTACATAAGCCTATACGGGAGCCGCAGCAGCGATCGCACGATACGGGTTATAATTTTACTAGGTGGTAGGACTTTTCTGCAAAGTTCGTCTAGGTAGGTACCACCGCTTTGCCAGTTATTCTGCCGCAAAGCAGTAGTGTGCAAGTACTACTGTGTTCCGGTTTGAAGGGCATTGTAGCTAGTGAAATTACTGGGCAAATGAGACTTTATGACCTGATTATACAGTGTAGTAATCTGATTACTAGACTGTGTGATGTCTCAGGATGACGTGCGCAATGCAGTGTCACGCGAAACTTTATTATTTTAAAGTTCCGAGGGACACTGCAACTGTTATGGGCGGCCGTATTGCTTAACATCAGGTGAACGACTAGCTCGTCGTCATTCATTCTCATAAAAAAAAATTATAACACAAAAATAAAGTAGATACACTACGCATGATGGGTACCGCATGCTAAATCGTGGATTGTTTTTTCAGCAGTTTTACTCTTGACACTCTATACTCAATCGTAATTTGGCATTTGGTACTCTTAAATCCGATTCTAGCGCACGACTGGAATCTTTGTCCATGGAATTTTATGGAACTAAATGTAATCGACTCATTTCTGCACCATCCGCTTTTTACCAAATTATTTAACATTATAATTGGGGATTGATTCGGTTTAGAATTTGAGTGTAATTGGGATTGGATCCAAGGGTAACCCTACTGATCACCATAGAGTTGGAGAGTAAGGAAATTCTAGCTGTGGGTTACATTAAGTATGTACCTACTTATTAGAATGTAGGTAGGTACTTCGGTACATTGTGGAAAATTGAGCATACCTAAATGATGGATAGGAAAGAAGTAATCTTCAAAAAAAATTGATAAAAATGATTCGAAACCAACATAAATATTGGCATGTGTGCTGTTTGAGGGGATAGATGCAGGAGGCGAGCTACCGCTCAAGGTGGCGCTCTGTGGGGGAGGCCTATGTTCAGCAGTGGACGTGTTCGGGCTATTGATGATGATGATGATGATAATGTGCTGTTAAGAATTGCTATGTTATACTTAAGTATAATAAAGCACAAGTTTACATATGAAAAATATTAATTTATTTCATTTCCTTACATCTAATACTCTAGGTCTAACTAAGTACTGTAGGTACTTACATAATAAAATGTATCTTGATTTTTTAACTATCTCTTGGTATTTAGTATAACAATTTATCAGTAAACGGAAGACAAGTTATATCAACAAATATTTAGTTGGTAATATATTATAATTTAGTTTATTTTACGTTTAAGACCAGGATCTCCGTGCAACCTCTATCTCACTCGCGTATTGCGACATTTTTGCTTACGAAAATTCCAACTGTTGAAAAACCTGCAAAATAACGTCACAAATGTTCAACAAAAATATCCAAACAAGTTTTCATACATTAAAACAGGAAAAGCGAAAATCAACAATCATGTTTGGATGAATGTGATTTTTCTGTTGAACATTTTGTGACGTCATTTTGCAGGTTTGTCAACGGTTGGAATTTTCATAAAGAAAGTTCTACCATTTAATACATTCAAAAATGACGCAATCTGCGAGCGACATAGTGGATAAGCGTGGTTAAAGTTAAATTATTATATAACTGACATTAATTTTTTTGGAAGGCGTTTGAGACTATATCCTCTAATGTTAAAAGGACAGTTTTTTACATTTAATATTTCTCAAGTCATTAACAAAAACAAAATAATGCATTGTACGGATTCATGATTAAAATCGACGAGTACAGCGTAATTGATTAATTAATTTGTAAAAAAAAATGTTATCCATTTAAGACCAGCCGCAGAAGCCGCTAAGTGTTGAAAAGTACGTAATTAAAAAAAAACTTTTAATCTATAATCATATTTAACAGTAATAATAATAACTTAATCATATTTTTCAAATAAGTAAGTACAGTTTACAATCGATTCGTCCATAATAATAATTTTAATATTCTCTGCTATTATTTCCGTGTGCATAATAGGCATGATGACTAAATTTGTTTTTTGCATGAATCCAAAATATTCCTCAAAAGATAAACATTTGTGTAAACAAAAATAAAATATCTCAAAACACGACAAAGTTACAAGCATTTTAAAAACGGGAATAGAAAGAGATAGCTCAAACGGCCAGTGACGTCAGAGCAATGTCGTCATAGTACCTCATTACTAAGCTGTGGTAGCTTTACATACAATATCTTTGGCATGTGACGTCACAAGTGGATTTTTCATAGTAACTGTGGGGGCGCTCTGTTTCGCGAGAAAGGGACAGGAGATGCCTGCTGTAGAAACTTTAAAAGCTTATTACTCCGTGATTTATTTACCGATTTTACTTATTTTTTCAATTATTCCATTCATTTTTAATTTTCTATATGAAAGTATTATTTACGTGTTCATTTTTAATAGTAGTCATCATGCCTATTGCATTAATATAAAAAAAATATGTGTCAGTTAAATTATTGCTTATTTCTATTTCTGTCGTGTAATAAATACGTAAATTAAAATAAACTGTATATTGTATTTATATCATTATTCTAATATAATAAATTCGAGTTTGTAAAATTAC
This sequence comes from Ennomos erosarius, assembly GCA_963580505.1. Lineage (NCBI taxonomy): Eukaryota > Metazoa > Arthropoda > Insecta > Lepidoptera > Geometridae > Ennomos > Ennomos erosarius. Next base: position 4,078,509 of record OY757000.1, read on the forward strand.
AATTATTTTGTCAATCTGTACAGATTGGTAGAGTTAAACTTTGACATAAATATCTATTTATGATTTTTACAATCAATCAATCCACTGCGGTCTTTGAAGAAATTCCGTCAATGGCGGTTGTGAATTTTGAATTTATTTTTCAAAACTAGTGTATCTTGAGCTTTAATGTGTAATAAGGGTGGATTATTATCCTTTAAGTGTTCGTGAACGTGCACGAGTGTTGGCAAATGGTTTCAAGATCATAAAACCATGCATTTTCGTTTTTGCTTCAACGGCTTTTTTAGAGCCTTCAGTAAAATTTCCACCAATTTACTGTTGGTGGTTTGACTGACAAAATATGACTGACTTGACATAACCGTACAAGTTTTACTCACTTGACATTGGCAGAATTATTGCAAAAAAGCGATAGAAAGCCATTAAAGAAGAAGAAGAAGCCATTAAAGAAGAAGAAGAATCAATCCACTGCAGAAATGCACTAGTTCAGTCTACCAACACAACAACCGAACTATTTGTACTAAAAAAGGGTATTGATAGTTCAATGCACTAGTTCGACCTACTTATAATCTTTGAACCAACCGGACTAACAACTGATACGAGAGAAATATCTCCATTTTCTTTATTTCCCTTTTAATAGAGGAGTACAGCAATACTTTTAGTGATATCAAGTTTAGCTTCAACAAATTCTGTACAGTATTGACACTTATTTTATGACCTTTTAATAATAATAATAATAAAGAACTATTACCGTAGTTAAGGCACAATTTACATTGCCGCCGGATGAAATGGAAAATACAGAGCTGTACGGGCGAAAAATTTACATAAAGTTCATTCATCATCATCGTCATCGTCATCATCATCAGCGTAAAGTTCATTATAAAGTACAAAATGTTCTTTCGCGTCCATTCCAATGTAAAATGAGCATTAAAAACTTAATAAAAAAATGGCTTGTACGTATATTTTTTTCTTAAAAACCCCACCATTAACATTAGTAATAAATTAATGATTAAAACTATACGAGACCATTAAATAATTAATTTTAGTGTTAACTTTACTGAACGTAAGGCACAGGTAGTATACAAAATTACATTAATATAATTAAACTAATTTCACTCATTATTTTACCCATTGACTATAAATCCAGTTAACCGATGAGACAAGTTCCTCGTACGAAAATTAGTGGTGTATTTCAACCGCTAATCCTATGATAGGAAACAGGACATTCAATGTATCGACGTTCTGTTTTACCATATTTCATGTTTTAGAAATCATACCATTTTTTCCCCTTTCCTATGACTTATGAGCCATTAGGTTAACATTAAAGGCAGCTAAATTATGACAAATTGTTCAAAGCGTCACGTGGTCACGTCATTCACGTCGTTTGCAATAGCACAATGTTTAATTTTTTTGCAATCAAACCATTTTTTCCCATTCCTTTATATTTTAATGATTTACGGGCCATTAAGTTCACATTAACCTCTACAATACCAGCATGGACATGACAAAAATAACAATGGTAGCGTGTTCGATATCAGGTCGCTATGAGTTGAGTTAAGTGCAGGTAAATTGTGACAAATTGTTCAAAGCGTCGCGTCGTCGCGTCGTTCTACTGCACCGTATTTCATTTTTTGTTGGATATAAACAATTTTTTGCCATCTATTTTTTTTGTAGCATTATAAACAATTTTTTCCCATCTACATGACCTGTTTCCCAGGTAACTCTATGGCGTTTAATTGTTCGTAAACGGCCAACATGGTAGGTCGATCGATGCGGCGGTCACAAGTGCAACGTATACCCATCTCTATGAACTGCCAACATAGTTGCGGGTTCGAATTCTCTGTGCAACGTAGAATCGGATCTTCTAATGTAGCTGGAAATATAAATAAGAAACTAGAGGAATAGGAACTAAAACAACCTACAAGCTTATAGTATGAGACACTGGAGTCTTCATTCGTATAGTTAATTCATTAATTCATTTCCATATTGTTTAGTTGGAAGTTGCACCAAAAAGCTTAATAAAACACTGGAGAATGCATTGCAAATCACACTTTGAAGCAAATGTGACCTTGAATGACGTTGCTTATGTTTTCATCCTTTTCTTATGGATAACGTGTCGCCGTAAAAACATAATTGATTCAAGAGCACTTTTGTTTGCCTCAAATCGTGGCTCAAAATGCATTCTCTAGTGTTTTATTAAGCTAAAAAATGAACGAATGAACAAACTAGAGAACGAAAGAAAGAAAAGAATGATAGAAACGTTCGTTTAGGCTTTTCCGCTTGTATCTGCATATCTTGCGCGTCTAAGGGCCTGAAAACACCTGACTAAACGAAAAAGCTATGTATAAATGAAGCCGTAAAAGCATGGCTAAAAATAGTCTAAAAAGAGGCAACGCATCACTATCAACAATTAAAATTTCAATAATAATTTAAAACACGTAACGGAACTATGAAAAATACAAAAGCAAAATGAACGGAATCACAAGAAAATGGTTAACAAATAACTTTACAATATTTTGGAAAATGAACGAACAATGTAATGAATGTAAGAGTAACGTTTAGTTCTTTCATTCGTTTCATTGTTCGTTCATGATCATCATCAACAGCCTGAAAACGTCCACTGCTGGACATAGGCCTCACCCACTGAGCGCCACTTCCATCCATCCATCCATTCGGCGCCTTATTCGTAACCCTTTTTAATGTTACTTACAGAATGAACGAAAGAATGAACAAACAACGGAACTCACCAAAGTCCATTTCCGTCCTAGTAAGCACGCGAATGAAGGCGCTCAAGTTATGTGCGGAGCGAGCAGGATCGTACGGGCGAAGCGCACTCGCTATTTCAAGCAAAACTACTCCGAAACTGAATACGTCCACAGATGGACTTAGTGCGTTCGAGCGAAGATACTCATCCGGAAGGTATGGCCGGGTGCCGTATACTCTACGGGATAAGGTTCAAATTTGTTTAAAAAGTTTATAAGATGCGCAGAATATAGGACTTTTTACAGCTCGCTACTTCAAGCTGCGAGGGTAGATGCTCGTCTGGAAGGTGGGTGCCGTATACTCTACGAAATAAGGTTGAATTTCGTTTATCAAGTTCAGAAGATGTGCAGAACGGGCGAAGCGCACTCGCTGTCTCAAGCAAAATTACTTTTTCTTATTTTGTTTTTATGTTTGTAGGAAAACTGAATTGAATTTTAAGTTGATGCAAAATAATGTTCTTTTTAGGCTTCCGTACCAAAAGAGTAAAGCGAACCCTATTACTAAGGCTTCGCTGTCCTTCTGTCCGTCTATCACCAGCCAGGCTGTATCTCATGAACCGTGATAGTTAGACTGTTGAAATTTTAACAAATGATGTATTTCTGTTGCCTCTATAACAACATATACTAAAAAAAGAATAAAATAAATACTTAATGGGGTTCCCATACAAAAAACGTGATATTTTTTCTCGTTTTCATAGATAATGGTACGGAATCCTTCGTGCGCGAGTCCGTTTCGCACTTGGCCGGCTATTTAATTTTGTTTTTCAGTTTGTATGAAAACTGGGTTGAATTTTAAATTGTTTTAAAATTATGTTCTTTTTTATGAATAATAATTAGTCATCATCATTATCATCTAAATCATCATCATCATCATCATCATCATATTAAATTAAAACAAATCAGTCAAATACATACTTGGATACTTTGAAAAGAGTCCGATCCTCAGGGTTTCCTTTCCTTGCGAGACCAAAGTCCCCGATCTTGGGCATTAAACATTGGTCCAACAAAATGTTGCCAGGTTTTATATCTCCATGAATAAGGGGAGTTCCACACATGTTGTGGAGATACTGTAAACCACTGGAAACATGTTTTTAAAGGTTTATATTTTTACTATGCTCTGTACTACGACTGGCCTGATAGCTCAGTTGGTAGAGCTGGAGTTGATGTTTCGGAACGCATCTCTGTAAAACATGTGATTTATGACAGTTCTAATCGCGCCAATTCCAAATTCATTTCGCGCGGTTTTGTTTTCGTTTTATAGAGAATAGACTTTTGCAGATTTCTTATGTAAGACAAGGAATTCGCGTGGTTTCGAAGTAAGGAATCGATACGGAATAATAATGGCCCAGGTGAGATTGCGGTCAAATGCGGGCCTATTCAGTTATATAAAAAAGTAGGGTTGTTATAATTATTATCTCACTTGGCAACACCATGCGCGACCCTGAATCGCTGAGGCCACGTCAAAGGAGGATGATTGGTCTTCCTCCTCAATCTCTGTTCTAAAGATCCACCCAACATTAGTTGGTATACGAGGCATGCTTCTGGACCTGCAAATATATAATTTAGTTTGAGTATAATTTGCCAGTGGCTATGGAATATGATCACTCTATCCCTAGCCGTGGTCTCTTACTGTTGGCCTCATTAGTACGCTGAAAGTCGCGCAACGAACTATGGAGAGCTATGCTCGGTGTTTCCCTGCGAGATAAGATCCGAAACGAGGAAATTCCTAGTAGGACTAAAATGACCGATATAGCTGTTAGAATTAGCAAGTTGAAATGGCAATGGGCAGGCCAAATCGCTCGTAGAACTGACAACCGATGGGGAAGGAATGTTCTCGAGTGGCGACCACGAACCGGAAGGCGCAGCGTAGGCCGGACCCTCTACTAGGTGGCCCAACGATCTGGAAACAGCCACGGAGAGCCGATGGATGCAGGAGGCGAGCAGCCGCTCAAGGTGGTGCTCTCTGGGGGAGGCCTATGTTCAGCAGTGGACGTCTTCAGGCTGTTAATGATGATGACAGAATTGGACCTGTTACAGTTATATTATAAGTATAGTCCTAGATAATATAATACCTACAGTACAGATGCCTCATCCCATACAACGGAATAACGCGGAATATTTTACGAATTATTTTATTTCTGCATAACGCAAGATTATCAAGTGACATTTATTGCGTGTTGGCGAAGCAACTTTCTAGACACGATTACTAAATTTTTTTCAATTTCGGGCTACTTTTCGTTTGTACCTGGTGGGACCCCATGGTATAGCTTACCTCCGATACTAAACCCATATAGCGGCAGTATATTATCATGCCTGTATTGGTTAAGACACATTTCTCTGATCAACTCTTTGTTATTGCCATCATCATCTCGAAGCCTTTTAACCGCCACTGGGAGGTGTTTCCATACGCCTGAAAATATATACAAAACTTTATTATGGCAATACCATGTACAATAGGCAAAATGACTACTATTTTTTTTGCATAAATTAATAATATTCCTCAAAAGATAAACATTCGTGAAAACAAAAATAAAATATCTCAAAAAGTGACAAAGTTACAAGCATTTTAAAAACCAGAATAGAAAGAGATAGCTCAAACGGCCAGTGACTTCAAAGCTGGGTCGTTCATAGTACCTCATTACTAAGCTGTGGTAGCTTTACATACAATATTTTTGGCATGTGACGTCACCAGTGGAATTTTCATAGTGACTGTGGAGGCGCTCTGTTTCGCGAGAAAGGGACAGGTGATGCCCTCTCCATGCATGATTAATTTACCGATTTTACGTATTTTTTTCAATTATAGCTATCATTTTTAATCTTCTTTATAAAAATAATATTTATTTGTTTATTTTTAATAGTATTCATTATGCCTATTAGACGTACGGAAACACGGCATCGGTATATGGTAGAAATTCCTCGAATACGTACAAAGCATTTTGATATTATTCCTCGTTTATGATTCGGGCAGCAAAGGAATGGAACACCTTACCAGCGTCATTGTTTCCTAACAAATATAGAAGTAATTATGATTTTTAAAGCAGTATCGCCGAACAGTAATCTACAGACCCCGTAAGTTGGTTTTAAAGGTGAAGGAAAAATTCGGACATGAGACCACTTGTCACGGTAGCTTAAGTAAAGCATAACCCGGCTTGAGGGATGGATGGATGCGGGTTCAATCCCCGCTCGTGATTCTAATTTTTCCTTTACAAATTAATCTGTAAATATAGAAGTTTTGGGATTGAAAGGCTTTGTACGTATTCGAGGAATTTCTACCATATACGGATGCCGAGTTTCCGTGCGTCTAGTTGTACGATGGTAAAAAGGGGATGGGGGAATTAAGTTGTGCAATTCCTTCGCACATTCTCCGAAGTGCAGCTTGTAAATAACCGATAGGCTGGCAACCTTACGTCGGTGTTCAAGGCTATGGAGGCTATGGGTATGTTAGCCTTTACCAATTTATCGTCGCCAATGAATGAATGACAAGTAAATGATGAATGAATGCAAAGTAAATGAGGAGTGAATGAATGAACACATAATGTTGCAAAATAAATTAAATACGAATGGAATTCAATGAAAAAAAATGAACAAAAAATAATAGAGAATGAATGAATGAAATGAATGAATGTATGAATGAATCATCCTTCCTTCTCACGGAAGCGTCCGTCCTTCGAAGATGTAGATTGATAAAGTAGGTTCACCTTTGAATACTTGTCCAAAACCACCTTTTCCCAGTAAGTTTACTTCGCTCCAATTGCCAGTGGCTTCCTGTAGCTCTTCATACTTCACTTTTGGAATGGAAGCAACGTTCTTCAACAGCTGATCTGCTATATCACCATTGTCTGAAGTATAGCTCTGTAATGAGAAATAATAACGGACTAAAATAAATTTTTAGATTCATTATTTAAATTAACGAAAGATGTTGTTTTAATTATTTAGCTATAAAAAAAAACAAATATTTGTGGGACATTTCACACAACGCTATCCAGCCCCAAAGTAAGCAAAGCTTGCACTAAGAGAACCAGATAACTTATAGAATAATTAGATGTTTTTTGTTTGTAAATACATCACTAGAGTACAATATAACACCCAGACACAAAACAAATACATATGTACATCACACAAAATGTTTGTCCTAGGTGGGAATCGAACCCACAACTTACAGTTCAAAAGGCAGGGCGACTACCAACTGAGCTATCAGGCCAGTCTGTTAAGAATGTAGGGTGGTGTCCTGGATTATGTATTTTTCTCTTTCTATATTTCCTTATTGTTTGAAATCCACTTACTCGTCTACTGCTCGAATCATTGCTAGTTCCAACTGGTGGGGAGCTTCCATTTTGTCTATTATGTCTGTGGTTACTTTCACCAGCCTGTGAAAAAACCAGTTGTATTATAACATTGTAGGTAAAAAAAAATGTTTATAGCTCGTAGAACTGACATCCTATGTGGAGTTCCGTGTAGTCCCGGTGTGAGAATAGAGCCACCCTATCACTTTCCATCAGGTTCTCGAATGGCGACCACGAACCGGAAGACGTAGGCTGGCCCCTCATTAGGTGGACCGACGACCGACAGAACCACGGTGACCCAATTGATGGATGCAGGAGGCAGGCAGCCGCTCAAAGTAGCGCTCTTTGGGAGAGGCTTATGTTCAGCAGTAGACGACTTCAGGCTGATGATGAAGATGACGACAATATGTTATATATTTATTTTCTTGAAGCGCGGTACTGTTCTTATGCGGAAAATTGATTCGAGTATTCCGATATGAAAGTCCCGAAGATTGTAACAATGCGATTGCGTTGCGATTCAAGATGAATCACAATTTAAATTAGGTACCTGGTTAATATTTTCGTGCCTTTTTTCCTGTTCGTTGTCGCAGTACGGAGAAATTAATAAATGGTTTTCGCTGAGACAGTGAGCGGAGACAGCTCCTCGCCTTGTTGCATTATTTGAATATTCTATGATAGTCCAACGCTTTCTAAAAGCGCTGGCAGATCAAAAGTCAGAAGATACCTTCTAGGCAAAAATGTATCATCGTAGACCGCATTTCCATCAAGTGAGATTGCGATCAAATATGGAACTATTCAGTAATAAAAAAAACAATACCCACTTTTGAACAGACCTGGGGCCGTACTGTGAGCTCTTAGCGTGATTCAAAACATAGCCTATATTGGATCACTTGTCAAAATCTTCATACAAAAAAAACAAAGCGATCCAATATAGGCTCTGTTTTGAATCGGGCTAAGAGCTCACAGTACGGCCCCAGCACCATAAACGTCACTTTGGACCATATGGGAGGTTTGCCATAATCACCGCCGTTGACAGTCTCAAGTAATCACACATTTTAATGTACCGATGAGAATGTTGTTGCCCATTCCCTAGATATTCCCTTAGCCGGCTCTTACATCATCTGCGGGAAATGGGATGATCCTACTCGCACTCACGGACTTGTGAATTGGTGCGTGCAGGATGGCAGGCGATGTTCATTACCAGAATGGTTACGCGGTAGGGGTGCAGGACCACACGGTTCACCTGATTACTACGTTTACTTTAGCATAATATTATCTGTGGCCTGACAGACGATTTAAATTAGCCTTCACGTCATGTCACGATAATAACTATCCCTAATAATGAATAGAAAACATACACCATGGAATATGCACACCCTTCACACTTTTACTAGGTGATAAGGCTTTTCTGCAAAGTTCATCTAGGTAGGTACCACCGCTTTGCCAGTTATTGTGCCGCCAAGCAGTAGTGTGCAAGCACTACTGCGTTTCAATTTGAAGTGTATTGCATATCTCTAATGCCTATCGGCACTAAAAATTGACATCTCATTGACACCCGGGGAAAGGTTTGCTTAACTATGTTGTATTTAAATAGACTGTGGTGCAGAGCAAAATATTATTATGCAGACCTAACTTCTGTCAATTCCTAGTTTTATATATTTTTTTTATAGGCGTGCGCTTGACCACTATCTCACCCGGGCCATTATTCCGTATCGATTCCTTACTTCGAAACCACGCGAATTTCTTGTCTTACATAAGAAATCTGCGAAACTCTATTCTCTATGAAACGAAAATAAAACCGCGCGAAATGAATTTCGAATTGGCGCGATTTGAACAGTCAAAAATCATATATTTTACCGAGACGCGTTCCGAAACATCAACATATCAAAAGATATAACCATTTATGTCAATATATTTTATTCAAAATAAAGATAACTTTAATGTAAAGTGAAGTTATATCTGACGCTGTGACACGATTTGAACAAGACACGATAACGACGTGGTTTCGTATCGTGTAGAATCTGTTTTTCCATAGAGAATGACCGCCCTGATGGTAAATGACGATGCGGCCTAGGATGTAACTTGCCTAAAAGATACCTAACTCTCTCTAAGACTGTAGTTTTCGGGAAATACAAACGCCGGCAAAGCGTTTCACTATTATATTTAGACAGCTTCCGTGGTGTGGTGGTTGAGTAGGTCGGCTCATAACCCGGAGGTGGCGGGTTCGATTCCCGCACCAGGACAAGTATTTGTGCCCGAAAAAAAAAAGCGCAAATACTTGTTCTGTGTCTGGTTGTTGTGGGACCATGGTCCTCGTAGTTCCTGGGTCCCTAGATACAGGGAATCCTAGTTAGAGTCCAGGATCTACGTATGTGATCTTTACAAAATTCTTCTTAAGTTTGCCATATTTCTTTTCAGGTGCTGTACTTTACCGGATTTAGGAGCATTACTGGCATCGGAACGGAACCCATGCTGCCATCTAGTCTGTGTGTTGACCTGTTGCCATTTTCTGTAATAAAACCAAAAAAAGATAAATAATGAGGAGTTTTATTTTAAGAAATAAACTAGTTTCGCCCTTTCTACTAGATGGCGCAAAACTAAATACCAGAAACCAAAACCACTCGAGTGAACTCGCAGAGTAACAATGGTTTTCAGTGAGTGTATTATCTTCTTGTTGTTTTCTAAAATAAATAAATAATAAATATGTGTGGACATTTTACACAGCACCATCTAGCCCCAAACTAAGCATAGCTTGGATAATAGGCTTAGACGATTCAGGAAATAGGTGTGTACTATTTCAAATATAAAAAGAAAGAGTTGTTAGCTTAGCTTGAAACAGTGACAGTGACAGAGGTTGTGGTAAAACTATATAACGCCATCTATTATGTCATAATGAAATTACCATTTCTTTTTTTTAATAAAACCCCTCATTATGAGTCAGTAATAAATAATTATAATAGATTATAGCCTACTTAAAGAGCGCAAACAAGCATAATCTGTTGAGAAGCGCTCATCATAGCCTAAAGGTGGACAAGGATTAAGGTTATTGTTTTATTTTCATGAGGAATTGGTTGAGGCTTTTTTTTATCTTATAAGATCAATTGAAGAAATTACTTGGAGACTGCTCATTGAGTCAACTCAATACATACTTAAGAAAGCATAACATAATGTTATAAGACTTATAATATAAGTACTTAATAATAATATGTCAGATGGATGGAGAAAATGAGGAAACTATAATATTTTAAGAACCTAATGACAGTATAAAATCAAACAAATTATGTAGTAAGTTAATGAGGTCATTATTTTCTCGGTACTGTGATTCTATTATCAGAGCAATTACATTATTACCTACATTTTAATGAACAAATACATAGTTATTATGTAATAGTTTGAACTTTTTACCCTTATCTATAAGTAGTTGTTGCTGCCTGCGGTGTTGCCTGCATATTACAAATTTTGCTAGAGTCCTTCTGAATTTTCCAGCATAAAAGTACCCTGTGTTGATCTAATTAGTGATTGAATCGGTGTGCGTAATTTCAGCCAAATCGATTTACAGTACCCAAGCTACCTAAACTGTTTGGTCAGCAATTGAATGACTCAACCTCCAAAAAAGTGATGAAAAATTGTCAGCCTTATTAATAAAGGTGGAGTAGTTTTGGATTAGTTTGCAGGAAATCCCCTAGCCAGTTTTGCTAAAAACTCAAACTGTGTGCTTAGATTTTGAATAAATAATTTTTTAGCTGAAAATCAATCCCACCGGTTTTGAAAAAAAAATACAACTTGTGTCATGGCACCATGCCAGTGTTGCTTACAAGGATCAAATTCAGTCAAATACCAAACTAACACACAAACATATATATATTATACATATATGTAGTAAACTAAAGAAAATGCTTTCATTGTATGTTCATTATCATCATCATCATCAGCTCGTAGATGTCCACTGCTGTACATAGGCCTCTCCCAGAGAGTGCCACTTTGGGCGGCTGCTCGCCTCCTGCATCCATCGGCTCCCCGCAGTTTTTACCAGGTCGTAGGTCCACCTAGTGGTGGTCTGCCTACGCTGCGCCTTCCGGTTCGTGTATGTTAGTAGAGATTAATTAGTACTAATTTAAATGAAATATGGATTAGTTGGTCTCTTAACTTCTTTAGTTCTCTTCTTTTTAGTTTTTAGTGCGGAAAGGACAGTCGAGTTTCCTCATGACCACTCTATGACGATCTTCGCTCAGTCTGTGAGTGATTTTCTTGCTTGCTGAATGTCTTGCTCTAATGAACCTATTCCAAGCATTACTAGAAAGAGACAGTGTAAATCCAATGGGGTATAATCCAATGAATTTGGATTCTCTAAGTGCAGTACTTACCGTCACTAACAAGCTCTTTCTTCTTCAAACCATTCTTGCTGTCAAGTTTGTGTTGCAATCTATGAAATCTAGGGTGCACTACAGGAGTGAGACATCGTAACGCTGGCACATATTTCATGTAATATAGTAGTATGTACAGTTCTTCTACTCTATGGTTTAATTGGCCCCATCTTGTGAATAACTGATGAGTCGGTGAGTTGAGGAGCCTGTTGGCTTCTTGTTCTATTTCCTAAAAGAGTACAGAAGTTCTATATCTATTATTTATAACTTGCTTAGTGATAAACAGCATAATTTTTAATGTAAAGGAAATATATGATATATGAACAACATGAAAATCTCCAAGCATAGCCTTCTCCATGGTCCATAGGTAGCTCAATATAATTATATGTGTGAGACGGTACCTATTATGTTTTACTGCATGTGCAGTGTAATTTAATTCGATGATGGAATGGTAGTAAGTTCGTTCCTAAAGTAATAAAAGTTTAGAAGTACGGTAGGTACCTACATACGTACGTATAACGCACACGGGAAAACCCAGAAGCGGGGATTAATAAAATTACGTGAATATTACTTACGTTGATAACAAATGGGGAATATTGCATTTGCTCACCAGCTAGTTCTTTCCAATAATCATTTATGTCAAGTAAACGACACAGCTCTTTGTTAATTTCGAACGGTAGCTCGTATATATACATTTTTGGGTCAAAAGTGATTAATTTTTGAATTAAATCCAATTACAATCACAAGATGATCACAAGTCACAACACATTTATTTTGACAAAAATGACAATTTTCAACTGACAATGACAACTTCCTCTTATGGATGTATGTTGTATTCTACCACAACAGTAAGTACGTACCTCAGTACGTACCAATACGGAGTAAGTACAAGATACTTTTCTTTCGATACCAAGTATATTGACTTAGTTACTATCATACATAGTATTTTTAGATGTAAGTATAATTGTGTTTTTATTTTTAATGTGAAAAAGTAAATAAAAAAATTTTAAAAAAAATATAATATGAACTAACCTAAATCTGTACAATGAATATTTTTTAAATATTTTAACTGCATTACACTTCTTAGAGCCGCTCTAAGTGGCGTTCCCTGGGGGAGGCCTATGTTCAACAGTGGACGTCTTCAGGCTGTTGATGATGATGATGATGGTGACACTTCTTAATTTATTAATTAGAAACAATTTTATTTGAATGCTTGGCTGTCCCGTTTGAACATGCATCACGCTGGAACTACTGAACGGATTTCGCTGATATTTGGCGGAGTTATAGCAAATTTTTCAGAATAAGATTTAGGATACTCTTGGTTTCTAAAACTTTTACGATACTCTTAGTTTCGAAAACGGTCAAGTGCGGGTTGCACGAAGCAATACGGATGTATTATTATGCAAAATCTTTGTTTTTGCATAGTATTTATTTAAATATTTATTTAATTGAAGGGAGCAAAGCAAGGCAGAGTAAAGAAAAGGGGAGCGAAGGCAGGCTGCGGCTGCCTTTCTTTGCCAGACCACCTATTCATAATCCTCCTATCTTTTTTTGAATAGAATAGAAACCCCGCGTGACCCACCCCGTGCAAAACATGGGTGGTTCAACTACTAATAAAAAAACGAGTAATTCTCGCTATAACTGCTCGGTATCCGAAAGAATAAGGTAAGTACGCTTGTATCGTAAATTGACAAATAGAATGTCCGAAACGTGTTCATAGTTTTCGAATCGCCAAAATACTTAGAAACGTAGTTCAGTCAATGAAACGGCTGAACTTCGCTGAAATAGGGTAAAATTTGTATTTATGATTTTTAAAGCAGTATCGCCTGCTCAGCGTAATCTATAGATTAAATTGGCTTGAGAGATGGATGGATGCGGATTCAATCCCCGCTCGTGATTCTAATTTTTCCTTTACAAATTAATCTGTAAAATTTGTATTGTTTTTTTAGGTTTTGGTAACTAATAAAAACTTTTAGGATATGCATTATGAGTAGTATCAAAATAATGATTCGAGTAATACTTATAATAAATGGGAGTTATGGCGGGAACGCGAAAAAGTTTACGTCGTTGCATTGTATTATATTTCAAAACCTGTGCTTTTTCCAATGTTTAAAATTGGTGGCGTTTTACGCATTAAGCGCCGAATTATGAGCATGAGTGTGGTCAAGTGATATAATGTGGTGGTTTTTCGTTTTGCTTCCAAAATTCCATAGAAGCTTCTAGTAAAGTTGCCACCACTTTACTAGAGCATGAGTCTAAGGACTGGAATATGACCTGACTTAGACTGGACTATGACTATGACTAAGACTTAACTACGTAATAAAACATTCCAAAATTCGATGAAAATATACAATACTTGACACTGGCTAAATACACTGTTTGGAGCCAAAATATATGAAAGAAAATACTTACATGAGTAGGTATCGATACTTTGATGGTATGGCAACATCCCTAGTCACTCCTCCCTCTCCTTTTAAATGTTTTTTTTTTCTTATAGTTTGGCTCCACACGTAGTGTATTTAGCCAGCACCAAGTATTAAAAAGCACAAGTTTTATAAAATAATACCTTATCAAAATCCTACAATGCAACGACGCACGACTACGTGAACTTTTCTAAGTCCCCACCAAAAAACCAACTGACTAAGTTGTATTTTGTTCCATAGATCAAGTAGGTACTTATAATACGTTTTGAATTCTGACACTCAATTGGTAATTTCTTTTCTTTATAGGGGCTTCCCTACCCTACTACTTGATGAAAGAAATCAACATAGACGGACGGTGCAACTGCAACCGCGTGATATGAACTTGGCCTTAGAATAATTTGCCTAGCAAAGAGTGCTCCGTATAATAAATTCCTAACGGTTAAATATCCTAGGCACTAAGTATAGTGGGTAGGTACTACTACCTATAGACTAGGTAAATGATTGAATAAGCGTATTATGTATTAATAGTATAAGCTATGGTAGATAGGTATATAAAAGTACTTATATACCTACTACCTACCTACTAGCGCATTCGACAAGGTTGATCATTCCATATTACTAGAAAAGTTGTTAATTTACGGAATTGAAGGATCTCTTCACAACTGGTTTGCATCATACCTCGCTAAAAGACAACAAGTTGTTGCTGTTAATAGTATTGAATCAGATATGTATTTTGCAGAATCTGGTGTTCCTCAAGGATCCCATTTAGGTCCTATCCTATAAATAATAAATATGTGTGGACATTTCACACAGCACCATCTAGCCCCAAACTAATCCTGTTTTTAATATTTATAAATAATTTAAATAATTTCTGATAACATACATCACTGTAAAATTTCTCTTTTCGCCGATGATATAAAAATTTATAAAGCAATTAATAGCACTGCCGATTCCGTTCTTATACAAAATGATCTTAACAATATCCTAAACTGGTGCTCATTAAACCGTATGACTCTAAACGTAAACAAATGTTTTTATGTCAAATACACAAGAAAAAAGATTCGCTTTGATTCTACATACTTGCTAAACCCAACACCTCTACAAGAAGTTCAAGAAATCCGTGATCTTGGTGTGCTTATCGACAGTAAACTAAACTTCATTCAACACACGGATAAAATAGTAACGAAAGGTGCACAAATGTTGGGTTTTCTCAAACGTAATGCAACAGAATTAAAACCGTGCACCAAAATAATATTGTATAACGCACTAGTACGTAGTCAGGTAGAATATGCGTCTACTGTCTGGAGTCCTTTCTACACTAAACACTCGCAACGCATTGAAAGTCTTCAGCGTTCCTTCACAAGACACTTAGCATTTCACACTTCAAAATTTTCTCACAGACGTCCATACAATCAGCGCCTAGAAAAATTCAAAATGATAACACTCCGCGATCGTCGTAAAATGATGGATATGACATTTTTACATAAAATCATCAACGGTAAAACCTTATGCAGCCATTTACTAGAACGTTTTGCCCTATCAGTCCCATTTAACTACCCACGTCACGCAATCCATAGAATCTTCCATACCCCTAACTCATGCACTAATCTTGGTCTTCAAAGTCCCACCTCACGAATATCTGCCGAATACGACGACTATAACACAAAAATAAGTGACTTAGATATCTTTAGTAACTCTCTTGCAGTATTTAAACGTAAAATATTCATTTATTCACAAACGCATAGTTCTCCGTGTAAATTGTAATTTTCTTTATTTTTCAATTTTGTATCTGATTATTTTTTATTAATATGTTTTTATGTTTTGTTTCATGAGTACATGTGGCCAAAGCTATGCACGCCGTACTTGTCACATATATCAGTCCTATTTGTATAAATTTTGTATGTGTAGTTTTAAGTTAATATATGTGATGTGGCTGTGCTATTTATAAATAAATAAATAAATAAATACCTACGCACCAGGGGGTCTAGCAAAGACACCAACCACTAACGCTAACGCCAAACGCTAACTCTAAAACTGTATTGAAATGACATTCGCTGCGGAAATGTAAGCGATTTTAGAAATGTCATTTCAGTACATTTTGGAGTTAGCGTGAGGCGTTGGCGTTAGCGATTGTGATCTTTGCTAGACCCCCAGGAGATCTAGCAGAGATACCAACCACTCACGCTAACGCCAAACGCTAACTCCAAAATGTACTGAAATGACATTTCTGAAATCGCTTACTTTTCCGCAGCAAATGTCATCTCAATGCATTTTGGAGTTAGCGTTTGGCGATAGCGTTAGCGTGAGGAAGCTTTGCTAGACCCCTCTAGACCCCCAGGGGGTCTAGCAATGATCCCAATCGCTAACGCTAACGCCTCACGCTAACTCCAAAAATGTATTGAAATGACATTCGCTGCGGAAAAGTTAGCGATTTCCGAAATGTCATTTCAATACATTTTGGAGTTAGCGTGAGGCGTTAGCGTTAGCGATTGTGATCTTTGCTAGACCCCCAGTACATTTTGTAGTTAGCGTTTGGCGTTAGCGTAAGCGTGAGGGAACTTTGCTAGACCCCCAGATCACCTAACCTACCCACAACAAAGTCTACCTATTACACTCACATAGTAACATTACAAGTATTATAAGGACCGAAACCGGTGGGGAAGAAAGGCTCTCGAGTGGCGACGACGAACCGGAAAGACACAGCGTAGGCTGGCCCTCAACTAGGTGGTAACCTCGGGGAGCCGATGGATGCAAGAGGCAAAGAGCCGCTCAAAGTGGCGCTCTTTGGGGGAGGCCTATGTTCAGCAGTGGACGTCTTCAGGCTGATGATAATTAATATAAGTAGGTAAGTACCTAGTACCACAGAATTCATCCTATTTACATAGGTCTAAATCTATGCCTAGTAGGTAGGTACTTAACTACTTACCTTCACTTATTTCATAAATTTTTAAATCCTGTTCACTTAATAGTGGTAATAGAACATACCTACTTAATAGCTAGAGGTAGTAGAAGTAGTGCCTGTGGATATAGTGTCAACTGTGGTTTTGTAACCGCGTAACGCTAGAAGCTTGTTCTAATTGTACCTACTACATACATTACCTATAGTTACCTAACTCTATGATTGATTACCTATTTATGCTTACTTATTCTCAACTTCTCATCATCAATCCAGCATCATCTGAGTCACAGGGGGATATCTGAGTGACCAGTAACCCGGTTCGATTCCCACTAAGACGTGGTTAAGACAGACTTTTTGGTGATGAACATAGGTGATGCTTATATTGTAAGGGTGGTGCTGCTTTTGTGTCTGTTAACGTATTGTTCATCTACCTAGTACTACTACTTAGGTTATTACTACTATTAGTTAGGTGGTAGGTACTTATCTCTGGTTTCCACATTACAAGCTTTGATTGATGACACGCTAAACTATACCTGCCCAGTCAGTGTTCATACTAGGGGATGTCTTAGGACACAGATGTCTGACTGAACCTATACCTACCTACCATACCTACACATAGGTCGGTATATAAGTAGCTATAAGGGCCAAATGCGACGATAAAATAGGTCTATATAATTCACTTTTATTTTATTTTATTCAACGATGTATAACAAAATATATCACCATGGCCTCAATCCGTCAAATTACAGACTTTATACAATGGTGGTTCAATACGCACATTCTATTATTTACGGGCGAGTTTGAAAAGAAGTAAAATTAATTAAAAACAAAGAAATCCTCGTATATTTGGGGCAGCTTAGTGTAAATAGGTATGTTTGCACAATTGTTCATTTTAGTTGTCGCTTTTCGAATTTCACATCAGAATAGCGACTCAAGGACGACAAATAGGTAGTACCACAGATATTAAAATAGTAGGGTAGTATAGTAATTAGTATTGTAAGTTAGGTACCTACCATGTACCTTATTATAGGCACATATAATAGTATTATAGGTAAGTACATAGCTTTAAGTAATTCATTTACGTTTGACTTTAACATATAAAGTATTTTAGATCTGTGGTTTAACCACCAACTCGTATAACGCCCGATGGCCAAAGATAGAGCATTAAAAAAATCTAGACGGTAGTACATTGTTTCGCCCTGGCTTTGAAGACACCCAGGTCATAAATTTCAAGGTCAGTTATACAGCTACAACGAACAGTGCATAATATCCGATCGCCTACCAAGATAATAGGTCGTCATCATCATCATCATCAGCGTAAAGACGTCTACGAGCGAGCATAGGCCTCCCGCATAAGATAAAAAATAATGCCCAACGATCACATAGTATTACATAGCCATAGATCTTGGATCCTAACTAGGATTCCCTGTATATAGGCAGGGACCCAGGAATCCGCACACCCAGACGCAGAACATTTGCGCCTTTTATCCTGTGCACAAATACTTGTCCTGTCGCGGGATTCGAACCCGCCGCCTCCGGGTTATGAGCCGACCTACTCAACCACCACAACATCCCCCATGAAAGAGCGCCACTTTGAGCGGCTGCCTTCCTCTTAAATACAACGGTGCGGTTTTCACCAAATCGTCGCTACACCTTGTGAGGGGCAGTAGACATAATTATATGAATTATGAAGAAGGTAGCTACTGGTTATTAGGTACCTGCGAACCATTATCCCCAGCCCAAAGGTGCCAAGAAGCCAGCATTAGGAATGTGGACCAGGCGGAAATGGGCAGCGCAGCAGGATGAGTAGATCTCCCACCACCTTGGAAGGTCAATATGGCAGCGAGAGACACACTGTTTTGCTTAGAACGGACAATCGGACTGGACAACGCCTAATCAAATCGAAATAGCTTTAATCAATCGGATAACTTTTTGGGATAATAAATAGAGGATGGTTTCGAGACTTCCTTGGTAGGGTTGGTCCGTAAAAAATCGTAGTAAGACCAATTTATACAATAAGTATAGCCCTTACTGGTTAGTAGGTAGGGTATTAGCCCTGCCTAGGTACTGAAAATGTTTTCATCATCTCAATAGAAAAGGTTACATTACAACAATAAGTGTAACAATGAATAAAAAAATTAAGCGACGTTCAGCGAGTTACACTTACGCGGGAATTAGAACAAACATCTCAGACACTTGAACACACATGAAACCACACGCAGACAGGGCTGTACTCTGGTTTAATGTTAAACTATTTCGTCATCAGCCCAATACGTTCCACTGATGGGCCATGTCTCACATTTTTTCTTAACGAAGTGAGTGGCAACTCTGGAAAACGAACAGGCAGCTAGGCATCTGATGTATAGTGGTAACCGCAGCCTATGGACTTCGGCAATACCGAGGGCATTGCCGGTGCGTGGCCTACCCTTACAAAGAACTCTTTTGAAACTTTACAAAATGATATAGCACAAATAAAAAAGTAGCTCGTACATTAGATCATGATTGGAATGACATTTCATTTTGTACACAAAAAAAATATAGTATTTTAACTGTAAAACCACGTCTGTAGAATCAGCGAAAATGGGCAAATTTCGTATGCGGGTTCTGCGAATCTCAAACCACATCTCGTAGAATCGTGCATGAAACGAGCGCTTGACCGCTGTTGTATAGACTACCACGTATCTACAATATGAGGGTGTGATGGAGAAAGTGGAGACTGTAGACCACCATCCACCTTGCTGGCCAAGCACGAAATGGCAAACAGTGTTTTACTTCACGGTTGTAATCGAATCCCACATAACGTTATTGGTGTAAGGCGGAGGAGGATTTAAGCCCAGGCGGTTTGGAAGTCTCACGGTCTTCCACTAAGCTAACCTACCTAACCTACTTATAGGTAAGTTGTTTCCTGTTATTGTTTTGTTTCCTTGGTGTTAATAAAGTGTTCATCTATCTATCTATCTATCTATTTATCTATCTACCTAATGCTATGAGCACTACATAAAGGAAATATTATCAGATTACATTTCACTTCATTCATTCACTAACACTACATACAATTCATGAATTCATACTTAAGTATTAGATAGAATACTTATTCGTTCCTATTAGTAAGAATATTCTTTCAACCTTAGTACACCCCTGTCGGGCGAAGGCTGCTCGCTGCCGCCAACAGGGCTATACCGCAGCCTGCCAACACTTCAGTCCAGCTCAGGCCCTCTTTTGGAACAGTTCTGTTACAGCCGTTGTTAACGATATAACTCAACACGTGTTGGTTTTTGAAATTTTGAGCTTCTAACGTGTGGAAAAACAGGCTTGACAGGTGAGATTATATTCATTTTCTATAGGAACCTCGTTTGTATTTCCACGTACCCACTATAATTTCTCCGACAGCAGTTGATGATGCAAGAAGAAAAGTTGCCCTGCAATTGGCCTACCCCAAGCATCACAAGTTTTAAGCAGTCTCGACAAGGAGGAGCAGTTTTCATTCATAGTTGTTCAAGTCAAGGATACCTACTCCAAAAAGGCATCTAACTATGTTCATCATCACAGGCTTGAAGACGTCTACTACTAAACATAGACCTCCCCATAAAGCGCCACATTGAGTAGCTGCTCGCCTCCTGCATCCATCAGCTCACTGTGGTTCTGATCAGGCAGAGAGTGTACCACGGTATCATACTTCAATGTGACCTGGTCATCGAACCACCTACGCGTCTTCCGGTTCGTGCTCAACACTTCGAGCACCATTTTTCCCCAACGGTTATCAGTTCTACCTATTATAATATCTGTGGTTCTACCAACAATGAGGCCAGCCCATTGCCATTTCAACTTGCTAAAATTCCAAGAGCTCTTTCTCGGCCTTTATTCTAGCTTGTCCATCAAGGCTGTGATGGCCTGCAACTGCGCTACGCCTCGCTCTCAGCCATCATTCATCGCAGCAACGCACCACACAAGAAACTTTTGTTTATATTGCAATTCCAATCAACGTGAAACTCGGTACATAATCGCACAGGAATAATCCTCCAATATGGTTTTTATGTTATCGCTTAACACCAGGTGAACGACTAGCTCGTCACGTCATTCATTCTCATAAAATAAAAAATAAAAAACTTACTTATCTTGCTCTATGACTGCCAATTATGGAGGAGGCCGATGTTCAGCAGTGGACTTCTTCAGGCTGAAGATAAGATTTAACAAGAGGCAGAATGGACAACAGCATTCTCCTCGGTAGACATTAAAATCTTCTGCGATCAAAAAGCCGCCTGCCGAGGCGAGGTGGCTATAGCAAACCCACCCTATGATAAGCGATCAAGGTGGCGTTCTACGGGGGAGGCCTGTGTTTAGCCTGAGAGTTGAGACTCTTGCAAAAGAGAGAGATGTACAAAAAGGTCTTCGGCTACTTATCTTCTTTTAATCCGAGTGCGTCGTACTGGGGTCAAAAGAACCTCACCCAGATCTGCTTGGAGCAATCAAGAGAAGATAGCTGAAGACCAAGTTCAGTGCTAACACGATGGGTCCGAAATATTAATGTCACGTAAATAGGTACCTGCGATTTGCGAACTGCTATTTGGGATAGGTATCATTAGGTATAGGTACATTATTACTTAATCATTTCTATTTTTAAGCACTTTTCCTACATAGCATAGAGATGATTTTATATCCATTACAGGTCAAAATCATGGTGTGATTCAATGCAGGACGACCGGAGGAAGCAATCTTGTACCAACACAGCTATGAAGTTAGAAATGGAACAACAGAAAATAAAGGCGGAAACGAAAACTGTAGAAGACCTTGCCAAGGAAAGGTTTTTTTGATTTTACTTCTTACCTACCTTAAATGTTTCATCCTAAGAGTAGGTACCTTCAAACCTACTTGTTGCCGAATGACTCAAATGGTTTACCCACATTATATTTGCGCAGGTGAATCTGGCTTTCCAGTCTTGCCACATTGTTTTATGTCTGATTACATTACAGATACATAAGAAGGTTATCCAATGCATCGGTCCAAATTGTAATAAAATATGAGTTCTTATTGATAGGCTTGCATTAAAATTTGGCCTAGTTCATCCGATGGATAAGCTAAGACGCGGCCTTACCAACTTCATTAGGCCAGATGGAAATTTAAATTCTTATCTGCCTTTGATGCACTTGATGGGAGCGTTAAGGCGCTGAATGCTCCCAAATCAACTATTTTGAACGTGATTATCTCAAAACGTATAACATTTACAGGATTGCCAAAAATGCACATTAATACTGATCATATCTTATTTCCATCTGCCGAAACCGAAACACGTTTACAAAAAGTTTTCTTAATAGAAAAAAATCGTGAAGTGACCTCTAAAAAATCATTCAAACGTCCTAAAATGTTACATTATAATGAGACACCCCATTGAAATAAATCATATTGATAAGCTATGTTTCAATGCATCCGTCTATAAGCTTATTTTTTTATAACAATAAGCATTTCTTTTATATCTAATTATTTGTACCGAAAATTGGAAAAGTCGAAGTGCAACGCAACGTAATCGCCATATTTTTGCTATGCATAAAGCGACCCTATAGGGTACAAAATAAGTTTTAAGTTTGTCTGCTGTAATAAACGTGCTCGCATTGGGTCCTGTCAGGGCCTTAATGGGGGAAAGCATGGAACTTCCGCCAACTTATAGTAGCAATATTTCCTTGCAGGAGAGTTAAAGTCAAACCTTACCTACTGCTATACAGACTGATAATGCTTATCCCAATAGAGCAGCGAAATCCTTATGGATCGAAAGCTTAACTTAATTAAAACATATCACAGAGCAACAACAAAAAAACCGTTTTTTTTTCTTGCTCTGTGAATAATTCGAAACCTTATCCGAACCATTCGAAGTTGTAATTATTGGTAATACGAAACCATTTTTTTATTCCAGGTACATTCACTTCGCAAAGAAGAAGTCAATGTACAGAATGAAACAAGAAGCAAGAAGACCAATGCAGCATTTTGTTAAGCGAAGTTGGTTTGTGACCGTCACTAACGGGCAGTGATGATGAAATTTGCCCGTTTTGACGATCGCAAAATGAACTCACTTGACTATATTCGACAGCTGAGAAGAATTTAGAAGAAGACTAGCTGAAACCTTAAACTTATAAGATCAACTGACTAATATGTAATATTAATATATAAATAAATAAATATGCGTGGACATTTCACACAGCATCATCTAGCCCCAAACGAAGCATAGCTAGTACTATGGAAACCAGATAACTGGTACAATACTTATATACTTTTTTTGTTTGTAAATACATACAATATTCTATGTATGTATTTACAACAGACGCAGAACAAACATCTATGTTCATCACACAAATGTTTGTCGTGGGTAGGAATCGAACCCACAGCCCTCAGTTCGGAAGGCAGGGATACTACCAACTGAGCTATCGGGCCCGTCAAATATTAGATGGAGCTTGGAAGTTGCCGGAATAAGAATTGGAGTCCGCTTTTTATAAATATCTTTTAATACCAAACAATAACATTCATAGATCCTGGACCCTAGGTCTAGATCCTAGAAACTACGAGAACGATAGTCCTGCAACATCCAGACACAGGACAAGTAAATATGTAATAATAATAATAAATATGTGTGGACATTTCACACAGCGCCATCTCTATTTTCATCACACAAATGTTTGTCCTGGGTAGGAATCGAACCTACAGTCCTCAGTTCAGAAGGCAGGGATACTACCAACTGAGCTATCGGGCCCGTCCAATTACCAAGTAGGTACGTATATGTGCTTTTTTAGGGTTCCGTAGTACCCAAAGGGTAAAGCGAACCCTATTACTAAGGCTCCGCTGTTCGTCTGTTCGTCTGTATGTCTGTCACCAGGCTGTCTGTATCTCATGAACCGTGATAATTAAACAGCTGAAATTTTCACACATGATGTATTTCTGTTGGCGCTATAACAACAAATACCTACTTAGAATAAAATAACTATTTAAGGAGGCTCCCATATAACAAACGTGATGTTTTGCGCGTTTTTATAGTTAATGTACACAGAACCCTTCGTGCGCGAGTCTGACTCGCATTTGGCCTGTTATTAGGCATCAAAATAATTGGTAGGGTGAGTATAAATACCTACGGTCTTATTAACAAAGAGTATATAATACCTATTCTCTTATTAATAAACCTGGCGTAGCTTTGGATTAGTTACTCCAACTTTTGTCTCATTTTCCATTCGAAAGTTGAACTTGAAAGATAAAGACAAAAGGCGGTTTAACTAGTCCAAATCTGTACCTACTCCGCGGTTATTAATAAGGTTGCTAGGTCCTAGGTATTAGAACAAGAGCATCTTCCTTAGCTTTAGTCCTACGTAGGTATGCTCTGCTTTCTTGCATAGAATAGGTACTTGGTACCAACAGTACCTATCTACATTATACTTATTTATATAGTACTAGGTGGTAGGACTTTTCTGCAAAGTTCGTCTAGTTCGTAGGTACCACCGCTTTGCCAGTTATTCTGTCGCCAAGCAGTAGTGTGCAAGCGCTACTGTGTTCCGGTTTGAAAAGCATTGTAGCTAGTGAAATTACTGGGCAAATGAGACTTTATGACCTGATTACACAGTGTAGTAATCTGATTACTAGACTGTGTGATGTCTCAAGATGACGCGTGACGTGCGCAGTGCAGTGTCACGCGAAACTTTATTATTTTAAAGTTCCAAGTGATACTGCAACTGTTATGAGCGGCCGTATTGCTTAACATCAGGACTAGCTCGTCAAGTCATTTATTCTCATAAAAAAAATAAAAATATATATTGTATCGGTAAAATTAATATGTTAATATCAGTAGTAAGTAGTTTCATTTCATTTAAAGATCTAGTACATATCTATTTAGATATTGATATAAAAATCTCTTTTTAATAAACTAATAAATCAATGAAGTACTTACTTAGTTCAATTATTACTTGTTAAACACCTTATTTAGAGTAAGTAGATATTAATATGTTATCTGTGGCTCAATTTACAATTAGTTAATTAGTTTGTGTGACCAAAATAGCAATTATAGGCAGTTACTAATTAGATTACTGTATTCTACTATACATATATTGTACATCTACTCTATGCACCATAGATTAATTATAGTCAATGCTATGTACTTTTTTTTCTTAGATTTTGGCTCCACACGTCGTGTATTTAGCCAGTGTCTAGTATTGTAATTTTTCATCGTCAAAGAATATATCACAAAGTCAAGTCTTAGTCATAGTCCAGTCTAAGTCAGGTAGTCGTAGTTCAGTCTAAGTCATGCTCCAGTAAAGTGGTGGCAACTTTACTAGAAGCTTCTATGGAATTTTGGAAGCAACACGAAAACTCACGTTTCACCACATTATATCACTTGCCCACACTCATACTCGTAATTCAGCACTTGTGACGATGTCATCCTCCTTCATCATTTCAGCTATTCACCTGCTTTCTTAGTTTTCGCAACAAATTTTGGCCTCACATAATCTAGATTTAAATTCTAAATTAGAACTTTACTCGCATTCTTTTCATTTTCCATACATTTTGGTCATTCTTCGTTCAAACGCCGAGGCGTCAGTCCTCGTTTGTGCTTAACCAATTTTATAAGATATCTGTTACTAACAGTTTAAAGTGCTATTTGTACCTCAAGTTTTATTCACTACTAGTTGTTCCGTAAAAGTGCAATAGGGAACAAGTTGTGATCTTATTTTTCAGCATTTTGGACCATAACCATCTTAAATTATTGTTAAACGATACAATAAACCTAGTTCACCGAGATCTACAATTTTATTTCAATCGTTCCGGAATTACATGGGATAAATATAGGCTGACACTAAATAACTAACATAAGTAACTACCTATGAAGTACCTACTTATTTTAAAACAGGACAAACCAATTTAATTAGAGTAACCTACTATTGTTTAGATACACTCTAAAGACATGAATGTTAAAAATGTTCAAAAAAATGAATAAGTATGAAATGAGTTATTAGAAATTTTCCTGTTCTAAAGATTTTTAAAGAGAGACTAATATAGAGACTAAAAGACAAAAAGAGCATGGCTAAAATTTTATCCTAGAACTTGAATAGGTTTCACAGAAAAACCATTAAGTACCTACGAAGAAACTGCGAGCAGGACCGAGGGGCGCCACTAAGTAAAACAAACACAACACAAAAACAAATAATAAACAGCAATCAGCAATATTAGGTAAAACAACAATTACCAATCAAAAACAAACTCATTACTTGAATAGGATTTCCTCATCACTTACAGTAAACAATATTCTAAACGTTGATACTAAGAAAGGTCTCCCTAATGAGGATCAGCCCTTAATGACATTTCTAAGATATAAAAAGTTCGAATGTCTCAAATTATGCATTAGTATCAGTTATCATTTTGAACAGTGCGTTAGACAAGACTAAATAATGTGGCGTTGTGTATCAAAACTTAGTTTATTGTGATTTTAAGTAGGTATTTGTCCGGCTTGTTTCTATCAAAGCCTGACTTTACTTGCTTGAATTCACGATAAATAATCAAAGAAATACAGGAAAAAGTACTCTATCAAAACCCAAAGTGAAGAAGTGACTGTCAACATGGATTATTTTTGTGATGTCACATTAAGTAGGTTTCATTAGACTGGTTTTCTATCGCAGTCGGTGAAATCCTACTTTACGTGAAGTCCCAAGTTTGTATCTTTACAGAATATTGTTTATTTTGTACTAGACTTAAGTAGATCTTTTCCGACTTTGTCTCCGAAAAGCCAGAGAACTTCTGCTTAGGTTTATTGCAATAAATGCAGCAATTCAAGAAGTGCAATTTAAAGACTTTCAAGAAGGTGCAACAGTTAATGTTTTTTGAAGGTATAAGTAGATTTTGGACGGCTTTGTTTATATTAAAGCCGCTAAAAGTCTCCTTACACTTTTAAGATTATACTGACGATGGAATTAACTGAATTAACTAACTGGGCATTTTTATGATGTTTCAAATTCCCATTTATTGATAATATCTGTTTGTTTTATACTTAATTTACCTATAGGGCAGACACGAACCCATAGTTCAAGAAAACGAAAGTTCATAATGTTCATAATATTTTTAGCGCGATTAAGTCCTGTGTGAAACGTAAAACGAAAGTTCAACTTGCATCCATGACTTGGTTCATTTTCGTTGTGTTTCATGACTTGTTTTTTGTTTATGTATTTGAAGTGAACTTTATTTCAGTGGTGAGAAATTCCTTACCGCACCCTGGGTGGCAGTGCAGTTAGGTCGCTAAGCTAAAGCTAAGTTCTTTAAAGTATTTCCGGAACCGATGACTATGTGCAGAGATTCAGGATTTTACATAGAGATGAGGTCGGGCGGGGTCGTCACTAATTCTAGTCTACACTGAACAAGTGACTGGATTTTATATTCATACAGTCATTGGCAATTGATCATTTTAAATTCGCGTCTGCAATGTAAAATCTTTAGTGTGTTAATAAGTAATAATTCACTGTTAACGTACGCTACCTACCAGCTTATCTGGCATTTTAGGAGTTAAGTAAATAATTTGAACACCTGGGTTAATAATAATCTCAATAGATAATAATATAGATAGTTAATATGTGAAACAAATAAAAAAGAACTTAAGCAATAACTTTTCTGTTTTCTTGCATTACCTAATTTTAATTTTTTGCACCAACTGCAGAATCGTCTTTAAAAAAATTGATGTTAATTTCAGATAGTGTTGACATACCTATACATATAGGATAAGAACGTTACTTACCTACATTTTGTTTACTCAATAAACTTTTCTATATCTTTGATACAGTGCTCTCCATGGTTATATCTTTCAGGTTAGGTAATGGTACCATCTCAATTTTAAATTTTCTTTTATATTAGGCTCGCATTTCACAGGTAAATATTTATTAGATGAAGGTGTAGGATCTCTGGAAAACAAATTCAACCAATTAATAAATGTTATTTTAAGTGATAAGCATCTGAGGGATACCTTAAATACTTTCCATCATCTAAAATTTATTTTAAAAAGGCCGTTTCTTAAGAGATTACAGACTGACTGACATGACAGACGGGAACCTAAGGTATATAGTCTTATTTAATTACTTGAACCGTCCTTGCAAGTATATCCCAAACTAGTTGACAGCATCCGTGGTGTGGTGGTTGAGCAGGTTGGCTCATAACCCGGAGGTGGCGGGTTCGATTCCCGCGACAGGACAAGTATTTGTGCCCGAAAAAAAAAGCGCAAATACTTGTTCTGTGCCTGGGTGTTATGTGACCATGGTCCTCGTAGTTCCTGGGTCCCTCAAAAAAAGCGCAAATACTTGTTCTGTGCCTGGGTGTTATGTGACCATGGTCCTCGTAGTTCCTGGGTCCCTCGATACAGGGAATCCTAGTTAAGGTCCAGCATCTATGTATGTGATCGTTGGGCGTTATTTATTTATTTATTTAATGTATGTAAAGACTTGAGGCCGTCTTCCTTTTATAGCGTAGGTGTGCTGTAACCACAGATATTATAATA
This sequence comes from Ennomos erosarius, assembly GCA_963580505.1. NCBI lineage: Eukaryota > Metazoa > Arthropoda > Insecta > Lepidoptera > Geometridae > Ennomos > Ennomos erosarius. The sequence goes on from OY757000.1 coordinate 4,106,734, forward strand.
GTATACTTACTAGCTGTAACTGGAATGCGTAGGTACCCAATACGAAAAGATACAATGTTTAGTATTAGGGTGTATGAAGAAACACAGGTAGGTACCTACAGCAAAATCGTAGGGCACCTATACAGGGTTACAGGAAAAATTGTGCTAGATCCGTTAAGAGCGTGGAGTACCCATGATTTCTGACTTATTTCACTATGAAACACCCTAGGCTAAACTAATAATATTTTTGTAGATATCCTTTAGAAAACAATACAGTTTCTAATATTTTTTTTATATCTTAACTTTCACTTGTCTACTACGGTCTATTCAATTAACTTATGTACTATTTTAATGATTGACGTCCTAAAGCATCTTATTACACATGTAAAAATGCAATAATAATAATAATAAGAAGACACAAAATATTTCAATGAAAAAATTAAAAATTGAATATCTCGAAAAGGGTAAAGTTTAGCCTAGGGTGTTTCATAGTGAAATAAGTCAGAAGTGATGGGTACTCCACGCTCTTAACGGATCTAGCACGATTTTTCCTGTAACCCTGTATAGCACCATATCTATATGAAAGATACCGAAGATCCACTTTGCACTACGGCTCTTTTAAACAGCCTTTCTGTGGCTTCGCTCATAAAAAGCAAAGCAGTTGAAACTGCTCCAGCGCTATGTCCAAAAATGGTATCATTATCAGAGCCACCACTAATTCCAGCAATATTCTTCTTTACCCATCTCAAAGCTGCAATCTGATCTTTAAGTCCAGCATTTCCTGGCGCTTCTTCAATGCCTAGACACAAAAATCCAAGAGCTCCAAGTCTGTAGTCAAACGTGACGAGTATCAGTCATCATGCTTTAGTAGAAAGTCTGGACCGTATACCAGTTTTCCTTCACATCCAAGGATGAAAGCACCACCATGAATATATACCATTACTGGTAGAGGTCTGGTGATTTGTGCTGGTACCTATGTTTATTCTTAAGCAACCCTCTGTTCCGATGACGATTCCAATTGTTTGGGGGCATTGGTAGTGAAGAGGCATTGATGGGCCCGATAGCTCAGTTGGTAGTATCCCTGCCTTCTGAACTGAGGGCTGTGGGTTCGATTCCTACCCAGGACAAACATTTGTGTGATGAACGTAGATGTTTGTTCTGCATCTGGGTGTTATATTGTATTCTATGTATGTATTTACAAACAAAAAAGTATAATTATCTGGTACAAGCTATGCTTAGTTTGGGGCTAGATGGCGCTGCGTGAAATGTCCACACATAGCTATATTTACAGCTTTGAAAACTTCGTCCCATAATGGAGCTGGTAGTGGTGCCTACGAATTAAGAAAAGCAATGCTATTAAAGTATTGCCAACTTATAAGATCAGGCACTATAGTTTCTTTCAGCCGTCCACACCGTCATATGCAGAAACCTGATTTGCATTTATCTAAAAATACAATTATCATAAAAAGTCTCTAGTTAGCAACATGCCAACATAGCCTTAGATAATTGTTTTGAATGTAGGTAGTAGGTACTGTAGATTAAATAGAACATAATTATTTGTAACTACTGTTTTAATATCTGTGATTAGAGGTAAGACGCTAAGAAGGAACGAGGGCTTTTGTATGTAGTTGGGCATATGGTACGAGTCTTTGATAGATGAGTACTTATATACCCTAGCCCTAGATAATATACCGTATACTTATTGTTATTAAGTTATGCTGGGTGGACCGAAGCTTTTTTCCATGGTCCACCTCAAGATATCTGAGTGTACCACGGGTAATTATTTTTTCCCGTGGTCAACCTATGTAGGTAGTTATTAGTATATAATTTACATGGTATTTATAATAAAGAAATTTGCATTTGTTTAGAATGTATTGCCCGTGGTCGAAATAAGAGTTTTGTCATTAAGTATCTGTATTATATCACCACCGTATTATATTACTACACTATTTATATAGTGTGGGTTAGGTATCTAGTTACATACCTCCTAAATAGATATACTGGACCTCCACTAGGTGGACCGACGATCTGGTAAAAGCGGGGAGCCGATGGATGCAGGAAGCGAGTGACCGCTCAAGGTGGCGCTCTACGGGGGCTCTATTTTTTAAGAGAAAAATGCTTACCTAGTGATGACCTACTTGGAAAATTGTCAATAGACGTAGAGATTTCAACTGTGCAGCAATAACAGGAAAATCTCTATTGAGTGCCAAATAGGATAACTATCAATTTGCAACATTGTAACACCCCTCGCTAACCAGCGGATATGCCTGTTGCAATTTATCACTTGAAATATAAACTTGCAGCCTGAAACCTTCTATCTAAATTGACACAGTGTGCGACTGCATCAAATCACAAAGGCCACTGAGAGCCTAAATAAGGAAGTGATCGCTTAGTGAGCGAGGACCTTAATAGAGGCAGATCGCCGCAAGGCTGACCACGCGAGCTACTTACTATACCTAGTTGCAGTTACGTTACCCTACATCCTTATATACTGACATTTTTTTATAAATAGCTCATCAACAGCATGAAAATGAACCTGAAAATATGCTTACCTACACTTGTTATTCTGAAAACACAAGAGGCCTTATTAGTACCTATACGTGAAGTAGCTTTGAACTATGTAGTTTGTCTTTTTCGATCAAGATGGATATTCGAATGACAAAAAGTCAACAGGTGGAGTTAGTAGGTAACTAATCCACACCTACTCCACGTTTATTAATAAGGCCGAAAATGCCGTAGATATTTTTTCTATCTACCTATGGAATCTGTTATAATCATTTCATAAGACAGTCGGACAGCAATGTCGTAAACATCTCAGCAAAGTCTCTCTCTGTGTCATTAACAGAGCTAGGATTAGGATTCGTCACTAACTCTATAGTGTCATTAGCATTACCCGCATGGGGTGGCGCCCCTCCCTATATTTTAAACTTTAGTCGAAACGATTATTAAGAGAGCTCTGAATTTTCATATTTCGTGATTAGGGCTTCATACTTAGGTCTTTATTATAGTTTAAAGAATAAACAGGTAAGGTAAGATATTCTTTGACAGATAAAGCAGAGACAAGCTGCCGCTCAAAGTGGCGCTTATATAAATGGGGGAGGCCTATATGTTCAGCAGTGCGTTTTAGGCTGATGACGATGTTGATTGCACCTTTAGTCCTACCTATATACAACTTTTTACTAGAACGGTTCATCACCCAAACACAGACCATCGGTTATCAGTTTGTTAGAACTGACAACCGATGGGGAAGAAAAGTTCTCGAGTGTCGACCATGAACCGGAAGACGCAGAGTAGGCACCCCACTAGGTGGACCGACGACCTGGTGAAAGCCGCGGGGAGCCGATGGATGCAGGAGGCGAGCAGCTCAAAGTTGCGTTTCCTGGGGGCGGCCTATGTTTAATTTCTGCAACTCCCGACGCAAACAAAGGGTGTTATAAATTTAACCGTCGCATTGCAGCTCCCATACAAAACAATTGTGATTTCGTTTGATTGAAAGATGGCTCGACGTTCTTGGTTGTATAGGTAGCATTTTTTATTGTTAAGTCACAATATGACTGCAGACTAATAAGGAACTTCCTTTTTAAAAATACTCCTCCACCGGAAACGCGACAGCTTATTCGCGTAACTGATTTTAATTGCATTAACTTTATTTAACTCAGTCGCACAACGCACAAGCTATGGAGAGAGCAATGCTCGGTGTTACCCTGCGAGATGAGATCCGGAATGAGATCTGCAGGAGAACTAAAGCGACTGATATAATCTTTTAGAATTAGCAAGTTGAAATGGCAATGGATAGATGTACATATAGGACGCATCGCTCGCAGAACTGACAACCTATGGGGAAGAAAGGTCCTCGAGGGCAACCACGAACCAGAAGACGCAAAGTAGGCTTACTAGGTAGACCGAGCGGGCAGCCGATGGGCAGGAGGTAAGCAGGCGTTCAAAGTGGCACTCTGTTGCGAGGCCTATGTTCTGCAGTGGATATCTTTAGGATGTTGATTATGCCACTATGCCATACCACAGCTCTAGAACTCTACAATAGGAGGCAATGCTCTCGGCCGTAACTCTTTTCAATTTAAAATGTCAGCCATCGTTCCGGTGACCGTCAATTCAGGTTCAAGCATAGATTTAGGATGCGAAGTTTTAGGTCTGTGGGTACAATTCAAGTGTAAGTGTAAGCACTAAAATATCGCTTTTGATTTTTCTAGAGTCAATCTTATAGTGACACAGATTCCACTAGTTGGATGTGTCACGCTACTCTACATCATCATTATAATCAGCCTGAAGCTAAACTGCTAAACATAGGCCTCCCCCAAACAGCGCCACTTTGAGCGGCTGCCTTCATAAAGTATTTTCAGAATTTTCTTGTTGAAACATACCTAATCTTTTCATTGCGTTGCGTCTTTGTTTGCGTAACGTACAGGCTTGTTTTAGATCTAAGAAGCTGTTTAATTTGTAGAGCATTCCAGTACTTAAACCTAGGGTAAGTGAGGGTAGGGTCGGTATATTGGTGACAAAATTGCAAGTTGTCGGAAAACCTCAAAGCATCCCAAAATATGAAGCCGCTAAATAACATTAAGCTCAACACAGAAGCTAGTGATCCCACACCTCTTCGATCTCAATGGAATAACTAGATAATATGACCACTGCTATTTAAAGCTAATCAAGCTTCGTTAGGGAGTAGTGTCGCGGCAGACGCGGGAGTGGGGAGTCACCCGCCATATTGAATCAGTTAATTTTTTTATTCAGATCGCGCGCTCGTGTGTTCATGACCAGTGATATTTGGATAGATCATAGTGAAGTTTTTGGCGGTAAGTCCGTATCCGTAGAGGTCGTATTTGAAAAATTTAGCGGGATTTTATCGGCTTTTTTTTTAGTGCTGTTTGGGCTTTGCGTGTTGTTGTCATCACGAACATTACTGGTTGGGTGATATACAGATTACAGAATTTAGTTTTGTTTCGTTGCTGTTTCTTATTTTTTTACTTTCTTGTGGGTAGGTGTCTAAGTATAACTACCCAAGGTTGTGTCATTCAATGATTAACCATCATCAGATATCAATAACTCAGCCTCAAGTGTGATTGAGGTCTCATTATCTATTTAATTAAAATTTTACCGTTCGTAGCTAACCAATATTTACTTTGTTTTTGTTTATTCTAACTTTAAATGCTTGCGAATGTCGATTGCAAAATTAATTTTGCATAAAACAGGAAAATTAACAAGGATAATGGTCTATTCAGACATTTCTAATGCCTTACGTAGATATGGCATGACGCGGTCCTGTATATAGAGCATTTTGCAGACCGTTGACTCATACTTCTCTAGGTGTCGTTAAATTAGGCTTAATTAGTAGGAGCATGGGTATTTAGCGTGTTTTTGAACGGATGCTAGTTGGGTGTTTAAAAATTTTAAAATTACCTAACATGAGTTTGGTCGAAGTTTTGAAAATTGGAGCATAATAGGTATTATGATTAAAATAACAGTATTGCCTGCTTAGCATACTCAATTAACAGGTGTACCTACTTAATTGAAAAATTTCAAAACCCGTGGATTTCTTTTTTTTGTATTTTTTTCTTGGATTTTGAACCCTGAACTGCTGATGACATTTTTGGCTATAGCCGCATTTGAGACAATACATTTCAGATAGGAGTGAAGTTTTCAAAATTTTAATGTTTTGATAAAGATTATATTTTGGACTTTTAAATTAATTACCATTTAATGTAAATTATGTCTATAGATGAATCATGACATGAATTATTAAATTCGTAGCACAGAAAAGTACAGAGATAAACCCGGAAAACCCCCGAAAGGTTGTGTAACTAAATATAGTCACTTTAAACTATGCTCGCTGCTTTGTGGATGCTACTTTTATATATAGGTACCTAGTACTTACGTATAAGTACCCATTGATGTAGCTACGAAATAAAAAGCACAAAGAAAGACGCCATTTGTAACACTCTCATTGCCACTTAAATTTATCGCGAAATTAAAAAAGTAATGAATGTATTCCACATTCGAAAACCTAAACTGCATCTTTGTTAAAACGGACCGTCAATGAACAAATAAGGTATAGACACGGCACTGTTTACAAGGCGTAGAGATAAGTCAGGGTGGCAACTTGATACGAAAGGGCAAAAGTTAAAGATGAGTATTATAAAGAGCTGATAAAAGCTAGAGCTGTACCTAAGTATGATGAACTTACTGTCAATGTAAACACACATTATTTATAGTCTGAGATGTTTAGGCGAACGCCTAGTTTTGCGACATATTATCGATCCAATAATATAATAATTAACCATGTTGAGTCCTAGGTATTTTTATCTGTGAAATGTTCACTTTACTCAGTCTGTGGAATTTTACAGACCAGTAAACGGATGCATTAATTATTGCGATATTGTTTTGTATGTATCGATAACCTATTGTTTTCTTGTTTATTCACGGTATCTGGAAGGGCTTTTAGAAAGTTACTGATAGTTAATTAATGCAGAATTTATGAGACACCTATCAGCTTATTGCTTTGTGTACTTTAATGTTTACACAGATAACAGAATGGTAGTATGTGAGCTTGTGGATTTCAAGTGCTATTTGAGTATATTACTTATTATTTAGGTACCCACATTGTAACATTAAAGTTTTATCTTAGGTGCAGCATTAAAAAGAACTTAATCCGTTATTATTTTTGTAATTAGTAGGTAGTTCTAGTAAATCGTTAGCTCTAAAACAAAACTGTGATGTCTGAGTTCAATTCTTAATTTCTACGTTTTTTTAACGCTGGCTTTGGGTGATCAATTGATCATCGAATAAACAACAACAAAAGCCCAAATAGTAATATTATTTTTCAGTAGGGCAATATTATTTAAAAAAAAAACATCACACTGGCGACATAAAAAACCACGACAATTAAAGAATAACTAAAAGTTCAAATAACGAACAAGCGTCTCGGTTACCGAAAACGATGCTGGTCATTCATCCCACTACCATATGGGCAAACACGTAGTCCTTACAACGCGCATGGGATAGAATCGACACGTGGTTATTTGCATATAAAATAGTAACGTTTAACATTTACGTATGTTGTTATGATTCCAATTTTCCTTTTGAGTCAATGGTGTTTATTCATCGTTGAGTAATATAATAAATACCTAACAGATTTAGTTATTAAGTAAATCGTAGTTTATTTGTTTTAATTCAATAATAGTATGATTTCATTATTTATTTTTCATTTCGTCTATTAGAAGAGGACGGCAAAAGTTTACTTTATTTGATAGACTTGCATAATTATGAACTATGTTGAAATTATGTTGACTACGTATAAATAAAATAAATAAATGTGTGGAAATATTTACACAGCGCCATTAATATGGGAACGATATCATACTTATATACTTTTTATTGTAAATACATACATACATAGAATACAATATAACACCCCGACACAGATCAAACACCTATGTTCTTTGCACAAATTTTTGTCCTGGGTAGGAATTGAACCCACAACCTATATATTCAGAAGGCAGACCCGGAGCCACTACCAACTGAGCTATCAGGGGGTCTAGCAAATATCCCAAACGCTAACTCCAAAAATGTATTGAAATGACATTAGCTGCGGAAAAGTAAACGATTTGCAATACATTTTGGAGTTAGCGTTTGGCGTTAGCGTTAGCGTTTTAGATCTACGCTAGACCCCTGGTGCTTTTTTAAAATCAAAATCATCTATGCTTTCAATGCAAACTGTGTGGATAACTTCAAAGAAAAACCATCCGTAATCACAGGTTAATTATTAGAGATGACCGGATTTAAACGCCCTCATCATTCAATAGAACGAACAATCTGGTTTCACCTCAGGTCTGCTATTAAAGAATTAGCCATAATTGCCCGTTGCAAGAGATTAATCGAGCTAGGGTTACCACTTTTTGATATCAAACCTTTTTCAATGTTTACATTTCTAAGTACTGGTTGTTGGTATTCTATCAGTCATCCAGTTGTCTTAGCCAAGCTTATAGCTTGGGGCTAGATGGTGCTGTGTGAAATGTTTACAAATATTTATTTATTTATAATAACGAAGCATTATTAATTCAAAATGTCATTGCTTATATTATTATCATCTAAACATAATTATTATACAACATTGACAATTTTGTAAAGCCATTTCATCAACAGAAAGTATAGAATTTCATTTTACGTAACTTACTTTGTGTAATAAATTAAAAATCTTGTTGGATGTTTGTAAACATATTAGATTTATATTAAACCATTTTTTTCAATTAGATTAGTGCAGTCAATTATTAGCCTATTCATGCATTTAAAAAAGTACTTTAAAAATAAAGATTTAACGTGTGTCATGTCTAGTAGCGTCTTAGTACAACGGCGCGCGGATGTGACCAATTGAGCAATTAAACTCTGTAACAACTTAGCAAGCAAGTATAAGTTCGTCAGAATGCTTTCACGGTCTGCCTGCATGTGCTACACTCCTACACTTGTCTGTTACGATACATTACATTAATACCAGTACCCCTAGTCACAGAATAATGTTACTACGTTAGTCTACCGTAGGACGAGGTTATATTCGAATACACATTACTGAAGCCATGGATGAAATAAAAAAAAGAAGGTTTGAGTTTTGTATGACATGGAACTGAAGCCCAAAATGGCGGCGGACATATTACGTATGTGTGTCAGATGAAAGTAGGGCGACTGGCTGCCTATGATGTGAGTGTGTGCGTGCCCCGCTCGTACGTACGAAGCGTTCCGGCTTCCTAAGGGTGCTTCAGATTCGGATCAGACGGGATTCCCTCCTTCTTTTTTGTTAGCTCCATGACTGAAGCGATATCCTCGTACGTATACTAGCTAGGTGGTACGACTTATCTGCAAAGTTCGTCTAGGTAGGTACCACCGCTTTGCCAGTTATTCTGCCGCCAAGCAGTATCGTGCAAGGACTACTGTGTTCCGGCATTGAAGGGCATTGTAGCTAGTGAAATTACTGGGCAAATGAGACTTTACGACCTGATTACACAGTGTAGTAATCTGATTACTTGACTGTGATGTCTCAGTATGACGTGCGCAGTGCAGTGTCATGCGAAACTTTATTATTTCTGTTTCGGTGACACTGCAACTGTTATGGGCAGCCGTGTCACTTAACATCAGGTGAACGACTAGCTCGTCATGTCATTCATTCGCATGAACGTAAGCCCCCATAAAACGCCAATTTGCACGCTTATCATTCGAGGACTTGCCATAATCGTCACGCTTTGCAGGTGGCTTAGAAATCGCAGAATTTAACGTACAAGGATAATACTGCTATCCATTCCCTGGATATTCTCTTACAGTATCCGCGGGAAGAGATGAGGTGTCCTATTCGCAAACCGGAACCACATGGCCTTATATCCTTATAACTACCGAGCGCGATGAGGTGATATACCGGGTGTAATTGAATTCATTGGCATCCTTTGAAACTAAGTACCTACTCCTGATACCGGTTACGTGTGGACCAAAATTTTTGAATTCTAACACATTGGTTTAGTAATAATAATAACTCCAAAAAATGGAATAACTTACTTAATCAAATGCTACAATACAAAATTTAATTAAAATAATGTAGTACTGTTTTTAATTAGTACATACAAGGTATAAAAACGTTTAGGTGTATCAAAATCATCCATGCCAACTGCGTTAGGCGCCGCGGCAATCTTCATAATTTTTTATAAAAATATTTTCATTTACACACTTTTACTCTTTAATAATCATCTATAAATGATGCTATCATGGGCTCAATTTATGCTAATGAATTAAATTACATTCTGTAGATTTCTTTTTAAAATTTAATATACTTAACTAGGTACTTATACTACAGATATTAAAATAGTAGGTATATCACTATTATACTAACATTATTCGGTAAATAAGCTTTTTATTCCCGAAAATACAATATTTGCTATTTTTTCGCTTGTGAAAAAATTATGAGTTATGGGGCTCTTTAAATTAAATTGAAGCTTAATGAGCTCTCTACGTATTCTTATGTCAGCATTCAGCCTGTATATACCTATACCTACGTGGCTTAAAAAATAACCTCACCGATTAATTTTGACGGGCCCGATAGCTTAGTTGGTAGTATCCCTGCCTTCTGAACTGAGGGCTGTGGGTTCGATTCCTACCCGGGACAAACATTTGTGTGATGAACATAGATGTTCGTTCTGCGTCTGAGTGTTATATTGTACTCTATGTATGTAGTACAAACAAAGAAGTATATAAATGTATTGTACAGTTATCTGGTTCCCATAGTACAAGCTATGCTTAGTTTGAGGCTAGATGGCGCTGTGTGAAATGTCGACACACACATATTTTTTCAGTTTTTAGGAAAAAAAAATGTTGCTTACTATGTACCTACTCTCAGAGATCTTAACAATATATCACGTCTTTCCAATGTTTGCCTCAAACGCATCAAAAGTAAAAAGAAAGAAAATAAGGTTGGTAAAATAAACTAGGCAATTTTCAGCACTTTTAAATCAACTTAATACTGGCCTTTCGTAACCCCCTAGCAACAAACGTATTCTTGTCTTGTACGTGTTATACCATATTACTCATAATTATCAAGCCAGACGGCTTAATTGGTTCACGCGGGTGGCGCTATCTGTAGGTATTTGTCGAAAATAGTGTTTGGAGTTAAGACTTCTTTTAGCGTTCCGTACCCAACGGGTAAAGCGAACCCTATTACTATCGCTCCGCTGTCCGTCTGTCACCAGGCTGTATCTCATGAACCGTGATAGTAAACCAGTTGAAATTTTCCCTGATGATGTATTTCTGTTACCGCTATAACAACAAATACTAAAAAACAGAATTAAAATATATATTTAACCGGGCTCCCATGCAACTAACGTGATTTTTTGTTTGTTTTTATAGATAATGGTACGGAACCCTTCATACGCGAGTCCAACTCGCATGCTGGGGTACTTGACAGCCCTAGATTTAGAGGCATCTTCTATCTCTTCCTATCTAGGACATTATACGACGCTTGGTCTTAATAGTTCCTTTAGAGCCAATTATATTATCTGCATGCAGCTGATAAAAAGAAGGAGGGAATCCCGTCTGATCCGAAACTGAAGCACCCTTAGGAAGCCGGAACGCCTTCGTACGTACAAGCGGAATACGCACACACTCACATCATAGGCAGCCGGTCGCCCTACTTTCATCTGACACACATATGTAATAATTATGTCCGCCATTTTGGGCTTCAGTTCGATGTCAATCAAAACTCAATCCTTCTTTTTTTTATTTCATCCATGACTATCTACTCCCCATGGCTTTTCCTACAACTGCTTATTCCAATAAAGTGTCCCCTCATCTCTAAGGGTCCAATATTTTTTTATTTTTATTAGAGTGAATGACGTGACGAGCTAGCCGTTCACCTGATGTTAAGCGACACGGCCGCCCATAACAGTTGCAGTGTCACTCAAAACTTTAAAATAATAAAGTTTTGCGTGACACTGCACTGCGCACGTCATCCTGAGACATCACAAGTTTGGTCGAATAAATATCACAAAAAGAAAAATAGTATTAGCATGGATCACTTTGTAACGGGGACGATTCTGTTGGGTTTATTTTTAGGTCAGGCGATTCTATTGCATTCTTAATACGATTGCATAAATAAAACGGTACCTTAGAGACTTTCTGAATAAAAAATTGTATAATATGCCTTGTTTAACTACCTGTGGCCTTACCGTATGTCTGGTGGAAATCGTAATTGTGTGCTCTCTCGCTTGCACTCACGGACTTGAATATTGGCGCGTGCGGGACGGCAGGCGTAGCTAGCTAGTCTGAACCTTTTTCATTTAAGTATTTCTGTTGCCGCTATAACAACAAATACTCAAAACCAGAATAAACTAAATATTTAAAGGGGCTCGCTCCCATACAACGTGATTATTTGCTCATTTTTATAGATAATGGTAAGGAACCCTCCGTGCGCGAGTCGGAATCGCAATTAGCCGGTTATTTTATTCTAGCTGAATGGAGCTTGCGATTCGAATTGCCAACGTACAACGTTCTTTTAACTTGAATACTTTCGACTGTATAAAAAGTTCCAATTCCACCAGATTATTTTACTAGAGGTTTTTAATACTGCAAGTGGTGCATCACGGTTATTACAGTTATTAATTGAATTACTGAGAATAGACGAATAAAATCGGTAAATAAATCACGGAGTTTTCTGGAGGGGGTATCGCTTGTCCCTGTCTCGCAAAACAGAGCACCGCCTCGCCAGTGACTATGAAAATGCACGTTGTGACGTCACATGACACACATTTCGTCGTCGACGTCAAAAGATTTGCATGTAAAGCTCCCACAAGCACCACCTCCACTTATCTGCTACCACTTAGTAATAAGAGTGATGAGGTACCTACTATGAAAGACAAAGAACTGACGACACTGCTTATTTGAACTGTCTCTTTCTATTCCTGTATTTTAAAATGCTTGTAACTTTGTCATTTTTTCAGATATTTAATTTTTGATTTCACGTCTATTTATTTTTTAAGGAATATTGTTGTTTTGTGAAATATAAAAATGGTCACTAGCCTATTTGCATGCGGTAACACTGCGCAGCGTAGGTTGGCCCCCTACTAGGTGGACCGACAACCTGGTCAAAACCGCGGGGAGCCAATGGATGCAGGAGGCAAGCAGCCGCTTAAAGTGGCGCTCTTTGCCAAGCCTACGTTCAGCAGTGAATGCCTACAGCAGCCCTACCGCGTAAGCATTCCTGGTAATGAACATCGCCTGCCATCCTGCTTGCGCCAATGTACAAGCCCTTGAGTGCGAGCAAGAGAGCACACGATTACGATTGCCACCGGGCTTACGCGGTACGGCCACAGGTTGATGATGATGATGCACACTTTAATGTCATTAACCTAACTACAGCAAAAATATTTATAACACTCTCCATAAAAAAACACATGACATGAAACTGGCAAAAGAAGAAACCAGCAAGAAGAGAAGAGCAAACTAAATCTTGTTCCTAAGTACTAGTGCCGCAGGAGTGTTTTTCCATTTCTCCTGCTGCTTAAGTGCTTATCAATGAGGATTTAGTCATTACAACGATGGAGAATGAAGAAAGAAGAGAAGAAGGTAAAGAACATAAAAAGAAAAGAAGAGAAAAAATAAAAAGAGAGCGTATCATTTTAGACAAAGTTATCATTTTTATTAAATATTTTATTCAGTAAGAACTAAAGTGGCCGATATAGCCCTTAGAATTAGCAAGTTGAAATGGCAATGGGCAGGCCACATCACTCGTACAACTGACAACCGATGGGGAAGAAAGGTTCTCGAGTGGCGACCACGAACCGGAAGGCTTCCTTCCCCATCGATTGGGACTCGGATCGGTTGACTGTGTTTGGATTACTAAACCTCGGGTCGAATAAATACACTGGATCCGATTATCTTTCTTTTTTTACGAAATGAGTGGTAAATTTATAGGCGGCCCACCTGATGGTAAGTGGTCACCACTGCCTGTAAACATCTGCTATACCGAGGGAATTGCCGGTGCCGGTGCGTTGCCAAGACCTATTATGACAAGACCTTGAAATATGAACTAAAAACGGCACCCCTCTGCATTTAGGCAATCATGGTTGCAGCGGACGGGACGGATCATCGCGACAATTTACACCAATCATCCTATCAAGGCCCTTAAGCCTTAAGCCACTTAACCCAACAAATCCATGCACCCGTCAATAAAAAGAATCACACACGATAACCAATGCATAACGAAATAGAAAATTGCAATGGATCTCAATAACAAAATTGCCCTCGAATATAAAGTAACGAATCATTTCCGCTGCGTTTTAAAATCTGCGGGCGTCACTCTATAGACCGGTTTATCTAGACCCCCTGTGCATCTGAAGTTCAACACGTAAGGGAGGTCACGTTAACTGGACGAGTTTAACTCAATAAAGTCCCCTTGGATTGTAATAGTGAATGAAAAGGAACGACAACTATCGCAAGTACATCTTCCTGTTTGAACGGAAGACGGCGATTGGTCCAATTGTGGGCTCATTCACCAATCAGCGTTCGGGCGGTGAGGCCAATTTAGACTCAAATCTTGGGTGACACACTTTTATGATTGTGACCGTTTTATGTGAAGTTTGAATTCGTTATAACTTGTATCTAGACTCTGGCAAAGCCAACTGTTCAGTCATTGACTATCCAGTCAGTTGACCAACGATACAACTTCCCCTCGTACGAAAAGTAGAAGTTTCTTTCAACTGCTAATCCTACGAGAGGAAGCGGGACACCCAATGTGTCTTTTGTTCCATCCTGCTCTGTCCTTTGTAGTTTCGTATGACTAACCCCCGTATTCCGAAACATTTCCCTAAAAATCCTTCGCTTGACTTTGAGGGAAACTCAAAATACATCGCGACCTTGAGTTGACAGTTGTTTCGCTTCTCTCGTTTGAGAAAAATTGACGCAGAAATGTCAAGTTGATTTTTTATTGTCTACTAAAAATACCAAATCACAAAAATGAGGTTAATTCGAGGTTGAGTCGAGTGAAGTAATCTCGAGGTAACGTCTTAGAATATGAGGAGTAGTCTCGTTTTGTTACCTCGCGCCTGCCCCCCGTAGGTGAGTCGTGTTTGTACGAGAAATTATGTTCACGACCTATCAACGGGCTACCCAAAATTGTAATATTTGCGAGAATGCGAGATGAAGTAACGGTTCAGCCAATAGGCATGATGACTAAAGATTTTTTTTTGGATGTTTTTTTATATTCCTCAAAAGATAAACATTTGTGAAAACAAAAATTTAATATCTCAAAAAATGACCAAGTTACAAGCATTTTAAAAACCGGAATAGAAAGAGATAGCTCAAACGGCCAGTGACGTCAGAGGAAGGTCGTTATATACCTCATTACTAAGCTGTGGTAGCTTTTCATACAATCTCTTTGGCATGTGACGTCACGAGTAGATTTTTCATAGTAACTGTGGGGCGCTCTGTTTCGCGAAAAAGGGACAGGAGATGCCTCCTGTAGAAACTTTAAAAGCTTATTACTCCATGATTTATTTACCGATTTTGCTTATTTTTTCAATTATTGCATTCATTTTTAGTCTTCTTTACGAAAGTAATATATACTTCTTCATTTTTAATAGTAGTCATCGTGCCTATTAAGTGTTAAATGTTGTTTTCAGTAAGTATGCACTGTGCTACCATATACAAGGTTTTACATTCCACCAATTTTAAACCAGTGTAGAGTTAACTTTGCCAGACTATACTCAAATATTTCAAAGTCGCGCAATGCGCTAAGTTTGGAGAAAACTATGCTCGGTGTTTCCCTGCGAGATAAGATCCGGAATGAGGAGATCAATGAGGAGATCCGAAGGAGGACTAAAGTGACCGATATAGCTCGTAGAATAAGCAAGTTGAAAAGGCAATGGGCAGGCCATATCGCTCGTAGAACTGACAACCGATGGAGATAGACCGCATCATCACTTTCCATCAGGTGAGATGTTGTCAAACGTGAGCCCATTTAAGTATAAAAAAAAAAAAAAAAAGAAAGGTTCTCGAGTGGCGACTGCGAATCGGAAGACGCAGTGTAGGCTACCACCCCACTAGGAGGAACGACGATCTGGTGAAAGCCGCGGGGAGCCGATGGATGGATGCGGCAAGCAGTCGCTCAAAGTGGCTTTTCTCTTAACGCCATCTAGTAACCGAATTGTGTACCAAGTTAATGTAAAAATATTTATCCCTGATTTTCCAAGTTTCAAGGCGCATCGATGATGGATCCCCTAATACTAAAGTTTCTTAATATGCTTGTGTCCTGCTATTAAAAATTAACAAGTTACTATTATTTTAATAAAGTAGGTTAAAGATTAATGCTATAATTGAGAGAATTAGTAGTCAGTTAAAAAATCGTTACTATGTAACTGTGGGATATGACGTCACATGCCCAAGAGATCGTATGTAAATCTACCACAGCTTAGTAATAAGGTACTATGAAGGTGGAAGAAGTGACGTCACTACGCGTTTGAACTGTCTCTTTCTATTCCTGTATTTCAAAATGCTTGTAACTTTGTAATTTTTTGAGATATTTAATTATTGCTTTCACGGCTGTTCTTTTTTAGAGGATTGTTATTAATTTATGCAATAAAAAAATAGCAGGACACAAGCCTATTATATTAAATTTTTTTTTATTTTTGTTTATTAAAACCCAATCTTTAAATAACTAAGAAGTAATTTTGATAATGGCATACATTTATTCGGAAAAAATAATAAAAGTATAAGTATATAAATATAAATGCGAACACTTTTTGTCTTATAGTATAAAATCTACCCCAAATTATAATTATACAATTTGAAAAACTTGTCTTCCTAACCATTTCATCGTAGAATATTTATAAACATTACAATTTATAAAATATTTTTACAATATAAGATATTAATTGTTAACTTAATATGAGTTTAACCTTGATTTTACCATCTAAAATTACATAGAAATATTCCACACAGATATCCAAAACAATATCGAAGGCGCTACTTAAAACTAGCAGACATCTCTTTCTATCATTTGAAAGTGTAAGGGAGTAAAAGAGGAAAACATTATCGCTCATTGTTAAATTTTTTTATGTTTTGTGATGTGGTGTTTTATGTCAGTTTATCTACCATTTAATCCCTTTACTAATGAACGCTACATAACTCTTGAATAGCTATTCAGTATTTTCTCTTGTTTCCTCTTTACCCATTTCAAACTTGATAGAGGGAGACAAAACACAAAACAAATATTACTAAACACTGTAGCAAAAGAATAGTTGTTTTGTGTTTTGTCTCCCTCTATCAAGTTTGTAATGAGCAAAGATAAAAAGAGATAAATCACAGAGTAGCTATTTGCACTATTATCAGGTGTTTATTACTTGGTGTAATATCTGCACCTTTCAGACCTGATTTCACCAAAGTAGAATACATTTTATTCCAAATACAACTCTCCGAATCACCGAGTTACACAACTCCCGGTGTTGCAGGTGTCTATAGGCGACGGTAACTGCTTACCATCAGGCGGGCCGTCTGCTTGTTTGTCTGTCCATGTTATAAAAAAAAAAACTATAACTTTTATAAGTTTATACCTTCAATGAGGAGTTTTATTTAAAAAACAACCTGTTTTGGCTTCTGTCACTAGATGGCGTACTAACGACGTATTTCAAAAATGGTTGTAGTTAAAGCGCCTCATTTTGAAGGAATAAGAAAACTTATTTCTTGGATACAATCAAAATAGCGTCTTTTTAATTGTCACCTATACCTATCCGAGTAACCAGTAGTTTATCTTGAAATAACATTTATTGTACTTTGGTGAAATCGGGGCTCAAAAAGTTAGATTGACCTTATCTACTTACCCATTGTATCCAAGTTAGTACGTATTAATTTAATGTTGCACGAATTTAGATTCAAGTGCGCCTATTTTTTCGATCTCGCTTATAAGTACGTCGCCCGGTTGAAGATATTCTGGTGGGGTTCGATACATGCCTACGCCTCCGGGCGTGCCTGTCAATATGATGTCGCCTGGCAGAAGAGTTAGCACCCTGGAAAAGTTATAAATTGCTATATAATACTTCCATTCTAATACTAATCTTTACTATCAATAAAAAAAATACATGTTGACATTTCACACAACGCTATCTAGCGCCAAACTAAGTATAGCTTGTACTATGGGAACCAAATAACCGATGGAATAGTTAGATGTTTTTTGTTTGTAAATAATAAGTTGTTTAAGTCAGTTTTTAGGGTTCCGTACCCAAAGGGTATTACTGAGACTCCGCTGTCTGTCTGTCCGTCTGCCACAAGGCTGTGTCTCATGAACTGTGACAGTTAGACAGTTGAAATTTTCCCCCATGATGTATTTCTGTAACCGCTATAACAACAGGTACTAAAAAAAAAAGAATAAAATAAAAAAATTAGGGCTCCCATAACATCAAACTATTTTTTTGCTCGTTTTATAAACAATATTAAGGAACTCACATATTGTTTATTAACGGGATATTTACCATGTAATTTATTTGTTTCGAGTTGCCGATATTTCTGTACTAGTCGGTAAGGTCGGTACAATAGTACTGGGCCATTATTCCGTATCGATTTCTTACTTCGAAACCACGCGAATTCCTTGTCTTACATAAGAAATCTGCAAAACTGTATTCTCTATGAAACTAAAACAAAACCGCGCGAAATGAATTTGGAATTGGCGCGATATGAACTGTCAAAAATCGAATGTTTTACCGAAACGCGTTCCGAAACATCAACACATCAAAAGATATGACCACTAATTATTCAAAATAAAGATAACTTTAATGTAAAGCGAATGTATATCTGACGCTGTGACACGATTTGAACAAGACATGATAACGACGTGGTTTATCGTGTGGAATCTGTGTTTCCATAGAGAATAACCGCCCTGGTGCGACGATAGTAAACGAGTGCGAAGGAGGGTAGACCGCTACGTTTGCCCATAACTTATTATCATCTACCCGCAAGATCTTCAGTTCGTCCGTGATCATGGTGCTTGCAACTTGCAACAGTACCGAAATATCGGCAACTCGAAACAAATAAATTACATGGCAAATATCCCGTTAATAAATAATATGTGAGTAATGTTAGTGACCATGGAAGTTTAAAATCTAATATTACAGAACCCTTTCGCGCCCTCCAACTGACCGGATTCGACGCTCTACCAATTAAGCTATGGTCACCTTACCGGTAACTTCGAAAATCTTAAGGACTATGTGTTTCACCGGCTAAGCAGTCGTGGCGACACCTATAAAATGATTTCCATGAATAAATAATACGCTTACGAGGAAATTCTCTCAATGAGCTGAGGTATCTTGTGCACCAGCTGATCGGTCTTACTGCTCTGCTTCTCAACACCGTTCAAGCTGCAGGAAATCTTCAGGTTCTCAGGGTTCCCGATCTCGTCGCTTGTCGTAATCCACGGCCCGATTGGGCAGAATCCATCCATGGACTGCAAACAAAACCCTTTTTAAACCAGTGAAATCAAGTTTAATTGCCTTAACATAAATATCTATGTAACCTATTTGAAAGTCACCATCATCAGGAGCCTGAAACGGAGCGCCACTTTGAGCGGCAGCTTGCCTCTTGCATCCATCGGATCAGTTTTTACCAGATTGTCAATTCACGGGGGGATAACGCTGAATGTTCCGATTCGTGGTCGCCACTCGGGAACCTTTCTTCCCCATCGATTGTCAGTTCCACGATGTGGCCTGCCCGTTGCCATTTCAACTTACTAATCCTAACAGATATTTCGGTCACTTTAGTTTCCCTGCAGATCTCCTCATTCTGGACCGAATCTCGCAGGGAAACACCGAGCATAGCTCTCTCCATAGCTCGTTGCGCGACTTTGAGCTTGCTAATGAGGCCAACAGTAAGAGACCGCGTCTCAGTTCCATAAGTCATCACTGATAACACACACATAGTATTATTCCAGTAATTTACCCTTTCAATCTCAAAGTATATCGTTTCAAATAAAAAGTGAAATAGCTTTATTGAATCTGTGGTAAAGTGGAGGATACTATTAGGCTAAAATTGAGAGACATAGGGCTGAATTTCGTAGATGTTGGTGCCATCCAGTGTCCTAGCAGAGTCCACATCTGTCACTGCTAGGATACTTTACGGCCTGTGTATTACTGTCAGTTCGTAGTATTATGTAATTATTATTGAGTAACCAATGGGGCTGGCATGGCCACGTAGGCTAAAAGTCCCAAAAATATATAAGAAAAAAAAAGTTATCTCACCTTTCCAAGCAGGAACTGTCCATTATTTTTCTCCTTCTGCCAATCCCTGGCGGATATGTCTTGTGCTATCGTGTACCCCATTATGTAATCGAACGCGTCAGCCGCTCTCACTGATGACGCAGTTTTACCGATCACTACAACCAGCTCCACTTCGTAGTCCACTTTCTGGAAGACAAAGGGGATTTTAAAATAAAAGAAAACGCCCAACGTTCACGTTCATAGAACCTGGATCCTAAACATGGGGTCCCATCAAGTACAAACGAAAAGTAGCCCGAACTTGAAAAAAATATAGTAATCGTGTCTAGGGAGTTACTAGTTAGTATCCAGTGTATTCATTTGGCCCAATACTTCTCCAACACGCAATAAATGTCGCTTTATAATCTTGCGTTAGCCCGCGTTATTCCGTTGTATGGGATGAGGCATCTGTACTGTAGGTATTATATTATCTGGGATCCTAACTGAGATTCCCTATATCTAGGGACCCAGAAACTACGAGGACCATGGACCCACTACACCCTGACACAGAACAAGTATTTGCACTTTTTTTTACGTACCAGTTCAATAGCAACATTGCAACATTGTCGGTTTCCTTGTGGAATGTTAAGTTTGTGTGGATTTCACGCTAAAACTGTTGAATCAATTTTGATGAAACTTTGCACACAGATTGGTTGTATTACCGACTTTCAAATAAGGTACTTATTACGACGAAAACGAGATTATACGCGGGAAAGCGGGCATTTTCAGTTGAAACCACAGGGTATCTATAAAACGATTATCTATGCATTTCCATAGACATACGCGGGGCTCATAAAAATCCTACTGTTCAAATGTTAAATTATTTTTCTTTCTTTCTTCTCTCAAATATTTTTTGTTAAAAAGCACTGAAACGGTAGAAAGGGCTTTAAAGGGTAGATTTAAGTCCTACAATAAAACAAATAGGATAATTTTCAGCCCGGATAGGACAATGGTGTCCATTCAATGTGGGTGAAACCGCTGCAGCACGGCGAGATTAAATTTAACAATAAAAGGTCCCCATTTTCACAGAATGGCATATATTTTAATATAATCTCTTTGTTCCAGGGTCGTGACACTTTTGGACACTTGCAAACGGAGTACATCGCATATGAGCTTCGTAAACTAACACCAAACATTTTATTGCTAAAAAAAGACACGCTATAATAAAGTTGAAGATTTTTTGCAGGATGTCCCAAAAAAGAGGTATAGCAATAGGCATGATGACTACTATTAAAAATGAACAAGTAAATATTACTTTCATATAGAAGATTAAAAATGAATGCAATAATTGGAAAAATAAGCAAAATCGGTAAATAAATCACGGAGTAATAAGGTTTTAAAGTTTCTAGAGGAGGCATCTCCTGTCCCTTTCTCGCGAAACAGAGCGCCCCCACAGCTACTATGAAAAATCTACTCGTGACGTCACATGCCAAAGAGATTGTATGAAAAGCTACCACAGCTTAGTAATGAGGTACTAACGGTATAACGACTTTCCTCTGACGTCACTGGCCGTTTGAGCTATCTCGTTCTATTCCGGTTTTTAAAATGCTTGTAACTTTGTCTTTTTTGGAGAAATTTCATTTTTGTTTTCTTTAATTTATCCAAAAATATTTAGTCATCATGCCTATTCAACTTTCGTCCTTTGCAGCCATCCCGACACACGCCCTAGTTAGATACTAATTTTGCCTAGTGCTTAGCCATCCTTACAGCCAAAGCAACCAAGCTCCAAAACCAATCCTAATTTCTTACTGCCATCCTTGCAGCCAAGGCAACTGAGCCCCAAGCCCGAGCCTACTTTCGTCCAGCCATTTTGTAGTAAACAGCCAAACTCTCGACCGACTCTACTTTTACCCTGACATTCGTACAGCTTAGGCAACCAAGCATAGAATCTAAGCAACCAAGGCTCATTGATACGTCCATGCTCAAAACCCTACTTTCGTACAGCCAATCCTTGCAGACAAGGTCACTAAGCCTCAAGACCGATTCTCTACCTCCGTCCTGCCATATTTGCATTGCAGCTAATAGTAAATACCTATTTATAATGGTTATAGTGACAAAGACAGTATATAGACGTTGATTATGTTACACGAAAAGTTCGGAACATTCGGGCAGGTTAAAATACCGTTAACAAGCAGCTAGACTCCTCCACAGTCACATTATATCATAATGAAGGCCCTCCTACGCACGCTATGCATTACGAACTCAATTTACTTCAATAATTGACCCCAATTTGGCTTGTGGCTTGCGCTGAGGTCAGATTGTACCCATGATTCATTACACATTTTTGACCCTATCTGCTTAATGTAAACTCGTGTCGTGACATGACGTGTATTTGTAAGGTTATTATATCGTGTGAGATTACTATTTACTACCTATTTATTTAAATATTTCCTCTAGGTACATGCAAACGAAACGGCGACTCGCTGCATACTTAGATTACTGTCTCCTATAGAGTAAGATACTAGGTGGACCGACGATCTGGTGAAAACCGCGGGGAGCTGATAGGAACATCGAAATAATAGGAAATACCAGAGGCCCGCCGCGCCGCGGTTCCAGTTACATTTCTTCGAATATTTTTTAAAACCTCATTTGACTCTTTTAAGGGTTGAATTATCTAAAACCCTTTCGTAGTAAATAAAAGATATCTCTCAAGTTCCAGGGCTTTTATAGGCCTAGTCTTAGTAGTTTGGGCGGCACCTTGTCAGTCAATCAATGAAAACCATTACCAAAGAGCAGAAAATAATACAAAGCAAGCAAAGCGGGAGCATCAAGCGACTGACATTCAATCGCCCTACCAGGAAATCAACATATATATAGGTATACCGGGAGAGCAGAGTGACGTAATTTATCAGTAAGAGCGCCCATACGTTCCCACAGCTGGTGTGGGACCCTGGCCTTCTCTCACAGGAAGAGATTGTTGGCGATAATCCATCACGTTATAGTCAAGTGTACCTATATAGGTTGATGGATGACATACAGAACAGGGGGCCTTTTATCGCGCAAGTCAATGGAGATGGTAGGTAATCGTGTGCTCTCTTGCTCGCACTCACGGATTTGGAAATTGGCGCGTGCAGGATAACCGGCGATGTCCAGAACACTTCCTCGATAGGGATGCTGGTCTCGAATTTAGTAATTCTGTTAGTGTTTAGTAGTAGTGTTGTAATTCTTGAGCATGTCCCTTTCCTCACGACTCCGTTTGAAAAGTCAGCGTGTGTGAGATTCGAACTCAGTTTTTGTAAGCACACGAGCTGCCGCTACACTCGAAAGCCTCAAGCTTCAGCCACACCGGCGCGTCAAGTGGCGTCAGTGAAGCGTCAACATCGGCCATTCGGTACCCATCCCTGTCCATGTTCGTAGACGACCGTGCCGCGATCGCTGCGGCTAGCGACGGGTACCGGCTTTGCAGACGCAGCGGGGGTGAACCTGAAGCTGGTTGATGATGATAAATGCTGAACATAGGCCTCTCCCAGAGAGCGCCTGCTCGCCTCCTGCATCCATCGGTCCGCGGTTTTCCTAGTGGAGGTCTGCCTACGCTGCGCCTTCCGGTTCGTGGTCGCCACTCGAGAACCTTTCTTCCCATCGGTTGTCAGTAGAAGAAGCTGGCTTAACGTTGTGAAATAAATCTATGGAAAATGTAACTGTGTCTTATTTTTTGAGCCCCATTACTTCTAGGTACTAAATTATTGTCATGTTGGCTGCATGGCTGACGTGATTGTTAGAGGGAACCGCGTTTTTACAAACGTGGAGTAGGCCGCCCTCCGACTATTACGGCATGAATTTTAAATTTAAGTCCAAACCACACTCAGTGGTACGTCTAGTGTTACAGATGTCCAAAGGCTACGGTGACCTCTTCCCATCAGGAGGGCCGTATGCTTGTTTCCTACCTATAGCATAAAAAAAACTTAATCTACCTAACTACAGATATAATTACAGGGCCTATAGATTGTAGCGTCCAGCGGGATTCAAACTCCCACCTTCCAACTCAAAACCATATTAGTCAAAACCATAGTTCCAAAAGATTTTTTGCAGCCACTGGTGACTTACAGCCAATAGCTCTCCAACCAATGGAGACGACTTACGCTATAGCAGTTGGATGAATAAAGGCCATATCCAGCACAGGTTGATGATGATGATGATTGTAATTTATTTCAAAAATGTTTTATATAGTCGATAATCATGCATGTGTAGTATTTAGTTTTTCAATTTGCCACCACCAACCACTTGCCAACAAGTATATTGTAATAAATAAATATGTGTGGACATTTCACACAGCGCCATCTAGCCCCAAACTAAGTAAAGCTTGTACTATGGGAACCAGATAACTGATAGTACACTTCCATATTTTTTGTTTGTACATACATAGAATACAATATAACACCCAGACACAGAACAGACACTGATGTTCATCACACAAATGTATGTTCCGGGTGGAAATCAAACCCACAACCTATAGCTCAGAAGACAGAGCGACTACTAAGCTATTAGGCTAGTTTATGGATAGTGAAGTAGTAGTCTCACCTGAGTAACATCAGTCCTCAGCCGCACAGGTTCAGTTGGTCCAACAATGGTGCTCGGAAACTTGTTGAATATCATAGGGACTGCGGGTGGCTCAAGATTCTGCTCCTGGCAATGGTCTTTGTAGTTCAAACCGACGCAGAGCACTTTATCCATACCAGTTATAGGGGCCAAAACTCTTACATCCTCAAGAGGTATTGATGCCGGTTTAGTGCTGGGTAGACTGGAAATTAAATAATGAATATTAAATTTATAATATCCCTTAACCCTTTATGAAGAGGGATTCATCATCAACAGCCTGAATGTCCACTGCTGAAAATAGGTCTCCCCTAGAGAGCGCCACTTTGAGCGGCTGCTCGCCTCTTTCATCCACCGGCTCCCCGCGGTTTTCACCAGATCGTCGGTCCACCTAGTCGGGGTCCTGCCTACACTGCGTCTTCCAGTTTGTGGTCGCCACTCGAGAACCTAAATGCTCGGACAATTGTTAATTAAAATTTGGTTCACTAACAATAATAAATAAGCACTTAACAATACTAAGAATGATTGTTTCCATAAAATGTTATCTAGAAAAGATAATACTATAGAGATGGCAGTTACCAATGGAACCATGTAAATATTTAAACAAACTGCTGATTTGCTGATAGCGTTGAGTTAACAGATAGAACTTGTTTTTAAATATACATACTTTTACTGAGTATTGTATTGTTAAAGATAAAGCTTCTTTATTTGTAATAAACATGTGGTTTGTTACATACACAATGCATGCAGATCTTACAAAATAAAAAGTTCTACATGTTTTGACCCAGTAGGCATACAAATGGTGAGAGATGACAAATTTTAAAATAGTCACTAAACCTCTCAGACCAACGAAGTAAATAATTAAATATTCAATCAATGTCACATGAAAGTATTAAAATATTCAAGTAAACAGCACATTAAAAAATAAGTATCATAATAAATAATTTATAAACAAAAGCTAACTTAACGCACGTCACATGGCTGTCAATAATAAAACAAACAAAAAGAAACCGACGGACATAGATTTATATATCAAGATATGCCCGAAGGAACATTTTATTTAGTCAAAATGGTGTGAGAAAAGTCAGCGCCATCTATTAGATTTCGCGTGAACTACGACAAGATGAGAAAATTAGGTAGGTGCCAATCGCTGCCATAATGTCTGTCAATGTTTATGTTTACAATGATTATTATTATAATATTATTATCATAATATATAATATATAAAGTTCGTTACCCACTCACTCACTCACTCACTGACTGACATTTTTGATCTCAGCTCCTGGAAGTGGTGGAGAAAAACCGAGTATGAGGTAATATAGAGATGGGTCACGTGACCACCAGAAAAAGCTGACATCAGCAAAAAGTCGTCTCCTTGATAGAACTGGTCAACGGCTCTCGGAAACTATAAGTCGGATGGGTGACCTGTTTTAACTAAAGTTGTAGTAAACCTTGGGACGCTTGGAGAGAAATAAAAAAAAATGGGGGTTGCCATACAAAAAAATAAAAATTCCATACAAAATTGAAACGCTTATAAATCGGAAACGGTAAGAGGTAGGTGGGGTGTGTTCGACCAAATGTCATAGAGGAGGATGGGCGCTTTCGGATGGTCGTCATGAAAATCCAAGATGGCGGATCCAAGATGGCGGCCATTTTGAAAGTTGGTCCGATCGGGCTGATTTTTTGCATCGGGGGGTTTTCGGGGTCCCTGATTCGATATTTGAAAAAATATTTTGGATCCCGCCATTTTTAAAGATGTCTGCCATACAAATTTTTTTTTTCATTTTTGGCTCATTGTTTCTCGATACCTATGGGAAATTTTGAACTTTTTTTTTTAAATTTGTATGCAAATGGACAATCGAAATTCAAAACATTTCATGACCTGGTCTTCCGACCTTCATTCATCGTGACCATCAACGGCCTGGCTAAACGATATGAGATGGGCCATATGCGTTCTCAGGAATGTCATAGCAAACCCTGGGACGATTTTAGAGAAAATAAAAAAAATTCAAAATGGCGGAAAAAAAAATCGCCCATACAAATTTAAACCGGAAATGACGCCGAAACCATGATACTTTAGTATAAAGAGCTCGAACTAATATTGTTTGGAGGCCGGAAGGGAAGATATAGAAAAAATGTTTTTTTCAAAATGGCGGAAATTTCGGTCATGGCGGAAAAAAAAGTTTCTTCGATCCGGATGAAAATCGATATCTGAGAGTCCCCAAGAATGCTGAACAACATTCTAAAATCAAATTTTGACATGCGCCATTTTTCAATAGGGTTGCCATACAAAGGTGATTTTATCGAAATATGAACTTTCCTTTTTTACGCCTCCAATATGAATGTCATAAAAAAGTTGTTTCTAGGGATAGAGTAACGATGTACAAAGGAACAAAACAGAACACAAATGAAATTGATTTTTTCAAGATGGCGGATGGAGACGTATCGACTTATAGAAAAAGTTATCCGATCCGGATGAAAATCGATATCTAAGACTCCCCCTAGATACTTAGCAAGAATATGGGGAAAAAATTTTGATTCCGCCATTTTGAAAAATTTCATTCATTTTACCGAACTTTTTTATGGATCTCCAATCCGTATGAAAATTGATATCTGAGTGTCCCCAAGGATACTGATTAACATGCTTTAGCTTCTTTTAGACATTCACCGTTTTTCAAAATGGCTGCCATACATATTTTCAAAACCACCAATGCGACGACGAGCGAAGCGAGGAGGAGCTTCAAACTACCTATCGCGACGACGAGCGAAGCGAGGAGGAGCTTCAAACTACCTACCGCGACGACGAGCGAAGCGAGGAGGAGCTTCAAACTACCTACCGCGACGACGAGCGAAGCGAGGAGGAGCTTCAAACTACCTACCGCGACGACGAGCGTAGCGAGGAGGAGCTTCAAACTACTTATCGCGACGACGAGCGAAGCGAGGAGGAGCTTCAAACTACCCATCGCGACGACGAGCGAAGCGAGGAGGAGCTTCATACTACCTACCGCGACGACGAGCGAAGCGAAGAGGAGCATCAAACTACTTATCGCGACGACGAGCGAAGCGAGGAGGAGCTTCAAACTATCGACCGCGACGACGAGCGAAGCGAGGAGGAGCTTCAAACTATCTACCGCGACGACGAGCGAAGCGAGGAGGAGCTTCAAACTACCCATCGCTACATTTACAATGTTTTACTAATGCGACCTTTTTAATTGATTTTAGCTTATCTAACTAACCTGTCTTACCTAAGATCTAAATA
This sequence comes from Ennomos erosarius, assembly GCA_963580505.1. Lineage (NCBI taxonomy): Eukaryota > Metazoa > Arthropoda > Insecta > Lepidoptera > Geometridae > Ennomos > Ennomos erosarius. Next base: position 4,134,283 of record OY757000.1, read on the forward strand.
TTTTCAGGATCCTTGATTCAAATTGACATATAATTGATAAACAAAACAAAATGACCGCCATACAAAATTAAAACACGCACACAATCGGAACTTATAGAAGCCGACAAGGCGTGTTTGGACTCATAACAAAGGAACAACGGAGGCTTTCTCATAGACTTAAAATAATTCCAAGATGGCAGATTCAAAATGGCGTCCGATTTTATAGTAACTCAGATCCTGATATTTTATATTTGGGGATTTTAAAAGAGGCTGATTTCAAACTTTGACCTTTAACATGACTGACAGCATTTTTCCAGATGGCCGCCATGCAAAAGTCAGATCAAAAATCATTTTCTTTGAAAAATACCGCTGTTTTGTACTAATTCTTGCAAAATTACAAGTTTAAACTAAAGTATAACATTTTTATAAATACAACAGCCACGAAAACGTCCTCGCGGGCCGCACGCGGCCCGCGCACGGAGGAAAATACTAGTCATAATATATAAAGTTCGTCACCCACTCACTCACTCACTCACTGACTGACTGACATTTTTGATCTCAGCTCCTGGAAGTGGTGGAAAAAAACCGAGTATGAGGTTGCATAGAGATGGGTCACGTGACCACCAGAAAAAGCTGACATCAGCAAAAAGTCGTCTCCTTGATGGAACCGGTCAACGGCTCTCGGAAACTACAAGTCGGATGGGTGACCTGTTTTAACTAAAGTTGTAGTAAACCTTGGGACGCTTGGAGAGAAATAAAAAAAAATGGGGGTTGCCATACAAAAAAACAAAAATTCCATACAAAATTGAAACGCTTATAAATCGGAAACGGTAAGAGGTAGGTGGGGTGTGTTCGACCAAATGTCATAGAGGAGGATGGGCGCTTTCGGATGGTAGTCATGAAAATCCAAGATGGCGGATCCAAGATGGCGGCCATTTTGAAAGTTGGTCCGATCGGGCTGATTTTTTGCATCGGGGGGTTTTTGGGGTCCCTGATTCCATATTTGAAAAAATATTTTGGATCCCGCCATTTTTAAAGATGGCTGCCATACAAATTTTTTTTTTCATTTTTGGCTCATTGTTTCTCGATACCTATGGTAAATTTTGATCCTATTTTTATAAATTTGTATGAAAGTGGACAATCGAAATTCAAAATATTTCATGAACTGGTCTTCCGACCTTCCATCATCGTGACCATCAACGGCCTGGCTAAACGATGTGAGATAGGTCATATGCGTTCTCAGGAATGTCATAGCAAACCCTAAGACGATTTTAGAGAAAATAAAAAAAATCCAAAATGGCGGAAAAAAAAATCTTCCATACAAATTTAAACCGGAAATGACGTCGAAACCATGATACTTTAGTATAAAGAGCTCGAACTAATATTGTTTGGAGGCCAAAAGGGAAAAGAACACCAAATTTTTTTTTTCAAAATGGCGGAAATTTTGGTCATAGCGGAAAAAAAAAATTCTTCGATCCGGATCAAAATCGATATCTGACGGTCCCCAAGGATGCTGATCAACATTCTAAAATCAAATTTTGACATGCGCCATTTTTCAATAGGGTTGCCATACAAAGGTGATTTTAACGAAATATGAACTTTCCTTTTTTACGCCTCCAATATGAATGTAATAGAAAAGTTGTTTCTGGGGATCGAGTAAAGATGTATAAAGGAACAAAACAGAACACAAATGAAATTGATTTTTTCAAGATGGCGGATGGAGACGTATCGACTTATAGAAAAAGTTAACCGATCCGAATGAAAATCGATATCTAAGACTCCCCCTAGATACTTAGCAAGAATATGGGGAAAAAATTTTGATTCCGCCATTTTGAAAAATTTCATTCATTTTACCGAACTTTTTTATGGATCTCCAATCCGTATGAAAATTGATATCTGAGTGTCCCCAAGGATACTGATTAACATGCTTTAGCTTCTTTTAGACATCCACCGTTTTTCAAAATGGCTGCCATACATATTTTCAAAACCACCAATGCGACGACGAGCGAAGCGAGGAGGAGCTTCAAACTACCTATCGCGACGACGAGCGAAGCGAGGAGGAGCTTCAAACTACCTACCGCGACGACGAGCGAAGCGAGGAGGAGCTTCAAACTACCTATCGCGACGACGAGCGAAGCGAGGAGGAGCTTCAAACTACCTACCGCGACGACGAGCGTAGCGAGGAGGAGCTTCAAACTACCTATCGCGACGACGAGCGAAGCGAGGAGGAGCTACAAACTACCTATTGCGATGACGAGTGAAGCGAGGAGGAGCTTCAAACTACCTATCGCGACGACGATCAAACTACCCATTGCTACGTTTACAATGTTATACTAATGCAACGTTTTTTCATTGGCTTTAGCTAATCTAACCTAACTTCAACACCACTAACATTTTTTACCTAACAACTGAATATTTTCGGGAACCTTGAATAAAATAGACACTCTTTGAAGAAACATAACAAAATGGCCGCCATGCAAAATTAAAAGGCGCACACTATCGAAACTAATAGAGGCAAGCATAGCGTGTTTGGACTCATGTTACAGAGAACAACGGAGGCTTTCTTACAGTCTTAAAATAATTCAAATATGGCGGATTCAAAATGGCGCCCGATTTTATAGTAACTCGGATTCGGCTGATATTTTATATTTGGGGGTTTTAAAGGATGCTGATTTCAAATTTTGACCTTTTACTTGACTGACAGCATTTTTCAAGATGGCCGCCATGCAATGTCAAGCGCATTATCATTTTCTTTGAAAAATACCGTCGTTTTGTACTTGTACTTGCAAAATTTAAAGTTTAGCACAAAGTATAAGACTTTTATAAATACAACAGCCACGATAACGTCCTCGCGGGCCGCACGCGGCCCGCGCACAGAGCAAAATACTAGTTATAATATATAAAGTTCGTTACCCACTCACTCACTCACTCACTCATGATTGACATTTTTGTTCCCGAACTCCTGGAAGTGGTGGAGAAAAACCGAGTATGAGGTTGTATAGAGATCGGTCACGTGACAACCAGAAAAATCTGACATCAGCAAAAAATCGTCTCCTTGATGGAACCGGTCAACGGCTCTCGGAAACTACAAGTCGGATGGGTGACCTGTTCTAACTAAAGTTGTAGTAAACCCTGGGACGCTTGGAGAGAAATAAAAAAAAATAGGGGTTGCCATACAAAAAAATAAAAATTCCATACAAAATTGAAACGCTAATAAATCGGAAACGGTAAGAGGTAGGTGGAGTGTGTTCGACCAAATGTCATAGAGGAGGATGGGCGCTTTCGGATGGTCGTCATGAAAATCCAAGATGGCGGATCCAAGATGGCGGCCATTTTGAAAGTTGGTCCGATCGGGCTGATTTTTTGCATCGGGGGGTTTTTGGGGTCCCTGATTCGATATTTGAAAAAATATTTTGGATCCCGCCATTTTTAAAGATGGCTGCCATACAAATTTTTTTTTTCATTTTTGGCTCATTGTTTCTCGATACCTATGGTAAATTTTGATCCTATTTTTATAAATTTGTATGAAAGTGGACAATCGAAATTCAAAATATTTCATGAACTGGTCTTCCGACCTTCCATCATCGTGACCATCAACGGCCTGGCTAAACGATGTAAGATGGGTCATATGCGTTCTCAGGAATGTCATAGCAAACCCTGGGACGATTTTAGAGAAAATAAAAAAAATCCAAAATGGCGGAAAAAAAAATCTTCCATACAAATTTAAACCGGAAATGACGTCGAAACCATGATACTTTAGTATAAAGAGCTCGAACTAATATTGTTTGGAGGCCAAAAGGGAAAAGAACACCAAATTTTTTTTTTCAAAATGGCGGAAATTTTGGTCATAGCGGAAAAAAAAAATTCTCCGATCCGGATCAAAATCGATATCTGACGGTCCCCAAGGATGCTGATCAACATTCTAAAATCAAATTTTGACATGCGCCATTTTTCAATAGGGTTGCCATACAAAGGTGATTTTAACGAAATATGAACTTTCCTTTTTTACGCCTCCAATATGAATGTAATAGAAAAGTTGTTTCTGGGGATCGAGTAAAGATGTATAAAGGAACAAAACAGAACACAAATGAAATTGATTTTTTCAAGATGGCGGATGGAGACGTATCGACTTATAGAAAAAGTTAACCGATCCGAATGAAAATCGATATCTAAGACTCCCCCTAGATACTTAGCAAGAATATGGGGAAAAAATTTTGATTCCGCCATTTTGAAAAATTTCATTCATTTTACCGAACTTTTTGACATCCACCGTTTTTCAAAATGGCTGCCATACATACTGACAAAACCACCAACGCGACGACGAGCGAAGCGAGGAGGAGCTTCAAACCACCTACCGCGACGACGAGCGAAGCGAGGAGGAGCTTCAAACTACCTATCGCGACGACGAGCGAAGCGAGGAGGAGCTTCAAACTACCTACCGCGACGACGAGCGAAGCGAGGAGGAGCTTCAAACTACCTATCGCGACGACGAGCGAAGCGAGGAGGAGCTTCAAACTACCTACTGCGACGACGAGCGAAGCGAGGAGGAGCTTCAAACTACCCATCGCGACGACGAGCGAAGCGAGGAGGAGCTTCAAACTACCTACCGCGACGACGAGCGAAGCGAGGAGGAGCTTCAAACTACCTACCGCGACGACGAGCGAAGCGAGGAGGAGCTTCAAACTACCCATCGCGACGACGAGCGAAGCGAGGAGGAGCTTCATACTACCTACCGCGACGACGAGCGAAGCGAGGAGGAGCATCAAACTACCTATCGCGACGACGAGCGAAGCGAGGAGGAGCTTCAAACTATCTACCGCGACGACGAGCGAAGCGAGGAGGAGCTTCAAACTACCCATCGCTACATTTACAATGTTTTACTAATGCGACCTTTTTAATTGATTTTAGCTTATCTAACTAACCTGTCTTACCTAAGATCTAAATATTTTCAGGATCCTTGATTCAAATTGACGTATAATTGATAAACAAAACAAAATGACCGCAATACAAAATTAAAACACGCACACAATCGGAACTTATAGAAGCCGACAAGGCGTGTTTGGACTCATAACAAAGGAACAACGGAGGCTTTCTCATAGACTTAAAATAATTCCAAGATGGCAGATTCAAAATGGCGTCCGATTTTATAGTAACTCAGATCCTGATATTTTATATTTGGGGATTTTAAAAGAGGCTGATTTCAAATTTTGACCTTTTACATGACTGACAGCATTTTTCCAGATGGCCGCCATGCAAAAGTCAAATCAATTATCATTTTCTTTGAAAAATACCGCTGTTTTGTACTAATTCTTGCAAAATTACAAGTTTAAACTAAAGTATAACATTTTTATAAATACAACAGCCACGAAAACGTCCTCGCGGGCCGCACGCGGCCCGCGCACGGGGGAAAATACTAGTTATAATATATAAAGTTCCTCACCCACTCACTGACTGACACTTTTGATCTCAGCTCCTGGAAGTGGTGGAAAAAAACCGAGTATGAGGTTGTATAGAGATGGGTCACGTGACCACCAGAAAAAGCTGACATCAGCAAAAAGTCGTCTTCTTGATGGAACTGGTCAACGGTTCTCGGAAACTACAAGTCGGATGGGTGACCTGTTTTAACTAAAGTTGTAGTAAACCTTGGGACGCTTGGAGAGAAATAAAAAAAAATGGGGGTTGCCATACAAAAAAATAAAAATTCCATACAAAATTGAAACGCTTATAAATCGGAAACGGTAAGAGGTAGAGGGGGTGTGTTCGACCAAATGTCATAGAGGAGGATAGGCGCTTTCGGATGGTCGTCATGAAAATCCAAGATGGCGGATCCAAGATGGCGGCCATTTTGAAAGTTGGTCCGATCCGGCTGATTTTTTGCATCGGGGGGTTTTTGGGGCCCTTGATTCCATATTTGAAAAAATATTTTGGATCCCGCCATTTTTAAAGATGGCTGCCATACAAATTTTTTTTTTATTTTTTGGCTCATTGTTACTCGATACCTATGAGAAATTTTGATCCTTTTTTTATTGGTTCATATAAAAATAGACGTTCTTAATTCAAAACATTTGATGACCTGATCTTCCGACCTTCCATCATAGTGACCATCAACGGCCTGGCTAAACGATGTGAGATGGGTCATATGCGTTCTCAGGAATGTCATAGCAAACCCTGGGACGATTTTAGAGAAAATAAAAAAAATCCAAAATGGCGGAAAAAAAAATCCGCCATACAAATTTAAACCGGCAATGACGTCGAAACCATGATACTTTAGTATAAAGAGCTCAAACTAATATTGTTTGGAGACCAAAAGGGAAAAAAACACAAAATTATTTTTTTCAAAATGGCGGAAATTTTGGTCATGGCGGAAAAAAAAAATTCTCCGATCCGGATCAAAATCGATATCTGACGGTCCCCAAGGATGCTGATCAACATTCTAAAATCAAATTTTGACATGCGCCATTTTTCAATAGGGTTGCCATACAAAGGTGATTTTAACGAAATATGAACTTTCCTTTTTTACGCCTCCAATATGAATGTAATAGAAAAGTTGTTTCTGGGGATCGAGTAAAGATGTATAAAGGAACAAAACAGAACACAAATGAAATTGATTTTTTCAAGATGGCGGATGGAGACGTATCGACTTATAGAAAAAGTTATCCGATCCGGATGAAAATCGATATCTAAGACTCCCCCTAGATACTTAGCAAGAATATGGAGAAAAAATTTTGATTCCGCCATTTTGAAAAATTTCATTCATTTTACCGAACTTTTTTATGGATCTCCAATCCGTATGAAAATTGATATCTGAGTGTCCCCAAGGATACTGATTAATATGCTTTAGCTTCTTTTAGACATCCACCGTTTTTTAAAATGGCTGCCATACATATTTTTAAAACCACCAATGCGACGACGAGCGAAGCGAGGAGGAGCTTCAAACTACCTATTGCGACGACGAGCGAAGCGAGGAGGAGCTTCAAACTACCTACCGCGACGACGAGCGAAGCGAGGAGGAGCTTCAAACTACCTACCGCGACGACGAGCGAAGCGAGGAGGAGCTTCAAACTACCTACCGCGACGACGAGCGAAGCGAGGAGGAGCTTCAAATTACCTACCGCGACGACGAGCGAAGCGAGGAGGAGCTTCAAACTACCTACCGCGACGACGAGCGAAGCGAGGAGGAGCTTCAAACTACCTACCGCGACGACGAGCGAAGCGAGGAGGAGCTTCAAACTACCTATCGCGACGACGAGCGAAGCGAGGAGGAGCTACAAACTACCTATTGCGATGACGAGTGAAGCGAGGAGGAGCTTCAAACTACCTATCGCGACGACGATCAAACTACCCATTGCTACGTTTACAATGTTTTACTAATGCGACGTTTTTTAATTGGCTTTAGCTAATCTAACCTAACTTCAACACCACTAACATTTTTTACCTAACAACTGAATATTTTCGGGAACCTTGAATAAAATAGACACTCTTTGAAGAAACATAACAAAATGGCCGCCATGCAAAATTAAAAGGCGCACACTATCGAAACTAATAGAGGCAAGCATAGCGTGTTTGGACTCATGTTACAGAGAACAACGGAGGCTTTCTCATAGACTTAAAATAATTCCAAGATGGCAGATTCAAAATGGCGTCCGATTTTATAGTAACTCAGATCCGGCTGATATTTTATATTTGGGGATTTTAAAAGAGGCTTATTTCAAATTTTGACCTTTTACATGACTGACAGCATTTTTCAAGATGGCCGCCATGCAAAAGTCAGATCAATTATCATTTTCTTTGAAAAATACCGCTGTTTTGTACTAATTCTTGCAAAATTACAAGTTTAAACTAAAGTATAACATTTTTATACATACAACAGCCACGAAAACGTCCTCGCGGGCCGCACGCGGCCCGCGCACGGAGGAAAATACTAGTTCTAAATATATTTTCGATTATTTTGTTACAAAACAGAGTGTAATATTGAAAATATTGAATTACTTGAGGTAAGAAACTTGGTCTTTCTTTTTACTGCACTTTTGAGTATAGATTGTGCAACCCTTCACAATACAACTTGGCATATTTTGTTTGTGACATTCGACCGATGCCTTCTAACTTCCATCACAGACTGAGCGCTAGTGGATGCCAATCTGTGAAATTGGCTCCCACTTTGAAGCGACGTTTTAACCTGTCATTAGGCCTGTCCTTATATATATGTCTATGCCGACGGATTAGATTTTATTTCAATTGTTTATCATCATGGAAATCTTTAACATGGTAATAGCATGTAATAACATTTTTCTGCTAGAATAGTTTTGAGCTTAATTTTAAATAGGTTAACGTTTAGCTAATAGATTTGGGTATTTAGTTGTAAATTATAGGGCCCATACAGAAAATACTGTTAGATTTGTTTTGTTTTTTTATTTTATTTTTTCATACCAAAATATTTTTGTTTTTAAATATTATTTATCTATTACTTATGTAGATATAATTAGTCAAATAACACTTAAACTTACGTCAAACGCATTAAACACAATACAACTAAAATAACCGCACTGATTCAAAAAGGCCCCCTCGTATCGTTCCCGGACCGAACGTCCCCAACACACTCGCAGCGTTCCCTCGCTGGATGGCCAAAGATATTTGCTGGACCACGAACCAGCCCAACCGGGGGTCCCGCCCTTTTTCCCTCAGGCGGCGACCCAGATCCAGCACGAACCTCCAAGCTTCGGAGCCCCATGGTCCCGCAGTTTCCACAGCAAACGGAACGAACGAGTTTGTTTTGTTAGTATATTAATATAACTTAATCCCTTTTAATCAGAGCATTGAGTTTAAAGTGTAAACCAAACTTCTAGTATATCTACAAAACGAAGTTAATATAGTACCCCAGATAATATAATACCTACAGTACAGATGCCTCATCTCATACAACGGAATAACGCGGGCTATTTTGCGAGTCATTTTATTTCTGCATAATGCAAGATTATCAAGCGACATTTATTACGTGTTGGCAAAGTATTGGGCCAAATGAATACACTGACACTAACTAGTAACTCTCTATACACAATTACTGAATTTTTATAAGTTCGGGCTATTTTTCGTTTATACCTGATGGGACCCCATAATAGTACTTAAAAATTAGGAATTAGGAACCGGTAGACATCTTCATCCTGTCATTAGTGTTGAATAAAGCGTTTGTTTTGAAAATTTTACCAATAATGCCAATTTAGATTTTTTGGCAGTTCATGATGTCATTTTTGACTGTTTTTGAGCTATCCGAACAGTGAAAAAAAAAAACAGTTAAAATGCAACTTTTGCTCACACATTTCCAAACCGAACGCTGCATGTGATCAGTTTTGGCACTTTTAACTGTTAATTTTGCCATCTGTGGCTATCCGAACGGGCCTTTTGCTGGCTGCTGTAGAATTTCCTGTTTTAGTCCACTTGACAAGTAAGAAAGTGACATAAAACAGGGACAGACAATTTTTTCTACCATCTATGCTAACCCAGCAGTAGGATTTTAATCTGCATATTCATGATATATGAGGTAATGATAATTTTCCTTTTCATGCTTGGATTATTCATACTATCCACCTGCTTAGAATATGAATTAGATACATATAGCTATGACAATTATCATCATCATCAGCCCGTAGATGTCCACTGCTGAAAATAGGCCTCCCCCAGAGAGTGCCACCTAGAGCGGCTGCTCGCCTCCTGCATCCATCCGCTCCCTGCGGTTTTCACCAGGTAGTTAGCTATGACAGTAATTAGGTTTATTACCATCTACTTACCTTTGGCTTAGCATTTGATTGTCACAGTTATGGATGTTTTTTACCAACTATACCAGCAGTGACTTTTGATTATGAGCTATATTTTTATAACATTCTAAAATAGACACTTCGTAAGGAAGTTCATATTATTCGCGTAGGAACAGGTAGGTTGGTTTCGTATCTACTATGAAAAAAGTAACATTATAATTTTGTAATATTTTATGTAATAAACTTACTCTAACAGTTGTTCCAATTTGTTCTTCTGGAGAATTTGTAATAGAGTCTGGGGTAGGGAAGGATCTACTCTATTTATGTCCACGACTCTTTTTTCGTCCACTAAATATCCAACCCGTACTTCACACGGGCACTCAGACGTTCTTGTAAATTGTAGTATCTTCATTTTTTTACTGCTTGTAACAGAAAAACACTTAGTAGAGTTTAAATTTATTATAACACTGGCAGTTTTTTGAGATATCCCCCCGTTTGCGAGCCTAGATAACGCTGTGCGGCGAATGAAGTATCTACCACTCATGATCATAACTCTGTTTCGTCACTATTTTGAATGAAACGTGTAAACAATACTTTATTCTGGTTGTTATGTAATCGGCGCCGTGACGAAGGTTATTCATTCGAGTACCGGTCATTCTATGAAGGACGTTTTATCGAGTTTTATAAAAATAAAGTAATATACATAATAACTGTGGCTGTACTGTAATCTACTGATAAAAATCAAAACAAAGCTTTTGACATTGATTGCTAGTCATAGTCAGCTGATATAGACAGTGACAATAATGATAGTTGGGTTTTGGCGGGAACGCAGAAAGTTCACCTTGTTGCATTGTATTATTTCTCAAAACTTGTGCTTTTCCCAGTGTTAATGTTTAAAATTGATGGGGTTTTACGCATTAAGTGCTGAATTACGAGCATGAGTGTGGGCAAGTGATATAATGTAGTGAAACGTGATTTTCCGTGTTGCTTCCAAAATTCCATAGAAGCTTCTAGTAAAGTTGCCACCACTTTACTGGAGCTTGACTTAGACTGGGATATGACTACCTGACTTAGACTGGACTATGACTAAGACTTGACTTTACGTGAAATATTCAATTAACATGATAAAAAATTACAATACTTGACACTGGCTAAATACACTAAGGCCTTCGTTCTCTATATTCGAGTAAAGTTCCGAGTTGGCTAGCCACCACGTAATGTCACTTGTAACTGCAGTAACGAATTTCTGAATGTCTGAGTAGCGCTAGCCGACCCGTAAATTAAGCTGCTACTTACAGGACACATCAGCCGATTAGTACGGTTAACCGACGGCTATAGCAAAACTTGTTGCAATCTCGCAAGTGTTTGTAAATTATTATTATAGTTTGCATGCCACAAATACTGAGATCTACGGAACTGTAAACTACCAACCCTGTTGATTACGCTACTGCTATAAAAACATCGACTATTCCTGTTTTTATTTCGAGATCAGATAGTTATGAATATAGAAATCATTGTATTTAATTAGTAAAACAGTCCGCTCAGAACCGTGGAAAGCCGCTGGATACTGGAGGCTAGCAGCCGCTCAAAGTGGTGCTCTTTGGCTCATTAATTTAATTAGTTGATACCCTTTTTTGTAAAGGTAAATCCTTACCTACTTACTGTTTTTAGGTAGGGAATAAATACTCTTTGAAGGGCATCTACCGCACCGCAGCATATAGCTGGCACATAAACATGTCAAAAAAAATAAAAAACGAACCCAAAATGGCGTTACTGACAGCAGTCAGGGTGACTATTGAACGAACGAAATGAACAGTTGAGGTTGCTACAGATCACCCTAAATTTTTACCCACTGAGTAGTCGATCGAAACTCTGTTTTCGTTCGTGAAACTGGGAAGAACTACTCGACGCCTTTACGTCCCGATCAGTATTACTCACTGGCCAGCCAACTCGGAACTTTACTCGAATATAGAGAACGAAGGCCTAAGTGTAGAGGCAAAATTAAAAAAAAATAAAAACTATGAATACCTGAGGGTCTAGCAAAGATACCAACCGCTAACGCTAACGCCTCACGCTAACTCCAAAATGTATTGAAATGACATTTCGGAAATCGCTAACTTTTCCGCAGCAAATGTCATTTCAATACATTTTTGGAGTTAGCGTGAGGCGTTAGCGTTAGCGATTGTGATCTTTGCTAGACCCCCTGGCTTAGACTGGACTATGACTAGCACATGACTTTGCGTGAAATATTTTATAACAGGATGAAAATATGATACTTCACACTGGCTAAATACACTATGTTGGCTCCACCAAAATATAACAAAAATAAAACAATTTTGTTTTGAACGCTTTGAACCATCTTTGAACTCACCCGGTTTGCGTATTGAGCCAGCTCTGTCAAAGTTATATTTCATTTAATCAAACACCTACCATGGATGCAAAGACATTTTATCCAGACCACTAATACGAAATTAAAGCAGGGCAAAAATCAAAATCAAAATCAGTCGTTACTTGGGTGTGCTTTTGAATACATACCAAAAAAATGCCATCTTGCGTGATAAAACTGTGCCGAAATCACTCGAGGCATGAATCACAGAAGCACACGATCACAATTCACTTGTAAGTGGCCTTAATCATGTATTTTTATAAGATTATTTTAAATATTTCTATTTGACGAAGAGTATTTCACATTTCACAATAAAAAGTTGACATGTCAAAATCAGTATTGCCACACGACATCTGAATAATTACCCGATTTCTTTTGTATAGATTTCCAACAGATCCACCCATGTCTAGCTGGGCCCTTATTCCGTATCGATTCCTTACTTCGAAACCACGCGAATTCCTTGTCTTACAAAAGAAATCTGCAAAACTCTAACTCTCTATGAAACAAAAACAAAACCGCGCGAAATGAATTTAGAATTGGCGCGATTAGAACTGTCAAAAATCATATGTTTTACCGAGACGCGTTCCGAAACATCAACACATCAAAAGATTATGACCACTTATGTCATATATTGACATTTTAATGTAAAGCGAAGGTACATCTAACGCTGTGACACGATAACGACGTGGTTTCATATCGTGTGGAATCTATGTTTCCATAGAGAATAACCGCCCTGATCGTTGGATAGAAGTAGTTCGAAAAAGTCGAAATGAAGATTGGTGGAAACCTAATACTCGCACAATAATATGTTTAACGCATTTCTATAGTAAAGAACACACAGAACACAGAAGTGCAATTACTGATAATAGTTTTATTGTCAACTATAGGCGTTCCACGCGCGTTATTTTTTTATCCTAAAATATGAAACATTATTTCGGTTGGGCCCAGAGGGTCTAGCAAAGATCACAATCGCTAACGCTAACGCCACACGCTAACTCCAAAAATGTATCGAAATGACATTCGCTACGGAAAAGTTAGCGATTTCCGAAATGTCATTTCAGTACATTTTGGAGTTAGCGTTAGTGGTTGGTATCTTTGCTAGACCCCCTGTACCTACATAACTGTTGTTCTTTAATCCCTTTAACTTGGTAATATTGAAAAACTCGTGAGTTATTAAAAGAAATGTTGAATAAACTGCTGGTTATACTTAATTTGAATCCTTTTTATTAAAAGATTGCATGAGCTATCTATAGACCTTTTTCTTGTCTATAGATAGTAGTATGATGGTAATTAATTTTATTATTTTATATTTTTTTAATGTAGGCGTTATATAATTTTTATTATTTACATTTTACATCTAGGTAGATTTGTATTTAGGTACCCGACTAAATCGGGTAATACTATTTATATGGTATGTTGAAAGAGGAACTGACATTAGAAGAAAAAAAATGTGCTCTATGGTTTGATTCATGTTTAAACAAGGTTAAGTATGGAGACTTCGGTTCTGGACCTATGTAATAGGGGGAATTCTGTGCATGGATGAAATAAAAAAAAGAAGGATTGAGTTTTGATTGACATCGAACTGAAGCCCAAAATGGCGGACATATTGCATGTGTGTCAGATGAAAGTAGGGCGACCGGCTGCGTATGATGTGAGTGTGTGCGTGTTTCGCTCGTACGTACGAAGCGTTCCGGCTTCCTAAGGGTGCTTCAGTTTCAGATCAGACGGGATTCCCTCCTTCTTTTTTTAATAGCTCCATGACACCTACGAAACCCAACCAAAATGCAATCCTATCTTATTATTGCACAATCTAGGTATCCTAAAACTCCTAAAGGGGGACATCATAATTATATCTTCATTTTTCTCTACTGAGAAATATATGGGCCAGGAGGCCAGAATTAAAAAACCTACTGATTATTTACAGTTAATTTGATATAAAAACCAAAATAACTACAATAGACGGATATCTACATTTCTTGCAACTAGATTTACATGTTTTATGACTACCTAGTACTTAAAATAACAACAAAATATAAACACTAAATACAATTTTACCTTTGAAATTTTATATTTTTGTTGAGATGAGAATAAAATGACTCAAATTTTTAATTTTGACAACAGCAGTGTATTACATACTCTTTGGCAGTTGAGTTAGCAAAGAGCACAGGTATAAATTGATAAACTGGCAAAGACGCAAAGAGTATAGTGTAAGAGGGTATCTCCATGGTATTTATCATGTAATCAAGGAAGTTTTAAGTATACTATACCTCTGGAATGATTACCACAGACTAACAAGGAATCAGACATTATACAATACTACCCTTCAACTATGTAAAGCAATAAAGCCGATAATAGGTTGCATCGTGTCAAGAGAGAAACGCGGTCCGAGGGAGATAGGTAACGTGAGAGCCCGCTGTCTTTTTCTTAAGAATACCAGTGCAAAACAATATTCTAACTTGGTAGGAGTATTTTTTAATATTTCACAAGGTTTTATAACGCAAGAAGCTCTTTCTATTGTTTCAGACTGGAGTTTTTATTTTATTTGAATATAAATAGACAATTCTTCCTTCAACTACATAGGATTTCTAATAAATATACTTTTATGGGAACCTGTAGGTATTATATTATCTGTGATGAGAACATTAGTAGAATATGGTTATGCCATATGTGTCAACTTTGGAAGAAGTAGGATGTCGGCCATATTTATTATTGTTTTGAGTAAGTGCCTAGTACAAGTAAAACGGTGTAAAAGTGTGTATTTTCGTTTATTTTTAGTCATCCTGAAAAAATTATGGTTAAGAAATGTATATGTTATATGGTGTATGTATAGAAGAAAAAAAAAGAAGAGTATTATAATATACCCAACACCTACATATTATAATAATATGTAGGTGATGTGGGTCATATTTCGATTTGCTGTCATCAAGGAACTTATACGTACACTTATACCTCTGGAATGCCTACGGCGGATGGAAACGCGGTCCGATGGAGCTTCAGGTGAAGCCGCGAGGCACAGCTAGTTTGAAGAGGTCTTCAATCCCTAGTAATTCAAAATTGTTTAGGCGCTACGCTGAAACATAGGTAAATACAAACATACATATGTACATACACCCACGCGCCCACGAACTCGAAGTTGAAGAGGCAAAGTAGGACGACCGGACTATAGAATATCTGAGGGAGCTGTTGGATGCAAGTAATCAGCCGCTCAAATTAGTGTTCCTGCATGTGTGCATCGTGGCTCGTGGCGTTCCATTTTTTTAAAACGCTATAAGTACTTGCGTAGAGGGCCGAAAGCAGATGACTTGTACACAGTTGAACTTGAAATAAATAAAATGTAGTGGTTAGTTGAAGTTCCTCCTCGTTTTGCTCGTCGTCGCATTTGGTAGGTAGAAAAGTATTGACATTGTTAAAAAGTTTGGCATTGTCATTCTGTCAAAAGAAGATTGTTAAACTGACATCTGTCAATATCTTGGCCAGCCCCTATTACGAAGGAGCTAGCAGCGATGCTGACGCGCGTCTGCCGCTCAAATGCTGTCAAAATTGTATGAAAATTGACAGCAGTTGAGCGGCCCCTTCGGTGGTGTGTGTATGGGAATACCATAGGCGACAAACGAAAAAGGTGAGTTATTGTCAAATGTATGCCCATTTTAGCATGAAAAAAGCAATTTCGATAACAGTATGTATGTATGACGGCCAAGGAAGTTTTAGGTATACTCAAAGACTTTATATCCAGACCACTAATACGAAATTAAAGCAGGGCAAAACCGTACACACCACTTTGGGTGTGATTGATTCTCAGCTGTCAAAATCAAAATCAGTCGTTACTTGGGTGTGCTTTTGAATACATACCAAAAAAATGCCGTCTTGCGTGATAAAACTGTGCCAAAATCACTCGAGGCACGAATCACAGAAGCACACGATCACAATTCACTTGTAAGTGGCCTTAATCATGTATTTTTATAAGATTATTTTAAATATTTCTATTTGACGAAGAGTATTTCACATTTCACAATAAAAAGTTGACATGTCAAAATCAGTATTGCCACACGACATCTGAATAATTACCCGATTTCTTTTGTATAGATTTCCAACAGATCCATCCATGTCTAGCTGGACCCTTATTCCGTATCGATTCCTTACTTCGAAACCACGCGAATTCCTTGTCTTACAAAAGGAATCTGCAAAACTCTACTCTCTATGAAACGAAAACAAAACCGCGCTAAATGAATTTGCAATTGGCGCGATTAGAACTGTCAAAATTCATATGTTTTATCGAGACGCGTTCCGAAACATCAACACATCAAAAGATTATGACCATTTATGTCAATATATTTTATTCAAAATAAAGATAACTTTAATGTAAAGCGAAGGTACATCTAACGCTGTGACACGATTTGAACAAGACACGATAACGACGTGGTTTCATATCGTGTGGAATCTATGTTTCCATAGAGAATAACCGCCCTGATCGTTGGATAAAAGTAGTTCGAAAAAGTCGAAATGAAGATTGGTGGAAACCTAATACTCGCTCAACAATATGTTTAGCGCATTTCTATAGTAAAGAACACACAGAACACAGAAGTGCAATTACTGATAATAGTTTGTTTATTGTCAACAAATGGGAAAACAGTGGGCGCGTGGAACGCTATAGGCGTTCCCATTTTTAAGGTTATTTTTTTTTATCTTAAAATATGAAACATTATTTTGGTTGAGGCAAGCAAAGATCACAATCGCTAATGCGTTAGCATTAGCGATTGTGATCTTCGCGCGATCAAAATGTATCGAAATGACATTCGCTACGGAAAAGTTAGCGATTTCCGAAATGTCATTTCAGTACATTTTGGAGTTAGCGTTTGGCGTTAGCGTTAGTGGTTGGTATCTTTGCTAGACCCCCTGTACCTACATACCTGTTGTTCTTTAATCCCTTTAACTTGGTAATATTGAAAAACTCGTGAGTTATTAAAAGAAATGTTGAATAAACTGCTGGTTATACTTAATTTGAATCCTTTTTATTAAGAGATTGCATGAGCTATCTATAGACCTTTTTCTTGTCTATAGATAGTAGTATGATGGTAATTAATTTTATTATTTCATATTTTTTAATGTAGGCGTTATATAATTTTTATTGTTTACATTTTACATCTAGCTAGATTTTTATTTAGGTACCCGACTAAATCGGGTAATACTATTTATATGGTATGTTGAAAGAGGAACTAACA
This sequence comes from Ennomos erosarius, assembly GCA_963580505.1. Lineage (NCBI taxonomy): Eukaryota > Metazoa > Arthropoda > Insecta > Lepidoptera > Geometridae > Ennomos > Ennomos erosarius. The sequence goes on from OY757000.1 coordinate 4,151,616, forward strand.
TTAGAAGAAAAAAAAATGTGCTCTATGGTTTGATTCATGTTCAAACAAGGTTAAGTATGGAGACTTCGGTTCTGGACCTATGTAATAGGGGCAATTCTGTGGGTATACTATACCTGTTCAAAATGGACTCCCAATGAGATCCACAATGAACTATCGCGATACACGGCGTTAAATATTATACTAAAGCTTCTATGCCTCCGCTTTGCGTTCCCCCGGAGAATGCCGGCGCGCGCGCCGGGCGTACAGCACTGGTGATGCAGCAAGTGATGCAGAGGTATTCCAATCACAAGCAAGCACTAACACTTCACAGAGAAAAAAATCACTCGCCGAATTAAGATTGAGCCCGGTCCTCTTAACCCACACTTGTTTATTACCAAGGCGCAATTGCCCGCCCAATAATAATCATAATTTACGAAATAAATTAAGCGTGTCCGGCTTCCGGCGGGCATCAAAACTGCACGTGAGTTCAGATCGCGGCCGCGAAGCGTCCCCCCCGCGCACCGAACGGAGCGCGGAATCCAACAATACCTCTAGAATGATTACCATAGACTAACAAGGAATCAAATATTATACAATACTGCCCTTTAACTCTATAAAGCAATAAAGCCAACAATAGGCTGCATCGTGTCAAGAGAGAAACGTGGTCCGAGGGGGATAGGTAACGTAAGAGCCCGCTGTCTTTTTCTTAAGAATACCAGTGCAAAAATATATTCTAACTTGGTAATATAGGATATATATATATATATATATATATATATATATATATATATATATATATAATATTTTTTAATATTTCATAAAGGTTTTATAACACTAGAAGCTCTTTCTATTGTTTCGGATTGGAGTTTTTATTTTATTTGAATATCAATACACAATTCTTCCTTCAACTACATAGGATTTCTAATGAATATGCTTTTATGGGAACCTGTGGGTATTATATTATGTGTGATGAGAACACAAGTAGAATATGCTTACGCCAAACATGTCAACTTTGGAAGAAGTAGGATGTCGGCCATATTTGTTATTGTTTTGAGTAAGAATACCAGTGCAAAACAATATTCTAACTTGGTAGGGGCACATTTCATGGTCACCCTACTGAAAAAAACAAGAGCCTCGCACATCTCTATCTCCATCGGACCGCGTTTCCATCCGCCGTAGGCATTCCAGAGGTATAGTATACATATAAGTTCCTTGCATGTAATAAATTAAGCTGTGATCACAGATTAGAGAAAAAAAATATTGTGCCTTTGATAAGCTTTAGAAGTAGGTGAAGTAGGTGTTATTTTTATACAAGTATATTATTGAATACAACACAGAGCCATGAAACAAATGACGCTTCGGAATCGTTTTTTTTTTGCTCTGTGGAATACAAGTAGGTGAAGTAGATATTATTTTTCACATATTAAGCTTCCAAAGATGCTCTAAAGAAGTTGCATCTGTAATTGATCAATAAATTCTTCTTTTTTGGTTACTACTACTACCATAAGATAGTTTATATAAAATCCACTGTGAGAAAATCACAAAACCAGACTTTATACATAGAATAATACTTAATATTTTTATGTAAGTACTAACCAGAGTACATAACCGCTATGCTAAGAGGAACTTAGCTCTGGTATAGGTTAAGTAAAGCTTAAACTCATGCAAGATTTATCTAAATTACTACATATAGAAGTCACCTAAAATGCTGTAGCATAACTTCAACCATGTTTTATATCTATGGCATTGGCATGAATAAAATAGAACTGCACTTTCATAAGTGTTTTATTTTTTATTTATACATACAGCAATATTATTAACATTTTCACTGAACTAATTACCTACGTTAAATACTACATATAAAATGAAATTAATGGTTCTGTGTTGGCTTTTTACGAGTTATATGAAACTCATCTCTTGTATGATATGGAGCATAGGGATCATCAATATAATGCTTTGGTCTCTTCCAGAATTTAGTAACCATTTTGTCGAGCATTGTGCTTTGAGTAGAGTTACAGAATACATGTTGTCTAAGCCGCCTTTTTTGTCCTGAACTTTTCTTCCACAGCTTTTTGTTTCTACCAACTTTTGGTCGTATCCACCCACCCCAGTCTAAGCGGTAGAATCTCTTTAGGGCTGCCTTTACAGTCTTCCTTTTCCCCTTTTTTAAACTAAATTTTGTGACTGTTCTTACCTGAACTTGTGATATATTATTAGATATTTCCAATATATGCTTATTATTGATTAGGTATTTCTGGGGTTGTCCCAAGTTGGAAGAATACAGGAAAACGTTACTCGTCGTTGAAAAAGTTTTTACATCATTTTGAATGACTCTGGCAGTCTTGCAATAGGAAATTGCAAGGGGTCGAATAATTCGAGCAGCTGAAAAGGAAAAAATAACCTCAAATATGACACTACAATAATATTACAGCTTTTCTATAACATTGTCCAATACATCATGGTTTCATTGAAAAGAAAAGTGGTGTTTTTACCGATTTGTAACCCTCGAAGCATTTTCAGATTTTCACAAAATTTTCATTATATCTAGTCACAGAATTCCCCCTATTACATAGGAAGCATAGATAAGAGTATATATTTGGAGATAGGAAGTCTTTGTATCTAGTTATCTTTTGTAATTTCTTTTTTTTGTTGTATGCACAATTGCACAGAGTACATTGGTAAAAGTGGTGTTTTCTTTTTTTTAATTTTTAATACTAGTGCTATGCTTCATCTAGTTGGGCTTGTTTCGAGATTTTAGTGAATCGATTGATCGACTAACATGTAACCACAGACTACAGAAAAAACGATCGATTATTTTTCTCTATGCTTTGCTCCTGCTCTTCTGCTCTTCTCTATCTAATTTGTCTGTGGTCTGTGGTCTCTGGTTTTTGACAGCCCAAGCGAAAAGAGATTTGCCGAAAATGTTAAAATTTACGAACAATTTCTCCAATACTAAACTGGTATTGGTATGTACACCTTATTGTTTAGATTTAAATGTATTCTAAAGAATTTTGGCTTTAATTACTTGCTTGTAAACTGAATTGTTTTACTGTTTATGGGAGCCACATTAGCATTGTTTTGATCCTTAGACCCTGTGTTTTGGGGGTTATTTGGCCTTTTTAGATGCTAAATATAACTCATTTTATCATCAGCTAGTGTTTTCATCAATAACATGAGCGTAGACCTTCAGTTTTGTTGCCCTTACATAATCGGCAAACGTCATTTTCGTAAATAACCTATAAACAATTAGGGTGGGTACATACAAGTCTTACAGTCAGCTGATAAATAGTTCTCACAAGATTTTGCTTTTAGGTTCGAAGACACATAGCTGACGGATCATGTTCGGCCCTAATCATAATGCGAGCTCAGCCGTACCTGAAGCAACAAACCAGGCAGTGTGCTATGCGACCAAAGCACCAAACCGCTGAAATCCGCGATTGTCCTACGCCACCAAGAGCTCCTAAATCTCGCAAGTTGTTTTATGGGACCATTGGAGCTACACTCTTAACTGGCGCTGCAGTCGTTTATGCTAAGTGAGTGTAGATGGGCACAATTAAAAACGAAATGAAATATTGTTTTTGGTGAGAGAATTACTTGAGAATGACTGGAGTGTCATTTTTGTGTTTAGAATTCATATGAATCGGATATTTTGTGGAATGAAATCTAGATGATAATGATGATGATGAATAATGAGTGATGAAACAATTCTGCATTATGAAAAATCAGTCAGGTCAGCTAGTAATGAATAAAACAATTATATGACATAACTTCATTTCAGTTTACTTCCAATAATTCTAATTTGTGTTTCTAATGGCCGTATTTTCTAGGTTGTTATTGTTCTATTGTAGACTGTAATGTTACTTTAAAATCAGGTTAGATAGTGGTAAATACTTATACTTGGTTTTTATATTAATCTACTGTGATCACCAAGCTGCCTGCCATGTGTGGTAATTATGGCAAACCTACCATCTAATGACAAGCACACTCAGCCGGGCTAGCATGGACGGTAGACAAAATTGTCTTTCCCTGTTTTATGTCAAATTCTTCATACTTTTTACATGTCAAGTGGAGTAAAATAGAGGAAAGACAATTTTGTCTAGCGTCCATGCTAACCCTGCAGGTGGTGCTCTGTGGGAGAGGTCTATGTTCAGCAGTGGATGTCTTCAGGCTGATTATGTTGATGATGCAAATACTTATTTACAGAACAATAACTTACTACATCTCTGGCTTGTTTTGGCTTCAGGAGCAGCCCAGAGGCCCGGAACTGGTTAGAATCAAACGTCCCATGGGCAAACAACTTTGTGGCGCTTGTTTATCAGGAAAACACCACTTACTGGAAGTTTTCTATCAACCAGTTTAACAAAATGACCACAGCATTAAGCCACTTTATGTTTGGAAAGGTAAATAATTATAATTTGTAATTATTTTCTTTTTTTTTCACGATGTTTAGTCTGCTTGGCGAGATTGGTGTTTGGACCTGGTTTTAGATAAGAAAAGTAATCTTTATTCACAAAGGTATGAAGTTAATGGATACCATGAAATAATTATGCTAACTCATAGCTTATTTCAATTGCTATTTGTTTTATGAAAGTTTTAATTTCAAAAATCAAAACAATATAAGATGTTTGAAGAAGGTCATTTAATAGGTAACTGTCTCTGTGGCTCAGAACGCACTGTTAAATTCATATAAAAAAAAACATACATTATTTGCTACAATTTTATTTTATTTTACATGTCTTTCTTTATAAAAAACAGGAGAGCAAAAAGGTAAGTCAGTCCAAATACTCCTGGCACATGATTGATATTCAAGCTTCTAACAGGTTTATGCACTACCTAATCAAAGTATAATAACTCTATTGCTCATCTGCACTAAGGTTTGGCAGTTCCTATGCTCGCACTTCTCTATAGCCCTCGGTTTCTCTCACACATACAGCCGATGATCAACCAGCAACCAATGGGAGAGAGTTCAGTACTTGGTGTGCCAAGTTGACACAAAAATTAATATACCAAAATCCCAGAAATGTGTTGTTTCATCATCATTTTTTTAGGCATAGTATCACCATCATCATCGTCATCAACAGCCTGCAGACGTCCACTGCTGAACATAGGCCTCCCCCAGAAAGCGCCACTTTGAGCGGCTGCTCGCCTCCTGCATCCAGCTCTCCACGGATTTCACCAGATCGCAGTCCACCTAACTGACGATTGTTATTTAGCTAAGTTGTTTTTTAATAAACGTTACTTCAGGGCATATGAGTATTGAGTCTTTTCATACTATTAAACCTAAATGACCACTAACTACCAACCGATATCTGACAACCAATGGAGAAGAAAGGTTCTCGAGTGGCAACCACAAACCAGAAGACGCAGTGTAGGCCGGTCCCCCACTAGGTGGACCAACAATCTGGTTAAATCCGCGGCTTGAGGCTGTTGATGATGATGATGAAACGGAAATGTATTTATGAGAATAAATTATATTCCAGGAAGGAGTGTCTCCAATGGATTTTAAGCAGAGATCTGAGCAGGATATAGATGCAGACGCAGTTAAGGAATTTGCTAAAAAGGACTACCAGTGTAAGTATTGTCTTCTAATCTTAAACCTAACAAATATTATGGCATGGTACATGTTACAGCTTATACATACTTACTGTATCATAATATCATTTATGTTAACTAACTGAAACATAGAAGGCACACTTAGAAATAATAACCGGTCAAGCGTGAGTTGAAATCGCGAACATTGAGTTCCATACCATTGTCTGTAAAAACTGCCATAAACATGTTTGTTGTATGGGAACCCCTTTAAACATTTATCTTATTCTGTTTTTTAGTATTTGTTGTTATAGCGGCAACAGAAATACATCATCTGTGAAAATTTCAACTGTCTAACTGTCACGGATCATGAGATACAGCCTGGCGACAGACAGACGGACAGCGGAGCCTTAGTACTAGGGTTCATTTTACCCTTTGGGTACGGAACCCCAAAAAAATCACTATACTTATAGTGGATATGGCAACACTGGCGTTATTATCATTGTTATGTCTGTAATGCTTAATTTCCTTAGTAAATTAAAACATGACTAATACTAGATTCAGCTACCATTGTTTGCTAACAGTACCGCCGACGAAATTCGAGCCTTTGTATTATGAAGAGAAGCCCATCACGCCGCATGACCTTGACACGCCAGGTAAGGATGAAGTAATGATTTTTTTTCTTGTATTTTGGCTCCACACATAGTGTATTTAGCCAGCGTCATGTGTTGTAATTTTCATCGTGATAACGATTAACATTTTTTGAGCGATAAGTTTAAGTTTTTAAGCTGTTAGAATATTCCACGTGGTGGCAACTATACTAGAAGCTTCTATGGAATTTAGGAAGCAACCCGGAAAACCTCGTTCACCACATTATATCAGTTGCCCTCACTCATGCTCGTAATTCAGCACTTAATGCGTAAAACGCCACCAATTTTAAACATTTACACTGGGAAAAGCATAAGTTTTGAAAAATAATACAATGCAACGACGTGAATATTTCCGCGTTCCCGCCAAAAACCAAAATGTGGCCTTAGTCGGTGGTTGGTCCCGATCGTCTAGTTTATTCATTGCAAGGCTAGGGAGAAACAATATCACTGAAGCCAGAGAAAATAAAGTTACATTAAGAAATAGACAATAATGTTTTTTTTTCAGCAACACTAATCCAAACCGACAAGTGCGATCCTGCGCCGCCACCGGCCGTCCATATAACCAAGGACATGGTAGAATTAGAACATGACATGCATGAGAACACCAAGATTGCCATAGACAACTTTAAGGCTGCTACCAAGCATTTTGCTGATTACAATAAAGCGCTTTTTAAGGTAATTAGTGATCGAGATAGGCTGTGTGGTCGCCGTTGTATGAATAGAATCATCACATCTATTCCAGTGGGTGCTTTAAGATCCGGCTAAGGGAATTTCCAAGGAATAGGCGGCAGCATTCTCCTTGGTACATTGAAATCTTCTGTGATCACCAAGCTGCCTGCCAAGCGTTGTGTCTAGACGTTATACATACCTGCAGTAAATACTCCCACAGTGGTTTATTTACTAGGTGGTAGGACTTTTCTGCAAAGTTCGTCTAAGGTACCACCACGTTGCCAGTTATTCTGCCGCCAAGCAGTAATGTGCAAGCACTACTGTGTTCAGTTTTGAAGGGCATTGTATGTAGTGAAATTACTGGGCAAATGAGACTACGACCTGATCACACAGTCTAGTAATCTTATTACTAGACTGTGTGATGTCTCAAGATGACGTAAAGATGGAGTGATGACGCAGGTGCAGTGTTACGCGAAACATTATTATTTTAAAGATCCTTAACTGAAACGAAAATAGTGAAACTTTCATGGGCGACATAACGAATAGCTCGTCACGTCGTTCATTGTCATTCAAAAATACTTACAAACAATAAACAAAATTCAGGTAGTGGAGTCTTCTATCGGCGACCTCGATCGCAAGTACTTTACGACGCTACAGGGTGCCCACAATGAGACCGATTCCTCGCTAATGAAGGCTAAGGAAGCCTCGGCCAAAGCCAAGTGCGCGATAGGTATGTAGAAACTTTTACTTAAAATCTTTATATGAAAAATTAAAGAAAAAATTGTGTGTATTTGTACATTGAACGTTTTTTGTGGGCTCCGTATTATTGTTGCTGAATCCAAAACTATTATTATATTATATTTGTTTATGCCGGTCTGTCTGTGCGTTTCTTGCCTGAGCATCACGCAGAAACTACTGAATGGATTCAAATGAAACTCGGTATAATATGAGTTCATATTCCGGGGTAGGCTACAATATACTTGTAATTCCGAAATTCAGCACGGTTCCCTCGGGAGAGGGGATGTATGTAGAAATGGTACTTAGTTCTAATTCATTAACGCGTGGTCCGATTTCATTTATTCTTTTTTTTTGTTAGAAAGGGGGTACTTTACTTTAAATATTGTCCCGTAAATATTTCAAGATCGTCAGTTTTGTGGTTCAAAAGTTACAGACATCCTACCTTCAGGATTAGGCCCAAAACGACTCCTACCCTAGAAAAGGTAAGCAAAATAGATGAATCGATCCATCCTTTTCCTTCTTCCTCTCTCTTAGTTTTGATTGGACCTGTACAGATTTGTTATAAGCGTAGATATAATGACGGGCCCGATAGCTCAGTTGGTAGTATCCCTGCCTTCTGAATTGAGGGCTGTGGGTTCGATTCCTACCCGGGACAAAATTTGTGTGATGAACATAGATGTTTGTTCTGCGTCTGGGTGTTATATTGTATTCTATGTATGTATTTACAAACAAAAAAGTATTTAAGTATTCTATCAGTTATCTGGTTCCCATAGTACAAGCTATGGTTAGTTTGGGGCTAGATGGCTGTGTGTTAAATGTCCACACATATTTAAAAAAATATACTACCTGATTTTGAATTGGTATATTATCCCGATAGGGGGTAAATCTACACCCCAAGGTAGACAATGTTTCTTCTACGACTTTTCTAAATTAATAGTTTTTCATTGAAGAAATGCCATGTAAGAGAAATGTAATGCTAAGTTTACGGTCGAAGATAGTCTTAGCGCAGCTGGGTGGTTGAACTTCGTCCTTGACCGTGTGCACATAAATCAGTTTAAAGACCAGTGTTTAGAAATGAATTTATCTTGTTAACTCTCGTAGCGATTGCACGTGCAATTTTGTTAGTGGATTTGTTTTTTACTATTTAAAAACACGCCGTTTCAAGTAAGGCTCTCACAACTCGTGGGCCATCATGGTCCCAGTCCCCCCCGTTTCGGGATAACATACCAATTCAAGTTCACCTTGTATAGATAATCATCATCTATGATTCGTCCACTCAGATACTTTGGACCGAATGATCGCGGAAGGAGTACAAGCACCGCCGGAAAGCATCGCTGTTACGAAGCGGTACATCAAACAGTTCCGAGCCGATCTAGAGAAGGCTGAGGACGATTACAGGGCTGAAGTCGACAAGTCTGTACTCAGCGAAAAGTATTGGAATAAGGTATGAACTAACAAAGGTAGAGTGTTTCAAACTCAATGGCGGTTGTGAAGTGAGCCGCTCGCTGCACTCACCGCTCATATAATTTTTGCCACTGCACAGCGTTTCGCGCTGACTTCACAGCTGCCATTGAATTTGAATTGCACTATATCAACTACAATAAACGAAAAAACCGGCCAAGTGCGAGTCAAACTCACGCACGAAGGGTTCCGTACCATTATCTAGAGAAGACAAAAAGGGGAAAAATCACGTTTGTTTGGAGCCCCCTTAAGTATATTATTCTGGTTTTGTAATATTGGTTGTTATAGTGGCAACAAAAATACATCATCTGTGAATATTTCAACTGTCTAATTATCACAAGTTCATCAGACACAGCCTGGTGACAGACACCAGTCCTACCCTAACAAAATGGTTTACCGGTTGAATGGTGGTGATATTCACAGGTGGAAGCGGCTCGCAACATGTTCAAAGATGAACTACAAGCCCTGTTCCCCGGAATCGATCTCTGCGCTCGGAAGCTGGACGTCAAAGGAGACACCGATCTCTTACTCATATACACTCTTAAACAGGTACAAACATTTTAAATTTTCACTGTTATAGTGAATAGTAGATCGACAGCCTCTGTGGTGTGGTGGTCCAACAGGTCGGCTTATAGCCCGCAGACAACCGGTTCGATTCCCGCTATAGGACAAGCCTTTATTTTTTGTGCACAGGAAAAATAAGCGCAAATACTTGTTGCGAATGTGGGTGTTGTGGTACCTCGTAGTTCCTGGGTCCCTAGATACAGGGAATCCTAGTTAGGGTCCAGGATCTATGTATGTGATCGTTGGCCGTTAATTAATGTACTTACTATTATAAGCTATTTGCCTGCAATTTTTTATTGCACAAATTAATAGTATTCATAGTTCATAGTTCTTTATTGATAACATTCAGTTACAAGTCAATTCCCACCATACAAAATGAGAAAATTAAAATGTTAATAAATAATTAATAAATATCTTATAAACAATAAGCTTATAATCATATCGCATTGATTAGAACTAAGTAATTATCTGTACTTAAAATAATAATATAATTATGCATTCTACTCTAACCGTCCAAGAAATACTTAAGTCATTCTATACTATCTTCTTAACCAATTCTTCAAACCAATAGAGCGCTTGGTCGACCAGCCATGCTTTCAGTCTTTTTTTTAGGACAAGAAAGAGGGCGCATCCTCAAAAAATAAACATTTGTGAAACTAAAATTAAATATCTCAAAATTTGACAAAGTTAAAAGCAATTTTAAATACAGGAATAGAAGAGACAGCTCAAACATGCATTGACGTCAGTTCTTGGTCCTTCATAGTATCTAATTACTAAGCTGTAGTATCGTTACATACAATCTCTTTAACATGACTGTGATTTGATTTGGTTTTCATATGCTAATGTTACAGATACAATACTTGCAAAACGAATTAGCTGAGTTGCATACCACAAGGGAACTCAAAATCAACAGGGCTATTGAATGTAAGTTTATTTTATTAATCACATATTTTTATACAAGGTGAACCTGAATTGGTATGTTATTCCAAAGGGGGGGAGGGACCGGTACCCTGATACCCTACAAGCTGTGAGAGCCTTACTTACTTAGAGTGTAGATTTACCCTCTTTCGGGATAATATACCAATTCAAAATCAGATTCATCGTACATAAATTAAAATTAATAAAACCAACTGCATGTTAAAGAGTTTATTTCTGTTTCCACATGTGGCTCACATCATCAGCCTGAAGACGTCCACTGCTGAACGTAGACCTCCATCAAACGCAACTTGGACACTTATCAAAGGGAGAATTCCCATTATCACCACGCTTGGCAGGCGACTTGATCGCAGAAGATTTTCAACGTACCGAGAAGAATGCTCCTCCCATTCCCTGGATATTCCCTTAGCTGGGTCTTACGGCACCCACGGGAAGAGATGGGGTGGTCCTATTCTCAAAACTGAACCACAGGGTAATTAGCAGGATATTAGGAAGGTAGTGTAAACGATATAGAATTATTTTATCAAAACAAATATTAAACTAAATAGAAGTGTAATTGACTTATGTACTCTTTGGACTGTTGTGGAGGTTTGTCTGTGGAATCGCCGCTTGGTGGCGCTATTGCTGACTGTCATACTCTGGTAAATTAAATATAAATTAAAATTAAAATACTCTTTGGGTCGTCATTGTTCTGGGGCCTTTAAAAACGGCAGAGGCTGGACTGAAACTTCACTTTTGATCGAGCAGCGGAGTGGAGAACACCACTAGACCTCCACCACAGTCTTATTATGACTGGGCCATGAGCTATTGGTAAACAGCTCGAAGTTGGATATCACAGTCCTCAGAAGTCTTGTGAAGCTCTTTACAATAGTTGCTTATTAATGGTGCTGTAAATGTGTATTAAGTTTACAGTAGGTATAATTTTTGGTGGTTATTCATATTTCGATAACAATTTATTTTAGGTCACGACGAAAAAGCGATTATTGAAGCAAAGGTTGAAGATATGGTCAAGAGGGAGAGACTTGAAAGGGAAAGGGAATATCAGAAGAAGGTAAATGCACCAGTTTGAAGGTTTTGAATATTTTAGTGTATTTATACAGTTTGAGGATGATCATTGGCCCACCTAGTACTAAGTGGGGCTAAGTGGACCGATGACCTGCAGGGCTACTCTTGACACCCGCGGGGTTATTACGTATTTCGCAATCAGTTTCCAACAAGCGCATATTGCGCAACCATTGCTGTCAAACGTCACTTTGACAGAGCAAACAGAGATCGAGCGCTAGTTTTTTTTTTGTATGAGAATGAATGACGTGACGAGCTGGTCGTTCACCTGATGTTAAGCGATAGGGCTGCCCATAACAGTTGCAGTGTCACTCGGAACTTTAAAATATTAAAGTTTCGCGTGACACTGCACTGCGCACGTCATCCTGAGACATGACACAGTCTTGTATGATTACTGATGTAGGGCGATTATGTAACTTTTATTTCAATCAGTTTCATTAAGAAATATGTATTTATTATAGTTTTGCGATTATGTACGACATTCTGTATCAATCAAAGTCAATAAAAGTTCGATTGCAACAAGTTTGCTACAGAAAAGGATTTGACAGAACAAAAATTTCATCGATATGAACATTTGCGATTACGTACATAGATTTCAGCCGAAATGACGGCAGAAATTACATTCTCCATAGAAACAGGCTAGAGGTTGTTTCTTGCGAACTTTTATTGTTGTTTTTCTTCACATTGAGCATCTTCAAGCAATATAAACGCATAAGTAGTAAATCATAAAATACTTACTTACTATATCCAGTGTGACCATCTAAATTGCAGATTCTGCCCTAAATAGGCTAGAAATCTTCCTCAACAAAGAAATATGCCTCAAGTCTTTTATAATATATTGCTAGTTGACCCAACCCGGCTCGCGCGGGTTAATAATTTTTACGTCTTACCTAACCCTGTTTAAGCGGCTTCAATATTGATCGATTGTGTGTGTTACGTTGGCGCGCAAAAACGTCGTTGGCTGTACGCGATTATCAATAGTTATGTATCCTCCTCTCTTCTAATTTTTGCGTGCCCGACAGGGCCCATGACGTTTATGTTTATATTTCAGCCCTTTGGGGGCTGACCAATGAATAAAAAAGTAATCATATGCAATTTTTATTTATATCTTAAAAGACAAATAACAGTCAATTAGCGCGCCAGTTTACCGGCAGTAGGATATTGATCGGATGAAAACTATCTTAGTTACATGGTTCATCCACAACTGCTTAAAGTCATCCACAACTGCAGAAACTATATTAACAGAAAATGTTGAGACTAAACCACAAACCTTTAATTTTCATCACATTACATCAGCTACAGTTGTTAAGGTATTTAACTCGTTAAACATGAAAAAAACTGAAGACTTGTGGGGTTTGTCTGTTAAAGTAGTTAATCACGTTATTGTTTCCGTTGCTCCTCATCTAGCAGCAATATTTAATTCATGTGTAGATAATGGTATGTTTCCTACTTTAATGAAATACGGCAAAATAATACCTCTCTTCAAATCTGGATGCAAAAGCGATCCTGGAAACTATAGACCTATATCCGTTTTACCATGCTTAAGTAAGGTATTTGAAAAGATGATGTTGAATCAACTCCAGTCTTATTTTAATTTAAATAAACTCTTGCATCAACGGCAATTTGGTTTTACTAAAGGGAGATCGACATTAGATGCGGGATCTCAATTGATGTCATTTATCCTGAAAGCTTGGGATGATTCCCATGACGCTATTGGTGTGTTTTGTGACCTTACTAAGGCATTCGATTGTGTTGATCATAATATTCTAATTCTTAAATTAAAATATTACGGAATCGGGGATCAGGCGATCGATCTGATAGCGTCATACCTTAAAGGGCGTAGGCAATTCGTTGTAATTGACGGAGTTAAGTCAACCGGAAGTTTTATTAGCTCAGGCATTCCCCAAGGTTCAATTCTGGGGCCATTCCTATTTCTCGTTTACATGAATGACTTGCCATTCATGGTACAAAACCAAGCTATCTGCAAAAAGTGCAATACTGATATTGTACTTTTTGCAGATGATACATCATTGGTTTTTAAAATCAAAAGAGGATTACCTGATATTGGCGACCTAAATAGCGTACTGGAACTAGTTTGTAACTGGTTCACAGCCAACAATTTGGTGCTGAACCCAAATAAAACAAAGTGTATGAGATTTAGTCTCGCTAAGGAGGCCAAAGTAAACACAAAAATAAATTTAGGAGCTGAAATGTTGAACTTAACAGATAAAACGGTATTTTTGGGGTTAACTTTGGATGCTAAGCTTCAATGGGGACCGCATATTGATTTACTGGGAAATAAACTGAGCTCCGCCGTATATGCAGTACGTGAAGTTAGGTAACTTACAGATATATCTACTGCTAGACTCGTGTATTTCGCCTACTTTCATAGTTTGATGAGCTACGGCATTTTATTATGGGGAACAGCAGCTGATATCAATGTTATTTTCATCCTCCAAAAAAGAGCGGTCCGAGCAATTTATAATCTTGCTCCTAAAACATCATTACGCGAGTTTTTTAAGACCATTAATATTCTTACCGTTCCGTCTCTGTACATCTATGAAGTCGTGATGTATACACGTAAAAACATAAAGAAGTTTGCGAAAGGAAGCGATATACACCCATTCAACACCCGAAACAAAAACAAATTAGTAGTTCCCTTATTTCGACTTCAAAAAAGCAATAAGTCCTTTCTCGGAAATTCAGTAAGGTTCTACAATAAAATTCCAAGTGAAATCACTAATCTAAACGAAACTAGATTTAAAAATGTAATTAAAACAAATTTAATTAAAAAGGCTTACTACAGTGTCAAAGACTACATTGAGGATAAGAACGCGTGGACAGATCTAGCTCTGTGCAATAGTATTAGCTGATTTTAAGATTGACAAAGCCCCTTTACAGCTGCTTCCACATAATAATATTACCTATGTATACAAACTGACAAGGCACTATGCTGCTTAAGCTAATTTACTTATATTCTAACGCAAACTTTTATGCTACCTAGTATACAATTTGACAAGGCCCTAGAGCTGCAAAAGCTATAAGCAATTTGTAATATTGATTTTATCCAAGTGTCCCTTGTGTTCCTATGGAAATAAACAAATAATTGAATTGAATTGAATTGAATTGAATTGAATTGAATTGGTTGCTAGTGAGGCACTCCCTCTAGTCCGCACGGCAGGTATGGTATTTAGTTTCTTCTAGTTTCAGTGAGGAAGTCTGATGAATGAATTACAAATTAATATTATTAAGTTATTAAAACTAATAAAGAGCTGCAGCTATGAGACCTCCTATTTTTACTTCAAAATATCAATAACCCCCATATATGCCGAAAGATGCCACATTTTTAAAATAGTAAACTTGAGAGCTAGTTCTGCCAAATGGCAGAAATCTGCCACAAATAGTCACAATTATTATAACTCTATTTTTTCATTGACAATGACAATGACATTTCCTGTTTCAACAAAAACATAGGCCAAAGAACCGTATAATGCAGCCAAATAAAAATGATTAGGCATTTCAACACGTTTTCTATATAAACCTTGCTTTTTAAATTGGGCGGGTTGGCTGCAACTTCACTTTGGTTGTTATCGATAAAAACCGATTGAAATAGAAATAAAAACCCTTACGTAATCGCAAATTATCGATACACACATGTAGCTATTTCAAATGTGTTTCAATCAACCCAGTGTTTTTAACAGCTTTACATAATCGCTCTACAGGTCATAAAGTCTCATTTGCCCAGTAATTTCACTAGCTACAATGCCCTACAAACCGGAACACAGGAGTGGTTGCACACTACTGCTTGGCGGCAGAATAACTGGCAAAGCGGTGGTACCTACCTAGACGAACTTTGCAGAAAAGTCCTACCACCTAGATTTCCGACTGTCGGACAATCGATGAACCAAAACTTACATTATTTTGTTTCCATCTATGGCCGTTCTGTTGGTTGTTGCGCTAGTGTCTAAGGACAAAGAACATTCAGAGACAGGCGTGCAAATGGCGGATATCTTGCTAGATGTTTGGTGTCGCATTGCTACTGCTGTTGCTTTGCTACTGCTGGTCTTAAGATGAACATGGACAAGACGAAAATCATGTCAAATGCCCATGTTCCAACTATACCGGTAATTGTTGGGAACGACACTCTCGAAGTTGTCGACATATACGTCTATCTAGGGCAGACTGTCCAATTGGGTAGGTCCAACTTCGACAAAGAGGTCGCCCGAAGAATCCAACTCGGCTGGGCAGCGTTCGGGAAGCTTCGACCTATCTTTTCGTCCAAAATACCACAAAGCCTGAAAACAAAAGTTTTCAATCAATGTGTGTTGCAAGTGATGACTTATGGAACTGAGACGTGGTCTCTAACTGTTGGCCTCATTACTAAGCTCAAAGTCGCGCAACGAGCTATGGAGAGAGCAATGCTCGGTGTTTTCCTGCGAGATAAGATCCGTAATGAGGAGATCCGCAGGAGAACTAAAGTGACCGATGTAGCTCTTAGGATTAGCAAGTTGAAATGGCAATAGGCAGGCCACATCGCTCGTAGAACTGACAACCGATGGGGAAGAAAGGTTCTCGAGTGGCGACCACGAACAGGAAGACGCAGCGTAGGCCGGCCCCCCACTAGGTGGACCGACGACCTGGTGAAAGCCGCGGGGAGCCGATGGATGCAGGAGGCGAGCAGCCGCTCTAAGTGGCGCTCTCTGGGGGAGGCCTATGTTCAGCAGTGGACGTCTTCAGGCTGTTAATGATGATGATGATGACAGTTGCCGATTTTAATCGTTATTTGGGATATGGAACGAAATCGTGTCATTTGGTACTCTTAAATCCGATACTAGCGCACAGTTGGAATCTTTGTCCGTGGAACTTTATGGAACTAAATGTATTTGACTCATGTCTACACCATCCGCATTATTACCGAATTATTTGACATTGGAATTGGTGATTGGTTCGAATTTGAGTGAAATTGGGATTGGATTCAAGAGTAACCCTACCGGTCAGAACTGCGGGGAGCCAATGGATGCAAGAGCCAAGCAGCCGCTCAAAGTGGCGCTCTGTAACCTATGTTCAGCAGTGGACATCTTCAGGCTGTTGATGATGATGATGCCTAGTTGCTTTTTTTGATAAATTAATTATATTCCTCAAAAGATAAACATTTGTGAAAACAAAAATTAAATATCTCAAATAATGACCAAGTTACAAGCATTTTAAGAACCGGAATAGAAAGAGTTAGCTCAAACGGCCAGTGACGTCAGAGGAAGGACGTGATAGTACCTCGCTGTGGTAGCTTTTCATACAATCTCTTTGGCAGGTGACGTCACGAGTAGATTTTTCATAGTAACTGTGGGAGCGCCCTGTTTCGCAAGAAAGGGACAGCAGAGCCCTCTCCATCCGTGATTTATTTACCGATGTGACGATACGAGTAGAGTTTTCATAGAAACTGGGAGCGCCCTGTTTCGCAAGAAAGGGACAGCAGAGCCCTCTCCATCCGTGATTTATTTACCGATTTTACATATTTTTTCAATTACATCATTCATTTTTAATCTTCTTTATAAAAATAATATTTCCATGTTCATTTTTAATAGTAGTCATCATGCCTATTAATTGTTTATTTGCCAGTTTTTTTGAGTAATTATATCTGAAATGTATTTTCTCTTTCAGGCTCTATTCCTTCAGGCCGAGGCAAACAAAGTACTAAAGGAACAGATTAAAAAACAAGTAGAGATCCAACAAGAAATCCAAGCGGACAGACTTATGAAAAAAGAGAAAGAGGTGGGTATACAGGGTGGTTTTTCATATTACATCATAATAAGTACGAGGTGTATCAGTTAGTTTTCAGCTTCTTTGGCCACATTATGCGATCTCAGAGACACGACCTCGAAAAATCTCTAATAGCGGGTCAAATGCAGGGGAAACGCCCCAGGGGTCGCATACCAGTACGATGGTCTAATAGCATTAAGGAGGCAACAGGAGAAACTCCAGCGGACGATTGCTCTGGCACAAGACCGGACAATTTGGAGGGCCTTATTTGCCCATGGTCACGATCCGCATCAGTGAGGGAACGACAAGAAAGAAAGAAGTATCAGTTAAGGTCATTGACCATTCAGGTCAATGCCCTTAACTCTTAACAAACAGCTGATTTTAATCTGACTGTATCCTCAAAATGTTCTTAAAATATATCGAAAATCTATTTTAGTATTGAAAAAATTGAAAATCTATGTCGGTTTTTGGTACGTTTCTTAAACTGATGTCAACTTAAAATTACTGAATGCTCATTGGTTGAAGATAGCCTATGATCAGCAGGCAACCAATGAGCGTTCCAAGTTGAAATTAGTACATTAACAAACATATGAGAAACTGGGGGCAAGTCTAGAACCATAATGCCCTGGCCTGATAGCTCAGTAGCTCTGCTTTCTGAACTGTAGGCTGTGGGTTCGATTCTTACTCAGGACACATTTGTATGATGAACATAGATGTTTGTTCTGTATCTAGGTGTTATATTGTATTTGTGTATATATTTACAAACCAAAAAGTATCTAAGTATTATATCAGTTATCTGGTTCCCATAGTTACCATAGTACAAGCTATGCTTAGTTTGGGGCTAGATGGCGCTGTGTGAAATGTCCACACATATTTGTTTACTTATATTTATAATGTTTCATCTGCTAATCCAGGCTATTAGGTCTTATGACACTAATTTTCCTGTCTGTCCCGGTATTGTGGCTAATGGATAGGAAAATATTATAAATTGTAGTTTAATTTCAGGTGATGGCTAAATTCAGTCGAAGCGTGTCCGAACAACTCGAAGGAGAGAGAGTCGCGTTCAAACGAGACTTGGCCGCCATGGCGGGAAAGTTAAAGGCCATCGAACAAACGCTAATACGTAAATATACGTTTCTTTTCACTAGGTGGTAGGACTTTTCTGCAAAGTTCGTCTAGGTAGGTACCACCGCTCTGCCAGTTATTCTGCCGCCAAGCAGTAGTGTGCAAGCACTACTGTGCATCGGTTTGAAGGGCATTGTAGCTAGTGAAATTACTGGGCAAATGAGACTTTATGACCTGATTACACAGTGTAGTATTCGATTACTAGACTGTGATGTCTCAGGATGACGTGCGCAGTGCAGTGTCACACAAAACTTTATTATTTTAAAGTTCCGAGTAACACTGCAACTGTTATGGGCGGCCGTATTGCTTAACATCAGGTGAACGACCAGCTCGTCAAGTCATTCATTCACATAAAAAAAAAACCTTGGCTGATTGGCTTGATAGCTCAGTTGGCAGTAGCTCTGCCATTAGAACTATAGGTTGTGGGTTCGATCCTGGGACAATTTGTGTGTTGAACATTGGTGTCTGTTCTGTGTCTAGATGTTATATTGTATTCTATTAATTCTATGTATGTATTTACAAACAAACATTATCTAAGTTTTTTTTTTCCTTTTATTTTGGCTCTACACATAGTGTATTTAGCCAGTATCAAGTATTATATTTTCATCATGTTATAATATATTTCACGCAGTCATATCCTAGTCATAGTCATAGTCCAGTATAAGTCAGGTAGTCATAGTCCGGTCTAAGTCATGCTCCAGAAAAGTGGTGCCAACTTTACTAGAAGCTTCTGTGGAGTTTTGGAAGCAACACGAAAAACCACGTTTCACCACATTATATCACTTGACCACACTCATGCTCGTAATTCAGCACATAATGTGTAAAACGCCACCAATTTTAAACATTAACACTGGAAAAAGCACAAGTTTTGAGAAATAATACAAAGCAACGACGTAAACTTTTCCGCGTTGCCGGCGAAACTCCCAATTATCTAAGTTTATTATATCAGTTATCTGGTTCCCATAGTACAAGTTATAGTTAGTTTGAGGCTAGATAGCGCTGTGTGAAATGGCCACACATATATATTCATCATCAACAGCCTGAAGACGTAACCTCTCCCATAGAGCGCCACTGTGACTGGCTGTTCGATTCCTGCATCCATCGGCTCTCCGTGGCTTTCACCAGATCGTCGGTCCACCTAGTGGGGGGCTGGCTACGTTACATCTTCTGGTTCTACTAATATCTTATTTTCTTTATTTTATTAAAAATAAAAAGTATCGATATTCTAAGACGTACTTTCGGTTATTTTCAAAACTTTTCTTTATTAAGATGTTATACCTAAGCTTGATGGTACGTTTTATGTATTGTTTACGTTTCAGAGAGGGCGAAGGCCGAGGCAGAGGCGCGGAGATCGCAGTCTCTTTGGGCGGCGGCCGAAGCCCTACTAGCTGCCACGCGAAGCCCCAGCACTGAAGCTAGTGTTAAAAATGAAATTAAGGCGCTTGAGAAGGCTGGTATGTTTACTAAACAATAAATAAGTCTAATGTTTTTGCAGGAAAGTTAAAAAAATCATTGTGAGTTTGGTACAAATGTTAAAATTAAATGCATAATAATAAAAGTTTGTAGAGGCACGGGGTTCCATCGGATACAAATGAAAAATAGCCTGAACATGAAAAAAATGTAGTGATCGTGTCGTGAGCGTTACTAATTAGTATCCAGTGTATTAATTTAACCCAATACCTCCCCAATACGCAAAAGGTGTCGCTTGTAATAACTTCGTTTTATGGGATGAGGTATCTGTACTGTAGGTATTATACTATCTATGCACAGAGTAAGTAATTACTCCAAAATTCGAGGAAGTCTGTGCTGACCCGGTTCACTAGGTCAGTACTGAGTCAGCACTGAATTCTTCGAATGTTGGTGTCAGTTATTTACTCTGTGTAGTTCCGACTTAAAATGAATAATTTACCTGGCCTGGAAAAACTATTAATTTAGTAAAGTCGTAGAAGAAACATTGTCTACCTTGGGGTGTAGATTTACTCCCTGTCGGGATAATATACCAATTCAAGATCTGTACCCTAGTACGAGTTTCGATAGTTTACTAAAACTTGATTCGTTTACGTTTTCTCCCTTTCCTCCCATACATTTCTCTGCAGCGCCCCTAGCGGACACGTTGATGTGTTGACTAAAAATGGTGAACTTTTAAATGGATTCGCGCGTATTCACGTATTGGAAAACTCGAACTAAAGGTACAGATAGTATACAGGATGTAATTTAATTCATTAGCATAAATTGAGCCCATGATAGTACATCATTTATAGATGATTATTAAAGAGTAAAGAGTTTAAATGAAAATTTTTTATTGAAAATTATGAAGATTGCCGCGGCGCCTAACGCAGTTGGCATGGATAATTTTGATACATTTTAACGTTTTTATACCTTTTATGTACTAATTAAAAACAGTACTCCATTATTCCAATTAAATTTTGTATTGTAGCATTGGATTAAGTAAGTTATTCCATTTTTTGGAGTTATTATTATTACCAAACCAATGTGTTAGAATTCAAAAATTTTGATCCACACGTGACCGGTATCAGGAGTAGGTACCTAGTTTCAAAGGATGCTAATGAATTCAATTACACCCTGTATATTTACAAATGCAAAAAGTATCCATGTATTCTATCAGTTATCTGGTTCCCATAGTACAAGCTATGCTTAGTTTAGGGCTAGATGGCGTTGTGTGAAATGTGCACAAATATTTATATATTCTAATAATAAAAGTTGTTAGAGTTTTGGCGGCAACGCGGAAAAGTTCACGTCATTGCATTGTATTATTTCTCAAAACTTGTGCTTTTTCCAGTGTTAATGTTTAAAATTGGTGGCGTTTTACAAATTAAGTGCTGAATTACGAGCATGAGTGTAGGCAAGTGATATAATGTGGTGAAACGTGATTATCCGTGTTGCTTCCAAAATTCCATAGAAGCTTCTAGTAAAGTTGCCACCACTTTACTGGAGCATGACTGAAACTGGAATATGGCTAGTCCTGACTTAGACTGGACTATGACTATGACTTGACTTCACGTGAAATATTCTATTAAAATGATGAAAAATTACAATACTTGACACTGGCTAAATACACTATGTGTGGAGCCAAAATATAAGAAAAGAAACTAGATTTTTGGTTTGGGTTTTTATTTCAGTTTTTATTGTTGTGCAGGTACAGGCGACAAGCTCGTTGAGACGGTTTTAAAAGGATTACCAGCTGATGTACGGGAAAAGGGAGTCGCCACTGAGAAATCGCTCAGGGACCGATTCGACAAGGTACGGGATTTTTTTAATGCCAAAATAGGCATAACCTTTGACAACAACTCACCTGGGTCTTACCACAAACTAATACAAGGGTCTTTGAAGAAACTCCGACAATGGCAGTTGCGAATTTTGAATTTATTTTTTAAAACCTGTGTATTCTGAATTTTAATGTGTAATAAGGGTGGAATATTATCCGTTAAGTGTTCGTGAACGTGCACGAGTGTTGGTAAATGATTTCAAGATTATAGAAACATGCATTTTCGTTTTTCTTCAACGGCCGTTTTTAGAGCCTTCATTAGAATATCCACCATTTTACTGTTGGCGTTTTGACTGACTCACAAAATATGACTTTGACTTGACATAACCGTACAAATTTTAACCACTTTACATTGGCAGAATTATTGCAAAAAAGCGATAGAAAGCCATTAAAGAAGAAGAAGGAACTATGTCATTTTTCAATGTATGATTGAAGTGATAATGCTATAAGATGTTGTGACAGGCGTGTGTGATGGTAAGTGACGCAGCCGTCTAAGGTGGAGCATGTTTGCCCATGAGACCCCCCCCCCCCCCTCTTGACTTGAAAAGACCCAGGAGGAATTTATTTGACGGGCCCGATAGCTCAGTTGGTAGTATCCCTGCCTTCTGAACTGAGGGCTGTGGGTTCGATTCCTACCCGGGACAAACATTTGTGTGATGAACATAGATGTTTGTTCTGCGTCTGGGTGTTATATTGTATTCTATGTATGTATTTACAAACAAAAAGTATATAAGTATTGTAAAAGTTATCTGGTTCCCATAGTACAAGCTATGCTTAGTTTGGGGCTAGATAGCGCTGTGTGAAATGTCCATACATATTTATTAATTTATTTGCGCAAATAAATAGAAAATATCAACAAATTACCATTAAAAGTATCACCTTGATATTATTAGTTTAGCTACAAATGGCAATAGACTGAAAAGGCAAGACGAAATTTGCTTAAGTATATCATAATTTGTGTTTCAGTTGGAGAAAACAGCTGCGAAAGTGGCTTTAGTAGGACGCGAGGGAGCCGCCCTACCGGTTTACTTCCTATCGTGGCTACAATCCAAACTACTATTCCAGAAGGTAAAAAAGTTCTTATTAATAAAATTTACACCCCTACTCCAAACAAGAATTATCCTTTTCGAGTGAAAATGGTCGTTGTTCACCTGCGCACAGAGCCCAAAATAGGCATGAGGCTACTATTAAAAACGAACAAGTAAATAATACTTTTATAAAAAAGATTAAAAATTAATGCAATAATTGTCAAATCGGTAAATAAATCACGGAGTAATAAGCTTTTAAAGTTTCTACAGGAGGCATCTCCTGTCCCTTTCTCGCGAAACAGAGCGCCCCCACAGTTACTATGAAAAATCTACTCGTGACGTCACATGCCAAAGAGATTGTATGAAAAGCTACCACAGCTTAGTAATGAGGTACTATGACGACATTGCTCTGACGTCACTGGCCGTTTGAGCTATCTCTTTCTATTCCGGTTTTTAAAATGCTTGTAACTTTGTCGTTTTTTGAGATATTTTATTTTTGTTTTCACAAATGTTTATCTTTTGAGGAATATTTTTAATTTATGCAAAAAAAAGTTTTAGTCATCATGCCTATTGCGTATGATTATTTCTGCCAGAGCGCCAACGATGAGATGGAATTTCGTAACAAGGAGAATACTACCTTAGTTTGAATTGGTATATTATCCCGAAAGGGGTTAAATTGACACCCCAAGGTAGACAATGTTTCTTCTACGACTTATCTAAATTGATAGTTTTTCATTGAAGAAATGCCTTGTAAAGTTTACGTTCGAAGATAGCCTTAGCGGAGCTGGGTGGTTGAACTTCGGCCTTGACCTATTGCAAATAAATGAGTGTAACGACCTGTGTTTAAAAATAAATTTATAGTATTTTGTTAACTATCGTAGCGACGATCGCACGTGCAATTTTGAGTGGATTTATTTTTTACTATGGAGGTCTGGAGGTCAGTTTCAAGTAAGGCTCTCACATCTTAAAGAGTCAAAGAGTGGCTTATAAAGCGGGCGTTTTATTCTTATCAAGAATTTATCGATTACAAAGCTTAAAATCTGATACTAATTATTTATATTTACACAATGTAAATCCCATATTTGATTATTATGTATTAAAATCAATTATGATCAATTTAATACTCAATGTTGACTGCAATAATTCTATTAATATTATTATTATTTTTTGATGTGTAATTTATATTATGAATAAATAATGTCTATGTCTATGTCTTATAGAGTATCAGAGGACCTTCGGTATAACATATCAATTCATGTTCACCTTGTATAACGATACGTTATTCATAACAGAATGTAATGTTTGGCTTCACGCGATTGGCGTATTTAGTCAGTCGTGATTATCCCAATAGGTTCTCGCTACAGAAATACGGGCCGATTGTTTGATAAACTTTTGCTATTTTAGAACATGGTTTTTTTCATCATTCAATGGTTTAATATGAATGATTTTGATTACAGTTGGCAGAAATCCCACAAGATGAGCTCGACAATTTACCCGTAGACTTTTCGAAATTGGACACATTTGACATCATCCAGAGAGCGAGGTATGTACGATATTATAACATCCATAGTTTTATTTATAAGGAATTGGTTTCCCACTTTCATTTCAGCAATTCATATTATGACATAACTTGTAAACGTTACGTAAGTATTATCGGAATCCGCTATCATTTCTTGAGTCTTAACTAGATGGTAGGACTTTTCTGCAAAGTTCGTCTATATAAGTACCACTGCTTTGCCATTTATTCTGCCGCCAAGCAGTAGTGTGCAAGCACTACTGTGTTCCGGTTTGAAGGGCATTGCAGCTTGTGAAATTACTGGAAAAATGAGACTGTGTGGTTTGATATCAATGTCTAGAAATCTTATTGCTAGACGGTGAGTTCTGAGGATGACATATGCAGCGCAGCGTCATGTGAAACATTAATTTAGAGTGGCCCTGCATCTGTTATAAGCGGCCGAGACGCTTAACTCCAGAGGAACGATTAGCTCGTCCCGTCATTCGTTTACATACATAAAAAGGTAAAATAGGTCACATTGTTTCTGGCCCTGTGACCATCAGAATTATAAACATTTTATTGGTAAAAAATACGCATGTCAGGCTTTGTCTATTCACAATTTCACATCCTATGAAGTCCAATACTTCAAAATATAAAAGTTTATGTATGATGTATAAAATATTTGTCTAGGTACCACATGGAACACGGTGACCTACCCTCTGCCTTAAGATACGTGAACCTCTTACAAGGCGGCGCCAGAGCCGCGGCTAAACCTTGGCTTGATGCAGCCAAACGACACCTAGAGGTCAAACAGGCCGCAGAAGCGGTTATGGCACACGCATCCGTTTCCGGTCTTTTGTATCTGTAGAAATTCTAACCTGAGACGTTAATTAGACAAATTGGAGCATGTTTAGACAGCTTGAGGCGTTACGACAACTTGAAACTTAATTTAGACAGTTCGGGATATCGTTTAGATGGGTCTGAGATATCATTTAGACAGTTTTGGAAATAATTTAGAATTTTTGACAGCTTGAGGCGATACTAAGACAATTTAGACAATATTTTGAAAAATTTGAGACAGCTTACCTCGTAGAACACGATTTTAATAACAATTTAGACAGTTTAAGTCGTTTTGCACTTTGAGGTATCATTTAGACAACTTCAGACACAATTAAGACCTACTTTGATATATAGTTAGCACTTATTGTATTGAGAGACTGGAAAGAGGAATTGGGGCATTGTAAAAGATTTTAGCTCGCGGCGTTGCCAAGGCGTGCTTATTTTAAAGCTATAAGATTTTTCGATCGCTCTTCTGCTTTAAAAGTTAATTATCATCCATATTATAGAGTTTGGTGTTCGCGCAAATGTAAAATCAGTAGTGGTAATAACAAACCAGAGATCACCAACCTTTTTAGGACCAGAACCAACTTTCAAAATGCGCTGTGACATTTTCAGGACTTTGTGTTATTCAGTTAAACAGCGAGCGTTTTAAATAGCTATTTTTCTCTTCTGAAAACCGTCTTACAATAGCTAGCTATTAATTTATTTTACATTGTATTGTATTTATTTAAATTATACCGACCTCACACATTGTTAACTCTTAAACGAATTTTTTCATGTTTTAGGCGGTTTAGAAATGTATTTCTATGATTATTATAAATCTACTTATATTATGTTCAAGTCGAAAAACCGTAATACTTAAAAAATCGCAATTAGAATTCTTTGTCAACAAAAAAGAAACTGATTAGCTTTTTCAATATTTATGTGTTTCTTGTCATTTACTTGCACTATATAAACTATAACATCGTAATTTTAAAGCAATATTTCAGTTTCGGTATTATTTTGTCAAATGGTAACATTATTTTTTATCTATGTTGCCATAACTTAATATACAATTAATTTGAACTGAAGTCGACTTTCGTTCTACTTTCGACCTTAGACCAAAAAAATAGTACAACATGTATTTGTGGAACAACAGAAAGCTAAAAATAAGTCCAGTTGTGAATGTTTATTTATATTTTCTATTTTTATCGAGTAAAAAGAGAGTTGAAGAACGCGTAAAATTAATTTAAAAGAACGGATGTCAGTTGTGTATAGAAAAAATGGTAAAATGAGTTCAAATTGCAAGTATTTAGACATTTGATCGCTGGTAATACCTATACTTATATGTAACTTATAACTTAGCATAAATAGGCACTGTTCGCATTTAAAAAGTAAGTTTATGAAATCCAAATCCAACTATACCAGCGATAAAATCCAAGGTTCTGTTAATTTAGTAACTTATGTAAATATAAAAATATGTTGTAATTTAATAAATTAAAAGAATGATTTTTATTTCAATGTGTTTGTTTTATTTTAGCAGTAACATGAATATATAAATTCATTGAGAAAATAAGTTCCTAGCCTGTATCCTAGTAGTTTGTGGTTATTGGTAGTTGTTGTCTTTCAGTAAGATTCACTTCAATCGGCGAATCAAATGGCAATCCAAATATTGTGCAGTACTGAAATGTAACTAAAAAAGTGATGTTACCAACCTTGTAGGACTACTGGGATAGGTTTTAATAATATGTACTGTACTGCAGTAACTCCACCGAAGTTATTGGGTTGTCCTTTTTCTGTGCAATATTTCAAAACTGTTTTTTACTGCTGGATATTTTTAGCAATGAAACCTCTACACCTTTTGCATTTTTAACCTTTATCAAGATCAGCAAAGTTTATTTTAAAGATGTCAAAACTAGAACAGCCTGATGTCAAACTGACAGAAGAAAAAAGAAAACAAAAATGGAACTTCAATGGCGGAGTTGTGAACAATTTTCGTAAAGTAAAATAAACAAACAAAAACAATGTTCAGGATAACATCATCTGTTATAAATGCTAGGACACTTCTGGTAAGTACATTTACAATTAACATTAAATTAGAACCTAATGCGTAAACGAAATTCCCCTCTGTTACGTCTTACTGCTCATGGATACTGCTGTGGCTGGATGTATCTATATCTACAGGTTTTAATAGTCAAGGATACGTCTCGGTGGGTGGGCCACATCGCTCGTAGAACTGACAACCGGTGGGGAAGAAAGGTTCTCGAGTGGCGACCACGAACCGGAAGATGCAGCGTAGGCGTTCCCCACTAGGTGAACCGACGGGTCAGAAATAGTATTTTAGATTTTCGCGATTTGACCTTGATTTGATTGATCCTTTGATTTGTGGTCTTCTCGTGGCCACGGCCAATGAAACTTGGCCGAAACGTCGAGGTAAAACAATAATGTTTTTAGCGCGACTAAGTCCTGTGTGAAACGTAAAAATGGACCTGGTCAGAACCGTGGAGAGCAAGTGAATGCAAGAAGCAAGCAGCCGCTCAAAGTGGCGCTCTTTGGGGGAGGCCTATGTTGATCAGTAGACGTCTTCAGGAGGTTGATGATGATGAGGACATCTTGGCCCAACATTTTGAATTGAAGGTGTCCACATCGCATATTGACTAAGAGAATATCCAGGGAATGGGCGGCAGCCTTCTCTTCAGTCTTTATTATAACCTACTGCGATCACCAAGAAGCTTCCCAAGCGTGGTGTTTATAACAATGGGGTAGCCTCTATAATACGTCAACAGTGGCGTTTTATGGGAGAGGCCTATGTTCAACATTAGACTTCTTCCGGCTGTTGACGTGACGTGATATCACATCACGTGCTTGTAATGCTAGAAGAATCTGTGAACAGCTAATTTTGTCAACTACAGCTTACGGAGTAATTATGTTATATGGAACAGTACAGTAAAGGGAAAAGTAGTTGGTGTCAGCCCAATACATTTGGGACATATGCCTTCCCTGAGAGAAAGAGAGAGTAAAAGCTACAAATCCAGCACACTGGCCTATTGCGGATTAGTGGAAGACATTATGTTCTAGAATTTTGTGATTCTTGAACATGCCGGTTTCCTTACGGTGTTTCTCTTCACTGTTGTAAGAGAGACTGCAAACTTTGCACGTATTTTGGAAGATATTGGTACAGAGTCTAGCGAGAACCAGAGTGTAAAAATCGGTATAAGTACCTACTGCTGCTCACTTTTTTAAATAATTTATAGGCATAGCATTTGACCCTATGTTAAGTGATGACTTGGCCTACGATGGTGCATGCTTGCCTAGACGATACCTGTTCACTCTTGACTTCCTTGACTTGCTTGAAGTGCGAACGTAAATCTTTCAAAGTTTAATGTAGACGGGCATTATTACAGTATCGTCGCGTAAGACCAGAACTCCAGGCAGCGGCTATCACAAGGTTCTCTCCCAAGTACGCAAAATACGCGAAGCCTCAGGAGCGTGACCCGTGTCCCATTCCTCCACCGGCGCCGCCGCCCCCGCCTAAAGATGACACCATGTTCTGGGTGGGAATGACCCTGCTCTCATTGGCTGGAGGATTTGTGGTATATGCCAAGTAAGTATTTTGATGTAGTATTAGTCATATCTTGCGTCGACGAAGAAAATATAACAGAAAATGGTGTCTAGTGAAAACTACTGAAAAGCTCGCCATGATAAATCTAGCTCTATAGTATTGGCCCACGCTACTATGACGCTCACTAAATATGAAGGCTTGGTCAAGCAAGACCTTAGTGTGAAAAGATCAACGCGGAGAAAAAAAAAAGCAATTTCTTATTTCATGCATAACTGGGTATTTACCTCATGTTGGTTATGGGCATGCCCACAGTCTGGACCCAAAGGTAGCAAAAAAATAAAGCCACAATGAAAATTAAATGCCTGTTTATATTGGAAGGTTCTATCGTAGGACCGTGATAGACCAATGAATTCGCATAGTTCGTTCTAACAGCATTTTCATCTCGCATATTTCCACTTTCAGAACAAATCCAGAAATACGCGATTGGCTTACGATAAACGCGCAATGGCTGGACGACATCATAGCGGTCATATACCAGGAGAACATGACATATAAGGAGTTCGCCAAACAATGCATCGAGGATACGAAGAAATCCATTGGCGGTTTCTTTAGGGATGACAAGCTGAAGCTTTGCACGTCGGATGGAAAACCTTTGCTGCCCGTAGAACGTATGTAGAAGTTTCATAGAGCTGTGCGTGTTGCCTTTTTAACCTCTAAGTATCGAAGACTTATGCCCGTCTTCATCTTCACTAAACTCGATTGAAATACAACTAATAGCTAAGCAACACTTTTCTTTTTCGTGCATTTTTTAAGTTCGAGTCAACTTTGGCACACCAAATACTAACCGATGACCGGATTTTCTGTTTAATTAAAAATCAATAATATTTGCGCGCATATTGCTTTTCAGCTCCGCCCGCGGAATTCAAGGATTGTCCTGAAGAAACTGAAGGTAATTGTCGTTGCCAACTTTTGCGTTGTTAATAGTGTTTTTTTATGCGAATGAATGACGTGACGAGCTATTCGTTCACCTGATGTTAAGCGACACGGCCACCCATAACAGTTGCAGTGTCACTCGGACCTTTAAAATAATAAAGTGTCGCGTGACACTGCACTGCGCACGTCATCCTGAGACATCACACAGTCTAATCAGGTCATAAAGTCTCATTTGCCCAGTAATTTCACTAGCTACAATGCCCTTCAAGCCGGAACACAGTAGTCCTTGCACACTACTGCTTGGCGGCAGAATAACTGGCAAAGCGGTGGTACCTACCTAGACGAACTTTGCAGAAAAGTCCTACCACCTAGTAAAATAGTGAGGGGGATGCTTACAATAGACACGGTATTTGCAAATAACATCGCATTTTTCAAACATTCAACATATTTTGCAGCGGTGACTGAAGATTTGGAGCCATGTGAGAGGCTTCCGCCGCCGATTCTTACCAAGGACATCTGCGAAATCGAACGCTGCCTCAAAGACTTGGGTGACACGGCGATCATCAACTACATGTGTGCTCGAGATGCTTGTATCTATTTTAATAAGGTAAACAATAATGGCAATGGGCAGGCCACATCGCTCGTAGAACTGACAACCAATGGGGAAGAATGGTTCTCGAGTGGCGACTACGAACCGGAAGGCGCAGCGTAGGCCGGCCCCCCACTAGGTGGACCGACGATCTGGTGAAAGGCGCGGGGAGCCGATGGATGCAGGAGACGAGCAGCCGCGCAAAGTGGTGCGCCTATGTTCAGCAGTGGACGTCTTCAGGCTGTTAATGATGATGATGATGATGTATTAAAAATGTGGAATCATCTTCATCTGCCTGCGGTCTTTCAGATTCAGCGGTCGCCCCTTTCCTGATTTTGTCTTTAAATTGTGCCATCCATATAAATGGAGGATCTTTGCCTCCTTTTTTAAATTCTGTATCTACAAAATGGAACACAAACTTTAAAAGCAGTGTTTTTGTTTACAGTTGGTAGAAGACACGATGCTAAATTTTAGCTTCCGTGACTTGTACGAGTTGCAAGGCGCAATGGAAGAGCGGGTCAAGATTGTCAACGAGTCAATGGAAAATGCTATTTGCGCCGTTGCCAAGCTGGGTACATATTAACTTTGTATCAAAAGGTCCCATACAGCATTAATGCATAGTAGTGTTTTGTATGGCGCCAAAAATTTATAATAAACTGCCCGAAGCATTAAAAATGTGTAACTTGACTAATTTTAAGATGAAACTAAAACGGCTGTTAGTCGATAAATGTTATTATAGTATTACAGAATTCTTAAATGACTCCGATTTGGTTATCCCATAATGAAATTGATTTGAATTTGAATTTTGAATTTGAATATTAATTTCTATTTTTTTAGAAAATGACACGTTTTCGGTTGTTAAAGTATGATGAACGCTGTTTGTGGCTGTTTGGCTGTAGCCATTGACTATAAACCCAGTTGACCAATGATACAACTTTCTCTCATACGAAAATTAGAAGTGTATTTCAAACGCTAATTCTTTGCGAGGAAACGGGACACCCAGTGTCTTTTGTTCCATCCTGTCCTGTTCTTTGTAATTTCGTATGACTTTGTCTCGTTTTGTTACTTCACCCCCTACTCGCGCAAGGGAGTCGTATTCAGGAGCTATCAACGGGTTTTGTAATCTTTAGATGTAGCCCTCAAACCGAAATTTTTGGAATTGTTTTATCGAATACCGTAAGACCAATAATATTGATTGCCCAAAATGTTAAATTATTCACTGTAGCTGTCGTCGCATCAGATTGATGGCAGTAATAATCTAAAAAAATATAGAGTATTGCTGCCATTACCTACTGCTATCACCATCTGTTAGATTCCCGTGACAACCCAAATATAAGTATATAGGTATCTTCTAGACAAACATGTACCACCGTAGACCGCATCGTCACTTTCCATCAGGTGAGTTTGCGGTTAAAAGCAGGCCTATTCAGTTATGTTAAAAATGTGCAACGAAAATTGCGCAAATACTTAGTTATTCTGTGTTTGAATGTTGTGAGAACATGGTCCTTGCAGTTCCTGGTCCCTAGAGATACAAGGAATCCTAGTTATGGTCGAGGATCTATGCATGTGTTATGAATTATAACTAATGTTTTTCTTTTCTTTTTCTTACAGATGAGTTAACCAGGTACTTCAAATGCGGAGTGCAAGCTTCTAAGGAGGCTATCAAAAACACGAAAGATCTACTCAAAGAGTATAAAATGGAGATTACAGCTGTTCGAATGCAGTACCAATGGGAGAACGATAGAGCAATAGCTATGGATGCGCATTGGCAGCAGGTTTTTTTTCATGACTACTCCAGCTGCTTCACGCAATTTTTCCCGTTTACCCGTAGTTACTTTATTTTACGGGATAAAAAGTATTTTTCGTAGATACTTTACTATTCTATGAAGCGAGGCTTGTGTTCAGCAGTGGACTCATCCTAATAATGATGACATATTTCCAATAGATCCAAAATGTGTTTCTTTTTGTGGCTCTCACGATATAACGGCTGCACCGATTTTAATGAAATTTTGAACACCTATACCTTATATTTACCGAACTCAATAAAGAATACTTTTTACCCCGGAAACTTGATGTATCTCGTGAAAACGGGTAACCAAGTTACCCACGGGCAACCACAGGGAGTCATCTCGTAACTATATATTATAAATTGGTTTTCCAGGTAAAAGGGATAGTAGACAAATACACTGAGGAAACTAAAACGATGTCAAAGAACTTGGATTACATGATCGATAAGCCTGTATTACTGGGAGATCCGGATCTGTTGCTTCACCATACTAAAAGATATGTAAGTGGTTCACAGTGATAGGTGAAAACATAAAGAAAACTCACCTCTTCCAATCTGCTCCTCATGTAAAAATCTTGTAGGGATCAGCGCTAGACCTGTAGTTATAATATCTAAGATCTGTTTAGGATCTTCCAAAAATAATTAAACTGCCTAAAAAGCAAGATTTCCAACAAGACACCCTGGGCGGTTATACTCTATCGATTCCTTACTTCGAAACCACGCGAGTTCCTTGTCTTACATAAGAAATCTGGATACGTCTATTCTCTATGAAACGAAAACAAAACCGCTCGACATGAATTTGGAATTGGCGCGATTTGAAGTGTCAAAAATCATATGTTTTGCCGAGACGCGTTCCGAAACATCAACATATCAATATATATGTTACCACTTATGTTAATATATTTTATTCAAAATAAAGATAACTTTAATGTATAGTGAAGGTATATCTAACGCTGTGACACGATTTGAACAAGACACGATAACGACGTGGTTTCATATCGTGTGGAATCTATGTTTCCATAGAGAATAACCGCCCAGGTCTAACAAGCAGACTTTCTGAAATGTACCATGTCTAGATTGTGTGAAATGCACCATGTCTCAAGTGTCTAAGAAGCAGGGTCTCTAAAATGCATCGAGGAGCCAACCCTTCCTCGGTCTTGAAATGTAACATATTTAACAAGCAGGGTGTTTAGAATGCGTCATATCTATGAAGGGGTTCGACTCCTTAGGTCAAACTCGCTGTAAGTCAAGTTGTAATTACGTCAAGTCCTTTTTTCGACAAATTACAATTTTTGCCAAATTCTCTTTTCGTCAAGTCTTCCAATCGTCAAGTTTTCTTTTTGTCAACATCTGGTATAATCAGTAACATAATTATTTTTGCTGTTTAATAGTAAACAGTTAAGTAAATAAAACCTATAAAGGTGTATTCCTGAATCTACAGAAATATTCGATCTACCTAATTTCACGATAACCTACGCATAACTTTTAAGCATTTTTAATTCGCTGTTAGCGCCGAAACTTTATGTAGGTTCGTTCTTATCGTTAGGTATCGTATACGGTATAATGGTATTTAGAGGGGCAAATGGTACATTTATTTTTTCAAAATGGCGGTCTTTGGTGCGCTCGCAGAGTCTCTAAAATGCATCGAGGAGCCAACCCTTCCTCGGTCTTGAAATGTAACATATTTAACAAGCAGGGTATTTAGAATGCGTCATATCTATGAAGCAGGGTATCTGAAATGCCCCGTGTCTATCTAACAGGAAGTCTAAAAAGCAGGTTGTATGTAAAGCACCTTGTCTAACAAGCAGGTTGTATGAAATGCACCATGTCTAACAAGCAGGTTGTATGAAATGCACCATTTCTATCAAGCAGGTTGTATGAAATGCACCATGTCTATCAAGCAGGTTGTATGAAATGCACCATGTCTAACAAGCAGGTTGTATGAAATGCACCATGTCTATCAAGCCGGTTGTATGTAATGCGCCATGTCCAACAAGCAGGTTGTATGAAATGCACCATGTCTAGTAAGCAATTTATTTATTTAAGTTTCTTTTTCCAGGTTGACTTGTTAAGAGAACAGTTATCGGATGCAATATTATCAATGACAGAACGCGTCAACCGTGGTTTGGAAAGTAAGAATAGAATAACGATTTATTGGGTATCGATAAAATAATACTTATAATAGAAGAGTGTAAAACTGTTGCATAACAACACCGCAATAACTCTTTTTTCACACAGATGTTAAAATACATAATTTGACAGCTCTCCATCGGGTGGGCCTCATGCTTGTTTGTCCGTTTGTCGGTCATAACATAAAATTGAATATATTTTTGGTTTTTCGCGAACAGCACTTCCACAAGGTGAGAAAGAGGTTAAAGATAGAAATGCTCAAATAGAATCTCTGTACAAGAAGAAACTTGTAGAACTTGATGCGGACTATGTAAAACGGGTATCTATAATTTATTTATAATTATTATCATCGTCATACTCATCATCATCATCATTATTAACAGCCTAAAGACGTCGACTGCTGAACATAGGCCTCCCTGACAGAGCGCCACTTTGAGCGGCTGCTCAAAGTACTTATATAGCCGATAACCTTTTTGTCGCATCGCACAAATTTATTTAGAAGGAGCGCACTTCCACCTGCAATATCTTAGATGTTATTTCTTTTCAGTTTAACGATAAAAAAGCTGAAAACGACAAATTCCTAAAGGATTCATTGAAACGGACTATGGAACAATCACAAGAGACTTTGATTTTGCGACTGGAACAAAAGGAAATTGAGGTTTGACGTTTCAGGTTTTTTTACAGTACTTGGGTAGACGCAGCGTAGGCCGCCCGCCCACTAGGTGGACGGACAGGTGAAAACCGAGCCGATGGATGCAGGAGGCGAACATCTGCTCAAATTGGTGCTCTCTGGGGAAGAAAGGTTTTCGAGTGGCGACCACGAACCGGAAGACGCAGCGTATTCCATAATGGGTGGACCGACGACTTCGGGCCTTAAGGCTGATGATGAAATGAGGAAGAAAAGTCTAGTTGCAGTAAAGTCCTTTGTTGCCAATTCACGACATCTATACGACTTAGGTAGGAGGTAGATACAGTAAATAAATACTACCTGAGAATAATAAAATAAAGAAAGAAAAGAGCGCTCCGTGGAGAGGTGTTATGTTTAGCAGTGGACGTTTTCAGGCTGTTGATGATGATGATGATGATGATGAATAAATAAATACCAAATCCGTAAACGTACCTTTGCCATCCCACTGGTGTTTCCAGACTAATAAGAAATTGGGCAAATTGGTAGCTGAAAAAGTGGCCGAAGAAAAAAGAATGATGGATAGAGAGATCGCCAAAATGACCAGACAGCTGAAACTTCTGGAAGACAAGCTCTATGGTTATTATTTTCTATGATAGGTCTACCCGAATACGCTCCTTCTTTTCTCTTCTAGTAAGTATATGGAAGTGGAATGCTTTAGTGTCTGAATTTTCAAGCCTTTAGGTATTGTCTTGGATTGTCGACGGCTCAAAGTGCGTTCCGAAGCATGGTAGGTGCTGGTATTCAGCGCACAAGCAGTAGTACGCAAGCACTAAATAATGTGTTCCAGTCTAAAGGACACACAGTGAAAGTACTAACACTTTATGCCCATGGGGTCCAGCAAAGATCTCTTTCCATTATCATACGACCTGGGCGGTTATTCTCTATGGAAACACAGTTTCCACACGATACGAAACCACGTCGTTATCGTGTCTTATTCAAATCGTATCACAGCTTAGTATACCTTTACTTTACATTAAAGTTATCTTTAGTTTGTATAAAATATATTGACATAAGTGGTCCTATCTCGACTTGACTTGACTTGACTTCTTGATTATGGCCTCTGCGTGGTCCTATCTCTTGATGTGTTGATGTTTCGGAACGCGTCTCGGTAAAACATACGATTTTTGACAGTTCAAATCGCGCCAATTCCAAATTCATTTCGCGCGGTTTTGTTTTCGTTTCATAGAGAATAGAGTTTCGCAGATTTCTTTTGTAAGACAAGGAATTCGCATGGTTTCGAGGTAAGGAATCGATACGGAATAATGGCCCTGGTGAAAGCCGCGGAGAGCCGATGGATGTAGCAGGCGAGAAGCCGCTCAGAGTGGCGCTCTAGGCTCTGGCCTACGCTCAGCAGTGGACGTCATCAGGCTGTTTACGATTATGATGATGTTATTCATTTACATAAAAAAGAAAAGATTAAGAGATTTTAGATTGTTTCCAGAAGATTAAGTTTCTTTCAGCTCGTCTAAAAGCAGAGCGCGAAGCCCGTCGTTCTCAAGAGCTGTGGAGCGCTGGGGCGTCCCTTCTTGCAGCTACTAAGAAAGGAGACCCTTATGTTCGAGTGGATAAGGAACTGAGAGCTATTGAGAAGGCTTCCGGTAAGATATTGGTGATTGATGTATTACTTAATATTCATTAGGTAGGTGGTAGGATTTTCTGCAAAGTTCGTCTCGATGGGGACTACTTTTCAGGGTGATGGGGAACCTTGAGTGCCGCCGCCAGACTGCAGCTGTCTTCTGCGATCTGTCGCGAGCATTTGAGTTGGTGAACCATTCCTTGTTGCTTAAGAAGGTTGAGCACTATGGGGTCAATGGTCCGTTGTATGACATGATCTCATCTTTTCTTAAAGATAGGATGCAGCTGACATCAGTGCACGGCGTCGGGTCTGACCTAGAGTTAATAGGAGACAACGCGGTGCCACAGGGATCAATAATGGGCAACTACCTATTCTTGATCCTTATGAACGATATTACCGCCTTTTCGTCAGACGCTGACTTTGTGCTGTTCGCTGACGACAGCTGCGTAATTGTGTCTGCGGATGACCACCATAATCTACAAATGAAAATAAGTAAGGTCATGGATGACCTTGCACAGTGGTTTTCCGCAAATGGAATGGCACTCAATGTTGATAAAACTAACCTAATACATTTTAGGCTCGGAGGAGATAGGACTAAACGTCTTAATGTCACGTGCAATGGGCTAAGTGTTCCCCAAGTAACCCACGTAAGGTACTTAGGCTTTGTTGTAGATGAAGGACTGACGTGGACCCCCCACATTGAGGTTACATGTAGCCGACTGTCGTCTGCTTGCTTTGCACTGTCGCGCCTGAGTGGCGCTCTCCGTCTCGACAACATAAAAAAGGCATACTTCGGATACTTCCATTCGATCATGCTTTATGGAGTCGAGTTCTGGGGACTAGCTGCCGAGCGCGACAGTGTATTCAGAACTCAGAAGCGAGCAGTTCGAATTCTCTGTGGAGTGGAGTGGGACCACCCCGCGAGACAACTGTTCAAGGATTTAAAGATCCTTACCTTACCTTGTCAATATATATTGCATGCTGCTACATATGTTAGACACAACCTTGAACGGTTCCCAACGTGGGCTGACTCCCATAGCCACTTGACGCGACACCGGCATCAACTCAGGCTGCCCTCCGTCCGACTCACTAAGTCACAGAAGCGGCTAGACTACATTGGTCTGAAGCTGTATAACTCCCTTCCCGCTAACATCACTAGTGCGGCCAGCTCGGGCTCGTTTCACGCCAAGTTAAAAATGCTCCTGCTCGCCAAAGCATATTACAGTGTAGACGAGTACTTTGCAGATAAAACATTGAAGCATTGAACCACGTTTTACAGGCAATTTACAATTGTAAATTAAAAAATAACTATAACGAAATATTTGTTATATTTAATTGATATATTTATTTATTAATAATGGTACGGTAATAATAATAATCACAAATTTACAATAATCAATATACCTAGGTATTCATAATTATAATTTAGTATTGATAACCATTTGACATGTAAGAAAATATCTTATCAATAAATTAATTGAATTGAATTGAATTGAATCACTGCTTTTCCAGTTATTCTCCCGCCAAGAAATAGCATGCAAGCACTATTGTGTTCCTGTTTGAAGGGCACTGTAGCTAGTGAAATTACTTCGCAAATGCGACTTTATGACCAGATCTCAGAGTCTAGTAATCTGATTATTAGACTGCTGATGTCTCAGGATCACGTGCGCAGTTCAATGTCCCGCAAAACTTTTTTATGTTCCGAGTGAAACTGCTACTGCTATGGGCGGCCGTGTCGCTTATCATCAGGTGAACGAATAGCACATCTCGTCATTCATTCGCATAAAAAAAACATTAACCTGAAATTTCAATGGCCAGCACTGTTGCTGATGTGTGATGATGAGTCTGAAGACGTTCACTGCTGAAAATAGTCCTCACCTACCACCACCACTATGAGCGGCTGCTTGGAAACCTTTCTCCCTCATCGGTTGACAGTTCTACGAACGATGTGGCCTTGCCCATGACCATTTCAACTTGCTAACTCTAAAGAGCTATATTTATTTATTTATTTATTTATTTATTTATTTATTTATCGGCACTTTAGTTCTCTTGCGCATCTCCGCATTCGGATCTATCTCGCTGGGCAAACAGCGAGCATAGTTCTACTCTGTGCGACTTTGCTTACTAATGAGATCAACAGAATAAACAGATAAATAAATAAATAAATAAACAGCAAGATACCCACGTCATGTAATGATGCATGTAATATATTATAAAGCCCCCCCCCCAATCATTATTAGGTTGTCTAGTTGTTTTTTTTAATCTAGGTGACGGTGATAAGCTGGTAGCGACGGTATTAAAAGCGATACCAGATTCAGTGCGAGAGAAGGG
The DNA here is from genome assembly GCA_963580505.1 of Ennomos erosarius. Lineage (NCBI taxonomy): Eukaryota > Metazoa > Arthropoda > Insecta > Lepidoptera > Geometridae > Ennomos > Ennomos erosarius. The sequence continues at coordinate 4,190,309 of OY757000.1, forward strand.
GGTTGTACCGGAAAGCGTGATCCGTGCGAAATATCACGTGGTAAGAATGTTTCATCACACATAACAGTCAGACGTCCACTGCTGAACATTAGGCCTCCCTCTATAACGCCACTCTGGATACTTAATCACAACGCTAGGCAGGCGGCTTGGTGATCGCAGGTTTTAATGTACCGAGGAGATTGATGCTACCCTGGTATTCCCTCAGCTCATACGGCACCCATAGGAAAAGATACGGCGGTTCTACTTTTTTTATACAGTTAAGAAGATATAAATATTAATAAACTGATGACACTAACGAGAATGAACATGAGGGTACTCACATTATTACTAACAACTTAAACGCTAAAGCTACCTGTGCTGTTGAAAACTCCGTTATCGCATTTTGAGTAGGCCATTTTTTTATAGGCAAAGCATTTCACCATTGTCTCACCTGATGGTAAGTGGCGACGCGGCCTACGGTGGTGCATGCTTGCCTAGAAGATACCTGTTCACCCTTGACTTGAAGACTCCCAAATCATAGCTGGAAACAAGGGGGCCGGCAAGGTGTTCCACTCATTGGCTGTTCGCGCTGTGCACTTCATAGTGCGAACCATTTGTGGCACTAAGAAATAGGCAGCGAAATATCGACGAACATATTGGTGGCACTAATTATGGCCGCTGTGCCGTGAGGAGATGATCTAGTTTTAACTTTGATTAAGCACATAATAGGGGAGTTGCCATCGATATTAATGATCAATAGACGTGCGATTAACACCATAACAGTTTTATGTGTCGACAGATGGAGGACCTTGCTCTGAAGGTCGCGTTAGTAGAACAAGAAGGCGCCCCGATGCCTGTTTATTTTCTATCCTACCTGCAGTCTATATTTCTTTTTATGAAGGTACATTTTCATGTTTTAAAATTTCCTATCTTAGATACTAAAACTGTAAGTCCAATTTTGTACATTGAAGATATTTAAAAACATTTTTTTCGAGGGCTCCTTATTAACGATGCTGAAGCCAAAAATATTATGATTTCGTTTTTGTCCGTCTGTCTATCTGTGTCTGTCTGTTTGTCTGTCTGTCTATATGTTCAATTTCAACTTCTTCATGAATGGCTTCTGCGGGGTTGTCGCAATGTCGCATGGATAGAGAGAAAATAAACGACAGAGAATGATCGGTGGAGACGGCTAAGCATCACGCCGAAATTACTGATTGCATTCAAATGAAACTTGGCATGATTTGACTTCATACTCTAAGGTAGGCTATAGGATACTTTTATCCTGAAAACAGGAACAAATTAATACTTTTCCGTGATTTATAGATTTTATATAATAATTTGATAAGTGTTTCTCTGTGCTGAGCTTTTATCCATTAGAAGTTTGTTGACAGAGTTGTTGTGTTGTTGTTGTGATGGAAACAGATGTTGTTGCACTGTTTCAGGTTAATGGAATACCTCAAAAAGAGTTTGAGAAGCCCCCTAAAGAACCCCCCACGGATTTAGACACCTTTGATTTACTACAAAGAGCAAGGTGAATATTTCAGCTGTTTTTTTATAAGAATTAACGCCGTGACAAGCTAGTCGTTCGCCTGATGTTAAGCGACACGGACGCCCATAACAGTTGCAGTGACACTCGGAACTTTAAAATAATAAAGTTTCGCGTGCTACTGCACTGCGCACTGTTTGAATTCGTACGGTAGCTTATCAAGTCAAATTAATCCTTGTAGATATATATACTGAAAAACCTTTGTTGCGACGGCACTCCTCATTGGTGTTTCACATCATGGAAGATTTCCACTGCTGAACGCAGACCCCATAGACCGCCACTTTATCGTAGGAGGGTATGCCGTCACCACTCGTGATTGCAGAAGATTTTAATGTAGGTACCGAGGAAATGCTGTACCGATTCCCTAAATAATTATTCCTTTAGCCGCCTCTTATATGGCACCCACGGGAAGAGATGGGGTGTCCTATTCGCAAACCGGGACCATAGTGTAATAAATACTAATAGTGGATCAACTCCTTTGTATATCGCAATCCCAAAAACCCAAAACCTAAAAGGCCGTCTCGACCGCAGTGGGGTTACCGCGTCCCGGTAAGCCAGTGAAGCTAGCCGGTACTACCGCAAACGGCGCGGGCAGGAGGGGGACGCCGCTCTCGTTCATACCGCACCCCATCGTTGCTCCGTCTAGCGGCCCGAGTTGATTCACTATTAGTATTTATTACACTATGCCGGAACCACAAGGCCCTAGGACACTTATTTAGCTTATCAAGTTTAAATTAGTCCACCTAGATCGTAGATAGATACTCGCTTCGTCACCGCTTGTCATTGGTGATCCTCATTATCATCATCAGCATCATCATCGTCATCATCATCAACAGCCTGAAGACATCCACTGCTCCCCCAGAGAGTGCCACTTTAAGTGGCTTTAGAGAGGCTTTCACCAGATCTATTGTTTTTGGTGTTTATCATTACCTAATCTATGGTACTTACATAGGTTTTGGATAGAGCGCGGCAACATTGCCGCCGCGTTAACTTACGTGACAGCCCTAGAGGGCGCATCCAGAGTCGCGGCAGCTTCATGGCATGACGCCGCTCGCTCTTATCTAGAGACGCGACAAGCGGCCGAGGCTGTGTTGGCTCACGCGGCTGCTCTAGGCCTCCAGTATATCTAGGGTAAAGACGTCATGTGAGTATAAACTACGTGGGGTAGCGCTAGAGGGCGCTAATATCATATTAATCCAAACACGCTGTATTTTCTATTTAATATACTTCCTTGGGTAATCTATTTGGGCCATTATTCTGTATCGATTCCTTACTTCGAAATCACGGCGAATTCCTTGTCTTACATAAGAAATCTGCAAAACTCTATTCTCTATGAAATGAAAATAAAACCGCGCAAAATCAATTTGGAATTGGCGCGATTTCAACTGCCTAAAATCCCCAATTTTACAGAGATGCGTTCCGAAACATCAACCACATCAAACGCTACCACCATTTATGCCAATATATTATATTCAAAATAAAAATAACTTTATGTTAAGTAAAGGTACTCCTAACGCCGTTACACGATTTGAACAAGACACGATTACGACGTGGTTTCGTATCGTGTGGAATCTGCGTTTCCATAGAGAATAACCGCCCTGGGGGTCTAGCAATGATCCCAATCGCTAACACTAACGCCTCACGCTAACGCTCACTTCATGGTAGCAAAAGTTTTTAACGCTCTACCAGAAGATTTAAAGAGCTTACCTCTAGTTATTTTTAAATATAAATTGCACAAGTGGTTGGTTGAAAATTGCGTTTACTCGGTCAATGAATTTTTAAATTGGAAACGAAATATTGTGTCGAAATGATTTGGTTTATTTGTGTAGTGTAATTTGACGATTGGAATTATTAATGAATTAAGTATTATTTTACCTATTTTGATTAATTTGTTTGCCTTTGATGACGGATTAGTTTATTTTGTTTGTACATTTTATTATATTAATTTAAATGGAACAACGTACATTGCCTAATTATAATGTGAACCATGTGACATTTTCTCTAAATATTTGTATGCTATTTATAGCAAAAAACTCGCATGATCTATTTTTTATGACATACCGAAGACCTGCTGTTAATAGTATATATTTAACCATGTTTTTATGCAAATAAACGATTTGATTTGATTTAACTCCAAAAATGTATTGAAATGAAATTCGTTGCGGAAAAGATAGCTATTTCCGAAATGTCATTTCAATACATTTTTGGAGTTAGCGTGAGGCGTTAGCTTTAGGGGTTGTGATCTTTGCTAGACCCCCTGTACCATCAAATCTAACCCCTTATTCCGATTCACGCTGTAATCGCTATTATCGCTCACAACGCTCACGTTGATTATTCAGCGTTCCGATTCAGATATTGCGCTCACGACTTTGAGGGCATGACGTTTAAGAGATTTCGTTGTCGCGCTCACGGCCATTCGGTACGCGTTTTTAGCGCGATAATATCGATGTTATCGATTTTAGCGTCAATCGGAATACGGCAGAAATAGTGAAGAGTGAAATTTTTTATCCGAAACGCGGGTAGATATCATTATTATTACACTTCACATATAGTATTGTAAATGCGAAAGTTTATGTCCCCACTTAACGCTGCAACGGCTAAACGTATTTGGATGATATTTGAAATGGAGATAGCTTATATGCTGGATTAACACATAGGATTCTACTTACCCGGGGTGAGGCCACGGGGCGCAGCTAGGCGTCTCATCGAATATTTAGGTATCTATATGGTGCCAAAGAATCACGTAACATACATAAATTACATTTTTAACTGCCGGTTATTTGATAAATAACTTGGTTGTAATTATTTTTTATTTTGTTTTCAGGTACAAATCATTTGAAAATCTTGATGTGTACTTACTCAAACTGAGTAAAAACGTACCTGTCTTACTTAGATTTTAATGTGTGGTTTGGTAAATATAGTAAGATTATTCAAGCTAATTAAATTATGAAAAAATCTGTAATATTATGTAAATTCATTTAATATATTGTAATAAATTATTATTCATCTTCATTTTATCGTAATGATTTTTACAATTTCAATGGTACCCCTGGAATGGCAACGTCATTATTCCGTCAATGATCACGACAGATGACAATGACGTTCCTATATGACTGTCAAAGTCATTTGATTTTAGAGGTCGTCAGCCGGTTTCTATTCCTTGCGAAAAGGAAAATACTAGAAATTTCAATTATATTCAAGTATTGTAAGAAAATTGTGTTGAAAACGATAAATAACTAACAATTATGTCGTTTGTAGTAAAACAATTCGCCCGCAGGGTAGGTGTAATTTCATTACAATTTATAACCAATGGAAGACCTTGACTTGTTTTTCTAACGTGAATTTTAATTTCACTGTTCTCAGGTCTTCACGCCTGCATTTTCACTTACGAAGAGTGTTAACTTCAGCACAAGTAAGTTTTATCAATGTTTCTGTGTCAATATCTGATGTTCTGTTACATAACCTAAAGTGTAGCAGTACTTATTTACTTTCTAAATCTGAGTTATTGTGATATATTATCTTAGCCTCATCAGCACTATTCATTCATTATATTTGCGGTCGAATGCAACACTACGAATACTAACGACAACCTAGTAGGGCCTGCAGGCCAGCATTGGGCAAAAAGGTGCCTAGAAAGCTGAAGTATTACACTGGTTTAAACTTTCACGGTTGTTCACTACGTTTTAAATAGTACTACGAACGTACGTACTACATAGTGATTAAGTATTCACTAAAACTTTATAGTAGGCAGCAAGTGTAGTGTAAACCATGGCAACATTAAATAAAGTGTTATTATTACAGCAACTGCAGCATTTGCTCCAAAAATCCAGAAGCTGGCACCAGACTTCCAAGGCACAGCAGTTGTGGATGGCAGCTTTACAAACATAAAACTAGGAAATTTCAAAGATCAATATGTTGTACTGCTCTTCTATCCACTTGATTTGTGAGTATTCACTAACAGTGTTTGATGGAACTAGGTAATTATTTTGATCTTAATTATACAATAATTGATGTGACATAATGCACGGCCAAATTTCATTGTAATCCTAAATAGCGCCAGTTCCAGTCTTAGGGACAAAGTCTTGATCCTTTTCTCCCAGTAACTGCCCAAGTTGAGGCTCGCAGCCTAGGGGTACCCTTGAGCTAGTTACCTACCATATGCATCGGTAACTTGTGAAGGATAGTAAAGTGTTACCCCATTAAAAATGTGTTCAAATAACAAATGTTTTATCATATATTTTATTCTTTTAGCACTTTTGTCTGCCCCACTGAACTGATTGCATTCAGCGATAGAGCAAAAGATTTCGCCGGCATTGGTTGCAATATTATTGGAGTCTCCACGGATTCCGAATACAGTCATCTAGCTTGGATCAACACTCCTAGAAAGGTACAAATACGAAAAATTTATTATTGATTAATTTCTACTCATTGCAAACGAACTCCTTTCATTGCTAAGTTTATAAGCACCACTGTCTATTTTGTAATTATCTTTTTTCAGGATGGAGGTTTAGGCAAACTGGACTTCCCCCTTCTTTCTGATTACAATAAGAAGATATCAGAAGACTATGAAGTACTTCATGACAATGGTTTTGCGTTTCGAGGTAAGTTTACTGAATTATATCACACGCCACACAAACTTAACCCAAAGTTCTGTGGGCCTAGCACGAATATTTATGCGGTAGTAAGTGTATTGTTAGCGTACATCAGTTGTATAGCATTTGACAACTGTTTGAGACAAAGCAAATAATAAAAAAAAGCTAAAGCAATTATATTATTATTGTTATTTTATTTTTCTATTATATTATTTATTAGCTAGCTCTAGTAATTTTGTCGAAATTTAGTTGATACCTAAGTAAATGGATTAGACATTGAACTAACATAACTTGTAATCCATGCGACGTCACAAGTAGTAACTAGTTGTTTTGCTTACTACTATGTTAATTGTATATATACTTGTGTAAGATTTTTCACATACTGTTTTTATGTTGCAGGTCTGTTCATCATTGACGGACAACACAAGTTGAGGCATATGTCTATCAACGATCTCCCCGTGGGGAGGTCTGTTGATGAAATCCTGAGGCTTGTGAAGGCCTTCCAGTTTGCCGATAAACATGGCGAGGGTTGGTTGATATATCATGTATTTAACAGACATCAGCTAGGTCCACACCTCGACATACCGCCATTCCCTCTCCCATACAACGCTACTTTAGCGTATCATAGAGAAGGATCTGCCATAACCACCACCACGCTTGGCAGGCATCTTTGTGATCTCAGAGTTAATGTTTCGAGGAGATTGCTGGATATTCCCTTAGTTGGCTGCCGCGGCACACATGTGATCTACTTCTCGTTCCTCCTCTTCCCGTTACACAAGAATGTGATGTGTGATGGGATGTATTGCTGCTATACAATTACTATGACAATTGATTTTACTGTTTTGCCTAACCTGACTGATATCATCATCATCAGCCTGAAGACGTCCACTGCTGAACATAGGCCCCGGCTGCCTGCCTCTTGCATCCATCGGCTCCCAGCGGTTCCAACCAGGTCATTGGTCCACCTAGTAGGAGGCTGGCCTATGCTGAGTCTTCCGGTTTGTAGTTGCTACTCGAGAACCTTACTTCTTCATCTGTTGTCAGTTCTACGAACGATGTGGCCCGCCCATTGCCAACTTGCTGTGCCTGAAAGCTATATTATTGGTGACTTTAGTTCTCTTGCGGATCTCCTCATTTTGGATCTTGTCTCGCAAGCAAACATCATCCATAGCTCTCTCCATACCTTGCTGTGTAAGGAAGGTCTTGTTCAACAGTGGCTGTTGTTGTACTAAAATGCTACTGCGGACGTTTATCATTGGGAGGGATTGACATGGCAGGCGGCTTGGTGGTTCTCTGTTTAATGCGAACAAATCTAGATGGCGCTGCTTGAAATGTCCACTAATATTTTTTTTTATTCCAGTGTGCCCCGCTAATTGGAACCCTGATACAAACTCAAACACCATAAAACCAAGCCCAAAAGAGAGCAAGGAATATTTCAAGAATGTTAACTAATCGGGAAACAACCAACTGTGAAAATATTGTATTGAACCATAAGACAGTGTTGCCAATCAATATCAATATATATCTGTCACCGTCTTATTGCAAAAACCGTTTGTTTATTAAAAAACGCGGTTATTTATAAACTTTCGATTTATTGCAAACGGGCTATGTGTCTCACAATAAAACGGTCGATATTTCGGTTATTTATAATTAATCGGTATCACTTCGTTTTTTCGTAATTGTGTACTTTTAGAGTGGTCAGAACTAACCTAACGCTCGTCCTCGCTTCGCTCGTCGTATCTTACTGGTTAGCCACTAGTGACTCTTAAAAAACAATAAATTACAGCTAAACTTGGTGCATTGTTCACAATTAAACGCTACTAAAACCCATTTTTTTATAAACTCACCGCTAAGCACCGACTGTTTATAAATAATCGAATTATCGACCGTTTTTATATGACCGAGACACATAATAAATCGACAGTTTATAAATAGCCGCGTTTTTATAAACAAACGGTTTTTTACATTAAGACGGGGACATATCTATTGGCAACATTTGTCGGTGCGTCAATCATGAAAGCATTTATTTATAAGGGTCATAATTTATTATTATTTCTCTACTTTAAGCAACTACATAATTAAATGATATTTTATATTATACACTAAAGAACTATAAAGTGAAGCCAAGTAAAAAAACGTCAAATCTCTGTTATGATATTCTGGTAGTATTATAGGCAATATTTTCCGGTTGTCGTAAAATAAACAGTCGGCACTTGGTTAAACAATTTATTTATTTACTCGAATTTTGTTCCGTGCTCGAATATAGGTTACATTGTCTTGACTGACTTCAAAAAAGAAGGAGTAGTGTGTTTTCGCCGATTTCCCCGAGATTTTTGGACCGATTGACGTGTTTTTCTGGTTTGATAGGAGAAACTTGCGCCGTGGTCCGATGTATAGGTACTGATTTTTAAAGTGTGAACCACACTTCAAGTATATATCTATAAAGATATTATAGTCCTTACAATCTTAGCATCCAGCGGGATTTGAATCCGCGCCATCCAGCTCACCGGATTGGACGCTCTACCAACTGAGCTATGGTTACCTGACTGCTAGCTGCGAAAATCGGGCTGCAACACAGGCTGGTTGCTAAAATTTTAAGGACTATAATATCCTGAAATGAAGACGTTTCAAGTCTGTTTAATAACAATTTTTTATGGATATTATTCATACAAATAGATTTGCGTTTCTCTGTGTAATTGTATATTTTAGGAGGTATATCTCTCGATAGTAGCTGGACAATCTTACGGGCGCTGAATGATAATAATTTTTCTCGCTTGCTTCACTTCTTATTTTTATGGAGTTTGTCTGATAATAAGTTCCGCTCAGTCGTGTTATGTAGTGTGAATCAAACGCATCTATTTTTGCTACTGCATAGCGTTTTGGGCCGATTTCGCCGTTCATGACCGACCGGCTTTCTAGAACAATCTAGACAAAATAAGGTCTACATAATTTTAAGACCATTATTTGAGTAATAGAATGAAAGAAAACTTTAGGTCGACGATGCGCCGAATAAACTTAAAGGGTAGGTTTCTAGGCATCTATTCCTGTTCTCCACCACTTCACAGATCCTATAAAAACTTTTATAGGGTCTGTGCCCCACTTGTGGGCAACGGGAAAAATGTAGCCATGGTCTGAGAGGGAGCTGTTGGGAAGAATCAGGTATAAAGTATGTAATATAATAATATATAATATAATATATGTGTGGACATTTCACACAGCGCCATCTAGCCCCAAACTAAGCATAGCTTGTACTATGGGAACCAGATAACTGATACAATACTTATATACTTTTTTGTTTGGAAATACATACATAGAATACAATATAACACCCTATGTGTACCTAAACTGTTATTTAAATGATAAATAAATCGTTTTATTAAGTATTTTTTGTTTTACTATTATTACGTACCTAATTATCTTGAAATTAGTTTGATTTTTCGCGGGGTTTTATGTGAGGCTTAATTATACATAATAGCAATTGTAACTTATTCTGTGGTAGCGTGTTTACGAAGTCCACATGTAACTATTTAGGTAGGCACGTTTTATACAAGTTGACCTTAAAATGGTATGTTATCCCGAAAGAGGGGGACTGGGCCGATGATGGTCTACAAGGTGTGAGAGCCTTACTTGAAACTGCGTGTTTCCAAATCTTCATGGTAAAAATCAAATCCACTCACAAGATTGCGCGTGCGATCGCTACGAGAGTTAACAAGATACTATAAATTCATTTCTAAGGTCGTTAAACTCATTTATGTGCACTCGACCAAGGACGAAGTTCAACCACCCAGCTGCGCTAAGGCTATTTTCGAACTTTTTTTTTACAATATACAGGGTTACAGGAAAAATTGTGCTAGATCCGCTAAGGGCGTGGAGTTCCCACCATTTCTAATTTATTTCACTATGAAACACCCTAGCCTAAACTTATAATATTATTTTTAGATATCCGTTAGAAAAAAATACAGATTCAAATATTTTTTTATTTCTTAACTTTCACTTGTCTACTATAGTCTATTAAATATTATATTATGTACTATTTTATTGATTGACGTCCCAAAGCATCTTATTACACATGTAAAAATGCAATAATAATAATAATAATAATAAGACGCACAAAATATAAAAAAAAAAAATTAAAAGTCGAATATTTCTTTCGTTCTTAAGTTTAGGCTAGGGTGATTCATAGTGAAATAAGTCAGAAATGATGGGTACTCCACGCCCTTAACGGATCTAGCACGATTTTTCCTGTAACCCTGTATAGGCATAGCATTTGACCACTGTCTCACCTGATGGTAAGTGACGACGCGGCCTACGGTGGCCTCTTAACTGCTTTAAACCAAAATACCATGTTTTCACAAAAGTTCACAAAATGAACTTTTACTGTTTTTTAATTTTATCATTCCGTTGAATTCTATGGAGTTACTAGAGGCATCCCGAACGTGTAATACTAAAATATTACATTCTTACAATGGTTCACAAAACTGATTGTTCCTGACTTTTTGGTTTTATTGTTTTGAGGTATTCCATTGAGTTGTTGGAAGCCTCCTAACTGATTGAAATATAATATACCTACCTTATCAACGAATACCGAATAATTATATTATTATATTTTCATTTACCGTCTACTACGTTCCTAGAAGCTATCGGTGTATGAAGTAGACTGTTAGGTTCATATTGTAACGACATTAAGTAAGATGTGAAACATTGTAAAGGTCCACAATATTTTATTTGTTGACCTACAGGAGGAAATTCTGGAGGGCAAAATTCTGGAGGGTGAAATTCTGGGCTGAGTGCCCTTAGACTGTGACGACTCTGTGACGGCGAGTCGACGCGCCGTACCCGGGGCTCCCTACACGGAACTCATGTTTTCCGACTCCCGCTTAATTTAAACTTTACTTACCCCTGCGAATAATTTTAAACTACCTACCTACGATAAGCGGCATTATACTACCCCACCAGCGGAAAATTGTACTATTGTGTATTGTTGTGTATTATTTTAGTTTGTAAATATAAAACCGGAATTTTTTTGATAAATTGTTTTAATTATCCGCCAAACGTGCCAACAGCCCATCCCTTCCTACTTTTACTGTTATATTGGCAACGTAAACTTTACATGCAATTTTTTAATGAAAAACTATTAATTTAGTGAAGTTGTAGAAGAAATATTGTCTACCTTGGGTTGAAGATTTACTCCTTTCGGGATAATATACCAATTTAAAATTAGTTTAATAATTATGTAATGCTACTGGCCTACTCAAATACGCGCGGTATTTCTCTACCGCGCGTGGTAGCGGAACATACCGCGCGGCATTCGCCGGCTAGGGCGGAACTTTTACCGCTGTTTCCTTGTGGACCTACTATTTTGTCCTACTTACCGCCTAGGTAAGCAAAAAATTCCGCGGTACGGGCGCCCGGCCGGAAACGGCTCCCAGATGAAAAAGTTTCGCTCGGGTTTCGCTACCTAAAGCGTTAAAGCGGTACTGGATTTAGCGCCCCGGTCTGGATACTGCTTATAATACTTAAAACTGCAACTGACCCAAATCTATAGTCTGTAGGTACTACATTAATGTTTAAAAAATGCTGCTACACCTATACAGTTACATATTCAAGTGTCTGTCAACGATCTAGGTATATAGCCTATTGAGGTACTCGATGACGTAGGTATTTGTGCAGTGGGCTCTCGGACCATGGGTAGAATAGCTGCGTACGCACAGAACTCGCAGCCATCGTTAAGATCATAATAATTTTGGCGGTGTAAATAAAACTATTATACTTAGGTAATTAATTTAATTATGTTTACTCAAGTGTTAATTAATTACAATTTTCAGAGAAAGAGTTAAATCGATAATGCGTGAGTGAGTAGGTACCTACTTCGGTTAAAATGCTATAATTTTGCAAACAAATATAAATTAACATTAAAACAAAACCTTATAAATATATTAGGTACTTTGAATAATTATATTTACTTACTAGCTTTTGCCCGCGGCTTCGCACGCTTGTGTTATTTTATTTTTACGTTATAGTCTAATAATAGATCATGCATTTCGTACCAAACAACAAAATCCACTATATGTTTTCGAAGCTGAGCACAGTAACCTGTATTAGCATAGGTATAGGCATAACGCAAGCATAGCCGTGAGTGGAAGCTACTAAAATTAAATGTTTTGAGTCTAATATAGATTTAAAACAGTAAAAGAAGTTTCAAACAAAAAACTACAATTTTATAAGTACCTCTTCATATTACAACAAAAATAATCATCATCACATCACTCAGGTCTTTAACAGAAGTTTCAGTAAATTTTGTTTAGGAAATAGTTACCTAAACAGGCAGGTACAGTTTATATAAATATGGAAGAATCACACACGATGATGCTGTTTTGCTCAGTTTTACATATTATCCGCGCGCTTTTTGTTCCATTTACCACATTTTTTTACCTTAATTTTGGCTCCATACGAATTGAGTACCTACACTTAGCCAGTGTCAATAATAAGTTTATAAATTGCTGGAGATATGCATTTACCTGTACGATTCGTACCTACATAATTAATTTTTTTAATACTAATTAGGAATTACAAATACTAAACCACCACTCCTTAAAGAATCGACAGTTATAATTATTGTTATGTCCACTATTTTCCACGCTGTCTTATTCCCACTGCACTTTCAACATACCTTCCTATTGATGAAAGTGAGGAAGTTGGTTAAATCGTCATTACATAATTATTACTTACACCCAAAGATAGTCACTTACCTACTATAACTATAACCTTCTTGGAGTAACCGAGAAATCAATCATTTTTTGCTCCCGTGGTTTATTTAAAAGCCCACAGATCTAAATTATTTTACTATTTAAAACTTATTTCAACATGCAAAAAGAAGAAGAAGAACATAAATACTTGTTCTGTGTCTGGGTGTTGTGGGACCATGGTCCTCGTAGTTCCTGGGTCCCTAGATACAGGGAATCCTAGTTAGGGTCCAGGATCTATGTATGTGATCGTTGGGCGTTATTTATTTATTTATTTATTTATATCCAAAACAGTCGAAAACGAACGTTACGCGCCATGTTGTTGTTAATTCGAGGATACAATTGCCATAATTAATACCTACATTATATTATATCTAAGTACTGTAACGATCCAGGGTGTCTCGTGACGTCACAAATATTAGAAAGTTTTCTCAATTATAAATATATTTAAATCAAATAATTTTACGAGTAAATAATAATCCAAAAATAAAGCAAATATTCGTTTGATACTGCATTAACTGGTATAGGACATAGAGATAGGTGTAAAAGTAGTTATCTAAACGTAAAATGAGGTAATAGTAGAAAGAATAAAAACTCCTTAATAAAAAGGTTCATACTTAATCGCGAGCTGGCACTCTAGGATGTGTCAAACACTTTTAAAATAATATTTTCGGATGGGTTTTGAGAGTTTACTTGAAAAATGAAAAAGATGGCAAAAAAATATAGTTTTAACCTGATTTTATTTTTCAGAAAAATGTGTGAACGGTGCTACGAATGGAATAGAGAGGAAAAACTGGGGATTTTCTTTTCATATTAGAAATTACCAAAATTTATAACGAAAAGGAAGATTGACAAAGATAGGTATTAACTACAGGAGTGGAGAGGTCTAGGAATTATGGAAACCTAACGGAGGAAAATATGAATCAAGAAGTGTGATATGAACCAATATCAACTGAGGGAAGTTATTACATTATTTCGTAGCTAGTATTTGCAAAGTAATTAGTTCTATCCAAGATTTAGAGATGTCAGTTATGAAAATGTTCCCTGGAGAGCTTATGACTTTCCTTGTAAGTTGATGTTGAGTACAGATGCTTAGTGTAGGACAAGAACGTCGTGGGAAACACGCCGAGCGGGCGGATTGATGATGGTAGAAGGTTTTAATGTACAGAACGGAATGCGTAGAGCTTTCCTTGTAGATTGATGTTGAGTGAAAATGCTTATTGTAGGACAATATCGTTGTGGACATCACGCTGAGCGGATGGTCTGATGATGGCAGATGGTTTTAATGTACAGAAGGGAAATCCAACGCTATTCTTTGCATATTTCCTAGTCGGCAAGAACTTAGATGATGATGAGTGTAGATGCTTATTGTAACATAAGATCACCGTGGACATCACTCTAGGCGAAAGGTTTGATGATGGCAGGGGATTTTATTGTAGAAGGGAAGCTAGTGCTTTTTACTGCATATTTCCTTAGCTGGCAGAAGCCCAGCGTTATACACGAAGGAGATGAAAAATTTTATTTCACGCGGTGATGTAAAACATCGTGAATGCATTTGAATATTGAACTGAATATTTTGTTATAATGATTTATTGACTTAATTCTAACTGAATAATTATTGAGAATATTGTTGTAGTTCGTTTTAGTATAAGTTCATAATTATTTCCTTAGCAGGTTGTTGTTGTGATCACGGAGATGATCGAAAGGTCTTATTCTTGCACAAAGATTGAAGCATATTTTTATATATATTTAGCACACTAATGTTATCATACAACAGCATACAATGTTGTCTTGGATTCAGCAAAAGCAGGTAGAGGTTTCTTTCGTCGGATCATGAAGGAAACACAGAGGTGAAGAGGAAATCTTTTCCCTATTTATTTATTGTAAGTATCACGAGCGTATTTGAATATCATTCTAGTAATTTCAAAATAGGTTCAAAATAATGTTTTCATGTGTCTATAACGTAAAAACTGGGAAATTAGATTAAGGTCGTCCGTAATAGGTAAAAGATATTTATCTCAATCAAGTTAGTGTGACCACGAACTGTGTAGGCTGGTCCCATTGGGTGGACCTATGATCTGGTCAGAGTCGTGGGAAGCCGATGGAAGCGGAAGACTAACGGCTGCACAGAGTGGCATGGGTTCAGGATGATGGAGGTGATGATGATGATGAGGTTTGATCTGGTCAGGGCCGTGGGAAGTCGAAGGAAGCGGAAGACTAACGGCTGCACAGTGTGACATAGGTTTATGATGATGATGGTGTACGATGATGATGGTGATGATGATGGCAATGTTTATGACACCTTCAGGATGGTAAAGACGACGATGATGATGATGATGATGATGGCGATGATGATGACGTCTTTAGGATGATAAACCTGACGATGATGATGATGATGGCGATGATGATGATGACATCTTCAGGATGATGATGCTGATGATGATGTTGAGGATCGAGATAGGCAAAGATCTTATAAGATAAGATGCAATATATTTATTTATCTCAAATCTATGGGCATAGTTCAGTTTGGTGAAGTTTAGATTTGACATTGTTTTAATGAATTTTCAATAAAATTTAACTTTTATTTTACAACAAATTTATAATATTTTTCAAAAAGTAATTATTGTCCTTCGTATTTATATGGGTCAAGCATAAGCAGTACCTTGTTAGTGACTCCTTACCACACGGATAGGATAGCTAATTGTATAAATTCGAATGAGAATAACGTCTTGTTGATAATTGATATCAATAATATATTTACAACTTACAATACATACACTTTGTTCTACGGATCAAACATAACTTTAGCATATTTCATTATACTGAAATACGTTTTAGATATATGGATGATTTCTATGAAAGTTCAGGAGAAGCAAAGTCAGCCTGAGAATTCATAAACGGTTCAATGTCTATAGTATACAAAATATATGCATAATATTATTATAATATCAATAAATACGGGTATGGAAACGATTAGGAATAAATGAAATGAAACGAAATGATCTTTATTTCCAACACACAATATCGCGAAAGGAACAATATAACACGGAACATAAAATAAGAAACTTATATAAATATACTAATTATACTCTGAAGCGATATTGCTCGATGTCAGAAACAGATCCCGGCTCGGCTCAGCATACAACTTATTATCATCATGTAATTATTTCGAAATAAATATCCTGAGTTTTTATTCAACATTATTAATCTCCATTTTCATGTCGGCCGAATCTTCGAGAGAGGTGCAGAGGTTCCACACAGCGCGGTTGTGCATATTACATAACCTACGGGCTCTTCTTTGTAGGAGAATTCAGCAAGACATGTCTGATTGTCATTCATCGAAACTTATTTAAAAAGGTCATGTATATCTCATAGATAATAGTATTTAATCTCGATAGATGTATTAACTCTAAATTTACAGTTTTCCAAAATGTTATATAGCATCGTAACTCGACCTTATAATTATTGTAAAATCAAATATTGTTAAACCAAAAAGAATTTAAAAAAAAAGAAAGAATAAAAAAATAAACCCTGAGGAGTTTCTTTGGGCTTCTTCTCAATCAGGAGTAATCGAAGTTTCCGGATATATTTTTAAAACTCAAAGTTAGTTATGAGCGACAAAATAATTCTAACATTTAATTATATATCCTGAGTACTAAAATTCAATAAAAGTATTTTGGTAAAGTAAATTCTAAATTCATAATCGTTTGAAATAACTTTCTTAATAAATAATTTGAGTTTTATTTATGTTTTATTTATTAATCCATAATATAGAGCATAACGTAGGAAAGTAAGGGCAATGAATTTTAGACGATCATCGTAGATGGACTTTAATGAACCAGAAACTTTAGGTTTTGCATTAATTTATAGTTAGGAAATGGGGCTCAGTAGACAGCGTCATGATAAGCAGAAGTGGTTTATCATGACTTCGCTAATATGGTTAAAATAGGCGTAAGGAAATGGTAGAATGGGTTGTAAGCACTTCCGGTAGAAATGATAACATTTTTGTAACTAGTGGGAATTATTGGGTCGAATAGTGGAAGTGTAACAAACGGGAATTTTATATTTTTTAGGTAGTATTCGTTTAAAGATTCTGATAATATACACTTGAATTATGTTTCAGAAGTTCAATTATAGGAAGTATTTCAGGTTTTCTAAATTAGGTTAATATGAGTTGTTTTGTGGGGATTTACGTTTAGATTGCAGTAAATAGTAGGATAATGGATATTCCAATTTACTACATTGATCGCGTATTGAGTCGGTGTTAGTTAGGAATTGTCTCATTACTTTAAAAGGATTTGGATTACTACATTATCACAACGTACGGGTTCTACCACTATTAGGAAACGATCACTTGGCCATATCAAATCTAAAACATACAACAAATTTAGGTTAAACTTAGATTATTTCTAGGTTCTTTTTATCAAAAAACTTAGGTTAATTTTAGGTTCTTTCTATCGGTATTGATTCTTGCTATCGGTTATTTAATTGCAATTTATAGGATATTTAAATTTAGGTATTAAAGTTAAGTTGGTTATTAAAAATACAATTATATGAATTTAGGGGGGAATAGAGGGGGGGGGGCTTTTACAGTACCTACCCTTTTTAAACATTTTTCATAAAGTATTTCGTATCATTGGCTAAATACAAATAATAAGTGATCAAACTACTTACCTGACGTTCGATCATTATTGTACGAAGTGCTTCGTTCGAAGACATAGAACTTTTAACATGCAGCAGTCCCATTTGCTGGCAACATAAACGCAACTTTAGAGCCTCCATAGAGCCCTAAAACAAAAAACTAAACACACCCTAGTCTATGTCACGCGTTCTGTCAAAGTCACTTTCTTCAGAGCTTGTACTCAACTTTACCCATGGGTAGGGTGGGAAGGGTGTGTATGTCTTCGAACGAAGCACTTCGTACAATAATGATCGAACGTCAGGTAAGTAGTTTGATCACTTATTGTACATCGTGCATTCGTTCGAAGACATAGAACTTTTAACATGCAGATGTTCAGAGACAATTAATGGTAAAGTTGAGATAAGAATTAAGTATTAAAATGTTTGTTGTAATAAAAACAGTTGTTTCATTTTAATCGCCTTAATAAATGTAATTATTGTAATCCAGTAGTGATAGGTTGGTACCTTCGTAATTAGTTACCATTAAATAATTATTTCTTAATTCTGTAGGTAGTGATTTCCATAAAATCCATTCACTCCAGTATATATTGGCTGCGTGGCCAGTCACACTCAAGTTATCAAGGATTTCTAAACTGTTATTTTTACTTTAAACAATAAAATCAGTCAATTATTGATAATGAATGAATCGCCTAAGTAAAAATTATTAATAATCAGTGGAGTGTAGTTTGGCACACACATAAAATTGGCTACAACGTAATATAAATTACACTACATTACACTACTTATTATAATTATGTAGTGTAATTCTTGTACCTAGGGCTACAAGCTTAAAATTTTGTAGTATTATAATTATGTTTTGTCATTGATCATAGCATTGGAAAATTGTCCCGGAGCATTAGCTATGGGTCTGCTATAAATTTTTGTAAATGTTGACGAGCTATTAGTCCAACCCGCTGTTCGTCTTATTATCTCCAAGAAACACATCTTTTAATTTAAAGTTGTCAAAAGTAATAATTTTTTTTTTTTTTTTACGTGTTTTTGAGTACGACCGGTAGTATCCCCTACCTAGTCTGTGACAAGATGTCAGTTTCTTTAACGCATCTATTAATTGTTGTTCAATGACAATATCAAATGATTTATTTATATTGTTTGAAATATTTTATGAGGCATAATATTCAAGGTACTTTTTTGCTGGGCAGATTTTATTATTCAGATAATTGCAAGTATAAGATAGGCTTGACTTACCCTGGAGCAGACTAAGATTTATGACATGAACCCCTTCATTATGAAATGAAGTGTTAGAGTTTTATTAATGACAAGGTTTGTGCTCCCTATGCTGTACCTACTCAATGCTAGTAGTATTACAGGTTAAACTTGGTGACTGATTGTGTGTCCAGGTCTGTAAGACACAGAACTATTATAGAACCCCGTGGTTTGGTATTTTGCCAAAAGTGGATTTTTAAATTTATAGGATCCTTCATAATCTCTTTTAAATGGTCATCATCCCCAATTTTAGAGTTGTTAATTTGTGATATTGCTGATTTACAGAGCCATAAGCCTCTCCGGATTTAAATAATTTTGTTAGAAATTAAATAAGATTCGGTACTGAAGGTATAAATGGATCTATATTTCTCTCTTGGCTAAATATCTGCCCCAGATCCTACATCATATTGATTTAACATGTTCCATGTAAGAAAGCATAGCATGTTGGTGGAATGGTCTGTCTCAATCTCAACCATGCTTGCTTGATAGAACTCCTGCAATCAGTGTAAGCTATTTGTGCAGGGGAGGGATGTCTCTGAAAGAAGAGTGCAATCAATCTTTTTCAGTTTGAAAACATCATTAAGTCTGAATATGGCATGGTTTGTATAACTAGCCAACCTGGCTGAGACGACCAATATGGAACTATAATTATTTTTGTAGTTGTAAAGTTTCTAATTTTTGCATATATTTTAATATTAAGCTTAAGTGGGGTAAAAGCATAAAAGAAATATTGGAACTGGTTTACAGTAAAGGCATCACATTTACTTGGTATCTGGATCTGGGTCGCCAAGGTATATAAGTGACATTTAGCTTCAACCCTAGATGCAAACAAATTTGTGTTGGGTTAATAGTTTTCTGTGACTATTTATCGGCATCTGTTATCTGATGATTTCGACGGGCCTGATAGCTCAGTTGGTAGTATCCCTGCTTTCTGAACTGAGGGCTGTGGGATCGATTCCTACCCAAACATTTGTGTGATGAACATAGATGTTTGTTCTGTGTCTGGGTGTTATATTGTATTCTATGTATGTATTTACAAACAAAAAAGTATATAAATATTGTATCAGTTATCTGATTCCCATAGTACAAGCTATGCTTAGTATGGGGCTAGATGGCACTGTGTGAAATATCCACACATATTTATTTATTTATTATTTACTCATACTAAAATGTGGATATATTTAATGTTTCATAAAGAATTTTAAACTGAGAAATATTGTTAATAATTCCAAAAATTAAAATTATGTGATAAGCTTCGCAAAATGTGTGTTTTGTGTGTGCTTCTTGTTTCCACATTCCATTTATTTTTCGACTATAGTCACGTGTACATCCTGTTCTATTTGCATCAATAATGATTTCATCATTATATATTATTTATCAATTTATTTATTATATTTTTAATACTGTTGGCCCACCAAGACAGATCAAGTTTACCCCTTAGGGAATATCATAGCATAGGTCCCTCCCTTGACTTAGCTTTGTGGTGCTCTAGGAGTGCAGAGCACACTGTAATCAAAGTACCTATAATCTTGGCAAGATCTCATGTGCAACATCCATTTAGTGAAGGTGTCTTTGTATTGAGTTATTTTTGATATTCTTTTGTGCCTAGGTAACTGTACTGGTATAGTTCTCTGGTGTCAAATATAAAACCCCAAAATTGACAACTTTCTATGGGTTAAATAATGTTTTCATAAAAGTTTTATAACTAACTCAAGGCAAGTAACCATTACTTGTTTCATAATTTGGACTGATTTGTATACTAGTCTATAACTTATATGTACTGGTCCACACCATTATCATTACTTTTGTAATTATACATTGGGTAATGGGTGCTATATAAATTATAGCAGAGCATTAAATGAATAAATCCATTTTAATATGAGCTGTGGTCGGATATTTTGATTAACAAGATAGATAGATTGCATCCTAAGATTGCACCCATATTTTAGCGTATTATACAAAATATACTAATATGTTAGACATATTAGTATAAATTGAGGTCAAGCCCCGTTTGTGATTCAACTTTTTCTTATACTAATTAATCTGTGGATTATGGTGAGTAGGCAATACTGCCATAAAAATCATAAGTATTTTATTGGCATTGCATAATTTTTGAAGTTGAATTAAGAAAGAAATTATCTGAAATCACATACCCATACCATACGGGTTAAAATAAAATGTACAGTCTTTGCACTTTTCTCCAACAGTTCAGATATTGGGACAATCATTGGTATGACTCACCTCTATGGACAAGCAGTTGTCTTGGCCTGAGTTGGTTTCAGTCGCTTTCACTCCACTGGTAGGGTGGCTTGTAATAGCTGGTAATAGCACTTTTTGGCTAGAGTTGTAATGTTTTTCAAGAAATTGAAGGCTAGGTTTTCTTATGTCTATACCTGCGTCAACCTTTGGTGGTAGCCAGGCACACCATTTGTGTTTTCTTTATGGCCTTTTTTATAATATTAAGCAGTGTGCCTTTGAGGTTTTAATTTTTCCAATTAGATTATTTATCCTCTTTTTTAATTAAGAGTAATGTGGTATTTCCTAATATAGATAGGCCAATAGCCGGCTGTGTTGATTCCGATTCGAATTTGTTGTCTCAATTAGTTACAGAATCAGTTAGAGAACTGTTTATTTCAAGATTCACCTTTATTGCCTGCATTAGGGTACAGTTTTGTGGTATCAGTTGATTCATTAATTTTTGTTTATTTTTCTTTTGTAATAAAGACTTAAGAACTGCGGTCAGT
The DNA here is from genome assembly GCA_963580505.1 of Ennomos erosarius. Taxonomy (NCBI): domain Eukaryota; kingdom Metazoa; phylum Arthropoda; class Insecta; order Lepidoptera; family Geometridae; genus Ennomos; species Ennomos erosarius. Next base: position 4,211,817 of record OY757000.1, read on the forward strand.
CCAGATGTGGTCTTTCTTTCATTTATTGGTGGTCCATATTTAGGCTGCTTTAGGCGTTAGGTCTCCTAATGCCAATAGTATGTCTTGACTGGTAGATGGTAAACTTCCACCTCAATTTCAATGCTCAAGGCTGTCGGTTGTCGCTGCGGTGATTTGTTGTTTTATTTCTCTTTTCGTTCTTTATATATTAATTCAGGGGAATTATTAATTTTACATTATTCCTTCTGCGCTACTGCCTGAAACTCTGGAACTCTAGATCATTTACAATACAGTACCCTGTGGGGCCATAAGATCATGATGGTAATAATGAGCTATTAATACTAGGCCCAAAGTGAAAGACTCATTGCCACATTGTGTGACTGCAGCCAATTAGGTAACATGAGCCATTGAAACTTAGACCAGGTACAAGCCGACAGTGGTAAAGCTTTGAAAGCTACTTTTACATAATAGATCTCTTGTCTTCATGTCGCATATGAAATCCAACAGTCATACCTACGTTGACACATCTGGCGTGCCACCCGTGTCTTCGGTTTTTAAACTAGATATAGGCAGATAGTGGTAGAGCTTTGAAAGCTACCTTTACATCATAGATTTCTTGTCTTCATGTCGCGTATGAAACCCAAGAGTCTCAACCACGTCGACATATTTCGTGTGCCGCCCGTGTCTTCAGTTTTTTCACCAGGTATGAGCAGACAGTGGTAGGTAAAGCTTTGAATAACTACCTTTACGTCATAGATCTCTTGTCCTCATATCGCGTATGAAACCCAAGAGTCACAACCACGTCGACACATCTCGTGTGCCACCCGTGTCTTCGGTTTTTTCACCAGGTATGAGCAGACAGTGGTAGGTAAGGCTTTGAAAAACTATCTTTACGTCATAGATCTCTTGTCTTCATATCGCGTATGAAACCCAAGAGTCACAACCACGTCGACACATCTCGTGTGCCACCCGTGTCTTCGGTTTTTACACCAAGCATAACCTCGACGTGTGCCACCCATTTTGAGGTTATGAAGAAACCGGCTGTCTTCCTCTTTTTATTTGCATCTCCGAATCTGATTTCAGTTCCTGATCATTCTTTACCTGGGATACTGGCTTCCTACGGATATAAAATATCGTAGTCTTACCATTGTAGTATTGTTTGGTGTTAAGTCTTTGGTGTTAAGTTATTATTTTCTTTAGGTAATATTTCACATATTCCGTCCCTTAGGACGCTTTGGCTGAAAAATAATATCCCTGAACTCGTTTTCTTAATAATTTTAGTAGAAAAATACAAAGTTAAAGAAAATTAAATAAATAACAATTGCGTGTTTTGCCACGCAAATTAGGACAAGTGACTTTGACAGGACGCGTGACATAGACTAGGGTGTGTTTAGTTTTTTGTTTTAGGGCTCTATGGAGGCTCTAAAGTTGCGTTTATGTTGCCAGCAAATGGGACTGCTGCATGTTAAAAGTTCTATGTCTTCGAACGAATGCACGATGTACAATAGAATGCACACCGGCTTACTGCCAAAATAAAAATGATTTTAAAATGCGTAGCAATGGCAAGGGTCTATAACTTAAGTAGCTATAAGTACTACAGGTACCTTAAAACTTCCTTGGGGTCTATCAAGAATGTAGCAGTAGCGCAAAAATAATATGAACTACATATTTAGAATGGTAACGTGTAGTAAGTTTATGTGCCCGACGGTTTTGCGTGGGTTCGATTCGTACCCGGGACAAACATTTGTGTGATGAACATGTTTGTTCTGCGTCTGGGTGTTATATTGTATTCTATGTATGTATTTACAAACAAAAAAGTATATAAGTATTATATCCGTTATCTGGTTCCCATAGTACAAGCTATGCTTAGTTTGGGGCTAGATGGCGCTGTGTGAAATGTCCACACATAATTATAAAAAAAAATTGTAAATAATAAATTTAACCTGATCGCCAATAAAGAACATTGCTCCCGCCAAAACCCTATGAATCGAAAACTTGAATAAAAAAGTTAATTACGTAAGCTTCAATATTGGCTAAGTATGATAATCGCGTGAAGCCTAATGAATGATTATAAAAAGTCTAAGAACCTACCCTATTAAACAGTTTTCATAAAATACTTCTATGTATGTATTTACAAACAAAAAAGTATATAAATATTGTATCAGTTATCTGATTCCCATAGTACAAGCTATGCTTAGTATGGGGCTAGATGGCACTGTGTGAAATATCCACACATATTTATTTATTTATTATTTACTCATACTAAAATGTGGATATATTTAATGTTTCATAAAGAATTTTAAACTGAGAAATATTGTTAATAATTCCAAAAATTAAAATTATGTAATAAGCTTCGCAAAATGTGTGTTTTGTGTGTGCTTCTTGTTTCCACATTCCATTTATTTTTCGACTATAGTCACGTGTACATCCTGTTCTATTTGCATCAATAATGATTTCATCATCATATATTATTTATCAATTTATTTATTATATTTTTAATACTGTTGGCCCACCAAGACAGATCAAGTTTACCCCTTAGGGAATATCATAGCATAGGTCCCTCCCTTGACTTAGCTTTGTGGTGCTCTAGGAGTGCAGAGCACACTGTAATCAAAGTACCTATAATCTTGGCAAGATCTCATGTGCAACATCCATTTAGTGAAGGTGTCTTTGTATTGAGTTATTTTTGATATTCTTTTGTGCCTAGGTAACTGTACTGGTATAGTTCTCTGGTGTCAAATATAAAACCCCAAAATTGACAACTTTCTATGGGTTAAATAATGTTTTCATAAAAGTTTTATAACTAACTCAAGGCAAGTAACCATTACTTGTTTCATAATTTGGACTGATTTGTATACTAGTCTATAACTTATATGTACTGGTCCACACCATTATCATTACTTTTGTAATTATACATTGGGTAATGGGTGCTATATAAATTATAGCAGAGCATTAAATGAATAAATCCATTTTAATATGAGCTGTGGTCGGATATTTTGATTAACAAGATAGATAGATTGCATCCTAAGATTGCACCCATATTTTAGCGTATTATACAAAATATACTAATATGTTAGACATATTAGTATAAATTGAGGTCAAGCCCCGTTTGTGATTCAACTTTTTCTTATACTAATTAATCTGTGGATTATGGTGAGTAGGCAATACTGCCATAAAAATCATAAGTATTTTATTGGCATTGCATAACTTTTGAAGTTGAATTAAGAAAGAAATTATCTGAAATCACATACCCATACCATACGGGTTAAAATAAAATGTACAGTCTTTGCACTTTTCTCCAACAGTTCAGATATTGGGACAATCATTGGTATGACTCACCTCTATGGACAAGCAGTTGTCTTGGCCTGAGTTGGTTTCAGTCGCTTTCACTCCACTGGTAGGGTGGCTTGTAATAGCTGGTAATAGCACTTTTTGGCTGGAGTTGTAATGTTTTTCAAGAAATTGAAGGCTAGGTTTTCTTATGTCTATACCTGCGTCAACCTTTGGTGGTAGCCAGGCACACCATTTGTGTTTTCTTTATGGCCTTTTTTATAATATTAAGCAGTGTGCCTTTGAGGTTTTAATTTTTCCAATTAGATTATTTATCCTCTTTTTTAATTAAGAGTAATGTGGTATTTCCTAATATAGATAGGCCAATAGCCGGCTGTGTTGATTCCGATTCGAATTTGTTGTCTCAATTAGTTACAGAATCAGTTAGAGAACTGTTTATTTCAAGATTCACCTTTATTGCCTGCATTAGGGTACAGTTTTGTGGTATCAGTTGATTCATTAATTTTTGTTTATTTTTCTTTTGTAATAAAGACTTAAGAACTGCGGTCAGTCCAGATGTGGTCTTTCTTTCATTTATTGGTGGTCCATATTTAGGCTGCTTTAGGCGTTAGGTCTCCTAATGCCAATAGTATGTCTTGACTGGTAGATGGTAAACTTCCACCTCAATTTCAATGCTCAAGGCTGTCGGTTGTCGCTGCGGTGATTTGTTGTTTTATTTCTCTTTTCGTTCTTTATATATTAATTCAGGGGAATTATTAATTTTACATTATTCCTTCTGCGCTACTGCCTGAAACTCTGGAACTCTAGATCATTTACAATACAGTACCCTGTGGGGCCATAAGATCATGATGGTAATAATGAGCTATTAATACTAGGCCCAAAGTGAAAGACTCATTGCCACATTGTGTGACTGCAGCCAATTAGGTAACATGAGCCATTGAAACTTAGACCAGGTACAAGCCGACAGTGGTAAAGCTTTGAAAGCTACTTTTACATAATAGATCTCTTGTCTTCATGTCGCATATGAAATCCAACAGTCATACCTACGTTGACACATCTGGCGTGCCACCCGTGTCTTCGGTTTTTAAACTAGATATAGGCAGATAGTGGTAGAGCTTTGAAAGCTACCTTTACATCATAGATTTCTTGTCTTCATGTCGCGTATGAAACCCAAGAGTCTCAACCACGTCGACATATTTCGTGTGCCGCCCGTGTCTTCAGTTTTTTCACCAGGTATGAGCAGACAGTGGTAGGTAAAGCTTTGAATAACTACCTTTACGTCATAGATCTCTTGTCCTCATATCGCGTATGAAACCCAAGAGTCACAACCACGTCGACACATCTCGTGTGCCACCCGTGTCTTCGGTTTTTTCACCAGGTATGAGCAGACAGTGGTAGGTAAGGCTTTGAAAAACTATCTTTACGTCATAGATCTCTTGTCTTCATATCGCGTATGAAACCCAAGAGTCACAACCACGTCGACACATCTCGTGTGCCACCCGTGTCTTCGGTTTTTACACCAAGCATAACCTCGACGTGTGCCACCCATTTTGAGGTTATGAAGAAACCGGCTGTCTTCCTCTTTTTATTTGCATCTCCGAATCTGATTTCAGTTCCTGATCATTCTTTACCTGGGATACTGGCTTCCTACGGATATAAAATATCGTAGTCTTACCATTGTAGTATTGTTTGGTGTTAAGTCTTTGGTGTTAAGTTATTATTTTCTTTAGGTAATATTTCACATATTCCGTCCCTTAGGACGCTTTGGCTGAAAAATAATATCCCTGAACTCGTTTTCTTAATAATTTTAGTAGAAAAATACAAAGTTAAAGAAAATTAAATAAATAACAATTGCGTGTTTTGCCACGCAAATTAGGACAAGTGACTTTGACAGGACGCGTGACATAGACTAGGGTGTGTTTAGTTTTTTGTTTTAGGGCTCTATGGAGGCTCTAAAGTTGCGTTTATGTTGCCAGCAAATGGGACTGCTGCATGTTAAAAGTTCTATGTCTTCGAACGAATGCACGATGTACAATAGAATGCACACCGGCTTACTGCCAAAATAAAAATGATTTTAAAATGCGTAGCAATGGCAAGGGTCTATAACTTAAGTAGCTATAAGTACTACAGGTACCTTAAAACTTCCTTGGGGTCTATCAAGAATGTAGCAGTAGCGCAAAAATAATATGAACTACATATTTAGAATGGTAACGTGTAGTAAGTTTATGTGCCCGACGGTTTTGCGTGGGTTCGATTCGTACCCGGGACAAACATTTGTGTGATGAACATGTTTGTTCTGCGTCTGGGTGTTATATTGTATTCTATGTATGTATTTACAAACAAAAAAGTATATAAGTATTATATCCGTTATCTGGTTCCCATAGTACAAGCTATGCTTAGTTTGGGGCTAGATGGCGCTGTGTGAAATGTCCACACATAATTATAAAAAAAATTTGTAAATAATAAATTTAACCTGATCGCCAATAAAGAACATTGCTCCCGCCAAAACCCTATGAATCGAAAACTTGAATAAAAAAGTTAATTACGTAAGCTTCAATATTGGCTAAGTATGATAATCGCGTGAAGCCTAATGAATGATTATAAAAAGTCTAAGAACCTACCCTATTAAACAGTTTTCATAAAATACTTCGTATCATTGACTAAATACAAATTTTGTCTAATGCCAAAATAAAAAAGATTTTACAATGCGTAGCAAAAGCAAGGGTCAATAAATTAAGTACCTATAGGCACAGATTACTGAAAATGCTACTACTATAGGTTAAGCTATAGGTACTATAAATACAATTTTTTACATACTTATTACGAATGGAAATGCGTAGTAGATTTTTGAAAATTAATACATAATACCAGATCGCCAATAAAGAATTTTGCCCTCGCCAGAACCCAATAAATCGAAAACATGAATAATAATTTTAGTTATGTTTCAATATTGGCTAAATATGATAGCGCGTGAAGGCTTAAAACTTATAATAAAAAGTCTAAAAAGTTTTTAGTTTTCGAAATTCCTTGTTCTCTGTGTCGTGCTCATATTCAAGAAGGTTCTCATACTTATCCTCTTTTTTAGTTTGGACCACAGATTAACGAAAAACTAATCTTTATGTAATACATATTATGACTTCCTTGGGTATAGGTACTTACATAATGAACAGATTATTTTTCTCTAATCTGCTTGCATCGAGCGCAGACGAAGTTATCGCGCGATGTATTTCGCCGTAGCCCGAAAAGTGTGATACACTGCCGGTAATGCAGGCGCGCCAATTGTTATTTACTGTTTTTTGTCTTTTAAGTTATAAATAAAAACATGCATTAAATTATTTCCTTAGTCCTTAGTGCTTACTAAACCTCCGCTGTCCGTCTGTCTGTCTGTCTGTTCATCAGTCACCAGGATGTACTCATGAATCGTGATAATTAGACAGTTGAATTTTTCACAGATGATATATTTCTGTAGCCACTATAACAACCGTGATCCGTATTCAAAGGGACAGATATACAGACAAATAAAAAAAACTGATTTTACTTCATATTGATAAAGAATTATAAATTAAAACTATTAAAATTTATTTTTGTAATCGCAAATAATACTCTCACAGTTTTTAAAACATATTTATTTGCCGACATGTAATATAACTACCACTAGGTGGTCCGACGACTTTGTGAAAGCCGCGGGGAGCCGATGGATGCAGGAGGCGAGCAGCCGCTCTAAGTGGCGCTCCCGGGGGGAGGCCTATGTTCAGCAGTGGACGTCTTCACGCTGTTAATGATGATGATGATGATGATGAAATATAACGCTACTGCTTCCTCCATTTTATTTAGCCCACGTCGTCGGTCGCGCAGCAGGCAAACAAATTGACTGTGTGATGTTTTCGCACGCCAACTCAACAGCGAAGGTTCGGGAGTATATGAAGCCGCGCCATAATAGTAACAGAATTTTATTCTTTAATCTGTGCATCCGGATAAACCCGAGATAAAATTACCGTCAGTAGCACGCAGTAACATTTTTTTACTCTCATCTATGATTAGTAGCCAAAATAAAACATACCTTTTGACACTGGCTAAATACCTACACTATGTGTGAAGCCAAAATACAAGAAAAAAAACTTACCTTGAAGCCTTCAAGCGGCCATCTTGTTAAAATCTCGTTCCGTTCCATAATGAAATCTTAATCATTTTTACCAAACAAACAATTAACGATATTTAAAATTTAATATATCCTATGTTTTGCGCCGGGTTTTTATAAGCTTATTAGTGGAAACCGCATGAAAATCCGTTCAGTATTTTCGGAGTTGTGCCGTAACAAACAAACAAACAAACAAACAAACAAACAAACAAACAAACGAACAAACAAATAAACAAACAAACAAACAAACAGACAAAATGTCTAAAAAGTAGCTTAATGTGATCAGCGAAAAATTTCAAGCCAACCTGTGTCATTTTTTTTCGATATCTTGCATTTACAGATATTTTTATCTCTACAGTTTTATCATATTATTATGTATAGATAGATATAGAAGATAGATATATAGATACTTAAATGTAATTCTCAAAGTCCTGACTGACTGACTATATTATTTTGGCTCCACACATAGTGTATTTAGTGTGAAGAATTGCAATGTTTTTATCGTTATAGAATATTTCACGTAAAGTCAAGTCTTAGTCATAGTCATAATCCAGTCAGTTAGGTAGTCATAGTCCAGTCTAAGTCATGCTCTAGTGAAGTGGTGGCAACTTTACTAGAAGCTTCTATGGCATTTTGGAAGCAACACGAAAAACCACGTTTCACCACACGCACTTAATGCGTAAAATGCCACCAATTTTAAACATCAAAAAAAGCACATGTTTTGAGAGATAAGATAATACAATGTACCGATGTGAACTTTTCCGCGATCCCGCCAAAACTCCCGTATAATAGTGTAAAAGTGCTATGAATATGTGTACCTATATATCATCATCATCATCATCATTAACAGCCTGAAGACGTCCACTGCAGAACATAGGCCTCCCCCCGGGAGCGCCACTTAGAGCGGCTGCTCGCCTCCTGCATCCATCGGCTCCCCGCGGCTTTCACCAGGTCGTCGATCCACCTAGTGGGGGGCCGGCCTACGTTGCGTCTCCAGTTCGTGGTCGCCACTCGAGAACCTTTCTCCCCATCGGTTGTCAGTTCTACGAGCGATGTGGCCTGCCCATTACCTATATATATTTGCAATAAAATACTTGATTTTGATAGGTCGGTACATAAGCTTTCGGCCCAGGGGGGGGGGGGCAACAGGCAACAGCTTGTTATGGTAGTATTTGGTCAGAATAACAAGGAAAATTCCTAATTAAGTACTCGCGCCAAGAACCAAGTTTGCAGCCTTGCATAACAAATAACTAGCTAGCTAGAGCAAGCAATGAGGTGTGGTGAGTCTTGAGCACATATTTTTGTGAACTCAATTATTTAGGTAGTTACACCTAACTACCTACCTACCTAAGTAATTGAGTTTGACTTTGACATGTATATCTACCTAATTCGCACGAGAACAATGCGGGCAAAGCCACGGCTAATCAGCATTAATTCAGACTGATATGTACTGTACCCAACCAATTCAAAAGTAAGTAAGATAATTAAATTACAGAACAGCTTTATAAACAGTGGCAATAATTAAAGCAATTATTTTTGAAGCATCTTTTTTACTTTTTCACGTTTAGTTATCAACGATCAACAGTGTTCAATCTTTCCAAATAAATATAAAGTGTAATTAAACAAAATATTACATTGTTCGTAACTGTTTGTTTGAAATCAGTCCAGAATACCTACTTATATTTATATGGGCGAACGAGAATAATTTCTCATTATCCCGGGCACAAGAAGAAAAGAAAATCCCATAGCTATTGGGGTCTATGGAGCAAGACGTGGGGGACAATGGGAACAAGCCCAGCCCCCCTATCACGAACGAGCTAGCAGCGCTGCTGACGCGCGTCTGCCGCTCAACTGCTGTCAAAATTGTATGAAAATTGACAGCAGTTGAGCGGGAGACGCGCGTCAGCAGCGCTACTAGCTCGCAGATGTCAATAGGCTCGGTGACCTCGTCCCATCATCCCCCTTTCTGATTTTGTTTTTTATTTGTGCCATCATCCATACAAATTGTTCCCTTTTTCCCTTTTTGAGATTCTGTATGTTTTATTAGTTGATTGCCCAGTTTCATTGTTAATTAACCCATTTAAATGTTGGTCAATATATTAGTAATACCCCATATAATATAATATCTACAGTACAGAATCTGTACGTTTACAACGGAATAACTCGGGCTATTTTACAGATTTTTTTTTCCTGCATAACGCACGATTATCAAGCGACTTTTATTGCATGTTGGCGAAGTATTGGGCAAAATGAATACACTGGACACTAACTGGTCACGCACGCGACACGATCACTAGGTACTTACATTTTTTTCACGTTCGGGCTATTTTTGAGATGAGACCCAATGGTAATGCTAAGACCACTACTTCCCCACACCGTGTAGTCCCGGCAAGCTAATATAGGACCTATCTTATCCCGTGGGTGCCTTAATAGCCGGCTAGAGGAATTATTCCGGGATTCCCGGGAAGGAGCAGCAGAAGTTTCCTACCACAGATATTTAACCCCGGACAAAAGTCCAGGGCTTGAAGTCTGCTATTTCAATTGTGTCATAATGGTTCATGAATGGTGCCATAATGACAGATTTTAACACTAAGGGTAGTCTACTTATGGTTTTTAGACTACCATTAGTGTCAAAATCTGTCATCATGGCACGAATCATGGACCATTATGACCGAATTGAAATAGCAGACTTCATGCCCTGTAAGGCGGTAGGTCACAAGCCGCCTGGTACCCCTCCCTAATATTAAGCGTCTAACGTATCGTTTTATGACGGAGGCCTATGTTCAGCAGCGGACATATTTCGAGCCGACGATCACTGTTCCCACAGAGCTATGAAACAAATGAAACAAAACTACATTCTGCAATAAATGATATTCTACTCTATTCTAATGACGCTACGAGAGCGTTTTTTTTGCTCCGTGACTGTTCCAATCTCGCGACAGATGGTTATTAAAAACCTTTCTCCCCAAAAGTGGAATACCAACTTAAGTTTGAGAATCTATAGCCGTATGTAAATACGTAAAGTTAATATATATTACGTTACTTACGCGATATATATTAATTATCGGTAGTTAATAATCAAGACAAGCCTTCCAATAAGGATGTACGTAGTGTTGTTAATTTTCTTAGCAGCATTATGCTTTATTGTCCTAAAGAAAACGATGGGGCCAGAGCCGCCGCTGTCAACAGACTGTGGTTGGCCTATTGTAGGACATACGTTTGCGTTACTCAAGAATCCAGTAGGTAAGTTATTTCAAATACCTACAGGGGAGAACAGAGGACAGCCTTCGTGGTGGTTGAGCAGGTCGGCTCAAAACCCGGAGGCGGCGGGTTCGATTCTCGTGACAGGACATGTATTTGTGCAGAGGAAAAATAGCGCAGATATTTGTTCTGTATCTGGGCGTTATGTATCTATGTATGGATCCAGGATCCAGGATAGTTGGGCGATATATACTGGGTGTAATTGAATTCATTAGCATCCTTTGAAACTAGGTATTACTCCTGATACCGGTCACGTGTGAACCAAAATTTTTGAATTCTAACACATTGGTTTGGTAATAATAATATATCCAAAAAATTTAATAACTTAATCAAATACTACAATACAAAATTTAATTAAAATAATTAATTACTGTTTTTAATTAGTACATACAAGGTATAAAAACGTTTAAATGTATCAAAATCATCCGTGCCAACTGCGTTAGGCGCCGCGGCAATCTTCATAATTTTCAATAAAAATTATTTCATTTACACTCTTTACTCTTTAATAATCATCTATAAATGATGTACCATCATGGGCTCAATTTATGCTAATGAATTAAATTACATCCTGTATAGACAATAGGCAGCACCATTCTCCTCAGTACCTATATATTAAAATATTCTGCGATTACTAAGCCGCCTGTGAAGCGTTGTGATTATGGCAAATCCTCCTATGATAAGCGCCTAAAGTGGCGATTGATGGGGATCTATGGTTTCGCGCGTTTCGCGTTGACGACGCTGCCCAGCTTGCTGCCGCTTTACAGACGCGCAAAGCGTTACACGCTTTGGTGTGGTTGGAGCTTTATAAGAGCAGCGAGCTCCATTAATGGATAAATTATGGATGTAAATTATAATTTAATTTTTACCCATTTCAGATCTACACAAGATACTATTAAAGATGTCACAAATGGGTCTAAAACAGGGAACCACAGTCAAAATAGTGCGCATCGGAATTTTAGAAATATATGGTAGGTACATTACCTTACCTCGTTGTTTTTCACTGAGTACAACCTGTACTCAGTGACAGACAACGAGGTAAGGTACTACAACCAGGGCGGTTATTCTCTATGAAAACACAGATTCCACACGATACGAAACCACGTCGTTATCGTGTCTTGTTCAAATCGTGTCACAGCGTTAGATATACCTTCACTTTACATTAAAGTTATCTTTATTTTGAATAAAATATATTGACATAAGATCTTTTGATGTGTTGATGTTTCGGAACGCGTCTCGGTAAAACATATGATTTTTGACAGTTCAAATCGCGCCAATCCCAAATTCATTTCGCGCGGTTTTGTTTTCGTTTCATAAAGAATAGAGTTTTGCAGATTTCTTATGTAAGACAAGGAATTCGAGTGGTTTTGAAGTAAGGAATCGATACGGAATAAGGGCTCTTAACAAAAACATGTACATAAAGCGGCTCTGCAAATTACCCCTAAGTGATACTTACTTATAAAAAAAACTAAAAAATTAGTACCTACTTAACAAAAATTATTCGTATTTGAAATTGTTACATATTTTTAGAGCATAGTCTGTCAATCAACAACTATCCATTTTCTATCGTATGCATGCGCACAAAATTGCTTTAATAGATGATTTAATTATCATCCCTTCCGCTCGGTTTGGTCCACTTTTTAAATTTTCCATTTCCAATCAGCAGGGCGCGTGGTTTCACCCCTAAGTAACTAGGTATAAGTAGTTTAAATATTACTTTCTTAATACTTAGGGTAAAGTTAATCTTATGGGAATGATTTTAAAGTGTACCTAAACCACACTTCAGGTACCTATATCTATAAAGATATTATAGTATAATAGTACCTATAGTTAGTATAGTCCTTAAAATTTTAGCAACCAGCTTTAAGCTGGTTGTTTTTAATTTTTTAACCTAATATCTTTAAAGTTAATCTTGCTTGAATTTAAGTAGTTTTGCATATCTGTAACTTAGTTTCACTTATAGGTAGGTATCTTACCTACCCTGTGCTTTACCTATGTAACGTAGGTTCCTCTATTTTCAGGAGTGATAGACCCAGAATGCGCCTACCAGTTGCTAAACTCGTGTTTGCAAAAGGATCTCTTTTATGATTATTTCAAACCATGGATAGGTGAAGGGCTTGTTACAGCTACAGGTTCGTACCATTATAGTCATTAGCATACCTTAGAACATGAACATGCTGTTTTGTTTTATTATTCACATGTAGAACATGGGTGGTAAAGATCAAAAAATAGAAAGAAATTTCAGTGAATTTTAGTAATTTTGTTACCTCATTCTTGGCCGCACTAACTTTGTCCCACAGACGGAAAAATTGATTAAAAATTGAATTTTCTGTTTTGGTAAATTATAATAACAATCGTCATTATCATCATCAACATTCTGAAGACGACCACTGCTGAACATTTATACTGGGTGTAATTGAATTCATTAGCATCCTTTGAAACTACTCCAGATACCGGTCACGTGTGGACCAAAATTTTTTAATTCTAACACATTGGTTTGGTAATAAAAAAAATTTAAAAAAATGGAATAACTTACTTAATCAAATGCTACAATACAAAATTTAATTAAAATAATGAAGTACTGTTTTTAATTAGTACATACAAGGTATAAAAACGTTTAGATGTATCAAAATCATCCGTGCCAACTGCGTTAGGCGCCACGGCAATCTTCATAATTTTCAATAAAAATATTTTCATTTACACTGTTTACTCTTTAATAATCATCTATAAATTATGTACTACCATGGGCTCAATTTATGCTAATGAATTAAATTGCATCCTGTATATTAGGCCTCCCCAAAGAGCGCTTCTTTGAGCGGCTGCTTGCCTCCTGCATCCATCCGGCCCGCAGCTTTCACCAGATCGTCGGTCCACCTAGTGAGGGTAGACTTGCGCTACGTCTTCCGGTTCGTGGTCGCCACTCGAGAACCTTTCTTCCCCATCGTTTGTATATTCTACGAGCGATATGTGGCCTGCCCAAATGCCCATTACCCTATATCCACTGAGCACAAATAAGAAAATACGATACAATTTTCAATACTCTGTGGCTTTTATCGGTCGGTTTTAGTTCTCCTGCGGGTCTCCTCGTTCTAGTTCAGGAAAACACCGAGCATTGCTCTCTCCATAGCTCACTGGGCAACTTTGAGCTTACTAATGAGGCCTACAGTAAGACACCACGTCTCAGTTCCATAAATAAATTTTATTATAGTAATAGTAGATGATAAAACCCTTATTGTCATTAGAAACGATATGGAAGGAGCATCGCAAGCTTCTGAACCCTACATTCAATCAAGAAGTCTTGGACAGCTACTTGTCCGAATTCAACGCGCAAGCCAGATTGCTTGTGAACCAACTGGACGATAAAGCCGGAACAGGACGATTTGATCCTGCACCATATCTTGAACATTCGACGTTGCAGACAATTTGCTGTAAGTTTTTAAGGAAAAAGTATTATGCACCTACTCTGTATGCAGATACAGTAGATATACGTAATACGTATTAGGTATTAGGCATAAGATCTACCTACTTACTTAGGTACTTATACAGTTTTATTATTTTTCAGCTACGGCGATGGGAGTCATTAGTGATGAAAAGGAGAAGGAAATGCGAGAACATTACTTAATAGCTAAGAATAACTTTTCGAGGGGTTTTATAAAGAGAGCTCAGTCGTTTTGGTTGCACAGCGAGTTCATTTACAACATGACCAATCTCCGCAAAATACAGATGAATCACGCAAAAACTCTTCACGCATTGACGAACGCAGTATGTTTTCATATATGATATTTGAGCCAAACCAGCATACATAATTAATTATCATAGTAACAAAATTATTTAGACCTGTGTTACCTATTAGTTAAATAGGTAGGTAGGGTGCCTGCTGCATACCTACTGAATTTTTCAACTGGGTGTGGATAGCCAAATCAGAAACTGGATAGTGGATAGTGTGGTGGTGGTGGTGTAGTGGTGGTGGGTGGTAGTGATAGTGGATTCCTGTACCAATGGAAGAGTTTTGCAAGGATGTTTTGTGTTTTAAGAAGTATCAGGTTTAGATGAGGCGCGAATTACGAACAATTTGTTCCAAATATCAAGATTTTTGTATGTTTTTCTTTGGAAAAGGGTCGCGTCAGACCGACAGACAAACGGACCACAAACTGACTCTATAGAGGTCCTGTTTTTACGTGTTACGGACGGAACCCTCAATCAAATTCAGTTCATTCGAAGTATTCATTTGGGTAGGTAAGTATAGTAGGCAACTACTATGATACTGACAGATACATTGCACGTTTACTTAGTACCTACTACATGCTAAAGTTATTACCTACTTAAAGGAATTATGTTTCTTCTATGATTACCTACTTACATCAATTTATTCTAGGTCATAGAAAAACGTAAGACAGAGATGAAAAATAAACAAGTGAACACTAAACAGACGTTCAAACCATTCCTGGACCTGCTATTAGACATGGAGAGGGATGGAACTTTAACTACCGCAGAAGTTAAGGAAGAAGTTGACACATTCACCTTTACTGGATCCGACACAATATCTATCACTCTCCAAATAGCATTACTGAATATAGGCTCATTCCCCGACGTACAGAGAAAAATTTACGAGGAGTAAGTTTAAAATTGAGTATGGTAATAATTAACGCAACGCACACACGGTAGGGTGGTATATAATTTCTGTTCATAGTAATAGGTAACATCATGAAAAAAGGTAGAAAGATAGCAGATACTTTTGTCAAGTTTTATGACTTTTGGTAGGAAGGTAAAGTTATTCTATTCTATGATTTTCAGATTAAAAGAAGTATTTCATGGATCAGATAGAGATGTGGAGAAGCAAGACATGGTGCATCTGAAGTACTTAGAGGCAGTAATAAGAGAAAGCCTGCGATTGTACCCGGCTATTACCTTAATAGGAAGAACTTTAGACAAAGATGTGCAAATCAGTGAGTACATTTAATACAATTATCTAATGCAAATTACACATGGCGAAAATTAAAAATTTATCACCAGATTACGACATGATAAAGAATATCCCTTACACAAAATATAATATACTAAATAGGCATTGTCATCATCATCATCACCAGCTTGAAGACGTCCACTGTAGAACACAGGCCTCCCCACAGACACTCAGCTGATCAGCCTATTACATGATTTCGATAAAATTAAGAATCTGCGCTTTGAGAATAAGAGATGTGGTGGGAAAATATGACCACTCCATCTCTTCTCGTGGGTGCCGTAAGAGCCGGCTAAGGGAATGGGAAGTAACATTCTCCTCGGCACATTCAGATCTTCTGCAATGACCAATCTTGGTTAACCCGTCCTGGGTTTGCCACTGTCACTAGACTATCACTAGACTAGACATGGTAAGCGTTTAAAGTTGTTTTATAGGGGATGCCAATGTCCAGCAAGGGACGTATTTCTGTCAATAATAAGATATGTATTACTGTGCTTTAAAACTAAAGTCCTCTTTTCCCTCAACAGAAAACTACACACTATATTCGGGTAAAAGATGTTTCATATCTTTATATGCGGTGAACCGACACTCGTCATGGGGTCCGGACGCGGAGGAGTTCCGTCCGGAGCGGTGGCTGGATCCAGCCAACTTGCCAAGCTGCTCTTCCTTAGCTTCGTTTGGTTTAGGAAGACGAAGATGTATAGGTAATTTCAGGTTTCATTCTGAACCACCGCCAGTGAGGTGAGGGCATTTAGGTGGGGGTTAATGGGAATAATCCTCTTTTCACGAAAATGCAGCACATTTCTATATCCGACTAGTTAAGGTACTACTACTTATTATTTACTCTGTGCGAGGGAAACGCGAAAAGGAATAATTCCCAGCAGAATCCCGCACGGTATTTGCCGCTACCCACAACGATAGCGAATAATGCGCTGGTTTGAATGAGCATTTCACAACTTACTGCCAACAACAATTATCACCAGTGGACATCTACCTACATAATAATAATCATTTTAATACTTTCCAGGGTTGAACTATGCCATAATGTTGTTGAAGCTAACACTCGCACACTTGCTTCGGAGATACCACGTGTCTGGTGACATTACAATGCTGGAGCAGACAATGAATGTGGTTGCATACGCAGTGCCCAAGGACTATATCAGCATTGAACGGAGAGACAAAATCGGTATCGGGCAATAACTCCAATAGGAACAGAATTTAAAATTTAAGATAGATCTTCAAATGGCGAGTGAACCTAGCAAAGACCTTCCCATTCCAGCGTCAATATGTATGGAAAAGATTATCTTTGGACCCACAGATATTGTCATTTCCATACATTCTGGCGTTGGAATTGCAGTCCCCAAGGGGGTCTAACAAAGAACTCTTTCCATTAGCGTTATCGCCAAACGATAACTCAAAATGTATGAGGATGACAGCCCCTGCGGAAAACATTTCCGCAGCTAATCTCAAAGCTAATGCCATTCTCCATACATTTTGGGGCTAGCGTTTAGCATTAACTCTAATGGAAACTGATCTTTGCTAGACCCCCAGGTCTCTTCTAGAGGAGTGTGCATTAATATCGGACGGATTGTTGATAAGAAATGTAAAAAAAGAGATAAGTAGATCCTACATTAAATTAATTTTACAACCTTATTTCCTAGATATTATTTTGCTAAAAGATTTTAATGACAAAGTAATAAATTATTTTTTCATTCCCAACCAGGCTGAGCCGCTTAATTTTTTTTTAAATTACGTTTACTTATATTATTTTACCCAAATTGATATATTAATGATGATTTTGTATTTATGTTTTAGGCATGTATGTAGCTAATATGCTATTAATAAATTTTTCATTTTCATAATTTAGGCCTACCCCAAAGAGCGCCACTTTGAGCGGCTGCTTGCCTCTTGCATCCATCGGCTCCCCACGGTTCTGACCAGTTCTGGCCGCGGAGGTTCTGGCCGGCGGTACCTACTTTTCCTTGTATAGTTTTCATTCGACCGGAAGCTGAGGATGAGCCCGCAGGTGAACCGTGCAGTAAAACAAGCGCGAGCCGCGGGGCTCTCCTCCATCCGGTCCTCTACTCCAGCCTCCCGACCCGCACCAAGGTGGAGATTTATAAAACCTACGTGCGGTCGTACCTCTCATACGCGGCCCCGGCCTGGTATGCGTTGTGCTCGCAGGCGAACCGCCGGAAAATGCAGACCGTACAGAATAAGACCCTACGCACCTGCGTCAAAGCCGGCAGGTATATGGCCAATCGCACAATCGCCCGCGACCTAGGAGTGTGGAGTCAGTAGAAGCGTTCGTGGTCCGTATGTCAAGGAAAATGTTCGACAATGCCGACAACGGACCACACGAACATCTCAGGAACCTAGCTCCACTCCACACAAGACCACCCGATGCCGAAAGAAGGAGACTCCCAAGAGCATTAATAGCCCCTTCGGACACAACCCACGAAGACACGACCAACCTTGCACCGCCATAAGCGCTGCTGAAAGGCCCACAGTGTGCCATCAGCGGCCCTACATTCCCCAGGGGCAAAGTTTCCCTGGAGTTTATTCGCCCGGGTAATGGGCGACAGCCCGAGGCCCTGACCCGCCATTAGGCGGAAGATCCGATGATGATGATGAGTTTTCATTATGAACAATTTATAGAGATTTATGCGTTAAATTACAACGTGCAAGTTGTGGAATGAGCTTCCCTCTGAGGTGTTTCCGCTGAGCTACAACATGGGGCACTTCAAACGACGGGTAAATAGAGTCCTCAAAGGTAGGCAACGCATCGGCAGCGCGCCTGGTGTTGCAGGTGTCTATAGGCGACGGTAACTGCTTTACATCAGGCGGGCCGTCTGCTTGTTTGTCTGTCCATGTTATAAAAAAAAAATACAACTAAAAATATCGGTTTAAATAAATAGAAACCAAATTATTAAAACAAAAAAAAATTAAGTATTCAAAAATAAACCAGTGTTGCTTAAAATTTTTTGATGGTTATATAAAATTGATAGTGGATTCTCAACTTTGGCCTTTAAATCAAGTTTTTACAAGCAATAAAGTAAATAAACACAAATAAAAATACTCTCACTAATACTTTGTCATACTTATACTGGGTGTAATTGAATTCATTAGCATCCTTTGAAACTAGGTACCTACTCCTGATACCGGTCACGTGTGGACCAAAATTTTTGAATTCTAACACATTGGTATGGTAATAATAATAACTCCAAAAATGGAATAACTTACTTAATCCAATGCTACAATACAAAATTTATTTGGAATAATGGAGTACTGTTTTTAATTAGTGCATACAAGGTATTATTATTCACTCATTATTATTATTATTATTATTATTCATTCATTTATTTGGCTTTCCTAAGTTTATGTTTTTTTACAATACTTATATAAAAATATATTACAAAAATACTATAGAAAAACCCTAAACCTAGAGTGCCGCCGGCAGCGGGGCAGGGCCCAAGCTACCGGTGGTCAGGGCTGCAGAGTGAGGAACCTCCTGACAATACGTGCCGTGTCAAGGAGTACCGCCTTCTGAATCTGACCCTTGATCCAGCCGTCCAGCGAGAGCCTCTCGAGATGTTGGTCGAGGCTCTTCACTTATTATTATTATTATTATTATAGCCTGTCTCAGATCTTATGATTTTGTTGTGATGTTCATTTCATTAATTATTCGTATATCTATCTATATCTATATTCTGTATATCTATATATCTGTATTCGTGATCTGTGTGCCCTTTGGCATAGGCCTCCTCCAACCCCTTCCATTGCATCCTGTCCTGTGCAGTTCTGGTCCAGGATTTCCCCGCAATTGCCACTATTTCATCCTCCATACAAGGTATAAAAACGTTTAAATGTATCAAAATCATCCGTGCCAACCGCGCTAGGCGCCGCGGCAATCTTCATAATTTTCAATAAAAATATTTTCATTTTCACTCTTTACCCTTTAATAATCATCTATAAATGATCATGGGCTCAATTTATGCTAATGAATTAAATTACATCCTCTAGATAGGTAATTAGCGGTACCGCCGTCGTGGCTACAACGTATCTACCACCTACTGACTCTATAGTTCTATAGCGGACAGAGCAACCATGGAAAAAATATAACCGGCCAAGTGCTAGTCGGACTCGCGCACGAAGGGTTCCGTACCATTATCATTCTCTGCCATCTAGTGTTGAGTAGTAGTACTATTTAAAGCAGTGCCATCTATGACTCATCTAGGAAACGATCAAAAATTCACGTTTGTTGTATGAGAGACTACCCCCCGTATTCTAAAACGTTTCACCAAAAATCCTTCACTTGACTTCTACTTAACTTTGAGGGAAACTCAAAATACATCGCGACGTACCTTGAGTTGACAGTTGCTTCGCTTCTCTCGTTTAAGAAAAATTGACGCAGAAATGTCAAGTTGATTATATATTGTCAACTAAAAATACCAAAACACAAAAATGAGGTTAATTCGAGGTTGAGTCGAGTGGAGTAATCTCGTGGTAACGACTTAGAATATTGGGGTAGGTACCCACTGGTTTATATGGTACCGCGCCTAGGTTCAAACAGTGCCCCTGGGGGTACCTACTCTATCAATCATTTACTTGCCATATTTTGTAAAACCATCTCTACACTAAAACTATTGAATTTATAATAAAATTTGTGATGCCAGCTATGAATCTTAACTTAATAGCATAGTATTTGATAGTATGTACCACAGATACACCAGTGTAGGTTTTATAGAAAAATCACTACACCTCAAACTTTTTGTGGTTCAATGACGACCCACCCACCCTAGTACTAGATAGACTAAGTATATGTTTAAAATATTGTAAAATTACCACATTGCGTAGCGACTATATGGTAGGTTTACCTACTTCAAGCACAGATATGAAATCGAAAAATGCATAGAATTGCATATATTGGATAAAATAACATCAGCTTATATTTTGACTTTAAAGTTGTTGTTTTGGTTTTACTAATCACACTAATATTATAAAGGCGATTAGTCCATAAATATTGTCCCGCTGCACCTTACCTACTTTTTGATGTCGGTTGGAAATCTATCTCCCCACATGGGTTGGGTGAACATGTTTGAGAATCTATGGCCGTTGAAAATACGGAGGTAGACTGATAGGTACGTATATAAGTAGGTAGACACTCATAATCTAGACATCCTAAGCTAACGACTCAGCAAGCATGTACGTGGTGTTGATAATTTTCTTAGCGGCATTATACTGCATTGCCCTGAAGAAAACGAAGGGGCGTCAGCCGCCGCTGCTTCATGACGGTGCTTGGCCTATTGTAGGACATACGTTTTCCATTATGACGAATCCAGTCGGTAAGTTTCGTCAACCTTATAGGTCCTACTAAATATTATGTTTTCTAATAGGTAATATGTCACCGTGTTATTGTAAAAACCGTTTGTTTATAAACAACCGGAAATAAAATTGCAGACTGACACTTTCAATAAAACGGATGATTTTTCGATTATTTATAAACAGTCGGTGCCCAGCGTTTAGTTTATTAAAAAAAACGGATTTTAGTAGCGTTTAATTAAAACAATGCACCAATTTTTACTGTAATTTATTGTCATTTTTAGAGTCACTAGTGGCTATGGCTAACCAGTAGGTTACGATGACGAGAGAAGCAAGGAGGAGTGTAAGGTTAGTTTTGACCACACTAGAAGGACACAAGTACGAAAAAACGAAGTGATGCCGATTAATTATAAATAACCGAAATATAAACAGTTTTATTGTGAGACACATTGTCCGTGTGCAATAAATTGACATTTTATTTATAACCGCGTTTATTTTATAAACAAACGGTTTTTACAACAAGACGGTAACGACGGGCCTGATAGCTCAGTTTGTGCCCCCTGCCTTCTGAACTGAGGGCTGTGGGTTCGATTCCTACCCAGGACAAACATTTGTGTGATGATCATAGATGTTTGTTCTGCGTCTGGGTGTTCAATATTGTATTCTATGCGTTGTGGACGGTGCGCTGCTGCCGCTTCACAAGTCACAAACGCGCAGTTGTGAGTGAAGCTTTATAAGAGCTACGGGCCCCATTAAGGATAAATTTTGTTTTGTTGCCTATTTCAGATCTACACAAGCTAGTATTAAAGATGTCAAGGAATGGTCTAAAACAGGGAGCCACAGTCAAAATACTACGCATTGGAATTTTAGAAGTGTACGGTAAGTAGGTACCTTACCTGAAATTCCTTTTTTACCTAACCCGACGAATAGTTTTTAAAACCACGTGCCTACTTACACTACAAACTAAACAAAAAATAAAATGTAAAGCAACTCAGCTAATAATAATAAACCCTCAATACTTAACCCTTAGTTACTCGCGCCTAAAAACTTACGTAAAGTACGTCAAGTACGCGTGGGGTGCTTTACACCCCGATTTTAGAATTAGAAAAAAACAGCCAATTACATGCAAAATTAGACTTTTATTTATGACAATATTTCTACCTAAACACTTTCAGAAACGGATTGTGCCATAAACGTTTTCTTTAATCAACTCGGAATAGGAACTCATTTTCTTTGTTGCATTTCTGACATGCCGGAATAAAATGGTGACTGTACACATGTTGATGGCATTTATAACTTAATGTTATGGATTTTCGGTCCTTTGTTCTTGGACAAATATAGACAAATAATTAAAATTTGCATTGGACAAATATGTAAAATATGTACTGGAAACGTAGTACAAATCTACGTAAAAATTGAACTACGTAAACGCTCGCCTGGGGTGTTTTACACCCCAACCGCACTCTACTGCCTCAACCTTGCGCCACAGTGTTTTTTGTGATTAAATTACAAAGATCCTCTCGGTCTAGGAAGCTATAAAATAATCAGCACTGTAAAAAAACTCCAATATCTAGAGACGATCAAACAGTCGCTGGGGTGCAAAACACCCCACGCGAGTAATTAAGGGTTAAAATAAACCGTATAGGTACTTACTCTGGAAAATTAGGCAAGTCCAACTTAAACTAAGAGGACGCACGAAGAATCCAACTCGGTTAGGCAGCGCGCATCGTTCGGGAAGTTTCGACCTTCGACGAGAAAATCGTCCGAAATACCGCAGAGCCTGAAAACAAAGGTTTTCAATCAGTGTATGTTGCCAGTGATGACTTATGGAAATGAGACATGGTCTCTTACCTACTGTTCGCTTCAATTTACCTAGGTACCTACCTTATAGGTAAGCTCGATATAGTGCAACGAGCTGTGGACAGCTATGCTCGGTTTTCCCTGCGAAATAGGTAAGATCGGAAATGAGGAAATCCGTAAGAGTACTAAAGTGATATAGCGACCGATATAGCTCTTAGTATTATTAAGTTGAAATGGCAATCGATGGGGAAGAAAGGGGGTTCTAGAGTGGTGACCACGAACCGGAAAAAGCAGCGTAGGCCGAGCCCTCACTGGGGGGACTATCAAACTCACCTAATTATGTAACTACCTCTTTGTTTTCAGGAGTGGTAGACCCCGAAAGCGCCCACCAGGTGCTAAACTCGTGTTTGCAAAAGGATCTCTTTTATGATTATTTCAAACCATGGATAGGTGAAGGGCTTCTTACAGCTACAGGTTAGTACAATTGACTTAGGTTTTTTAGCCAAAGGTACCTACTTAATCCAGTCTTACGGCATTGAACTATCAATTAAATTATTATTCATCGATGGAGAGTAGGTGGTATACCTACCTACCAACGAGAATAATCAAACGGACGTAATGATTAAAAGAAAGGACATTTGAGTCAAAGGTAAGGAGTTATAATGTAACTACGTACTAGAAGTCTTCGATTTTAGTGAAATTTAGTGATTTTGCTACTGATACCTTTCTTTTCTTTCTCACCAACTTTGTCTTACTGAGGGGAAAATTTAATAAGTAGAATTTGCTGTACCTATCGCACAAATTTATAATGATGATAATAAAAACCTTATTGTCATTAGAAACGATATGGAAAGTGCATCGTAGACTTCTGAACCCTACATTCAATCAAGAAGTCTTGGACAGCTACTTGTCTGAATTCAACACGCAAGCCAGATTGCTTGTGAACCAACTGGACGATAAAGCCGGATCAGGACGATTTGATCCTGCACCATATCTTGAACATTCGACTTTGCAGACAATTTGCTGTAAGTTTTGTGTATGCATGGTATGTAACGTACGTCGGTACACCTACAGTACATGTTTAGGCAGGCATAAAGGTATTATTATATTAAAGTTTAGTACAATTATGTTTAATTTTTCAGCTACAGCCATGGGAGTCATTAGCGATGAAAATGAGCGCGAAATGCGAGAACATTACTTAAGAGCTAAAATTAACTTTTTGAGAGGTTTGATAAAGAGAGTTCAGACATTTTGGTTGCACAGCGAGTTCATTTACAACATGACCAATCTCCATAAAATACAGGCGAATCACGCAAGAACTCTTCATGCATTGACGAACGCAGTATGTTACATATACATACATAGCTAGCTAAATAAATAAATAAGCTAGTACCTATATATAGGTTTTATTTATATTTGATATAATCATCCATAGATACATACATAAATATCATCGTTATACCTACTTGAGTACTTACCTATATAGTACTTATATAGAATAGATGAATTCACGGTTTAGATGACTCGAGCTTTACGATTAAACAGCTATTTATAATTCTATGATCCCGAACACTTTGTTCTAAATAAAGATTTTTAATCATCTTTTTTCTGAAAAAAAAAAAGGGTCGCATCACACAGACACACAAACAGACCACAAACTGATTCTATACGGGTCATGTTTGTAAAACCTTGTACGGGACCCTCAATCAATTTCAGTTCATTCAAACTACTCGTTTGGGTGAAGTAGCTACTATGCCACAGACAGATACATACAAGCCCCCCGTATTCTAAAACATTTCGCCAAAAAGCCTTCACTCGACTTCCAATCAAACTGAGGGAAACTCAAGGTACATCGCGATGTACTTTGAGTTGACAGTTGCTTCACTTCCCTCGTTTGAAAATAATCAACGAAGAAAAGTCAAGTTGATTATATATTGTCAATTAAAAATACCAAACACGAAAATGAGGTTAATTCGAAGTTGAGTCGAGTGGAGTAATCTCGTGGTAACGACTAAGAATATGGGGGATACCTACCTCTATTTATTACACCACGTACTTAGAAAACTCTAAAATAATTTTATTATTATGTAGGTACACCAATAATTGATTCTAGGTCATAGAAAAACGTAAAACTGAGATGAAAAATAAACAACTGAACACTGAACAGACGTTCAAGCCATTCCTGGACCTTCTATTAAACATGGAGAGGGATGGAACTTTAACTACCGCGGAAGTTAAGGAAGAAGTTGACACATTCACTTTTACTGGATCCGACTCAATATCTGTCACTCTCCAAATAGCATTACTGAACATAGGCTCGTACCCCAATGTGCAGAGAGAAGTTTTTGAGGAGTAAGTTTAAATTAAACACTCATGCATAATACCTACTTATTAGTTAATGCAACGCAGACATAGCGAAGGTCAGCCCCTTACTAGGTGGACCGAGACAATCTGTTGAAAACTGTTAAAATCAAAACACATTCACGAAAAAAATCCTCGATAAAATAAGAAGTCGATCGGCATAGTTACATAGTATGACCCAAATGACCGCAACGTTCGCCGCGATTAAAAGATCAGGGGGTCTAGCAAAGATTACAATCGCTAACGCTAACTCCAAAAATGCATCGAAATGACATTCGCTACGGAAAAGTTAGCGATTTCCGAAATGTCATTTCTATACATTTTGGAGTTAGCGTTTGGCGTTAGCGTTAGTGGTTGGTATCTTTGACCCCCTGGGGGTCTAGCAAAGTTCCCTTTCCATTAGCGTTAACGCCAAACGATAACTCAAAATGTATATGAATGACAGCCCCTGCGGAAAACTTCCGCAGCTAATGTCATTCTCCATACATTTTGGGATTATCGTTAGGCGTTAACGCTAAAGGAAAGGAATCTTTCAACTCCAAAATGTATAGGAATGACATTTCGGAAATCGCTAACTTTTCCACAGCTAATATCATTTTAATACATTTTTGGAGTTAGCGTTTGGGATCTTTGCTAGACCCCCTGCGGTCATACCTGCTTGGGACGGTCACCTTTCCAAATAATGACCGCAGCGAGCGCTATAACAAGTTGGTATTTACAACAGCGCTACTTCAAAATAAAACACAGATTACCATAATATAGGTCAGACAACCACAAAACAGGCGCTACCATGCTTCGCTGTCGCGGAATGTAAATACCTACCTCAGGTAAAATATCATTGAGGTACCATCGGGAACCACAGTTTTGAAAAAAATTACCGTATTTTTGTTCTGTGTCCAGGACCGAAGGCTTGATATGCACCAAATGTGCTCCTATGTACCGTACCGTACATAGGTACAGTCAAGTGCAGTGCATACATAGATTTATATATAAATATATATGTCTATGAGTGCATATCAAGCATTCGGGCGTCTCCCTACCCTCAGTTTTTTATAGGAACTTTGTTAAAGTTTAACCCCTATTTTAAAATGCATAGTAGGGTCATACCAAGAAATACTTGGGTGATTTTTATCATTTTATATTTTGTCAAGTATTTTTAAAAGCAAACTACTGAACCGATGTTGATTAAATTAGGGACCAATCTGAAATCTGTTCATCATCATCAGCCCGTAGATGTCCACTGCTGAACATAGGCCTCCCCCAGAGAGCGCCACTTTGAGCGGCTGCTCGCCTCCTGTAACCATCGGCTCCCCGCGGTTTTCACCAGGTCGTCGGTCCACCTAGTGGGGGGTCTACCTACGCTGCGCCTTCCGGTTCGTGGTCGTCACTCGAGAACCTTTCTTCCCCATCGGTTGTCAGTTCTGCGAGCGATGTGGCCTGCCCATTGCCAATTGCCAAATCTATTCAACTACTCTAAAATCTGAACTACAAACAAGAGCATCTCCTTTTTGAAATCGGGTTAAAAACCCAGACCCGAGGGCTACTTAGGGTAGCTATACATTTTTTCTCCTATAAGTAGTATGTTAATATAATGAAAAAGTTAGAAATATCGCAAATTATGTACATTTCAATCATTTACAGATTGAAGGAAGTATTTCATGGATCCGATAGAGATGTGGAGAAGCAAGACATGGTACATCTGAAGTACTTAGAGGCAGTAATAAGAGAAAGCCTGCGATTGTACCCAACTGTTCCCTTGGTAGGAAGGACTTTGGACAAAGATGTGAAAATCAGTGAGTACCTAATTTAATGCATTTACACACTCATTTTTACAAAAACTAAAACCCGATTAGTTGATTGAATCAGGCGTGACTTAGTGGAAGTTCCTCTTAAATACAAAATTAAATAAGAATAATTATCTAGTGCAATTCCGCTAAAAATAAACTATAAAACGGAACAATATTGGTTTGGTCATTCAGCGATGTATTAGATGGGTTATTGTGTTTTAAAATCACCTCATCAGAATAACCAATTTAGGATTCCCAGATTATTGTAATTACACAACACTATTATACCTACGTAACAAATATTATTCTTATTCTTTATCGCATAGGTAGTTACCTACATTTACCAACAACAATGCCTTACGACTAGTTGTGACTTTCCCACAATCTTATAGTTTATTTTTAGCGGAATGACTATTCTTGTTTCATTTTGTATTTAAAACCAGATTACCTGTGATCATTGTGATGAATAATGCTATAAACAGAGGTAATAATAAATAACGCCCAACGATATACCTACATACTAATACATACATAGATCCTAACCCTAACTAGGATTCCCTGTATCTAAGGACAGGAACTAAGAAAACTATGGTCCCGTAACACCCAGACACAGAACAGGCCTGAACTAAGTACCTACCTACTCCTATTATGCTAAGCGTCCAAAAAAGTGCTTTTTTATAGGGCAGGCTATGTTCAGTAGGAGACGTCTTTCTGTTGATAATGTGAAGTGTTTTACCGTGCTTTGAAAATATAAAAAGTTGTCCTTTCCCTCAACAGAAAACTACACACTATATTCTGGTAAAAGATGTTTCATATCTTTATATGCGCTGAACCGACACTCGTCATGGGGTCCGGACGCGGAGGAGTTCCGTCCGGAGCGGTGGCTGGATCCAGCCAATTTGCCAAGCTGCTCTTCCTTAGCTTCGTTTGGTTTAGGAAGACGAAGATGTATAGGTAATTTCAGATTTCATTCGCAACCACCGTCAGTGAGGTCGTTGGGTAAAATCCTCATGTTTTCACGAATATCCCTGGGTCGTATTATTGGCACAGTCTACCTACATACAACTTGCCTACTGACCGGTTTGTTGATCATGATAATTTGACCAATTTTATCAAAATTTCAGTATTATTGATGATTGATAGTGGAAAGTTGTTGTGTACGATACGGTTACAGTATTGTATTCACAAAATGTAATACATCAAATTGATTGTACTAGGTATAGTTATTTATTTTTAAATTTATTTTATTCATATACTTATTGAGTTTATTTCATTTTGTTATTCTGAGAAGTTGTGCCTGATTTCAAAATATACTACCCGCCAGTGTTCACAGTGGGTGTAGGATGTTTGTCCTACAAAAAACATTTAAATACAGGTACAATTAGTTTACCTACATGTAATTTTGTTTTTAGGATGTATATAGGTATATTACAATGTGTGTTAACTGTCCCACCCCATAGCTCCAATTCTCAAGATGTGTACCTTGTTTGTTGATGAAATGGTGTTAATAAAGAATTATTATTATTATTCTGCACGCCTCTATCCGACTAGATAACGTACTATTATTTATTCTGTGCGAGAGAAACGCGAAAATAAATAATTCCGCCCGTAAACAGCGGCAGAATCCCGCGCGGTATTTGTCGCTACTCACAACGATAGCGAATAACGCACTGGTTTGAATAGGTCTTTTATAGCTCAGTGCATACAACCATGATCACCAGTGCAGATCTTCATGACAATAATCGTTGTAATACTTTCCAGGGTTGAACTATGCCATAATGTTGCTGAAGCTAACACTCGCACACTTGCTTCGGAGATACCACGTGTCTGGTGACATTACAATGCTGGAGCAGACAATGAATGTGGTTGCATACGCAGTGCCCAAGGACTATATCAGCATTGAACTGAGAGACAAAATCGGTATCGGGCAATAACTCCAATAGGAACAGAATTCAACAGATATAAAATTAAAGATAGGTCTTCAAATGGCAAGTGAACAGGGGGTCTAAGATACCTTTCCACTAGCGTTAACTGGTTTTTCTTGCCCCCCAGGGGCCCCTAAATGCAAAGATCCGCGAAACCTACGAAACCCCAAACGCTAGTTCCAAAAGGTATTGGCAAAAAAAGATGCTTCGTCAGGTTATATATTTGTGCGAAAATCCAAAGAAATAAAAATTCAATAATATTACATAGAAAAGTGTGAAGTGTCATTTGTTCCAAAGCTCTGTGGGTATGACAGTTTGAAAATCGCTTACTTTTCCGCAGCTAATGTCATTTTTCTATGATTTCAATACATTTTGGCGTTAGTGTTTGGAGTTAGTATCTTTGCTAGGCCCCTAATTTTCTTCTAGGGGAGTGTACTGCATTATTCACCACATTAACATCAGACAAATAATAATTGTTGTTTGGAAATGTACACCTAGAAACGGCATGGACATGGATTAATTAATAGCCATACCCTAGATTAATTTTCATTGTAGGTTCAACCTTTACTCGTAGATACATTTTGTTACTAGCTGACCCACCCCGGCTTTGCACGGGTTTAATTTACACCTTATAAGTAAGAGAGAAGGAAGAGGGAAAAGAATGAATGGATGAATCGGCACCTGCCTCATTTTAGCTTCATCCATTCATCCTTTTCCCCCTCCCTTCTCTTTTTACCTTATGACTGGATAGGAATGGTTTTGGATCTAATACTGAAGGTAGGATGTCTGTGATTTCTGAACCACAAAACCGGAATGGTTTTGGATCTAATACTGAAGGTAGGATGTCTGTGATTTCTGAACCACAAAACCAATGACCTTGAAATATTTACGGGACAATATTTAAAGTACTTAACCCCTCTCAACAAAAAATAATGAATGAATACAGACCACATTAATGAATTAAAAATAAACTACACATTTTAACTTTCATCCCCTCTACCACGGGAACCATGCTAAATTTCAGGACAAAAAGTATCCTATTGGTCTATAACAGTCTATTAGCCTACCCTGGAGTATAAATTCAAATCATGTCAAGTTTCATTTGAATCCATTCAGTAGATTCAATGTAATGCTCAGCCAAGGAGACAGACAGATCAACAAAACTGAAAAAAAGTACATTTTGGCTTCAGCATTGATGATAAAATATCAAAATATCTTCAATACAGTTTTTACTATAAGTATAGACTAAGTATAGATTAAAAGTTTAGTGACAAAATATAATTAATAATGTTTTTCTTTCCCAACCCACCCCAGTGGGGCTAAGTATCAATGACCCCCAGTGGGGCTGGTTTGGGTGGGGGGCTGTTGGGAACAATCCCTATAATTATAATACGTTTAAAGTAATGTAAACATAATCAAGAAAAGGTTTCTCAAATAAAAAGGTAGGGTTTAACATTAAGAGTTTTTGGTATTTTATTTTATTTATAAAGTTTGAGAATATTAAGAAAATTAATCCAAGAAACGTTCATTACATTTTGTTTGCTAATGTAACTTGGGCAGGACAATTTAAATAGCACGAGGATTTCTCGGCAATTTTAATTTTTATTGAATTGAATATGGCCGACCTGCCAAAATGTAAAGTACTAGTTATGCAAATGAGATTTAATAAGTTGGCTGCCAGCTGTAAACAAATATTTTAAGATCTATAAGACACTTGACTAAATAAATATTGCAAATAAAGACTTGTTCTCATTTTTCATACCGTCATCCTTCGTAATGCAGATTGGTTGACTCATCACATCAGTTACTAGCGATGAGGATGGCTCTTCCTAAATCATAAAGGCTCATCATCAGAATCCAGTTCATCTGATGATGAATCTTCATCGTCATCATCACTGCTATCATCCGACGAATCCATGTAGCTTTCATCGCTTTCCTCAATATCGGACATGATATTGTGCCTGTTTAAATTAGGCAATAGTGACATAGACGCCATTTTGACAGCCATTTCATTTTCCATTATTTCAGATTCCTCCTGTTGAACCATCTGAGCGGCTTGTTCTAGCTCAACTAGCTCTAAACCAAGATTTTCTTTCTTAATCTCAATATTAAAGATATTGTTACAAAGATCATCAATTTCCTCATTCCTACACTTCTGAAGGAATACCAAATAGTCTTTGATGTACAGCTGGTTAAGTATGTAGCGGGCATCATTACTAGCGTTAAACATCTGGTGAATTTCAATCATACATTTCACTGCAAACTTCTTTCCGTGCTTCAATAATGATACTAAATCACCTTTGACTTTATGGCATAGTTCAAAGTTTCTAAATATGGGATAGATTAGAGCTCTACGGTAGCATGCCGTTAACACTTCTTCCAGATCCTTGAATATGCAGAACCAGCTTAATGTTGAAGATAGCTTGTTAATTGTCCAGCTTGACTCTACTGTGCTCTCATTTAGAGTCGTCCTCTTATCGTAGCAATAACCAAATAAAATATCAACCAGTCCTAGCACTACCTGTTTATATTCTGATTTCGAGAGCAGATAGTGCTTATTTGGCAGCTCTTTCAATATGCTCACTTCATCATCCGTGAATTGTATGTCTTTAAAGTCAGGGCTATTCCACGATGCCACTGCTGACTGATATGGTTCTAGCAATTCATTTTCAAAGTAATCAGCCATATAATGATCTGTGGAGAATTTTTTGTCTTCGTGTTGTATTCTTAAAAAGTTACGCTCCTGAAATGAAACATTTTCAGGTGTTCTAAGTTCAAATATCTGTGGAAATTCATTGCCTATATTATTGAAAGCCGTGGTGACTTTGTTAGCAAAGCCATAAGTAAATTGATTGTCATTGCTCAATTCATTATCGTTTTCTAAGGTAATGCCATCTTCTTCTAGCATTTCTACGAGATTAGGATTGATGTCCGGAATGTCTCTAGGAGCGAGCAAACTTGTGATCATGTCCAGGTTTTCAAAGTGTTCACCAGGTTTTTCTTTATCGAAGGTTAGGCTGAACTCTCCAGAGTCGCATTCGTAAGAACCCTTGGCTAGTTCGTTATCTAATATTCTCCCGGGCAGCCGTAGACGGAGAAAGTAAGGAGACGACACAAACAGGAAATTCTCTCCGTCAACATCTATCTCTGTATCAGCAATATTTGTGTACGGCGCATGCACGTTTATGTAAACATGGTTGTCGTCCTGAGTAAGCCTAAACCTCGGAGTTAACATGTTTAGCTGTGTAGAATTACCTTAAACACACATATATAATATAATCACTGTTTCTAAGTAGATACTCAGTGCTGCGATTAATTAATTAGCAACACCCAACCCAAGATATTTTCTTTTCTTTTATTTTCTTTATTCTTTCTCAACTCAAAACGCAATATTTATGTTTTTTTTTTCCTATATTTTGGCTCCACACTTAGTGTATTTAGCCAGTGTCAAGTATTATATTTTCATCGTGTTATAAAATATTTTACGCAAAGCATAGACATACATATAAGGACAGGCCTAATGACATTAAAACGTCGCTTCAAAAGAGGGAGCCAAGTTCACAGATTGGCATCCACTAGCGCCCAGTCTGTGTTGGAAGTGAGAAGATATCGGTCGTGTCTCAAAGAAAATATGCCAAGTTGTGTTGTGAAGGGTTGCACAAACTACACTCAAAAGTGCAATACAAAGAAAGACAAAGTTTCCTACCACAAGTAAGTCAATATTTTCAATATTACACTCCGTTTTGTACGAAAATAATCGAATTTATATTTGGGATAATCATTGTAAACAAACATTGACGGACATAATGGCAGCGATAGGGCCGTTCCGAAACCAGTATCGGTACCAGTACTCGGTACTTTTCGTACGATACTCAGTATACTTCATTGAACAATTTTTGTAAATAATATACAAAAGGTCTTGCATAAAAATTACATACTTATGGCTTCGTACAACCCGCACTTAGCCGTTTTAGAAAACAAAAAGTACCTATCCTAAATATTATTCTGAAAAATTAGCTATTACCATACCAAATTACAGCAAAATCCGTTCAGTACTCTAGCGTGATGCGCGTTCAAACAGACAGATAGACAGAAAAAAAAGCTTATATTTTTATACAGATTAAGAAGTGCAAAGCAGCAAAAATTTTCAAAAAAATATTCAATGTACAGATTTAGCCCATTCACAGTTTTATTATATGTATTGATGATGACGATTGATGATTAATGCTGATTGATAATTGTGATATAAATAAAAAAATAGTAAATAGTAGATAAATTAAAAAATAATATACTTACATTCTTATTGCTTCGTGCAACCCGCACTTGGCCGTTTTAGAAAACAAAACTATCCTAAATGTTAGTCTGGAAAATTTGCTATTACCATACCGAGGGGTCTAGCAAAGATATCAACCACTAACGCTAACGCCTTACGCTAACTCCAAAAATGTATTGAAATAATATTCGCTGCGGAAAAGTTAGTGATTTCCGAAATGTCATTCCAATACATTTTGGAGTTAGCGTGAGGCGTTAGCGTTAGCGATTGGGATCATTGCTAGACCCCCAAATCTGTTACGTAGTTCCAGCGTGATCCGTGTTCAAAGAGACAGACAAAAAATTTATTTCGGATTTTATCTCGCAGGGAAACACCGATAATAGCTCTCTCTATAGCTCATTGCGCGACTTTGAGCTTACTAATGAGGCCAACAGGCAACACACACTGATTGAAAACATTAACATAATTGGCTGTGTTTTAGTAGGTAGGAAAGTAAATATATAATCTGTCCGCACTGTAAGACTTAATTTATTTGATGGAAATTATGTGGTTCCTTTCATTCATTATTAATTTTC
Source organism: Ennomos erosarius (assembly GCA_963580505.1). Lineage (NCBI taxonomy): Eukaryota > Metazoa > Arthropoda > Insecta > Lepidoptera > Geometridae > Ennomos > Ennomos erosarius. The sequence continues at coordinate 4,245,486 of OY757000.1, forward strand.
ATCACTCTTCACGCAGGTGTACAGCCAGGTGCAGCTATTAGCTAATTAATAATATAAAATATAAGACAATCAATGTAAATATTACTGGGGAATAATTATATACATGATGTTGACAATGTTTATTTCACTCTGATAATTATTATACTTACCCCAGGCTAGCAAGGAATAGTACCTTACTACTTCATAGTAACTTCAAAATATACACTAACAATGGTACAGGTACGAGATTTTTTATGTACAAGGTCAAGTATAAGTTTTTAGATTGTGTATGTGTACTGACATCACTATGTCAGTACACAAACCACTGCCTTGCTGTACAGACACGTCAACACTTCGAGATACCTATAGTCAATCCTCAAGCGAATAAAACATTTTCTAATAAAAGGTAGTTTTTGTAAAATAAAAAGTCTTAATTGAATGGTACCTAGTTGATTTTATTTTTATTTAATACTCCCAAACTTATTCCACTACTAAAGTGCAACCAGAATAGACTAATATCATAACGTTTCCACAATATTGAACACTATTATACGAAACAAAACTCCCTGCTTTATTTTAAGTGTGCAGTTCCAAAAAATACTCATACAGATATTTTACTGAATGCCACCCGTACGTATTTCTAGCTGATACCAATACTAGTATTGGTCGTGCACCTTCCTAATTTCCCAACTCGTCGTAGTTCCTGAGTAATCAAAGAGATGGCGCTGACTTTTCCCCACACCATTTTGAGTAAATAAAATGTTCCTTCGGGCATATCCTGATATATAGATCTATGACGCAAAGCCATGTCCTAGTCATAGTCCAGTCTAAGTCATGCTCCGGCAAAGTGGTGGCAACTTTACTAGAAGCTTCTATGGAGTTTTGGAAGCAACACGAAAAATCACGTTTCACCGTTTCACCACATTATATCACTTGCCCTCACTCATGCTCGTAATTCAGCACTTAATGCGTAAAACGCCACTAATTTTAAACATGAACACTGGAAAAAAGTAAAAGTTTTGATAAATAATACAATGCAACGACATGAATTTTTCCGCGTTCCCGCCAAAACTTCATTCATTTATGATTTATTTATTATTATTTCTAGGGATGTTCCAAATTCCAAATCGTTCAGTGTTTAACTTTCTGCTTCTGTGGTTCCATTCGATCGATACCAAAGTAAGCACTCGATACTTTTTTCGATATCGCATCGAATCATTCTCGTGATACTACTCGGTATCGAAAAGAAAGTTCTTGTATTATTGTTGTATTGGGTAGAAAGTACTTGTATCGAATAATATAATTATTCTGAATGCACCCTAGTACTCGAATGTCTATACTTGCGCCAAAACACTTGGAAATGAAGTTAAGTCAAAGAAACAACCAATAAATTTTGTAATTTGCTGAAATGAAGACTATTCTGCTAAGTTCATCTAGATTCTGCCGCCAAGCAGTAGTCTGAAAGTAAGCATTACCCACTGTGTTCTGGAGTAAAATGAGGAGTTTTATTAAAAAAAACTGTAATTTTGTAATAACCCGATAGATGGCGGTAAAATGGAGGTTTTAAGTCCTGTCATTGTTAAGATAATTATGTATCGAGTTTAAAATCCTATCCTTATATTATGGAAGACTTATACTCTAATGGCTTTCTATCGACAAATCGACAACGTACTCTGTGATTCACTCAACTGAATTTGACATTTTCTTGTACTCTGAGTATTGAAACTACAACCATGTTTGAAATACGTCGTTAGTACACCATCTAGTGAAAGACGCCGAAACAGGTTGTTTTTTTAAATAAAACTCCTCATTACTGGGTAAATGAGAGCTTATGACCTGCTCTCACAGTCTAGTAATTTGATTATTAGACTGTGTGTGTCATGAGAAACGTTATTAATTTAGGGTTCCGAGTGATACTGCAGTCTGTTATGGGTAGCCGTGAACCTTAACACCAGGCAAATGACTAGCTCGTCTCATCATGCATTTGCATAGCAGGTCCAACATGTACAAATAGGTCCAACTACATAATTATTAAGCAGCAGCAGCATCTTTCATATTTTTTTAAATATTACTCAACAAAACCGGCTGCTTTATTTTGAAGAAAAAGAAAGAAAGTACTTACATGATTCCTGAATAAAATGACTATACAAAAATAATACCAGGGTAGGCAACGCATCGGCAATGCCCTTGGTGTTGCAGATATCCATAGGCTGCGGTAACCACTTACCATCAGGTGGGCCGCCTGCTTGTTTGTCACTCATTACATAAAAAAAAAGTACCTACCTACTCTTTGTATAGGTATTCCCAACCAAAACCAAATCACAATTACAATCACAATCATTTATACATAATACTAAATACCCATGTCGATGGTGTAGGTACCTACACCAAGCTTACGGGTATAGGTTATTCGTAATTATACTAATTATAGAAATATGCAGTTGTACATTGGATATAAAATAGGTACCCATTGAATATTCATTATAAAAATAAACGAAAAAATCAATATTGGATTATAAATATTATTACAATACCAACGCGCTTAAAGTTTAAACTGAGACAGCCCGCCAGCCCCAACCACACACAGGAAATCATATTTTTGGACAAAAAAGATTCTATTTTTAGAATTGAGCAGTGGACAGGACACTTTCTTTGTGGATCTTTTTGTTACGTACGTTAGTAGGAACTTCCACTGTAGGGTATTGTGGTGTGTGGGCTTGGTGTAGGTAGACAAATCATAGTATCAATATATTTCATAGTGTGGGAGTATCGCGTAGGTGTAACTTGAAGGTAGCATTCGAAAGAATAAGTGTCTCTTAACATATCGTGTAAATTTTTTCTGTTATTATTCGTTATTCGTTGTTGCTTTAGAAAACTCTTTAAAAGATTTTGTTGTGCGTTGCTTGGTCATTAACCGCAAAGGACATGGTATTATATTGCAAGCATACTACTATTATAATATAAAATAACGTCCAAACTCGTGTGTCGCGTTTTGTACAGTGGGCATATTAAATAAAATTGATTCCGGATTTGTGGCATTGAAAATCGATTTTGCAAAGTCATTTCAATATCGCATTTATTTACTCCCTGCTCTGTGTGTCTGACAGGCAGTCGGACTGCGGACAGGACCTGACAATCCTGACATTGACATAATAATAGTGACAAAAATTGCAAAACAGTACGATCTGTGTGCAAAAATAAAAATTCGCTATTTCAATAAACGAAAACAATAACAAATCAATACGATAACGGCAATATTGGATTATATTGGAAACTATATTTCTATTAAATTCATTTGCTGTTCATATCAAAAGTATTTAAGGAAATGCCAATAGGTCGCAAACGCTGGAATCTTCATGGTAAGTAGAATATTTATAATCGATAGTTATCAGGTGTCTTGTGCTCTCAACTTTGGCCTTTAAACCTTACAGAAAAACAGGTTGTAAGGGCAACAAGTTTAATTACGGTAATAATCTTTTTATTAAGGGTACCTACCCCTACTCTGTATGTAGGCTTTACAGACAGACAATCGTGGCTATAACGTTAGTATGTATACTTTTTAAGCTCGTTTTTGCTCCAGATGGGCCACAAGGGTCATTGAGAAGACTACGCAACCAGCTTGCCGAAGATGGCTGTGCCGAGTCCCAAGTTGTTCTAGCTAAGCAGTTATTGGATGAAAAATGTGGTGAGTTAAATAATTGGTGTATGCAAGCTCATTATTGAGCAATAAGATATATCCTTTTAAAACACTGTCATATTCCAAGTTCCCTAGTATTTACCTAGCTAGTTATATAGTATTACATAATCCATATTATAGATAAGTGACATGCTACATGCTGCTCACTGGTAAGCGCATGACTTGAGGTTGTCTAGCTAGATGAATTTGGATGTCAAATTTAAATAATCATTATAGTCCAAGGTTTTTATTTTTTATTGAAAGAAATCGGATATGGGGGTTATATAGTGAACACAAAAGCTGAGGCTGCTGTTACCTGAATGAAGTTGTGAAATAGTAGAAAAGTTAGTGCATGCAAATTTTATAGGTAGTTTATCCCTATGTAACACAAAAATTTGGTAATTTGAACTTAAAAAGAAACAAAACGGAATGGATGATTTGCACACAGGTTAGTTATTCTATCAATACCAAGATAGGTATTAGGAAGCTGGCCGTAGATGGTAGATAATATTGTGACCTTTTGGTACAAGTACTATCTATTGAAGTTTTATGGTACAACTAAAAAACGTCTCCTCAAAGTTCTTCAAACAATAAAAAATGTAATTGAAACTTACAGTCAATCAGTTAAAAATTCAAGTTTAACCTTCTTGAGTGTGGACATGGGTGTAGTGTGATTGTGAAGTTGGTGCGAAACACTGCTCAGTTGCAAAAATTAGATGTAAACAGATCTGATGTGATTAGGTACATGTTTTACTGTGGAAATGTATGGATAGACCATCAAAAAATTGTTAGTAATTGAATAAATTCAATATTTGTTGTTTACAGAATTAGAGGCAGATAAAATATCGAATTTCAAGCAAGCATTGGAATGGCTGATCTGTGCCACAGAACAAGCACATCCAGAAGCTAGAAGAATGTTGCGGAGGTAAGGAGAACTTTTACAAAATAAAATGTTACTAATTCCTAACTAAGAATATAGCAGTAAATAGCTAGACAGGGGTGGCGAGAGACCAAGGAGAATAAACCAAACTAAAAGCAAAGGGAGGAGGGTTATACCCAGCAGTGGGAAATTAGGTAAAGGCTCATGATGATTGTCACTCAGGGAAAGTGATGTGTGGCCTGGATATTTGCTTAACCCGGTTCTTACGCCAGTAAGAACCGGGTTAAGTAAATATCCAGAGAATGCCCAACAGTCATAGATTTATATATCAGGATATGCCCGAAGGAACATTTTATTTTTCAAATTGGCGTGGGAAAAGTCAGCGCCATCTATTAGATTTCGCGTGAACTACGACAAGTTGAAAAAATTAGGTGCTTATCGCTGCCATTATGTCCGTCAATGTTAATGTTTACAATGATTATTCCAAATATAAATTCGATTATTTTGTTACAAAACAGAGTGTAATATTGAAAATATTGAATTACTTGAGGTAAGAAACTTGGTCTTTCTTTTTACTGCACTTTTGAGTATAGATTGTGCAACCCTTCACAATACAACTTGGCATATTATGTTTGTGACATTCGACCGATGCCTTCTAACTTCCATCACAGACTGAGCGCTAGTGGATGCCAATCTGTGAAATTGGCTCCCACTTTGAAGCAACCTATAACCAGTCATTAGGCCTGTCCTTAATATATATGTCTATGCCAACAGCATTCTCTTTGGTACATTAAAATTATGATCACCAAGAAGCCTGCCCAGTGTGGTGATTATGGCAATCCCCTGCCTCCATGGTAAGCGCCCAAAGTGGTGTTTTATAGAGCAGGACTATGCTCAGCAGTGGATGTCTTCTGGCTGATGATGTGACTGATGATGCATCTAATGGTACAAATATTTGCTTATAAACTTTATGGTGGAGTTCCATGGCAAACGACAAGGAAAAGTCCAAAACACTATTCTACGCACATAGCATTGAAAAAAATGACGCTGACTCTTCTTTTCCAAAGCGTATTGTTTTTTCTTGCTCTGTGATACTATGCATTATTTAGAGGGAGTCAAACTTAATAGCGGCTGTGAAGTGCGCTGCAAGCCCTCCGCACGCTGCGCACACCGCTTACCTCTTCCCGCGCACATTTAGTTTTTGCTAATAACATTTCACAGCCGCCATTGAGTTTGGATCGCACTCTACATTTACTTCTTCTGCTTTAATGGCTTTCTATCGCTTTTTTGCAATAATTCTGCCAATGTCAAGTGAGTAAAATTTGTACGGTTATGTCAAGTCAAAGTCATATTTTGTCAGTCAAAACGCCAACAGTAAAATGGTGGAAATACTGAAGGCTCTAAAAAAGGCAGTTGAAGCAAAAACGAAAATGCATGGTTTTATGATCTTAAAACCATTTGCCAACACTCGTGCACATTCACGAACACTTAACGGATAATAATCCACCCTTATTACACATTAAAGTTCAAGATACACTAATTTTGAAAAATAAATTCAAAATTCTCAACCGCCATTGTCGAATTTTCTTCAAAGACCTACATTTACTTCTCTTTGGAGAAACCTACATACAGCATAGTGCATACCAAAGAGTTCCACACCAACCACAACAAAAAACAAAAGTTGACAATGACATTTCGGGCCATTTCAAAACAAACCCAACTCAATGCAGAATAATTCTGCGAAGGAAAAACCGTGAATTCCTGGCATAATGAAATGAGGTAATACGCATTATTGTCTTCAGGTTTCATAACACAGCTAATAGAAACAGTTCTCTACATTCAGCCGCTTTATGTAGAGTCAAACGCGCGTTTTTCTGACTGTATACATTACGTGTCTTATAAATACATTTCCTATCGCATTTACTTTACCTATAGTGGGTACTTCTGTTTTGGTTCTTGCGTGTTCGTTATTCTAAATCAATGAGTGTGGATGTGAATGACTTTGCGGTGTGGAAGATTAGATGGGACAAAGTCCGGGATGAGCTGCGACGTTCTATGTAAGATAATATGGTGTATTTTGTATGGAAAGAGGTATTTTATGTAAGGATTTTTTAAACTGGTGATCGCTTTATCGTGGGCATACGATAGGCTGGATGTGGATGATACAGCTTGGTGATTCATCATCAGCCTGAAGACTGCTAAACATAGGCCTCCCCCAAAGAGCGCCATTTTGAGCGGCTGCTTGCGTCTTGCACCCATTGAGCAGCTGTTGAGAGCTCGCAGCTTAGTGATTGCAGAACTAAATTTTTTTTTATCGATGATAGGCTCACGTTTGACCACGGTCTCACCTGATGGTAAGTGACGACGCGGTCGACGATGGGTGGATGGATGCTACTCATTCCCTGGATATTCCCTTAGCCGGCTCTTACGGCACTTACAGGAACAGGTGGTAGTCCAATTCGCAAACCGGAACCACACGGAATTTTTAATAGGCATGATGACTAAAAGTTAAATATCTCAAAAAAAAAACAAAGTTACAAGCATTTTAAAAACCGGAATAGAAAGAGATAGCTCAAACGGCCAGTGACGTCAGATAAATGTCGCCAAAGTACCTCATTACTAAGCTGTGGTAGCTTTACATACAATATCTTTGGCATGTGACGTCACGAGTGGATTTTTCATAGTAACTGTGGCGGTGCTCTGTTTCGCGAGAAAGGGACAGGAGATGCCTCCTATAGAAACTTCTAAAAGCTTATTATTCCGATATTGTTAGCCAAATAACAATACATGCACAATAGTACAAAAAAATATAAATAAGCTTACTATGAAAAAAAAAACCTCGTAGTGTGTAAAATAATAAAATAAATGACTGAAGTCGTATTTACTAGGTTAATAATTTATTTACTAACTTTATTATAGTTTTAATAATCTATTTATTTGTATCTGTAGTCACTCAAAGTGGCATTCTTTGTGGGCGGCCTATGATCAGTATTGAACATCTTCAGGCTGTTGACGATGATAAAAACTTGTTAAATTTTTGTATTAATTATTAATGGTAATAATTAATACTTAGCGCGGAAGTAATACTGTAACAAGATAGAACCTGTAATAAATAATGTAATCATTAGATTACTTTATGAAAGTATTATTTACTTGTTCATTTTTAATAGTAGTCATCACGCCTATTGTTCCTATTTTAATAAACCCACGCGACGAGATCTCATTTACAAAATCGTGTTTTGAAAAATAATCACAATACTTGTGGTTTATTAACACGATTTCATGGACCAAGAATAATTTTAATGTGTGTATTTATTATTCGCCCACTAGGTGGACCGAAGCGATGGCAAAATTGTTTTTCCTCTGTTTTACTCCACTTGACAAGCAAGCAGCTATAAAGCATGTGACATAAAACTGGGAAAGACAATTTTGTCTACCGTCCGTGCTAGCCCAGCTGGTTAAAACCGTGGGGAGCCGATGGATGCTGGAGGCAAGCAGCTGCTTAAAGTGGCGCTCTGAAGCAGTAGACATCTTCAGGCTCTTGATGATGATGATTTATTATTGGTTGTGTAACTGCCAATTGTTTGCCTACAGGTGTATACGTAGCGGCGTGGTCGACGAAGATAGTGCTGCTATAGTGCGAGCCAAGTCCTGCCTCGCCGCCAGCCGGCAAGAAACCGTTGCTAGGAAGGCGGCGAGAGATCTATTTGCTAGGTAAGGATGGGCAAAAATTAAGGATTATTTTAATTTTACAATTGACTGTAGGGTCTGAGGAATGACGGCTGGTGGAAGTTCATTCCACATCTTAAGGCGAAGGGTAGGGCCAGATAAGCAGGGCGAAATTCGTTCAAAGAAACATCGACCTTAACGTGGTAAACTTAAATATCAATTCAGTCTGCACTTCCGCGTGGGGCTTAAAAAAAGACAACGCACGAAATGACTGATTTTGGAGGGTCTTAATTTAATTTAATGTGTTTTTTTTTTTTTTTTGAGAATGAATGACGTGACGGGCTGGTCGTTCACCTGATGTTAAGCAATACGGCCGCCCATAACAATTGCAGTGTCACTCGGAACTTTAAAATAATAAAGTTTCGCGTGACACTGCACTGCGCACGTCATCCTGAGACATCACACAGTCTAGTAATCAGATTACTACACTGTGTAATCAGGTCATAAATTATTTTTTGTAAAAAATATATTCGATAGAAACTGTATAAAACGGGAACAACCAAATTTTTTTAAGGTATGTTTGCGATTCTTTTCTATAAAGCTGAATTTATTTACCTCGTATTTGCGGTCATCACAAACATGTTAATGAAACGCATTACGTGTTATATTAAATTCAAAGCTCCGCATGCTCTAATTTCGTCAGGAAACGCGGCAAAGAACAACTTGTTTACCCTACCCTTCGCCCTGAAATATCCCTAGCTTTACTAGGCCCCCTGGACGGTTCACTTTATGCCCAGTTTATTGCAGCTTGTCAAACGGAGAGCAATACATAACGACGTCACAGCTAGAGAGGCGCATTCGTGAAATCTGCAACACGACTCTTCGGAAAGACAGCGAAGATAGTGACTCGCCAGACGATGACTCTCCAGGTATTTGTCTACTGGAATAAATAAATAAATAAATTCTTTATTAACACCATTTCATCAACAAACAAGGTACACATCTTGAGAATAACCGTATCGTACACAACAACATTCCACTATCAATCATCAATAACACAGAAATTTTGATAAAATTGGTAAATTATCATGATCAACTAGCCGGCAAGCTGTGTGTAGGTAGACTGTGCCAATAATACGCCTACGGGGTGCTCATGGTACCATGACTGCGATGCAACAGGAGAAATATTACTCCCCACTTGAACCCTCATACAACCTGTGCACTCAAATAGCATGGTTAAAACTGTCAAATCCATACATTTTAGTGCTCCTATTGGATGAACACTACCTCAATTATTGCAATCAAGTGACACGATCAGCCCGCTGGGATTGATGCCCGACAAACTAGTCTCTAAAGTAGGTATCGTAAAAGATAATATCAGTATAGTTTAGCCAAGGTACCTGGTTATTCAGCCAAACGGTGATGATCATCAGAAACAATTTCAACCTGTTCTGCTCTCACTCACTGGCACCACATTATAATACAGTCTACTGGAATAACATTCGAGTTCTGTTTGTGATTCAATTTTTTTTCCTTTCATAATCGTTATCATCATTAACAGCCCGAAGACGTCCACTACTGATCATAGGCTATAGGTTTTTGAAAATACTATCTTTAAAAATACTGAATATAAAAATATTAACTTTTTTGATTATAATCACAGAGCAAAAAAAACGCTTCCAAAGCATTATATTTTTCAAAGTTCTGTGATTCTAATACATAATAACAGAGGGTAGTTTTGAAATTTTTCATTCAAGCTACCTTCCAAAAAATAAATGTTGTCCATTGACAAATCTCTTTGTCAGCAACCACAAAAATGGTTTTTTTTTTTTTTTTAAAGAAAAAAATTGTTTTAGAGGAGGCACGCGCTTTGGACGACGGTATTAATCACGCCTTGGAGCCCCAACTACAAGCCGGCGATGCTATTGCGAACGGAACCGTAAGGACGCATACGCCAGACGAGGGTAATCACTGTGTTTTACTTTTCATCATCATCATTAGATGGATTTATGGGGCCTATATTATATATTTTGGATGGATGCAGGAGGCGAGCATCCTCTCAAAGTGGCGCTCTCTGGGAGAGGTCCATGTTCAGCAGTGGACAACTTCAGGCTGTTGATGATGATATTGTATATTAAGGTTGGTCATTTGAGGGGTTTACAGTGAGATTCATTGTCGAACAGTGTGGTACCGGCTAAGCATAACACCATCATCTCAAAAAAAAAATCTCTTCCCGTGGGTGCCGTATAACCCGGCTAAGGGAATGTCCATGGAAGGGCCAGCAGCATTCTCCTCGGTACATTAAAATCTTCTGCGATCACCAAGACGCCTGCCAAGCTTGTGTTCATTATGACAAACCTATAATAACCGTCCACAGTGGCACTTTATTGGGATGCCTATGTTCAGCAGTGGATCTTCAAGCTGATGATGTTTGATGTGATATACAGGGTAAAATTGAATTCATTCGCATCCTTTGAAACTAGAAACCTACTCCTGATACCGGTCACGTGTGGACTAAAATTTTTGAATTTTAACACATTGTTTGGTAATAATAATAACTCCAAAAAATAGAATAACTTACTTTATTAAACACTACAATACCGTCCGATACAATACCATCGGAAAAATCGTTGAAAAGCTCTTAGTAGGTCGCCTGCAATGGCATCTCCTCCCGACTCTCAGCTCGAAACAGTATGGTTTCATACCCCAACGAGGCACCGAAGACGCCCTCTATGACTTGGTAGAGCACATAAAATATGGAGTACAAAATAAGAACATAGTACTCCTTATCTCCCTGGATATAGAGGGTGCCTTCGACAATGCATGGTGGCCCGCCCTAAAACATCAGCTAGCGAAGAAGAGGTGTCCAACAAACCTCTACGAAATGGTAAACTCATACCTCAGCGACCGCAAAATTAAGGTTAACTACGCAAGAACAGCATATGAGAAGGGGACTACTAAAGGTTGCGTCCAAGGATCCATCGGTGGACCGACCTTTTGGAATGTCATACTAGACTCGTTGCTGCGACAGCTCGAAGCTGAAGAAGTTTACTGTCAAGCCTTCGCTGATGACGTAGTTCTCGTGTTCACAGGCCAATCAAAAACCTTAGAGCAGCAAGCTAATAAGACATTAGGCATGGTAGTGGAATGGGGAAATCGTAATAAACTCAACTTTGCAGCTCATAAGACCAGCGCAATGCTGTTGACGAAAAAGTTGAAGTACGAAAACCCAAACCTATTCATGTCAGGCGTCAAGCTAAATCTCGTCGAGGAGATTAAACTGCTCGGCCTTGTGATAGACCGCAGGCTCACCTTCAAATCGCACATCACCGCACAATGTAAAAAGGCTGCGGAGATATACAAGCAGATGGCGCGCGCTGCGAAGGTGACCTGGGGTCTAAACAGCGAAATCATAAGAACGATATACGTCGCAGTGGTGGAACCCATCATAATGTACGCCTCGAGTGTATGGGCACCGGCGATTGACCTCGAAGTAAACAGGTCCCACCTGAACGCGCTTCAAAGAGGCTTCGCCCAGAAAATCTGCAAATCATACCGAACTGTTTCACTCACGTCAGCACTCGCCCTCTCAGGTCTGCTCCCACTAGACCTGAGAATCCAGGAAGCGGCAACTCTGTACAAAGTAAAGAAGAGTGTCTCATCAGACTACCTCCCTACAAACATGGAACTCGAAAAGCATGTCAGTCCGCTGGACCAGCCGCATCCGTCCACTCAGACATCAGTGGATTTCGAGCTTCTAGAAGACGTTCAAACCCAGCTGGAAGGACCCCAGATCTACACAGACGGTAGTAAGATCGAAGGTCGGGTGGGCGCAGCCCTCAGTTGGTGGGAGAATGGGGAAGAGGTCAGACACTCTACTTTCGGGCTTCACCCTGAGTGCACGGTCTTCCAATCGGAACTTTACGCTCTCTACCGAGCGACTCAACTTGTGATGTCTAGCAAAGACCCTCAGGTCAGTATTCTGAGTGATTCAAGATCATCGCTCGAACTGCTACGGAATCCCAGGACGAGTCACCCCCTGGCGAAGGGCGTGAAGGAAAACATTGGAAAGATCAGTGCAGAAGGTAGATCCATTCACCTGTTCTGGTTGAGAGCGCATGTAGGGACTGCTGGTAATGAAAGAGCTGATGAGCTCGCCAAATTAGCAGCACTCACTGGCAGCTCTTGGGACTATGAGGGGATCCCTTTGTCTTGCGTCAAAAAGAAGATCCGTGAGGAGTCAATCCGGAAGTGGCAGGACCGGTATGAGACCTCCGTCACTGGTGCAGTCACAAAAAAGTTCCTCCCGGATATCGCAAAAGCATACCGGTTGACGCGAACAACAAAACTGACTCCACATCAAGTGCAAGCTTTGACGGGACACGGAGGTATAGCCGAATACCTGTACAGATTTAAGCTTAAGGAAACCCCTGGATGCGAATGCGACCCGAACATCCCCGAGACGGTATGGCATGTGCTCCTCGAATGCCCTCGCTTCATCGCAGCACGGAGGGAACTAGAATGCCTGATGGACAGAAGGCTAATGGAATCAGATCTTTCTAACATCCTTGCAGATCCGGATTGTAGACCCTATTTTTTGTCCTTCACCGAAAAGTCCTTCCGTATTGCGACCAAAAGAAACTCTACCATACCCCGCCCCACGATTATTGCACCCCCATTCATAGACGCCACACACAATGCCAATCTCCAGCACCAGCACGTAACCTCCAAGAGCATAGAAGCTGAACACCTTCTAGCTTATGCAGTCAGAGGAGTGCCAGGGATTAGGACCCGCGGTGTGGCTCTCTTCATGGAAGGTAACAAAGAGAGATTCGGAATGAGCTTTTGCTTAGCCCCGAAGCCCCCGAACAAGAAACGAGCCCGTTTGTCACCTGGATTAGCAAGTCTGCTCAACGGAAGTACTTCCAAAGTCACAATGAAGCGGAAAGCGTACGATGCTATGCCGGTGCTGGAGGTCCTGGGCCACCGCTGTCGATTAGTGCGATCGAAAAACAAAACGATTGCACTGTTCGAATGGACGGCCCAGACGCCTTTTGCACAGGTAAGCTCGCTGCTTACAAAGCTGAGTGATTGTTCAGACGGCACCCCCCGGGTAATAAGCATAGACGCGATGGTGGTCGAACATTTTACTGGAGAAACCGAAGACCGGCTAGGTTGCATAAAGGCCTCTGAACATCATGAGGTCGTCGTGTACGAGGACAGGGGAGAAAACTTAAGTTATCTTAGGACTCCCACACACGACCGTATAAATGCAACAGATAGCTGGGGGCATCCCGTCCCATGTGCGACCGCCATCAGTGGTTCGGAGAGAGTCCAGCAGAAAGCAGCTGCCGAGGAAGCCGCATCACGCCGGAGCGATGGTCGACAGGAAGGCCGAGGCCCTATCTCAACTTTCCTTACGGCGTTCAGCGTAGCAGCGCAGAGCTTGTTCCGGGTCTCACCTCAAAAAGAGCCATCCCCAGAAAAGCAGGCTCCTAGGGCAGCGCCGCCGCCACAGCAGGCAGCCCGGACGAGAGCCGACATGGGACAGGTTAGTCCGCCCCGTTATATCTTGGCCTTGGAGCCACCAGACCATGCCAGAAACGCATTTCTCGAGTTTCTTGCCATCACGAGAGCGACTAAGGTAGTCAATCTCAGGAACTGCAAAAACATCTTGCAGTCCTTTAGGCAGGGAAACGAAGGCCTCTTAAAGGTGAGGCTCGAGGAGGCCGATGCAGCCATATATAACAACGACACCTCCCTCGTGATCAAGGGAACGATGGAGGGTCGATATATGGCAGCATATTGTTCTGGAAGTGGTTTTGTGGCTCTAGATGAGAGCGAAACGGAGCGGACCGGAAAGCCGAAGTATGAAGCACCACCGAACGACCCCATCGTGGTCACCGCCCGGTGTACCAAGATAATGTTAGATGATAGGATCCTAGAAATGGCTAAAACTATTGAAAGGAGCCCTGGAGTCGATGCAAAGTCTTGGGAAAATTGGGAGGTACCTAAGATTCGATGGGTCAACGGGGTTCCTGGCTGTGGGAAGACAACATGGGTGGTCAGACACTTCGATGTGGACAAAGACGTGATCATCACCACAACAACTGAAGCAGCCAAAGACTTGAGGGAGAAGCTAGCGCACCGCATAGGTGACTTGGTGAAAACCAAAGTGCGCACCATGGCTTCTGTACTCGTAAATGGCATCCGAAGAGGTCAGAGCAACGTTCGCCTTATGGTAGACGAAGCTCTTATGAACCACTTTGGGGCCATTGTAATGGCTGCACGGCTGGCTGGTGCTCGCGAGGTAGTCCTTATCGGAGACGTCAACCAGTTACCTTATATCGACAGAGAGAACCTCTTCGAGCTAAGATACAATCGCCCAAACCTGGTGGCCACCATCAACCAGGAGTTGTTATGCACACATAGGAATCCCATGGATGTCGCTTACGCGCTGAGAGAAATATACTCTGGTATATATTCCTCGGCCCCACGTGTCAAGTCCCTGGAGCAGAGAAGGTACACAGGTGCGCAAATATCCAGCACCCTCCCCAACACCCTATTCCTAGTACACACTCAGGAAGAAAAGGAGACCCTATCCAACAAGGGTTATGGCGGAGGCACGGGGTCGCGCATCCTCACCATCCATGAAGCACAGGGACTGACATACGAGTCGGTCATCGTCATCAAGACTAAGGGCAAGATGAGACTGCACGAGAGCGTTCCGCACGCGGTGGTTGCAGTCTCGCGGCACACCGGGACTTTCGTTTACTACGCCGACGATGAGGAAGACGCCATCAGCCGTTTCGTGCAGCGTGCGATGGCTGCATCACCGAGGGCCATCCGCGAGTACAACTTGCAGATGGCCATCAAAGATCGAAACGTGGCGGTAACAGAAGTCCTGGTCCGGGAGGAGAAGGCGGATTAACAACATGTACGAGCGGGATCATTGACGGACTCAAAAGAGCCTGTCAATTATCCCGCTCGTATGAAGAAAATAGTACTAGAATGTAAATGATTATTGTGTGTACACCGGGAGCACTCACGCTCACTAAAAAGCTTCTTCTTGCGGCGGCGTCGTGCGTCGGGTCGTCCTCTTCCCTCAAAAATGGTTGAGGAGGGCGATGGCTGGCGCATGCGTCAAGCTCGTGAACGGGCGCTGCTTGCGGGAGCTGGTCTGCTCGCGGTGTATGCACAAATCGGAAAAAAAAAAACAAAACGAAAAAAAAAAAACATAAAAAAAAAAAAAAAAAATAGGTTAAGTACTTAATTGTCCTCTCTAGTATAATATTTTGTTCAATAAAATAAAATAAAAATATAACAATAAGTGATAAGCTAACAAAGAGCACGGACCCAGGTGTCTGTGGTAAAGCAAATTTAAAAAAAAAAAAAAAAAAAAAAAACACTACAATACAAAATTTAATTAAAATAATGAATTACTGTTTTTAATTAGTACATACAAGGTATAAAAACGTTTAAATGTATCAAAATCATCCGCGCCAACTGCGTTAGGCGCCGCGGCAATCTTCATAGTTTTCAATAAAAAAATATTTCATTTACACTCTTTACTCTTTAATAATCATCTGTAAATGATGTACTATCATGGGCTCAATTTATGCTAATGAATTAAATTCTTAATTAATATTAATCTAGATAAGATATGGAGTTATTGAATATGAATATTTTTTATAACTTTTCAGATTATCATGACAGATGTGGTCCAAGTGATGACATACAAAATCTAACAGTAGACAATCTAGTCACAGCAGCCGTTGACTATTGCCAGGGTGAACTACCCCTAGTCACTTACGCCCTTACCCTTACAGACCCCAACCTCAAGTCTTTGGACCACATACCCTTATTGCAACAAGCATTCCTCCACCCAATCATGTTTATACAAGTTTTGTACCTGAAACTACTATTTTACTTCGGTTCGTTCAACTTCAGACTGTCCAATGTAGAATTGTCGTTGGTTTTAATAGCATACTTATCGGTGAACAGTGAAAATCTTTACCATTTGGTGCCTCTTGTGCTTTATTACGTCAGCTTCGTCGCTATGGTCGTGTGTACATTCAAAATGCTTCACGCAAAGAGACAGTTTATCGATTTCAGAAAATGGTCAGGTTTGTTTTTAAGGTACAGCGATGGGAATTTGCAACCTGATATATCAGAAAACCTGTTCGTTAGGAACAATTTAGGTCCGTTCGTCCAGTTTTTTGTAGCTTTATTTACGAACTTGTTTTTATATCCGTTTATCGCAACTCAATGGGTACCTTTCTCAGAGTTCTGCGTTTTATCGTTCTTTTTAATGTTTCTTACGTTGTTTTCATTCGGTACAAGCAGAAGTCGATATCCTGATGTACTAGCGTTGCTATCGTTCGGTATAAACGTGTTAGCCAAGTATCCTTACGAAAAAGACACAGTGGTACATCAAGGGTGGCGATTTCTAGATTTACACATATCGAATTATCCGTCTTATATACTGGGGAACAGCATTGAGTTCTGTTTGAACTCTCGCGTCTTTTTCTCTCTACTCATTCCAGCGATTTTGTTTTTAATGGCTAAGAGGGGTAATTGGCAAGGATTTTTTAAGTATACCCTCCCTCACTGCGTGACTTTGAGTTGGCTACAGATGTTTATAATGTGCTCTCATGGGTGTACGACTTATGGCCTTATTAGAGGGACTTTGGCTTTAGTATGTTCTTTCCTATTCATACCTTTGATTGGTGTTGTGACAGTAACTCTGCCTGTTATAGCGTTTTTACAGTATATAACGTCGTCGAGGGTGATTTATGTGGGTTTGGTTGTGGTCTGTTTGGGGGTTAGTTTGGGTGTCACCTGCTTTCTGGCTCGCTCTGAGGCTACGAGGAAGTTTGTCACCCCGTTTCAGGTGAGGATTTAACAATTTACGTTGTAATAGTAAATGATTATGTTTAGTGTTTTAGTGATATCTGTTGAAAATGGGAGGTTCAAGTGAGAAATGTGCAAGATTATTTGTTTTTGACACATTAAAAAATAATAACTACGATCACATACATAGATCCTGGACCCTTACTAGGATCCCCTGTATCTAGGGACCCAGGAACTACGAGGACCATGGTCCCGCAACACCCAGACACAGAACAAGTAATGATGCTTGTTTTTCTGTGCACAAATAATTGTCCTGTTTCGAGAAATGAACCCGCAGCTTCCAGGTTATGAGCCTGCTCAACCAACACACCACAGAGTCTTTCAAAAAACAAAAAAAGTATGGGAAGTAGACATGAACAATAAGTCATTTTTTTTTTAATATTGAATCTCCACAGTATAAAAAATTAGTTTTAAAAAAGTACAGTAAGAAATCTTCAATAATACTAACAATAATATTTCTTTTCAGCTATCCATCGGCCTTGTAACACTAGTCTACTTTGGCAACCAATTCCTAATAACAGTACAAGACGACGGCCTCCCATCCGGACTGATAGAACTGATCGGCGACGACAAATCCAGCATCAAAAACCTACTCAAAAACGAATTCCTAACCGACTTTGAAGATAACACCTACCAAATTAACTGGGACGACTATTACAACCAATGCAACAATCCTTCTTGGTCGGATAACAATATGGCCGCCACTCAAATCAAATGCTCAATACTAGATGGCGCTGTTGTCAATTGGGAAGGATATATAAAGGAGGTTAACATGATCAATGTGAAGAATCGATGGAATGATCTTGCTGGGTGGCTGCCAGGATTTCTACAAGAGTATTTCAAGTGTTATTATGGCGAGGAATATTCGAAGTTATGTCGTACCGCGGTGGGTCGACAGTCGGTTAAAGAATGCGAGTTTGTCACGAGTGTTGCCAGGCAGAGTGGGAAGAGCTGCCATTTGAACAATTGGAATGAGTAAGTTTAAAACAAGGTAGAATAAAATTAAGTGCCTATTTAATCTACAGTTATCTGCCAGTTTCATTGCGATTTTATCACCGTTTTTTGTTGAAAGTTTATTTATATTCCTTCCGAAAATTATCAAAATTGGAAGCCAAGTTGTGAGACCACGTCCCGAAACCTGACCTCACAACCAATGTAGTACTAAATGCATCATCATTAACAGCCTGAAGACGTCCACTGTTGCACACACTGCGTCACTTTGAGCGGCTGCTCGCCTCCTGCATCCATTGGCTAAATATGCATACCTTACGAGTATTATAAAAATCGACCGGTGAATAGCGTGGCAGAAAAAAACCCCTTTATGGGGGAAATACACATCTAATCAAAGATTGCCAACGACATAAAATCTCAAACCTGTAGAACTTGTATTTAAGTTTCATTAGTGTCGGACTTTGCTGCAAAGTTCGTCTAGTAGGTACCACCTCTTTGCCAGTTATTATGCCGCCAAGCAGTAGTGTGCAAGCACTACTGTGTTCCGGGGCATTGGTAGTAAAATTACTGCGCAAATAAGACTATGAACTGATTACACAGTGTAGCAATTTGGTCACTAGACTATGCGATGTCTCAGCATGACGTGCGCAGTGCAGTGTCACGCGAAAGTATTATTTTTTTTTAATTTTTTTTTTGAGTGACACTTCTACTGTTATGGGCAGCCGTGTAGCTTAACATCAAGTGAACGACTAGCTCGTCACGTCATTCATTATCATAAATAAATAAAGAAATGTTACGATGATGTTAACTAACCCAATTCCATTATTTCAGATACACCTACGAAGTGAAATTAATAATGGAAGCTAGCGGCGGTCTATTAAAAAGACACGCCGAGATCTCAGTACATTTCGACCATTACTTCACGAACTACACTCGCTTATTGCGGTCCGACGACAGAATTCGTTTTAAGGGCACCCTATCAAACGAAAATGGACCCTATGTCATCGGCTCTAAGGTCCTAAACATAAAAGCGTATGAAATAAACTGCATAGAATGCAAGGAAGCGCGTGGAACTGTCACCTCTAAAGTGCCATCTAGTTGTAAGTTTTCGGAACTATTGAAGACTATAGTTAACGATTGCGTGGTGTCTACTAAATATATATTGAATTTCCTGTTAAATCCAGTAATAGTGTTTAAATAATGTTTATTGTTTGAGATTAAATTATTGTAATTACCTTTTGAATGTGTGTTTTTATTTTGAATGCGGGCACTAAGCAAATAGTTAAGATTTAAACATAATTACTACCTAAGACCAAAGATTATAAAGCCCGTTGATAGCTCGTTGACATAATTTTTCCTACAAACGACTCACTTGCGCGGGCAGGGGGCGAAATAAGAAAACGAGCAGTCATACCAAATTACAAAGAACAGAACAGGATGGAACAAAAGACATGGGTGTCCCGTTTCCTCTCGTAGGATTAGCGGATACCTACACCACTAATTTTCGTATGAGGGGAAGTTGTATTATTGGTCAACTAGATTTATAGTCAATGCCTAAAGCCCGTCACACGTAGCTATAATATATATTAATACATTTATAGCTAGACATATTACCATATATTTTCCATACAAATTTCCAAGGGACCCGCACACGCAGCTATAATATACAGAATGTAATTTAATTCATTAGGATAAATTGAGCCCATGATAGTACATCATTTATAGATGATGTTTTAAAGAAAAAATAGTGTAAATCAAAATATTTTTATTGAAAATTATGAAGATTGCCGCGGCGCCTAACGCAATTGGCACGGATGGTTTTGATACATTTTAACGTTTTTATACCTTGTATGTACTAATTAAAAACAGTACTCCATTATTCCAATTAAATTTTGTATTGTAGCATTGGATTAAGTAAGTTATACCATTTTTTGGAGTTATTATTATTACCAAACCAATGTGTTAGAATTCAAAAATTTTGGTCCACACGTGACCGGTATCAGGAGTAGGTACCTAGTTTCAAAGGATGCTAATGAATTCAATTACACCCTGTATATTATAGCTGCGTGTGCGTTCCCTTGAAAATTGCGCAATATATTATAGTATATTAATATACATTATAGCTACGTGTGTGACGTGCTTAAGACAGACTATTTATCCAATTAGGTAGGTCGAATTTGTCGCACACGATCAGGTCAAATTACGGCTCGCAGCTTGTCTGTGTGAAACAGATCATTACAATAGCCCGCTGATGAACATAGGCATGCCCCAAAATACGCCCCTTTGTGCGACTGCTTTTCTCTTGCATACAACGGCTCGCCGCAGTTTTCACCAGATCGTCGGTCAAACTCACAGAGCTTTAAAACATATGACGATCGCTTATTTTTTTTTTGCTCTGTGGTCAAACTAATGAGAGGGCTACCGGCTAGCTTACGCTGCGTTTTCCGCTTCGTGGTCGCCACTCTAGAGGTATGGGCTGATTAAAGATAACTATGTCGTATGTATTATAGCCAAATTAGGTCAATTTTATTGCAAGATAAGATTTAACCCTGCTATAAAACTAAATATTAATTATATATATATAGATACTCGCATTTTTTTTTCATTTCAATTTTGAACTTTAGCGACTCCTTAACGGCCAAAATTCTGAAATGCTTAAACACTTATTGGCTCCAGTTTGTATACCAAATGCAAAGTCGTATGTTGATCCATGTCAAGATACAGCGTCTATGTGGCTCCATTTATATTATAAATATTAGAGCTTAATTTGATCCGACAAAACGAAACTATTTTAAGTAACGTAGGTATATTTTTTAATGTGCTTTAGTATTTGTTGGCTCCGAACCGAATATACAGGATGTTGGCTCGTAGATCTACCGTGGGCTATCTTTTAAGTTAGTATTGCAAATTTTATTTTATTTTTGTGTTAAGTATTCAATATTTCGTGGAAATTGAGAAAATTCTCTGTCTTCGACCTAATAGTCATAAAATGATTTTCATGTATCAATTGACTTCTAATTGGCACACGGAGTCTACCGCACGAAATTGGACAAAATGCCGGGTAAAATAACATTTGATGGTGTTGTTGATTAGAACAAAAATATAATATTTGCCTGGTGTTTGTATTAATTAGCTGTAATATTATTCTTAAATCCAGTAAATTTTTAAGGTTCCATGCTTGAGTTTTAGTCAAAAGTATCTTCCTACGTTTTGCGATTTTGGGAATTTTTATCATTTTACCGTATGATTTGGGGCACCAGTAAAAAACCCATATTAAAATGAAGTAAATTATGATTAGCCATTATTTATTATAAACGTAAATAATTTCTAATAAAATCACAATTGTAACTAAAATAAATAAAAAATAATGCACCCTGAAAAAAAACTACATAGTGGAATGCAAATAAACAATTGAAATTTAAATTTAAAGCTGGTCCTACCTCAACATTATTTACAAAAATACTCTTTGTACTTAATAACTATTGAATTTTTCATTTGTTTTACTTAAATCTTTTACTATTTTGCTGCAAAAACGTCATTTTTTGGTTACTATTATTAGGTCATCATCATCATCACCATTGTCAACAGCCTGAAGACGTCCACTGCTGAACATAGGCCTCCCAACAAAGCGCCACCTTGAGCGGCTTCTCGCCACCTGCTCCCCGCGGTTTCCAGATCATCAGTCCACTTAGTGGGGGGCCAGCCTGCGCTGCGTCTTCCAATTCGTAGTCGCCACTCGAGAACCTTTCTTTCCAATCGGTTGTCAGTTCTACGAGTGATTTGGCCTGCACATCGCCATTTCAACTTGATAATTCTAAGAGCTATATCGGTCACTTTAGTTCTCCTCCAGATCTCCTCATTGCAGATCTTACTTCGCAGGGAAACACCGTAGCTCGTAGCACGATTTTGTGCTTACAAATGAGGCCATCACTAAGAGATCATATCTCAGTTCTCATCACTGGCAACACACACTGATCGAAAACTTTTGTTTTCAGGGTCTGCGATATTTTAGACGAAAAGATGGGTCGAAGCTTATCGAACGCTGCCCAGCCAAGTTGGATTCTTCGTGAGACCTCTTTGTCGAAGTTGGACAGTCTGTCCTAGTTAGACATATTTGTCGACAACTTCGAGAATATCGTTCCCAACAGTTACCGGTACAGGTGGAACATGGGCATTAGACATGATTTTCGTCTTGTTCGTGTTCATCTTAAAACCAACCTGTCGGGAGACTTCTAAGGTCGTTGAGCATAGTGCTGACTTGTGGTCGTTAAGCGACCCCGCCATTACAATATATCATCGGCAAAACGAAGATTAGTAATGTGTTCGCCATTTATGTTGATGCTAGATCTTTTTCACTCCGTGTGCTTGAAAACGTCTTCCAACGCGTTTGTGTACAGCTTCGGAAAAATAACGTCTCCTTGTATCACGCCTCTTTGCAATGGGTTTTTCTCCGCACTCTGTGGGTCTAGCAAAGATCCCAATTGCTAACGCTATGCTAACGCCAAACGCTAACTCCAAAAATGTATTGAAATGATATAAGCTGCGGAAAAGTAAGCGTTTGGCGATAGCGTTATCATTTGGGACCTTTGCTAGACCCCCTCGTGCTGCAGTCGGACTGACATTATGGCCTTGCTGTAGAAAATACTTCCAACACTTCGATATACCGATAGTCAATTAGGTATCGCTGTAAGGACTGCAGCACCGCCCAAGTCTCGATTGATTAGATCTTCTCATAGTCCACAAACACTAAACATAACGGCCGATAATACTCTTTGGTCTTCTGTATAATCTGGCGTAACGTATGGTTGTGGTCTATGGTAATAAAGCCTTTTCGGAAACCGGTTTGTTCGGGAGGCTAAAATTCATCAAACCTCTGTAGGAGACGATTGATTCGTAATGACTCGAAAACAGCTTATACACGTGATTCAAGAGCGAGATGGGCCTAGTTCTTCAATAAGGTGTTGTCACCTTTTTTGAAGAAGAGTACCACCACGCTCTTGTGCCACGTCTCTGGTGTTGTACCTTCAAGGACGACAGAATTAAATAACTTCTGTAGGACTATTAGTACCGCTCTCAGAAGTTCGGTCGTAATTCATCCTCACCTGGCGCTGTGTGGTTTTTAAGCTGCTTGAGAGCCATTCTAATCTTGTACAGCCTGATATCCGGGATGTCTTCGGTATAGTGTCGGACTAACTTGGCTCTGGTGTCCTGAGCTGTGTTAGTAGTGGGCTTACATGTTGAGGTGTATAACTGTCCATAGAGGTTCTCAATCTCTCTCAGAATCTCAGGCTTGGATGAAATGACACCACTCTTACACACAGTTTTTGTGAACTCTACTCCAGGTTTGTTTATTGAGTTCACCGTACGCTGACATATCAACTGAAGACTGCAGTTTCATCGCTCCTGTCTGCCATTAATTCACGAGTTTTTCTGGCTTCTGAGTTTTCATTTGGCATTGATTCTTGAAGAATTTCTATTACTACTACTGCTTACTATTAGGTAATAATTTTAATAACAAAGTCTTAGAGTAAAATGCACAAATCCTATAAAGATTATAAAAACTCCCGAAACCTTGAAACGTGAAGGTACTTTTGACTAAAATTCAAGGTTCCATACCTTAAAAATACGTATAACAATCAATAATTTTATTGTTTTTAAAGAATAATATTACAGCCATTTAGAATTATTAAAAAAGAAAATAGGCAAATATTATCTTTTGTCATCAACACTATCAAGTTTAGTGTTATTTATCCGGCAATTTCGGGAACAACGTTTACCGAAGAAGAAACTAATTGCGAAAGCTTGTGTGAGTGTATGTTTGTTACCTCTTCACGCCGAAACGGCTGAACGAATTTGGATAAACGTCCACTGCTGAACATAGGCCTCCCCCAGAGAGCGCCACTTTGAGCGGCAGCTCGCCTCCTGCATCCACCGGCTCCCCGCGGTTTTCACCAGATCATCGGTCCACCTAGTAGAGAGCCGGTATAAGCTAAGTCTTCCGGTTCGTGGTAGCCACTCGAGAACCTTTCCGAGAGGTTTATAGAATGCAGAACTGAAACCTCTACTTAAATTGATTCAAACGTTTTGAAACTTACTGAGTGAATTATTTGTGGGGTGCTAAATAGTACTATTATAGGGAAATTTAATAAAACCAATTAACAAGTAAATAGGACTAGGTTTTATTCACATTTATATTATTCATCATCATAGGGAGTTAACATCAAAAAATCAACATAATCATCCAATGCTGTCAATAAGCACAAACATCGTGGCAGTCATCGTCAGCTGTTTAATGTTCATAAAAAGCAAAATATGTTGATACGGTGATGTACCTGCTGCAACAAAATAAAAAGTTACTTAAAACAAAACAAAAGTTGTCAGCCTCAATCTACCCACAGATTCTACATTCATAGGATCTGTGATCTACTTATTACAATTTTGAAAAATCAGAGCGATGTATCCGCGTTCATGTAGTTCTTCTGGAAATGTATCAAAATAAACCTACCAACGCTAGAAACAAATCTGCTAGAAATCTTTTATAAAAATCAGTAAAGAAACAAAATGGAAATAATGTAAATGTTTAGTGAAGTACCTTTAATGAATGTTGGCAGATTGTATGCATATTGAAATGGAGTTATTACTCGAACCTATTGTTGTTGATGGTGAAAATATCAAAATACACTTACCATTACTAGCAGTCACTCTGATAATAATCATACGTAAATAATAGGTACTGGTAAAAATTGGCGCACAATTGTTCACTAACCGCAGAAACAATGCAGAGTTTAGCTCCGTCTTTAAACCTCATGTACAAATTGTACTTGAATAAGATAATACCTGCCAAGGACGCCAGCAACCAATTGCTGAGCTCGTGACAATTTGTGGGCTCTGATTGGCTCATTTGAATCGGATCAACTAGTGCTCAAACGCAAAAAAGGTGGATTTGTATAAAAAACACGTAATTATTATTATTACTGTCGATGGCATTTGTGGCTCCAATCGGAGCCACGTACTGACGGTGATGCGGTATTGGATCAACAAATACTACCCGGATCAACAAGTGAAATCGGATCAACAAATTACTACCTATATGGCACGTCTGATCAACTAAGTGCCCGTGGGGGAATCTATATATATATAGAATTAATATTTAGTTAATATAATATATATATACAGGGTTACAGGAAAAATTGTGCTAGATCCGTTAAGGGCGTGGAGTACCCATCATTTCTGACTTATTTCACTATGAAACACCCTAGCCTAAACTTAACCCTTTTCGAGATATTCGACTTTTAATATTTTTAATGAAAATTGCCGATTTTTAGGCTACAAAATTTAATTTTGTTTATTTTGTGTGTCTTTTTACTATTATTATTGCATTTTTATATGTGTAATAATATGCTTTAGGACGTCAATCATTAAAATAGTACATAAGTTAATTGAATAGACCGTAGTAGACAAGTGAAAGTTAAGAAATAAACAAAAAAATTATAAACTGTATTGTTCTCTAAAGGATATCTAAAAAAAATATTATGGCAGTTGTTCGGCAGATGTGTTATAAAATATCTACGTTTCATCAGCTTTCTAACGAGGTATAATAATCTAGGGTTTGTATTACATTTCGTGTAAAAAAATAGTTGGAACGCTCCAGATAGCAGTTCTAACGGTCTCGGTATCTTGGTTGTCAGACTGCTTTTGTGCTTCGTACATAGTAGATGTGATATCGTTTTGCTCTATTTCTCGACTTGGCTGTGATTCTGGACTATTTCTTCTGATTTGTGATTACTATGCTTGTTAACCGGACTCTGATTTGTACCTGTGATACGGAAGTGTTGAAGATGACGTCCTACACACCTGAGGAATATGCTGATATGCTTATTTGTTACGGATACTGCGATTGTGTGTCTGCGCAAGCTCGCAACGAATACATAACTCGCTACCCCGGTCGTCGAGTGCCGGATGTGGCCGTTCTTGACAGAGCTTATCGAAGACTTCGAGAAACTGGCTTTGTTTTGAGACCCTGCGAGAAGATTGGACTTTTGCAGATTTA
Organism: Ennomos erosarius; assembly: GCA_963580505.1. Classification (NCBI taxonomy): domain Eukaryota; kingdom Metazoa; phylum Arthropoda; class Insecta; order Lepidoptera; family Geometridae; genus Ennomos; species Ennomos erosarius. Next base: position 4,271,604 of record OY757000.1, read on the forward strand.
TGCTAAATGCTGACGTAGAAGACCCAGATTTTCTAAGAAATATCTTGTGAACGAATGAGTCCAAATTTGATAAAGATGACATAACTAACTATCACAAGGCCCACCCATTACTGGGCCCCAAAATAACTAAGGAATCCCAATATCCAATCATTTGATTGGACCTTACTTTCTCCCGGATAATGTAAATGGGGAAAGCTACGAAAATTTCCTGAGAGCAGACTTGAGTGATATGCTGGATGATCTGCCACTCAACCTGATCAGGGACATGTGGTTCCAACACGATGGCTGCCCTGCCCATTTCAGGAGAAGTGTCAGAGACTGGCCGGACACAAATTACCAAACCAAATGGATTAGACGAGGTGGGCCGTTGCCATGGCCAGCAAGGAGTCCGGACCTAACCCCCATGGATTTTCATGTATGGGGGCTCATGAAAAGTCTTGTGTACAGCGAGTTAAATCCACTTTCGTCTGTGGCAGACTTAAGAGAAAAGATTGTGGATGCAGCAAATAAAATGAGGACCACGTTGACCACTGGAGTAGTGAAGACTGGTCTCCGTAGAAGGATGTGACAATGTATCAGAAATAGAGACGGCCATGTTGAACATGAACTGTAGAATAAGAAAAAATTGTGTGAAAACCTTTAATAACTGACATTGCATGCTGACCTATTGTTTTATTTTACTTTTTAGGGCTAAGTATAAATTTTCTTCTCCACTGTCGCCTATGAAACTAATTTTTTTTCAATGCATTTGAATAAAATCCTAGATTATTATACCTCGTTAGATAGCTGATGAAACGTAGATATTTTAAAACACATTTGCCGAACTACTGCCATAATATTTTTTTTAGATATCCTTTAGAGAACAATACAGTTTATAATTTTTTTGTTTATTTCTTAACTTTCACTTGTCTACTACGGCCTATTCAATTAACTTATGTACTATTTTAATGATTGACGTCCTAAAGCATATTATTACACATATAAAAATGCAATAATAATAGTAATAAGACACACAAAATAAACAAAATTAAATTTTGTAGCCTAAAAAACGGCAATTTTCAATAAAAAAATTAAAAGTCGAATATCTGGAAAAGAGTTAAGTTTAGGCTAGAGTGTTTCATAGTGAAATAAGTCTGAAATGATGGGTACTCCACGCCCTTAATGGATCTAGCACGATTTTTCCTGTAACCCTGTATATATATATATATATATATAAATACCAACTTGGGCACAAAGTTGATCCAGCCCGACTGTCGTGCATTCTTGACTCCACCTTTTTCGCCTTGCTACTCAACTCCGGTTGTATATATCTTATGCGGAGTGGCAACGTCGCCTTCTACTTTGCGACGTTGCCAAACATATTCATTGAGAAAGTGATATACGCGATATTTTTTTCATTGCAATTTTGAACTTTATCGACTCCTTAACGGTCAAAATTCTGAAATGCTTAAACACTTATTAGCTCCAGTTTGTATACCAAATGCAAAGTCGTATGTTGATCCGTGTCGAAATACACCATATAAGTAGCTCCATTTATATTATCAAAATTAGAGCTTAATTTGATCCGACAAAACGAAACTATTTTAAATAACTTAGGTATATTTTTTAATGTGCTTCAGTATTTCTTGGTTCCGAACCGAATATACAGGATGTTGGCTCGTAGATCTACCGTGGGCTATCTTTTAAGTTAGTATTGCAAATTTTATTTTGTTTTTAAGTATTCAATATTTTGTTGAAATTGAGAAAATTCTCCGTCTTTGACCTAATTCATAAAGTCATTTTCATGTATCAATTGACTTCTATTGGCACACAGAGTCTACACGCACGAAATTGGACAAAATGTCGGGTAAAATAACATTTGATGGTGTGGTTGATTATATAATAAAAATAAAATATTTGCCAGCTGTTTGTATTAAGTAGCTGTGATGTTATTCTTAAACCCAGTAAATTTTTAAGGTTCCATGCTTGAGTTTTAGTTTAAAGTACCTACTTGCGTTTTGCGGTTTTGGCAGTTTTTATCATTTTACCGTATGATTTGGGGCACCAGCAAAAAACCCATATTAAAATTAAGTAAATTACGATTAGCCGTTATTTATTATAAACAGAAATAATGTTTCTTAAAAATCACCATTACAACTAAAATAAATGAAAAATTATGCCCCCTGAAAAAAAATCTACATTGTGAAATGCATAAAAACAATTGAAATGGTCCTACCTCAACATTGTTCACAAAAATACTTTTTGTACTTACTTATGTTTGAATTTTTCATGTTGTTTTACATAAATCTTTTATTTGGCTGAAAAAAAAACATCACAATTGTCAACAGTCTGAAGAAATCCACTGCTGAACACAGGCCTCCCAACAAAGAGTCACCTTGAGCGGCTGCTCGCCACCTGCTCCCCGCGGTTTTCAGATCACCAGTCCACCTAGTGGAGGGCCAGCCTACGCTGCGTCTTCTAATTCGTAGTCGCCACTCGAGAACCTTTCTTTCCCATCGGTGGTCAGTTCTACGAGCGATTTGGCTTGCCCATCTCCATTTCAATTTGATAATTCTAAGAGCTAAATCGGTCACTTTAGTTCTTATGCAGATCTCATCATTGCGGATCTTATTTCGCATTCGCAGGGAAACACCGAGCATAACTCTCTCCATAGCTCGTAGCACGACTTTGTGCTTACAAATGAGGCCATCAATAAGAGATCTTCACTCAGTTCCCAGCACTGGCAATACACACTGATTGAAAACTTTTGTTTTCAGGCTCTGCGGTATTTTAGAAAAAAGATGGGTCGGTCGAAGTTTCTCGAACGCTGCCCAGCCAAGTTAGATTCTTCGTGCGACCTCTTTGTCGAAGTTGGACAGTCTGTCCTAGGTAGACATATTTGTCGACAACTTCGAGAGTATCGTTCCCAACAAATATTACCGGTTCAGATGGAACATGGGCATTAGACATGATTTTCGTCTTGTTCATGTTCATCTTAAAACCAACCTGTTGTGGGGAGACTTCTAAGGTCGTTGAGCATGGTGCTGCCTTGTGGTCTTTAAGTGACCCCACCATTACAATATCATCGGCAAAACGAAGGTTAGTGATGTGTTCGCCATTTATGTCGATGCCAGATCCTTTTCACTCCAGTGCTTGAAAACGTCTTCCAACGTGTTTGTGTACAGATTCGCAAAAATAACGTTTTGTATCACGCCTCTTTGCAATGGGATTTTCTCCGCACTCTGGGGGTCTAGCAAAGATCCCAAATGCTAACGCTAACACCAAACTAACTACAAAACTGTATTAAAATGACATCAGCTGCCGAGAAGTAAGCGATTTCATTTTGGAGCTAGCGTTTGGCGATAGCGTTAGCATTTGGGATCTTTGCTAAACCCCCAGGTCCTGCAGGTGGACTGACATTATGGCCTTGCTATAGAAAATACTTCAACACTTCGATATACCGATAGTCAATTTGGTATCGCTGTAAGGACTGCAGCACCCTCCAAGTCTCGATTGATTAGATCTTCTCATAGTCCACAAACGCTAGGCATAACGGCCGATTATATTCTTCGGTCTTCTGTATAAAATTCTGAGTTTGGGACCGATTTGTTACAATGGTCTTTATCTTTGATTACAGTTGTAGGTAGTATACCTGCCAATATGTATGCTTACTGTGTGCCTAATTGTTGTTGTTGCAAATAAACTAATTTCATTTAATTTTATAAATTTTGGCGTAACGTATGGATGTGGTCTATGGTGATAAAGCCTTTACCGTACCACCGCGAGTAGAGTGTACCACCACGCTCTAGTGCCACGCCTCTGGCGTTGTACCTTCAAGGACGAAAGAATTAAATAACTTCTGTAGGACTATAAGCACTGGTCTACCACCCGCTCTCAGAAGTTGGTCGTAATTCCATCCTCACCTGGCGCCATGTGGTTTTTAAGCTGCTTGAGAGCCATTTTAATCTTGTACAGCCTGAAGTCGGGGATATCTTCGGTATAGTGTCGAACTAACTTGGCTCTGGTGTCCTGAGCTGTGTTAGTAGTGGGCTTACATGTCCAGGTGTATAACTGTCCATAGAAGTTCTCGATCTCTCGCAGAACCTCAGGCTTGAATGAAATGACACCACTCTCATCTTCAGTTTTGTCTCCACTTTTTGTGAACTCCACTCCAGATTTGTTTATTGAGTTCACCGTAGGCTGACATATCAACTGAAGACTGCAGTTTCATCGCTATGGTTAGCAATTAATTCACGAGTTTTTCTGAGAGCTTCTGAGTTTTCATTCGGTATTGATTCTTGAAGAATTTCTACTACTACTACTGCTTACTATTAGGTAATAATGTTAATAACAAAGTCTTAGATAATTTTATTTTAGTTTAGATATTTACTTTGCACCAAATCTTAGAGTAAGATGCACAAATCCTATAAAGATTATAAAAACTCCCAAAACCTTGAAACGTGTAGGTACTTTTGACTAAAATTCAAGGTTCCGTACCTTAAATTACTGAATTTAACAATAATATTACAGCCATTTAGAATTATTAAACAAGATAATAGGCAAATATTATCTTTTGTTGTTATCAACGTTTACCGAAGAAGAAACTAATTGCGAAAGTTTGTGTGAGTGTATGTTTGTTACCTCTTCACGCCGAAACGGCTGAACGGATTTGGATAAACGTCCACTGCAGAACATTGGCCTCCCCCAGAGAGTGCCACTTTGAGCGGCAGCTCGCCTCCTGCATCCATCGGCTCCCCGCGGTTTTCACCAGATCATTGGTCCACCTAGTAGGGAGCCGGTCTAAGCTAAGTCTTCCGGTTCGTGGTAGCCACTCGAGCACCTATCCGAGAGGTTTATAGAATGCAGAAATGAAACCTCTACTTAAATTGTTTTAAACGTTTTGAAACGAGTGAATTATTTGTGGGGTACTAAATAGTACACGATGGAAAAGAAAGGTTCTCGAGTGGCGACCACGAACTGGAAGACGCTGCGTAGGCCAGTCCTTACTAGGTGGCCTGACGACCTGGTCAGAGCCGTGGGGAGCCGATGGATGCAACAGGCAAGCAGCCGCTGAGTTCAGCAGTGGACGTCTTCAGGCTAATGATGAAGTACTATTATAGGGAAATTTAATAATAAAATAAATAATTAATAATTTATTTATTTTCTTTATTTTTTAACGCTAGAAACAAATCTGCTGGAAATGTATTATTATAAAAATCAGCAAAGAAATAAAATAGAAAAAATAAATATAAATGTTTGGTGTAGCACCTTTATGAATTTTAGCAGATTGTATGCAAATTGAAGAAGAGTTATTACTCGAACCTATTATTGATGGTAAAAATATCAAAATACTTACACTTACCGTTACTAGCTTACCGTTACCTAGTTTGATAATAATCATAGCATATAATAGGTACTGGTAAAAATCGGCACATAATTTTTCACTGACCACAGAAACAATGTAGAGTTTAGCTCCGTCTTTAAACCTCATGTACAAACTATACTTGAATAAGATAATACCTGCCAAGGGCGCCAGCAACCAATTGCGGAGCTCGTGACAATTTGTGGGCCCTGATTGGTTCATTTGAATCGGATCAACTAGTGCTCAAACGCAAAAAAGGTGGATTTGTATAAAAAACACGTAATTATTATTATTACTCTTGGTTGCACTTGTGGCTCCAATCGGAGCCACGTACTGACGGTGATGCGGTATTGGATCAACAAATACCACCCGGATCAACAAGTGAAATCGGATCAACAAATTACTACCTATATGGCACGTCTGATCAACTAAGTGCCCATGGGGATATCTATATATATATATATAGATAAATACCAACTTGGGCACAAAGTTGATCCAGCCCGACTGCCGTGCATTGCTGACTCCACCTTTTTCGCCTCACTACTCGACTCCGGTTGCATACATCCTGTCCGGAGTGGCAACGTCGCAAAGTTGAAGGCGACGTTGCCAAACATATTCATTGAGAACGTGATATACGCGCATTTTTTATTCATTTCAATTTTGAACTTTATCGACTCCTTAACGGCCAAAATTCTGAAATGCTTAAACACTTATTGGCTCCAGTTTGTACACCAAATGCAAAGTCGTATGTTGATCCATGTCGGGATACAGCGTCTATGTGGCTCCATTTATATTATCAAAATTAGAGCTTAATTTGATCCGACAAAACGAAACTATTTTAAGTAACGTATGTATATTTTTTAATGTGCTTTAGTATTTGTTGGCTCCGAACCGATGGGGAAGAAAGGTTCTCGAGTGGCGTCTACGAACCGGAGCGCGCAGCGTAGGTAGACCCCCTACTAGGTAGGCCGACAACCTGGTGAAAACCGCGGGAAGCCGATGGATGCGGGAGACGAGCAGCGGCTCAATGTGGCGCTCTCTGGGGGAGGCCTATGTTCAGCAGTGGACGTTTACGGGCTGTTGATAATGATGATGATGATCTTTTTAATTCTTCATCATCATCAACAGCCTGAAGACGTCCACTGCTGAACATAGACCTCCCCCAGAGAGCTCCACTTTGAGCGGCTGCTGCATCCATCGGTGCCCCGCATCGACAACGGTTTTCATTTTTACCCACCTATAATTAGATACATACAATATACCTACAATCCTACGATAACATATTCCAAAAAAACAATATAAAGGAAATACACATATCGGGTAAAAATAAAATTAAAAAAATAAAAGGACCAAATTATTTTGGTTTAGTACCACCTCGCCCGCCGTTATCCCGTCGCTGTGTGCGTAATGCCGTGCGCGTGTAGTAAGTAGTGCGGCTAAATACCTATTCATGCGCGTAGTAAACGTCGTCCTTAAGACAATGGATAGATGTAGCTACTGAACCATTTAAGAGAACAACTCGCGGTTTTTGCTCCAGCTTTCAACCGAATACACAATTAGTAAGGGAGTAAATATACTCCCAAACTTTTACAGCATTGCTCGTCGTATTTCAATTTTCAAAAATTGTATAAAAATGTGCGTGAAATATAATGTGAAGGAATTTCCTGAATCGCGCAAGCGTTATTTTCGCGCTAGTGTTGTATATATTATGAGCTCTGTCTAAACTTGGGGTCAGTTTTGTCAAGAAGGCCCAGTAGACCGAGCTGGTTTAAATCGGTGAAGCTATTGTGGGATAATAATGATTAAGTCCGCAACATCATTCTTACTCTCCAGAATATTTGAAACTATTCTGGAGCAATAACCAACTTGACGGGCCACAGCTGAAAGGCTAATTCGACCTCATATTGATTATTGGTACAAAATGTATTTTTTATGGGAATGAATGACGTGACGAGCTAACGTGACGTGATGTTAAGCGACTCGGCCGCCTATAACAGTTGCAGTGTCACTCGGAACTTTAAAATAATAAAGTTTCGCGAGACACTGCACTGCGCACCATCCCGAGAGACCACCCAGTCTAGGGCTAGTAATCAGATTACTAGACTGTGTAATCAGGTCATAAAGTCTCATTTGCCCAGTACTTTCACTATTTACAATGCCCTTCAAACCGAAACACAGTTGTGCTTGCACACTACTGCTTGGCGGCAGAATAACTGGCAAAGCGGTGGTACCTATCTAGACGAACTTTGCAGAAAAGTCCTACCACCTAGTACAAGTCTGTGCAATTATAATAATTATTGTTCCACTGAACTGTAGCTGGCTTTATGTCCATTACGTAATAAAGTAGGCCCTGTACGCGAAAGTTATTTTGTCGTTTGTAACTATAAGCTTTTTTTTTTACAGGCAATATGCCTTTATAAATAGTACAATATCTTTAAAGAAATGATTGAAACCGCTTTATTACTTACTACTTGGCGCAAATCTGTCCAAACGTAGGGGTAGCTTGAAAAACAGCGCTGTGTTCGCCCGTAGTGTGACCGCAGCACATGCTGAAGCTACCCCCATTGTCCTATAACATGAATGTAATGTACCTACCTACTTGTTTTAAGCTGTTCTATTGATATGATTCTTTTTGTGTTGATAGTGACAATAAATGATTTATTTATTTTATTTATTTATTTATTACTCAAGCTAAGTACTACAATAATAAAAACTAAACTAAACTAAAACTAACTACACTACACACTAACTATCTACACTATACCTACTACAAAGAACATATGGACTGTATAATAATATACTATACCATACTATGCTACCTACTTACTTATATTTCCAAGTTCCAACAGGTGAATAGGAATACGTAATGCTCAAGATGGGGGCGATTACTTATCGGCGGTACTCGCGAGTACCTACCTATTGGGAGTTAGGTATCTAGGTACCTTTTACTGTGGAATTTGTGGTTTTGACAATACAACCATAGACCTAAAACTAGGATGTACCAAAGACATATTAGGTCTGTGGCTATAACATATCTATAACTAACTAGTAGTACTTACCTATACTATTCTAATATCTGTGACTTAACTAACCACACAACTTATTCATTCAGGAAACGAAAACAGATATCTACAGTCAGATACAGTGCACAACCAGCTTAACCCTATGAGGTTTATTATCGTTACAAAACAAGAAAATATCGGAAAGAGATTGCATCGGAAAATAAAACGAGAAATAAAGGTAAAACGGACGTTATAACGGAAATACAGGGACAATAGCCACTCTGAGCCATGCTGGGCTACCACGAGCTAATACAAAACCATGTTTCATGGCATTATTATTTCAAGGTTACAATAATATTGTTCGAATTCGTACCATGAACTTAAAAAGTATACGTGTGAACGAGACTTCTACATTTTATATGGCGTCATCACTGTCGCACGTCAGTGTCAACGTGATGTAAAGCTATGCATGTCATATCAGTTGTATTTGAGTGACGATTTAACGTGACGTCATCAAAACTGCTCTGGCTCTGCAACATTAAAGTATTTTTACTTTTATGTAATTTGTCAATGTATCATTGAAGTGATGACTTATGGAACTGAAACGTGGTCTCTAACTGTTGGCCTCATTACTAAGCTCAGAGTCGCACAACGGGCTATAGAGAGAGCAATGCTCGGTGTTTCCCTGCGAGATAAGATCCGTAATGAGGAGATCCGCAGGAGAACTAAAGTGACCGATGTAGCTCTTAGGATTAGCAAGTTGAAATGGCAATGGGCAGGCCACATCGCTCGTAGAACTGACAACCGATGGGGAAGAAAGGTTCTCGAGTGGCGACCACGAACTGGAAAACGCAGCGTAGGCCGGCCCCCCACTAGGTGGACCGACGACCTGGTGAAAGCCGCGGGGAGCCGATGGATGCAGGAGGCGAGCAGCCGCTCTAAGTGGCGCTCCCGGGGGGAGGCCTATGTTCAGCAGTGGACGTCTTCAGGCTGTTAATGATGATGATGATGATGATCATTGAAGTAATATTGAAGTAATAATGCTATAAGACGTTGTGGTTGCCCCCCTGATACCCCTTATGTAGTAGACATTAAATGAAACTACCATTTATGATACCAATTTCTGATATGTTATGAGAGTTATTGGTTCAAGATAGAGGCTGATGTTGAGTGCAGGATGGTTCAATTTGTTCCGATAAATGTTTTAACGTCATATAACTACCTAACGTATTTGACATTACGCACTTTGAAATGTTAGGTAAGTAAAGCAAACCCTGATTATTATGCTTAGAGCCTGCAATAATTTAAATTTAATATTTTAAGGGTACACTAGGTGGACCGACGATCTGCTGAAAGCCGTGGGGAGCTGATGGATGCAGGAAGAGAGCCGCTCAAAGTGCCGCTCCCTGGGGGAGCCCTATGTTCAGCAGTGGACGTCTTCAGGCTGTTAATGTCAAAAACATAAACAAAAAGTTGGTACAAATTTAACGGTTTTTAATAAAGTTGTTGTTAATTTCATCTTGACTTGTAAAAAAGTGCTAAAAATAGCCAATTTACAATAAAACTTTTGAATTTTTTTTACCTACTTGAAGGGCACAGGGGTAATACATGCGATGTCATGTATTCCTTATTTCATAGTTTAAATGTGGGAATGAAATGCTGAAACACTTTGCAGTAACATGCATGGACCCTAACTAGGATCCCCTGTATCTAGGAGCCCAGAAACTACCAGGACCATGATCCCACATCCCACAACACTCTGACATAGAACAAGTTATTTCCGTTTTTTCCTGTGCACAAATACCTGTCCTGTCACGGGAATCGAACCCGCCGCCTCCGGGTTATGAGCTGACCTGCTCAACCACCACACCCACCACGGACCAGGTCCTAATTGGATAGGTGATAGAATAGTTCGTTGTAGTGATATCTAAAAAGCCTAATATTCAGCAGTGGACCTTTTCAGGCCGTTGATGATGGTGATCTACTGTGGTTAATAATGACAGTATCATTTATTTTTTACTCAATATTTTCATAAAAAATACGTGTACACATAACACACCAATATCGGGGGAAATAATTACAGTAGCACATCTGCAATATTTCCGAGGCAACCACATCCCTGTCAGGCATGACGGCAGCGGCAGCGGCCCCTGGCGAAAACTTTAATGAAATAACTGTCAAAACTTGCTCAGAGATTCGATAGGGGTATCGTAAAGCAGTACGGACACATGCTATCCGTGTTAGGCTGGTCTAATAGGTCAGTTGGTAGAGCTCTGCCTTCTGAACTGTAGGCTGTGGGTTCGATTCCCACTCAGGGCAAACTTTTGTGTGATAAACATCGATGTTTGTTCTGTGCCAGGGAAATACCGAGCATAGCTCTCAGATGACATATGGAACTGAAACGTGGTCACTTACTGTTGGCTTCATTAATAAGCTCAAAGTCGCGAAACGAGCTATGGGTTTTACTAGGTGGTACTTAGGACTTTTCTGACTTTTATTTCTCTTCGTCTAGGTAGGTACCACCGCTATGCCAGTTATTCTGCCGCCAAGCAGTGTGCAAGCACTACTGTGCTCCGGTTTGAAGGGCATTGTAGCTAGTAAAATTACTGGGCAAATGGGACTTTATAACCTGATTACACAGTCTAGTGATCTGATTACTAGACTGTGTGATGTCTGAGGATGACGTGCGCAGTGCAGTGTCACGCGAAACTTTATTATATTAAAGTTCCGAGTGACACTGTAACTGTTATCTCTTATGGCTGGCCATGTCGCTTAACATCAGGTGAACGACAAACTAGTCGAGTCATTCAGTATCGTAAAAAAAAGTATTTTTATTGAAAATTACGAAGATTGCCGCGGCGCCTAACGCAGTTGGCACGGATGATTTTGATACATCTAAATGTTTTTATACCTTGTATGTACTAATTAGAAACAGTACTTTATTATTTTAATTAAATCTTGTATTGTAGCATTTATTTAAGTAAGTTATTCCATTTTTTGAAGTTATTATTGTTACCAAAATGTGTTAGAATTCAAAAATTTTGGTCCACACGTGACCGGTATCAGGAGTAGGTACCTAGTTTCAAAGGATGCTAATGAATTCAATTACACCCTGTATGATTATACCAACGGTTTCAATGCAACTGCCCATACTGCAAATTATACTTTTTTATACGTTATGATAGGCAAGGGTTAGGTAGGTACCTAAACTTATAGCTGGAGTTGAGGTTAGGTCGACTAAATTACAAGTCAAGTCTTAGGCTGAGTTGCACCAGCTTACTTTAACGCTAACTTTAACCCTAACTATAACCATTCCACGCTTCGCGGGGCGGGCTAATGTCAAAATTTGACCGTAACTTTAACCGTGATTATGGTGCAACTCAGCCTAGGGGGCATGGCAATCTGGGGTAGGTAATCAAAATTGATTATAGCGGCAAAGAGTTTAATTACGAAGAGTGCAGGTAGGAACAGTGGGTTAACTAAGCAATGGATTGGTCTTATTTAAATTAAGCAAATAATACCTACCTACCTATTTATCATTAAAAAGTGTTTAAGGTGTAAATCTTTTTGTAGAACCTTTTATATTTAATCAATGAAGCATTTAAGACACTTTCAAAATGTCTTTTATTTCCTTTTGTACCCTTATAAATGGATTGCCAAATCTTGTCTGTGATATGTCGGTACTTACCTGTATAACATCGTGAAAATACCTTAACCTCCAACAAATGTTATTTCCGAAGCTTGTAAAGAAACCATTAACGACGGAACCCTTAAGTAGGGTCAATCGGGCTGAAGGTCCCTATCGACCTTTGCAGTCCTTCAATTAGGTAATCTTATTGACAGACTCTTAAGTTCTCTGACTCAACTGTTATTATACCAACTTCAAAAAAGGAAGAGGTTCTAGATTCTCTTGTACCTATTTTTTTTATTTGTTTCCTCAGAACTCTATCTAAGCACAAAGTCGCGTTGCGAGCTATGGAGAGAGCTGTGCTCGGTGTTTCCTTGCGAGACAAGATCCGAAATGAGGAGATCCGCAAGAGAACTAAAGTAACCGATATAGCTTTCAGAATCAGCAAGTTGAAGTGGCAGTGGGCGGGCCACAGCGCTCGTAGAACTGACAACCGTTGGGGAAGAAAGGTTCTCGAGTGGCGACCACGAACTGGAAGACGCAGCGTACGCCGGCCCCTCACTAGGTGGACGAACAGTGGGGAGCCGATGGATGCAAGAGGCAAGCAGCCGCTCAAAGTGGCGCTCTTTGGGGGAGGCCTATGTTCAGCAGTGGACGTCTTCAGGCTCATGATGATGATGATGATTATGAACTCTGTCTATTAATTTTACAGGACCGCTTACTTAATACCACAGATTATAAATTAAATTCCGCTGACGCTGACAACACCCAATGCGAGCACGTTTACTACAGCAGTCAAATATAGAACGTTATACTTTAATGAATAGGGTCAATTTTTGCGGAGCGGAGAATCGGTGATGGCGATTGCATTGCATTGCTAGTCGAAAATACCATTTTGCGGTTCAAATAATTAAATGAAAAATAAAAAATAAGTCATTAGTTGGATGCATTGAAAAATAACTTATCACTAGGTTTTATTTCAATTGGGTGTCTTATTATAATGTTAAGTACTTACATTTTTTGCATTTGAATAACTTTTTTGAGACCACTTTATGCTATTTTATTGCTGTGTTATTCTTGGCGTTCGTTCATCGTCAGATACTTTTTCAAAAACACAGGCTCCTATAATATACTATAATATACTTACTTATAGTATTTTCTTTATGAAATTCAATTTGTGTACGAGCGTGGATCTGCCCGTGATCAATCGAGTTTTCTGACTGAGGGCATCTCTGGAATTCTCCTTAACATAGTTTGGTTTAGACATTGAGATAAGAAATACGTTTTTTTTCTTTTCAAAGATATTTCAAAGGTCATTTTATTTTGCCCATAGATGTTCTTTCTTTCCTTTAATTTTATGATCATTACTTGGAACTACCAAAGGACAAAATGTCAAGAGCATTTTTCTTTTCTATTTACCCACTATCTACCACTGCTGAACGCAGACCTCCCTCAACGAGCGTCACTTTGAGCGGCTGCTCGCCTCCTGCATCCATTGGCTCCCCGTGGTTTTCATCAGAACGTCCGCGTCGGTGCACCTAGGTACGCTATGTTTTCCGGTCCGATGATGTAAGTAGGTACCTATTGGATGTTTATGATACCTAAATTCATCATTATTATCATAGGCGTCATAATCATCATAGGCATTATAGATATGATAGCCTACACGTAGCAGTCCGTTTTGTTCCATAATTCTGGGGAATATAATGGTCGTAATTCACCAGCAGCCAATGCTACTCCAAAAAAAATACATGTCCCTTAAGGACATTTTTTTTCTAGCAGTACTGTAAAACGGCAGTACTTATCTAAAAAGGCATGAAATTTGTGGCTCCTACCTTCTGACAAAATTACCATCTGAATTTTGTCGGATTACAGGCTGCTAACTTTTGGCTGCCAACTTCACACCGGTTCATCAGCCTGTATTGGTTCACTGCTAAACATTTACAGGATACGCAATTGAGACCGAGGTCCGAGGTCTCCGAGGACTCTTCCCACTAAAGTTCTGCTACGTACTGTACTGAAATCTACGTAGCTAATATAATTATTAGAACTATTCTGCAAAGTTTTCTAGGTACCTAGGTAGGCTTTGCCATTTCTCATTGCCAGTAGGTATATAGTCTGCCGCCAAGCAGGTGCACAAGCACTATAATTGTGTTCCGGTTTTAAGGCCATTGAAGCTAGTGAAATTTCTGAGCAAATGAGAGTTATGAACTGATCTTGCAGTAATCTTCTGTAAACTGTAATGTTTCAGAATAACGTGCGCAATGTGCAGTGTCACGCAAAACTTTAAAGTTCTGAATAACACTGATGCTATTTTTTATGGGCGGCCGTGATGCTTAACACCAGGTAAACGACTCGACCATCACGACATTCGTTAACATAAAATAATTGTATAAAATCTTTAGACAGTAGCTAATCCAGTCTCCTTTACAAGACAACCATGCATCATTCTTCGTGGTCTAATATTCGCTACGTAGTAACGTGTTTATATTTCTGTATTTCATCAAATATTCAGTACCATATTGCATTTAGCTTATTGCGTGTATCTTAGGATACTGGCAATTTTATGAGCTTATTTAGAAGTAGTGTAGTACCTACAAATTCGATACCTAGGTAACTATAATAATATCATGTTTAAGGGTCACGTTGACGTAAGGGTTCGATTTTTCCAATGGCTGGATAACCGACTAAAACCAAAACTACATTTTCCAAGTAACCTATACCTACTGTTAACAAAATTAACTGTTTAATTTGACTGTTTTGTTTTATCCGATGCACCTACCACCTACCTAACTTTTGATTGACATGCCAAAATGTCGAAAATATTATGTTGATTGTATTAAGGTCAAAATTAACGACGAAATGTATTAATGTTAAAATACTTGTGCCAAAAATGTTTACTTTATTGACAAAATGTCCAAAACTTGGGACTGCAGAATAAAAATTAACCGTGGCTATAATGCTGGTACGACGCGCGTATGATCGTGTATGTACGATGTAAACGATTGTAATAAGCATGATGACTAAAACTTTTTTTTGGATGAATTAATTATATTCCTCAAAAGATAAACATTTGTGAAAACAAAAATTAAATATCTCAAAAAATAACCAAGTTACAAGCAATTTAAAATTATGATAGAAAGAGATAGCTCAAACGGCCAGTGACGTCAGAGCAATGACGTTATAGTACCTCATTACTAAGCTGTGGTAGCTTTTCATGCAATCTCTTTGGCATGTGACGTCACGAGTAGATTTTTCAACTGTGGGGGCGCTCTGTTTTGCGAGAAAGGGACAAGAGATGCCTCCTGTAGAAAATTTAAAAGCTTATTACTCCGTGATTTATTTACCGATTTTGCTTATTTTTTCAATTATTGCATTCAATTTTAATCTTCTTTATGAAAGTAATAAATATTTGTTCATTTTTAATAGGCATCATCATGCCTATTATCTATGCTACCAATGATCGCTTTAGAAAACAAAAAGTTGTCTATGCTCTCTTCCGAGTAATATGGTGAAGGTACGAATGATGAAGTACATCCTACAGTACTTTTATAACTATTTCTCTCTATTAATAAACAAAAGTGTTTGACTAACTTTGGGCCTTTCGATTAAACAACTTCTATTAGACGCTGGTGGACCACAAATCAAGAAACAGTCACCAGAGTTTATTGACACCTTATTATTTTAAAGTCTTACTTCTCTCGTCAAAGTTTAATGTTCATAGTTTTTTTTGTTCTGTTTTGGCTCCACACATAGTGTATTTAGCCAGTGTCAAGTATTATAATTTCATCGTGTTATAAATTATTTCACGCAAAGTCATGTCCTAGTCATAGTCATAGTCCAGTCTAAGTCAGGAAGTCATAGTCCAGTCGAAGTCATGCTCCAGCAAAGTGGTGGCAACTTTACTAGAAGCTTCTATGGAGTTATGGAAGCAACACGAAACATCACGTTTCACCACATTATATCACTCATGCTTGTAATTCAGCACTTAATGCATAAAACACCACCAATTTTAAACATTAACACTGGACAAAGCACAAGTTTTGAAAAATAATACAATGCAACGACGTGAACTTTTCCGCGATCCCGCCAAAACTCAAGTTTATAGTTATTGAAATTTGCACATTTATTTATCACTATTTCAAATATTAACGTCTGAACATTCTGACATCTCATCATTTTTATATTTATGCTCACATTTGTACCTAACTATGATATAATGAATCAATCCGACATTTTAGCATGTGAACCAAATGGGCCCTAAATCAGAAAACGTTATAAAATACTTAAAATAAAAAGCTTTGACATAGTAAGTACTTGCTTAATTAATATTAATTTTGTGTGATGTGATTGAAGGTAAGTACCTAAGTATTATTTCTTTGTTTTTTCTAGGGAAACACGAAGACTGCGAAGCAAACTGAAATCCTAATTCTAATAAACAGTATTATAAGGCTTTGTTCACTACACAAAGCTTATTACGAGGCTAATACACTGCGGCCTACATAGATTAGCCTTATTTAGCTTCATTGTGCGTTATGCTAATAAACTACTGAAAGTGTTCGTAGAATTATTTTGGCACAGCTAGTATTTATGACAGCGAGTTATGGTATAATTTAGTTTGATAATGCAAACATTAGGTGGGGTGGTTTGGTCACAGATAATATTATAATACCTACAGTACAGATACCTCTATTTTAATTAATATTTTAATTTTTAATTATTTTATTTCTGGATAACGCAAGATTAGGAAGCGGCTGGCGAGGTATTGGGCTAAATGAATACGCTGGACGCTAACTAGTAACGCTTACGACACAATCTCTACATTTTTTTCACGTTCGGGTTATTTTTTATTTGTACCGGATGGGACCCCGTGGTTTGGTAGTAGATGGAGCAAATAGATAGGCAGAATCTAACAGGTAGGTTTACATGCATTACCTGGGAATGCGTCAATGGTTGGGCCGACTGAATTATGTTCGGCTAAATTATTGCTAGGTATAATCAAGTGAACTAGACGTGTGTATTGTACCTGATAATCAGGTATTGCAATACACAGGATGTTGGAACCCTCAGACCACCAGTTTCACATTACCAATTTATTTATTTAAGTATCTAACTTTTTTCTACGTCCTCGATATTTTGATTTGGAAACATCTTTCCACTATTGGACTCCGGACCTGTCTCTAATGGTAAACGTGACCATTTATTTTATTTTTCTACCCTAACCTTTCCCACAGAGTACGAAAAAAAAATACGCTTTTTTCAATGCTCTGTGGGAGTTTTGGCGGGAACGCGGAAAAGTTCACGTCGTTGCATTGTATTATTTTTCAAAACTTTTGCTTTTTCCAGTGTTAATGTTTAAAATTGGTGGCGTTTTACGCATTAAGTGCTAAATTACGAGCATAAGTGAGGGCCAGTGATATTATGTGGTGAAACGTGATTTTTCGTGTTGCTTTCAAAACTCCATAGAAGCTTCTAGCAAAGTTGCCACCACTTTGCGGGAGCATGACTTAGAATGGACTATGACTATGACTAAGACATGACTGCGCAAAATATTTTATAACACGATGGAAATTATAATACTTGACACTGGCTAAATACACAACATGTGGAGTTTGAAAAAAAAAATGCTCTGTGCATTTTCCTAAAACATTTCCTAGAAAATACTTCAAGGTTACGTTTTCCGAAGCGATTGCCGTAGTAATTTCAACTGGCAGGAAATTATCTGCGACGGCAGTTAGTTTTAATTATGCCTGGATGAACGGACGTATTCAGGATCATTTCAAGAAGCAGAATTTTATTAATAATCTTTATTCGTGTTCAAAGTTTTACTTGCGAGGTTAATACTCTAACGAAAAATCTCTAATGAAACTGTACCTCATGTTGGCTATAAATTAACGTTTTTCTATTCTACTCTATTCTATTCTATTCTATTCTATTCTATTCTATTCTATTCTATTCTATTCTATTCTATTCTATTCTATTCTATTCTATTCTATTCTATTCCATTCCATTCCATTCCATTCCATTCCATTCCAAATATATGCTCGTGAGATGTACTGTTTATAGAACTACTTATATTAGTCATTATGGTAGGTTGGATGATGTATCATCAACATAAACATTAGCCCATAGATGTCCACTGCTGAAAATAGGCCTCCCCTAGAGAGCGCCACTTTGAGCGGCTGCTCGCCTCCTGCATCCATCGGCTCCCCGCGGTTTTCACCAGGTCGTCGGTCCACCTAGTAGGTAGCTAGTGGGGATTATGTATACATGATTATAATTGTAGTAGTTGTGGTTATGAGATTATGGTTATGATTATGTGTAATGTGGTTATGTCAATAAAAATTTTGAATGCAATTATGAACTTATAAATTTACCCGGCCCTAAACATTTATCCTAAATCCATCCCCTACAAGTTATTAAAAGAAATCAATTTGCCCCGCGCCAGGTTATTGCCGTTTGAAGTCAGCCGAGCAGATCCAACTTCAAACGAGCAGTTTTAATTAAGGGATTCGTTTTAAAGCTCCCGTTGGCAATTTATGACTGGCTCTATGATACTATAACTATATTTCTTTAGTTTTCCGTGACACTAGATGTAGATTAGGTAGAGAGATCAAAATTAATGGCGGCTGTGAAGTCGGCGCGAAACGTTCTCAGTAGGAAAAGTTAGATGTGCGCGGGCAGAGGCAATCGGCGCACTTCACAGCTGCTGCCATTCTTACTCTACTTACTATCAAATATTTAGCAATGAACTCGAACATAAAGTGGATTGAGAAAGATAAAAATGAGGTATGGTACATTTTAAGTATTTAGAAATTATTATTTTCAGTAGGTGGAAGAATCGTTCGCAGTACCTTAGGCTCTTAGGATTAGCAAATTGAAATAGAAAGCAGGCCACGTCGCTCGTAGAACTCACAAACGATGGGCACGAAAGGTTCTCGAGTGACGACCACTAACCAGAAGACGCAGCGTAGGCCGGCCCCCCACTAGGTGGACCGACGATCTGTTGAAAGCTGCGGGGAGCCGATGGAAGCCGCTCAAAGTGGCGATCCCTGGGGGAGGCCTATGTTCAGCATAGTGGACGTTGATAATGATGATGATGATAACCCTTTGAGTTAGGAAAGTTCATACGTATGCCACGGGATGTATTAGATGGCTTTTTATGTATGAAATATTTGCGATAAAACCCAAGAGCTGTTTTTCAATATCCAATTGAATACGAACGAGGCTGTCCCTTTGAAGATATATTCTGTTTGCTATTTACATAATCATTGGACCTCTCTTATTGAAAACGATAAGCTTGTAAACTTAACAGCAATCGCACATTCTTCATTTTTGTTCGATTTTCTACTGCAATATTGCTATTGGAGAACTAAAGTGACCCATGTGGCTCTTAGAACTAGCAAGTTGAAATGGCAATGGGCATTGGGCAGGCCACGTCACTCGCAGAACCATCGCCTATGGGGAAGAAAGGTTTGTGAGCGGCGACCATGAACTGGCAGACGCAGCGTAGGCCTACCCCCCACTAGGTGCGCCGACGATCTGGTGAAAGCCGCGGGAGCCGATGGATGCAAGAGGCGGCCAGCCACTCAGACTGTTAACATTAATTACATCGCTTAAGTCTGGATAATTTTTTTTTGTTTTGGTGCATTCTATGGTGGTAAATACCTATATGCGTTTTTTTAAAGAAATCATTATTGAATGTATTTAATAAACTGCTACGTGACCGGTGCCTTTTGCAAAAAAATATTTAAATCAAATATGATGATAACAATTATTTAAATCAAAAACAACTATTAATATTAAAATCCTAAAATTAAGTTCCGAGCGATACCCATTGCAACTGTTATGGGCGGCCGTGTCGCTTAACATCAGGTGAACGCGTATGCTCGTCACGTCATTAATTCTCATTTGAAAATAAAAAAGGTACTTAGGCACATAAAATATTGGGTATATTGGCCTGAATCGTTCATGGATCTCCTTGCGAATAGAATTATAGATTTCAGCGAATAATACAGTCCAAATTTTCAAGCGTGCCGAGGCACTTATTTATCGCTATCTTTTACCTTTTATTTCATATTTTCTTTCATCGCATCATAATAAACGTCCTAAATCTTTCGGCTTTGCCTCCTAAATAAATTGGCTCAATAAGCTAATGTATCGTTTCGTGCTCCACGGAATATTTATTCATATTCAGTGATCTTTCAGTTAAGCTGATCAGCAAAGTTTGTAAGGAAGTATGCAATTACAAATAAGCATTAGACACCTTATATAAATATACGTGAGTTAGGTTATTTAAATTTCTGAAGTAACTAGATAAACAGTTAGTCAGTCAGAAAAAATTAGAACCCAGCAATGAAAATCATCATCATCCTCATCACCCAGAAGACGTCTTTATGGTGAAAATTAGGCCATAATACAACGTCACTTTGAACGGGTTCTAGCCTCACCTGTGGTAGTAATTTGAATAGGTAGACCACAGAAACAGAGTACTGTGAGGTCTGTGAGGTGTAGTATACAATTTGAACTGACTAAATACGTAAATCCACGAGACGCTCACTCTCCCACTATTATTATCCTAATTTACTTGGGGTCCACCCTCCTAGTATTTCTGCGTCACAGCGTACGGTTATGGGTTGTCTCTTTTGTTGTGGTGCTCGCTATCATGTCATTCTTTATCGTTTGTCATTCTTTGTCTTTTTTTACATTTTTTTTATGAGAACGAATGACGTGACGAGGTAGTCGTTCGCCTGGTGTTAAGCGACACGGCCGCCCATAACAGTTACTGTGTCACTCGGAAATTTAAATAAAAGTTTCGCGTGACACTGCTCTGCGCACGTCATCTGAGACATCACACAGTCTAGTAATCAGATTACTAGACTATGAGATCAGGGGCCGTACTGTGAGCTCTTAGCGCGATTCAAAATTGAGCCAATATTGGATTGCTTGTCAAAATCTTCATACAAAAAAAAAACGAAGCGATCCAATACAGGCTCTGGTTTGAATCGCACTAAAGCTCACAGTACGGCCCCAGGTCATAAAGTCTCATTTGCCCAGTAATTTCACTAGCTACAATGCCCTTCAAACCGGAACACAATAGTGCTTGCGAACTACTGCTTGGCGGCAGAATAACTGGCAAAGCGGTGGTACCTACTGTAACGATTCAGGGTGTCTCGTGACGTCACAAATATTAGAAATATTTTTCAGTTTAAAAAGAAAAACAATATTATTCAATCAAATCATTTAACAAGCATATAATAATCCAAAAATAAAGCAAATATTCGTTTTATACTGCACTAACTGGTATAGGACATGGAGACAGGTGTAAAAGTAGTTATCTAAACGTAAAATGAGGTAATAGTAGAAAGAATAAAAACTCCTTAATAAAAAGGTTCATACTTAATCGCGAGCTGGCACTCTAGGATGTGTCAAACACTTTTAAAATAATATTTTCGGATTGGTTTTGAGGTTTTTTTACTTGAAAAATGAAAAAGAAAGATGGCAAAAAATATAGTTTTATCCTGATTTTATTTTTCAGAAAAATGTGTGAACGGTGCTACGAATGGAATAGAGAGGAAAAACGGGGGATTTTCTTTTCATATTAGAAATTACCAAAATTTATAACGAAAAGGAAGATTGACAAAGTCAGGTATTACCAACAGGAGTGGAGAGGTCTAGGAATTATGGAAACCTATCAGAGGAAAATATGAATCAAGAAGTTGATATGAACCGATATCAACTGAGGGAAGTTATTACATTATTTCGTAGCTAGTATTTGCAAAGTAATTAGTTTTACCCAAGATTTAGAGATGTCAGTTATGAAAATGTTCCCTGGAGAGCTTAGGACTTTCCTTGTAATGATGTTGAGTGCAAATGCTTAGTGTAGAATAAGAACGTCGTGGGAAACACGCCGAGCGGGCGGATTGATGATGGTAGAAGGTTTTAATGTACAGAACGGAATGCGTAGAACTTTCCTTGTAGGTTGATGTTGAGTGAAAATGCTTATTGTAGGACAATATCGTTGTGGACATCACGCTGAGCGGATGATCTGATGATGGCAAATGGTTTTAATGTACAGAAGGGAAATCCAATGCTATTCTTTGCATATTTCCTAGTCGGCAGGAGCTTAGATGATGATGAGTGTAGATGCTTATTGTAGCACAAGATCATCGTGGACATTACTCTAGGCGGAAGGTCTGATGATGGTAGGGGATTTTAATGTAGAAGGGAAGATAGTGTTATTCACTGCACATTTCCTTAGCCGGTGGAAGTTTAGCGACATTCACGAAGGAGATGAAAGTTTTATTCCACACGATGATTAAAAATATCGTGAATGTATTTGAATACTAACTTATCAGTGGATAATTATTGGGAATATTGTTGTAGTTCGATTTAGTATAAGTTCATAATTATTTTCTTAGCAGGTTGTTGTTGTGATCACGGAGATGATCGTAAGATCTTAATCCCGCACGAAGATTGAAGCATACTTTGATGTATATTTATCACACTAATTTTATCAAACAATAGCATACAATGTTGTCATGGATTCAGCAAAAGCAGGTAGAGTTTTCTTTCGTCGGAACATGTAGGAAACACAGAGGTGGAGAGGAAATCTTTTCCCTATTTATTTATTGTAAGTATCACGAGCGTATTTGAATATCATTCTAGTAAATTCAAAATAGGTAATGATTTCATGCGCCTATAACGTAGAAACTGGGAAATTAGATTAAGGTTTTCCGTAATAGGTAAAAGGTATTTATCTCAATCAAGTTAGTGTGACCACGAACTGTGTAGGCTGGTCCCATTGGGTGGACCTATGATCTGGTCCGAGTCGTGGGAAGCCGATGGAAGCGGAAGACTAACGGCTGCACAGAGTGCCATGGGTTCAGGATGATGGAGGTGATGATGATGATGATGAGGTTTGATCTGGTCAGAGCCGTGGGAAGTCGAAGGAAGCGGAAGACTAACGGCTGCACAGTGTGACATGGGTTTATGATGATGCTGGTGATGATGATGATGGTGTTGATGATAATGACATCTTCAGGATGATGATATTGAGGGTCTAAGATAGGCAAAGATCTTATAAGATAAGATGCAATATATTTATTTATCTCAAATCTATGAGCATAATTCAGTTTGGTGAAATTCAGGTTTGACATTGTTTTAATGAATTTTCAATAAAAACTTTAACTTTTATTTTACAACACATTTATAATATTTTTTTAATAGGTAATTATTGTTCTTCGTATTTATATGGGTCAAGCATAAGCAGTACCTTTTTAGTGACTCCTTACCACACGGATAGGATAGCTAATTGTATAAATTCGAATGAGAATAACGTCTTGTTGATAATTGATATCAATAATATATTTACAACTTACAATACATACACTTTGTTCTACGGATCAAACATAACTTTAGCATATTTCATTATACTGAAATACGTCTTAGATATATGGATGATTTCAATGAAAGTTCAGGAGAAGCAAAGTCAGCCTGAGAATTCATAAACGGTTCAATGTCTATAGTATACAAAATATATGCATAATATTATTATAATATCAATAAATACGAGTATGGAAACGATTAGGAATAAATGAAATGAAACGGTATGAACTTTATTTCCGACACACAATATCGCGAAAGGAACAATATAACACGGAACATAAAATAAGAAACTTATATAAATATACTAATTATACTCTGAAGCGATATTGCACAATGTCAGAAACAGATCCCGGCTCAGCTCAGCATACAACTTATTATCATTGTGTAATTACTCCGAAATAAATGTCCTGAGTTTTTATTCAACATTATTAATTTCCATTTCATGTCGGCCGAATCTTCGAGAGAGGAGCAGAGGTTCCACACGGCGAGTTTGCGCATAATACATAACCTACGGGCTCTTCTTTGTAGGAGAATTCAGCAAGACATGTCTGATTGTCATTCATCGAAACTTATTTAAAAAGGTCATGTATATCTCATAGATAATAGTATTTAATCTCGATAGATGTATTAACTCTAAATTTACAGTTTTCCAAAATGTTATATAGCATCGTAATTCGACCTTATAATTATTGTAAAATCAAATATTGTTAAACCAAAAAGAATTTAAAAAAAAAAAGAACAAAAAAATAAACCCTGAGGAGTTTCTTTGGGCTTCTTCTCAATCAGGAGTAATCGAAGTTTCCGGATATATTTTTAAAACTCAAAGTTAGTTATGAGCGACAAAATAATTCTAACATTTAATTATATATTCTGAGTACTAAAATTCAATAAAAGTATTTTGGTAAAGTAAATTCTAAATTCATAATCGTTTGAAATAACTTTCTTAATAAATAATTTGAGTTTTACTTATGTTTTTATTTATTAATCTATAATATAGAATACAACGTAGGAAAGTTAGGGTAACGAATTCTAGACTATCATCGTAGATGGCCACTTTAAATAAACCAGATTTAGATTTTGCATTAATTTATAGTTAGGAATTGGGGCTCAGTAGACGGCGTCATGATAAGCAGATAAGGTTTATCATGACTTCGCTAATATGTTTAAAATAGGCGTAAGGGAATGGTAGAATGGGTTGTAAGCATTTCCGGTAGGAATGATAACATTTTTGTAACTAGTGGGAATTTTTGGGCCGAATAGTGGAAGTGTAACAAACGGGAATTTTATATTTTTTAGATAGTATTAGTTAAGAGATTCTGATATATACACTTGAAGAAGGTTCTAAAGTTCAATTAGAGGAAGTACTTCAGGATTTCCAAATTAGGTTAATGTGAGTTGTTTTGGAGCAATCTACGTTTTTGATCTTTCCAGCAGATATAGGATTAGCGTTCATCAAAGATTTAGATTGCAGTGAATAGTAGGATAATGGGTATTCCAATTTACTACATTAATTGCGTATTGATGTTAGTTAGGAATTGTCTCATTACTTTAAAAGGATTTGGATTACTACATTATCACAACGTACGGGTTCTACCACTATTAGGAGACGATCACTTGGCCATATCAAATCTAAAACATACAACAAACTTAGGTTAAACTTAGATTATTTTTAGGTTCTTTTTATCAACAAACTTAGGTTAATTTTAGATTCTTTCCAACGGTATTAGATTGTTAGCGGTTATTTAATTGCAATTTATAGAATATTTAAATTTAGGTATTAAAGTAAAGTTAGTTATTAAAAATACAATTAGATGAAAATAAGGGGAATAGGGGGGTTAGAAAGGGGGGGTTCTTACAATCAGTGTTGCCGTGATCAGGATTATTAATTGGGCTTATGCGACTATCTTTTTCTTATCTGCGTGACGAGTCTTTTAATTGGGATTTTGCGTCTTACACTTTTCTTAGACATTTAGGTTATTTAAATAATATCGGAAAGTTTGTTGTTTGTTTTGGATTTGACTTAGAGGCGATAATTTATTATCGCACAATTTGCTGTCCGTGGAAATAGGAAAGGTTTTGAGACAATTTATGTAGGGGCGATATATGTAGGGGCGGTTTTAGATTTCACTAATGTTAATGAGATAAATATTTCAATTTATCTTTAATAATCAATTTGTAATTTGTATCTATTAGCTATAAGAACGTTTCAGTCTTTTATGCGTCTTCAGAAAAAATTAAATTAAGCAGGTGAAGTGTAAGTTTGACAAAATAGACGGAAGCAGCATAATGTAATTAGGATTTACAACGGGAATCATTAACTGGTTGTAATTTATTGGGGCGATGATTTTAGGGGTATCATCGTTAGATTATTTCGATACGTTATAGAAGACTATGAGTAGAGGACAAACGGGACTCAAATCGTCATAGTAAACATTTATTTATTTTAATTATAAATATTGTTACGGTTATTTAGGAAAGTGCATTGAGTTCATGACTAGAATGGTTCGTAATCTAATTTAAGAAAAACGTAGGATTCAATTTTCATAATTATACGGATTATGTTATTGTAAATAATTTACACAATTATCTTTTGCGGTTGACACTAGGAAAGGTGATATTATAATTTGGTAAAGACTATAAAACTTTAAGGGGCGTTTAAATTAAACTTCAAGACATTTAAAAATAGGAAATAAAATCAGTATACTAAAATTTAATAATTTAAGCCGCGTTAAATAAATCGGTGAAAATGTTTCTTTTTGATGGCGATTGTTAGATGCTTAATAATTTAAACTACATTGCGTTATTTTAAATCAATCTTTACAGTTTTGAAATGAAAGTAATAAAAATAATTTTGTTAGATCGTTCAATGATTTTGTTAAAAATACAACAAAATATTGATACATTCATTTCTCTAAAAATATTAACTAAGTAAATTGTTTTAATATTAGTTTTGTGAAATGGAGGTTTCTAAAAATGCTATTATAGATATTATCTAAATTAAAATGATAAAGGGAAATAAACATAATTTTGGTCGTAATGTTTAGAAAATAATTTGGGGTTAAAAGAGAAGCAAACATTTTATTAGTCTGCAATCAAGGAGGTCCTTGTTAATTCAATAAAAAGCGTGTTAGTGGTTCAAGAGGGTTTTGTTTGTATTTATGAAATGTTTATAAACTAGAGTATGTTATTTGAATGGAAGAGGGGTCGGGGTTCATGAGAGATTTGAGAAAAAAATTAAATAATATACTTAATAGTGTGATAGATAGAGGGAGGAGGTTTTATGGAATAACAAAGGCTTAGGTTGCAGACAGGTTTGTTGACGATGGCATTGAATTTTACACGACTCTACAAATGGGTTGATTATAATTTAAGGCAGGTGCTAGGTTAAAAATAAAGCCTAAGTTTATAGAAAACTGTTATAACAACCCCATACTCCACAAGAAGGAAAGATCAGATCTACTACACTATACATCCGAAATGATAGCGAATTACAGAGTGGGAAATATATGTGAAATATTGCTGAAGTCATAGGCAATGAAGATACTTTGAACTATTAAAGTTAATCTGGTTGTCGAAGGGTTTTGTGGGAGGCAGCTCGGAATGAAAAAATGATTCTTAGGGGTACCTTCTACTTTGAGTTATTAGGACTGACCAGCCTCACAACCTGGTTTCTTTTGGTGGCCAGGTTATCCTTGGGATAAGTTACTTTTGGTTATGATTGATGTGATGAGATTTTGGATATTGACTCATAATGTAATTCACTGTTGTTACGGCTTAAGAGGGCGTTTAAAACAGAATAATTTCGAATTTTAAATATAAATTTATAAAACACAAATTGATTGTCAATTCAGTATAATATTTAGTATGGTTAACTACGTTATTCTTTCGAGAATATTTTTAAGGTGAAACAACATAAATAATTATAAAAAACATATGTAACAATTAATACTTTTCGAACTAATACGCAGTATGCTGCATATTATTTGAAAGTTTGCCATCGGTTAAAATATTTTAGATGCTCTCTTAAATTAAACATAACGGTTAGTTACACTACAGAACTATAATTACATTTTAAGTTCAGAGCCAAACGTCTACAAATTATAATTGCTTAATGGGGTTTAATTATAAACATAAATAATTTTATTGAAGTTTTGCTAATATTTGTGAAAATGTTTTATCTAATGAATAAAATTTTACTTCGGCTTAAAATTTAAAACGCCTGCGCAAATATTTTAGGGGCGATTGTAACGATTCAGGGTGTCTCGTGACGTCACAAATATTAGAAATATTTTTCAGTTTAAAAAGAAAAACAATATTATTCAATCAAATCATTTAACAAGCATATAATAATCCAAAAATAAAGCAAATATTCGTTTTATACTGCACTAACTGGTATAGGACATGGAGACAGGTGTAAAAGTAGTTATCTAAACGTAAAATGAGGTAATAGTAGAAAGAATAAAAACTCCTTAATAAAAAGGTTCATACTTAATCGCGAGCTGGCACTCTAGGATGTGTCAAACACTTTTAAAATAATATTTTCGGATTGGTTTTGAGGTTTTTTTACTTGAAAAATGAAAAAGAAAGATGGCAAAAAATATAGTTTTATCCTGATTTTATTTTTCAGAAAAATGTGTGAACGGTGCTACGAATGGAATAGAGAGGAAAAACGGGGGATTTTCTTTTCATATTAGAAATTACCAAAATTTATAACGAAAAGGAAGATTGACAAAGTCAGGTATTACCAACAGGAGTGGAGAGGTCTAGGAATTATGGAAACCTATCAGAGGAAAATATGAATCAAGAAGTTGATATGAACCGATATCAACTGAGGGAAGTTATTACATTATTTCGTAGCTAGTATTTGCAAAGTAATTAGTTTTACCCAAGATTTAGAGATGTCAGTTATGAAAATGTTCCCTGGAGAGCTTAGGACTTTCCTTGTAATGATGTTGAGTGCAAATGCTTAGTGTAGAATAAGAACGTCGTGGGAAACACGCCGAGCGGGCGGATTGATGATGGTAGAAGGTTTTAATGTACAGAACGGAATGCGTAGAACTTTCCTTGTAGGTTGATGTTGAGTGAAAATGCTTATTGTAGGACAATATCGTTGTGGACATCACGCTGAGCGGATGATCTGATGATGGCAAATGGTTTTAATGTACAGAAGGGAAATCCAATGCTATTCTTTGCATATTTCCTAGTCGGCAGGAGCTTAGATGATGATGAGTGTAGATGCTTATTGTAGCACAAGATCATCGTGGACATTACTCTAGGCGGAAGGTCTGATGATGGTAGGGGATTTTAATGTAGAAGGGAAGATAGTGTTATTCACTGCACATTTCCTTAGCCGGTGGAAGTTTAGCGACATTCACGAAGGAGATGAAAGTTTTATTCCACACGATGATTAAAAATATCGTGAATGTATTTGAATACTAACTTATCAGTGGATAATTATTGGGAATATTGTTGTAGTTCGATTTAGTATAAGTTCATAATTATTTTCTTAGCAGGTTGTTGTTGTGATCACGGAGATGATCGTAAGATCTTAATCCCGCACGAAGATTGAAGCATACTTTGATGTATATTTATCACACTAATTTTATCAAACAATAGCATACAATGTTGTCATGGATTCAGCAAAAGCAGGTAGAGTTTTCTTTCGTCGGAACATGTAGGAAACACAGAGGTGGAGAGGAAATCTTTTCCCTATTTATTTATTGTAAGTATCACGAGCGTATTTGAATATCATTCTAGTAAATTCAAAATAGGTAATGATTTCATGCGCCTATAACGTAGAAACTGGGAAATTAGATTAAGGTTTTCCGTAATAGGTAAAAGGTATTTATCTCAATCAAGTTAGTGTGACCACGAACTGTGTAGGCTGGTCCCATTGGGTGGACCTATGATCTGGTCCGAGTCGTGGGAAGCCGATGGAAGCGGAAGACTAACGGCTGCACAGAGTGCCATGGGTTCAGGATGATGGAGGTGATGATGATGATGATGAGGTTTGATCTGGTCAGAGCCGTGGGAAGTCGAAGGAAGCGGAAGACTAACGGCTGCACAGTGTGACATGGGTTTATGATGATGCTGGTGATGATGATGATGGTGTTGATGATAATGACATCTTCAGGATGATGATATTGAGGGTCTAAGATAGGCAAAGATCTTATAAGATAAGATGCAATATATTTATTTATCTCAAATCTATGAGCATAATTCAGTTTGGTGAAATTCAGGTTTGACATTGTTTTAATGAATTTTCAATAAAAACTTTAACTTTTATTTTACAACACATTTATAATATTTTTTTAATAGGTAATTATTGTTCTTCGTATTTATATGGGTCAAGCATAAGCAGTACCTTTTTAGTGACTCCTTACCACACGGATAGGATAGCTAATTGTATAAATTCGAATGAGAATAACGTCTTGTTGATAATTGATATCAATAATATATTTACAACTTACAATACATACACTTTGTTCTACGGATCAAACATAACTTTAGCATATTTCATTATACTGAAATACGTCTTAGATATATGGATGATTTCAATGAAAGTTCAGGAGAAGCAAAGTCAGCCTGAGAATTCATAAACGGTTCAATGTCTATAGTATACAAAATATATGCATAATATTATTATAATATCAATAAATACGAGTATGGAAACGATTAGGAATAAATGAAATGAAACGGTATGAACTTTATTTCCGACACACAATATCGCGAAAGGAACAATATAACACGGAACATAAAATAAGAAACTTATATAAATATACTAATTATACTCTGAAGCGATATTGCACAATGTCAGAAACAGATCCCGGCTCAGCTCAGCATACAACTTATTATCATTGTGTAATTACTCCGAAATAAATGTCCTGAGTTTTTATTCAACATTATTAATTTCCATTTCATGTCGGCCGAATCTTCGAGAGAGGAGCAGAGGTTCCACACGGCGAGTTTGCGCATAATACATAACCTACGGGCTCTTCTTTGTAGGAGAATTCAGCAAGACATGTCTGATTGTCATTCATCGAAACTTATTTAAAAAGGTCATGTATATCTCATAGATAATAGTATTTAATCTCGATAGATGTATTAACTCTAAATTTACAGTTTTCCAAAATGTTATATAGCATCGTAATTCGACCTTATAATTATTGTAAAATCAAATATTGTTAAACCAAAAAGAATTTAAAAAAAAAAAGAACAAAAAAATAAACCCTGAGGAGTTTCTTTGGGCTTCTTCTCAATCAGGAGTAATCGAAGTTTCCGGATATATTTTTAAAACTCAAAGTTAGTTATGAGCGACAAAATAATTCTAACATTTAATTATATATTCTGAGTACTAAAATTCAATAAAAGTATTTTGGTAAAGTAAATTCTAAATTCATAATCGTTTGAAATAACTTTCTTAATAAATAATTTGAGTTTTACTTATGTTTTTATTTATTAATCTATAATATAGAATACAACGTAGGAAAGTTAGGGTAACGAATTCTAGACTATCATCGTAGATGGCCACTTTAAATAAACCAGATTTAGATTTTGCATTAATTTATAGTTAGGAATTGGGGCTCAGTAGACGGCGTCATGATAAGCAGATAAGGTTTATCATGACTTCGCTAATATGTTTAAAATAGGCGTAAGGGAATGGTAGAATGGGTTGTAAGCATTTCCGGTAGGAATGATAACATTTTTGTAACTAGTGGGAATTTTTGGGCCGAATAGTGGAAGTGTAACAAACGGGAATTTTATATTTTTTAGATAGTATTAGTTAAGAGATTCTGATATATACACTTGAAGAAGGTTCTAAAGTTCAATTAGAGGAAGTACTTCAGGATTTCCAAATTAGGTTAATGTGAGTTGTTTTGGAGCAATCTACGTTTTTGATCTTTCCAGCAGATATAGGATTAGCGTTCATCAAAGATTTAGATTGCAGTGAATAGTAGGATAATGGGTATTCCAATTTACTACATTAATTGCGTATTGATGTTAGTTAGGAATTGTCTCATTACTTTAAAAGGATTTGGATTACTACATTATCACAACGTACGGGTTCTACCACTATTAGGAGACGATCACTTGGCCATATCAAATCTAAAACATACAACAAACTTAGGTTAAACTTAGATTATTTTTAGGTTCTTTTTATCAACAAACTTAGGTTAATTTTAGATTCTTTCCAACGGTATTAGATTGTTAGCGGTTATTTAATTGCAATTTATAGAATATTTAAATTTAGGTATTAAAGTAAAGTTAGTTATTAAAAATACAATTAGATGAAAATAAGGGGAATAGGGGGGTTAGAAAGGGGGGGTTCTTACAATCAGTGTTGCCGTGATCAGGATTATTAATTGGGCTTATGCGACTATCTTTTTCTTATCTGCGTGACGAGTCTTTTAATTGGGATTTTGCGTCTTACACTTTTCTTAGACATTTAGGTTATTTAAATAATATCGGAAAGTTTGTTGTTTGTTTTGGATTTGACTTAGAGGCGATAATTTATTATCGCACAATTTGCTGTCCGTGGAAATAGGAAAGGTTTTGAGACAATTTATGTAGGGGCGATATATGTAGGGGCGGTTTTAGATTTCACTAATGTTAATGAGATAAATATTTCAATTTATCTTTAATAATCAATTTGTAATTTGTATCTATTAGCTATAAGAACGTTTCAGTCTTTTATGCGTCTTCAGAAAAAATTAAATTAAGCAGGTGAAGTGTAAGTTTGACAAAATAGACGGAAGCAGCATAATGTAATTAGGATTTACAACGGGAATCATTAACTGGTTGTAATTTATTGGGGCGATGATTTTAGGGGTATCATCGTTAGATTATTTCGATACGTTATAGAAGACTATGAGTAGAGGACAAACGGGACTCAAATCGTCATAGTAAACATTTATTTATTTTAATTATAAATATTGTTACGGTTATTTAGGAAAGTGCATTGAGTTCATGACTAGAATGGTTCGTAATCTAATTTAAGAAAAACGTAGGATTCAATTTTCATAATTATACGGATTATGTTATTGTAAATAATTTACACAATTATCTTTTGCGGTTGACACTAGGAAAGGTGATATTATAATTTGGTAAAGACTATAAAACTTTAAGGGGCGTTTAAATTAAACTTCAAGACATTTAAAAATAGGAAATAAAATCAGTATACTAAAATTTAATAATTTAAGCCGCGTTAAATAAATCGGTGAAAATGTTTCTTTTTGATGGCGATTGTTAGATGCTTAATAATTTAAACTACATTGCGTTATTTTAAATCAATCTTTACAGTTTTGAAATGAAAGTAATAAAAATAATTTTGTTAGATCGTTCAATGATTTTGTTAAAAATACAACAAAATATTGATACATTCATTTCTCTAAAAATATTAACTAAGTAAATTGTTTTAATATTAGTTTTGTGAAATGGAGGTTTCTAAAAATGCTATTATAGATATTATCTAAATTAAAATGATAAAGGGAAATAAACATAATTTTGGTCGTAATGTTTAGAAAATAATTTGGGGTTAAAAGAGAAGCAAACATTTTATTAGTCTGCAATCAAGGAGGTCCTTGTTAATTCAATAAAAAGCGTGTTAGTGGTTCAAGAGGGTTTTGTTTGTATTTATGAAATGTTTATAAACTAGAGTATGTTATTTGAATGGAAGAGGGGTCGGGGTTCATGAGAGATTTGAGAAAAAAATTAAATAATATACTTAATAGTGTGATAGATAGAGGGAGGAGGTTTTATGGAATAACAAAGGCTTAGGTTGCAGACAGGTTTGTTGACGATGGCATTGAATTTTACACGACTCTACAAATGGGTTGATTATAATTTAAGGCAGGTGCTAGGTTAAAAATAAAGCCTAAGTTTATAGAAAACTGTTATAACAACCCCATACTCCACAAGAAGGAAAGATCAGATCTACTACACTATACATCCGAAATGATAGCGAATTACAGAGTGGGAAATATATGTGAAATATTGCTGAAGTCATAGGCAATGAAGATACTTTGAACTATTAAAGTTAATCTGGTTGTCGAAGGGTTTTGTGGGAGGCAGCTCGGAATGAAAAAATGATTCTTAGGGGTACCTTCTACTTTGAGTTATTAGGACTGACCAGCCTCACAACCTGGTTTCTTTTGGTGGCCAGGTTATCCTTGGGATAAGTTACTTTTGGTTATGATTGATGTGATGAGATTTTGGATATTGACTCATAATGTAATTCACTGTTGTTACGGCTTAAGAGGGCGTTTAAAACAGAATAATTTCGAATTTTAAATATAAATTTATAAAACACAAATTGATTGTCAATTCAGTATAATATTTAGTATGGTTAACTACGTTATTCTTTCGAGAATATTTTTAAGGTGAAACAACATAAATAATTATAAAAAACATATGTAACAATTAATACTTTTCGAACTAATACGCAGTATGCTGCATATTATTTGAAAGTTTGCCATCGGTTAAAATATTTTAGATGCTCTCTTAAATTAAACATAACGGTTAGTTACACTACAGAACTATAATTACATTTTAAGTTCAGAGCCAAACGTCTACAAATTATAATTGCTTAATGGGGTTTAATTATAAACATAAATAATTTTATTGAAGTTTTGCTAATATTTGTGAAAATGTTTTATCTAATGAATAAAATTTTACTTCGGCTTAAAATTTAAAACGCCTGCGCAAATATTTTAGGGGCGATTGTAACGATTCAGGGTGTCTCGTGACGTCACAAATATTAGAAATATTTTTCAGTTTAAAAAGAAAAACAATATTATTCAATCAAATCATTTAACAAGCATATAATAATCCAAAAATAAAGCAAATATTCGTTTTATACTGCACTAACTGGTATAGGACATGGAGACAGGTGTAAAAGTAGTTATCTAAACGTAAAATGAGGTAATAGTAGAAAGAATAAAAACTCCTTAATAAAAAGGTTCATACTTAATCGCGAGCTGGCACTCTAGGATGTGTCAAACACTTTTAAAATAATATTTTCGGATTGGTTTTGAGGTTTTTTTACTTGAAAAATGAAAAAGAAAGATGGCAAAAAATATAGTTTTATCCTGATTTTATTTTTCAGAAAAATGTGTGAACGGTGCTACGAATGGAATAGAGAGGAAAAACGGGGGATTTTCTTTTCATATTAGAAATTACCAAAATTTATAACGAAAAGGAAGATTGACAAAGTCAGGTATTACCAACAGGAGTGGAGAGGTCTAGGAATTATGGAAACCTATCAGAGGAAAATATGAATCAAGAAGTTGATATGAACCGATATCAACTGAGGGAAGTTATTACATTATTTCGTAGCTAGTATTTGCAAAGTAATTAGTTTTACCCAAGATTTAGAGATGTCAGTTATGAAAATGTTCCCTGGAGAGCTTAGGACTTTCCTTGTAATGATGTTGAGTGCAAATGCTTAGTGTAGAATAAGAACGTCGTGGGAAACACGCCGAGCGGGCGGATTGATGATGGTAGAAGGTTTTAATGTACAGAACGGAATGCGTAGAACTTTCCTTGTAGGTTGATGTTGAGTGAAAATGCTTATTGTAGGACAATATCGTTGTGGACATCACGCTGAGCGGATGATCTGATGATGGCAAATGGTTTTAATGTACAGAAGGGAAATCCAATGCTATTCTTTGCATATTTCCTAGTCGGCAGGAGCTTAGATGATGATGAGTGTAGATGCTTATTGTAGCACAAGATCATCGTGGACATTACTCTAGGCGGAAGGTCTGATGATGGTAGGGGATTTTAATGTAGAAGGGAAGATAGTGTTATTCACTGCACATTTCCTTAGCCGGTGGAAGTTTAGCGACATTCACGAAGGAGATGAAAGTTTTATTCCACACGATGATTAAAAATATCGTGAATGTATTTGAATACTAACTTATCAGTGGATAATTATTGGGAATATTGTTGTAGTTCGATTTAGTATAAGTTCATAATTATTTTCTTAGCAGGTTGTTGTTGTGATCACGGAGATGATCGTAAGATCTTAATCCCGCACGAAGATTGAAGCATACTTTGATGTATATTTATCACACTAATTTTATCAAACAATAGCATACAATGTTGTCATGGATTCAGCAAAAGCAGGTAGAGTTTTCTTTCGTCGGAACATGTAGGAAACACAGAGGTGGAGAGGAAATCTTTTCCCTATTTATTTATTGTAAGTATCACGAGCGTATTTGAATATCATTCTAGTAAATTCAAAATAGGTAATGATTTCATGCGCCTATAACGTAGAAACTGGGAAATTAGATTAAGGTTTTCCGTAATAGGTAAAAGGTATTTATCTCAATCAAGTTAGTGTGACCACGAACTGTGTAGGCTGGTCCCATTGGGTGGACCTATGATCTGGTCCGAGTCGTGGGAAGCCGATGGAAGCGGAAGACTAACGGCTGCACAGAGTGCCATGGGTTCAGGATGATGGAGGTGATGATGATGATGATGAGGTTTGATCTGGTCAGAGCCGTGGGAAGTCGAAGGAAGCGGAAGACTAACGGCTGCACAGTGTGACATGGGTTTATGATGATGCTGGTGATGATGATGATGGTGTTGATGATAATGACATCTTCAGGATGATGATATTGAGGGTCTAAGATAGGCAAAGATCTTATAAGATAAGATGCAATATATTTATTTATCTCAAATCTATGAGCATAATTCAGTTTGGTGAAATTCAGGTTTGACATTGTTTTAATGAATTTTCAATAAAAACTTTAACTTTTATTTTACAACACATTTATAATATTTTTTTAATAGGTAATTATTGTTCTTCGTATTTATATGGGTCAAGCATAAGCAGTACCTTTTTAGTGACTCCTTACCACACGGATAGGATAGCTAATTGTATAAATTCGAATGAGAATAACGTCTTGTTGATAATTGATATCAATAATATATTTACAACTTACAATACATACACTTTGTTCTACGGATCAAACATAACTTTAGCATATTTCATTATACTGAAATACGTCTTAGATATATGGATGATTTCAATGAAAGTTCAGGAGAAGCAAAGTCAGCCTGAGAATTCATAAACGGTTCAATGTCTATAGTATACAAAATATATGCATAATATTATTATAATATCAATAAATACGAGTATGGAAACGATTAGGAATAAATGAAATGAAACGGTATGAACTTTATTTCCGACACACAATATCGCGAAAGGAACAATATAACACGGAACATAAAATAAGAAACTTATATAAATATACTAATTATACTCTGAAGCGATATTGCACAATGTCAGAAACAGATCCCGGCTCAGCTCAGCATACAACTTATTATCATTGTGTAATTACTCCGAAATAAATGTCCTGAGTTTTTATTCAACATTATTAATTTCCATTTCATGTCGGCCGAATCTTCGAGAGAGGAGCAGAGGTTCCACACGGCGAGTTTGCGCATAATACATAACCTACGGGCTCTTCTTTGTAGGAGAATTCAGCAAGACATGTCTGATTGTCATTCATCGAAACTTATTTAAAAAGGTCATGTATATCTCATAGATAATAGTATTTAATCTCGATAGATGTATTAACTCTAAATTTACAGTTTTCCAAAATGTTATATAGCATCGTAATTCGACCTTATAATTATTGTAAAATCAAATATTGTTAAACCAAAAAGAATTTAAAAAAAAAAAGAACAAAAAAATAAACCCTGAGGAGTTTCTTTGGGCTTCTTCTCAATCAGGAGTAATCGAAGTTTCCGGATATATTTTTAAAACTCAAAGTTAGTTATGAGCGACAAAATAATTCTAACATTTAATTATATATTCTGAGTACTAAAATTCAATAAAAGTATTTTGGTAAAGTAAATTCTAAATTCATAATCGTTTGAAATAACTTTCTTAATAAATAATTTGAGTTTTACTTATGTTTTTATTTATTAATCTATAATATAGAATACAACGTAGGAAAGTTAGGGTAACGAATTCTAGACTATCATCGTAGATGGCCACTTTAAATAAACCAGATTTAGATTTTGCATTAATTTATAGTTAGGAATTGGGGCTCAGTAGACGGCGTCATGATAAGCAGATAAGGTTTATCATGACTTCGCTAATATGTTTAAAATAGGCGTAAGGGAATGGTAGAATGGGTTGTAAGCATTTCCGGTAGGAATGATAACATTTTTGTAACTAGTGGGAATTTTTGGGCCGAATAGTGGAAGTGTAACAAACGGGAATTTTATATTTTTTAGATAGTATTAGTTAAGAGATTCTGATATATACACTTGAAGAAGGTTCTAAAGTTCAATTAGAGGAAGTACTTCAGGATTTCCAAATTAGGTTAATGTGAGTTGTTTTGGAGCAATCTACGTTTTTGATCTTTCCAGCAGATATAGGATTAGCGTTCATCAAAGATTTAGATTGCAGTGAATAGTAGGATAATGGGTATTCCAATTTACTACATTAATTGCGTATTGATGTTAGTTAGGAATTGTCTCATTACTTTAAAAGGATTTGGATTACTACATTATCACAACGTACGGGTTCTACCACTATTAGGAGACGATCACTTGGCCATATCAAATCTAAAACATACAACAAACTTAGGTTAAACTTAGATTATTTTTAGGTTCTTTTTATCAACAAACTTAGGTTAATTTTAGATTCTTTCCAACGGTATTAGGTTGTTAGCGGTTATTTAATTGCAATTTATAGAATATTTAAATTTAGGTATTAAAGTAAAGTTAGTTATTAAAAATACAATTAGATGAAAATAAGGGGAATAGGGGGGTTAGAAAGGGGGGGTTCTTACACTACCTAGACGAACTTTGCAGAATAGTCCTACCCTGCTAACATGAAATATATTCACGTAAGATTAGCAACTTTAGAACTATAAAAGAGCGTTCGTTATTATGTTAGTACCTACATAGGTATGTACATTTCAACGTTCTTTTGTGTAAAGCCAACGCGTCCCAAAAGCACTAATATTTCATTCGGGGAAATGCAAATTCTGCTCTAATTCCAAATTGGTATTAAAATGAAGCTTGAAGCAGTTTGCATTTGTATATTTCGTATGCGTTTGTTTATTATTGCTATAATAACTTCTAAAATAGCGTAAAACTACTTAGGTAACTACACATACATGGATGAAATAAAAAAAGAAGGATTGAGTTTTGATTGACATGGAACTGAAGCCCAAAATGGCGGACATTATATTACATATGTGTGTCAAATGAAAGGAAGGCGACCGGCTGCATATGATGTGAGTGTGTGCGTGCCCCGCTCGTACGTACGAAGCGTTCCGGCTTCCTAAGGGTGCTTCAGTTTCGGATCAGACGGGATTCCCTCCTTCTTTTTTTATTAGCTCCATGTACACAGATTAGAGAAAAAAAATGTAGTAACCGCAGAAACTACCAGTGATATTTGGTACGGCCATTGGAATGACACGTCGCCGGTTCGAGGTTGTGTGATAAGTTTTTTAATGTTAATGAGTGACGTCATGAGCTAGTTGTTCACCTGATGTTAAGCGACACGGCCACCCACGCTACTAGGTGGTAGGACTTTTCTGCATAGTGAAATTACAGGGCAAAGGAGATTTTATGACCTGATTACATAGTCTAGTAATCTGATTGCTAGACTGGGTGATGTCTCGGGATGGCGTGCGCAGTGCAGTGTCACGCTAAACTTTATTATTTTAAAGTTTCGAGTGACACTGCAACTTTTACATCATAACATCAGGTGAACGATTTGCTCGTCACGTCATTCATTCCCATAAAAAAAAACCTATCACAGATGCAAAGTCAGTTGGAACTCTAAAATAATAGGTGAAGACTTTCGCATGACGCTGCACTGTGCGCGTCATCCTGAGACATCAGCACAGTCTAGCAATAAGATTAAACTATCAAAACAGGTCATAAAGACTTATTTGCAAAGAAATTTCACTAGCTGTAGATAGTGGTCTTCAAACTGGAACACAGTAGTGCTTGCACAACTGTTTGGCGGCAGAATAATTGACAAAGCGATAGTAACCTACCTAGATGAACTTTGCAGAAAAGTCCTACCACCTACTTAGATTCATCAAAAGTAATTATAATACAATAATACATATCCAATAGACAATTCGCGTCTCATTGCAACATTTGTTTGCCACCATCGTAATATTGATTTCCCCACAGATTACGAAACTCACCGGAAGCATTGCCAGCGCCCGGTTGTGTTTTTATTTCTTTAGACTTCAATTTTGAACTCCGATTGGATAACGAAGTATGTTCCGAAAAATTTCAAGGGAGATACATCATTTTACTACTGCTATTGAAACAGTTTCTGTTCGTTTGTCAGAGGTTTGTGAAATTGAATCGCGTGGGGAATTCGGAAGGTAAATTGAAGTGGATATCTGATCACTTTGATTGGTGGAACGTAAATAATTGGGTCACAATCATAGACATTGTCATTTAAGCAAGGAAGTTCCATATTTTTTTATGAGGAAGAATGACGTAACGAGCTAGTCGTTCACCTGATGTTAAGCGACACGGCCGCCCATAACAGTTGCAGTGTCACTCGGACCTTTAAAATAGCTTATAGCTTAATAACTTTTTTTGTTCGCTTGACACTGCACTGCGCACGTCATCCCGAGACATCACACAGTCTAGTAATCAGATTACTACACTGTGTAATCAGGTCATAAAGTTTTATTTGCCCAGTAATTTCACTAGCTACAATGCTCTTCAAACCGGAACACAGTAGGGCTTACACACTACTGCTTGGCGGCAGAATAACTGGCAAAGCGGTGGTACCTACCTAGACGAACTTTGCAGAAAAGTCCTACCACCTATTAAAATGATCTTGGACATAAGGCTTATTCTACATCAAAAATAAAATTATTGCTCGTGCAATGAGAATGAACGTGAGAGCGTTTTGAAATGAAAAGATATCATACGGCCAGCCGCTCGAATTGGCGCTCTCTCTAGAAAGGCCTATGTTTAGCATTAGACGTCTTCATGCTGTCGATGATGACGATGATGATGACGATGATGATGAGAAACTGTGTCAGTTGTACTATGGGTAACTTTTATAACGCGTGGTACAAACACCAGTTTTTGAAATAACGAATAGTGCGCGTAATGATTTGGTTATTGGTAAGTATTTTGCGAGATAAGATCCGAAATGAGGAGATCCGCAGGAGAACTAAAGTGACCGATGTAGCTCTTAGGATTAGCAAGTTGAAATGGCAATGGGTAGGCTACATCGCTCGTAGAACTGAAAACCGATATGAAAGAAAGGTTGGCGACCACGAACCGGAAGACGCAGCGTAGGCCGGCCCCCCACTAGGTGGACTGACGATCTGGTGAAAGCCGCGGGGATCCGATGGATGCAGGAGGCGAGCAGCCGCTCTAAGTGGCGCTCCCTGGGGGAGGCCTTTAATCAGCAGTGGACGTCTTCAGGCTATTAATGATGATGATGATGATGATGTATGTGAGTACTTCCATTACGATTTTTCTTCCAGAAATGTATACATGCAGAGGTTGTTGTAATAATAGAGGCTATTAATCCAGTTTTAAGGAACATTTTTGTGCTTCGTTTGAGTTAAGAACTGCCAGTTTCATAAAAGAAAAATCTTTTCACTTTCAAGAATACAACAGTCACTGTTTCAGCAAAATTTTACTAACAAACAGGTCGTTTAGGGTTGCACGTAGCTGATAATTTATCAAAAGACTTCAAATATTGAGGTCTGTTGAAGAGTTGCGATAGGTACCATGAACTTACTGTAGTAGGTAGGTACTAATTCCTTATCCCTATATCAAATTTTTACAATTTCGTGCGAAATCTGCTTTTTTTCTTAAGGTTCTAAGGATGTAATCCCTCTTAAACAGATGCACGTCTTTAAAATCTGGTATTTGCGCAATACTATATTTTTGATACGTGACCGATATAGTGAAAACCGCGAAGAGCTGACGGATGCAAAAGGCGGGGAGGTGATGTATCCAAGAGGTGAGCAGCCGCTCTCTGAGGGCCTATGTTCAGCAGCGGACGCCTTCGTGCTGTTGATGACAAGGATGATCATACTTTTGATATATTACATACATTATTTATAATTTTTAATTACAAGGTAGGCTATAGGATAGTTTTTGAAATTCTAGGAGAATATGTACCTACTTAGTCGTAATTCAGTAACGCGCGGTTCGACTTCATTAATTATTTTTTGTTAGAAAGCGGGTACTTATTTTTTTTTCTCTCGTCTCCCCTCTGCCGTTAATATGGCGCTACTTGGTCATCTACAATATCATAATGTGCGTGTAGACACTGCGTAACTACCTAGTTTATACAACGGTGTGCGTGTCTTAAGATGGTGTGCGGCGTGCGTTTACGCGCGCGGTTTGCACGTGTGCTATACGTGTTTACCTCGTCCCCGTAGAAATTGGCAGAAAAATGGTGCTTGCGGATTATATCGTTAACATCTCCATTTATAGATGCTCTAAATTTAGACTGGGATAAGGCATTATTTTTTTGTGGTTTTGTGTTATTGTGTTTTAATATAAAAATTAAGTGTAGTGAGTGTGACTTACCTGAATAAATGAATCAATAAATGATTATTTATAAAACTAATTAACCCGTGCGAAGCCGCGTGGGTCAGCTAGTATTCTATAAGATTGACAAGTGGCCGGGCACTTACCATAAGCTCACTATGCGACCCAACTGCACAACTATGCTTGAACTCTCAACTATTAATTATAGCTAAAGGCACTAACCCTACTGTCCCATATTATCGAACCAAGTTATTTAAAGCCAAAGGGAATAACGCAAGTCATGCGCTAAATTCAGGGGCTATTGTACCAGAAATTATTCACGAACGTATCGGGGCTGACTCACGTAAATTAACACAATCATATTAAAAAGATTGAAAATGAGTTGCCATTTGTGAAAACCAAAGTTAAAGACAAACACAAATCCGTACCTGATAAAAAAACCCTAATACCAAGGTTTTTGTATGTCTGATTTCAACATGCATTCCTTACTTACATCATAAAGGATAAAGGCTTATTCAAACCAGCGCGTTATTCGCTACTGTAAGTAGCAGTGTCGCGACGTGTCGCGAACGCGATCTATCGGTGTGGTAAACGAATGACTTTCGGGTAAATTGACAGTTGTGACTGGCAAGCTATTTTCAGTATTAAAGGTAGACTGCCAGAGGGCAGACGCTACGAATAAGTAATGAGTATTAATGGCTAGGGTAGATAGAATACTTTGAGCAGTAAGAAAAATGTCGATCCACGTGTGATGAAGGCGGAACGGAGGTTCCGGTTTGTGGTTAGAACAGGCGTGGTGCGAAGGAAGTCTTGCGGAGACTCCTGGGTAAGGTAACGTGAGGTCGGGCGTAGCCGACAAGCACGTGGCTGCCCAAGGTACGGTAGTGGCCGTAATGGGTGAGTAGACCTTACATTCATATGATAATAACCTTATATTACTATGCTAAGAACGTTAGATCATGTGTGATCTGAGACAGCGGTGTTGACCACCGATTGCATCATTTGGGCCCATGAGTTGGCATTCAGAAAGTAGCATGTTGTAGCTCAACGGGGTGCGCGTCCAAAGAGTCAGCCAGGCGCCGACCTCGGTTGAATTATCTCTTGGTGGTGTTCACATGGCTAGCACTTTTAAGGGTGTTAGAATGGTGGGCACCACACCAGATCTTGGAATTGCCCCTCGATCATAACGGCGAGAAGATGCTAGTCTATAGTGCTTATAGAGTCTTCTCGTCTTTGGGACGCGGCCCCTGGAGGAGAGGGCAGGCTGTAAGGGGTGTGAGGAGGCCTGTCGGGGGGAAACCCCCAAACTGCGGATTCTCTCGGAGGATCATGAGTACAACGCAGTCGGTGGAAGGAGTCAGGGTATCCTGGCTATTCCATGCGACCTGGTGGCTAGGTATGCGTACCTAGTTTCCTATCCCAGGCACCGTAGGCCCTTCAGGTACGCTTGGGTGTCACGGTGCTACTCCGCTGGATCAGACTCACGATAATTGATATAAACTGAGGAAGTTGTTCCTACTTGCATGCATATTGTTTAATCTGTATGGTTGACGTGAATGACTAATCCCCTGAAGCTTACGATGATGATGACGTCACCACAAGCAGTATACCGTGCGGAATTCCAACTGGTTATTTTGTATGATCTGGGTATTTTGTTTTCAATCAATGTGTGTTGCCAGTGATGACTTATGGAACTGAGACGTGGTCTCTAACTGTTGGCCTCATTACTAAGCTCAAAGTCGCGCAACGAGCTATGGAGAGAGCAATGCTCGGTGTTTCCCTGCGAGATAGGATCCGAAATGAGGAGATCCGCAGGAGAACTAAAGTGACCGATGTAGCTCTTAGGATTAGCAAGTTGAAATGGCAATGGGCAGGCCACATCGCTCGTAGAACTGACAACCGATGGGGAAGAAAGGTTCTCGAGTGGCGACCACGAACTGGAAGACGCAGCGTAGGCCGGCCCCCCACTAGGTGGACCGACGACCTGGTGAAAGCCGCGGGGAGCCGATGGATGCAGGAGGCGAGCAGCCGCTCTAAGTGGCGCTCCCTGGGGGAGGCCTATGTTCAGCAGTGGACGTCTTCAGGCTGTTAATGATGATCATGATGATGATTTTGTATGAATTTTCACTCAAGCTTTACTCTAGCTGTGGAACTTAACACAAAACACCATAACCTAATTTACCGCTACGTTATCCACAGCGG
The DNA here is from genome assembly GCA_963580505.1 of Ennomos erosarius. NCBI lineage: Eukaryota > Metazoa > Arthropoda > Insecta > Lepidoptera > Geometridae > Ennomos > Ennomos erosarius. The sequence goes on from OY757000.1 coordinate 4,315,687, forward strand.
TAGCAAATAATACGCTGGTTTGAATAGGGCTTAATATCATCACTGTTTTTGGCACCAAGTATCAAACTGGGAATAGAAGAGGGATTCTCAAGTATTGCTTCGTCGTAAGACGTCACTTACAATCACTTGCCCTGTGTCTCCAAGCTGCGTACTTTAACTTGCCTCCTTGACATTTAATCTAAGAAGAATAGGGAGGTGCTGTGGAAATGTAACTTAATAATTTATCGATAATCTTGATAGTAGTACAAAGTCTTAAACTTTTTGTCATGTTCTTGAGTTAAGAAATAGGCAAGAAAAAAACTCATCCATATGTAACTGTGAAAAATAAACACACTTTTGATTTTATACCTACGCAACTTAAAAAGGGGGGGAACAAGTCTTTCAAGGTAAGCAACGCATTAGTCACACGTCTTTACACAAATGCCCATTGGCTATAGTGGCCTTATCCCATCATACGCGCCGTATGATGTCATTCATTAATTATTCAAGCACACATCAAATACTTAGTTGCAAAAACATCGATAAAATCTGATCTCCTATCATTATCGCTCGCATCACTAGTTAGTTGGAATTAATTTAAGTCTCATTGCTATTCAAGAAAACTTAGCTACGGTAAGCGGGCTGATAAAATGAAGTTATAGCCGATGGCACATCGGAAGTTTAGAGTGCACGAAGTTTGTGAGATAAGCCACTCTAGGTAAGTTATTGGTTACAAGCTTGAACTAGAAGAAAACTTAAAAGTAGACGGCATACTTCGTACCAAAAAAACAAAATAAAAAATCGAATACGAAATCGAAAAGCCTTACAATTTAGCTTGCATTATCTACTTTTAAAGAGTTGTCGCCAGTTGACATTATGTTGGCCTACGGTAAACTCAATAGACAAATCTGGATTTGCATCCCTTTAGTACTTCATGTAAATATATAAGCATTTGAAATAAAATAAAATAAGGCTGCAATTGAGAGGAACCAAGGAAGACCGAACGAAAATGGCAGCTATTTGCGCGACTTTGAATGAAGTCAACAGTAAAAGAGAACGTCTGTGCCATGAGTCATCACTGGCAACACACATTAATTGGAAACTTTTGTTTTCAGGCTCTGCGGTATTTTGGAAGAGATGATGATAGGCCAAACTTTCCTGAAGGCTGCCCAGCCGAGTTGGATTCTTCGTGCGACGTCTTTGTCGAAGTTGTACCTACCTAAGTAGGACAGTCTGTCCTTGGTCGTGTATTTGTCGGCAACTTCGAGAGTATAGTTGACAACAAGAGCCATCTCTAGATGTTGTCTAGATGTTGTCTTAACATCAGGTGAACGATTTGCTCGTCACGTCATTCATTCTCATAAAAAAAACCTATTACAGATGCAAAGTCAGTCCTCTCTAAAATAATAGGTGAAGATTTTAGCATGACGCTGCACTGTGCGCGTTATCCTGAGACATCAGCACAGTCTAGCAATAAGATTAAACTATCAAAAGAGGTCATAAAGACTTATTTGCAAAGAAATTTCACTAGCTGTAGGTAATGGCCTTCAAACTGGAACATAGTAGTGCTTGCACAACTATTTGGCGGCAGAATAATTGGCAAAGCGATAGTAACCTACCTAGATGAACTTTGCAGAAAAGTCCTACCACCTACTTAGATTCATCAAAAGTAATTATAATACAATACAACATATCCAATACACAATTCGAGTCTCATTGCAACATTTGTTTGCCACCATCGTAATATTGATTTCCCCACAGATTACGAAACTCACCGGAAGCATTGCCAGCGCCCGATTGTGTTTTTTATTTCTTTAGACTTCAATTTTGAACTCCGATTGGATAACGAAGTATGTTCCGAAAAATTTCAATGGAGATACATCATTTTACTACTGCTATTGAAACAGTTTCTGTTCGTTTGTCAGAGGTTTGTGAAATTGAATCGCGTGGGGAATTCAGAAGGTAAATTGAAGTGGATATCTGATCACTTTGATTGGTGGAACGTAAATAATTGGGTCACAATCATAGACATTGTCATTTAAGCAAGGAAGTTCCATATTTTTTTATGAGGAGGAATGACGTAACGAGCTAGTCGTTCACCTGATGTTAAGCGACACGGCCGCCCATAACAGTTGCAGTGTCACTCGGACCTTTAAAATAGCTTATAGCTTAATAGCTTTTTTTTCGCTTGACACTGCACTGCGCACGTCATCCCGAGACATCACACAGTCTAGTAATCAGATTACTACACTGTGTAATCAGGTCATAAAGTTTTATTTGCCCAGTAATTTCACTAGCTACAATGCCCTTCAAACCGGAACACAGTAGGGCTTACACACTACTGCTTGGCGGCAGAATAACTGGCAAAGCGATGGTACCTACCTTGACGAACTTTGCAGAAAAGTCCTACCACCTATTAAAATGATCTTGGACATAAGGCTTATTCTACATTAAAAATAAAATTATTGCTCGTGCAATGAGAATGAACGTGAGAGCGTTTTGAAATGAAAAGATATCATACGGCCAGCCGCTCGAATTGGCGCTCTCTCTAGAAAGGCCTATGTTTAGCATTAGACGTCTTCATGCTGTCGATGATGACGATGATGATGACGATGATGATGAGAAACTGTGTCAGTTGTACTATGGGTAACTTTTATAACGCGTGGTACAAACACCAGTTTTTGAAATAACGAATAGTGCGCGTAATGATTTGGTTATTGGTAAGTATTTTGCGAGATAAGATCCGAAATGAGGAGATCCGCAGGAGAACTAAAGTGACCGATGTAGCTCTTAGGATTAGCAAGTTGAAATGGCAATGGGTAGGCTACATCGCTCGTAGAACTGAAAACCGATATGAAAGAAAGGTTGGCGACCACGAACCGGAAGACGCAGCGTAGGCCGGCCCCCCACTAGGTGGACTGACGATCTGATGAAAGCCGCGGGGATCCGATGGATGCAGGAGGCGAGCAGCCGCTCTAAGTGGCGCTCCCTGGGGGAGGCCTTTAATCAGCAGTGGACGTCTTCAGGCTATTAATGATGATGATGATGATGATGAAGTATTTTATCTACTTCCATTACGATTTGTCTTCCAGAAATGTATACATGCAGAGGTTGTTGTAATAATAGAGGCTATTAATCCAGTTTTAAGGAACATTTTTGTGCTTCGTTTGAGTTAAGAACTGCCAGTTTCATAAAAGAAAAGTCTTTTCACTTTCAAGAATACAACAGTCACTGTTTCAGCAATATTTTACTAACAAACAGGTCGTTTAGGGTTGCACGTAGCTGATAATTTATCAAAAGACTTCAAATATTGGGGTCTGTTGAAGAGTTGCGATAGGTACCATGAACTTACTGTAGTAGGTAGGTACTAATTCCTTATCCCTATATCAAATTTTTACAATTTCGTGCGAAATCTGCTTTTTTTCTTAAGGTTCTAAGGATGTAATCCCTCTTAAACAGATGCACATCTTTAAAATCTGGTATTTGCGCAATACTATATTTTTGATACGTGACCGATATAGTGAAAACCGCGAAGAGCTGACGGATGCAAAAGGCGGGGAGGTGATGTATCCAAGAGGTGAGCAGCCGCTCTCTGAGGGCCTATGTTCAGCAGCGGACGCCTTCATGCTGTTGATGACAAGGATGATCATACTTTTGATATATTACATACATTATTTATAATTTTTAATTACAAGGTAGGCTATAGGATAGTTTTTGAAATTCTAGGAGAATATGTACCTACTTAGTCGTAATTCAGTAACGCGCGGTCCGACTTCATTAATTATTTTTTGTTAGAAAGCGGGTACTTTCATTATTGTCCCGTAAATATTCCAAGGTCGTCAGTATTGTGATTTATAAATTACAGACATCCAACCTTCAGTATTAGGTTCAAAGCCACTCCTATACTATAGAGAAAGTGAGAAGAGAAGGGGAAAGAGACAAAGGGAAAAGGATTAATGAATGATGCATGAAGGTGAAAGGAGACAGGTACATCAGCAGTCAGCACCTGTCTCCATTCACCGTTTCATCCATCCATCCTTTTCCCTTATTTTTTTTTCTCTCGTCTTTCCTCTGCCGTTAATATGGCGCTACTTGGTCATCTACAATATCATAATGTGCGTGTAGACACTGCGTAACTACCTATTTTATACAACGGTGTGCGTGTCTTAAGATGGTGTGCGGCGTGCGTTTAAGCGCGCGGTTTGCACGTGTGCTATACGTGTTTACCTCGTCCCCGTAGAAATTGGCAGAAAAATGGTGCTTGCGGATTATATCGTTAACATCTCCATTTATAGATGCTCTAAATTTAGACTGGGATAAGGCATTATTTTTTTGTGGTTTTGTGTTATTGTGTTTTAATATAAAAATTAAGTGTAGTGAGTGTGACTTACCTGAATAAATGAATCAATAAATGATTATTTATAAAACTAATTAACCCGTGCGAAGCCGCGTGGGTCAGCTAGTATTCTATAAGATTGACAAGTGGCCGGGCACTTACCATAAGCTCACTATGCGACCCAACTGCACAACTATGCTTGAACTCTCAACTATTAATTATAGCTAAAGGCACTAACCCTACTGTCCCATATTATCGAACCAAGTTATTTAAAGCCAAAGGGAATAACGCAAGTCATGCGCTAAATTCAGGGGCTATTGTACCAGGAATTATTCACGAACGTATCAGGGCTGACTCACGTAAATTAACACAATCATATTAAAAAGATTGAAAATGAGTTGCCATTTGTGAAAACCAAAGTTAAAGACAAACACAAATCCGTACCTGATAAAAAAACCCTAATACCAAGGTTTTTGTATGTCTGATTTCAACATGCATTCCTTACTTACATCATAAAGGATAAAGGCTTATTCAAACCAGCGCGTTATTCGCTTAGTGTCGCGACGTGTCGCGAACGCGATCTATCGGTGTGGTAAACGAATGACTTTCGGGTAAATTGACAGGTGTGACTGGCAAGCTATTTTCAGTATTAAAGGTAGGCTGCCAGAGGGCAGACGCTACGAATAAGTAATGAGTATTAATGGCTAGGGTAGATAAATACTTTGAGCAGTAAGAAAAATGTCGATCCACGTGTGATGAAGGCGGAACGGAGGTTCCGGTTTGTGGTTAGAACAGGCGTGGTGCGAAGGAAGTCTTGCGGAGACTCCTGGGTAAGGTAACGTGAGGTCGGGCGTAGCCGACAAGCACGTGGCTGCCCAAGGTACGGTAGTGGCCGTAATGGGTGAGTAGACCTTACATTCATATGATAATAACCTTATATTACTATGCTAAAAACGTTAGATCATGTGTGATCTGAGACAGCGGTGTTGACCACCGATTGCATCATTTGGGCCCATGAGTTGGCATTCAGAAAGTAGCATGTTGTAGCTCAACGGGGTGCGCGTCCAAAGAGTCAGCCAGGCGCCGACCTCGGTTGAATTATCTCTTGGTGGTGTTCATATGGCTAGCACTTTTAAGGGTGTTAGAATGGTGGGCACCACACCGGATCTTGGAATTGCCCCTCGATCATAACGGCGAGAAGATGCTAGTCTATAGTGCTTATAGAGTCTTCTCGTCTTTGGGACGCGGCCCCTGGAGGAGAGGGCAGGCTGTAAGGGGTGTGAGGAGGCCTGTCGGGGGGAAACCCCCAAAATGCGGATTCTCTCGGAGGATCATGAGTACAACGCAGTCGGTGGAAGGAGTCAGGGTATCCTGGCTATTCCATGCGACCTGGTGGCTAGGTATGCGTACCTAGTTTCCTATCCCAGGCACCGTAGGCCCTTCAGGCACGCTTGGGTGTCACGGTGCTACTCCGCTGGATCAGACTCACGATAATTGATATAAACTGAGGAAGTTGTTCCTACTTGCATGCATATTGTTTAATCTGTATGGTTGACGTGAATGACTAATCCCCTGAAGCTTACGATGATGATGACGTCACCACAAGCAGTATACCGTGCGGAATTCCAACTGGTTATTTTGTATGAATTTTCACTCAAGCTTTACTCTAGCTGTGGAACTTAACACAAAACACCATAACCTAATTTACCGCTACGTTATCCACAGCGGTAGCAAATAATACGCTGATTTGAATAGGGCTTAATATCATCACTGTTTTTGGCACCAAGTATCAAACTTCCCAGTTTGATAGAAGAGGGATTCTCAAGTATTGCTTCGTCGTAAGATGTCACTTACAATCACTTGCCCTGTGTCTCCAAGCTGCGTACTTTAACTTGCCTCCTTGATATTTAATCTAAGAAGAATAGGGAGGTGCTGTGGAAATGTAACTTAATAATTTATCGATAATCTTGATAGTAGTACAAAGTTTTAAATTTTTTGTAATGTTCTTGAGTTAAGAAATAGGCAAGAAAAAAACTCATCCATATGTAACTGTGAAAAATAAACACACTTTTGATTTTATACCTACGCAACTTAAAAAGGGGGAAAACAAAAGTCTTTCAAGGTAAGCAACGCATTAGTCACACGTCTTTACACAAATGCCCATTGGCTATAGTGGCCTTATCCCATCATACGCGCCGTATGATGTCATTCATTAATTATTCAAGCACACATCAAATACTTAGTTGCAAAAACATCGATAAAATCTGATCTCCTATCATTATCGCTCGCATCACTTGTTAGTTGGAATTAATTTAAGTCTCATTGCTATTCAAGAAAACTTAGCTACGGTAAGCGGGCTGATAAAATGATGTTATAGCCGATGGCACATCGGAAGTTTAGAGTGCACGAAGTTTGTGAGATAAGCCACTCTAGGTAAGTTATTGGTTACAAGCTTAAACTAGAAGAAAACTTAAAAGTAGACGGCATACTTCGTACTAAACAAACAAAATCAAAAATCGAATATGAAATCTAAAAGCCTCACAATTTAGCTTGCATTACCTATTTTTAAACAGTTGTCTTCAGTTGACATTATGTTGGCGTACGGTAAACTCAATAGACAAATCTGGATGTCCTTGCAACATTATTTGCATCCTTTAGTACTTCATATAAATATATAAGCATTTGAAATAAACTAAAATAAAATAATTAAGGCTGCAATTGAGAGCAACCAAGAAAGACCGAACGAAAATGGCAACTCGTTGCGCGACTTTAAATGAAGTCAACAGTAAAAGAGAACGTCTGTGCCATGAGTCATCACTGGCAACACACATTAATTGGAAACTTTTGTTTTCAGGCTCTGCGGTATTTTGGAAGAGATGATGATAGGCCAAACTTTCCCGAAGGCTGCCCAGCCGAGTTGGATTCTTCGTGCCACGTCTTTGTCGAAGTTGTACCTACCTAAGTAGGACAGTCTGTCCTTGGTAGATATATTTGTCGGCAACTTCGAAAGTATAGTTGACAACAAGAGCCATCTCTAGATGTTGTGGTTTTATTCTGAGGTCAGAGATTACACGAGTTTTCGGTCGTCGATTGGTGGATAGAATATGAACTGACTTTCATTTGAAAGAGTATTCTGAAACTTTAACAGAGATTACTTTTATTAGAGTCAGTAAAAAAAACTTAACTATTTATCGAAAGCACAAAGGTAATTATTTTGACTGCAAACTTTGATCTCATATTACATTTGAGTAAAAATTTATGCTAGTCCTCTTAATTATTTATCAAGTGGCGTTTCAGACAAAAAACAAAATATCAAATACTTTATCTCTTTGAGAGTACTTACAATACCAAAGATTTGAAAGGTACTTGTATTTTTTTATGTGAATGAATGACGAAATGAGCTAGTCGTTTACCTCGACTGTGCCGCCGAATAGTTGCAATTTCACTCGGAACCCTAAATAAAGTTTTGCGTGACACTGCACTGCCGCATCAGCACGTCTAGTAAAAAGATTACTAGACCGTGAGATCTCTCAATTGCCCACTATTTTCACTAGATACAGTCCCTTTAAATTGGAACACAGTAGAAGTGGTATTTCAGCCACATATCTCGGAACAAAAGAGCCAACATGGAGAAGCTCATCATCACAGGCAACGTTGAAGGGAAAATGCCCCGTAGACGGAGTCCATTGCGCTGGTCTGACCAAATCCGCACCCCACTCGACATCAAAGTCCATAAGGCCATGCACTCCGCTGAGGACCAAGTTGGTGTACAGAGAAAAAGTGATCTGTAGAGGAGGGTTACGACCCTCAGCACTGACCCCCGTATTCCAAAACATTTCTCTAAAAATCCTTCCCTTGACTTCTACTTAACTTTGAGGGAAACTCAAAATACATCGCGACGTACCTTGAGTTGACAGATGCTACACTTCTCTCGTTTGAGAAAAATTGACGCAGAAATGTCAAGTTGATTTTTTATTGTCAACTAAAAATATCAAAACACAAAAATGAGGTTAATTCGAGGTTGAGTCGAGTGGAGTAATCTCGAGGTAACGTCTTAGAATATGGGGGTGAGGAAAACGCAGCAAGGAGGGAGGAGTGGTTATATACATAAGTAGGTAATACTTAAACCTATTTTAATATCTGTGCGTTTTTTTTTACGGGCAATATGCCTTTATTACTCAAGCTAACTTAACTACTACAATAATCAAAACTAAACTAAAACTAACTACACTACACACTAACTAGCTACACTATACCTACTACAAAGAACATATGGACTGTATAATAGACCGCGATGGCCTATAGACAGTCCAAATGCTCCAGCCCACTGCCGGTAGTAATATATTCGTTCTGTATATTCCTTAATTTTATTATATGTGCCTAAGTTAATATAGCTGATATATTATTATAGAAAGTAAAATATATACCTATCTCTGTAAATAGAAACGTAGAGGTAAACATTCTAGGTCGCCACTAAATAAATAATCCTACAATTTGCGATACATTTTCTAAGACAGTTTGAGACACAATTTGAATATACAAGTTCCATTTACATTCGGAACGGCTTAGTTTGGGTTAGCAATGCAAATATTAAGAAACCGGGAGCACTCACGCTCACTAAAAAGCTTCTTCTTGCGGCGGCGTCGTGCGTCGGGTCGTCCTCTTCCCTCAAAAATGGTTGAGGAGGGCGATGGCTGGCGCATGCGTCAAGCTCGTGAACGGGCGCTGCTTGCGGGAGCTGGTCTGCTCGCGGTGTATGCACAAATCGGAAAAAAAAAACAAAACGAAAAAAAAAAAACATAAAAAAAAAAAAAAAAAAATAGGTTAAGTACTTAATTGTCCTCTCTAGTATAATATTTTGTTCAATAAAATAAAATAAAAATATAACAATAAGTGATAAGCTAACAAAGAGCACGGACCCAGGTGTCTGTAGTAAAGCAGATTTAAAAAAAAAAAAAAAAAATATTAAGAAGTGATGCCAAAACCGGGGGCGGTTGCTCTCTTGCTCACACTCACGGACTTGTAAATTGACGCGTGCAGGACGGCATGTGAAGCCATTCCAGAATAGTAACGCGATAGGGATGCAGGACGAGATTATAATTATAATAATAATAATTTATTGACAGATAACAAATCTTTGCCCCAGAGTTGATGCCGCAGAGGGATGCAGGACGAGATTATGGTATTCAACTAGTGAGATTGTTCATGGATTTGTTACGAAAACTTTATAGCGTTTGTATTTGTATGTATGACATACGTAATAATGATGTGTATAGGGAGCACCACTTTGTGCGGCTGCTCGTCTCCTGCATCCATCGGTTCCCTGCGGCTTTCCCAGCTCATCGGTCCATCTAGTGGGGGGCCGGCCTACGCTGCGTTTTCCGGTTTACGGTCGCTTTTCGAGAACCTTTCTTCCCCATCGGTTGTCAATTCTACGAGTGATGTGGCCTGCCCATTGCGATTTAAACTTGCTAATCCTAAGAGCTATATAGGTTAAGCTGCTCCTCATTCCTTGAGGAATACTCCGGCTCTTACACACGGGAACGGGGGTGGTCCTATTTTCAGGGTTACAAGGCACAAGCTTAGTTTATATTCAACTATTATCCTAAAAATTCAAATGATATCTCAACAAAACTACTTCAAAGAAAACTCTAAAAAAAACCCGAACCTTTATAACCCGGCCATGTTTTTCAAGCTCAATTTCAGTATTGAAGGATATAATAACAAGACGTGGAATTTTCAAGACTTCGACGAAACTTAAGTCTTGTTTTGGTAAGCGGTTGAGTCGTTTGTGACACACGTCCTAGTAAGATAGCAAGCTTTTGCGCCGGTTTTTACCCCCGATGCAAACAAAAAGGCATTATGAATTTAACGTGTGTATCTGCGTATGCTTTGTCTGTTGATAGGTACATACTCCCACAAGATAATATATAAATAAATAAATATGTGTGGACCATTCACACATCGCCATCTAGCCCGAAACTAAGCATAGCTTGTACTATGGGAACCAGATAACTGATACAATACTTATATACTTTTTTGTTTGTAAATACATACATAGAATACAATATAACACCCAGACGCAGAACAAACGTCTATGTTCATCACACAAATGTTTGTCCTGGGTAGGAATCGAACCCACAGCCCTCAGTTCAGAAGGCAGGGATACTACCAACTGAGCTATCGGGCCCGTCAAAGTTTTTTTTTTCGTTTATTAAAATACTAGATTCTTTGGTTTATGAGCTACGATGCAGATATACACACTGATACACAGCACGTTAAACTTCACCCTTGTAAACTTAGGGTCTAAAAACCATTCAATGCAAACAGTATTAAAGTATATTATTCTGTGTTTCCTCAGCTTCGTAGGCTCTTTCGTAGCATATCTACGAAAATGCTACGCGAACATGTTCGCAAACTTTAAGCTCGTCAACTTATCAACGCGTTTGTATCTTTAAATGCTCGTATTATTGCGTTGTACTATTATGTATTCTGTGGTATTATTATAGAATAGGTAGATGTGTAGAAGGGTGTCACGTATGTACTTGAGCGGTACAAGTCGGTGTGTGCGTAAAATTGAACGGTTATTCCGAGTTCGTGACTTATTTTGGGTGGTGTAAGTTAAAGGCTTTGAATAGTTATTATCATAGATTTATATATCAGGATATGCCCGAAGGAACATTTTATTTTGTCAAAATGGCGTGGGAAAAGTCAGCGCCATCTATTAGATTTCGCGTGAACTACGACAAGTTGAGAAAATTAGGTGCCTATCGCTGCCATTATGTCCGTCATTGTTTATGTTTACAATGATTATTCCAAATATAAATTCGATTATTTTGTTACAAAACAGAGTGTAATATTGAAAATATTGAATTACTTGAGGTAAGAAACTTGATCTTTCTTTTTACTGCACTTTTGAGTATATATTGTGCAACCCTTCACAATACAACTTGGCATATTATGTTTGTGACATTCGACCGATGCCTTCTAACTTCCATCACAGACTGAGCGCTAGTGGATGCCAATCTGTGAAATTGGCTCCCACTTTGAAGCGACCTATAACCAGTCATTAAGCCTGTCCTTAATATATATGTCTATGGTTATTATTCAATACTTTGTGTTAATAATTTTATCATTTATACTTATACAGCTTTTAATAAAAAAATATTTGTATAACTTGGTTTAATTAACTTCACTAGGCATTTTATGACTGTTTCTGGATATTTGGTTAATGGTTTTTATTTATTCTCAACAACTTAAATAATAAATAACATTAAAGATTAATAATACCTACTAAAAACCTTAGGTTAATTAATTAATTTAGAAGTAATATAGTAATAGTTTTTTTTTTAAGTTTGGGGTATTGTATATCTTTTATGTTATTTATTATTTCAGTTATTGCGAAAAATGTTACTCTTAAGTCTTAGGACTCTCGGGTCTAGCCCGGACATTTGGAAGGCATTGGTGGGGCCGAAGCTAACACCAAGAGGCCCTTTTAAATATAATATATATTTTAACTATGGTATTGGTCTTTGGCTATGTTATGGTGGTGGTGGTATGGTGTGGCATATTATAAACTATTGGTTAGATTTAATATTATTAATACTAATTAATAATTAAATTAAATCAAATTTAATTTAGGGGTTTACACAATACAATTGGTACAACAACAACAACAACAACAACAACAAACAACAAACAACAAACAATTAAAAAAACAATTTAAATATATGTGACACCATTAACTAGCTTTTACCTTATTGCTTGTACCATTCAGTCATCACCTTCGCATTGACGCTTTGGTCGCCAGAAGTAAGGTGAAAGCCACTCGCTTAAGGCTTGGTTCCTTCTACGTATTTGTTTATCTATTATCCGCTTATGTAGGTATTTATCTTTGACTTTGAAAAGTACGAAGTTTTTTTCTTTCTGTGGCTTGTGTTTTACTACATCCGACCTGATGGTAAGTGATGATGAGGTCGAAAATGGAACACGCTGGGCCTGTATCAACCTATTTGATTTATAATGTAAATAATTGCCGTGACGAGCTAGTCGTCCACCTGATGATAATAGCTGCAGTGTCACCCGAACACACACGCACACTGCGCACGTCATCCTGAGACGTCAGCACAGCCGAGTAATCTATTACTGGGCTATCGAATCTATTAGTGAAATCCACCTCAATAAAACCAAAACACATTTTTATCGAGTTTCTGATGTCTGGAAAATCCGACCGACTCACCGCAAAGTTAATAAATTGCTATATTATGCGAACCCTTTCTGAACGCTGGTATAACACTTCACCTTTCAATTTTCAAATAGTTTAAGGTTTTGAGGGTCTGTGTTAGAAAAAATAGAGAGGAAACATGTATTAATTATTCACTGAAAAGAATTGAGTATAATATTTATTTATGATCTTAATAAGGTGAAGAAAAAAATTTTTCGAATTTGAAATGGAATTTCTTTGGTTGTCAAATTAGAATAATTAGAATTAGTACAACTAGTTAGTCATACCTACATCATAGTTCTCGAAAAAAATACGATGAAACTTATCCCGCGGGTTTTGGCGGGAACGCGGAAAAGTTCACGTCGTTGCATTGTATTATTTTTCAAAACTCGTGCTTTTTTCATTGCTAATGTTTAAAATTGGTGGCGTTTTACGCATTAAATGCTGAATTACGAGCATGAGTATAGTTGACTTTACTAGGGCATGACTTAGACTGGACTATGACTACCTGACTTAGGCTGGACTATGACGACCCAGACTATGAATAAGACTTGACTTTACGTGAAATATTATATAACTAGATGAAAACAATACTTGACGCTGGCTAAATACACTATGTGTGAAGCCAAAATATAAGAAGAAAAAATTATTCCGGATCTAATATTACAGCTTGAATCTTGCAATGTTTATGGTTGACATACTAATTTTATCTGGAACCTAGCCAGGATTGGTGCAGCCATCTGGAGGCGGTTGGTGCTAAGATTTCTCGGTTGTATACCATGACTCGTTTACTTATATTGGCAGCCTCTGTGGTGTGGCGGTTGAGCAGAGCGGGTTATAACCCGGAGGCAGCGGGTTCGATTCCCACAAAAAAAACACAGGAAAAAAAGCGAAAATACTTGTTCTGTGTCAGGGTGTAGTTGGTCCATGGTTCTCGTAGTTCCTGGGTCCCTAGATACAGGGAATCCTAGTTAGAGTCCAGGATCTATGTAATCGTAGACTGTTATTTTTATACAAAGCGGTTTCATAATTTTGTATGGTTGAACATCATTTTGCCAATAAATACTCCACTTTCTGTCTCTTTCACTGTCTACCTCATCTACCTGTAACAATGGCGCAAATAACAAAGAAAATACAAAACAATAGATTACAAGTCGACTGTTAAAAGGAAAATGGCCGCCATAGATGACTGCCCGTTTTATTGTTGATAATTGTCGCAGTACAAAAGAACTAATTGCTCGGGAAGATTGTAGATAGGTCAGGGATGTTACATTTAATTTCATGAGTGATAACTGAGTGAACCGAATGTACCGAGTGAACCGAGTAGACTGAGCGAAACCAGTGAACCGAGCTAACCGAGAGAAACCATACAAACTTGGCGAACCACGGAGCGTATCAAATAATAAATAAATAACGCCCATAACACAGATCACTTCCAGATAGATCCTTGACTCTAACTAGGATTCCCTGTATCTAGAGACCCATGAACTACGAGGACAAGGGTCCCACAACACTCAGAACAGAACTGGTATTTGCGCTTTTTCTTTCTGTGCACAAATACTTGTCCTGCAGCGGGAATCGAACCCACCGCCTCTGGGTTATGAGCCGACCTGCTCAACCACCACACCACGGATGCTGTACAAGAGAACCGAACGAATGGAGTGAACAACATTATAGTGAACTCCAGAAAATGCTTTAAATCACAATAGAAGCATACTCTGAACATCAATAATAGGTTTCCTAATAAACAACTTGTACACCAGGACCCTTATTCCGTATCGATTCCTTACTTCGAAACCACGCCAATTTCTTGTCTTACATAAGAAATCTGCAAAGTCTATTCTCTATGTAACGAAAACAAAACCACGCGAAATGAATTTGGAATTGGCGCGATTTAAACTGCCAAAAATCATATGTTTTACCGAGACGCGTTCCGAAACATCAACACATCAAAAGATATGACCACTTATGTCATTATATTTTATTCAAAATATAGATAGATAACTTTAAATTAAAGTGAAGGTATATCTAACGCGGTGACACGACTGAAGACACGATAACGACGTGGTTTCGGATACGAAAGTGTGGAATCTGTGTTTCCATAGAGAATAACCGCCCTGTAAGGTTTATTACCTTAAGGAACTTATATATAGTATACGTATAAGTTCCTTGGTATACCTACAAAGTAAATGCTTTATCAATAACACAAAGGTGCTCCAAACTAAGCAATAACCTTTTATGTTATGAAGCCAGGTCAAGTCTCTCTGCCTAATTTTAAAGGAGAGCCTTGCATTTCCACTTTATAAAAGTTCCACTTTGTTACGAATACAGAAGAGTTTGAAAAGGTAGGGTATTTACTGTGACATAATGGAAAGGAACATGAATAGAGATTCAACTTGGTCTTTTGTAATTGTTAATGTGTGTTGCCAGTGATGACTTATGGAACTGAGACGTAGGTCTCTAACTGTTGGCCTCATTACTAAGCTTAGAGTCACGCAACGAGCCATGGAGAGAGCAATGCTCGGTGTTTCCCTGCGAGATAAGATCCGAAATGAGGAGATCCGCAGGAGAACTAAAGTGACCGATGTAGCTGTTAGGATTAGCAAGTTGAAATGGCAATGGGCAGGCCACATCGTTCGTAGAACTGACAACCGATGGGGAGAAAAGGTTCTCGAATGGCGACCACGAACTGGAAGACGCAGCGTAGGCCGGCCCCCCACTAAGTGGACCAACGACCTGGTGAAAGCCGCGGGGAGCAAATGGATGCGGGAGGCGAGCAGCCGCTCTAAGTGGCGCTCCCGGGGGGAGGCCTATGTTCAGCAGTGGACGTCTTCAGGCTGTTAATGATGATGATGATGATGATGAATGTGTATTAATATAGTGTATTAAACCAAGGTGGTTTGTGAACTAATAATTATGTGTTGTGTACCATACTGGATGATTAGGTAGTAGACCGTATCCTTTCAGGGCTAAGGATATATATTTAAATAGATTTTAAACTATCTTTTAATTAATGCGTTAGTTTAGCTATCAATTTTTATATTATTTAAGAGGCCTATAAATATTTTGGTATCTATACTTACTATCCGCCATTTTGTTTTTTCTTCAATCTTCACATGCAGCCACATATGAAACTTTTTTTATGACAATGAACGACGTGACGAGCTAGTCGTTCACCTGATGTTAAGTGACACGGCCGCCTATAACAGATATCACTAGGAACTTTAAAATATTAAAGTTTCGCGTGACACTGCACTGCGCACGTCATCCTGAGACATCACACAGTAAAGTAATCTGATCTGACTAGACTGTGTGATCAGGTCATAAAGTCTCATTTGCCCAGTAATTTCACTAGTTACAATGCCCTTCAAACCGGAACACTGGCTTGCACACTACTGCTTGGCGGCAGAATAACTGGCAAAGCGGTGGTACCTACCTAAACGAACATTGCATAAAAGTCCTACCACCTAGTAAACCTAGTAACTTATACGAATCGATAGCTAACACTAATAGGAACAAGGTTTATGTGAGAAAAAATCTTCTAAATCGTCACGTTTCCAAGCTTAATTATATGCTTTCAAAGCTACACGGGTTGACCTACTCTTTATATAAATATAATAGGCATGATGATTACTATTAAACATGAACAAGTAAATAATACTTTCATAAAGAAGATTAAAAATTAATGCAATAATTGAAAAAATATGTAAAATCGGTAAATAAATCACGGAGTAATAAGGTTTTAAAGTTTCTACAGGAGGCGTCTCCTGTCCCTTTCTCGAGAAACAGAGAGCCCCCACAGTTACTATGAAATATCCACTCGTGACGTCACATGCCAAAGAGATTGTATGAAAAACTACCACAGCTTAGTAATGAGGTATTATGACCACATTGCTCTGACGTCACTGGCCGTTAGAGCTATCTCTTTCTATTCCAGTTTTTAAAATGCTTGTAACTTTGTCGTTTTTTGAGAATTTTTGTTTTCACAAATGTTTATCTTTTGAGGAATATTTTTAATGTATGCAAAAAAAAAAAATTTAGTCATCATGCCTATTCAGTATGAGGGAAAAGGCAAGCCCAAAAATGTTGCCATCTCGTGCGGTGACTAATAATATAACTTTTTTGCCCCTATACGATCAGACATAAATGGCAATTGGTCTATCAATCAAAAGAAATCCGTGATTGATCGTGTGTAGAGAGGATTGATACGGTACAATCAATCAGAACTAACATGATAAAAAAATATTAAAAACAAAACCAGCGCTTATTGCGGTTACCCACGTGGCCCCCTCCCCCCAGATGGGCCAACTATCTGGTGTAAACCGCGGGGAGCCGATGGATGCAGGAGGCGAGCAGCTGCTCTAGGTGACGTCTCTGGAGGAGGCCTATGTTTACCAGTAGACGTCTTCAGGCTGTTGATGATGATGATGAAGACGTGGCTTACCGCACTGGTTTGGTTGAACCTTTTATTACATTTTGTTTACAATTTCAGCTGTTTAAAGAATTTTGTGTGACATTAATTCGTTCCTATTTTTCGAAATTAAGTTGGGTGAATTGTATTTTTTTGTATTGCACGTGATTAGTCGAAACCGTATAAGAGGGATGAGCAAGAAAAACTTGATGGAAAACGTTCATTTACATTCTTGGCTAGTATAATTGATATCTGCATTTGCGTATAGTATTTGGGTTACTTAGTGATAAGCTACGTATACGATCTATTTAAGAAGGAAATGGGAAGATTAATTAGAAGATTACAGCGTGCTCCTGGTGTCATTTACAATAGATGCTCTAAAAAAAAAATGATTGATAGACCTTGAAAGTATAATGAAAAGGTCTTCAAATTTTAGGAAAAGGTTTCACTAGGTGGTAGGACTAGGACTTTCCTGCAAACTTCGTCTAGGTAGACCACTCTGCCAGTTATTCTGCCGCCAAGCAGTAGTGTGCAAGCACTACTGTGTTCCGGTTTGAAGGGAATTGTAGCTGGTGAAATTACTGGGCAAATGAGACTTTATGACCTGATTACAAAGTGTAGTAATTGTGTGTGATGTCTCAGGATGACATGCGCAGTGCAGTGTCACGCGTAGCTATATTATTTTAAAGTTCC
The DNA here is from genome assembly GCA_963580505.1 of Ennomos erosarius. Lineage (NCBI taxonomy): Eukaryota > Metazoa > Arthropoda > Insecta > Lepidoptera > Geometridae > Ennomos > Ennomos erosarius. Next base: position 4,333,330 of record OY757000.1, read on the forward strand.
GAGTGACACTGCTACTGTTATGGGCGGCCGTGTCGCTTAACATTAGGTAAACGACTAGCTCGTCACGTCATTCATTATCATAAATAAAAGAGAAAAAGAAAAGCCTTTGCTAAAAGTTCCATTCCTTTGCTGTTCGAATTATAAAAGAAGACTTTTTAAAATAAGTAGAAAGGGAAAAATATCATAATTTCTCCACAGTCCTACAAACATAATATCATTACTGCATCTCGACTCAGCTGCATTAAATCTTCTCAGATAGCACTCGAAGGCGTTCCTTGCAAAATTTAATAAACACCCCGGATGTGCTGAGGAATGCAGTACGTAAAGTTGCCACGAATGACGGTAAAGGAGACGTTCCAAAATGGGCCACCTATACGTAATATTACAAAAATCAGAAAATTTTGAATCATCAGCCTGAAGACGTCCACTGCTGAACATAGGCCAAAGAGCGTCACTTTGAGCGGCTGTTTGTCTCTTGCATCCTTTGGCTCCCTACGGTTCTGTCCAGGTCGTCTGTCCACCTAGTAGTGGGCTGCGCTGCGTCGTCCAGTTCGTAGTCGCCACTCGAGACCTTTTCTTTCCCAACGGTTGTCAGTTCTACGAGCGATGTGGCCCGCCCACTGCCACTTCAACTTGATAATTCTGAAAACTATATCGGTTACATTAGTTCTCTTGCGGATCTCCTCATTTCGAATCTTGTCTCGCAAGGAAACACCGAGCATAGCTCTCTAAGTAGCTCGCTGCGCGACTTTGAAATTTTGAATAAACTAAGAATATTAATCGTAATTAGCACTGCTGCATAGCGATTCAGGAGACCTCAGCGCTGAGCCTCAGCGCTGAGGCTCAGCGCTCAGGTCTCGATTCAACCAACTTTTATTTGAAAATAGAACGGAAATAGCGTCATCGTTTCTGCAAAAGGCATGAGCTAGGGGAGAGCTTTCCGTTCTATTTTCAAATAAAAGTTGGTTGAATCGAGACCTCAGCGCTGAGCCTCAGTGCTGAGCCTCAGCGCTGAGGTCTCCTGAATCGCTATGCTGCACTCTTTAGTGGATTAAAAATAATATTTAATCAATATTCAATTTAGGCTTAGATTATAAATATAATGTGTATGTCAAATATCTGTCATACACATTAAATATAATCACGGAACCAAGTATTCTGAAGACAAAAGTCTGCCTGTCAATTATGATGGTGGAACACATGCTAAACTGCATGGTTAAGGTCAAAGATTAGTAAATATAAACTGTAACAGTAATTTTAACTGTTATTATGGTGCAACTCAGCCTTAGTATTGTATAAGAGAGTCTAGTCCGAGTTTATTTGTGTATAGTGTTACATTTTTGTATGGCTTCACGATAAGCGCCCCTAGTAGCCGATAGTGAGCGAATTGTCACAGATTCTCCGTACAAAAACGCATCACTCACCATGCACTGTGAGACGTGAAAGCTGTCAAGTAAACTCGGTCTAGGCTCAAAGTTATCTGGTTCCTATAGTATAAGGCATGCTTCATTTGGGGCTAGATGGCGTTGTGTGAAATGTTCATACACCCCTACACACACATTCTCTTAAACCATATGGTCAATTATTAAATCCGTTTAAAAATTCAATTGAAATAAAGAAAAAAGAATAGGAGAAGAGGTAAATGTCACTAATATATATTTTTAAGCTAGTAGTCCCGCCTCCGCTCCGCACTAACTATCTAGGAACCATTATAATTTTATTGGCTCAGTGGCTCAGACGTTCAGGAGTTCGATGAAATACACACATTCAGAGGAACCGTCTAATTAATTTCTTAAGATATTTTTGTAAACGAGTGGCTTCATTTTGCTTATTTTAATTCAAAACTTTTCTAATGTAAAGAGTTGCTTTTAGAAAAGAAACACGAAACGCATTGTTGTCTTATCAGTAAATAACAACTCACATTTACCTTTTAACTTTAATTAAATTACTTAAATTAGATTATACTCAAGAAAGTCTCTGCATTCAAACTTAGGAATATTATTAACCACCCTTTATAAAACTATGAAACCAAGGTGCTTTAATTAATATTATTGAAAAGAACTCTAAAGCTAGGAGTTTGACTGACGGTTCCTTTGGAATATAATCCCGAAGATTTGAGCAGCCAAAAGAAACTTATAGGTTAGTAGATATACGTTTTTGTAACGCCTGGAAGTTGGAAATGACTGGTTCAAATATCGCTGGTTGATTAAATGTTTTTTATAGAAATTCTTTTGGGAACAATACGTGTATTTTATCTATATGTTACGTATTCAAATGATTTACATTGATCTGTAATATAGATACTTAATTAAGTGTTGTAGTTGGTAAATTAAATAAATAAATAATAACTAAAAAAAAAATTGACAAATAAAATTAATAAATACTTTTGTTTTACAATAACTGATTACATGATTATAAAATAACTACCTACAATAAAACACCCATACCAAACACAGAACAAACATCGATTTTCATCACACAAATGTTTGCCCTTGGTGGGAATCGAACCCATAACCTACAACTCACACAGAACTCGGAGCTACTACCAACTGGACTAATCAGTCAAATATTATGAACAAGCAAAACTATACTTAAGCCAACTTAAATTATACCCGACTATAACTTAAGCCTTAAGCCATCATAGTCCAAGCTTAAATTCAGTCTTAGTGCTTCATAAACAGATTATTTAATATAGAGCCAGGTGTTGAAATTCGACAAACAACTTCAGAAAATCCTATCAAAGTTTGTTTTCGTGTTTCTGAATTAATTTCGAGCTTATTAATATGAGCCTGGGGTTGCGGTTGATTTTAACGTTTTACTCAGTATTGTAATGAATTGGCAATTAACAGAATAATTATCAGTAGCTATTAATAATAATTATGTACTTACCTTATGAAATTATAGGGTGTTAAACGTATCGCAATTTTTCGCAAAAACCTAAAATTTTCAGGATTTATCTAAGAAAGCAATCTGTGTGCTAAAAATCTAAATCGGTTCAACCATTTTTTTTTTTATATAATGTTGGCTCCACACATAGTGTATTTAGCCAGTGTCAAGTATTGTATATTTTCATCGAGTTTTAGAATATTTTACGTAGTCAAGTCTTAGTCTTAGTCATAGTCATTGTCCAGTCTAAGTCATGCTCAAGTAAAGTGGTGGCAACTTTACAAGAAGCTTCTATGGAATTTTGGAAGCAACACGAAAAACCACGTTACACCACATTATATCACTTGACCACACTCATGCTCGTAATTCAGCACTTAATGCGTAAAATGCCACCAATTTTAAACATTAACACTGGAAAAAGCACAAGTTTTGAGAAATAATACAATGCAACGACGTGAACTTTTTCACGTTCCCGCCAAAACTCGTTCAACCATTTCTATTTTAAAAATTAAACGCCAAACTATACAAGAGCGCTATTTTCTGACGGTGAGAGAACTAAACTGAAAATGCTTAAAAAGCAAACTGTACAATTTTGGTTTTGATAATTAAGGCGCAGCGCAGTTAGCAACATCCGTGTAATACCACAGATTATATAATAGTACCAACTGTAATACGCTAGATGACGGACGTGTAATATTACCGTAATGAAGTCATCTATTCTGAGTGGTTCAATTAGCAGTTCAATTGACCGAACTATACTTAACAGATAAAAATTTTTCTTTTTCCTTTTATTAAAATTCAAGCGTCTATAAATATCAAAGAAAAGCTCTAAGCTTAAAGATACATCTATTATCACGAAAATTCATATTGGAGAACAAATTCTATGCGACGATCGGATAGCGCGACAATAGGAAGTTATTCGCCAAAGTTTCTCGCACAAAGCAAACTCCAAACAAGACGCTGTTATACAAAACATGCCAGATTTGAGTATTTAAAAATAATCTTAAACAATAATGGCCACCAGCTAAAATTGTGCTAAAATATTTAACCTAAATATAAAGTAGGCAGTTAGCAAGTTGAACGGCAGGCCACATCGCTCGTAGAACCGACAACCGACGGAGAAGAAAGGTTCTAAGGTGGCGACCACGAACCAAAAACGCTAATTTTTATTATTTTTGTATAGATCTACGAAATGTTTGGCTTACTTTGATTTCAAATTACCGCACTATGGTTTCAGTGGCGTAATTGAAGTAGTTAGTTTTGCTCATTAACTAAGCATGAGCCTGGTCGAATGTGAAGTACAGCCCTACACAATATAAAGTGGACCAGTAAGAGAAGTAGGTACTTCTTTTAATTTTTTGCCATTTTTAACCGCTAGATTTACTTGTTATTTTTTGTTGACATGACTCGGAGATTTGCTAGCAGGTGCAGGCCACACAACGAGAACACGAAGCGGACGCGGCACGGGCGCGGGTGCCGAAGTCCTAACCACGTCGAAGTAAGGACGTATTACCGTGTGTCCTAAATTGAGATTTATTTCCATGATGAATTTTGTATGAAATTTGAATGGAATAGGATGACGCCCGTTCCATGTCCGCGCCCGACGTCTTTTATGCGTGGTCTGTGCCTTATAGAGATCAGTGGCAAGCTTGCACGTTGTAACGTAGTTTTTTCTACGCATTATCTACCACTTTCCGAAACATCATTTTAATCGTTGACATTAAATTAAATGAATAAATATAAATTAATTGATGGTGATTGACGGAGTTGGATAAGGAATTCTAAAAATATTTTTAGATGTTGGTGTCGTAGGGAGCTCTACCTACGAATCCCACAAAATACAATACAAAATATAATTTAATGCTACACGTCCCTTATTGAGGCTCGTCAGTACATTGTCAAAATATCATTCAATAAATGCGTTTTTTTAAACATTTGTATCAAACAGACTCAGTCACGCCGCCTAGCGGGATTAACGTGCGTGTCTCTCCGATGAAGCACCCATACTGCTGTAACGTATGTAAGTCCGCTTGATTAAACCTCATGATGCGATACTGCCGCTGCCTTTAATTAATTTATTCCAAACTGAAACGCCTGGTTTACTTTAGGCAGTGCTTTGATTTTGTTGCGCTCAACTCCGTAATTTACTGTAGCTATTTTCGCTAGTAAAGTTAGTCGAGTTGGGACTAATGGAACTTAGTTTGTTATTTCAAGAGTAGTGCTTTAGGAGCATTTTCACTTAACGACTTGTATGGTAAATCTATGGGAAGAAATGCTTAAGTAGATAAGAGCTGAATAAGCTGACAATGACGCTTTGAACATCACTACCATCATCAAGAAGACGTCCACTGCTGAACATAGACCTCCCGCATAGAGCTCTACCTTGAGCAGCTGCTTGCCTCCTGCATCCATCGGCTCCCCTCGGTTTCTATCAGATCACCACTAAAAATATTTTATTTTAATTAGTATTTAAGCATCAGCATTGCAATTCAACGAAGCAGTGCTGCCAGCATGTTGGGTACGCTACCTACCGGCAGTAGGCTGAAGCATTTGGACTGTCTATAGGCCATCGCGGTCTATTATACAGTCCATTATGTTCTTTGTAGTAGGTATAGTGTAGCTAGTTAGTGTGTAGTGTATGTAGTTAGTTTTAGTTTAGTTTAGTTTTTATTATTGTAGTAGTTAGCTTGAGTAATAAAGGCATATTGCCAGTAAAAAAAAAGTATTTAAGGAAATGATTATAAGTAACATATTTTGCATTCCAAATCACGACCTCGAAGAGCGTTCGTAATCACTGTCATGCTCTGGCAGTCACTTTAACATCACCAACTTTTATCATCACTATCATTGGAGCAGATGTGCAAGCGACTCAAGCCTGTGCGTCGCTATGTAAAGTCCCTCTAGGCTATGTAGGTTGGCTAATGTAGATTGCCTGGCCCGGGAAATGCAGAAAACGCCCCTTGCAGTCGAATGCAGGCTGTATCGCCGACATTTAATATTAGAATTAGAAAATGTATTTGAGAAACACCTTTCCGTTGCATTATAATACCAGCATGCTACGGGCCCGATAGCTCAGTTGGTAGTATCCCTGCCTGCTGAACTGAGGGCTGTGGGTTCGATTCCTACCCAGTACAAACATTTGTGTGATGAACATAGATGTTTGTTCTGCGTTTGGGTGTTATATTGTATACTATGTATGTATTTACAAACAAAAAGTATATAAGTATGGTATCAGTTATCTGGTTCCCATAGTACAAGCTATATGCTTATTTTGGGGTAGATGGCGCTGTGTGAAATGTCCACACATATTTATTTATTATGCTCTGATTGTTCACTATAATATCCATAGTTTTCAGGTTATGCGATACTTTCTTAATTCAAAAAAATCAAGACTTCCCATGGAATACGAGGTTAATACTTCAGGTGAAACGGTCGTAGAAGTAATTTAAATAACTAAAGACCACAAAAGCACAACACAAAAAACCCTAAAAATTATATAAGTAGATAAGGACAGTTCCAGCAGCGGAAATGTTCTAGGTAAATGTGTGCCTAGCAACAAGGTTAAGCCAGAAATACACAAGGTAGTAGGTAGTACCTACTGAATCCAGAATGCGAAGAAATTAGTGCTGATCCAGTGTAGACCCCGGTACTTGCCTATCGCATTTTTTTTTGCTGAACCGGGCATACGTTTGACAACATTTCACATGATGGTATGTGACGAAGTAGTATAAGGTGGTGGGGTTCGTGAGAAGCCCATTCACTCAAGACCGAGGTTAGAAATATTGTTACTGGAAGAACATTCCCTTCCTTGACTGATTATGACTAGGTCAGTTCCGGGTCAGTGTTTAACTCATCGAGTCAAGTTACTTACCCTGTGTAATTCTGGCTTTAGGTTGAAGTGGTACTTACTTATACGCTTATATACAGAATTTTCTGTGATACAGGTAAATCCAACTAACTCCTTGTTCAAACAACAAGTAAAGGAAAGTAACCGAAACGAAGGCTTACCCAGAAATCAGTCTCACACGAAAACGTCACGTAATGAATTTATCGCTTGCTCACGTGAATATACTGCCTGCGTGGTTTCTACCGAAATATTAGTGGGCACAGAAATAGAAATAGATACACTATTACTGTTAATAATACTATTAGCTTTGAAGATACTTATGCCCACAGACCTAGAATTATGCCCATCTGTACCACCGTTACTAAGTTCGCGCGTTTTATACTCTGTGGCATATACCCAAGGTCTGTCGGTCTGTGGGGGAGACCTATGCTCAACAGTGGACGGCTTCAGGCTGTTGATGTTGATATACCCAAATGCATTGCAGTAGGTATAATAAGTCTTATGTCTAACTTTAGTACAGGCGGACTTCGTAAATGTTTCTTTTTGTTTTTTTAAAGGGACGGGCCCGATAGCTCGTTTGGTAGTAGCCCTGCCTTCTGAACCGAGGGCTGTGGGTTCGATTCCTATCCGGGACAAACATTTGTGTGATGAACATAGATAAATAAATAATAAATATGTGTGGACATTTCACACAGCGCCATCTAGCCCCAAACTAAGCATAGATGTTTGTTCTGTGTCTGGGTGTTATAATGTATTCTGTACTTTACAAAACAAAGAAGTATTTAAGTATTGTATCAGTTATCTGGTTCCCATAATACAAACTATGCTTAGTTTGGGCTATAAATGGCGTTGTGTGAAATTTCCACGCATATTTATTTATTTTATCATTCCTAATAGGTCATTAGTGATTGACCATATCTCACCTGATGATAAGTGCACATAAAACCTACACGCGTACCCAGAAGATATTATATTCACTGCTCTTGGATACGCCTAAATTGTATGTGGAATGAAATACCGTTACGGGATGCAAGTACTAGCTCGTCACGTCATTCTTTCACATGAAAAAAGTTCCTATATATTTTAGACAGTTTTTTTTTTAATTTTTTAAGTATCAACTAATATACTGCAGACTCTACCAAAATTAAAACAGCAGTCCATAGCTAAGAAGAAATTAATCTAAACTTGCAGACACATAAAAGCTGGTAAAAAAGTTGGGGTAGTTGCATGGTATTTATGATTTTTATAGCAGTATCGCCTTAAAGGAAAAATTAGAATCACGAGCGGGAATCGAACCCGCATCCATCCATACCAACAAAGTTGCATGGTAATTGGAAGAAACCAAAACAAGAACAAACTCCACCCAGCGAGACGCTGTAAAGGTAGGTAGATTACAACGGCATTAGCTCGTTAAAAAAAACTAGAACAAACTAAAGTAAAAAGTTATGAACCCCTGACACAAAAAGAGCTTCCGATCAAGGAAGTTTTTAAAGCAATATTCAATACTAACTAAGTACTTAATACTTACCATACCTTGCTACAACACAAGTACTTAAAAAAAGATTCATAATAAAGTCTGTTCAATAATGTAAGTTCTATTGCATAAGTAGACTTGTTCTATGATTACTTTATGTAACTAGCTATGTTAGAGAATAGTATTGCAGTGAGTTCGTTGTAAAGGAAGATTATAATGGAATTCTTGCGTATATACAACTGTTGGCAGAGAAGGAACTTATCTATTAACTTATCGGACAAGTGTACCTACCTAACTTGGCCGTGAAGTCTCAGTTTGCGAACAGCATCCGTATGGCGTAACTATTCTAGACATGGACTTCACCTGTCATCCTGCACGCTCCAATCGACAAGTCCACAAGTGCGAGCAAGAGAGAAACGATTACGATGTCCATTAGACTTACGCGATAAGGCCCCAGGACCCCTCTTCCCTTGTGTGACGTAAAAGCCAGCTAAGGGAATATCCAGGGAATGGGTAGCAGCGCTTTCCTCGGTACATTAAAATCTTCTGCGATCACCAAGCCGCCTAACAAGCGATGATGGTGGTGATGGCAAGTTATGATATAGAGTTTTGGCGGGAACGCGAAAAAGTTCACGTCGTTGCATTGTATTACTCCTCAAAACTTGTGCTTTTTCCAGTGTTAATGTTTAAAATTGGTTTTACGCATTAAGTGCTGAATTACGAGCTTGAGTGTGGGCAAGTGATATAATGTGGTGAAACGTGATTTTCCGTGTTGCTTCCAAATTTCCATAGAAGCTTCTAGTAAAGTTGCCTCCACTTTACTGGAGCATGACTGAGACTGAAATATAACTACCTGACTTAGATTGGACTTTGACTATGACTGAGACTTGACTTCACGTGAAATATTCTATTAACATGATGAATACGATACTTCACACTGGCTAAATACACTATGTGTGGAGCCAAAATATAAGAAAAAAAAAACTTATGATATATGTCCAATGTGGCGTTTTATGGGAGAGACATGTGTTCAGCAGTATACGTCTTCTGGCTGATGATGACCTAGTTCCAGGAATTTTCCTTTACAAACTTACAGAATTATTTTCCTTAAAGTAGAAAATGTATTACAAAACCGCTTTGTCATCATAGTCAACAAGATAGAAAGAGCTTTTCGCCCTTCACCTGAACGGACGTTTATTTTTAGAACCCTGATTAAAATTGATTTTGCTAAGCTGACGTTTTTCGTTAAGGTGACTTTGAAAATGTGGCACGTTTATTTAGTGGTGGTCAGATTACTTCTTTTGGACAGAATAGATACATTTACATACTTTTGGACACCTTAACATTATTAATTTTCACTTGCCATTTAGTCAAAAAACTGGGTAACATACTCTCAAGTATTAATATAATGAGTAACACCCAAAGTTATCACTGAAAAGTGTCATTTAAACGCTATCTTCCTCAGTCCAGGAGTAGCGTGGCACAACCGTCAAGCAGAGACAGGTGAGCAAGTCATCAATGGAGGGGTCCATGTTTAAGCTAAAAAATGATAAAGAAGAAACTATAGTGCTGAAAACAGGATTTCGTCATCAGCCCGATAAGTTCCCAATTCTGGGATACGGCCCTTTTATAACAATGGTGTGACTGTAGGCCTCAATCCACCACGCTCGTTTTCGAATTTTGCGATTATTAAACATCATCGTCATCAACAGCATGAAGACGTCCACTGTTGATCATAGGCCTCCCCCAGAGTGCACCACTTTGAGCGGCTGCTTGCCTCCTGCATCCATCAGCTCTCCGCAGCTTTAACCAGATCGTCGGTCCACCTAGCGATTAAGTAGTAATTAGAATAATAAAAATTAATTAACCTAATGAAATGTTTAGCTGATTTGTTGTGAGGAAAACCTAGACTTAGCATCTGAAAATAAGGCAAATTCTGTGAAGGAAAATTAGAGTTAGTTTTTTTTTAATTGCCGTAATTTTACCGTTGGGAATATTCTAATGGGCGTTTTGGGAATAGACTTTGTAAAGACATTTCATAGACCCGAGATAAATATTTTTCAAAATGTTATAAACTCTTTTATCTGCACTTAATACCTACTTGGCACAGCCTAGGCTGGTCTACTAAATTATGAAAGTACCACTTCTCAAGTTTTGTGGTTAAGATGATGTATTTTCCTTGACACCTTTTTCAGGCTTGACGAGTTCATCCGAGGAATTTATAATTAAGTAGTGTAAAAACAACATAAAAAAAAATTAAGGTGAAACCATGGGGTAATGGAAAAAAATTTTGGGGAAAGAAGTAGCGAAAATATTTTATTAGGTCTGTGGGTAAAGTAGTCAATTGTTTCCTTTTCTAATCTGTGGGTAAAAAAAAAAACAATAAAAGATTTTTTTATAGTAGGCACTCTGGAGACCAATGGTTAGCCTTTGAATATTAGTCGACTTATGTCGGGTGCCACCATCCTTTGGTTATTGTTACAAAGATTCTTTCAATAAATGTCGTCTAAAGAATATTTTTAGGCAGGACAGTGTAAAGTACGTAATTGCTTAAATTATAAAACATTGTTTAAATTACGTTATGGAAATAACATTTTCACAGAAGCATTAGGTAGAAGCTTTCGAAATACCTACTACAATATGACTAGACCACAGGTATGGCTTTAGATCGTAGACCACTTTAACGATATGACTATATCACGTTAGGGCTAAATAGTTAGGATCGATGACCATTATACTATACGTAGGTACCTATATTTTTTTGAATTGGCACTCGCCATTTACACAGTTCATTAATAAATTTTATTAATTTTATTAATTTTTTTTTATTATTATTATTTTTTTATTTTTTTTATTGTTGCAGTGCGCTACGCTTCATGGGTTAAAAACACGGTACTATTATAATAATCATTTATTAACCTATTAAATGCAATGGTTTTTATCTTTCTTTAAGGAGTTGCGATGCTCGAATGTTTTACGACTCGAAACTTCTAACAGCTATATATCAATAGCATAAGCCTAGTTGTTATTTATGATCAAAATATTCTCAAATTATACTTTGTCTCGTTTTTATTATAAGCTAAATTATTGTTGTTTTAACTTTCGCCAACATAATATTACTTAGAAAATCTGTGCGCAAGCGGTTCTCTCACTTGATATATTGCTCCCTAGGGCGTGATTCAACTTCTTAAAATAAGTTAGGTATTAAAAATAGATAACAATGGGTATAATGTTATTATAATGCTGTAAACAAGATGAGTTACTTGTTTCAAACTAATGGTACGGTATGGTAATGGTATGGTTTCATGGTAATTTCAATGAGTTAACTAGATGTGAAAATTCGACTATTTTTGGGTTTAAAGTATAGATAAGATTTAAAAATTATTAATCACTAGGTGATTGGTTTGTACTCGCGAGGTCTATATAACTGTTCGCAGAACTACACATACAAAAAACACAAGGACACAGGAACACACACAGGAGTACACACACAGGTATATAGAAGTCATCATCTGCCAGCAACAGCCTGAAGACGTCCACTGCTGAACATAGGCCTCACGAGAGAGCGCCCACTTTAACATATAGAAGTACCTCATACGAATAATCTGTTCAAAATGTAAAACATTAACATTATTTTGGTCAACAACGTGAGAGTAGAGACGGGTGACACGACACGCTCCACTGAACTATATTGATCTCGGGTATTTTTAAACGGTCTCTTAGCTCGGTGTGGTCAATAAGCTGAGGTCATTGGATGGAGAGGCACTTAATAAAAGCTGCGAACGATTAAATAAACTACCTTTTTGTAATTGTTGACCATTTCGAAAATGTACTTGTCAATTTAATTTTTTACGTAGTCTCATTATACAAACGGTTTTTTCTTTGTCAACGTATTTTCCGCGTTCATTGACATACAACAACAACAATAACATAAATGACAACACAAATGTTGTTCAATTATCTAATTTGAAATGTAAAAAAGTACTTACCTACCTAAACATAATTTAACTCTAAGTTTTTACTACATTTTTGTGTAAAAATGTTTTGAAAACCATCGTAAAAGTTTCAATCAGTGTTTTATAAATTTTACTTATAAAATAAATAGAACTCCTGTCAAGTTAAAAGTTGAATAAATAACATCTTGTTCAGTCTGGTATTACAGCAAGAACAAGAACTCTAAAGAATCTTCTAGTTTACTTTATTCATTAAATTGCTACATCATAATATCCTTTGTAAGTCAAGCGGCAAAGTGATGGAAATTCTTCTAAGTTAGAGCATAGTTCCACTGCATCAAATTGAGTTTCACTTTGAGCTAAGAATTTTGTTGTGAATACTTAATTAAACACACTTAATTGCCTACACGAGAAGAAGAAGAAGACCATAGAATAGGTTTCTCAACGACATAAGTAAACCAAGCCGGGTATAAATATGTCATAAAAAATTTCACAAAACGATCTTTTGGCTTAGACATTGAGTTTTTTTGCGGTCACATATAAACGAGTTTTTTTTAGTAGGTACTCAGAATTCATTAACATCATCATCATGGCTATCACTACCACCACCATCATCATCATGATCATCGCTATCAGCACCACCACCATCAACATCATGATCATCGCTATCAGCACCACCACCATCATCATCATGATCATCGCTATCACCACCACCACCATCATGATCATCATTTTAGATGAGCAATTTTTTAAAAAGTCAAGTCTCTGCAAGAAATTTGATTAAAACCGCCTTTAGTTCAAAATAAATAGACAAGCTTGTTATGTAGAACGACAAGTACATCGAACATACCGCATATCGCGCCACCTAGGCATCGTCACCGCCGTGTCAGCGCGATTTGCACACATGGAGAAGATGTACTAACACATGGAAAAGCGCTGACCAGCAAAAGCGTGAGACAGATCGCGACCACCGTCCGCGTACCGCCCGCGCCCGCGATCCCCTCTAAGCTCCGCGAGGCTTACATCATCCTCCCCCGGCACTTGTTCTCGATCGTCGAGACTTGTCACATACATATAATTAATTTTAGGACCTAATTATAGTGTTATATGTAAAAACCTTAAATAAAAGGTAAAAACTTCATCACATGGTTTTACTCTATTACTCCCGCTGCAGCCCCTCTATAATTGGCGCAGTTGGTAGAGTCTTTGGGTCAAGTGCGCGTACGACCCTCGGGAGTGTTGGCAGTTTTTTGGACTTTGAGGTCAATCGGTGAACTCTGGACATTATAGCTGTTAATGCTGTGCGCGTGCGTGATTGGCTATTGAGCCTTAACCAGGGATTCGAACATCTATACCTATGGACTGCAGCTGGAGCTTTCAAGAAATCGAAGACTAATATAGTGAACCGAAGATGATGAATAATTATACAGTAAGTACGCTAGAATTGTCTCTGGTGTTGCTTCCCCTTTTTAGTTATAGTTTCCGTCAGGATTTTACCTGACGATACCTTTTTCAGAATCGCTCTGATAAGGTATTTCAGTAAATTAAAATTAAAATCTATCTTTTTCCAGAATCGCTCTGGTAAGGTATTTAAGTAAGTTAAAATCTATCTTTCCCAGAATCGCTCTGGTATAAGATATAATTAAGTAAATTAAAATCCAAGAACAGATAATTGAAAATGAATATATTCAAATATATTAGAAATTCTTATGTAAAATTCATGAGAAAAGGAATTTTAATAATTACGAAACAATTAAGCTTAGGGTTAATAGATAGGTAATAAATTTTAATTAATAGATATTAATAAAAATAAAAATCGGCCAAAATTGATAATAAAAAGGATAAAATAAAAAAGACTAAGTAATACTAATAAGGTTGATGAACTTTAATTGGAAATTAAAAAATGGCAAAATATAAAAAAATTATGAAATATATTTAAATAAACTTATAATAAAATATCATAAATTAAATCATAAAGTGGAATTAATTTAAATAATAAAATGAGCAAAATTAATTAAGAATAAAAATTATTTTAAATTAAAAAGTAAAATAATCAAAACTTAATAAAAAAAAATTAAGTAAATATAACAAATGTAACAAAAAAAATGTAAAAAAAAGGTAATTGATAAAAATGTTTAAAAAAAAAAATAAAATTAAGGAAAGAATTAAAAGAAAAATGTTTAAAAAAAAATGTAAACTAAAAAATGAAATTAATAAAAAAAAGAATTAAATAAAAGGGTTATGATAAAATATTGATTTTTATTTTTGCAAAAAAAAGTGAAATAAAAATTAATATTTGAAGAAAAAAATAGCTAAATTATAAAAACAAAAAATTAATATTGGAATAAATAAAACTAAATTTATTTTGGAATAATTATGAATTTTTGAAAGTTAAATTATATTAAAAAAAAATTATGTTTTAAATATTAGAAAATCTGCTTTCGAAAATTTAAAATTTAATTGCAATTTATAAATTAATATTTAAATTTAAATTAAATATAACAAGAATGAAATAAATAAAAATTAAATTGGGATGAATTAAAAAAAAAAAAATTCGAAAATTAAAGAATGAAATAAAATGAAATAAATTATAAAAAAAGAAATAAAAATTGAAAGAATTAAATAATCTGTTAAATTAAAACATTAAGTATTATAAATTAAATAAATTACAAAAATCATTTAAAAATTATAATCAGTAAAATTTTGTTAAATAAAGGTACTTAAATGAAATAAATTTAAATGATTAAATAAAAAAAAAACAATTCAAAATATTAATAAATCAATTAAAAATAACTGTTTAAGTTTGAATTAATTTGAGAAATTAAATTAATGAAAAAATTATATTTTAGAATAAATAAATGAAATGAAATAAAAATTTAAATGAATAAATATATTATTGAATTTAAAAAAATAAAATAAAATATTTAAATGAATTACATAAAAAAAATTCATTAATTAATTAAAAAAATGTAACAACAAAAAAACAATTATTTAAATTAAACAAAAAAAAGTCTATTAAATCACTGGAAAATTTATTTTTTAAGAATAAAATTATAACATTATAAAAAATTAAAAAATTAAAAAGTATGACATTTTGAACAATTAAATTCATTTGAAATGTTTGAAAGAAAGTTTAATAAAAAAATAATGAGTAGGTATTAAAGTAAAATATAAAAAAAAAGAAATAACAATGAAATGATTTTGAAAAATGGTGTAATTAATAATAATAAATATTAATTATAAAATTACATAAGTTTTGGAAATTAAATTAAAAGGGATAAAAAGAATATGATAAAAAAGTAATAAATTTAAAATAACAAAATTCTTTTGGGGAATTAGGATGATTTAAGAATGAATATAAAATTGGAACGGTAAAATAAAAAAAAATCTAATATAACCTAATTTGGAAACTGTGTAAATTTTAAAATCAAATGCATTGTAAAATTGAGTAAATTATAAAACTTTATTAATTATAAGATTACGCAAATCTTAGAAAATAACAAAAATAAAAAAGAACAAGTAGAAAAAAAATTGAAATGAACAATTTTAATGATATAATTAAATTATAAAAGCTAATTAAATAGTATTAAATTTAAATCATATATTAAGAAAAAGAAACAAAGAAAGAAAGTTGAAATTTTATAATTTTGGAATCGAATTATTAAATTTTTTAAGTAAAATATATAAAAAAATTTAAATAAACTAGAAATTTAAATTATTGGAATAAAAATAAAATCAATATAAAAACTTTAATGAATTAAATAAATTAAAATAAAAAGTGAAACAGAAAATAAATTAATTAAAAAAAAAAAATTAAAAAAAATGTAGAAAATTAAGCAATACCAATATATCAACATGATATGTTAACTAAAATTAAATATTGAAAAACAAAATAAATATAAAAAAAAAGAAATACAAAAATAACTATTCAAAAAAAATTAAAAGTTATTTGAAATACATATAAGAACGGAATAAAAAAACTAGTGAGTAGTATAAAAAAAAATGATTTTGGAAATTCTATAAATTTAAAAAATTAAATAAATTTTTAGAGTTAAAACTAGGCTATAGGTTTTAGAGATTAGATAATTTGCTGAAATAAACTTTATAGTTGTATTTTAGGAATGCAGATCATTTTAAAATTAAATCATTTATAAAATTGGATTAATTCAATTAATTGTGAAATTATATAAACTAAATAAAATGACCCAATTAAAAATGTAAAAAAAATCAAGTTCACAGAAATAATTAAATAAAATAGTATTGCATTAAAATATTAAGTAAATTAATTAAACACAATTTAAAAATTAATTAACAAGTATATTACATAAAATAATTTCAAAAAAAAAAAAAATTAAACCATAATTAAATACAACAATTTTAATAAATTAGAAAACGTAGAAAATATATGATATAGTAAAAATTTTAAAAGAAAGTAATATTAAAAAATTAAACATTTTAAAATATAATTAAACAAAAAGATATTTCAAATTAGATAAATAAAATATAATGTACAACCCCGTATGTATGAAGAGCTACAGATATCCCTTTGTTCACAAGTGATCAAATTGGGAATATGTCAGCAAGGCATTGTAAGACCATCCGACTCTGCATGAAGCTCGCCTATTCTGGTAGTACCCGTAGTACCAGAGAAGACTGATGCTTCCCGTCGACAAAAATGGCACCTTGTAGTAGACTTCAGAAAATTATTTGAAAAAGAAATTGCCGATAAAAATCAAATTTTAGATATGAAATTTAGAGAATATTATAGCATTATAAGTACTAGATCATATTTCTTAGAAAATAAGATAGTAGTAGTTCTTGAAATTCCTATTTGTTCTTCAAGTACAATAAGTACATCCTTTACCTATTCTACTTAATATATAATACTACTTAATATACCTAAAACTTAACTTTTAAACCTATCCAACTTAACTTGTAACTCATACTATCCCCTTATCAGTATATAGCATAGCAACCAACGAGTAATTCTGTGTACATTAGAGGCTGAATGCCCGAAGGTAGCACGCCCGGTTCCTATGCAAATCGAGTCTCAATCATCAAATAGTATTCAAGATTTCTTACTAGAACATACAACTGCAGGCTTATGCACACTGGAAGCTCATGCACAAGAATACCCATAACATTTTCTTAAGAAGACATGGAAAGATTGAACGATCCACCACTACTTCATCATACTCCCGAAAGCAACCATGTGACGAGGCATTACGAAAGAGAAGAGACCACTACCACGGCCGCTGTACTCTGTTAAAATCTCGCAAAACTTTTATGAACTTGATGAACTAACAGCTATGAGTATTAAAAATGAAATCAAAGAATAGTCACCGAAGATCATTAACATCCCAGAATATACTGAACCTGGACCTGATACATATCCTGCCACGAAACTCAATTCGATAAATTTCAACGAACTCTACAAAATTCAAGAAGCAATTAATAGCAGTGCAACTTACACTTACTCTTGAAAATCCACCGAGTTCAACAAATCATGCAACCATACCATTTTACATTTTATTAATCCGTGCAGGAATACTGGTCATCTTTATATAATCAGCAGAAGATATTGGTTACATCAGAGAAAGATCAACAACGCTCTCTCCACGACGATTATTCAGTCAATAAAAAAAGCCGACGATGAGAGCCCAGGATCCAGACCTGCAGAAATCCAGATCATCCAGCAACATTTAGTCTGAAAGTACTGAAATGGTTGCTGATCTGCGGTGGGAGGTGTTATGTAGAACGACAAGTACATCGAACATACCGCATATCGCGCCACCTAGGCATCGTCACCGCCGTGTCAGCGCGATTTGCACACATGGAGAAGATGTACTAACACATGGAAAAGCGCTGACCAGCAAAAGCGTGAGACAGATCGCGACCACCGTCCGCGTACCGCCCGCGCCCGCGATCCCCTCTAAGCTCCGCGAGGCTTACATCATCCTCCCCCGGCACTTGTTCTCGATCGTCGAGACTTGTCACATACATATAATTAATTTTAGGACCTAATTATAGTGTTATATGTAAAAACCTTAAATAAAAGGTAAAAACTTCATCACATGGTTTTACTCTATTACTCCCGCTGCAGCCCCTCTATAATTAGCTTAAAACACAAGTCCAAACAAAATGCTGTGAATCAACGAAACAGCCGCAAAATATTGTACGGCGAAGTTTCACATAATACTGACGCCACGGGTGCTAACGAGAAATGTTTTGGACGTGCGGTCTTTTGGGAATGGTTTTGCAGTTTTATAAGCTAGTACTTGATCATGCATCCAGGATCTTCCCATTTCTAGGTGGAACACAAATCACTTTTTTTAATTTCATTGCAATGCCTGCACTGACCTTTTGGCAGGCTTTTTTACATCATAAGTATAACATAACTATAGCAGGGACAGAATGGACACGTTCAACCTGCTCTCTCCAGGGGTCTAATTCATCTATGAAAAGATTCCACGTCAATTCACGCCGTTATCTTGTTCAAATCGAAGCAAGGTGTCGTAGTGATCATAGAGAATTAGGGTCCTGATGGAAGCGACGAGGCGATCGAAGGTGTAGCATGCCTAGCTAAGTAAAACATATTCACCCTTCTCTTTCTCGAGAGAGTCCGGGACAAGACTATGGTAGCTCCACTGATCTCTATTATACAGGTACGAATAATCTTTAATAGAGGTCAGTGGGTAGCACCTAAGTGTGTCTCGCTCTTACAGAGGGCTATTAGGCCCCCTAAAAAGTAGTTCGAATGGATTTTGTAAATCCTTTGGCTAAAAAAGCTGGCTAATAAAATCGAAGCGCTCTGCTCTGGGCGCTTTTTTTTTACTTTTCACAGTAGTCCTCTGCTCCGTTCATAGACAGCCTTCAACAAACTGTCGGTCCCAACACTTATTTCGCCATTTGCAGCAGTTAATGAACATGGATAGTTTTATTTGGATTAAATTGCACATTGAACGCGTATAATTATATTTTATCTTTGGTCAGAACACGAGTGTTTTAAGACATCTGCATTATCTTTTCTCCATTAAAATATCGGTCATAGTCTTGCTTGATAGACAACTCGATCACAATCTTCATCACAGTCTCTATGACAATCTTGATCACAACGTTGATCAAAATCTCGATCGCATCGAATGGATTGAAATCTCGATTATAATAGTGATCACTATCGCTATTTATCGCGGAGATCCGCAGGAGAACTAAAGTGACCGAGGTAGCTCTTAGGATTAGCAAGCCGAAATGGCTATGGGCAGGCCACATCGTTCGTAGAACTGCCAACCGATGGGGAAGAAAGGTTCTCGAGTAGCGACCACGAACCGGAAGACGCAGCGTAGGCCGGCCCCCCACTAGGTGGACTGACGACCTGGTGAAAGCCGTGGGGAGCCGATGAATACAGGAGGCGAGTAGCCACTCTAAGTGGCGCTCCCTGGGGGAGGCCTATGTTCAGCAGTGGACATAGCAGGCTGTTAATGATGATGATGATCGCTGTTTATATGCGGCGGCGGACCTTCTTTTGATTACTACTAGTGTTTTGTTAGAAAAACCCAAAAATGACCGTCCAAAAGATCCCCTTATTTTGCCTTAAACTGTATCATAAAAGTTTGGCTACATTATAATATCACAGTTTGGTTATCTACTTGAAAATTTTAACCGGTAACTAAAGCTACCGCATACAAGATTATACTCCACCGTCGAGTCAATTTAATAGACACCTATATCTATAGGCTATCCAAGTACCGGCAACGATCCTCGTAGTAAAAGAGCTAGCTGTCAAAATTATATACCTACTTTAAAAAAAAAAACGTTTGTAATGTTTACTTTTTGTGAAAAACCGAAGTGACGTCTAACTAGCTTTTAGGAAAGTCGAACTGGGGTTATTGGTCTTTTTTATAAGAATGAATGATGTGACGAGCTAGTCGTTCCCCTGATGTTAAGCGACACGGCTGCCCATAACAGTTGCAGTGCCACTCGGAGTTCTAAAATATTCAGTTCCGCATGATACTGCACTGTGCACGTCATCCTGAAATATCAGCATAGTCTAGTAATCAGAGTACTTATCTAATTACCTAGACGAAATTTTGTAGTACCCACACTTAATCTTAATTAATGTTTATAATGCTTACTTTTAGTGATTGAACATTTACGACCAGAGTGACGCCAGACTAACCTTCACAAAGTTCGAACTGGGGTTATTGACCCTTTCTTGGGTTTCTGAAGCCGAAGGCCACAGACCAGAGTAGTTACTCGATAAGCCTGACGATGGGACCAGGTTGTTGGACCTTCCTGTGTTTTCATTATTTCGATCAAACACTACTAATTGAACTTTAAGGGTAGATTTTGTTTTATGGTTAGAAGGGTTTTGGTTCTTAGAAAACATAAGGTCTATTCAGAAGGGAAAAGGAACAAAGAGTTGACTTAAAAAAGTTGACTTTTTGTATTGTTAAAAATATTAAAAAAAACCAACTTTATTGAAGTTTGTCCAAGAAATTAGATTTAAATTTTAAATTCTTGGTTTTCATTGACCCTATTTCTCTCTAGATTACTTTTCCCGAAGTAAGTAAGTAACCTTTACCGTTGCTGGGGAGAAAAGGATCAGGGCCCCAATTCAGAAGTATGAAAAATGTGTATCGATTACGAGATTTCAATCTCTCAGGAAAATCTCCCAAAAATAAACCTTTCAGCATTTTACAATCAAACACGAGATAGATGGTGCACTATATCTGTCTATCACATCGATTGGAGAGACGCACGGATCTGTTATTTAGTAGGATACAATAATACAGTAGAAATTAAAGACACGAGCTCCTACACTATAGAAATATCTTGTGGTACGAGCCCGAGCGAAATTATTTAAACTGCGACAAGCTGCTGGCGTAATGGAATGTAAATTGAGCAAATATGTTTGCTGAAGCCTAAAAACACGTTTTTTTTTTTCTGAAAAACATCCGGATTGTTTCGGTTCGATAGATATATAATTAGAATTTACACAAACCAAGATAGCGTTTAATGGGGGTTTTGCAGTGGCGGATTTACACATTAGCCGCCAGCAGGCGAATTCAATTTTTGCCACCTTTAAACTAATCTCTTCTTCTTCTTCTCGTGTAGGCAAGTGGTCAGCCCTGGTGTCAGAATTTTTAGGCCGCCCGAAGGCTTCTGACTTGGCTTAACGACTATTGTCTTACGACAACAGCCGGGACCGACGGCTTAACGTGCCCTCCGAAGCACGGTAGCGCTCAGTTCTAAATACCAACTTTTTGCTGTAGCGGTCACCCATCATAGTAGTGACCGCAGCGAACGTTGCTTACCTTTACCGATCGGTTAGGAACGGCTAACCTCTGCAATAATTCAATGCCCTAGTTCACAATCGCATTTTTTTACATTTTTTTTATCAATGATATTGCAGTTTGAGAACTCTTAATTTCAGCTATAGTTATTAAAAATTAGAGCTCTCAACCTTATTGACATGACTAAATGAAAACGCATTCGAACCCAGCGCATATGAACATAATTATCCTGGCAGATCTCAGAAAAATAAGAAATGGTAGTAATTTTGTTCAATCGGAAAACAAGGAAAGTTTGTAAAACGACAGCGCGAGTGTAGCGAGCGCGAAAAATCAGAGCGTTTGGACTGTAGAATTGGACGCCACTGTAACAGGAGTGGTATAGTAATAAGAAAAGCCCGAGCGAAGCGAGCGCGAAAAATTTTGAAACCTGTCCTGAAATATTTCAAAAATTAAGTTTGTAATTGTAATAGTAATTCTGGTCAATCAGAAAAAAAAACAGGGAAAGTTGGTAAACTGCAGCGCCAGCGTAGTGAGCGCCAAAAACAGAGTCTTTGGACTGTGGAAATGAACGCCTCTGTAACAGGAGGGGAATAACAATAAGAAAAGCGCGAGCGTAGCGAGCGCGAAACCTTTTGAAACATGTCCTGATTTTCAGATTATTTTCTTCGGGCTTTTGGGGCGGCAGGATGCGAGTGGCGGCTTGCCTCGCCCCTGCCGCCCCGGGCCATGACCCTCTTGGCACTAACATAGGTAAATACGCTCCTGTTTATGCGCCTAGATGAAAATCTGGGGCTGGTAACAAAACACCGAGATCTTGTTTGTTTAGAGAGTTATATTTTCAAGACTTATTTTCTCTGTTTATTGATGATGATGATGATGTCCTAGCCGATTTCGGCCACGGCGACTGCTTTCATCTCCTTTGACCTCTGTTTATTAATGTAGGTATTAATGAATAAAAAAAAAATTTGAGCCAATTTTGCCACCCCATAAAATTTGCCGCCCTAGGCTCCAGCTTACTCAGCCTGTTGGTAAATCCACCACTGGGTTTTTGTCATTATTTTATTGATAAAAGTATTTTTACCGAGTGGTAGGAATTTCAGGAAGAGCGCGGTATGTTACGTATCACTGTTTTTTTGGATATTTATGGCGCCATGCAAATGTGCCAGCACGATTGTGCGACATTCTGAAGGGCCTTTAACTATTGTAGCTAGTAGCTATTGTAGTTGTATGATTTGGACATCATATAAAATGAAACTTATGCCCATCTGCACAAAAGTTTGGCTACTTTTAAGTTTGCATTTATCTCTCTAGGGCGGATCCAAAAGCGCAGCCATAGAAACGTCATTGAGGGATAAGTATGAACTTAGGAGCTGAAAAACTAGTGTAGACCGTTCCATACATGCATACATATATAATTACAAGGCTTTCATACATACTCAGGTTTCTATGAAAAAAATTTTGAAGTTGAACGCCGTAGAAAAATTTTCAGTCTTAAATCTATTATGCATAGCTCTACCTAACGAGTGTTTCTGTTAAGTCATTAAGCCATAAAAATAACACTTAAAACCCTCAAACCCGAGAGCTTCCATCATGCCCAAACATTTCCGCTCCTTATCAATTAACCGCGAGTATTTTCGCCCAGACCATTACCAGTAATTGGACAAAACGATCGACTTCACGATGGCCGGTCAAGTGCCCACTTAACGTGCGTTAGAGCGATTGTTGGCTTAGGTCGCGGAAGGTGGTTAAAGCTAGGCATTCACTTGGCAACAATTTTAGAATCAATTAGAATACAGAGGCGTGGCGGTAACTAGCCTACTCAAAATTTGAGCACCAAGCATGTCCTGATTTTTGAAATATCTATTATATATACTTCTTCTTCTTACTAGTTTCACATAACAGATTGTACTGTCTCTCGAAAATCTACATTAAAGTTTCGGATGACACTGCACTGCGCCTTTCATCCTGAGACATCGCACAGTCTAGTAATACGATTCCTTGACCGAGAGATTAGATCGTCGTGATTTGCCCTGTAGTTTTACCAGCTGCATTTCCCTGTAAATCAGAACACAGTAGTGTTTGCACACTACTGCTTGGCGGCAGATTAACTGGCAAAGTGGCGATGCTGATGCTTACCCAGAGGAACTATGAAGAAAAGTTCTAGTTAGGTTTAAGTTTTCTCAATTTTTTTCTATTATTAAATTTGTAACTAAGTAGAAAGAAACAAGATGACGTCGAAAATTGCAGCGCATCTTCGTTACCAGTTACCAAGCAAAATTGCAAACATATCGAGATGTTTTGCATCAACGGTTCCCTAGTGAATGTTCCGCTTTAATCAACTTTAGGTACTGCACTTTCACTTGAGTGGTGTCTTAATCTGTGGGGACCAGACGATGGGATTGATTTCGAACTGCAAGTAATTTTGAATTCCAGCAGTATTTATATTATTTTCATAATCAAAATAACGTTGTTGTTTTATTGATGAATTGTTATCAGAAAATCTGAAAAAGCTGGTAATAGAAACCGTGAAAATTATCTTAACACTCTTTGTAATGGAAACACTCTAAGGTATGAGATAGAATATAACTAAAGTAGTAAGTATACTGTAGGACGCTTTATTGCAATAAACTTATGATGATTATGTCTGATTAAACCGATGAAACTTAACACGCGTGCAAACAGCAGTTCCACGTCTACAGTAATTTGCAAAGTGTGGGAATCACCACACAATATAAATGAGCACAAAACCCTGAAAATTACGGTAGGTACTAATAAATAACAAACACACTTTTGACAAAACCTGTGACAAAACCTACCATAAAATTAGGGTTTGTAAATAAATTTACAAAGCGGCAAACGACATAATCAAAAAGGTAAGTACGACGATTATCGCGCCATCAAAATGTCCGGTTCATGGCATGTCCCGAAGTTGTAAATGGCCAATTTGGAGTGTGGCGAATTATGTTCGGGACGCCCCGAGGAAGGATGTGTCGTACTTTGGCATAGTATGGATTATAATGGTATGTACAGACGATACTTACGAAGAGAGGTGCTGCAGTGCTGAACATAGGCCTTCCCCACAGAGCGCCATTTTGAGCAGCTGCTCTCCACCTGCATCCATCGGTTCCTCGTGGTTTTTACCAGATCGTTGATGCATCTAATGGGGGGCTGGCCTATGCTGCGCCTTCCGGTTGGTGGTTAGCCACTCGAGAACCTTTCTTCCCCAATAATCGGTTTGCCCTCTTACCACAGAGCTAGAATTCCTTACACAATCGCCGATTGGTGCTCAAGTCAAGTTTCATTCACAAGATGGTCACTAATTAAAAGTCTTTCACTGATTTAAAGTTACCTCGACTATTACTCCTTCAAACCAATTTTTGTTTAGTTAAGTTTTAATAAAATAGCTATACGAAATGGATAGCGTGCTGGATTATGTTCTGCTCTCTATCCCTGTTTCTTTATTTTTTTTCTAGAATGGGTTTATGTTTTCCAACATCTCCCCCGATGGAAAGGTGATGATACAGTCTACCAGGTGTAATTGAATTTATTAGCATCCTTTGAAACTAGTTGCCTACTCCTGATACCGGTCACAAATTTTTAAATTCTAACACATTGGTTTGGTAATAATAATAACTCTGAAAAATGGAATAACTTACTTAATCAAATGCTAAAATACAAAATTTAGTTACAATAATGAAGTACTGTTTTTAATTAGTACATACAAGGTATTGTAACGATCCAGGGTGTCTCGTGACGTCACAAATATAAGAAATAATTTCTCTATTATAAAAATATTTAATTCAATTCATTTTACGAGTAAATAAAAATCCAAAAGTAAAGCAAATATTCGTTTTATACTGCACTAACTGGTATAGGACATGGAGATAGGTGTAAAAGTAGTTATCTAAACGTAAAATGAGGTAATAGTGGAAATAATAAAAACTCTTTAATGATATTTCACACTAATAAGGTTCATACTTAAAATCGCGAGTTAGAAGTCTAGAATGTGTCAAAGACTTTTCAAATAATGGCAGATTGGGAGATGTCAGTGGTGATTAGAAAATGAAAAAAAAAGATGGCAAAATATAGTTTTTTCCAGATTTTATAGATTTTTTATTTTCAGATAGTGGATTACTAAAAGGAGAAAAGATGTTCATCGAGTGAGGAAAACCAAACACCAAGAAGGAACGGAACAGTTCTATTTACAAACAGGAATAATGAATTATTACTACTTAAGACCATCAGGTTCAAAGGGAAGTACTTCGCTATATTTAGTCTGTGGAAATTGAAAGGTGAAATCTTCTAATTCATTGTTTAGTAGGTGTTTGCTGCGGAGCGAAGCGCTTTCCTTGTAGGTTGATGTTGACTGCAGATGCTTAGTCTAGGACAAGAACGACGTGGGAAACACGCCGAGCGGGTGGATTGATGATGGTAGAAGGTTTTAATGTCCAGAACGGAATGCGTAGAGCTTTCCTTGTAGGATGATGTTGAGTGAAAATGCTTATTGTAGGACAATATCGTCGTGGACATCACGCTGAGCGGATGGTCTGATGATAACAGATGGTTTTAATGTACAGAAAAGAAAGCCAATGATATTCTTTGCATATTTCCTAGTCGGCAGGAGCTTAGATGATGATGAGTGTAGATGCTTATTGTAGCACAAGTTCATCGTGGACATTACTCTAGGCGAAAGGTTTGATGATGGCAGGGGATTTTATTGTAGAAGGGAAGCTAGTGCTATTCTCTGCACATTTCTTTAGCCGGCAGAAGCCTAGCGTCATACACGAAGGAGATGAAAGATTTTATTTCACGCGGTGATGTAAAACATCGTGAATGTATTTGAATACTTACTTTTCACTTTAGGCTTTATATGATGATTTTTGACCTAATCCTAACTGGATAAAAATTGGGAATAATGTTGTAGTTCGATTTAGTATAAGTTCATAATTATTTTCTTAGCAGGTTGTTGTTGTGATCACGGAAATGATCGAAAAGTCTTATTCTTGCACGAAGATTGAAGCATATTTTTATATATATTAAGCACACTAATGTTATCATACAACAGCATACAATGTTGTCATGGATTTAGCAAAAGCAGGTAGAGTTTTTTTTCGTCGGATCATGAAGGAAACACAGAGGTGAAGAGGAAATCTTTTCCCTATGTATTTATTGTAAGTATCACGAGCGTATTTGAATATCATTCTAGTAATTTCAAAATAGGTTCAAAATAATGTTTTCATGCGTCTATAACGTAAAAACTGGGAATTTAGATTAAGGTCTTCCGTAATAGGTAAAAGGTATTTATCTCGAGCAAGTCAGTGGCGACTATGAGCTGGAAGACGCAGTGTAGGCTGGTCCCATTGGGTGGACCGATGATCTGGACCGAGCCACGGGAAGCCAATGGAAGCGGGAGACTAACGGCTGCATAGAGTGGCATGGGTTCAGGATGATGGTGGTGATGATGATGATGATGAGGTTTGACCTAGTCAGAGCCATGGGAAGTCGAAGGAAGCGGAAGACTAACGGCTGCACAGTGTGACATGGGTTTATGATGATGATGGTGCAAGATGATGATGGTGATGATGATGGTAATGTTTATGACACCTTCAGGATGGTAAAGACGACGATGATGATGATGATGGCGATGATGATGATGATGGTGATGATGATGATGACGCCTTTAGGATGATAAAGCTGACGATGATGTTGAGAGACGAGATAGGCAAAGATCTTATAAGATAAGATGCAATATATTTATTTATCTCAAATCTATGGGCATAGTTCAGTTTGGTGAAGTTTAGATTTGACATTGTTTTAATGAATTTTCAATAAAATTTAACTTTTATTTTACAACAAATTTATAATATTTTTCAAAAAGTAATTATTGTCTTTCGTATTTATATGGGTCAAGCATAAGCAGTACCTGTTAGTGACTCCTTACCACACGGATAGGATAGCTAATTGTATAAATTCGAATGAGAATAACGTCTTGTTGATAATTGATATCAATAATATATTTACAACTTACAATACATACACTTTGTTCTACGGATCAAACATAACTTTAGCATATTTTATTATACTGAAATACGTCTTAGATATATGGATGATTTCTATGAAAGTTCAGGAGAAGCAAAGTCAGCCTGAGAATTCATAAACGGTTCAATGTCTATAGTATACAAAATATATGCATAATATTATTATAATATCAATAAATACGGGTATGGAAACGATTAGGAATAAATGAAATGAAACGAAATGATCTTTATTTCCGACACACAATATCGCGAAAGGAACAATATAACACGGAACATAAAATAAGAAACTTATATAAATATACTAATTATACTCTGAAGCGATATTGCACGATGTCAGAAACAGATCCCGGCTCAGCTCAGCATGCAACTTATTATCATTGTGTAATTACTCCGAAATAAATATCCTGAGTTTTTATTCAACATATTAATCTCCATTTTCATGTCGGCCGAATCTTCGAGAGAGGTGCAAAGGTTCCACACAGCGAGGTTGTGCATATTACATAACCTACGGGCTCTTCTTTGTAGGAGAATTCAGCAAGACATGCCTGATTGTCATTCATCGAAACATATTTAAAAGGTCATGTACTTCTCATAGATAATAGTATTTAATCTCGATAGATGTATTAACTCTAAATTTACAGTTTTCCAAAATATTATATCGTATCGTAACTCGACTTTATAATTATTGTAAAATCAAATATTGTAAAACAAACAAATATTAAAAAAAAAAAGATTAAAAAAAAGATAAACCCTGAGGAGTTTCTTTGAGCTTCTTCTCAATCAGGAGTAATCGAAGTTACCGGATATATTTTTAAAACTCAAAGATAATTATGAACGACAACATAATTTTAATATTTAATTATTTCCTCTGAGTACTTTAATTCTATAAAATTATTTTAAAATTTAAACTATTCCGATAAAGTAAATTATAAATTCATAAACGATTGAAATAACTTTCACAATAAATAATTTGAGTTTTAATTATGTCTTTTATTAATCTTTAATATAGAATACAACATAGGAAAGTAAGGGTAATGAGTTCTAGACGATCATCGTAGATAGTCACTTTAATAAACCAGATTTAGGTCTAGGATTAATTTATAGTTTGGAATCGGGGCTCAGTAGACGGCGTCATGATAAGCAGAAGAGCTTTATCATGACTTCGCTAATATGGTTGAAACAGGCGTCAGAGAATGGTAGAATGGGTTGTAAACATTTTCGGTAGGAATGATAACATCTTTGTAACTAGTGGGAATTTTTGGGTCGAATAATGGGAGGTGTAACAAACAGGAATTTTATATTTTTTAGGTAGTATTCGTTAAAAGATTCTGATATATACACTTGAAGTATGGTTCTGAAGGTGAATTATAGGAAGTACCTCAGGTTTTCTAAATTAGGTTAATATGTGTTGCTTTGTGGGGATTTACGTTTTATTATTTACAGTGGATATAGGATTAGCATTCATCATAAATTCCGATTACAATGCATAGTATGAGAATAGATATTTTAATCTACTGAATTATTTGTGTTTTGATTAGATGTTAGTCAGGAATTGTCTCATTACTTTAAAAGGATTTGGATTACTACATTATCACAACGTACGGGTTCTACCACTATTAGGAGACGATCACTTGACTATAACAAATTTAAAACAGACAACAAGCTTAGGTTTATTTTAGGTTCTTTTCTACGGTATTAGATTTGCTAGCGTTTATTTAATTGTGATTGATAGGTTATTTAAATTTAGCCATTAAAGTTAGTTATTAAAGATACAATTAGATGAATATAGAGGGGGTAGAAATTAGGGGGGGTAGGGGGAGGGGTGTTACAGTATAAAAACGTTTAAATGGATCAAAATCATCCGTGCCAACTGCCTAATCTTCATCATTAAATTATGTACTATCATGGGCTCAATTTATGGTAATGAATTAAATTACATCTTGTATATTAGAGCACGATTACCCATAAGGTGGCTATTCACTCTAGATTTGATTGTAACTTGTCATGTCACTTTAAAATAAAAAGTATTCATAAAAGTTGACCCTTGTAAACGCAGCGTTATTCTGTGACTTTTTGTCGTATACTCACATTCCTTGCGGACGTGGATGCTAGATGACAGCTCCAGCAACAGTTGCGGATTTGGGTCAAGGACTTAATTCGAGGCTCGTGTGAAACTTTATGTATTACCGACTGATCAGGGACGACGTTTAATGGATTGCTTGCACCAATAAGTATAAATAAAATAAATAACTATCAGATGGCATCAGCTGAATATAAAAAGTATCCTATAAACTAGCGTAGGTATAAGCTAACTTCAATCAAAATGTCATTGTCACACACACACACACACACACACACACACACACACACACACACACACACACACACACACAAACACACACACGCACACACACGCAAACGTTCACCTTCATAATGAGTGAGAAGTGCGATGATGTGATAAGATGCGATGCGATGCGATGCAATGCGATGCGATGCGATTTGATGTGATGTGATGTGAAGCGTGACGATATCAACTTCATTTTATTCATATCAATACCAGTGACATTTGAAAACCAATATGCGATTAGCGCTAAACGATTGAAATTCTGTGACCTCAAGATTAAATTGCCACACAAACATGGTCTGACTTATAGCGACCAAAATAATATATCAAAGTAAGCTTGTGATATTTATAAAAGCAACGCTGAAATATCCCCAAATGTGGCCGTTTTCACAAATCATCGTCTAATGGTTTCAAACGCACGCGCTCACACAAGTTGGAAGCGAATGCCTTACTTTAAGCGTTTACTTAAAAAAGTTTATGTATTTGCTACTTTAACTTGGCAGAGTTTGTTAAGTTGTTTGTAGATTTTATTTGAAAGATACTTTTTGTGACCGAGTATTTACATTATTTGGTATCGTAAACGAATGGATATTTGAGAGTGTGATCGATCGGGGCTCCTTGTATGGGTTTGCAAAACTGTGACAGAATGGGTCTGTCACTGATCGGCACTTATTTATTTCTCTGCCCCTTTTTCTTCTATCACATTTTCTCTTTCAAAAATATTTAATATTTTATTTTAATTCCCAATATTTTCAGAGCCATTGTTTTGACGTAAAGTACATTGAGAACAAAATTTGAAACAATCTCATCAGTCGATGATGATGATGATGTGGAATTGTTGATGATGGTGTCAAATTGTTGATGATGATGGCGTTGAATATAGACCTCTCGTTAGGGGGCGAGGGAAAAGGTTTGCCTTAATCCCCCCACGCTTAGCAGGAGGCTTGGTGATCGCAGTAGATATGCATCCATCCATGAATTCCAGGAGAGTCCTGCTGCTCTTTCCCATCTTCTCTTAGCTGATTTTTATAGCACCCACGAAAAAAGATGGAGAGGTTCTATTCTTAAGTCAGGCCCAAAATAAATAAATTTCAAAAAAATTTTTTTTTTTGTTCAGATTTTTTTGTTATATATAAACCGTAGGTATCTCTTATCGAATATAGTAGAATATTTAGGTGAAATATCAAATAATAACTAAGAATTTCATAGGTTATTAACGCTAGTCATACTTCTCTACTAACTTAAATATTTTTTTTCCTACGGCTAGAGTGCCCAATTGAAATTAAGCATTCTAATTATATTACAATCTAGCCATTTATTTGACAAATGAGTAATTTTGAATTTAACCTAAACTTCTAATATAATAATAGGGATGATGACTACTATTAAAAATGAACTTGTAAATAATATTTTCACAAAGAAGATTAAATATGAATGCAATAATTGAAAAAATAAGTAAAATCGGTAAATAAATCACGGAGTAATAAGCTTTCCTCGCATAGCATCTCCTGTCCCTTTCTCGCGAAACAGAGCGCCCCCACAGTTACTATGAAAAATCCACCTGTGACGTCACATGCCAAAGATATTGTATGTAAAGCTACCACAGCTTAGTAATGAGGTACTATGACGACATAGCTCTTACGTCACTGGCCGTTTGAGCTATCTCTTTCTATTCCGGTTTTTAAAATGCTTGTAACTTTGTCGTTTTTTGAGATATTTTATTTTTGTTTTCACAAATGTTTATATTTTGAGGGATATTTTTTATTTATGCAAAAAAAAATTTAGTCATCTATTAAAGTGAAGACACGTTGTTCTTGTGTTCTTTTTAAGTAGCACTTACACTGCACCACATTAGACTATCACATAATTTAACGGACCCAGACAAGGATGAAAGCACCACCATGAATATATACCATTACTGGTAGAGGTCTGGTGACTTGTGCTGGTACCTATGTTTATTTTTAAGCAATCCTCTGTTCCGATGACGATTCCAATTGTTTGGGGGCATTGGTAGTGACGAGGCATTGATGGGCCCGATAGCTCAGTTGGTAGTATCCCTGCCTTCTGAACTGGGGGCCGTGGGTTCGATTCCTACCCAGGACAAACATTTGTGTGATGAACATAGATGCTTGTTCTGCGTCTGGGTGTTATATTGTATTCTATGTATGTATTTACAAACAAAAAAGTATATAAGTATTATATCAGTTATCTGGTTCCCATAGTACAAGCTATGCTTAGTTTGGGACTAGATGGCGCTGTGTGAAATGTCCACACATATTAATATATTAAACTTTAACACTAACTAAACTAACTCAAATGGTTTTGTTCTTAAACTAACTTAAATAAAAAAAAAATTAAAATATAAACCGCTCCATATTGTACCATGTACCACAAAATGTAAAGGTGTTAATAACAAACGACCGTTACGCCGAGCTTTGGCGTCCTAATATTAATGACTCATCTTACAGGGACATCATTTATTTTTAGTTCCGTACCCAAAGGGTTAAGCGAACTCTATTACTAAGGTCTATCTGTCCGTCTGTTGCCAGTCTGTATCTCATGAAATGTGATAGACAGTTTTTAATTTTTCATCATCATCATCATCATCATCAGCCTGAAGATGTCCACTGCTGAACATAGGCCTCCCCCAGGGAGCGCCATTCAGAACGGCCGCCCGCCTTCTGCATCCATCGGCTCCCCGCGGCTTTCACCAGGTCGTCAGGTTTTAATTTTTACCCATGATATATTTCTGTTACCTGTATAAAACAAAATTAAAAAACAGAATTAAATAAATAGGGAGACCACCATAAAATGGATAAAAAAAAACTAAGCAAGTGTCGTCATTTTCGTGACAAAATACAATTCACATTATTAGCTTTTCCAACCAAGTATTATTAGATTTAGTTTCAGTCAGGGGGCTAAATTAAACAAATAAAAAACACTTTTTATGTCACATTTAGCTTTTCTTCTTCTTTGTTAATTGGCAATAATTCTGCCAATGTCAAGTGAGTAGAGATTTGTACGGTTATGTCAAGTCAAAGTCATATTTTGTCAGGTCAAAAAGCCATCAGTAAAATGGTGGATATTTTACTGAAGGCTCTAAAAAGCCGTTGAATAGAAAACGGCAATGCATGGTCTTATTTTTGGCACCATTTGCCAACGCTCGTGCACATCCATGAACACTTAACGAATAATAATCCACCCTTATTACACAGTAAAATTCAAAAATTCATAGATTTTGGTAAAAAATTCAAAATTTACAACTGCCATTGTCGGATTTTCTTCAAAGACCCTACAAAAAAAAATCACATTTAGCTTTTATTTGTCATAATAATGTAAATCCTCATTAAAAACGTCATATAAAGACAAACCTACTTGCATTCGCGCTAGCCTAGCAAACGAAAGCCAAGCGAACGCCGCCCGCCCGTCAGTAGACTCTAGGGCGCCGTACCGATTACCCACCAGTTGCCCCGCCAAGTTCAAGTTCGAAATTCAAACATTCGAATTTCACGCGATACGATTGGTGTATTCGAATTTTAAAATAAAACTGTAACAGTTTTTTCTTAAAAGTTTATTTTTGGACAGTATCAGTTAAGTAAGATTTTGGTGAAGTGTAAGTGCAAAGTTCCGATTGCAGCGGCGCTCAACTTTTTAAAAGCAGGGAAAAAGTGTCACAGGTAAAATAGAATATACTACTTTATTTATTACTGAATTTTGACTTGTAACTTACTATTAATGTTTGTAGCTTTATTCATGTTGGATTACGGCTTTAATAGTGTACTGCTGCCTACGTCTCTAGGATGAAAAATAACGAAAAATGAATTATAAAAAAACCCCTGAATTTTTCTAAAAACTTATCTGTAGGTATTTGCTTCTACTATTTTAATGTTTAAGTATATTAACGTTTTAGTCACGTTTTAGCATTAATTTATTGATTCAAGTTTCGTGTTCTGTTGCATATAGCTTCAGCATATAAAAATTTGATTCTTATAGAAACGGATACCTATTTAAATTCTCGTTTACTTTAGTAACAAAACTCTAACTAAAAGGATGCAAGCACTCACAATTGCAACGATAATCAACGTGACATTATGTTCGAAAACAATAAAAACGATCTTTAATGTACGGACAAATTAGAACAGCAGGAAAAACAATGGCCGATTACTTTA
Organism: Ennomos erosarius; assembly: GCA_963580505.1. Lineage (NCBI taxonomy): Eukaryota > Metazoa > Arthropoda > Insecta > Lepidoptera > Geometridae > Ennomos > Ennomos erosarius. The sequence goes on from OY757000.1 coordinate 4,367,334, forward strand.
GGTACCTGCCTCGAAAGTTTAATTTTTAATACACATGGATTATTTCAAAAAAAAAGAGAGGTTTTTGCAGAAAATTCGTAACTATTATTTAGCCAATTGTACCTAATTGTGCCTTTGATAAATTAAACGTCACTTCCTACTACATAACAAAATATTAAACACAGGTAAAATCCAAATATTTTGTTTGTAAGTACTTATTTTATTTTGTGTTGAAACAGTCTAAAGGCTAAATGCTCTAGCCCCCTACCATTACCAAATGAACGCTTCATGTAAAAAAGCTTGACAAAATAAAGGTCAGTTTTAGTCCAAATTCCTGCTAGAAGAAAAAAACATACGGCAAATAGAGAAAAACAAGGGCTACCTAAACAGGCTAATTCGATTGTGAAGCCAATTTTTTGGGTGGATGGGGCATTGATTACTCCTGTGAGGTAGACGTGTATGAATACTCAGCCAATATCTCTTTTGCTTCGGCAAAAATCAATTTATTTTCTAAGTAGGCGTTAGCCTGCTTATAGGTAATAATGAGACTATGACCTGATTAGGCAGTCTCGTGGTCTTATTTCTAGACTGTGTGATGTCTCGTGCGCAGTGCAGTATCACGCGAAACTTTATTATTTTAAAGGTCCGAGCGACACTGCAACTGCTATGGGCGGCCGTATCGCTTAACATTCGGTGAAACACTAGCTCGACACGTCATTCATTTTCATAAAAAAGGGAAATAGGTATAGTATTTTAGTTCTTCAACTAGCGGCTCTATCACACGCTGAAACACCTTATTTATAAACCAACTTTAAAGAAAAATAATCACTGTATTTGGAAATCACCAAAATATGTAAAAAATACACATAATCCTGTTTATTCCTATTTTAATATCAAAGCCAAAATAAAATTTCTGGTGAGCCTCTAAATACAAGCCAATTAAAAGTTCCAGAAACAACAATGGAAAAATAAATGAAACGGAACAAAGTCAATCGTCCCTATTTGGAGAGGAAAAATATTAATGAACATAATTCTGCCTATTTGCAGGCAAATAGATTTTCAGACTCAGAAATTATCCCACATTCAATAATTGACTTTATTAACAAGATACATTAATATGCTGTACATATTCATTATAACCATATAAATCAAACTCGGTGTATTGTACATAAATTGGAATTTGGATTGGGACACGAATAAATTGCAAATAAGTTTTGAAACTGAACTGTTACTTGTTGTACTAAATACAACAAGTAACGGTAAAAGAAATATACAGTGACAATAGCCAGTAGACAAACGTAATTTCGTTTCGATATTGTTTTTTTTTTTTTTTTTTTTTTTTTTTTATATTGATTATGGCTATAATAAGCGTCCGAAGCAGCGTTTTATAGAGGAAGCCAAGTGTTTAGCAGTGGATGAATTCCGGCTGTTGGAGTTCTATCCTCGAGTGTCACACTGGTGTGACACAGAGGAAAACCCTTCTGTGTCACATTGGTGTGACAAAATGGTGTCACAGTTAATCTGCCCCATGGATGTGACATTTTTAGAAGGCGGGTCTTAGCCTTAAATTCTTTTGCTGCATTTCCATCAATGTTACCTGATAGCACCTTCGCGTCAGGACAAATAAGCCCTTACTTAAACACTTGCAACTTTAATAATTTTAGACGACGTAACCGCAGACTCAGTCCACAAAACTTAGCAGTTTCAGACGTCCTTAATTATGTTGTTGCACTGCATAAACCCACGTGACAATGCAATTAACAAGGTTTGTAAATAGGTAGGTTGCTTAATAAAACAGAGATGAACGATTAATTTTGTGTGCCTTGTGTTATTAAACTTTCCTTCTATTCGAATAAAATTTAAATAACGAAATAAAGGATAAACTTGGATAGAACAAAACAAAGGCATCGTATGTATTATTCACAAAAAGCAGACAAATCCCAAAGGGGCTAAAGACAAGATCAATTGTAGATATTCCCGAGAAATAGTGTTTTCTTTTTAATAAAACGCCCAAAAGGCGCCTATCTGAATTTAAATCGCGCCTATTCCACCGTATTGGTATTTCTGGGCGTTTGTCCTTTTGTTCACGTCGCGGAAATGGTTCGAATACAATTCTCTTCGTATTCCGAGTCACGCTATAATCGCTCATAGCGCTCCCAGCGCTCACGTTGATTTTTCAGTGTTCCGATTTAAATATTGCGCTCAATAACATTGACCGCTGTCAATGAAACGGGACAACCAATCACGGACGGCGATATCGCAAGAAGGCGTCGGTCATGACGTTTACAAGAGATTTCGTTGCCGCGCTCATGGCAATTCGGTACGCGTTTTTAGCGCGATAATATCGATATTATCGATTTTAGCGTGAATCGGAATAGGGCCTCTATTTGTGGGCTTTGAAAACGGGTTTTTTCACGTCCGATTGAGAAGGGGTCTTCTTACCTCTTAGGTACGTTCATGTAATCCAGTGGTAGACCCAAAGTGAATAGCTGCAATTAAGGCCACACTAGGCACAATTTGTAACGTATTTCATTTTCAGTCTTCATTTAAATAACGAAAATATTGTAGGTCTGTGGAGGTGACGGTATGGCTTTTGTTTTTAGCGATCCGTCCCCAAACGGTTAAGCGAAGCCTGTTAGTATCTCATAAACCATGATAGTTAGACAGTAGAAATTTTCACAGATAATTTAGTTTTGTTGCCGCAATATTAACAAATACTAAAAAAACAGAATAAAATAAATATTTAAGGGGACTCCCATACAACTAACGTGATCTTTTGGCTCGTTTGTAAAGATAATGGTAGGTACGGAACCCTTCGAGCGCAAGTCCGACTCGCACTTGACCGGTTTTTGTTTTAGCCAGTTTATAATATCTTTTACCCAGCCATAAAAAATGTGGAACATTCTATTAACGCAAATGAAATAACGATCAGTAACAAACACAATGGATAAAGTTTAGATTGCTCGTTAAAGCGAAATAACATTTCCATGCATATATAAAATCTACTCTTTAAATTCATAGTATTATCATCATCAACTCAACTAGCTTAGTTTAAAACCCATAAACAAGCTTTGAAACTGAACTCGACTCAACTGAACTCAACTAAAAGTTACCAGCTTTAAACTATTTGCAAATAAAATTAGCTTCACCGCAGATTTCAAGTGGGAACTATGTATAAAGTTGACGGTTCCATAACATATTGTGCTTTTAGGAATTTGAAATTGTCACTGAATTAACCATTACCCTAATGTTTAATGAACTTTGAGGTGTTCTGTTGTCTAACTCCAAAAATCTTCTTCAGACCATCACTAAATTTACTATTAATATTATAATCTAATCTAAATTATTTTTAATTTGTGTAGAAATCTCAGAGATATAGTGAACATAATAAATCAAATTTAGAATCATCATCGTCATCAACAACAGCCCGTAGACGTTCATTGCTGGGCATAGGGTTCCCCCAGAGAGCACCAACTTGAGCGGCTGCTCGCCTCCTGCATCCATGGGCTCCCCGCGGTTTTTACCAGGTCGTCGCTACTCCTAGCGGGGGTTTGCCTACACTGTGCCTTGTGGTCGCCACTCGAAAACCTTCTTCCCCATCGGTTCCCCACGAGCAATGTGGCCTGCCCATTATCATTTCAACTTCCTAAAATTAAGGGCCATATCGTAGCGATGGCAATTAATGCTATTTTGCGTAAATTTCATAAACATGCTAATTCACGAGTCTTAGCATGCTAATTGCTATTGCTATGCTATTTGCTAAAATGAAATGAAATGGAAATGAAACATGAAATTAAAATTGTAATGAAAATGGAAATCAAAAAATGAAATGAAAAACGAAATGAAACATAAAATGAAACTAAATTTTTAAAATTAAATTCAAAACGAACTAAATTAATTGAAATGAAATTTCATATTTCACAGAATTTCGCAACCACTGTTCATTTGCGAAATGCTAATTGAGTTTTCACATGCTAAATAATTAATGCGAATGTTAATTAATCCATCACTACTATATCGGTCACATCTAGAATGCTGCTTCCCATTCCCTGAATATTCCCTTTGCCAACCCGCAGGACCAGATGGTGTGGCACCACACACTAGAACCGTGTGGTCTCGGTGTGCAAATGGACCACACCAATAAATACCTTTCGCCATTACGCACTACACCTATTTATATCCCAAGCATAATTGAGCAGAAAACCTTTAACAGTATGAAGGAATGCCAGCAACCCTTAGGAGAAAAGTACGTCCTTAAATATTAACAGGTAAACCCCGAAATTCTGCGGAAAAAAAAATGTGCTCACATCAAGAACTCTCGTCTACGCTTAGCTTAATGAGCCTTAGAACCTTTTTGGTTAAACCTACGCAAGCACAGCGACTGCAAAAGAGCGTTTGCTACGTAGCAAGCTAACGTTTTGTAAGGCACTGTTTAATTTTATAAGGTTTCGCAGATATCCATAGAACATAGATCCCATAGTGGGATCAGTTATAAACCTGATACGTTTTAGAAAGCTAATGAATGAAGAAGAAAAACCTTGTTCTTAGTTTGTTAGCTTTCTATCTCACCTTATCGTTAATTCTGTTAAGAATTTGTACGCTTATTCATTTCGTCATTTCGAAGTCCTATTTTGTAAGTTAAAATGCTGCAGTAAAATGGAAGTTATTTAACTAAAAGATCTGAAAGCCTTGAAGTTCTCCTCAAGGCTTTCAGAGCTTTCTCTTTTTGACGAGTCTTTTAGAACAAAAATGGTTTTGGAACTTTGAACTATTTGCCTACACTCATGCACGTTCATGAACGCCTAACAGATAATAATCACCATTCAAAACTACGTGAGATTTGAGATGGTATTAAAAAAAATCATAACCTCCATTCTCCGACTTATATCTATACTTCTTGGCTTATGGTTTCTGTGGCTAGTTGTCACAGACATTATTAACTTGACAATGGCAAAAACCCATAGCCAAAAAAAGATTAAAAAAAATTATTTAGTTTTATTGTGTCAAGTTATATTATTCTTGTATGAAATATCATAATTATCTAGTCCATAGCTCCATGATCTAGTCATGGAAAATATATTTGACTTATGTGCCCTTAGATCTACAGTGTTGTACTGTACAGCACCATTTTGATTAGACTGTGAGATATGTAGGTCGCGTTTACAACTTATTAGCATAGACATATATATTAAGGACAGGCCTAATGACTGGTTATAGGTCGCTTCAAAGTGGGAGCCAATTTCACAGATTGGGATCCACTAGCGCTCAGTCTGTGATGGAAGTTAGAAGGCATCGGTCGAATGTCAAACAAAATATGCCAAGTTGTATTGTGAAAGGTTGTACAATCTATACTCAAAAGTGCAGTAAAAAGAATGACCAAGTTTCTTCCCTCAAGTGATTCAATATTTTCAATATTACACTCACTCTGTTTTGTAACAAAATAATCGAATTTATATTTGGAATAATCATTGTAAACATAAACATTGACGGACATAATGGCAGCGATAGGCACCTAATTTTCTCAACTTGTCGTAGTTCACGCGAAATCTAATAGATGACGCTGACTTTTCCCACGCCATTTTGACAAAATAAAATGTTCCTTCGGGCATATTCTGATATATAAATCTATGCTTATTAGTCACAATAGTAGCGTAGGTATGGCTCCATAAAAATTGTGCGGCATCCAAAATAATTGAGATAGGACCAAAATACTTATAGGTTCTAAAAACTCTTCAAGTACAGTAGAGGGAAGCAATTTGTCATAATTCATAAAAAAAGCTTATTTTCTGAATCCCAATTCAGCTTGAAAGCTATTATTTAATAACAATAATTATCATAAGTTGATAAAATCCTAATAATCGGGTCTGTTATGGTTATGCCATAAAGTATTATTAAGTACTAGCTTTTGCCCGCGGCTTCGCACGCTTGTGTTATGTTATTTTTACGTTATAGTCTAATAATAGATCATGCATTTCGTACCAAACAAAAAATTCACTAAATCTTTTCGAAGCTGAGCACAGTAACCTGTATTAGCATAGGTATAGGTATAACGCAAGCACAGCCGTGAGTGAAAGCTATTTAAGCCATTACCTAAACTTAAATGTTTTGAGTCTAATATAGATTTATAACAGTAAAAGAAGTGTCAAACAAAAAACTACAATTTTATAAGTACCTCTTCATATTATAACAAAAAGAAATCATCATTACTTCACTCAGGTCTTTAACAGAAGTTTCAGTAAATTTTGTTTAGCTAGTAGTTACCTAAGCAGTAAGGTACGGTCATAGATCTATATATCAGGATATGCCCGAAGGAACATTTTATTTACTCAAAATGGTGTGGGGAAAAGTCAGCGCCATCTCTTAGATTACTCAGGAACTACAATGAGAACGGCCCTATCGCTGCCATTATGTCCGTCAATGTTTATGTTTACAATGATTATCCCAAATATAAATTCGATTATTTTCGTACAAAACAGAGTGTAATATTGAAAATATTGACTTACTTGTGATAAGAAACTTTGTATTTCTTTTTATTGCACTTTAGAGTGTAGTTTGTGCAACCCTTCACAACACAACTTGGCATATTTTCTTTGAGACACACGACCGATATCTTCTCACTTCCAACACAGACTGGGCGCTAGTGGATGTCAATCTGTGAAATTGACACCCTCTTTGAAGCGACGGTTTAATTTGTCATTAGGCCTGTCCTTATATATATGTCTATGGGTACGGTTTAGAAAAATATGGAAGAATCACACACGATGATTCTTAAGTTTGGTTCCATACGAATTGAGTACCTACACTTAGCCAGTGTCCATAATAAGTTTATAAATTGCTGGAGATATGCATTTACCTGTACGATGCGTACATAATTAATTTTCTTAATACTAATTAGGAATTACTAATACTAAACCACCACTCTTTAAAGAATCGACAGTTATAATAATTATTATGTCCACTATTTTCCACGCTGTCTCATTCCCACTGCACTTTCAACGTACCTACCTAGTGATGAAAGTAAGGAAGTAGGTAAAATCGTCATTACAAAGATAGTTACTTACCTACTATAACTATAACCTTCTTGATGTAACTGAGTAATCAAAAGCCCACAGATCTAAAATATTTTAACTATTAAAAACTTATTTCAACATGCAAGAAGAAGAAGAAGAACAAATAAAAAAAAACAGTCAAAAACGAACGTTACGCGCCATGTTGTTGTTAATTCGAGGATACAATTGCCACAATGAATACCTACATATTATTATATCTAAGTACCTACCCATAAACATTTTTCATAAAATATTTCGTATCATTGGCTAAATACAAATATCACACTCCAGCTTACTTTAATGCCAAAATACAAAAAGGTTATAAAATGCGTAGCAATGGTAAGGGTCTATAACTTAAGTAGCTATAAGTACTACAGGGGGTCTAGCTAAGATACCAACCACTAACGCTAACGCCTAACGCTAACTTCAAAACTGTATTGAAATGACATTAGCTGTGGAAAAGTAAGCGATTTCCGAAATGTCATCGCAGTACATTTTGGAGTTAGCGTTTGGCGTTAACGTTAGTGGTTGGTATCTTTGCTAGACCCCTGGTACCTTAAAACTTCCTTGGGGTCGATCAAGAATATAGCAGTAGCGCAATAATAATTTTATCTACCTAATTAGAATGGTAACGTGTAGTAAGTTTATGTAAATAATACATTTGACCAGATCGCCAATAAAGAACATTGCTTCCGCCAACACCTTATAAATCGAAAACTTGAATAAAAATGATAATTAAGTAAACTTCAATATTGGCTAAGTATGATAATCGCGTGAAGCCATATGAATGATTATAAAAAGTCTAAGAATCTACCCCTTTAAATAGTTTTCATAAAATACTTCCTATCATTGGCTAAATACAAATTTTGTCTAATGCCAAAATAAAAAAGGTTTTACAATGCGTAGCAAAAGCTAGGGTCAATAAGTGAAGAACCTATAGGCACAGATTACTGAATATGTTACTATTATAGGTACTATACAATACAATATTAAATACTTATTTCGAATGGTAACGCGTAGTAGATTTTTGAAAACTAATACATAATACCAGATCGCCAATAAAGAATTTTGCCCTCACCAGAACCCATTAAATCGAAAACATGAATAATAATTTTAGTTATTTTTCAATATTGGCTAAATATGATATCGCGTGAAGCCTTATAAGTTATAATAAAATGTCTAAGAAGTTTTTAGTTTTCGAAATTCCTTGTTTTTTGTGTCGTGCTCATATTTAAGAAGGTTGTCATTCCTATACTCTTTTTTAGTTTGGACCACAGATTCACGAAAAAACTTATCTTTATGCAATACATATGACTTCCTTGGGTATAGGTACTTACATAATGAACACATTGTTTTTCTCTAATCTGCATTGCATCGAGCGCAGATGAAGTTATCGCGCGATGTATTTCGCCGTAGCCCGAAAAGTGTGATGCACTCATAATGCCGGTAATGCAGGCGCGCCAATTGTTTTTTATGTTATAAATACAAACATGCATTACATTACTTCCTTATTGCTTAGTGCAGTGGGGATTGTTCAGAATGAAATAAAAATTATTGGGGTTCCGTACTCAAAGGGTAAATCCTTATTACTAAACCTCCGCTGACCGTCTGTCTGTCTGTCTGTCCATCAGACACCAGGATGTACTCATGAATCGTGATAGTTAGACGGTTGAATTTTTCACAGATGATATATTTCTGTTACCACTATAACAACCGTGATCCGTATTCAAAGGGACAGATAAACAGACAAATAAAAAAAAATTGGTTTTACTTCATATTGATAAGGAATTATAAAATAAAACTATTAAAATTTATTTTTATAATCGTAAATAATATTCTCACAGTTAATAAAACATATTTATTCGCCGACATGCAATATAACGCTACTGCTTCCTCCATTTTATTTAGCCCACGTCAGTCGCGCAGCAGGCAAACAAATTGACTGTGTGTCCGGGTTGGGGCGCTACAAAAACATCGAGGAAAGTCAACAGAGATGTTTTTGCGCGCCAACTCAACAGCAAAGGTTCGGGCGTATATGAAGCCGCGCCATAATAGTAACAGAGTTTTGTTTCTTTAATCTGTGCATCCGGATAAACCCGAGATAAAATTACCGTCAGTAGCACAGAGCACATTTTTTTTTCTCTCATCTATGATTAGTAGCTAAAATAAAACTTACCTTTTGACACTGGCTAAATACCTACACTATGTGTGGACTAAAATATAAGAAAAAAAAGCTTACCTTGAATCCTTGAAGCGGCCATCTTGTTAAAATCCCGTTCCGTTTCATAATGAAATCTTAATCATTTTCACCAAAAAAAATTTACATTATTTAAAATTTAATATATCCTATGTTGTGCGCCGGGTTTTTCTAAGCTTATTAGTGAAAACTGCATGAAAATCCGTTCAGTATTTTCGGAGTTGTGCCGTAACAAACAAACAAACAAACAAACAAACAAACAAACAAACAAACAAACAGACAAAATGTCTAAAAAGTAGCTTAACGTGATCAGTGAAAAATTTTAAGCCAACCTGTGTAATTTTTTTTTTGATATCTTGCATTTACAGATTTTTTTATCTCTACAGTTTTATTATATGTATAGATTACTGATACTCAAACCGGTTACTTAGATAATAGTTGTCGAGAACCATATGTCTAGACAAACCCTACTTAGGTTTAAGGCATATCATACTAAACCGTTGTATATCTTTATGTATTAAATAAATAAATAAATAATAATATTAATATACTTTATACCATGAATGAAATAAAAAAAGAAGGATTGAGTTTTGATTGATCGAACTGAAGCACAAAATGGCGGACATATTACATATGTGTGTCAAATGAAAGTAGGGCAACCGGCTGCATATGTTGTGAGTGTGTGCGTGCCCCGCTCGTACGTACGAAGCGTTCCGGCTTCCTAAGGGTGCTTCAGTTTGGGATCAGACGAAATTCCCTCCTTTTTTTATTAGCTCCATGCTTTATACTTAAAAGATAGGTATGAAAGTAATTACTAATAAATATATTGCAAGAACTGATAGTCACATAAATGGTAAAAAAATATCTTCATTCGCTTTTTCTGTGCCCTCACAAAGGAGATTTCCAAGTGAACTGTAAGCGTAACAAGTGGCCCAATTTTCTAGAAAAATGTCTCCCTGGCCCCTAACTGACTCATTACGACTGACATGTCTGGTCCTTCGGGGCCCAACGTGTGTCCGTTACGTCATTAATCAAGAGTTTATTCCTACGGTACGTGAGGGGATAAGGGATGTGGTATAGAGTCTATGTCGATAGAGTAAGGGAAATTTTTATATCGATAAAATATTTGATATCGATAGAATGGGTTTATATTGATCATTCAGAATTTTGTACGATTACTCCAAAGACTAAGACTTGGTCATCTGACAAGAACCAGCTTGTTATCTTTGATCTCTAACAAACTACCTACTAATGTACCTAACTACTGTGATACTCCAACTTCGACAAAGAGGTCGCCCGAAGAATCCAACTCGGCTGGGCAGCGTTCGGGAAGCTTCGACCTATCTTTTCGCCCAAAATACCACAAAGCCTTAAAACAAAAGTTTTCAATCAATGTGTGTTGCCAGTGATGACTTATGAAACTGAGACGTGGTCTCTAACTGTTGGCCTCATTACTAAGCTCAGAGTCGCGCAACGAGCTATGGAGAGAGCAATGCTCGGTGTTTCCCTGCGAGATAAGATCCGAAATGAGGAGATCCGCAGGAGAACTAAAGTGACCGATGTAGCTCTTAGGATTAGCAAGTTGAAATGGCAATGGGCAGGCCACATCGCTCGAAGAACTCACAACCGATGGGGAAGAAAGGTTCTCGAGTGGCGACCACGAACTGGAAGACGCAGCGTAGGCCGGTCTAGGTGGATCGACGACCTGGTGAAAGCCGCGGGGAGCCGATGGATGCAGGAGGCGAGCAGCCGCTCTAAGTGGCGCTCCCGGGGGGAGGCCTATGTTCAGCAGTGGACGTCTTCAGGCTGTTAGTGATGATGATGATGACTGTGATACGTTAAACGTTTATCGTTGAAGAGTTCCGCAGGGAATCAGATTTAGCCCAGGTACAGTTTTATTATAATTATGTATTGATTAAAATAATTATCTAAATCTATTTGCAATTAGCGTAGATTATTAAAAAAAAAAACATGTTGGGGAAATTGCTCAAAACATTACTGCAATACCTGCATGTTAAAATATCGATATTTTTAGAGGTTACATCTCTACTTGTCTACCTTTTTTGTGTCAGTTAGTATCGACGCGATAAAGATTGATTATTTTTTGTAAAAGAGATGATTAATGATCTGGGTTCTTGTAAAGAAATTACTGAAAAGGTAATCTATTTTAACAGGATTGCGTATTTAGGCGTAGGTTATTTTTTGCCCTCAACCCGATTCACAAAACTATGTTTTTTGCATGTAGTGAGAATTAGTGATGTGAAATTTTTCATCGTATAACAACTTATACTAAAAACTTGGAGAGGACATGAAATATTTCCATTGTCGGCTAAATATTGAATGCTTGTGTTATCACTACAATAACGACCACGCTAGGCAGGTGGCTTGGTGAACGGCATGAAGTTTTGAATGTATCGAAGAAAAGTGCTGCCCATTCTCTAGACATTTCATTAGCAGGCTTTTACGGCACCCACGGCAAGTAGTTGAGTAGGTCCTGTTTTCACACTGCCGGGACCACATGGCTCTCTGAATTTCGGAGAGCCGTTCAGTGTCTGAATGATTGTAAATATAACTTTTTGTAGAGCATCCAATTCCAATATCCATTCCAATAATTAATATTGATGTTGGTTTCGATTGTAATACATTATGCAGGAGTGTAGTAGTCCCCATTAATGCTGATTGGCTGCATGTTGGCACTATACGATTAAAACGAATTATAATAATGACTGATTATGGCACATTCTATTAGTCTGACAAAGCGCACTCAAAATTGTGAACAAATAACTAATTAAACAGCCTAAAATTACCCAATAATTATAACTTGGAGTATTTGGAGTTTTATTTGGGTGTTTTGGAGTTAGTTGGGTAGTGGTGGAGGCGTTGTATATTGTTGTTCTTGTTTTCGCATAAGTGTAAACTGTTATCCATAAGCGTTGTATGGCATTTGACATATACCGTTTGGAATACCTATATTAATTTGCAATATATAGATTTGACGCAGCGTAGGCCGGCCCCCCACTAGGTGGACCGACGACCTGCATAGCGATTCAGGAGACCTCAGCGCTGAGGCTCAGCGCTGAGGCCTCGATTCAACCAACTTTTATTTGAAAATAGAACGGAAATAGCGTCATCGTTTCAGCAAAAGGCATGAGCTAGGGGAGAGCTTTTCGTTTTATTTTCATATAAAAGTTGGTTGAATCGAGGCCTCAGCGCTGAGTCTCAGCGCTGAGGTCTCCTGAATCGCTATGCTGGTGAAAGCCGCGGGGAGCCGGTGGATGCTGGAGGCGAGCAGCCGCTCTAAGTGGCGCTCCCTGTGGGAGGCCTATGTTCAGCAGTGGACGTCTTCAGGTTGTTAATGATGATGATGATGATATAGATTTGTGCAGGATTCATGAAAGATATATTGAATGAGTTAAAATCGATAAAAGTATATGTTTTAACCAGCTTGTTGGTTACTTGTTAAAGGAAGTAAAAATAGGCTTTATCCTTAAATTTTGGCCTGTAATTTTGGACTCATAGTTTTACGCTTCTAAATCCATTACTCTCCAGACTGCCATTAAATAACCTTTAAGACTACTACATTAGGAGAATTGGTGTGGTTTCCAGCGTCTGCCACGATTTCGACGTTTCGACGTGTATTAGGGTTTCTACGTGGCGAATACCTCGTATTTTTACCTAAATTCAGCCAGCTGGGAGGAATTGGGTTAGGTTTGAACTAAATCTAATGCATCGATATGAGAGTATTCGAACTCGTATTAAGAGAATGTAACTTGAAATGAAAGGCTTGAGTTAAATAATAATGGATATAGCAGATGTTTTAGACATTTTTAATTGCCATCACGCACAGAAGCGTGGGTACATCGTTCCCAATTTCGCACTTATTAGGCGTATATAGTTGGTAACTGGCATATACAAACAGGCATTGGAGATTAGTATAATAAGTCTAAAATGATCACTTTTGATAGAATTTAATGTTACGTTGGAAACCATTGCGGTTATAACAAAATGAAATTTAGAAAATTTTAGGATTTTTTTCTGGATTTTTGAAGGTTCTTGGCATAACTGTTAGGTGTACCAAATACGAAATATTACTAGTTTTAAACTATCAATACTATTAACTTGTAATTTTATCGATTGATATCTTTATCGATTTATAGTAAGTTTTAAAGGCTACACTATCGAATCTATCGATAAGTTACTATCTATATGCTCGCAACACTACATTAAACCAAACATTTCATGCCCTAATCCGCAAACTCCGCAATCAGCAACACGCAGCAACCACTCGTGTCAACCACACGTGTCGTCGTTGGCATTACGTCCAATGCTGACCACAGCTCCATTATTATTCCGGTGCATATAACGCTGCACTGTTTGGGTATCTTTGTGTATACATATTATATAGCTCTTCTCACAGGTTTCGATGACAGCGACCCATAACAGCTATAATTTTTTAGTGTGAGCCCTAATGTGGCTCGCATATCTGGGGATCACCATAACGTCTTATAGCATTATTACTCCAATCATACTTAGAAAAATGACATAAAAGTGAGAATATTGTAATGTTGTTGACGCAGAGCAGTTTTGATGACGTCACGTGAAATCGTTCACTCAAATACAACTGTCATGTCATACCGTTAATCATGTTGACACCGACGTGCGACAGTGATAACGCTATATAAAAATGTAGACGTCTTGTCTTCCCGCCAGAATACTTTATAAGTTCATGGTGCGAATTCGTACAATATTTTTGTAACCTTGAAGCATTACTGTCACGAACCATGATGGTTTTGTCTTAGTTTGTGGTACGGCTGCTGAGCTTATGCAGTGCGGCGTCACGTAAAACCTTACTAATTTAGAGTTCCGAAAGACACTGCATTTTCATGACGCGTAGACGCATACCATCAGATGAATGACTAGCTCGTCACATCATTCATTTCAATAAAAAATGTAATCAAAGCAACGTAACCACGAAAAAATAGCTTTTCATAGATTTTTCGTTTTGGCCAATAAGTACCTAATGTATTATGGCAACATTGGCAACCACGTATCATAAAATATTGCAACCTGTTGTATATTAGCTAATACCTTTTACTTATAGATTATGGCATATGTGCCGCATCTAGGTCATTTCCGGCGCTTGCTTTGTCAATATTCCCATACAACGTATCGCGGCATACTATGGAGAAGTTATATCTTTCTGTTACTGTTTTGTTGAGAGCAAGTTCAAGGGTAAAGTTTTAAACTTTTTTTTTTAATCTTTTTTATTTAATAGGAGTTTAGTCATTAATTACTATGTCACTCCCGTAAGTCAATCAACACGTTCTAGGAACTCAATCATTTAAGCTCTTCATAAATGAGAAATATAGTTCCAACAGTATCCCAGCTTCCTCAGAAGCTGGCGAGGTTAAGATACCGTTGCAAACACCTACGTTATTTCTATTATATAGAACCACTTGGCGTTGGGCCTCATTCCGCACACATTCCGTCAACACGTGGTGTACATCTTCTATAGTGCCACAGATAGTACAATTTGGTGTCTCAGACTTCCCCATTAGATGCTTAAATTTGTTACCCGGGATGTGCCCGGAACGGAGCTTCAACAGTGCTACAACATTGTTCCTTTTTGTTATGCCAATATCGAACCACGGGAAACGAGGAAGTTCACACTGAATGGTTTTATACCAGATCCCTTTGGATCGCGAACGCTCGTCAAAGTATTCTTGCCAGTTTTCTCGACACGTCTTCTTTACTCCATTAAGTACCTCACAATGCAGTGGTAAGCACGCGTAGGGGATCCCATCGCTACAAGCTTCCTTTGCCGCGCGGTCAACTTCCTCGTTTCCCGTGATGCCAATATGAGATGGTATCCACTGGATAGTTACCACCTTGTTTGACTCACAGATGTTTTAAACATCACTCCTACGCCAGTCTATCTCACTCATCATCATCAATACTTTAATCCCACTGCTGAACTAATGTTGAGACCTATATATATCTCAATAGAGCGTCTTTTTGAATATTTGCTTGCCTTCTGCATCCTTTTGGCGCTCCGCGGTTTCAACAAGATCGTCGGTCCAGTGGGAGGCCTACCCTGCGTCTTCCGGTTCATGGTTACCACTCGAGAAACTGAAGGAAGGCCCTATCTGTAGTCTGTTAATAATAATTTGTTTTTCCGCTTTTTACTAGGTGGTAGGACTTTTTTACTAGGTGGTAGGACTTTTTTAGTAGGTGGTAGGACTTTTCAGCAAAGTTCGTCTAGGTAGGTACCACCGCTTTGCCTGTCATTCTGCCGCCAAGCAATCGGTTTGAAGGGCATTGTAGCTAGTGAAATTACTGGGCAAATGAGACTTTATGACCTGATTACACAGTGCAGTAATCTTATTACTAGACTGTGTGATGTCTCAGGATGACGTGCGCAGTGCAGTGTCACGCGAAACTTTATTATTCTAAAGTTCCGAGTGACACTGCAACTGTTATGGGCGGCCGTATTGCTTAACATCAGATGAACGACCAGTTCGTCGCGTCATTCATGTCATAAAAAATATAAAAAGTAACGGATGTTAATCTATTCAAATGACTGCAAGCTTAGCACACTGACTGCGCTCAACGCTTTACAGCTTTATAAAATGCACTTTTGCATAAAAGCTGAATTATGCAGAAAGATGTACTGATGCATAAGGATTTAGTACTTCACTAAGCTGTTTCTCGCTTCTTTGCATTTATGTATTTCTTATCTTTTTTAGGGTTCCGTACCCAAAGGGTAAAGCGAACCCTATTACTATGACTCCGATGTCCGTCTGTCTGTCTGTCTGTCCTTCTGTCGCCAGGCTGTATCTCATGAACCGCAATAGTAATACGATTGATTGATTGATTTTCTAAGGCGATTGATTTCTGTTACCACTATAACAACATTATATTAAAAATAGAATAAAATTAAAATTTACTTTAAGGGGGTTTCTATACAACAAACCTGGTTTTTGCTTGATTTTACAGATAATTCTCACGTGCACGTGAAGGGTTCCGTACCACTACATACACGATTAAACATTACAAATTATACTATTACACAAATAGGTACAGCGGGCCCACCATTACTTCAATCATACTTTGAAAAATGACATAAAAGTAAAAATACTGTAATGTTGTTGAGGCAGAGCAGTTTTGATGACGTCACGTTAAATCGGTCAGTCAAATACATCATGTTGACACTGACGTGTGACAGTGATAACACTATATAAAAATTTAGACGTCTCGTTCTCGCGCCGGAATACTTTATAAGTTCATGGTACGAATTCGAACAATATTATTGTAACCTTGAAGCGTTACTGTCATGAACCATGATGGTTTTGTATTAGTTTGTGGTAGGGCTGCAGTATTACACTATTACAAATTAGTTAGGAATCGTAGTACCTAAGCGTCGTAGCTCACTTTACCCGCTACGACCGTGCTACGACGTTGTAAAAGATTGATGGTCTACGACGTCGTAGCCGTAACTTTGGTTGGCACTTGAGTCAGTTACATTAAATTTTAATTATTGTATATACTTAAACATTAACCAATGTTGAGGTCATCATAAATTTTATTATTTAGACTTAGGTAGACATCTATATAGAAAATGCTTTGGGTATACATAGGTGAAGTTAATGCTAGAGAGTGTTACCTTTTATTTAACTTATCTGAAAAATGTTGTTTAAAGGTCTTCTAAAAACAGATTAAAATAAAAATAACTTATCTAAAACGTGCCTCGTCTATTAGTTATACTACTGAGTTTAACCCCGAATAAAAAAGTTACCAAGTAAGTAGGTGGTAGTAGTGTTACTAAAGAAATCTATTTTTTAATATACTTATCTAATAGACAGAATATGAGAAAAATTTGTCCAACTCCTTGTTTACCAAGTTACTTTTTCCGTAAGAATACCCACGGTAAGTGTTTCCTTATCTTAATGACCACCATTCGGAGGTAAATAGGTTCCTTTACCAATACGTAGACTACAAGAATAAAAAAGACTAATTATAATGCTCGTAAAATATTATTAAAGTAAAATTATCATAAAAAAAATACCAGGAGGATCACCACAAGGTCTTATAGCATTATTACTTCAATATTACTTCAATCATACATTGATAAATGACATAAAAGTAAGAATACTTTAATGTTGCAGAGCCAGAGCAGTTTCGATGACGTCACGTTAAATCGTTCACTCAAATACAACTGTCATGTCACACCTTTACATCATGTTGACACTGACGTGCGACAGTGATAACGCCATACAAAAATGTAGACGTCTCGTTCACACGCAGGAATATTTTTTAAGTTCATGGTACGAATTCGAACAATATTATTGTAACCTTGAAATAATAATGCTATGAAACATGATGGTTTTGTATTAGCTTGTGGTAGCCCAGCAGATAATAAAACCACAGATTATTATTATAATAGGTACTATACCTGTGGTAAAACCTCGACCAGCGAGCCCGGTATTGGAAAATAAGCACCAGGAGACTAGAAATACTGGAGAGGTGGTTTTGCTGTTATGAATATTTTATCAGACTACTGGCAAATATAAGGCCTGACTGAGTACCTAAGTCAACTTAGGTACTCAGTCAGGCCTTATATTTGGGACAGAAATTCCCAGTGGCCGTATTAGGCAGACTACTCGATAAAAAATACAAGGCACAGACCAAAATCTTGAATGTAAAATGATGTGAAGACAAAATCAAAGTGGGTCCGCGACCCACTTGCTCAGTTCACCTGGGTGGACCACGGGCACTTTTTCTTGCCCGTGGCCCACCTTAATTCACCTGGGTAGACGGCACACGACACGGCCACGGGAACATTTTATTGACCTTTTTTTATGAGAATGGATGACGTGCGAGCAAGTCGTTCACCTGATGTTAAGTGACACCGCCGCCCATAACAGTTGCAGTGTCAGTCGGAACTTTAAAATAATAGAGTTCCACGTGACACTGCACGTCATCCTGAGACATCACACTGTCTAGTAATCAGATTGCTACACTGTGTAATCAGGTCATAAAGTCTCATTTGCACAGTAATTTCACTAGCTACAATGCCCTTCAAACCGGAACACAGTAGTGCTTGCACACAAATGCTTGGCGGCAGAATAACTGGCAAAGCGGTGGTACCTACCTAGATGAACTTTGCAGAAAAGTCCTACCTAGTGACTTGACTTGATTCTCTGTGCATCATTCAACATTTGATGTTGACTAATTCTCAAAAAATACGTATACAGAGTAGTCATCGAGTAAATGGCAGGACGAGACGAGCCGAAGACCACACTTAGTCCTATGTCCATTAGGCATTACTAGATGATGATGATGATCTCTTCTAGTAAAATCGTTTAGTTAGAAAATGTGGTATTATATTCAGGGTCTCCACTATTAAGTTTAAGTTCTAGTCGGAGATATTAGAGTCTGAAATAAACCGACCGCGCCTTCCCGTACCGTAGTAAATATACGAATTACAGTGAAATATTAGTACTATTTATTTTCTAAGAGCTAATGGCAGGAAGGCACGTTTGAGTGCCCGCCTGGGTACCTAAAGAACTTACCCACCGTAAACTTACCTAGTTTAAAAGCGGGGAACCAAGCCAGTTGTGGTTTTACTGTTTTAAATGCCGAACGAATGAATGGTAGGTATTAGACTAAATGTTCTTGGTCACTAATAGTACTTAAATGATACTAAGTATGTAATGTAATGGAAAGAAGACTTTTAAATAAAATGAGTTCGAGGCAACCTTGGTTGAATGGTGTGAGAGAAAGACTGTAGTCCAAGTATTCATCATCATCATCATCATCATCATCATCAACAACAACAACAGCCTAAAGACGTCCACTGCTGAACATTAGGCCTCCCCCATAGAGCGCCAACTAGAGCGGCTCCCCTCTTGCATCCATTAGCTCCCTGCGGTTTTCACCAAATCGTGGGTCCACCTAGTAGGGGCCTGCCTACGCTTCCGGTTCGTGGTCGCCACTCCAGAACCTTTCTCTCCATCGGTTGTCAGTTCTACGAGTGATGTGGCATGCCCATTGCCATTTCGACTTGCTAATTCTAAGAGTTATATCGGTCACTTACTAATTATTCCGTGGCCTAATGATTTTTTAGAAATGCAGCGTGCCTTTTTTCAAAAAGTGCTCTCAAGCGGCCACCACCGACGGCAGAATAAACTACAAGGAGTTATTACATAGAAGTGATCCGTTCAAATTGGTATTCTTTGGGAGAGATCTATCAGACTATGATAGTATCGTAGTATCGTTATCTCGTATCTAGAAGTCAAGAGATGATGACTTACTAACTGTGGTGCACACTTTTTCTTACGACAAGGTCACACTAGCGTGATATGCTGATATGCCAATAACTATGGTCATAACTTGTGGCTATATTTTTATTTTATTATATTTTACACTCACTTTTACGTTCACTGTGGTACCACAGAACCTTATTACAACACAACAGTTGCGTAAGGTATTCTTCGAGGTCCTGAATAAATAGTGGGCATCTATCTTCAGCGGTCCGGTTTGTTTACTGACTGGAGTGTGATTGTCATTCCTTTTGTATTCCTTGAATAAGGGGTTTTGGAAGTTTAGGATACCTAAGTGTTTTGGGAATGATAATGGCGTAGCTGATTATTCGCATTCCCTCAGGAATTCTCAGTGATTATCAACAGCTGAAAGCGTCCACGCTGAACATATCATTATCTTATCATAGGGCCTCCCCCACAAAGCAGCACTTTGAGCAGCTGCCCGCCTGCATCCGCCAGCTCTCCGCAGTTTTGACCAGATCGCCGCTACACGCTAGTGAACGCCTGGTCTACGCTGTGTCTTCCGGCGACTTTAGTTTTCCTGCGAATCGTTTATTACGGATCTTATCCTGCAGGGAAATACTAAGCTGAGCTCTCTCCATAGCTAGTGGCGTGACCTTGAGCTTTGGAGAGTTCCCGATGTTCTAGGATAAAAGTTACTTATTTTTTTAACCCGGTAATATAAGCAAACCGTGTCCAAAAATTATAAAATATGTTTAGGCGTATTGGCGTGAAAGCCACATTGCAAGCACAAACGAACAAGTCGACGATATTTTTCTTTTGTAATTATATAAAGTATACGTACACACCAGATTGACGATTTGATGCAAACTTGGAAGTCAGATGGCATAAAAGTCATTACTTATCTCCTTATGCTAATTATGCAAAAGTTCATGGATGCTCTACTTTTAAGCAAATCCATTATATTATTATTCACGTTGCAGTCAGTTCTTGCTAAACAAGTTTCATTTCGCACAATTAACTTTGCATATTCAAGTGAAATGTGCTTGTTTGTTTATCTGTGAAAATAACGTGAACTGCTTTTATGAAATGAAAATAAACAGGGCTTAGACTAGAACAGCTATATAGACTGAGCTCTCGGAATTAGAAAGTGAAGCCACAACGAAGCAAAATGTACCGAATTACTTCAAAGGTTTAGTCGTAGAGGTTTTCTACAGAGCCATAGTTCAACATTATCATCGGCAATTTTGCGTTACATGCTGATTAGGCCTATTACTCATCAGGGTCGGGGAGGGGTTACCATAATCACGGTTGGTCTGCATCTTAATTCAGTTTTTACCAATGTACTCTGTGGCATCTTGGTTCATTGCAGTAGAGTAGATGCAGAACGAGAAAAATGCTCCTACCCATTTCCTGGATATTCCTTTAGCCAGGCCTTACTGTACCCACGAGAAAGGATGGGCTGGACCTATTTATACTAGAGAAACCACACTTTCTTACGCTGATACCACAAGGGTTAGAGTGAAAGTAAACTAAGTATAAATACAGAATAAAACAACAGATTAATTTGTAAAGGAAAAATTAGAATCACGAGCGGGGATTGAACCCGTATCCATCCATCCCTCAAGCCGGGACATGCTTTACTTAAGCTACCGTGACAAGTGGTCTCATGTCCGAATTTTTCCTTCACCTTTATAACCAACTTACGGGGTTGGTAGCGCCATCTATTGAGTGATTTAAGAATCATCCCAACCAGCATGGTCAAGTTACATCATGTTGATGTAACTTGACCATGCTGGATTAGTCAAACTACTAACGGAATCCTTAAGCAGTTGTTGGCGACGCGTCAATATCTAATAGTTTGCCCGACTTTAAAAGGAAGAGTCATGTATTATTTATTGTTAATTTTAAATTGTCATTGTCGAAGGCAGCGCGCGGGGTGCGTGCTGAGGTGAGGGGTAGCTAGCTACCCGCTTTTAAAACCAGTTAGTCGTCGTTTGCGCCACCTCCACGCACGACGCGCGTTGCCCGCTATAATATTTTGTTAAACCTACCTTACTTCCGGTCAATAATAAAACAAACAGTGAAAGTGCAATTTTGGATTTTTTAATTACTTTTGCTGCGTCGAGTGCTTCGTAGGCAACAGCGGTATTGTTCGCTGTGATTGAAACCTTACCTTTTTCCAAGAGCGTTCAAAGATCTACACAACGAACAAAACCGTAACAAGATCGCCAACCACTTTTACATGCTATTACGTACGTTCAACTATTGTATTTGATTAGGAATCTGCATCCATCGAGTGAGGTATGACTTCAATTTGCTTTGGAAATACTAAGGAAAATAATAACTGTGTAATGCAGTTCGCGATTCAAATTGCATGATGAAATAGATTTTGAGGATAACTTGTCATACGTCACACTATTACACTACATGTAACCCTCACACTAAGTGTTCCCTCTTCACGCTGCAACAAACAGCTGGGGGCATACCAATATATATATAGCATTTTACTTCAATCATACATTGAAAAATTACATAAAAGTAAGAATACTGTAATGTTGTTGACGCAGAGTAGTTTTGATGACGTCACCTTAAATCGTTCACTCAAATACGTGTTGACACCGACGTGCAACAGTGATAACGCTATATAAAATGTAGACGTCTTGTTCTCACGCAAGAATACTTTATAAGTTCATGGTACGAATTCGAACAATATTATTGTAACCTTGAAGCATTACTGTCACGAACCATGATGGTTTTGTATTAGTTTGTGGTAAGGCCCCTATACGAGAGATACCTTATATTTTTATACGCAGTTGAAACCGTGGGGCGCAGCTAGTGTACCTACCATAAATACTGCTAGCAATCTTTAACTTCTGTTAATATAAAAATTTATGCTATGAGATGCAAAGCTCGATTTCTTGGTCCATTATCGATCGGAGAAATTCGATTTGAATTGTTAATTTTAAACACACATGATCCTTGTTCTGTCGAGAGTTCGTTGTTTCAGTCAGCGAGGGCTGTATCAATATTAGGGAAGGCTAATTGGTTATTTGAAAGGCCTACCAGAATTTAAAAATGGCTACTTTTAGCACATGTTTTATGATAAAATATCTGGTAAAAGTAATCACTTTCATGTGACAATTTATCGTATAATATACCATTTATAATCATCATCATCAGCAACAGCCTAAAGCTTCGTACTGCCAATTTAACAAGCCTAATCGTCTCGACCAAGGAAACGTTGGGACGACATATTTAGAGAAAGGGGAGGACCACACGAACAGGCTGGCTAGGGACAGTGACGAGTGGAGGAGGGTGGGGGAGGCCTATGCCGATGAGGCGACTACCATAATAAAACACTTAACTATTTTGGAAAACTAGTAAATAATAAATATGATTTAATTAACAATAACAATACTTAAATATTAATAATAATAAAATATAATATTATGTAAACAAAAATGAAAAATGTAATATCCCTAAGGTTATGTCATGTTTTAGAAATGGTTGGAATAAAAGGCTATTTTATTTTTTATTTTTTTTATTTATTTTATAATCGTCTCACTCCTGGGGGCGTACTACAAACTAATACAAAACCATCATTCTTCATGACAGTAATGTTTCAAGGTTACGATAATATTGTTCGGATTCGTACCATGAACTAATAAAGCATACCTGCATGCCCACATTTTTATATAGCGTTATCACTGTCGCACGTCGGTGTCAACATAATGTATTTGTAGGAACGATTTTACGTGACGTCATCAAACTGTTCTGCCTTTGCAACATTACAGTATTCTTACTTTTATGACATTTTTCAATGTAAGATTGAAGTTATAATGCTATAAGAGGGTGTGGTAGGTCCCCTGGCCTTCTTTCACACACACACACTCACACCCCCTACATACATTCGCACACAAAGAAAGAAAGCAAGTGAGAGAAAGACAGAGAGAGTACTGGCCATTTGACGAATCTGTGAATATTAATGCTGTAATTACTCTGAGGGTGGACGATACGATATCCTCGAATTTTATAAACCATTACTCAACTGTTATTGGCACCATATTCATGCACTTTTAATTATCTATCTATCATTATGCAAAGAGAGATCCGAACGTTTAAAACAGACCGGATTCACTTTGTTTTGTAAGAACTAATTTAATTTATTGTACAATTGATTTTGAAGTTGTGCAAATGCCTGAGCTAATCTCAAAGACAAAGCAGTAAGCCCCGACAACACAAACAAATAAACTGGCAAGCGCAAAATACGCTAATCAGTCGCGATTGTTGAAATTTAAAATTAACTTTTGCCCCAAGAGAAAATATTCCTAACAATTCTCCGGCGGCAAAACAACAAAGGGATTAAAAAAGTTTCAGTCGCCAACGCTAAGCCGTCACCTTGAAACAAAGAATGCAAGGTTCAAAATTGAAGAGCAGTAGCTAAACAATTTACCTGTTTTTTTATGGCTACTAAGTTTTAGAGAGGTGTACCAAGGAAAGCGGCTTTTCCTTCTGTTGACATGAACTTGCAAGTTTCATGAGCTGTATAGCCATAAGCTTCAGTTATAATGGTCCTTTCGTTTAATACAAGAATTTATATTAAGAAGGTTAGTTATTAAAGAACGTTATTTTAGTATTAGCGTTGTTTTACAGTGAAGTTTTAAACCTTATAATTACTTTTTAACGCGTTCAAATGAACTCCTAAATTACTTTAGGTTTTCATTTGAACGCGTTAAAAAGTAATACACGATGCGATACACTTGAATTATAGTATCATCATCATCATTAACAGCCTGAACAAAGGTCTTCCTCAGAGAGCGCCACCTAGAGTGGCTGCTCGCCTCCTGCATCCATCGGCTCCCCGCGGCTTTCACCAGGTCGTCGGTCCACTTAGTGGGGCTGGCCTACGCTGCGTCTTTCAGTTCATGGTTGCTACTCGAGAACCTTTCTTCCCCATCGGTTGTCAGTTCTACGAGCGATGTGGCCTGCCCATTGCCATTTCAACTTGCTAATCCTAAGAGCTACATCGGTCACTTTCTCCTGCGGATCTCCTCATTTCGGATCTTATGTCGCAGGGAAACACCGAGCATTGCTCTCTCCATAGCTCGTTGCGCGACTTTTAGCTTAGTAATGAGGCCAACAGTTAGAGACCACGTATCACACAATTATAGTATCACTTTTGGTTAATAAGGCCTCAAATAAGATATGAAACTGAATGGCCACCATAAATAATAATTGCAATCAATTCTAGGTCTGCGAGTTATAGTAGTTGATTGACCTCGTTTCATTTGTTTCTATATTATTCGAAATAGAACACTTCGTTCGAAGTTGTCGAGTGAATGTTTACTCCAATCATAATGTTGAAATGGTAATGTTTAAAAGGTAATGTAAGTAACATATTTATACTGTCTGCACTAAATAAGAAAATCAACCCCGAACGCAGGTCACAAAAATGGAAAAAGCAGAAATATTAAGTAAAGTTGTAAATTCAAATAAGTATGGTTTACGCCTCACACAGGACTTAAGCGGGCTAATAACTTTAGATATTTATAACCTTGACCCTTCGACGGAGTTAAAAAAATCGCGTGTATTTAAGAAACACTGAATTTTAATATTTTTCTCAGTAATCCAATCCTTTTTGCACCATACTTACCACAGGTTCCCATTACGAAATAATCTTCAAAAGACAGGTTACGTCAGAACGTGAGCAATTTATGTGAAGTAAGCTTACTGCGATCAACTTGTAGATAGCTGTGCCAAGGGAAATCAAGGAATAGTGCAAAGTTATCCGACAAACAAAATTTTAATGAACACTTATGTTAGCGATAAAAGCCTCTCGGAATCCGTAACTTAATCTATTAATAATGAAAGTTATTTACGGATAAGGAAAATGACAGAAATTTGTCAACAAGTTAAAACAGCTTTTGATTATGTTTAAGTGCTTTGAGTGTTTTAATTAAGCTTTAATGAAGCAAAAGAGCTTGAAGATATATTTATTCAATTTTAATTAACTTAAGTATGAATCACCATTGAGTTTTTATTTGAACAAAGTTAATCTTGCCCCGTGTAAAGGGCACAGCTCATTACACCGCCCCGACTGACCCGCACCGCCTCGCCTCGAGCAGTTAGTATTCTTCATATTAACTTGTATGTGTATGCGCACATCACATCAAATCCGTATCGTCACCACATCGCCTTGCTCGAAAGCTGTTCACACCCAGACGGCGAGTGGATCACTCGGTGACAATTCGCTTTGATCACGCGACGTTCACAAGTAACACCGCGTCGTCACCCGTGGACTACCGTGGAGCGTCCGGGCAGTGCTTTAGGTGCCGGGGCGGTGTAATGAGCTGCGACCTTAAGCCCGGTGTGCAAATAGGCCCTTATCTTTTCCTGCAGGTGTCGTTAGAGTGGGAAAAGAGAATATCCAAAGTATTGACAGCAGTATTTTCCTCAGTACATTATTATCTTATAGTAGTGACTTTGGCCTTTAAAATGGTGTTTTATGAGGTTGGCCTATGTTCAGCAGTAGACTTCTTCCTGGTGATGATATAATTATGATGATCTTATACGTCTTAAAAATAAGTATATGACAAGTAATCCAAGCAAAAGCTATGACATACGGTTTAGGAAACATAAATTCATACTATTTACCAAAGCATTTCGGCTAAGCCGTGGTGCCGTAAGCTCATGATGTATTCAACGCAAGCAATGGATGGGAAGCGATAAATTCTAGCGACATGTGCGGTTGCTTTTATTTATTTAATAGAATCTTCATATTTGCCTGAAACATGGTTATTTAAAATTTAAATATGGTTGGCATGTTGCGTCGCGTGACATTTTCTTTTATTAAATTAAGCGGAAAAAACCATATCAGGAAAATGTGTTGTGAAACGAGGTAAACATTCCCTTGTGTTTGGGAATTATGGCTCTTATATACATGTACGTTAAGAATGTATGTTAAGTATGACAAATTTATCGGTTTTTTAATGGCAAGTTATAAGTTATTATAGTTGTCCAGTCAGCTACCTAACCGGTACATTATACCTACGTAATACGGAGTGAGTGAGGACACAAAACATGTGGGGGGTCACCACAAGGTCTTATAGCATTATTACTTCAATATTACTTCAATCATACATTGACGAATGACATAAAAGTAAGAATACTTTAATGTTACAGAGCCAGAGCAGTTTTGATGACGACACGTTAAATCGTTCACTCAAATACAACTGTCATGTCATACCTTTACATCATGTTGACACTGACGTGCGACAGTGATAATGCCATATAAAAATGTAGACGTCTCTTTCACATGCGGGAATACTTTATAAGTTCATGGTACAAATTCGAACAACATTATTGTAACCTTGAAATAATAATGCCATGAAACATGATGGTTTTGTATTAGCTTGTGGTAGCCCAGCAGTGCAATTTTGGGCAAGTCAAGAATTCGCAATCCAAAATTATTTATCACTCTGCGACTGCTATGAGCAACGGAAACACAAAGGCAACGTTATCTTATTTAGTCATCTGCATACTTTTGACATTCTCATAAAATACACGAACCATGACGCTTAACATCAAGTGAACTACTAGCTCGTCGAATCATTTCATTAACAAACAATTTAGTACTTAGACTAAACAGAAGATTTGACAAAGAATTTGAAAGATTTTTAAACATTCTTTAATTTCATGCTACAGAACTACGTATGACATTATTATCTGCTCTATAATGACGAATTTTCTAAAAAATTTTTAACATGCTTTTTAACAACGTAGAACGGAAGACATCAGCATATGATACTCTTGTAATAGAAACCAGACGATCGGATAACATTGAAACGCTCTTGAGTAGTCTGAAACCTACCTTTGCTACTCGACACTGTTCAATGATTGCAATAATATAGACGTGCGTTGCGTCTAGGTAAAACCGCGGGAGCTGATAGACGCAAGAGGCAACCTGCCGCTTAAAATGGCACTCTGTGACGCTCTATGAGAGAGGCCTGTGGTCAGCAGTGGAGGTCTTCAGGCTGTTGATAGTGAAGATGAAATACTCTATACTTGTAGTAAACCATTGATCAACGGTGTAATCCACTATGCTGGTGGAAGTGTGAATTACCACTTCCTTGAGCGATGTCAGCTATGGCTAACTAATACGACATGAAGGGCTTTCTGAAACCTACGACACAAGATTATTCTTAGTGTAGGTTAAGCACGACATAAAGTGTGCGATAATACAAGTCATAGCTATGTCTCAGTAACATATATGATTGTATATTTTTATAAAATAAATTATGTTTATGTTTATTGTTGAGAGAGACATCCACAGAATTCGCCCAATCTCAGCCGCTCAAGTTGGCGCTCTATGGCGGAGGCCTATGCTTAGCAGTGGACGTCTTCGGGTTGATGATGATGATGATGATGATGATGATGATGATGATGATGATGATGATGATATTTCTCATCAGGCTCTCAAATTTTGAAATTTTTGAACTGACCAGTTTCTTGACGATGTTTTTTTCATCGTCGAAAGTACTTTTCGTATGTTTCCACCATATGAAGTAGGTATATTGAAAAATACAACGTGCTTTCTAAACAATTTGTGGCTCACACAGATGCAGGTCACGTTCCGAACTGGGAGAGCACGGTCCAAATTCCTAGAAACTTGTTCAATTTCCTAGAAGTGAATTCTTGAAAACAAGATTGTTTAAAGTGGTTCGGTAAATTGGGAAAAGGTTGATTTAATTATTGAGGATTAAGTTTTATTTACATTAAACGCAGTCTTGAACTTAGTTTAAATGTAGTATCAAACTTAGTTTAAATGCAGTTTTAAACTTATAGACGTTTATGTCTAGTTGATTTCCGGACAAAGGTTATAAATGCCCCCAGAAGAGCTCTTGGTGACACACTGGACCTTACGATGGCGATGGTATACAGATACTATTATAATAGGCAAAGAGAGTAGATTTTTAACAGGACTGACTTTACTAAAATCTTTAGGCACGTACCATCACATACCTAAAATGTCACCATCATCATCACATCACCATCATCAACAGCTTGAAGTAGTCCACTACTGAACATAGGCCTCCCGCAGAGAGCGCCTTTTTTGAGCGGTTGCTAGCCTCTTGCTCCCATAGGCTCCCCACTGTTTTCACCAGACCATCGGTCCACTGGGGGTCCGGCCTACGCTGCGGCTCCCTAAACTATCAATTGTGAAATTGTTCTCCTAATGAGTCTTATCCCAATTCACCACGATCACTGAATGAATAATAAATAGTACTACCAAATTGTGGTACTAAATATACCATCGCAATAAATTCAGATTAACCAAATCTTTGTTTCTGGCCTGTGAACTAATTCTTTGTAGATATTTAAAGTAATTACAGAGGTAGAGATAGAAAAGAGGTTAAAAGTGAATTCGCTCGGTTTAAATTTAAATGTAGAAGAAATTCCCAGTTGCTCAGGAAATTGTGAGTACAAGCTCGAAATGAGTATTGGTTTAAGAGTGGTCTGCTCTGAGAGATTCCGTTTTATCTTGTTTTTTCAGTTTGCGAGGTTTCGAGCATCCGTCTCTTTTTGTTTTTTGCAGTTTTGTATTTTCTGGCTTTTTCTTATCAGATTTAAAATTACGGTTAAAAGGTTTAAAAAGTTAAAAATGATAAGCGGTTAAAGCCCATTATTATACCATTATGTCATTTATTTCTTTCGAGTGTTCATCATCATCAGCCCGTAGATGTCTACTGCTGAACATAGGCCTCCCCCAGAGAACGCCACTTTAAGCGGCTGCTCGCCTCCTGCATCCATCGGCTCCCCGCGGTTTTCACCAGGTTTCCAGCTTTCGAGTGTTATTGAAGTTTAAAATCTTTTATCCTTTGTTTATTCGCTTTTCTCCACTAAACTTTTTTCTAACTCACAATTTTTTCCTCCTATCCGTTATTTATTTATTTAATTCTTTATGCACAAAATATGTACAAAGGTGGACTTAATGCTAACAGCATTTTCTACCAGTCAACCAAGGTGTGAAGAAAAGGAAGTAGATTAGGCGTGCACAAACGGATATGAGCAAAATTGCAGATCATACTAAATATAAATAATATACTTAAAGTATTAACTATTAAGATACAAGACAGTATATACATATAATTTTATGAATTTAATAAAATACTGACTAAAATAACCAGTAATGTATAATTGAATAACTAATAATATAAGTAAATGTTCTTTTACCTGGCGTTTAAAACTGTTCCGTTCAGCCAGGTAGGGGAGATGGTGGGGCAAGTTTTATAAATCAAGACATTAATCATCGGCTTCTCCCCATATACACCTTTCATAATTTCTTAAATGGCAACACTGTTATCGACATCGAAAAATAGTTACGTTGCAAAAAAGTAACGAAAGGTCAGTCAATTAGCACTGATCAAAAGTCGCACGTCCATTGTCCCCTCCAATATATCACGATAACGGCAAATGGCAGCCTTTTGTGCCTTATCGGCCTCAAACTTCTAACAAGCCCTTCTATTATAGGCGAAACGATAAATGATTTTTTTCGATTACGTTACTACGGGGCTACGCCGTAGCGTCGGTTTCGTAGCGTATGCTACGGCGTAATTTGGCGTAGGGCTGACGTAGCTTCACTTTTACACAGTAATTGGATTTTGGTGCGATTAAGCAATAAGACATTTTTTTTGGTGAAATCCTAAAAACCGAGTTAGATTAATTGATTTTCGATTGAGTACTTACGTGTCTTTTATTTGATAGGCAAAGTCAAAACTACATATTCTCGTGCTCTTTTTAATCAAGTAGGAAATTAAAAAAAAAAAACTATGTAGGCCTCCTGTAGAAACTTTAAAAGCTTATTACTTCGTGATTTATTTATCGGTTTTGCTTATTTTTTCAATTATTGCATTCATTTTTGATCTTATTTATAAAAGTAATATTTACTTGTTCATTTTTAATAGTAGTCATCATGCCTATTGAGTACAATACAATTAACAGAGAAGACTAACAAAAAATAAAAACATTTAAAAATTATAAATAATAATATGCTAAAGTAAACTTCACGATTAATTTACGGTGTTCAAATTGAACAATGTTTCGAAACAATCGTTACGAAACCGTTAATGAACGTACAATTTACGGCCAGCACCGATGACGTTGAGTCCTAATAAATTATGCAAGCAATTGGAATGTTTCACAAAATTACAGTTTGAAATCGTTTCCATAATAATAGGAGAATAGAATATAGTATAATTTAATATAACTTAAAACTTGGAATGAAGACAATAGGCCTCATTTTAAAGGCAGTAGGTATTTAAAATTCTTTTAAAATATATCCGTCTCTTACATATCAGTCTATTTGACAAGAACAGCAACAGTTTTAGGAGTTTTAGATCTGTCAACTAAAACCTTTAAAATTGGACCAGGAGTTTTGGCGGGAACGCGGAAAAGTTCACGTCGTTGCATTGTATTACTTTATTCTATTCTGCTATTTACTTAGGAATATATCTATTTATTTTTATTGATATAAGTATAATATGTATACTTATATGTATTATGTCTATTATGAATAGGTATGTATTACGTTTATGCATAGTTTTTATTATGATGTTTATTGTATATTATTGTATAGTATGTACGTTTATGAACAGCTTTTTGGGGAAACCACCGTCCATATATTTTTGCGTCATTCCTTTCCATGCATGGTTGTCTGGAAGAGATCGCTTTGAGCGATAAGACCGCCAATTGTAACACTTCGGTTAAATTTGTACTTTTGTTTATAATTTGTGTGTTTCAATAAAGAGTTTATCTATCTATCTATCTATTTTTCAAAACATTTGCTTTTTCCAGTGTTAATCTTAAAATTGGTGGCGTTTTACGCATTAAGTGCTGAATTACGAACATGAGTGAGGGCAAGCGATATAATGTGAGAAACGTGATTTTTTGTGTTGCTTCCAAAACTCCATAGAAGCTTGTAGTAAAGTTGCCACCACTTTGCTGGAGCATGAATTAGACTGGTCTATGACTACCTGACTTAGACTGGACTATGACTATGACTAGGGCATGACTTTACGTGAAATATTTTATAACACGATAAAAATATAATACTTGACACTGGCTAAATACACTATGTGTGGAGCCAAAATATGAGAAAAAAAAACAGCAATCAAGCTACGGCCGTATAAGAACGTTGGAAGAGGAATATGGAGGGAGAAAGGAAAGTCGGGACTCTTCTTCATAAAAGCTATTATTTCCTCTACTAGAATTTAAGTAATTATTTTAATGTCTAATGTGTTGTATAAACAGCTCAGAAGTAGAATAATTAAATAAGTCAGGAATTGGTCATTTCATGACATGACACTTTCAATTTAGCAACGAAGATAATACAACAGATACTTCAGAGTAATTGCCGTGAGCGTCGCCGAGAACAGAATGCTCGTCACAGAGTACATTGGTAAATGCTCGTCTCACTCAAATGGAACTATATTAATACTGAATCACTGGGGCATTCCGTTAGAATGACGCAGTGGGAGAGCGGTATTAGTCGTTAAACAACTGTTTATTGGATTTAATTTGAAAATAATTTAGAAGAAGTGTGAAAATATGACAGTCACCCAAAATATGGCTAACAGTTGTAAGTATGATAATATTGGGTGTTTTTTTTTATCGGAAAGAATGACGTGACGAGCCAGTCGTCACCTGATGTTAAGCAATATGGCCGTCCATAACAATTGCAGTGTCACTAGAAACATGGAAACAATAAAGTTTTGCATGACACTGCACTGCGCACGTCATCCTGAGACGCCACACAGTTTAGTAATCAGGTCACTAGACTGTGAGATCAGGTCATAAATTCTCATTTGCCCAGTAATTTCACTAGCTACAATGGCCTTCAAACCGGAACATAGCAGTGCCTACACACTACTGCTTGGCAGCACAATAAATGGCAAAGCCAACCTAGATGAACTTTGCAGAAAAGTCCTACTACCTTGTAAAATAAAAATAGTAGATTTTGTGAAATAAATATATAAAGAAAAATTAATGCCTTGTACTGAAGTTGGTTGGATCCTAATTTCACGCCAAATTTTGGGATGACGTATACATTCAATTCATTTGGATACGTCTAAGTAAACTATCACAAATTTGAAAAAAGAAGTTAAAAACCCGGTCTGCTGGGCTACCACAAGCTAATACAAAACCATCATGTTTCATTATTATTTCAAGGTTACAATAACATTGTTCGAATTCGTACCATAAACTTATAAAGTTTCCTGCGTGTGAACGAAACGTCTACATTTTTATATGGCGTTATCACTGTCAACATGATGTAAAGGTCTCACATGACAGTTTAAAAGGTGAACGATTTAACGTGACGTAATCGAATCTCCTCTGCCTCTGCAACATTGCAGTATTCTTACTTAATTTTTGAATGCAATGATGAAGTAATAATGCTATAAGAGGTTGTGGTAGGCGCCCTGAAGCTTCAATTTCACCTCTAAAAAGAACGGCTTCATTATTTAAATATTTACAACATCGCAGACCTAATACAAGCTCATATTGGACTAGCTATTTTAATCACCTAGATTCATTTACCTAAAGGCCAATCCAATCAGCTAGCTATCGATCGCATCTGGTCGTCCCATATTAGTAACCAACCTGTGCCTACACATTTGTACGTAGAGTTTGTTTAACTGAGTGTATTAACTCATCACAGGAAAAAGGTAATGCACTTCCATTCATCTTCATCATCAGCCTCAAGAAGTTCACTGCTGAATATAGGCCTCCCCAGAGCGCTACTTTGAGCGGCTGCTTGCCTCTTGCATTCATCGGCTCCCTACGGTTCTGATCAGGTCGTCGGTCCACCTAGTGGAGGGCCGGCCTACGCTGCATCTTCCGGTTCGTAGTCGCCACTCGAGAACCTTTCTGCCCCATCGGTTGTCAGTTCTACGAGCGATGTGGCCAGCCCATTGCCATTTCAACTATGCTTAATTTGGGCCTAGATGGCGCTGTGTAAAATCCACCCCGTCGTCGCCGCCCAAGACACGTCTTGAGCGACCCGGAAGATCCTATAGCAGCCGTTGTTTCGGCTGCGCTAGGATCACCGGACCAGTCTAGCCCTTCTGGCTCAGGTACCGATTTCGGCACCGGTATAGGATACCAGCGTAACAATATCAGACACCGACCCCACCGGCGAGGTCGACGTACCCCCCGTAGGTTAGTTAGAATGGTCGCGACTTTCCATAGGGTCCACTCCTCCAGCGGACGTAGCCTTCTCGATCCTCTTATCCCGGCAACAGCCCAAGCCGAGGCTCGCACCCCAGGGGTGCCCTTGAGCTAGTTGCCCTCCACTTTTGTCGGCTGGGTGCCTTAAGCGCCTGCCCTCCCGCCCGTTGACGCTGTAAAGGTCGTCAGAGACCAACAGCATTAGCCCGTTCAAAAAAAAAGCGCTGTGTGAAATGTCTACATATATTTATTTATATATTTACTTAAGCATTATTAATTATTACTACAAAAGGCTATCAAATACAACCAAAAACAAAACATTTCCTTAGCGGTAAAATGTAAATGTTCAGCTACATAAGCAAAACACATTAAAAACAAGCAGAAACCAAGTATGCGACACTTTCTCGCATTTTGCAGAATCCAGTAAATTTTCACCAACACGTAAAGCCTCTTAATTTCACTTTTACAATAATGCTATTTGTCAAAGTCAGTGGAAAATGCTCATGAATATATTTTCTGAGCAAACGTTGGTATTTCCTTGTATCATCGTCGGTAAGAAATAAAAAATTCAGATTTTTCTCCAGCCCACATGATAAGATTCATGAAGAGACAATGCTTTATTCTATTGCTCTTTACGTCCAAAGTATTCTGTAGCCTCTGTGGTGTGGTGGTTGAGCAGTCGCATCATCAACCCAGAAACGGCGGGTTCGATTCCCGTGATCGGACAAGGATTTGTGCACAGGGAAAAGTGTTAATCTTTGTTGTGTCTGGGTGGTCTTCGTAGTTCCTAGATCCCTAGATACAAGTTCTAGTTAGGGTCCAGGATCTATGTTTGTGATCGTTGGACATGATGTATTTATTTATTTTATTCTTTTATTCCGTATCCTGCGGATAATGTTCTATTTAAAGATCCTATTTTGACCTCATCATCATCATCATCATTATCATCAGCCCGTAGATGTCCACTGCTGAAAATAGGCCTCTCCCAGAGAGCGCCACTATGACCGGTTGCTCGCCTCCTGCATCCATCGGCTTCCCGCGGTTTTCACCAGGTCGTCAGTCCATCTAGTAGGTGGTCTGCCTACGCTGCGCCTTCCGGTTCGTAGTCGCCACTCGAGAACCTTTCTTCCCCATCGGTTGTCAGTTCTGCGAGTGATGTGGTCTGCCCAATGCCATTTCAACTTGCTAACTTTAAGGGCTATATCGGTCACTATCGGTATTTTGACCTCGGTATAGTACAATCTATGTGTGTGGATAATATTGCAGTAATCTTTTCTATTAAAATCTTAAATTTTAGTTTTTTTTTTTGTTTATGGAATAAAATCATTACTCAAGTCCTTTGATATTTGAATTTGTGTTGAATAGAATAAAATTGCACACCAAATTGAATACATCATTACCATAACGATGGATGCAGGAGGCGAGCAGCCGCTCTAAGTGGCGCTCCCGGGGGAGGCCTATGTAGGCCAGCAATGGACGTCTTCAGGCTGTTAATGATGATGATGATGATTACCATAACTGGCAGTCTTATCGTTGTGGACAAAGGCCAACTTTTACTTATTGTAATGTCCTGATTTTTTGGAGTTTAATATAGTGACACAAATGCCTGGTCTTTTAGTAACCAATATGGAGAATGTCTCCTCGTCTAAATTTTCATGTGTGGCTGAGTTTATACGATCCACTCAACAAGTGTAATGGTTACGGTTGGCGTGGGTGTATATGTCTATTGTTATGTGTGCTGGGGTGTATTTGTGTATGTTTACGTTACTAGCCGACAAAGTAATGAAAATGATTTCTTTTCATGCAAAAAAGGTAAAGTATTCTTTTTAAATAATATAAATCGGACAATTTAATAATTTGCTACTACTAACTACAGGCTTACCACAAACTAATACAAAACCATCATGGTTCGTGACAGTAATGCTTCAAGGTTACAATAATATTGTTCGAATTCGTACCATGAACCTATAAAGTATTCCGGCGCGAGAACGAGACGTCTACATTTTTATATAGCGTTATCACTGTCGCACGTCGGTGTCAACATGATTAACGGTATGACATGACAGTTGTATTTAGATGAACGATTTAACGTGACGTCATCAAAACTGCTCTGCGTCAACAAAATTACAATATTATTACTTTTATGTCAATTTTCAAAGTATGATTGAAGTAATAATGCTATAAGATGTTGTGGTGAACTCCTGGAGAACAATTTAAGTGATGTAATTCATTAAGTGAGTTTTAAGATAAGTTTGAACTTTGAAGTGTTGAAGGGCTAAATATTTAACAAAATAACTCAACGCCTTAAGCATCTAAATATCTTAAGCCATTAAGCAATGACCTAAGTTATTAAGCCAAGTCTCAAGTAATCAGCGTGGCAGTAAATACTAATCCAATTTGAGTTAATTTTGAAATTGGTATTTATAAATATTAAATGAACAAGGGGCGTCTATATTTATAAATTGCTTGTGAGTTTATTACAAGTCTGCTGTCTAAATTTAACAGAATTTGTCTAGACTTTCTAAAAAGTCTATTCTAAATAGAATTAAATTTTCTAGAGAAGTTTTCGCTAAACAGCGCAAATATTTGCCACTTAAATTGAGAATTATTTATATTGTGAAACTTCCATGCGATATTAGACCTCACTTTGTAAGACACATGTTCAGTTTCTAAGATTTATTTATTGTATTTCCATCATTTGTGTAATTTTGAATAAATATTTTATTATTATTTATTTATTTATTATTTATATCAAAGATGCCAGAAGACTTTCGAAATAAGATTGGGTTGACAAGTTTATAATGTGTTTTAGCCCCTAACCGAACAGTGGGGTGTCTAAGGTTAAAAAGTGTGTTTGATGTTTGTGTTGTGTTGACATTGTAATTTCCCAATGGATAAAAAAATTTGAGTTATATTTGTTTGAAAAGTCTTTTGGTCAGGAATGCTCTTGCATAGATTTCATAATGTTAATCACCAATGCTATGGATATTAATTGCAAAAAAAAAAATCAATTTACAATCCACTACTGCGTAAATGCCTTGTTTTTTTAAATTACTGTGTCTCTTATTTGTTAGATTTAAAATAGAAATTACGTATTAATGACTCCTTAAATTTTTGAAGGTCGTTTCACAAACGTTGCTGTTTATCAAGCCAAAGTACACACATGTCTGCTAGATATTATAACAAGCCCTTGAAAGTCTTCGCAATGTTCGAGCCTCAGACAAGAACAAGAGCCTAGAAGACGCAGTTTTAACTGAAAAGTGTACTTAATAATTAATTAGACAGCCGGTAATTTATAGATAGATAGAAAATGCTTTATTGCACAATCAACAAAAATGTAGGTACATAGGCGAACTTAATGCTAGAGAGCATTATCTTCCAGTTAACCTTGGTGTAACTTAAAAAATTTACAGTACAACGCAGCTTACAATTGCATATTGCACAATGTCTAAAATCAAATACTTTATATATATTGTACTTATATATTTTTATATACTATACTTAAATAAAAACTAGGATTAATACTAAATATACTTATACTCGTATATACTTTACTACTATACACTAATCTCTATCAGAAATATCAATAATACAATTACGTATATATATAAATATTATATATTTTATACTATATATTTATCAATGTGAAAAAGAATTCAAATTCAGTTAATAATACCCACATAATATATTCACTAATCTGTCCCCACCCTAAGACAATAGTACGTAGGTATATTCGCTTAGACTTAGAATGTGTTTGTTGTAGACGTCTTGCTGCTTGATAATATAACGTAACGAGCTCAATGGCTTACATAAAAATGTAACACTTTTTTAGCTTCACTTTATAGTTTCGATAGGGTAATCTGTAGGTAGGCCTATTCTAAAGAATAGGCTAATCAGACCGTAATTCAATTGTGCATGTTCTGAATTTTGGTCTGTATACATTTTAGTCTTTCTCCTTTTTAGTCTTTTAGAGTTTTATTCTTACTGTCTTATAGTTTTACTGGCTTTTAAACTTTCTGCTATTTAGACATTCTGCATTGTAGTCAATCTGCCCTGGTAGGCTCTTTGCTTTTTAGGCATTTTGACCATAAAGGGTTGTAAAGTCATAACTCTGCTGCTCGATAATAGGTACAACAGTATTAACAGTATAGTAGTGTATTAGTAGTAGTAGTGGCATTCTTTTTGGCTTCACCTTCACTTTATAGCTATCATTCATATTATTTTACTAGTCTGAGGTTGGAGCTTCGATAGCAGCTTGGTTTAAACAAACAGGCTGATTCGATAATCCTGAGCCTTCGTTAGGAAATCTCAACGTTAAATATTTGCGCTTTTCACTTCCATCGGGCACAATTAATGTCATAACGTTTTTGGAGGATTAAAACATTGTTCTAAAACTATGGAGAAGCCTAAAAGCTGGGATTACTCCGAATAAAAATATTTCTACTCAATCAATTTCACTGCAACTGTTATGGACGGCTATGTCGTTTAACATCAGGTGAACGACTAGCTAGTCACGTCATCCATTGTCTTAAAAAAAATCAAGATTTGACTTCCTATAGACAAGTTGTATCAGAGAAAATTCGTTGTGTCATTGACCAACCCGCACTTGGCCAGCGTGATGGCTTCTCCATGTGAAACACAGTCGGTGTCTGTATGGAGACGTATTGGGCTGATGACGAAGTGACTTTAACTCATGTCTAGAAAGATCTGTAAAATATTTTAAGTCGTTTCATTTTCTAAAGGTATTAGTCGCTCTACTCCACTATTGTGCCGCGCATTGTCTGCCAAGAAAAATATATTATAGTGTATGTTTTAGTCATTACTAATCCATCACACCCACAAAAGGCTTTCTGTTTTCCTTTAATACCACATGCAAACAACTGTACAGTATACATAGTTCGCCTGAATTTCATAATAAACGGCTAAGTGCGAGTCCGACTCACGCACTAAGGGTTCCGTACCATTATATATAAAAATGAGCAAAATTCATGTTTGTTGTATAGGAGCTACCTTAAATATTTATTTTAATCTGCTTTTTAATATTTAGAATAGAATAGAATAACATTTATTCAATACTTGCTTAAAGTACAGGGTACATAACATGTTGATCTGACACAATTTTAACTGCCTTAGGCCCTTCGCACACGAGTCGTAAGCGTAGTTGTATCGTAAGCGTATCGTCACGAGGCAACGCGTACGAGACTTGCAGTGTTCTACACGCGACTCGTCGAGTAAACGTATCGTTTATTTTTTATGATATTTCTGGTCAAACTTTTTTTTTTTACGAATTCAGTCACTTTTACAGTCATGTCGAAATTAAAAGTCACAAAAATATGTAAAAAGTTACAAAAACTAAAATTCAGTTGAAGTTTTAAAGAAATTTATATTTTTTACGCTTGCTTTTTTACGCCAGTACGCTACGCCTATCATAATGACCGTGAACATCTCCTACGGTTCGCTGCCGCGCCGCTTCGTAAGCGGACTTGTTCGAACATGTACGCGCTCATATTGCTCTCGTTGTGCGCGCGTAATACGATACGCCTAGGATACAACGCCGTGAGCGAAGGGCCTTCTTTCACGGTTCATGAGATACAGCCTGGTGACAGACGGGCATACAGACAGTCAAACAGACAGACAGACTCACGGACAGCGAAGCCATAGTAATAGGGTTCGTTTTAAGCTTTAGGTACGGGACCCTAAAATGTAGCATGGTTCCGACATGTAACATGACAGGAGAGTGACGGCACAAACTATGTAAATAAAGATGCAATCAGCTTTATTACTGCAGTATTCCGCTCTTATGCTAAAGGAGTAAGGTCCAGAGTTTGGTGACAAACTTATTGTTCGTAAAAGTCGTTCTAAGAACTTGTTAGACCTTGTTTACTGCGGTGCGAAGGAATACCAACTTTTTCCAGAAGTGAATAAGGATCACATTTGTTACAATTTTTTTTTTTTTTTTTATAATTTACAATCGATTGATTATATCTACTTCTAATTTTACTGTTAATCCAAAAGAATATCCCTACATATAATAAATGTGTAATTCTGATGCGCTACGGAACACACACATAATGATGTCAAATCTAATTTATCCCATAGGTTCTATTGTTCAAAAAATATCGTAACCGCGATGCAGGACTACAAGGCTTTTTTCCCTTCTCCATACATTTTCTAATTTATCGTATCTAACGCCATCTAGGGACAATAATTTGTATCTGATTGTTTGTTTGTTTGTTTGTTATTGAACAAATCCCTAGATACTGAACTGATTTTCATGCGGGTTGCACTAATATGCTTAGAAATAACCAGCGCACAACATAGGATATATTAAAATACAAATATCATTAAAAATTTTTGGTCAAAATTATTAAATATCATTACGAAACCGGACAGAATTTTATACAACATGGCCGCTTCATGGTGAATTCTTTCTTGGCTACTGACGGTTAGTTTGTGTCACAGTAATTTTTTTTATGTTGTATTATGGCTCCACACATAGTGTATTTAGCCAGTGTTAAGTATAGTAATTTTTCGTCGTGTTGTTATTGAATATTTCACATGTTTCACGTAAAGTCCATCTGGAGGCACAGAATAAAGAAAAAAAAAACGTGTGTAAGGCCATGAACAAAGAGTAATAGGAGTTAATTTCGGTAGCAAATATGCATTAAACAGTGAATGAAATTTTACAATTTATTAGATTTGATTAACCATTATTAGTTTTTCTATTTAAGCCCTTGCAGGTTGTTTGGGGGTTTTGGAGTAAAATAGATATACCATCAAATAATATGTAAGTAGTATGAATCGATTGCATTCAAAATACAAACATGTTAATTATACTTAAGTGCCCGCAGATTAGAGAAATAACCAGCCAAGTGCGAGTTGGGCTCGCGCACGAAGGGTTCCGTATCATTATCTATAAAAACTAGCAAAAAACGTTTGATGTATGAGAGAGAAAAAATACTAAAATACAGAATACAATAAGTATTTAAGGGGTTAAATACTTATTTTATTCTGTATTTTTTGTAATAGCGGCAACAAAAATATATTTATCATCTGTGAAGATTTCAGCTGTCTAACTATCACGGTTCATGAGATATAGCCTGATGGTGACAGACGGACAGACGGACAGCGAAGCCTTAGTAATAGGGTTCCGTACCCAAAACGGACTGACGACGTCTGTCAGGCTGTCTGTCCGTCTGTCACCAGGCTGTATCTCATGAACCGTGATAGTTAGAGCTTTACCCTTGGGAGTATAATCTTGATCCTTGCTACGCCTATTTTTGGCATTACATGACGTTTATGTTTGGCCCACAGGTCTGAGGGCCAATGCATACTCCATACCATTACCACCATAGGCTAATGCAGTGGGCCAATGATATACTCTTACGTTACGTATAAATTGTATACTCTTTGAATGATACAGAAGTATAATAATACTCTTTGGAATGATACGAAGTAGATTTTTTTCTCTAATCTGTGTACGAAACATGTTATGTAAAATGCCCTGGGGGTCTAGCAAAGATCACAATCGCTAACGCCTCACGCTATCTCCAAAAATGTATCGAAATGACATTCGCTACGGAAAAGTTAGCGATTTCCGAAACGTCATTTCAGTACATTTTGGAGTTAGCGTTTGGCGTTAGCGTTAGCGGTTGGTATCTTTGCTAGACCCGCAGACTTTGCCCTATTGTAAAAATGTTTTGAAAGCCTAGATTTTAATATAATATAGGTTTTAATTAATCATGAGTTCGATGATACTTATCGAAATATCATCGCAAATTTTTCTATAGTTAAGTAGCCATGAGTGGAGATTTCATCAAAATTGGTCCAGGAATATCAAGGATAATAATTAGCGTACCTACGCTGTTTTGGGAAATATTATAATTAATTATTTCATCTATGATTAAGACATGTCATTTTTACTTCGTGGAAGTGATTATACGAGCAGAAAACTCAGTGTGGCTGACAGAAAATCAGTTTTTAAAAATAAAGCCATTACCCAAACCGAAACCTGAAAAGTAATGTAGTCCACGCGTGGCAACGCCGCGGGCAGTAGCTAGTCCCCACTAAACTAGGAGAAAGGAGGACAAGAGACGCATATGATGATGATGATGATGATGATGATGATGATGATGGTGACGGAGATGGTGATGGTGATGGTGATAATGATGATAATGATGGTGGTGGTGGTGGTGGTGATGATGCTGATGATGATAATGATAAAATGTTATGAATGAAAAGGTTTAGTTAATTAGGTCGTTCGTCCATAAATAAGCCACTGAAAGCATAACATGTAAGTATAGGTAGGTATGCTTTAATTGTCTAAGACTTATGCACGTTTTAATTCCTTAGCAAAACTCCCGGGTTCCAGTCCATGATTTATTTCCCTTAATTATAGCCAAGCTTAAGTTTTTAACTGCAGTTACGAGTTATTAGCACTTTATTACGGGAAAGCGGCTGGTGCTTTTAAATGCAAAGAAAAACAGGGCGCATTCCCGAAAATAATTTTACTGAAATGACTATGTTGGGACTCTACAAGAACAACGTATTAAAATGAATAAAATATTATAAATAATATAAAATTGTGAAACATTTAATGTGATTGTTTTTGAAATTAACTATTTCGGATAAAATTCTGCCCACAGATTTTTCTTCTTGAAATCGTGATTTCTGAGTTCGGGACGTATTACTTCAGTAAAATAACACCATTTAGCACCCAATTTTAATGAAAGTTGGAAAAGAAAATCTAATTAATACACATTAATGGAGAAATTCGAAATGGGTGAAAACGTTTTATGGATTGACATGATCAAATACAGAGAATATACATTTTATTTTACATTATAGTAGATTTTTTTTTCTAATCTGTATTTTACGTTCACTGTCAAAACCAATACCCAAGCAATCACTGCCTCAAGGTGGAGTTGTACATGATTGTATTGTCTAAAAAGAATAAACGCATAAGTATTTAAAAGTATTTACTAGGTGGTAGGACATTTCTGCAAAGTTCGCTTAGGTAGGTACCACCGCTTTGCCAGTTATTCGGCGAGCGAGCACTACTGTGTTCCGGTTTGAAGGGCATTGTTGCTAGTAAAATAACTGGGCAAATGAGACTTTATAACCTGATTACACTGTCTAGTGATCTGATTACTATACAGTGTGATGTCTCAGGATGACGTGCGCAGTGCAGTGTCACGCGGAACTTTATTATTTTAAAGTTCCGAGTGACACTGCAACTGTTATGGGCGCCCGTGTCGCATAACATCAGGTGAACAACCAGCATTCTCATAAAAAACAAAACAAAAACGGTAATATTCTTGTGTGCAGAACTACTATTAGAGAGGACTGTAATTAAATGTTTAGCAATATTAGTTGGACGTATTATTTTTTCTGCATTTCCTCTTACTGGAAAATAATATAGATATTTCTATCAGAGAGAACCAGACCAACAAGCTATCAAGTTGTAAGTAATTCCAATTATAACAATCCATTATCATGCAGTAGGCAGAGGTAGGTACAATGGTATTGTTATGCATGGATTCAAACGCTTGTTCACATAATGTAGGTCAATATTCCACTACCTGATTTGCTGGTTTATGTATTTGCTGAATAACCGGACCTAAAATATGCGCTAAAATACGTACAGAATCATTATTAAATAACCCCACTGCTAGGACACCAGCTTTATTTTACAGTGGGGGATTGGAGGTGATGAAAAAGGCATATCGCACATCAAAGTCCATCGATAATATCACAAACTTTAAAAGGAACGTGTTTGGCAGTGTTTATCGTTTGTTTTATATCCAACATAGATAAAAACCAGGATAAAAATTAATTATTAAATGCTTTTAATTCCATAAAGGGATCATTTTAGGGGCAAATTGGAACCACTTGAGATCAAATGGGATTTCAAAAGAGTGGCATCGGTTACAAAAAATATTAGGTGGGATCAGTTTTGAGGGGTCCGTTGGGACTTACCCCTCTATGCATGTGGCTGTTCAGCAAAGGAATAATTCTTCCGACTGATGATGGTGCTGATGATGATGATGATGATGATGATGATGATGGTGTGTGGCTTGAAAGCTTTAATAAATTAACTACATAATACATACATGGTTGAATCTACGCGCCACTAGTCTAATAATACTTATATCAATTCAATAGCAAGTAGGTAAACAATTTGTATTAACTGAAAGCGGTAGCAAGTCACGTAGATTTGTGTTGAATGAGCTTATGGCAGTTAATCACTGCTTCTGTACACGTGCATTATTTATTGGATTCGTATCGAAATAATAATTAACTAAAATAGGTTTTTCACTGATTAATATTACCTAAGTGGAGCGACTGTGGCTCAGTGGTAACCCGTGAGGTTTTCAAACGACCGCTAAAGAAACACATTTAGACTTTCATTACAATTTAAGGTAGGTATGTGCGGAGTTTGTACTCCTGTAGGTCTTGAAAGAAACCACCGTAAGGTAACTGAGACGTTCAATAATCACAATTATTTTTTTCACCAACCTGCACTTGGCTATCGTGGTCCACTATGGACCTACACTTGGTACGGCCTCCACTGTTTTGAATTAAGATAAGGCCCGCGTCCCAACAGATTGGGCTATTAATATAAGTACCTACCTAACTAGGGGTATACCTATACACAGTGTTTTCACCCATGT
The DNA here is from genome assembly GCA_963580505.1 of Ennomos erosarius. Lineage (NCBI taxonomy): Eukaryota > Metazoa > Arthropoda > Insecta > Lepidoptera > Geometridae > Ennomos > Ennomos erosarius. The sequence continues at coordinate 4,411,744 of OY757000.1, forward strand.
TTAAAGATATGATGACACGCCTTTTCATACATCGATTGTAAATCCCACGTCGTGCTGAGTTGGGACTGTCTGTATTTCATTTCCGTGTCGTATCAGGATCGTGTCAAGGTGGGACGTAGACCTTCAGCGCATTTTAACAGTCAAATAATTTTATACTTTCATGGGCATGAGCTGCATGTAAAGTTTTACAATAGTTCATTACACATTTCATTAAAATAACAGTAAAACTTGTTTTAGCTAACACAGCACGCACTAAAGTAAAATTTACTAGCTTTAAAAACATTACAATGCTCTAGAAGCTATACTATAAAATATAAATTGCGCTGTAAATCTAAATTCCTTGCAATTACCTTTGCAATATTTTACTTGAGTTTTACTTTAACTTCGAGGAGCTGCGCTGTATGTTTTAATAATATTATCCCAGATAATATTAATGTTCATATACAGTTAACTTACTATGAATTTCTAAATAGCTACAGTATTATTTTGTGCCAGAAATATTGTGATAATAAGTTATGTTGCAAGATTATTCTTGAGTTGAGCAATGCTCGGTGTTTCCCTGCGAGATAAGATCCGAAATGAGGAAATCCGCAGGAGAACTAAAGTGACCGATGTAGCTCTTAGGATTAGCGAGTTGAAATGGCAATGGGCAGGCCACATCGCTCGTAGAACTGACAACTGATGGGGAAGAAAGGTTCTCGAGTGGCGACCACGAACTGGAAGACGCAGCGTAGGCCGGCCCCCCACTAGGTGGACCGACGACCTGATGAAAGCCGCGGGGAGCCGATGGATGCAGGAGGCGAGCAGCCGCTCTTAGTGGCGCTCCCGGGGGGAGGCCTATGTTCAGCAGTGGACGTCCTCAGGCTGTTAATGATGATGATGATGATGATGATTCTTGCGTTTAATTTTATGTCTATTCTTCTGTGTTTTAATATATACCTAGTATTGTTCTGCTAATGGTAGATCATGCGAGCACAAATTATTTTGCAACCAACCGCCCTGATGTTATCTCCCGAACTACACTACAGATCGTTGGTCCACCTAGTAGGGGGCTTCCTACACTGCGTCTTCTAGTTCGTGGTCGCCACTCGAGAACCTTTCTTCCCCATCGGTTGGCGGTTCTGCAAGCGATGTGGCCTGCCCATTGCCACAATTGCCAATTTGCCATAGGAATTATTTACTTCGTAATTATTCCGCCGTGTCGTTAGTAGTTACTATTACCCGGTAGTTATAGTTAGGTCCGGTAAGCCATTCACCCCGCGCTGGATATTTATCGCAACATTTACGTAGCGATGGTTTGCATAATGGGTATTTTACGACGTACTTTCAGGTGGAAAGGGCTTTTAAAATTCTGTACGAACGAGTGGACACAATTAGAAAAAATGCGGGGACAGAATGTTATATAAATAATCTGCGTTTGACTGAAAATATGTCTGGTTTAGAACACGACATTCTTTGCTTTCGCGTAACGTTTGGTATCTGACTTTTTTTATTTTGGACACCATTAATACTAGCATCTGCTAGCTTAGTTGGGAACGTGTCGAGTCGAGAACTTCCCGATATACGACACATACCGAACTTACCATGGAAATGGAAAATTTGCATAATAGGTCTAACTCGACACGAAAACGCGGAACGTAGGTAAAGTTATCCAATATCAAAGAGATGGGATAACTTAGAACGCAGTATGTATTAACTAAAAATGGTAATTCATCCAAGTCACTTCAAGCGTCGCGTTCCAAATAAATGGAATTTTGATTGTAAATTTAATATGGTATTCTTTTGTTTTGTTTCAGTATTTTAGATTCATCACTACTCGTAGCTCATAGCTGTCTTCATACTCATTACCTACATGTGCCAAAATTTCTCACTTCAATCTTCGTTTGATGTTCTATCTTAGTCCACGTGACACTGGCAAAATTGTGGTCACCTCTCCACAAAGGCCATTAACCAATGCTTTGTTTGTTTGTTTGCAAGGTTTGTTTTGCTACATTTCAACCAATTTCAAGAAACAAGAAATAAATCTAACTTAGAACAAGTTAGTTTCCCGTAGCGTGTCAAAGAAATGCAAACAAAAGCGCTTGCATCCACAAAATATCTGTAAACGTATTTTGCAAACACGAATTCAATGTTTGCATGAGTGGAAATGCTTTGCTGAAAAGATTCCTGCTTATGACATAAAATTTTTACCCGTCTGCATTTTGTTTGCACGAGAAAATTTTAATATGAATAATTACAATACAATACAATACAATAATACTTTATTGAATACCAATAAACAAGAATGCACACAGATACAAATTTATAAAAGAATGTAGGTAATTAGGTAGGTTAATTGTAAAGCATAGTAAACTGACCCTCGGTTTCCCATATCTATATTTGTCAAACTCATGTTAACAGACTATATACGCACATGAACAATTATTAATTGAACATGCTGAAATATATCTGAATTTTGGTGTTGAGGGCACCAGGAGACCCTCCAGCTGCCCTGTGACAAAAATCTGAATACCACAGTTTGTGACGACACCAAGATCCAGTCTGCCAACCCGCCAGACTGTGCAGTCTACTGCTGAACACCTTCAGCGACGTACCTTGGGGAACTCTTTTCGTTGGTTTTTTTGTTTTTTTTTTGTTGTTTTTTCTCTTTTGGGTTTTTTCTTTTTTTGTTTTCTACATATCTGTGTTAATCAGTATCAAGTAGTGTCTCCGGTCTGTTGGTGTGTATCCTTTACTATAGGCTCTGCAGGTATTGTTAGGCACCCTTCTGTTCTTTCTCTCTAACCACTAAATAATGTCCATAGCAGGTCCAGGGTTTAGGCAGGAATTTACCTGATGGTGACCGGCCTCCCAGGGCGTTTCGTGACAAACTTTAACAAACGTAATAAATAGGTTAATATAAATGTCCATAATTTTTCTACTGATTGTGATGATTGTGATATTCTGCCACATTCTCTATAAGTCGCGTTGAACAAAAGTTAAAGTAAAACAAATTATAATGGGGGAGTTATTATATACTTATTCTTGACCATTACAGTATAAATTAATAAGCTGTTCAACGTACTTACTACTCTATCAAAAATTAACAGCGGTTATTTTTATTTGCGTCAGTACTCAACGCACTCAGCGAGGCGAGAGAATAAAGTTAACATCGTTTAATTAAACCGTGTTGTGTGCATTGGCCCAGTTTCCAGTAAAGTCAACGTACTGCTATGGCAGTGTCCCTTTATTTACCGGTGTGAAGTAAGTAGCCAAAAAGAAATAAAAATAAATGATTGTTTAAAAAAAATTGTCAATTCTACAAGCCGATATGGAGAGACGGTTTATTTATTTTATTTTATATATTTATTTATTTTACAGCACTAACAAACAAATTAAGATTTTTTTTAAATATTATAACATGGAGAAAATAAACTTGCAAAAAAATTGGTGTACTTAAGTTCCAGAGCAAAAAAAAAACACGTTTCGCCTCCAAGGTAATTTTTTTAATGCTCTGGCTCTGTGACTTAAATCATTTGTTCAATCATTTCCAAAACGGTATAGGTATCTACTTATACTGCCGTATTGCTTACCCTATTTAGAAGACCCGCCTCTTTTATTTCCAGCCCCATAGTAAAAATGAACGTTAAACAAGGATTATGGGGGATAAGAGTAAAGACTACCACTATCCAAAGTTCCCCTTTAAATACGTATTTATGTAAGGACCCTCGTTTCTGCAGTTGACCCAGTTGTATCAATTTCGATCAATGGTAGTTTCCACGAGCGCCTAGTATTTTCACACAGTCAAGATCTGCTTGACAGAAAAGATAGATAGATGATTAAAGATGGTTTAATAACTAAAGTAAAAGCCAAAGCTCACTTTTATTATGTAACATAATTACTGTTTTAAAATAAACTATTTGTATTTGTATGAATACTTTATTGACACCAAGGTCACAAAAAAAAACAATAGGAAATAACTTAGAGTATAAGTTTAGTAGGTTACAATAGGCGATCTTATTGCTAACAAGCGATCTCTCCCAGACAACCTTTGGGTTGGTAGAGATAGATCAACGAGCATGTACGGTGGTGCTATGAAACTAATAGGTATACATACATGCTAAGATAATCATAATCAGCCTGAAGTCGACCACTGCTGATAGGCCTCCCCCACAGTGCCACTTTGAGTGGTTGCTTGCCTCTTGCATCCATTAGCTCTCCACGGCTCTGACCAGGTTGTTAGTTCACCCTAGTGGGAGGCCGGCCTATGCGGCTTCCAGTTGGTGGTCGCCACTCGAGGACCTTTCTTTCCCATGTGGTGTCAGTTCTACGAGCGATGTAGCCTGCCCACTACCACATAATGCTAATTCTAAAACCTATACCGGTGGCTTTTCTTCTCTTGCGGATTTCCTCATTTCGGATCTTGTCTTTATACATACCTAAGTATAAGTTATTTTCACAAAACTATAAACTATGTACACGAAATCCAGTGCCACTATGCTAAATAAAGCTGTGTATCTTCAAGCAAAGTGGCCATTAGAGTGTACAATGATGAGCTATAAACCATGCGTGATGGTAGCTATAAAACATTTTATAGCTTTGGTAGTGGCACGCCCTCTTTACGGTGTGTTGATTTTAAATAAATTATACATTGACATGCGGGTATTTAGACTAAGGCATTAATTAGTACCTAATGTATGAGGAGATCCGCAGGAGCACTAAAGTAACCGATATAGCTCTTAGAATTGGCAAGTTGAAATGGCAATGGGTAGGCCACATAGCTCGTAGAGCTGACAACCCATGGGGAAGAAAGGTTTTCGAGTGGCGACCATGAACCGGAAGCCACATAGGCCGGCTGGCGTGAAGAGCAAGAGTAATAAAGTATTGGATAAGATGTATAAAGTAATGGATGCAAGAGGCAAGTTGCCGCTCAAGGTAGCGCTCTACGGCGGGGGTCTTTGTTCAGCAGTGGATGTCTTCAGGCTGATGATGAGCCTATGATGTTTAATAGTCGCTACACATCTTGTTTGAAAGGCTATTGAAAATCATCAACATCCATTTAAAAAATAACATTGATCATAGAAAATCATGTATAGATCTTGTAACTGATTTCAGGGGGGTCACCACAAGGTCTTATAGCATTATTACTTAATTATTACGTCAATCATACATTGACAAATTACATAAAAGTAAGAATACTTAAATATTGCAGAGCCATAGCAGTTTTGATGTCATTAAATCGTTCACTCAAATACAACTGTCATGTCATATACCTTTACATCATGTTGACACTGACGTGCGACAGTGATAACGTCTACAAAAAATGTAAACGTCTTGTTCACATGCAGCAATACTTTATAAGTTCATGGTACGAATTCGAACAATATTATTGTGACCTTGAAATAATAATGCCATGAAACATGATGGTTTTGTATTAGCTTGTGGTAGCCCAGCAGGACCTCTCTTTATATGAAGTTGGTTGAAAGCTTGACGGGCCCGATAGCTCAGTTGATAGTATTCCTACCCAGGGCAAACATTTGTGTGATGAACATAGATGTTTGTTCTGCGTCTGGGTGTTATATTGTATTCTAAAAACTAAAATGTATATAAATATTGTATCAGTTATCTGGTTCCGATAGTACAAGCTATGCTTAGTTTGGGGCTAGATGGCGCTGTGTGAAATGACCACACATATTTAAAAAAAAAATTGTATGTAATGTAATAAAAAAATAGCGAAGAGTAGATGCGTGACGTAAAAAGATTGATGGCGGAAGTATGGAGGAAGTGGACCGTATAACGTTAAAGAATGGCGTGACTTCAAAGCAGAAGGGTGAATGTTACACGGATTTTATTTTTGTTTTTTTTTCTGTTTTTCTTTTTTCTTTTTTTTTTCTTTTTTGTTTTTATTTTTTAATTTTTTTATTCCATAGATAATAATTATCTAGGTCGTTGTATACCAATATTTATTAATAATTTTAGGTTTAGTTTTTAGGTGTAGTATTTAGTTTTAGTGTAGTTTACTTTAATTATAATTTTATATGTTTTTTAAGTAGAACCTAAATTTGCCGATCGTAATGATTAAAAAATTACACAAGTATTAAAAAAAAAAAACAGTGTTTGACCATTGGTTAACATCGTAAATAAACCAGCCAAGTGCGAGTCAGACTTGCACGAACGGTTCCGTATACCATTCTATAACCACCACTACTATCTATAAAAACGAGCAAAAAAATCACGTTTGTTGTATGGAAGCCCCTTTAAATATTTATTTTATTCTATAGTATTTGTTGTTATAAGATTTTAAACTTCCATGGTCACTAACATTACTCACATATTGTTTAATAAATTACATATGAATAATTACATTTATATAAATTACATGGTAAATATCCCGTTAATAAACAATATGCGAGTAGTAATTGTAGTTGTTATAGCGTTAACAGAAATACATCATCTGTAATCAACTGTCTAGGTATCGCGGTTTATGGGATACGGCCTGGTGATAGACGGACGGAAGGGCAGACAGACCGACAGACAGACAGCGTAACCTTAGTAATAGTCTTACCCTTTGGGTCAGGAATTATAACAAGGTTTCATAAATAATGTATTGTTTCAGTAAATCATTCTATTTCCGATCTTTAACGTAATAAATATTAACAACCTATTTTATCTTGGACATTTTAGCTGAGTCTGTACATCTGTTTCATCCACAGACCTTGAATATTTTGCTGTTTCATCTCTTAATTACTTGTCAAAAATTTTATTAACCTGTTTATTAATTTCCTTAATAACAAGACAGGGCACCGTCCTCGGGGACTTTGAGATACTCCGTCATACTTCCCCGTAACATCATTAAGAGTTAATCAAAATTCTAATTAATCTCTAGGCTAGGTAATTACCAACACGGAACGGCGAAGGTGGATTTTAAGCTTTTAAATTTAATGAGTTTGAGCTATAGGCCTTACTCAATGTTTCGATCCTTTAAGTTAGTGAATAGTGTAAAAATTTAAGCTACTTTTTATACTCTGTTGCCACTTTCAAGACTAACGACTCATTATCATCATCATCAAGAGCCTGAAGACGTCCACTGCTGAACATAGGCCTCCCCTACAGAGTGCCACCTTGAGCGGCTTTTCGGTTCCTAGATCCATCAGCTCCCCGCGGATTTCATCAGATCGTCGGTCCACCTAGTGGGGGCCTGGCCTTCACGCGTCTTCAGGTTCGCGGTTACACAAGTATAACTTAATTTAATTAACGAAATTAAATGACACAATGCTGTGATATACAAACCTTTAAAGCCAAACTTTGAGATAAGTTTACTCTAAACTAACGAAATAATTAATTAGCAGCTATAAATACTAACTGAAATGCCTAAATAGTAACCATAAACCAAATTTACGTGAATGTTAATTCATACAACGAACTTACAGAGGTCAGAGACGGACGGCTACCCATGAAAAGATTATCAAATTAGAAACAACCAGGAATGGTCGAGACCTCTCCAAATCTCGCCTAAATTAGATAAAGTGCCTACGTAAGCATCTCTTCTATTAAATTTAATTGAATACGTATCCCGTAAAGCGTTAGGCCCGCGATCCTGTAGGTATATCATAATTAGCTGGAGGCTGGTAAGATTTACGTTCCAGATATAAATTGTCTAGCCTTTTTATGTGTAAAATACTAATTAAAGGTGCTTTTAAATTATTATTTGAGAAATTCAGGGGAAAATAATTTAAATCTCACAGATTTTGTTTTGGCGTACCTCAAGGCAGTTTTCTCAGACATTAGTTCTATAAATGTTTTTGAAACCCAAAAATTACACGAAAAGTTCTTTAGTGAAATTAATCAAATCCCCGTATTTCTAAGTGAAATGGTGAAATTAATACATTTAACTCGGTGGACCGACGATTTGGTGAAAACCACGGGGAGACGATGGATGCAGGAGGCGAGTGGCCGCTCAAGGTGGCGCTCTTTGGGGGAGGCCTATGTTCAGCAGTGAACATCTTCGGGCTGTTAGTGATGATGATGATGATGATGAATACATTCAACTATTACACACAGTATAAAAAGCATTTTATAAGCACAAATAAGTTATACTTTAAAAGTCCTTGAAACCAAAATTAGCCACATTTCAATTTAACGCTAATTTTAAATCATTAATGCGTTTGACCCACGGGACCCGTGACAAATAAAGAAAATAAATTTCCAGAGTGGAAAACACGTTCAAAGCGAGCTCGTATGCTTGGGCGAGAAAATCCAGTGGGACGGAATGGTTTTCCAGTAGAGCGGCTTGGGGAGCTTAGGTACTAGGCTCCCATTCATATTTGTGCGTAGTTATCGATTGATTTGCCTTTAAAAGAGCTCTCTTTTGTTAGCGTGACGGTTAAGGTACATGAATGTTTTGATGAAGCACATTTAGAATATTAATAGCTCTTAGAATTAGCAAGGTGAAGTGGCGATGAGCGGGCCACATCGCTCGCAGAACTGACAACCGATAGGGAAGAAAGATTCTCGAGTAGCGACCATGAAACGGGAGACGCAGCGTAGGTGGACCGACGATCTGGTAAAAACCGCGATGAATGCGAGAGGCGAGCAGCCGCTCAGTGGCGCTCTCTGGGGGAGGCCCATGTTCAGCAGTGGACGCCTTCTGACTGTCGTTGATGACGATGACATTTGGAATAATTACACATGGAAAAATTAGGATAATTAGTTAGTTCTGTTCCAAATATCTAGATGCTAACCTACAAAATAATATCTTACGACAGCTGCCATTTACGTCTAACATCTCAGGTAATGGGTACCCATTACAGCATAGAATGAATTACGAACCATGAAAGGCACATTAAGGTTAAATTAATTTCTAAGGTTATTCTATAAAACTCTAGGTTATAGCTGGATGACTAGCCTATAGTCATTAAGTAATTTTAATATTGTCCAACTTAACTACCATTGTGTACTGCAAACTAGAAATAAACTTCAGTAGGTAGGTATCTAAGTAAATTATGTACGTTGAATGGTTTCGGCTCGTTGATTTTGTACACTGGTATCAATAACGTTGATACCAGAAATATCACGATGTCTTTTTTCTGTTTATTAAACTGCACTAGCATCATATTAGGTATTAATAATTATATTATTTTTTTTGGATGTTGATGTTTTATGATTTGTGTATAATGAGGGGGGGACGCAATGGCAAAAAGGGTGATATTTTTTTTCATGATTAAGAATGACGTGACTAGGTAACCGTTCATAAGATGTTAAGCGACACAGCTGCCCGTAACAATTGCAGATGATAATAATAACAGGCAATAATACCTATCTAAAATCGGTAATTCCCCAAACAGAGCAATTTATTTGAAACCATGTATAAGGTATTAAGATATTGACGCGTCTTAAATTGTATTTACAAACGCTATAAGCCGTTGGATATCAGCTGTGTGACGTCATTAATCCCCGCTCACGCGAAACCTTGAACGATACGATTTAGGTTTGAAACAAACAGTTGTACAGTTTTGAACCATTTTGCTTGTGGAATAAATGAATAATTTCTATTTTTAATCATCATCATCATTATCATTACAGCCTGAAGACGTCCACTGCTGAACATAGGCCTCCCCCAGGGTGCACCACCTAGAGTGGCTGCTCGCCTCCTGCATCCATCAGCTCCCCGCGGCTTTCACCAGGTCGTCGGTCCACCTAGTGGGGGGCTGCGGCCTACGCTGCGTCTTCCGGTTCGTGGTCGCCACTCGAGAACCTTTCTTCCCCATCGGTTGTCAGTTTTACGAGCGATATGTGGCCTGCTCATTGCCATTTCTATGTTTACCTCTGGGGATATCAGAGAGTCCGAGTTTCCACGTTTCCTTTCGAAAAGTGTCAATACTCACGGCTGAGCTACTCACCGGATGCTGCATCATTTGTATCAATTTTGCGCAAACAGTATTATGACGTAGGTACTCTGTCTGTGTGAATCTGTCTCTTGTGAATATAACAAAAATGGTCTGCCAAATATGTAATGAGCATTCATTTATCAATTTCCCTTATATTTCTATTTATCTTAGAAATAGCAAAAGGATTATATTAAGCACTCCAACCTCTTAAAATTTGATTACGTTTACGCAGATGGGGATTAGGGCGAAGGCAATTATCCAAGACGAATTATCAAACTCACGAGAGCCGACTACCATAGCAAAAAAAAAAACAAAAGCGAAATACCTTCACCAACATTAAGAATAGGGTGGGACCCACCTATTGGTATAAAGTGGCTTTTTTCTTCTATTAACAGAAGAAATTCCAAGTACTTGCTTGAGAGCTACCATTCATTGGAATAGAAGGAACGAATACACACATTTTATTGTGAAACTACTGGGTGAACAAAAGTTCTGTTCGGTGGGAGGTATTGTTACATAATTATTTTAGTTAAGTATTTTTTTGTTTTTCGCCTTTGTTAGGCGAGAGGATGATGGTCACATATCCATGTAAATATAATATAAATAAAAGCTTCTTAATCATCATCAATAGCCTGGGCGGTTATTCTCTATGGAAACACAGATTCCACACGATACGAAACCACGTCGTTATCGTGTCTTGTTCAAATCGTGTCACAGCGTAAGATATACCTTCACTTTACATTAAAGTTATCTTTATTTTGAATAAAATATATTGTCATAAGTGGTCATATCTTTTGATGTGTTGATGTTTCGGAACGCGTCTCGGTAAAACATGATTTTCGACACTTTAAATCGCGCCAATTCCAAATTCATTTACGCGGTTTTGGTTTCGTTTCATAGAGAATAGACTTTTGCAGATTTCTTATGCAAGACGAGGAATTCGTGTGGTTTCGAAGTAAGAATCGATAGAGAGTAAAGGCCCTGAAGACGTCCATCTAGGCCTCCCCCAGGGGCCGCCACTTTGAGCGGCTGTTTTCTTCCTCCATTCAATCTCTCCGCGGCTTTCATCAGATCGTTGGTCCACGGATAAGTGACGACGCACTGTTGCTGACTCCAATGTTATATATTACAAATGTTCATACGTTTTGCCCGTTTGTCACCAGGTGAACCATTATGCTTTTTGGTAATACGCAGAATACGCGCTCTATAATAATATGCGCGTTTTTTGTAGGAGGGGAAATGCTCTCGCACTTCCGTGCCACCACAGGGGTGATGGCAGGGAGTATGTGCAACCCCCGGTGGGACTCCAACCCACTAAAACCCTCCTATGAACCGGCCTAAGCGCATCGACATAACGAATGTTAATATTCTAATGTTTGGGCATAAAGCTATTGAGGGAGGTATATAACACAGGTCGGACGTAGTGAGTAGACTACGTAGAGGTGCTTTTACAATCCAAATCGCTCGTATTTAGTAGTCGAACAGAGAGGCAAATGCTTAACGTAGGTAATGATTAAAGGACGGTGTCTGTCATTAAAATAAGTCGTTACGTTGGTCGTTTTCACTCAATCTTCATTTTGTATGTGCTATGTACCGTAAATTTGAGTTAGCAATGGCGTGAATAAACCTGAACAAAGAGGTCTGGTTTGACCACAGATATTAGATATTAGACTCTAAAGATACTTCTGATTCATCTTAATCGTATTGATTGAAATAACAAGGAGCGCAATTGTATTAAAACTGTAAACTGGTCAGAATTAGTGACACAAAAAAATTAGAGCGTTAGTTCGTTCTAAAAGTTTATCATTAACTTATAATACGAACGATTTCGCAAGATGTCACTGGAATCGTAAGTCGCCCGCCTGTTGCTCGCCTGTCACTGAATGCACTTTGGCTGCCATCGTCACAGATTAGCAATGATGGAAACAAAATTTGCTTTTAAGTTCATCGATTGCCCGACAGATGGTGATCTAGCGCTCGATCGTTTTCTGCTCTGTCAAAGTCATGTCTGACAGCAATGATTGCAAAATTTACGTCTGCTACAAACTTGTTGCGAGGTCTTTGAAGAAAATCCGACAATGGCGGATGTGAATTTTGAATTTATTTTTCAAAATTAGTGTATCTTGAACTTTAATATGTAATAAGGGTGGATTATTATCCGTTAAGTGTTCGTGAGCGTGCACGAGTGTTGGCAAATGGTTTCAAGATTATAGAACATGCATGACTTTGAATTGACATAACCGTACAAATTTTACTCACTTGACATTGGCAGAATTATTGCAATAAAGCGATAGAAAGCCATTAAAGAAGAAGAAGAAGAACTTGTTGCGAGTTACTTAATTAGCCAGCAGACCGTTTTCTGACTGATACTATGAAAAGATTATGATGTGCACCCTTAGACATAGAATATACAGCTCTATAACTATGCGCCCCTACCCTACGATAGTATAGTATATTACTTTTTTACTTTGCTTTATCTATAAAACATCAGAGCAATAATTAACTTATCACATTAATTCGCAATCAATTAATCACTGTAATCAAACTAATCTGAACGAGAAACAAGAAACAAGAATTAACTCCTAAGAACGTTATTCAGTATTGGATAAGATTAATCTATAGGAAAACTTTTAGACCTTTACTTTTCTAATCAAAACCAAATGTTGATTATACTGTAAATTATGAATTTAGTTACTTTTACAAAAAAATGTACTACTTAATAGAAAAATAAATAATGTGAACTTACCATTGCCTTGAGCGATGTCAGCTACGGCTAACTATACGACATGAAGGGTTTGCTGAAACCTACGGCACAAGATTATTCCTAGTGTAGGTTAAGCACATAAAATGGTGGCGTTAATACAAGCTATAGCTATGTCTTAGTAACTTTTGTACATGTAATTACCATTATGATTGTATATTTTTGGAAATAAATTATGTTTAATTATGAATTAGTTATTTTGCTAGTGCTACAAGTTCTTGTAAGCTTGTAATAATTTCAAGTCACAATACTTGGATTAAATAAAATATTAAATTATTGGAGATGGTATGGGTAAGTATAATGGTATCGGTACTCTAGGTGGTATAAAAACACAGATACGAAAAAACCTTACTCTGTTTTTAAAATGTAGCTTTTATACGGGAATAAATGCGTTTGTAGTTTTTTCATATAATGTCGCAGATGTTTCGCATGATTATGTGAGGATTTGAAAACGCCAGTATACTACTATCCTACGAAAGAGATCATAATTTACCGTACATATATCTACCTACGCTTGATAAATTAAGGCACGAATACGTTTCGTGTGTGGGCTTGGGGGATGTCAACGCCATTATTATGGATGGCGCGTTGCCGTCAACGAATTATCGCCAAAATGCGTGTTATTTTTGTATTATTATGATCGATTCGACTATTATGTCTCGTAATTTGGTAGATGACTTTTATAGGCTTGGAATTAGAACTACTTTAGCATAACTGTGCTAAATACTGACAAGGTGAATGGATACCTTTTTATTAACGTTGCTGAGGCCAGAAAGTCATTCCACATGACAAGAACCTCGCGAATTTGAGAAGTCATCTAGAACTACAGTGACTTGCCTCACGAAAATACTAGTGGAGTATTGACTCGACGAGCATTGTCCTGATAGTCGTTCCGGCAAACGGCCTTATAGTTAAGAGCTTCGACCAACATCTCGAGAGGTTCTCACTATATAGAGGGTTGGATCTAGGATTCCGAAGGCACAGTAGTACTCTTTGACTCGCGTAGGTATTTTTTTTAAGTAGGATTTTCACTCTGCAGCCCTACACTGATAGCTTGGTCTCGTCCCGCTACCAGAATTCTAACTACAACAAGCACATACCTACATTCTAGACTTTGTCTAACGGTTCCCTGTACCTGACACAAAGCTATAAACACCTCGATCTTAGAACTACAACATCCAGACACAGAACAATATATGCATGACCTTTTTACTTCTTGATTTGTTTTTGACTTAAGGGCAGTTGATTTCAGGCGACCTTTGTGAGAGCCCACTAGTGCGGTGGTTATTTAGAGATGATTTTATGTAAGAAAAATATTTAATCTGTGTTAGCATCATCATCATCATCATCATCATCACTAACAGCCTGAAGATGTCCACTGCTGAACATAGGCCTCCCCCAGAGAGCGCCACTTAGAGCGGCTGCTCGCCTCCTGCATCCATCGGCTCCCCGCGGCTTTCACCAGGTCGTTGGTCCACCTAGTGGGGGGCCGGCCTTCGCTGCGTCTTCCGGTTCGTGGTCGCCACTCGAGAACCTTTCTTTCCCATCGGTTGTCAGTTCTACGAGTGATGTGGCTTGTCCATTGCCATTTCAACTGTCTTATCATAATAACTACTTATTTTTGTTAATTCTTATTCCATCATCTATAAAAGTTTTTTTTTACAACTTGGACCGTATTTTTCTTATGTTCAAAACTTGGTACGATTTTATGTCATGTGATTTAATATTAGTTTTTCTGTCAATAAATAAAAATATTTTTATAGCGACGAGCGGAAAAAAAGCTGTTTTTAATTTGACCTATTTGAATGTAACCTACTTAATCGCTTACGCCCGCCCATTTTCAACAGTTACGAGCTTAGCTAACTATAAGTGCCTATAACCACACTGCTGATCGCTTACAGATAGGCAATTACTGTAATACTCGCAGGTGGATATCGTTAACGTTAATCGTTGATGAATTTTAGTGGTCCTCCAGTTGAGGATAAAAAGACTAGATAAGGCTTAAATTAATCTTCATAAGTACCAAATTAAATCAAAGGCGCAAATATCTCTTTAAATATAACTTATTTACCGCAACGCATGTACGTCCTAGATAGATAAAAGTGCGAACTTAAGAGCTACCAAAGTTTAGTGCAGGTGTTCATAAGTGTTGATTAATAATAAAATAGTGTAACATCTATAAAATCTTATCGTAAATATCCACGTTGCATTTTCGTATCCCAAGGTACAACTATACCGTGAGTCTGTAAAGTTCTTGAGTTGGCCATTGAGAGGGCCATACAGTCTACTCTGATATTTTACGACTTCTTTATTACGCTGTACGTTGATCCCTTAGAGGCGGCATTAAACAAAGCTTGCGCTATAAAAGGTGCAAGTTATAGCTTTCCGACCGACTTCAAAAAAGCAAGAGCTTCTCAATTCAGATGTTTTCTTTCTTTTTTTATAGGTTTAGGTAGGTACTTCTGTAACTAACCTAAAGCCATGTCATGACAAGGCCTATGTTCAGCAGTGAACGTCTTGCTGTTGATGATAATGATGAGGGCATCAAATTGTCAGTAGAGCTCATAGCGAAGCACGACTATCTATTTTTAATCGACCGGAGTTAAGCTACATTCGCTGCCGAGGTACTATTATAAAATCTGTGGCATAAATTTTGATGGGTGACAACTACGAAAAATGGCATATAGGTGCAACTGAGCGCTATATACCGTATTTCGGAGGGTATTAAGCCGTCAGTCTCGGCTGTTGTCGTAAACAATAGTCGTCAAGCAAAGTCTTTGGGTAACCTAAAATTCAGACACCAGCCTGCGTAGCATGAAGTACCACGATAGAATAATCTCGACACTTTCTCGTGAGAGACCGCGACAAGGATATGGTAACGCTCATCAACGTAGAATGTAACGCGTGTCTCATTCTAATATCGACGACAAGTTTTCTCCCCACTTGCCTACAAAGAAGATGTCAATTAATAGTCGAGTTTCATTTCGTGTCGTATAGTGAAGTGTTAATATAATTACACACCATTATCATCATTAACAGCTCGAAGACGTCCACTGCTGAACATAAGCCTCCCCTATAGCGCGCCACCTAATATATAGCTTGTCTATTCGCTACTTGCCCCTTTCTGATTTTGTGTTATAAGTACCTACAAATCCATTAAAATAGAGCAAATTTATCCCTTTCCTGAAAAAAAAAAGCCTCGGTCCAGATAATATACCCAATGAGTGCCTTAAACTTGGAATATCTTTTCTAGCTCCGCTTTTATCCATTTTATTCAATAAAATACTCAGAGAACGTAAAAACGGATAGCTGTACAAATAGAGAAACACCAACCGGTAGAGCAAGTTGGGTTCCGCAAAAGTTTCTGCACTATAGACCACATATACTCACTAGAACAGATTATTGAAAAATATACAGAGTTCAGACAACCATTATATCTTGCCTTTATTGATTACGCGAAAGCGTTTGATTCAATTGCTCATGACTGCATATGGAGAGCCCTCAAGCATCAAAATATACCACAGACATATATCGACATTTTGAAAAACTTCTACGATCAAAGCACGAGCAGAGTAAAGCTGGATCAAACTGGTCCAGAAATAAAAATAAGTAGAGGAGTAAAACAAGGCGATCCTCTATCGCCAAAAATTTTTATAGCTGTCCTTCAACATATTATGAAAGATCTCAACTGGAATGCAAAGGGAATCAACGTCAACGGCAACTACCTAAGCAATCTTCGCTTCGCGGACGACATTGTTATCTTTTCAGAATCTCCAAAACACCTGGAAACAATGATCAATGAACTTAACAGAGCAAGCACTATCATAGGCCTGAACTTAAATGTCTCAAAAACAAAGGTAGCTACAAACAGCATAGAAAGCACAATTTTTGTAGTCAAACCCCGCTTGAATATGTAGATAGCTATATTTACTTGGGAAAGCAAATATCTTTTAAAACTTCCAGAAACCAAGACGAGATAGACAGACGAATCGCTGTAACCTGGAACAAATTCTGGGCTCACAAAGAAGTGTTAAAGAGCGACCTATCGTTAAAATTAGAAAAGAAAGTTATGGATTCCTGTATACTTCCCTGCCTTACATATGCCAGCCAAACATGGACTTACAACAAAGAAACAAGAAACAAAATACAAGTATGCCAACGCGCTATGGAAAGAAGCATTTTGAAAATCAAACTAAAAGATAAACACAAGAATACTACCATACGTAACAAAACAAAGATAATAGATGCATGTTACGTAGAACGACAAGTACATCGAACGTACCGCATATCGCGCTACCTAGGCATCGTCACCGCCGTGTCAGCGCGATTTGCACACATGGAGAAGATGTACTAACACATGGAAAAGCGCTGACCAGCAAAAGCGTGAGACAGATCGCGACCACCGTCCGCGTACCGCCCGCGCCCGCGATCCCCTCTAGGCCCCGCGCGGCTTACATCATCCTCCCCCGGCACTTGTTCTCGATCGTCGAGACTTGTCACATACATATAATTAATTTTAGGACCTAATTATAGTGTTATATGTAAAAACCTTAAATAAAAGGTAAAAACTTCATCACATGGTTTTACTCTATTACTCCCGCTGCAGCCCCTCTATAATTGGCGCAGTCGGTAGGATCTTTGGGTCAAGTGCGCGTACGACCCTCGGGAGTGTTGGCAGTTTTTTGAACTTTGAGGTCAATCGGTGAACTCTGGACATTATAGCTGTTAATGCTGTGCGCGTGCGTGATTGGCTATTGAGCCTTAACCATGGATTCGAACATCTATACCTATGGACTGCAGCTGGAGCTTTCAAGAAATCGAAGACTAATATAGTGAACCGAAGATGATGAATAATATACAGTAAGTACGCTAGAATTGTCTCTGGTGTTGCTTCCCCTTTTTAGTTATAGTTTCCGTCAGGATTTTACCTGACGATACCTTTTTCAGAATCGCTCTGATAAGGTATTTCAGTAAATTTAAATTTAAATCTATCTTTTTCCAGAATCGCTCTGGTAAGGTATTTAAGTAAGTTAAAATCTATCTTTCCCAGAATCGCTCTGGTATAAGATATAATTAAGTAAATTAAAATCCAAGAACAGATAATTGAAAATGAATGTTAGAAATTCTTATGTAAAATTCATGAGAAAAGGAATTTTAATAATTACGAAATAATTAAGCTTAGGGTTAATAGATAGTTAATAAATTTTAATTAATAGATATTAATAAAAATTTAATTCGGCCAAAATTAATAATAAAAAGAATAAGAATAAGATAAAGAATAAGTAATACTAATGAATTTGATGAACTTTAATTGGTATAAAATTAAAAAGTGGCAAAATTTAAATAAAAAATAATGTAGAAATAAATTTAAATAAAAATATGATTAAATATCATAAATTAAATTATAAAGTGGAATAAATTTAAATAATTAAATGAGCGAAATTAATTAGTAATTAAAATTATTTAAAAAAAAATAATAATAAAAACTAAAAAAAAAAAATTAAATACAAAAAAATAGAATAATTAGAAATAAAATAAAATAACACGTGAACAAAAAAAATGTATTAAAAAAATTAATGCAAAAAAAAAAATCGCAAAATAATACATAAATTAAATAAATGTAAAAAAAAAAAATGGAAAAATGTATAATGACATAAATTTAACGGAATTGGATTAATTTGAATAATTAACTTAGAGAATTCAATAGGGATAAAAATTAAATTTGTTTAATAAATTAAATAAAATGAACGAAATAAAAGAAAAATGTTATAAAAAAAATGTGAACTCAAAAAAAACGAACAATATTAAAATAAAAAAATAAATAAAAAAAAACGGAAATATGAAAAGGGTTATAAAAAAAATATTGATTTTTCTCTTTTGCAGAAATAATGTCTAATAAAAGTTAATATTTGAAGAAAAAAATAGCTAAATTAAAAAAAAAACATAAAAAAATAATATTGAAATAAATAAAACTAAATTTATTTAAAAATATGAATTAATTTGGGAAATTAAATAAGAAATAAGATATTAAAAAAATTAAGATAATCATTAAAATTTAAATAAATAAAATTTATTTAATGTAACATGAAAGAAATAAATGTAATAAATAGGTATTTAAATGTGATTTGTAAAAACAAAATTACTTTCAATCATTATTTGGCAAAATAAAATAAACAAAAAAAATATATTAGGTTTTGAAAACTAAAGAATGAAATAAAGTTTTATGTATAAAAAAAAATTAAATAAAAATTGAAAGAATTAGATTATCTGTTAAATCAAACATAACACACATAACATTAGGTATTATAAAATTTAATAAATTACAAAATCTTATAAAAATGATAAATCATTAAAATTTTGATAAAAATATAGGTACTTAAATGAAATAAATTTAAATGATCGAAATAAAAAAAAAATAATTCAAAAGATTTGAAAATAAATTGATTTAGGTTTGAATTAATTTGAGAAATTAAATTAATGAAAAAAAATATATTTGAAAATAAATATTAAAATGGAATAAAAATTTAAATGAATAAATATATTATTGAATTAAAAAAAAAATAAACGGAAATGTTCAAAAAAAAATAATTACTTAATAAAAATAAAATAAAATATTTAAAAAATTATATAAAAAAAAATCATTAAGTTAATTAAAAAAATGTAACTTTTTAAATTAAACAAAAAAAATGTTAAATCACTGGAAATTTTAAAGTTTTAAGAATAAAATTATAACATCATAAAAAAAATTGAAGTGTAACAATTTGAACAATTAAATTCATTTGAAATATTTGAAAGTTGAATAAAAATAATGAGTAGGTATTAAAGTAAAATATAAAAAAAGAAATAACAATGAAATAATTTTGAAAAATGGTGTAATTAATAAAAAAAATATTGTAATTATAAAATTAAAGTTTTGGAAATTAAATTAAAAGGGATAAAAAGAATATGATAAAAAAGTAATAAATTTAAAAAAGCAAAATACTTTTGGGGAATTAAATTGATTTAAGAATGAATATAAAATAGAATAAAAAATATGTTCTAATGTTAAACTGTTTTGGAAAATATGTTAATTTTAAAATCAAATGCATTTTGGAATTCAGTAGATTATAAAACTTTATTAATTATACGATTACGCAGATCTTAGAAAATTACATTTAAAAAAATTAATTAAATAAACAATTTTAATGAATAAAATTACATTATAAAATTTGACAAATGAAATAGTATTAAATTAAAATCATGAATTAAGAAAAAAAGAAACAAGAAAAAAGGTGAAATTTTATAAATAGGAGAATCGAAGATTTTTAAAATAAAATATGTAAAAAAAGAAACTAAATAAACCAAAATTCAAATTTCTAAAAATAAATTTAAAAAAAATGAAAATAAAAAGTTAAATGAATTTCAATAAATTAAAATAAAAATTGAAAAAAAAAATATTTAAAAATGGTAAAATAAAAAAGAAATATAAAAAAAATTAAGCAATTTCAATATAAAATAATAAAATCAACATTAAATGTTAACTAAAATTAAATATGGAAAAACAAAATAAATATAAAAAAAAAGAAATATAAAAATAACTATTCAAAAAAATTATAAGTTATTTGAAATACATATAAGAACGGAATAAAAAAAACTAGTGAGTAGTATAAAAAAAATTATTTTGGAAATTCTATAAATTTAAAAAATTAAATAAATTTTTAGAGTTAAAACTAGACTATATATAGGTATATATAGGTTTTAGAGATTAGATAATTTGCTGAAATAAACTTTATAGTTGTATTTTAGGAATGCAGATCATTTTAAAATTAAATCATTTATAAAATTGGATTAATTCAATTAATTGTGAAATTATATAAACTAAATAAAATGACCCAATTAAAAATGTAAAAAAAAATCAAGTTCACAGAAAAAATAAAATATTAATGCATTAAAATAAAAAGTAATTTAATTAAATACAATTTAAAAATTAATTAAATAGGTTTATCACATAAAATAATTTTTAAACAAAAAAAAAAAATTTGAAACAATAATTAAATGCAACAATTTGAATGAATTAGAAAACGTAGAAAAAAACGATACATTAAAAATTTTAAAAGAAATTAAAAAAAAAGTAATTTTTAGAATATAATAAAACAAAAAGATATTTCAAATTAGATAAATAAAATAAAATATAATGTACAACCCCGTATGTATGAAGAGCTACAGATATCCCTTTGTTCACAAGTGATCAAATTGGGAATATGTTAGCAAGGTATTATAAGACCATTCGACTCTGCATGAAGCTCGCCTATTTTGGTAGTACCCGTAGTACCAAAGAAGACTGATGCTTCCCGTCGACAAAAATGGCACCTTGCAGTAGACTTCAGAAAATTATTTGAAAAAGAAATTGCCGATAAAAATCAAATTTTAGATATAAAATTTACAGAATATTATAGCATTATAAGTACTAGATCATATTTCTTAGAAAATAAGATTAGCAGTAGTTCTTAAAATTCCTATTTGTTCTTCAAGTACAATAAGTACATCCCTTTGCCTATTCTACTTAATATACCTAAAACTTAACTTTTAAACCTATCCAACTTAACTTGTAACTCATACTATCCCCTTATCAGTATATAGCATAGCAACCAACGAGTAATTCTGTGTACATTAGAGGCTGAATGCCCGAAGGTAGCACGCCCGGTTCCTATGCAAATCGAGTCTCAATCATCAAATTATATTCAAACCAACAGCATTCAAGATTTCTTACTAGAACATACAACTGCAAGCTTATGCACACTGGAAGCTCATGCACAAGAATACCTATAGATAACATTTTCTTAAGAAGACATAGAAAGATTGAACGATCAACACTATTTCATCATATTCCTGAAAGCAACCATGTGACGAGGCATTACGAAAGAGAAGAGACCACTACCTTGCAAGGCCGCTGTACTCTGTTAAAATATCGCAAAACTTTTATGAACTTGATGAACTAGCAGCTATGAGTATTAAAAATGAAATCAAAGAACAGTCACCGAAGATCATTAACATCCCAGAATATACTGAACCTGATACATATCCTGCCACAAAACACAATTGGATAAATTTCAACGGACTCAACAAAATTCAAGAAGAAATTAATAGTAGTGCAACTTACACTTACTCTTGAAAATCCGCCGAGTTCAACAAATCATACAACCATACCATTTTACATATTATTAATCAGTGCAGGAGTACTTGTCATCTTTATATAATCAGCAGAAGATATTGGTTAAATCAGAGAAAGATCAACAACGCTTTCTCCACGACGATTATTCAATCAATAAGAAAAGCCGACGATGAGAATCCAGCATCCAGACCTGCACAAATCCAGATCATCCAGCAACATTTAGTCTGAAAGTACTGAAATGGTTGCTGATCTGCGGTGGGAGGTGTTACGTAGAACGACAAGTACATCGAACGTACCGCATATCGCGCTACCTAGGCATCGTCACCGCCGTGTCAGCGCGATTTGCACACATGGAGAAGATGTACTAACACATGGAAAAGCGCTGACCAGCAAAAGCGTGAGACAGATCGCGACCACCGTCCGCGTACCGCCCGCGCCCGCGATCCCCTCTAGGCCCCGCGCGGCTTACATCATCCTCCCCCGGCACTTGTTCTCGATCGTCGAGACTTGTCACATACATATAATTAATTTTAGGACCTAATTATAGTGTTATATGTAAAAACCTTAAATAAAAGGTAAAAACTTCATCACATGGTTTTACTCTATTACTCCCGCTGCAGCCCCTCTATAATTTGCATTAAAACATTCACAAAAGCATAAATGGAAGTGGGCAGGTCACGTGGCACGATCACCTGACGAAAAGTGGTCAAAACGGGTAGCCACTTGGGCAGGCCCAAAAGGCAAACGAAGAAGAGAAAGGCCTCAAGAAAGATGGGCGGACGAGGTTGCTAAAGTAGCAGGCCACAAATGGACTACAGTAGCTAAGGACAGGAAGTCATGGCTTGAAATGGAGGAGGCCTTTACCCAAAGAGGGGTCCTTAATTAAAAATTTTGCCACTATATAATATAATCTTGGTTAAGTTACATTTTATGAATAATTAAGGAATAAACAGGTTTTTTTTTTTTATTCCTTTCCTGAAATTTCGTGAAACGTATAATAAAAGATAAATGTAGTATTTTGTTTTATGGTAGTACCAAAATAGGCTAGTTATATCTAAGCCTTTCACAAGGACCATTTACTAAGACTGATTTAAAAAAGCAGATTAGTACCCACCTAGTACTAATGGAAAGTCCTAAAAGTTTTACTTACCTTTACTTACCCTTTTCTGCCCTTGCCCCTGGAATCCTATTAAAACAAATAAGCTTCGAGTGTCAACTTTTTCGTGAAGACCTTTTTAACTGACTTAAAAAGAAAAGTTCTTGGGATGTGTACTTTATAATAAGAGTCTCGAGTATTGACTTAAAAGTAGGTACACTAGAGACGGTGAGTCCACTTCAAACAAGATTGTGAACTTGGAGGCAAGTGGCAACCAGCTCCCTTGGCGCTTTATGCAAAATTAAAAAAAAAGTGTTCTTAGCAGACTGATACTTACAATACAATAACAGTTCAATACATTAATACTTTATTGAACACCAATAAATAAAAAGCACACATAAAATAATATAAGAATTGGCCGGATGTAGCGAACTAACATTTTTGTAACACCTTTATATCACCTACTTTCGTAAGTAAATAAATAAATACTGAATACTGAAGAATGGTAGAACAATGGGCGGCCTTATCGCATTAAGAGATTTCTTCCAGGCTTATCTTTAGATGAACAGGAACAAAAGAAACAAAAATAATGACTGGTGTTGTTACTGTTACAACTTGCGTAATAAAAACTACAATGAGTCAAAAGAGTAGGTAATTTACTTTTTTTTTTTTTTTTTTTTTTATTTATTTAATGGGCTTTGTCGCTGAGCGACCACACCGCCCAATTGGAAGAAATCACATTAATTACACTATAATTTAAGACCTAATTCTACTAGCCTATATAACAGTATGGCCTTATTAGATAATGGCGAAGCTAATATACTATTACAGTATCCGACACCAAACCCATTTTTTCTGACCCACGATCTTCTATACGTCTCGTTCCGCACACACTCCGTCAACAGGTGTTGAACATCCTCAACGACCCCACAATCGACACAATTAGAAGACGGTGCTTTCCTCATAAGGTATGCAAACTTCTTTGATGGAATGTGTGCGGAGCGAATCCTGAGAGCAGTCACTAACAATTGCCGGTTCAGTACATTGTTGTCAATCCATGGGTGAGTGGTGATTTCTGGCTGGATAGTTCGGTACCAAATACCTTTTTCTTTAGATCGCACATCAAAGTACTCCTGCCATATAGTTCGACACTGCTCTTTAACTAATTTTACGTAATCGGAGAACAAAGGAACTACGTTGAACAAAATACCATCTTCAACTGCTTGCTTAGCTAATAAATCCACCTGATCGTTTTCTCTAAGTTGAATATGGGATGGTATCCATTGTAAATATACTTTTTTATTGATTGATTGTAAACTCAAGATTGATTCTAATATACGGAAGGCAATCGGTATGCCTCGCCCGTGCGAGGTGCACCGAGCCAAATGTTGCAGAGAACTTTTAGAGTCTGTAAGAACGACAATGTTATCAGCGTTAACTGTATGACAATAGGATAAGGCTTCTGCTATAGCTATCAATTCTATATGCATAATTGAAATGTCAGAATCAATCTTGACCTTAATATGTCAATCTTGTTCAGAGTCCAAAAAGGCGGCGCCTCCTTTTGTTCTTTCTTTGGAGCCATCTGTGAAAATTTTATAGCAATTCCCATATTGTTGATTAATATACGTTATACATAAACTTTTTAATATATGATTTACATAACATCGCTTAGCACGCTCAATTCCTGGGATAGAATCAAATATTACCTGCAATAAGCTAATATTACCAACCCAAGTCGCCATCGAAAACATCTGAAGACGACTACTATTGTTTATAGGTACTAGATTTAAGTCGGAGAATATTGATACTAGTAACGGCGGTTTTTTATTGAGCCAATAGCGAGACCGAATATTGTTGGAAAGTTCTTGCAATACGTTAATGGTTCTGTTGTTAGATAAAGTTTTGCTGCTAAGTATCTTCTACGAATATTAAGGGGTGGGATGTGTAGGTCGCTTTCCATGACGTGTATTGGCGTGCTTTTAATATAGCCTCCAATCACGCGCAGTGCCTGATTTTGGATCCTATCTAGTTTAAATAAGTTCGTCTTACAACTGTTATCGTATAAAAAGCTGGCATAGTCTAATCTGCTACGTATTATAGCTATGTATAGTCGTCTTAGATGCTTTTGATGGAGGCCCCATCCTGAACCAGACAACACTTTTATTAAATTAATTAATCTATACACATTTTGAGCCGTCTCATTAATATGTTTACCCTATCGGAGCGAACTATCCAACCATAAGCCTAAGTATTTATAACAATCAACCGTAGGGAAAGAAATGTCATTGATCTTTAAATCAACCACACCTCTAAATCCTCCCTTCTTAAATACACATAATTTGCTCTTTGTAGTTGAAATAAATAATCCCAAATTGTTTAATAAAGAGTTTAACTGTTGACAAGCACACTGTAGGTCTCGAATTGCATAAGCCATATTGCTATTTGATGTATAGAGCGCAAAATCATCGGCATATTGAGAAATACCCATATTTTGTATTTGTTTACATACGTCCAAGGTTGCTATGTCAAATAGTAGTGGGGACAAAGGGTCCCCCTGACCCAGGCCACGCCCAGAATATCTAACCAGGTCACATCCATCAACGGCAATTTTTAGTCTCCTATCGCTTAGGTATGACCACAGATATCTGCAAATCCGTGAACCTACGCCCAAATGGTCTAATAATTTTAATAGTCCGGTCACATCTAAATTGTTGTACCCGTTATCAATATCTACAAAACAGGAGATAGTAAATAAATCCCTCGAAAAACCTATTTGTATCTGCGAAACTAATCGTGTGAGGTTATCATAACATGAACGTGCCTTACGAAAACCAGTCATATTCTCAGGGAACATAGATTGACTTTCTAAGTACCATTCTAATCTTTTGTTGATAATTGAGTGAAGAATTTTGCATAAACAAGAAATTAGGGATATAGGCCGGAGTGAAGAATGGGAATTGGCATCTCTGCCTGGTTTGGGAATAGGTACAATTTTGACTTCGCGCCATTGTTGCGGGACGAAACCGGTAAGAAAAAATTTATTATAAAGTGATAATAGAATAATTTTACCATTCATTGGAAGGTACCTTATCATTGAAAAGGATATATCATCAGTGCCAGGAGCAGTATCATTCTTTTTAATGGAGTTAATTAGTTCTTGCAATGTTATATCCGATTCTAGAAGTGCGTTACTTGAATGAAACTGTGGTTGAGGGGGACACGTATAATCAGGAGTAAGATCGTTTAAAAGCCTTTGAGCATTACACTTGTCTATACCGCGACTAAAAGACCTAGTTCGGTGACCTTTTATCCACTTCATCTTCCGCCATAGGTCAGAAGACGAAGCTTTTTCGTCGATAGACGAGCAAAAACCTTCAAAAGACCGACATCTACCTAAACGGATGATTCTCTGTGCTTCGCTGATTTTAGATTTTAATACATCTAGATTACCAGGTGATGAACAATACCTAAAGTTGGCCAACGCTAGTCTACGCGCAGCTACTGCTTTTGACATATCTGGGTTCCAGTAAGGCTTTGGAGAAAATTTATTTGTAAAATACTGTGGGATTTTAATATATGGAATAAATTGATTAGCAGCTAATTGTAGTGTATGTTCGAACATATTATAAGCGTATTGGGGGTCAGAGGGAATAACGGTATTTGTAAACGAATTTTCGAGAAATGCTGTGTACGATTGCCAATCGCTATGTCTGAAATTTCTTTTCTTAGTAATACTACGGCTTAAATTCAGATTTCCGGAAATTTTTATTATCAAGTGATCACTACCCAGAGATTCGTTAGTAACCTTCCAAGTCAGCAGAGTACCCATATCAGATGAGACAAAGGATACGTCAGGAGATGACTGTTGCAAAATGCCATTTACAAGTCTTATTCTGGTCGGTTCTCCGTTATTCAAGGTTATAAAGTTGTGATCAAGCATACTGTCAAATAGTTGAAGTCCTCTTTGGTCAGTTCTACCCGACCAATTGAGATGGTGAGCGTTATAGTCGCCCAATATAAGACATTTACTATCACATAGAGAAAATATAAAGTCCCAGTCATTCTGAGTTGTCTGAACCGTTGAAGGACAGTAGATAGAAATAACATTCTCAATATGCCGACAATTGGTTATTTTAATGTGCAAGAGTTCTATACCTGGGTTTGGACTACGGGACTGACATAAAAATGATTTTACAGATTTATGAGTTACGATAGCCACGCCACCGTACCCATCCGCCCTATCTAGCCTATAAGTATCGTAGCCATTAATATTAACGTAAGAGTCCCTATCTAGCCAGGTTTCAGAAAGAGTTGCAATATGGATTTTTTCCTGTGAAAGTAATGATTGTAAAGATATCGATTTAGGTCCAATACTCTGGCAATTCCACTGTATGATATTTACGTTAATATTAATGGTGTCGCTATCCATATTCATTAATGACAACGTTCATTAACGTTGACATTAAGGAACTACCGGAAACGTTGTTCATTTTGGTGATAATCCAATCACATAAAACTGAAACAGCCTGTCTAATTTTGTCCGCTAATGATGCATTGCTTAGTAAAATGTTTTTAAATTGCGTTAGAAGTCGTAAGAAACTAAATTCTTTAGATCTGGTTGCATTAGAGGTGCTCTGAGAAGGGGGCCTATTGTTCTCACTATCCGCATCTGGGCACATGTTGTTACTTGAGCTCTCATCTGACTCCATCGGTAGACTGGGGGGGATAGGAGTGGGTGGGCGGAGCACCTGTTTCTGCTTCTTTTGCTTCTTACGACTTTGCGATGCCTTAAACGAGTTATCATCCACAGCGGACTTGAATAGCTCTGACGCCAACCATTATTTACAGGTTTAATAGTAACTGTAGCAGACGCCGACACCGGCTCTTGGGTTGACAAAGCCGGAAATACAGGGCCTGGGGCTGGACTTAAATCTCTATCCGGAACTGGGGAAGGCGGGACGTACATACTCAGTGCCTGTCTATAAGTGCAGTTAAATTCGGACATAAGTTCCCTTAACTTTCGTTCTTTCATAAATATAGGACAGACTTTTTGCATAGCCATATGATTTTCTGTGCAGTTTACACACCTAAATGACGTCGTCTCGCAGTTTGCATGGGCTTTCGAGCATTTAGGACAAACTATCTTTTTAGACGGGCATAATTTTATAACATGACCAAACTTCCAACATCGGGAACACTGCGTTACCGGGAATACGTACTGCTCAACCTTAACTCTCAATCCGTTTGTGAAAATATGAGTCGGGAGCCTAGAACCACTGAACCCGAGGCGCACGGATTCAGACTTCACCCAACCGGAAGTAGAAGATCCTTCGTTATCTCTTCTGTCTAGTCTTATAGCAGATATTATCTCGACCTCGCTGGATAGGTTTTTGATTATATCCTCATCCGGCACCTCCAACTCTATATTCTTGATCACTCCGTATGATACTCCGACTTCAGATGTTTTTTGGCTTCTCCATCCGAGGTTTTTGAGTGCCCGGCACTCGACAAATTCATCAGCGCTCTTATCATCTTTAAATGTTAATAACATCTTATATGTGTGGATGCGTTTTGATTGTATAACTCCTTGTAAGTTATTCTCCTTTAATAGGCGCCCAAAAGCAAAACATTGAGGCAGAGCTTCCGAGCAAGTCACACACACCTGTATTTTTTCTACAACTTCCGACTGACTAGACCTTCTTATACTCTTACGTCCCCTACTGACTGTAAACCATCCCTCATCCGAGGAACGGTCTTGAATGTCCTGATATGTCCTCTTACCAGGCCTATTTACACCATCCATCTCCATAGTGTTTTGTGTTAATTCACTGCATTCCAATTCTTCCAAGCTTTTGTTTACGTCTTCATCTCTTACGCTAATCTGAACTGAATCGTCTTCGTAATAAGGTTCGTTTTCCATTGCGCAAGATCCCGGCCGATCGGCCGGTTCTCCCCGCTTACCGCGATAAAAGGTCAGTACCTAATGAATGCGCTCCGTAACAAAGATACGCGACCAATGCTAGTGGAGGCCAACTAACCACTCTAATTTACTTTAAAAAATGATATAAACCCCAGATAATATATTACCTATATATAAACAATCTGGGCCTTATTTATAAACGCTGCTTAAAGTTAGCCGGTGTTTAAAATGTTCCGTCTCATTTTCACGCGTGACATTTCAAATCAGTCAAAAGTTGACAGAAGTTTTTAAGTATTGGTTAACTTTAAGCAGCGTTTATGAATAGGGCACTCTAAACTTACATACCGCGCAGTCTTCCGTGCCAATTTGCTCCAACCTTAACACGGAAAGAAAGATCTTATAGGTACCATCCTCTTAATTAACACACGAGAAAAGCAGACCTAAGTCTTCAGAACAAACCCTAACAAAAGTAAAATTAGGCAGCATATTTTACGAAAAGAAAATACATCTCCTAAGGTTCCTGTAATATGTTTTCCAGGGTAGGTAAATGCGAAAATAATAATACCCAAGGGAGCAAGGGTCCCGTGATAACGGAGTTTAGCGGGGTTAGTTTGGCAAAGTGTTGAATGAGGTTGAACTGGGGGTAGATGGAATATTTTATATGAAAAAGTTATGAGGAACGTTCGAGGGAAAATAGGGTAAGTTGATAGTAGATCATGTTTTGGGATAAGGATTGACATTAATGTTTTTTTTTTCTTATATTTTGGCTCCACACATAGTGTATTTAGCCAGTGTCAAGTATTGTAATTATTCATCGTTATATATCACGTAAAGTCAAGTCTTAGTCATAGTCATAGTCCAGTCTAAGTCAGGCAGTCGAAGTCCAGTCTAAGTCATGCTCCAGTAAAGTGGTGGCAACTTTACTAGAAGCTTCTATGGAATTTTGGAAGCAACACGAAAACTCACGTTTCACCACATTACATCACTTGCCCACACTCATGCTCGTAATTCAGCACTTAATGCGTAAAACGCCACCAATTTTAAACATTAATACTGGAAAAAGCACAAGTTTTGAGAAATAATACAATGCAACGACGTGAACATTTCCGCGTTCCCGCCAAAAAAACTCGACATTAATGTTGATGAGGCAGAAGAAGATACGCAAGGGTTTTTATATTTAAGCTTTATAAGTTTTACATAGCAACATGTAAAAAATGTAATATTGATGTTTTTTTAAATGTAGATGAATGACGTGATGAGTTAGTAGTTTGCGTGGTGTTAAGTATCACAGCCGCCTATAAAAGATTACAGTGTCACTTGGAACTCAAAATTAAAGTTTTTTTGAAGTGTCAATACACTGATGCACTGCACTGCGCACGTCAATCTGAGACATCACACAGTCTTACAGACACTCACTAAAATAATTAATTTTACTAGCTACAATGCCCTTTAAACCAGTACTTACGCAGTAGATAACATATTTAGTAATCTATGGGACTTTCGAACTGACGACCCATTTGCAAAAATTTTCGCAACAGCGTGCGTCGCACCGACGTTCTTTGCAACTACATAGGACTCCCGCCAGTACACAGTAGTGCTTGCACACTACTGCTTGGCGGCAGAATAACTGGCAAAGCGGTGCTACCTACCTAGACGAACTTTGCAGAACAGTACTACCCACAGAGCAAGAAAAAAAATTTGCTTCGCGGAGGTGGCAAGCGTCATATTCTTCAAAGCTCTGTGGTCCTGCTCCTACTTTTATACAGTAAACGCCATAAAAAGAAAGTAGTAGTTTCCAAAACAAACAAAGCAATGACCTGTGATTTCGTGTTCCATTTAACTTGCAGATACATCTCCCGACCTCTCTTGAAGACGGTAAATATATACAGGACAGCCCGGGTATCAGTACGGATCTAATAGTTAAGGACCTACTGCTTATTTTAATTACGATACAGATTTTTTGAACTAATTTTGGACACTTTATTCAAGAGGTCAGTTAATTAGATAAAGATTAAAAAAGCGGTGACAAAATATATTTAGGCTGGATTTTACCAAAGTAGAATAAGTTTTATTCCAAGTATAACGCTAATTGTTACCCTCGGATACAGCTGATTTACAAATGAAATGACGATTAAAAGGACCCTATCCTGATTGTATCCAAGGAGAGAGCTTCAAAAGTGTTGGTATAATAGTTATATTCGTGTAACTCGGTTATTCTCGGAACGTTTTACTTGGAATAACTCTACTTTGGTAAAATTGGGCCTTAGTGAAACATTTTAGAATATTATTGTGATCACGTTTTACGGGTTCTTCATATTAGCATCGCTGAAATGTCATGACCATATAAACACGTGGCGACCACGCCCACGCCCACGCTCTTGCAGACGCGAATATTATAATAGTCCTTCCTTATTCAAGAGATTCACAGTAAACTTTATATTGCAATTTTCCGAAATTCGTTGAGTTCAAGATAATTAATTTTATTTCCCGTACAATTTTAATCACGTAGTAATAAAATTAACCAGTTGGCTCCTGAACTATTTAGCCAAGGATCAGTTTACAAGATCCAGGGGAATCAATCACCATGTTTTCGCTGGCCCGGCCCTACTCCGCTCCGGATTGATTCCGCAAAACTTATCACGTTTTAGAGGGATTGTTTGAACAGTTCCCTTTTGTTCTGTTTTGTTGGATTTACGTTACTGAAACGAAATTGTGAAAAATATACGATGATGAATCGACTTAGGGTTTATGGTTATGCCCCAGGGAGAGCCAATGGATGTAGGCGAGTGATCAAAGTGGCGCTCTCTGTGGGAGGCCTATGTTCAGCAGTGGACGTCTCATAGGTCATTCTCATAGGCATCCTTTCAGGCTGTTTTGATGATGATGATGATGACGATGATAAGATTATGGAAGTAAAATTTAAGGGCTTATCTACTTAAGAAAATGTAGACAAACTAACACAATAAATTATTTATAGCAGTAAGTATCGCCTGCTTAGTGTAGTCATCAGATAAATTTTTAATATGGATACATTTGAATCACGAAGGGGTTTGAACCTGCATCCCTCCGTCCAACCCCGTAAGATGAGCTGAGCATACTTACTTTTGTTATACACTGAGCCGGGAGCCGATGGATGCAGGAGGCGAGCAGCCACTCAATGTGGCGCTCCCTGGGGTAGGCCTATGTTCAGCAGTGGACGTCTTCAGGCTGTTAATGATGATGATGATGATGATGATGATGATGGGGAAGAAAAGTTCTTTAGTGGCAACCAGGAACCGGAAGACGACTGACTAGACTTTAAACAACTTTCTCTTCGCCAAACAAATTTACAATGTTTGTTCTATAAAGGAGTACACACACCAAGGCGGTATTTCTCTCCCGCCCGCGGTAGCGGAACATTCCGCGCGGGATACCGCGCGGTATTCGCCGGGTAGGGCGGAACTTTTACTGCCTAGGTAAGCGAAAAGTTTCGTGGTCGCCCGGCCGCTGGAGGGTGATTCTGTTAACAAAATACGATTGAATGGCCATAGAATGGCTTTTCTTAGGCAATCGTACCCAACAGATTATGTTGTACTCCCGCCAAAACAAACAGGGAGAGTTTAAGCTACTCTGGCTTACCGTGCCGCGACCACTACCAGTCTTGCACTCCGCGAGTGTCCAGCAATTCATCTCTGCTAATTTCATAAAAACGTGCTGATAAAATGCCTTCCTGTGTCTTTAGTGAGATACTATTATATCTAAACCACTGCAAGAGACAAGAAAAAAGTTTAATTTTCACGTAAGTACGGTACTTTTTATTGAAATAAAAGAAAATAGTGATTGTTTATATCTTAGGCGACTGTTGACACATGGTTGTCACTATGAAGTGGCAGTTGCATTTTGTTTTGTTAATACTCTGGTATAGTGCGCTCAGATCAAATTAATACTAACGCCGTACTTGGGCGTCTTGGTGTAAATTTTTGGACTACGTACTAAGTAACTAACGTTATTGGTCAGCTATTTTGTAAAGATTGAAAGAACCAAGTGTTAGGATAACTAATATTGAATAGTCTGTATCGAATGGCAATATCGATTGGGAGCTCATATATATTTCTAAGTAGTCTGTGGTTCCGGAAAACGGTAAACGTCAAGATGACAGTGACAGCTGACATTTTTGTAAGTTGAAGTTATATCATCATAAAAAAAGGATCTAGGATTTTGCTAGGCTTTTTAGATTTGAGATCATTAAAAATGTCTCGTATTAACGTATTGCGACAAGGATCAACCTGCTAAGGTTGATTAATTCATTATTGCGGTAAAACTGTTCATGGAGATCTTGCTAGAGTGAGCTGAGGTTAGTACTGTGTACTATGAAATGTATATCATAACAGTTCTATTATTGGCCATTACGAAAGTGTAATTAAATATCATGGAATAAACCATTTTTATTTTGTTGTTATACTATCTTTTCTTTATCACAATTAAGCCTTTAATAGTTCAGAAGTGGGATAAGCGGGTATTTCACAGTAAATCACTCGTTTATCTCGCCCATAAAATACACAAAAATTGTCTTGACTTTCTTTTTGCCAACCTACGACCTATGCTATGGAGTCGATAATTGTAATAATTTTACGATTTTGAGACACGTATTTTCTTGATTGGCCAATAATAGAACTCAAGAACAGGGTTAAAGATAAGTGGGGTACGCGTAAGTGTTACCTACCTACTTACTTGTGATTTCGTAAGTACCTACCATGATTGATTATTCTTACTCTGATTATCTAGTTATGCGGTTGCCCGGTCGCCAGATAACGACCGCTTCTCGTGAAACTGCGAACGTAGTATAAACACGACGCCGGACCACCTGCATGACTTGCACTGGGATTGTCAGCGACTATGTTTAGATTAAGCCGGTAGCCTAGAGCATCTTTCTTTGTTCAGACTAACTTCTTTTAAAATAATTATATGCTTTGATGAAAACCTGTGTGTTTTAATCAAAGTAACATCACGTTCCCGTAAACTTGACTGGCGCAGCCGGTACGATTGCCACTCTACTGTTGCCATCTTTCGCGTAATAACTTCGGAATAGTGAAAGACAGTGTATACGCTATACAAAGAGCGTATTACAAACGTGATAGTTCGGCGCGTGTGAGCAATCTTCGAACCAAATAAATTCGTCAAGGATTAATGGAGAGCATCCGGATTGGCTGGTGAGTGAATTTTTTGCCATCCTTTCTGCCACTTTGTTATAGTTGGAATAGAACTTTTTCCATTATAACTTTTATCTGGTTTTACCTAAAATTGGTTATTTTAACTGTGGAATAATTAATATTACTTAAAAATGAGTACAATTACCGTAATTCCTAGTGAAATGCAAAAAATAATACCGCTTTATAATGGCGATAAACGGCTATTGAGTTTATTTCTAAGAAAATATGAGTATGTAATTAATAATTATCTAGGAAGTGTGGAGCAGAATACATATGTAATGCACACGATAACGAGCCGCCTAACTGGTGATGCCTTAGCTTTGGTCAGTGAAAGAGAGGATATAACTACATGGATAGAACTTAAAGAATTGTTAATCCAACATTTTGGTAAACCTAGAAGTGAAGAGTGTCTAGCGATAGAGTTAGAAGGTTTAAAAATGAAACAAGGGGAAAGTTATCTGGAATTTTGTAACCGTATTCAGTCCGTAAGGGCAGTTTTGATCGCTAAAGTTAATCAGTTGTCAGGTGCAGAAATTAGAACAGCTAAAGTAACTATATATAATAACTAGTATTTTGCTCCGTGCGCGGGCCGCGTGCGGCCCGCGAGGACGATTTCGTGGCTGTTGTATTTATAAAAATGTTATACTTTAGTTTAAACTTGTAATTTTGCAAGAGTTAGTACAAAACAGCGGTATTTTTCAAAGAAAATGATAATTGATCTGACTTTTGCATGGCGGCCATCTTGAAAAATGCTGTCAGGTCATGTAAAAGGTCAAAATTTGAAATCAGCCTCTTTTAAAATCCCCAAATATAAAATATCAGCCGGATCTGAGTTACTATAAAATCGGACGCCATTTTGAATCTGCCATCTTGGAATTATTTTAAGTCTATGAGAAAGCCTCCGTTGTTCCTTTGTTATGAGTCCAAACATGCCTTGTCGGCTTCTATAAGTTCCGATTGTGTGCGTGTTTTAATTTTGTATGGCGGTCATTTTGTTTTGTTTATCAATTATATGTCAATTTGAATCAAGGATCCTGAAAATATTTAGATTTTAGGTAAGACAGGTTAGTTAGATAAGCTAAAATCAATTAAAAAGGTCGCATTAGTAAAACATTGTAAATGTAGCGATGGGTAGTTTGAAGCTCCTCCTCGCTTCGCTCGTCGTCGCGATGGGTAGTTTGAAGCTCCTCCTCGCTTCGCTCGTCGTGGCGGTAGATAGTTTGAAGCTCCTCCTCGCTTCGCTCGTCGTCGCGGTAGGTAGTTTGAAGCTCCTCCTCGCTTCGCTCGTCGTCGCGATGGGTAGTTTGAAGCTCCTCCTCGCTTCGCTCGTCGTCGCGGTAGGTAGTTTGAAGCTCCTCCTCGCTTCGCTCGTCGTCGCGATAGGTAGTTTGAAGCTCCTCCTCGCTTCGCTCGTCGTCGCGGTAGGTGGTTTGAAGCTCCTCCTCGCTTCGCTCGTCGTCGCGTTTGTGGTTTTGTCAGTATGTATGGCAGCCATTTTGAAAAACGGTGGATGTCTAAAAGAAGCTAAAGCATATTAATCAGTATCCTTAGGGACACTCAGATATCAATTTTCATACGGATTGGAGATCCATAAAAAAGTTCAGTAAAATGTATGAAATTTTTCAAAATGGCGGAATCAAAATTTTTTCCCATATTCTTACTGAGTATCTAAGGGGAGTCTTAGATATCGATTTTCATCCGGATCGGATAACTTTTTCTGTAAGTCAATACGTCTCCATCCGCCATCTTCAAAAAAAAACAATTTCATTAGTATACTGTTTTGTTCCTTTGTACATCGTTACTCTATCCCTAGAAACAACTTTTTTATGACATTCATATTGGAGGCGTAAAAAAGGAAAGTTCATATTTCGATAAAATCACCTTTGTATGGCAACCCTATTGAAAAATGGCGCATGTCAAAATTTGATTTTAGAATGTTGTTCAACATTCTTGGGGACCCTCAGATATCGATTTTCATCCGGATCGGAGAAACTTTTTTTTCCGCCATGACCGAAATTTCCGCCATTTTGAAAAAAACATTTTTTCTATATCTTCCCTTCTGGCATCCAAACAATATTAGTTCGAGCTCTTTATACTAAAGTATCATGGTTTCGGCGTCATTTCCGGTTTAAATTTGTATGGCGGATTTTTTTTTCCGCCATTTTGGATTTTTTTTATTTTCTCTAAAATCATCCCAGGGTTTGCTATGACATTCCTGAGAACGCATATGACCCATCTCACATCGTTTAGCCAGGCAGTTGATGGTCACGATGATAGAAGGTCGGAAGACCAGTTCATGAAATATTTTGAATTTCGATTGTCCACTTTCATACAAATTTAAAAAAAAAAGTTCAAAATTTCCCATAGGTATCGAGAAACAATGAGCCAAAAATGAAAAAAAAAATTTGTATGGCAGCCATCTTTAAAAATGGCGGGATCCAAAATATTTTTTCAAATATCGAATCAGGGACCCCAAAAACCCCCCGATGCAAAAAATCAGCCGGATCGGACCAACTTTCAAAATGGCCGCCATCTTGGATCCGCCATCTTGGATTTTCATGACGACCATCCAAAAGCGCCCATCCTCCTCTATGACATTTGGTCGAACACACCCCACCTACCTCTTACCGTTTCCGATTTATAAGCGTTTCAATTTTGTATGGAATTTTTATTTTTTGTATGGCAACCCCTATTTTTTTTTATTTCTCTCCAAGCGTCCCAGGGTTTACTACAACTTTAGTTAAAACAGGTCACCCATCCGACTTTTAGTTTCCGAGAGCCGTTGACCAGTTCCATCAAGGAGACGACTTTTTGCTGATGTCAGCTTTTTCTGGTGGTCACGTGACCAATCTCTATGCAACCTCATACTCGGTTTTTCTCCACCACTTCCAGGAGCTGAGATCAAAAATGTCAGTCAGTGAGTGAGTGGGTGAGGAACTTTATATATTATGATACAGCGCTTAACGTATTTATGTATAATTTACCTGAAAATATAATTTGTGTTGTTAGGCTTAAAGGCCCGGACACACTAGAAAAAGCGTTAGAGTTTGTGCTTGAGGAAGTAAACTTTTACGAACAGTACAGCATGAAAACACAACAGGCAGGCCCACCAACACCATTTAAATTTGGCACTACACATATACAGCCTCAGATGTCTGGCATGGCCGGCATGGCTAACATGGCCAGCATGGCTAACATGGCTGGCATGGCTCGCATGCCCAATCAACTTGGTGGTTTCAGGCCTATGTTACAGGGCTCCAACCCACCAAGATTCCAATTCGGTATCCCACATAATCAGGTAAACTTACCCCAAACTACTCCAAACATGTATGGACATCAACCGCAAATAGGGTATAAGCCACAATTAGGAGCACAACAGTTTGGCTTACAGCCGAGATACATGGCACCAACCCAGTTTGGTTCGAGACCTCAGCAGCAGTTAGGGTATAGTCCTCCATTTAATCAGATCGGATACAGACTTCATCAGCCGACTAA
Source organism: Ennomos erosarius (assembly GCA_963580505.1). NCBI lineage: Eukaryota > Metazoa > Arthropoda > Insecta > Lepidoptera > Geometridae > Ennomos > Ennomos erosarius. Next base: position 4,449,225 of record OY757000.1, read on the forward strand.
TAAATTAGGTGACAGTGATGTTTCAATGCGTACCGCACCGCCACTGAAGCCTCAAGGCTTTCGTCTTAATGAGCTAGAGTTAGGTGATACTGGTTATTGCGACGGCTACGAGAACGCTTATGGCATATATGATAATCAGGATGGTTGGCACCAAAATACCGAAACTTATTTTGGGGACTATTCACAGATAGAAACTAATGGCGATGAACAAGAGAACGAAATAGTAAAAAGTGATAGCGTGCATGAAGAAGAACAAAATTTTCACATTCTGGCCTCGAAAGAAAATCGGAAATGATAAATTTAAATTGTGACGTAAAACTAAAATTACCATACGTGTACATACCGGAGATAGACGCAAAGTTCATGATTGATACTGGAAGTACCAGATCATTCATAGGTCCACATAAGGCTCACGAGTTTTTTGAACCATATGCACTTCATGAACAATTCACCGTTATTAGCACGCACGCTTCAAGCAAACATGACAAAGTGGTCCAAATCCCACTTATGCCATCTTTTAATAGTAGTGAGTGTCACAAATTCTACGTGTATGATGTGGATTCGAAATATGACGGACTGATAGGCAATGATCTTTTAGTACAATTGGAGGCCGTTATTGATTTAAAAAATCATAAACTTACAACAAACACAACAACGCTTCCAATTTATAATGAAGGTAATTACGTAATTGAGTTAGACTCACGGATGGAACAGCTCGTAAAATTGCCTACGGATAAATTCTCTGGGGATGCAATTTTGAATTTCACTAAATTTTGTGAAGGAGTTAGGATGCCATCCGCTATCGTGACCTGTACTAATGGATATGCAACCACCGTAATTCAAAATACTACACAGGATACTATGACTTTGACCATTACGAAACCTTTTAAGGCGAAATGTAGAAATGAAAGACTTAGAAATTGACAGAATATTAGACGAAAACTTGACTAGACTGAGACTAGACCATAGGAACGAGGAAGAAAGGAGGTGCATTAACGAGCTATGCAAGGAGTACAAAGATATATTTTATTGTGATCAATTACCATTAACATTCACCAACCAAGTCAAACATTCCATTAGGACAAAAAACGAAGATACAATATATGTCAAACCGTATAGGCAACCTGCTACACAAACAGAGGAGATAAAAGCCCAAGTAGAGAAACTATTAAAAAATGATGTGATTAGAGAATCTTACTCACCGTGGAATGCACCAGTCCATCTGGTGCCAAAAAAAATGGACGCCTCGGGCGAAGTAAAGTATCGTATGGTCATAGATTATAGGAGACTTAATGAAATAACTGTCGATGACAAATATCCGTTACCAAATATTACTGACTTGTTTGACAGACTAGGGAAGTGCAAATACTTTACGACGCTTGATTTGGCTAACGGATACCATCAAATTGAAATTGAAGAGAGAGACCGACAAAAGACTGCATTTAGTGCAGACGGACATTATGAGTTCATGAGAATGCCGTTCGGGTTGAAAACTGCCCCAGCGACCTTCCAGAGAACTATGGATAATGTCCTTAGAGGACTCCAAGGTCATCATTGCCTAGTGTACATGGACGATATGATTATATATAGTGCCAGTTTGCAAGAACACCTAAACGACTTGAGAGCCGTATTTGATAGACTCAGATCGACAAACTTAAAAGCACAACTAGATAAGTCCGAGTTCGTACGTAAAGAGGTGCTATATCTAGGACATACAATAACAGATGAAGGACTGAAACCGAATGACGCTAAAATTAAAGCAGTTCTAGACTACCCCCTACCTAAGACAGTGACCGAGATAAAGAGCTTTTTAGGACTTATTGGTTATTATAGACGCTTCATAAAAGACTTTGCAAAAATAACACAACCCTTGACTTCATGCTTAAAGAAACGAAACAAAATCGTGATTGACGAATCTTATATAGACGCGTTTAATCGATGCAAAGAGTTACTGACGAATGCACCCCTCCTTCAGTACCCTGATCCAACAAAACCATATATTTTGACAACAGATGCTTCTGCCGTGGCATTAGGTGCCGTACTATCTCAGGGCACTATTGGTATGGATAAACCCATCGCTTATGCCAGCAGAACCTTAAGCGCTACTGAAACGCGCTACAGCACGATTGAAAGAGAGCTTCTAGCCATCATATGGGCAGTTAAACACTTCCGACCTTACCTCTATGGAAATAAATTCACGATCTTCACTGACCGTCGGCCCCCAGCCTGGTTGTACTCCCTAAAAGAACCTAATAGTAAATTGACCCGCTGGAGATTACGATTACAGGAATACGACTTTAACATAATTTACAAAAACGGAAAACAAAACACTAACGCAGACGCCTTGTCCCGTATAAAGTTGAACGCTATAGATGACACTGACGACGTTTCGATGAAAGTTAATATAGACGCAACTGAAAGAAAGAAAGTACAGGACCATTTGACAAAAATTGATGACGGAGTATTACGAAGAAGAGATAGCGAAGAGACTTTGTCGATAGCGGATAGCGATGGAACATTAACGGCCAGTGAAATATCAGAATTAGAGCATAACGATCCCCTTCCCCACTCTTCTGGCAGCACAGAAATAGCACATTCAGCCGTAGAACTAGAAAATAAAGGTATTCCCATTCTTAACGAAGGTATTGATACAAAGCCTTACCAAATTTTGATTTTTACATGGTTCAGAAATAATATTCAAGTAATGGACACGTCGCGAAATAAGCAGAAGGTTCTTGAGGTGCACTTACCTGTGAACAATGAAGAGTTAGTAAAACAGTTTCTAAAGGAATATATAAAACCAAAAACTAAGTATTTCATATATTTTGAAGATGAGCGCCATAGAAAGGAGTTTAATAGTGTGATTATAAAATTATTTAAAGAAGGTACGGTAGAGTTCTTTGAATGCACTGAGAGAGTAGTTTGCGTAGACGATGAGGATGAACAGAGGGCTATTATAATAAAACACCATGAAGGCAAAACGTGCCACAGAGGGATTAAAGAAACTATGCTAAGAATTAGGAGGAATTATTACTGGAATAATATGCAGGAGTTGATATCATCAGTAATAAATGGGTGTGAGGCTTGTAGGAGATTAAAATATGACAGGAAATCACTAAACCCAACCTTACAGTTGACCCAGACACAGGACGCCCCTTTTCAAGAAGTATTTATAGATCTGTTTAGTATAGAAAATCGTAATTATTTAACCATAGTAGACGCTTTCAGCAAGTTGGCACAGGCAATAGAAATTAACAATAAATCTACAGCAGAAGTTGTTCGCGCTTTAATTAAATATTTCTCCATTTATGGCGTACCTAAGAAAATCAGCTGTGATCCTGGGTCTGAGTTCAACAATGAGCTTATGAGAGAATTAACAACCATGTATAAAATTGATTTGCACATTTGTACGTCACATAATACCAATTCGACTGGAATTATCGAACGCTTTCATTCGACATTGATAGAGAGATATACCGTTTGGCTAAATACGATCAAAAATGTACGGATGCTGCATCTATAATGACTTACTCTATAATGGCATATAACAACACGATACACTCTACAACTGGGTTGACTCCATTCGAGATCGCTTTTGGCCATACGGACTCAAATAAAGTTTTTGATGGTGATTTTGAGAGAAATTATATGCAGCAGTTACTCAAGGACCATGCTAAGCGTACTAAGTGTCTTTATCGGTATATATCTGATAAGATGATTGAGAAAAAAAATAAAATTAGAGAAAGACGGTTAGGTGATAACATAGAGCTAAGCGAAGGCGAAGTAATTTTTACAAAAGATATTAACACGAGGAAAAGCAAAGATAAGGCTAGGTATCATAAAGCAGTAGTTAAAGGAAAAGCGGAGAGAAATGTAGTTCCCATTGAATTAGGTAAAAGAGAAACCAAGGTAGCAGTAAAGAATATTAAACGTCCTCCACAGGTGGTGCGTGGTCGTAATGGCCCTTCTTCCCCACAGCCAGGGCCTTCGACTTCAAAAACTTGAAGGGAACCCAGGAATGTTGCCGGTCAAGGAGGGAGAGGCCTATAGACAGGAAGATATATGGAGTATAGTGAAAAGTTTAGATGTAGATGGGTTGGGGAATGATTTGAAAATGAACACAGAAAAATTTAAAGAATTTATAAAGTTAGTAGATTCACACACACCATTCATTCATGAATTCATAGGGATAAAAACTCAAGCGGAATATCTTAATAATATAACTATTTCTAAATTTCTGCAACTGGTTCCATCGCACATAGCTAAGAGAGGTATATTCAATCCCCTTGGATCATTTATCAAATAAATCTCAGGAAATCTAGATTACAACGACGCAGTTTGATATGACAAGGAAATTGCTATGATTAGTTCTAAAGAAATAATTTTAGATAAAAAGATAACTTTGGTGACTAAAGTGTTGGATAACTTTGTGAACAGTACAGAAACCATAAACGATAATATCATAATATTAGATAAACGTCTAAAGCAGATTGAAGAAATCATAAAATCGGGAAGTAATAAAGAAAACAATTATTTGTATCTCACACATGCTTTAAATATGTTCGATATCTTTATGAGTACATTTAGAATAATTTATACAACATTGAATGAAATAGAAACGGCACTCGCATTCACTAAGGTGTCTGTACTACATCAATCAATTGTAAATTCAACTGAGTTATTACAACTCCTAAGGTCCATTAACTGCGGAAACTAAATTTGATTATTTCAAAATTTATTCAATACCGGTTTTCAACCACTCAATTAACAAAACCGTTGTAATTTTTCCCGAATTTCTTTACCTATTGGCGAAAAATTCGAAATACTTGCCTATTACAAAGCCATGCGAAAAAATTGATGCAGAAAGGTTTCTATGCACAAATGATAATGTGGTGCAGTACAAAACGCCTACGTGTACTAAGCAGCTCCTAGAGTTCCAGACAGATCTCTCACGTTGCATACCATATGTTGTCGAAGTGGAAGACATTAAGATCCAGCGGATTAGCTTGGATGCTTGGATCGTGTTTACAAAGAAACCCACTATAATAGCTGAAAGATGTGAGCATGATAATATGAAAGATTCATTGGATGGCACTTACGTTGTTACCACTACCGAGAGCTGCGTGGTGTATCTTGGTGAATTGAGAATGTCAATCCAACACATATTTGCTGAGAACCTCCGACACAAAATTACGCCGATCATTGCTCTACCTGAACTGAAAATTACAAATCTAACGACCTCAATGGCTTCAGTTAATATAAAAAACATGGACTTAGAAGAGATAAGACATCTTTCGCGCATTTTAAGGCTGAAGAAAATTGATGTGTTTAGTGATGATGGTCTCTATAGTGAAAATGAAATAGCGTATCTAAGCGGAATTGATACGAAAAGCGTTAGCTTGGCTACGGTCATACTATATGTGGTTTTAGGCATAAGTTGTATTAGTTTTATTGGATATTACTTAAAAATTAAGTTTCTGCGAAGTCCTCGGAACCCGATCCAGATCTCGTCGGTATCCGATAACTTCGCACCTGATGAGGGAGGAGTTATGCGGTTGCCCGGTCGCCAGATAACGACCGCTTCTCGTGAAACTGCGAACGTAGTATAAACACGACGCCGGACCACCTGCATGACTTGCACTGGGATTGTCAGCGACTATGTTTAGATTAAGCCGGTAGCCTAGAGCATCTTTCTTTGTTCAGACTATCTTCTTTTAAAATAATTATATGCTTTGATGAAAACCTGTGTGTTTTAATCAAAGTAACATCACGTTCCCGTAAACTTGACTATCTTGTAATCAACCCAAAATTTTTGCTGTCATACAAGCCATGTCTTGTGAAGGTTGTAATGACAAAATCTTATTACCGATCATCAACAAAATTGTTGCAATGTTGTACTGTTAATAATTTCGTGCTATTCTGAAGTAAAATTACACTATGTGGTTGTAAGTGGGCACAGAAATTATTGCTATTTTAAAATCATTTTATTTCATTGTACAATTTAATATTGACACTTTAATTTTTCATATTGTTTAACGAATTAATGTTCTATGGCAATTAGCAGTGCTTTATGAAATGGAACAGAGACATGATTTAGGTACAACCGAGTGAAGTTGCAGCCTGCTACAAATGATCACTAAGAAATCCAGCACTACTTACTTGCTTTAGTTAAACAAGAACAAGGTTTACAGTGTAAAGAGATCGGACGCATGTTAGATGGCGTTGGCCTGTCTAAATACTATAACAGTCAGTCGTTGAAAGTGCCGGGTCCTAGAGGGCCCGCGGCGCCCCATAGGACCCGGGCACCGGGTCCGCGGGCGCCGAGGACTTCTAGGACCCGGTGCCCGTATGCACCTCACACCTTGCACTTAAGGTAGAGCCGCCCCTGAGAATACTTCGCTTGCTCGGGATTCAACATCAGCAAAAATCAGCTTTGCTCTCTTGCAGAGCCAAGAAATAGAAAAAGTAGAAAGCAGCTTGAGTAAAAGATAGCCAAGTCGCACAGAGTTTGGAAGTCATCATCCTGTCGAAGCCTATCCATTCATTCTTTTCCCCTATTTTTTTCCCTTTCACTTGCTTCTTCTCATGAACAGGTGTAACGGTGTACAACTAATACACCGGTGCGATGGCAAGGCGGGTCAGCTAGTGTTAAAATAACTTCGTATCAATATTTAGGAAAGCTGTGCCAGCATCTTGGGCATGTTGCCTAGCGGCTAGGTGGATCAGGTTTTGTATAAGTACATGAGTTTTGGTAGTAGTACCTATGATTTGTATAGTATTTTAAATAATATATGTAATATTATAATTTAAATACGTATGGGTTCTGTTTTAGATTCATGTTGAGTATCGAGTATTCTGAGAACATGGAGCTAAATAGGAATTTTTATCGCGGTCGATATTTTTTATAGATATAGGATTTGATAATTATTATGCCATTATGATATCGAATGTAATATCGAACACGATATTATATTCGTAAAAGTATAATATCGAGTTCGATATTATGTCGAACTTCTCGAGAATATAAGTGGGGCCCAACAGGAATATTTATTCCTGTTATTTATTCCTGTTGGCCCTGCGTGGGGTCCAAGAGGAAAAAAAGCCCATTAGGCCCCATGGGGCCGAAAACGTGGGGTCAACAGGAATAACCCTGTAAAAGTTCCGCCCGGGTTTCGCTTCCCAAGGCGTTATCCGCGTGTGTGTGAACAGGCGGAATAACGCGTTCCCACTCGGATAACGCTACCGCGGGCGGTAGAAGATACCGCCTTGGTGTGTGCAGTCCTTAACACCGTTAAATAAAAGAAAAGTCTTTTATATACTGGGTGTAATTGTAATCATTAGCATCCTTTGAAACTAGATACCTACTCCTGATACCGGTCACGTGTGGACCATAATTATTGAATTCTAACACATTGATTTAGTAATAATAATAATTCCAAAAAATGGAATAACTTACTTAATCAAATGCTACAATACAAAATTTAATTAAAATAATGAATTACTGTTTTTAATGAGTACATACAAGGTCCAAAAACGTTTAAATGTATCAAAATCATCCGTGCCAACTGCGTTAGGCGCCGCGGCAATAATCATAATTTTCAATAAAAATTATCTCATTTACACTCTTTACTCGTAAATAATCATCTATAAATGATGTACTATCATGGGGTCAATTTATGCTAATGAATTAAATTAAATCCTGTATAGGCAATTAGGAGTAAAATCAGAGAAGGTATTAAAAAAGAAGGGTGATGGAAAGTATCTACGGAATAACGAGTAAAGTTTTCGTATAAAACAAATTCGTCTTACAACTTTACTGTTACTTTGATTAACTCAACTTATTTAGAAAGTAGGTACTATAACTAAGTCCTTGGAACAAAATTATTTAAGACTTGTTCTGCCCCTCGGTTTGAGCCATGGATAAAAGTATCCTATATTTGTCAATCTAGTGTCTACCCCGCTAGCATCCAGCTATCTGCTTTCCAAATTTCATCAAAATTGGTTTAGTAGTTACGGAGATAGAAGGTAACTAACATTCACACAAACACAAACTTTCGTACCTTGGCGCAGTAAATCATCCAGTCTATAAAAATAACTTTCGAGTCGTCACTTGTCAGACAAGATTGCGGCCAAGCTGACCAACTCGATAATTTAAAAGAATTTTTTTGTTAAGCACAGATGTTTTCCGCTGATACACGTACCGCACTCCAGGCGTCGTACTTAAATAGATAAACTCTTTATTGATACACCACATAATTAAAACCTAATTAATTTTAACAGAAGCGTCATTAAAATGGGCGGTCTTATCTCTCTTAGCAATTTATTCCAGACAAGTTCCACGGAAAGGGATAACGTAAAAATATTAAGGACGGTAGTATAAAGATACGGTCTGTATAAACTTACATAACAATAGGCACATATTATATAAATATAATATACATACTATTTAAAGGCTAAATAAAGGCTTTGTAGGGTAACGTTCATTAGGTGTCATACTCTCTCGCAATAACCCAGAACTTCACATCAAAATTCTGCACACACTCCGCCATTCAAAAGTAAATGGCATAATTTCGACTCCAATTTCATCGACCATATTCCAAATATCCCATGAATATCTTAAGACCCTTTTCGATTATTAACGTAAAGTCTGTGTCTCTGAATCCAACTCGTTATTTCCGATTGTAAATTTTTTATTGCCAATAAAATTTACTTACGGACAATGAAAATCTATACGGGTCGTAATCGTTTCAATTAAATTGGGCTCTTTGCTAACATCTCTTAGCAAATGGCTTATTTTGGGACAAGTTTGGCAACCTATTCTAAAAATAGTTTATTACACTGCAATTTTGTGGTGTGCAGGTTGAAGGGTTTGACTCATAACCTGAAAGTTACGAGTTCGATTCCTTTTTTTTTATTGATGGATAGGCTTGCGCTTGACCACTATCTCACCTGATGGTAAGTGAAGATGCGGTCTAGGATGTAACGCGCTTGCCTAGAAGATGCTTGCCTATTCACTCTCGATTTGAAGACTCCAAGATTGTAATTTTTGGGAAATACAAACGCTGGCAAAGCGTCCTGCATTGACTATTGTAACTTTTGTATTCCTGCAACCACTCTAGAATTTGAGTGAACGAAAAAACTATAAATACTTTTTTTTTATTGTTGTTGATGGGTTTGCGTTTGGCCACATCTCACCTGACACTAAGTGTAGATGAAGCCTAATGTGGGACACGCTTACCCAGTATTTTGTACCTGGATGTTGGGCGACCATAGTCCTCGAAGTTCCTATTTTTGGACATGCATCCTGCATTTTGGACATTCTGAGTTTTAGCCAATCTGCCCTTGTAGGTTTTTTGATTTTTAGGCTGTCAGTTCCTGAAGAATCAAACGTTAACGTAGACATTGGTTTAAATAACCGGCCAAGTGCGAGACGGACTCGCGCACCAAGGGTTCCGTACTGTTATCTATAAAAACGAGCAAAAATATCACCACTTGTTGACAGACAGACGCACAGGATAGACAGACGGACAGCGGAGCCTCAGTGACAGGGCTCGCGTTACCCTAAAAAGAAATTGCACCTAAAATCTAATTGAGTAGCTATCGCTAAATTAGTGAAACTACTTTTTTCAATATGTAAAGAATTTTTCATAGTTGAGTTTGCACCCATAGACTACGTTGGTGTAATAACCCTTCAAATACCTATGTATACTTGTCAGCTACACTAAACTGGTCTATAAATAAGTAATATGTTTACAAACACGAAACCCATATCTGATGACCCGTCAAACCCCGTTTCCATCCTTTCGCTAGAAAATTTGATCGAAGCGGGTTATCGGAAATTTCGCTTGCCGATCGTTCAAAATTGTTAACGTCAGAAACGTAGACCATTCAATTTGATGATTAAAATCATTAACTAAAGGAAAGTCTACCTTATTCAGTCTTCAAAGTTCATTAACCAGTTATCTTTGAACTATACTCTGTCTTTTGATGATTAATCACGACATTTCTGGTATAGGCATCAAAGTTTTCAAGTATAAGTTTCAGTTTTATACTGCTTATGGTGTGAATATGTGGAAGCGCCAAAATCTCGCCAGGACCCGTATTTTTCGACTGAATATTTTCAATTCGGTTGTATTTTTTATTTGTATATAAAAACCAATTTGGAAAGTTTTTTTTCATGTGATACGATATTCTTTGAGATTCATCATCATTATCATCAACAGTCTGAAAAAAGTCCACTACTGGGCATAGGCCTCTCCCATAGAGTGCCATATGTTTAGCGGCTGCTTGTCTCCTGCATCCATCGGCTCTCCGCAGATCCATATCTTTGTACCACCTATCAGAGGCCCTACGCTTCCACAAATAGAGAATTAGCTTTTTTTTTTTTTATTGTTAATGGGTTTACGTTTGGCAACATCTCACCTGATGGTAAGTGCAGATGAAGCCTAAGGTGGGACACGCTTACCCAGAAGATACCTATTCACTCTGCTCTTGAATACGCCCAGATTATATGTGGAAGGAAACACCGTTATAGGAAGCAAGTTCCATTCCTTAGAAGTGCGGATTATAAAAGAATTTCCAAAACGATTAGTACGAACATGGGGCACGTCAACGACATAAGGATGGAAGGCCTCACCGCGTCTAGTTGTTCTATGACGGAAAGGAGAGGATGGGATGAGATCATGGAGCTCCTGAGAACACTCCCCAAAATGCAGACGGTAAAAGACGGACAGACAAGCTACTTTTCTCCTGTGCTCCAGACTTTGCATTCTCTTTCCAAGCAGCATCTCATCGTTCATCGCTTCGCCTTCCGGTTTGTAGTTGCCAAGAACCTTTCGTCTCCATTGGTTATTGGTTCTGCGACTTTTGCGAGTGATGTAGTCTGCCATTTCAACTGGCTAATAATTTTAAGAGAAGACTTTAGTTTGTTTGCAGATCTCTTCTTGATTTCGGAATCATCAATCTCAAAGGAAAACTCCATCAAGCATATTTTTTTTATGGGAATGAATGACGTGACGAGCTTTTCGTTCACCTGATGTTAAGAAATACGGCCGCCCATAACAGTTGCAGTGTCACTCGGAACTTTAAAATAATAAAGTTTCGCGTGACACTGCACTGCGCACGTCATCCTGAGACATGTAGTCTAGACATCAGTCTAGTAATCAGATTACTACACTGTGTAATCAAGTCATAAAGTCTCATTTGCCCAGTAATTTCACTAGCTACAATGCCCTTCAAACTGGAACACAAAAGTGCTTGCACACTACTGCTTGGCGGCAGAATAACTGGCAGAGCGGTGGTACCTACACGAACTTTGCAGAAAAGTTCTACCACCTAGTAAAATTATCCATCAAACAGCTCCATCCATAGGTCATTACAGGATTTATTTTTTAGATGCGTAACATTGACAATCTCTTGTTCCAGATATGTAACAGCCAACATGGGGGCTCTACATATAGCGTGGTGTACTCACGGACAACTCAAAAGCATCCTCCTGAAAGCAGATACCAATACCTGAACATGAGTACCGCGGCACTCACTTAAGATGGAGTTTGTCTCTGTTTTACCTACCAATGTGAGTGCTTTTTATTTAATGTCTTGGTCTTGCTATGTTTATAGTACCAGTAGTACCATTTTTTTTTATAAGGAATGACGCGAAGAGCTTGTCCATATTAGTCTAAGCCACAAACTAATACAAAACCATCATGTTTCATGACCGTAATGTTTGAAAAATTACGGTCTTGAAACAAAAATATTGTTCAAATTCGTAATATGTTCGTACCATGAACTTATAAAGATCCTGCATAGGAACGAGACATCTACATTTTTATATAGCGTTTTCACTGTTCTTACGTTTGCAGAAAAGTCCTACCACCTAGTGAATATAATACACTTCAGACATTACCGAGCATAATTAATTGGGTACAAATTTAATCACTGTATTAATAATTATCCATATCAATATTAGGATCAAGAGCGCCTTGTTTACGTCTCGAAATATTAATTCACCCGCCCGCCTTGGATCAGTACAGAACTCATAGTAAATACAAGTAGTTACACTACAGTAGGTATAAAGTACAAGGTACAGCACAAGGCTGATTTCACGTGAATAAACAAAGCAGCGAACCGCATGTGAATTTCGATGAATTTGCCCAATAGTAGAATAGGAGGTAGCGGTCGTTTTTGTTAAGGTTTGTTTTGTATTTAGTATTAATTAGATTCGCTTTTTAGTAGTTGCCTGGATAATGTTAGTTAAAGATAACACTTGCGCTCCATCTAGATTTAGTATAAAAATAAAATTGAGTTTATCTTCACATATTTTGTGACAGCGCTCTTTAATGCATTAAGTATGTATCCTAAAGCAAATTGCCTATTCATATAAGTTAAACATGTAATTATTGAACTTCATAATCAACACTTATTAAGTCTGTGCGATTGATCTTCAAAGCCATTATGGTGTAATTTCAAAGAGGCAATATACTAAAAGGTCTTTGGGTAATGATGAAAACATGAAAGCATTCAAATTTAGATCACAATAAACATACTCTATTAAAAGCTCTTATACGTATTGAGACCCAGCTCTCCATCTTCAACCCTTAAACGAAAGAAACGTAGCAAAACCTGCCGAATTTTCCATTAATTGGACATTGATCCTCGGATAACTTGCTAATTGAAAGTCTGTGAGGTTTCGGATTCATTTTGTCTGTACAATTTTGTTTAATTAAAACACTTGGAATCGATGTTTTACTTTAAATTCAGCGAAATTTTAGCAAAATTGAGGGTAGATTTTAACTTACCTACTTTAAGGTTGCAATCGAAAAGTTTGAAAATTCATTAGCTCCATTGCTTCTTGTTTGATTCCTAGAACTGGGAGTCTTTTGACACTAACGAGTTGTTGTTCCAACAGAAGACGGAATACTCCTGTGATAATTTTGCGAATCAGTTGTTTATTTTGCCAACATTCACTCGAATGACTGTAATACTTATTTGTAAATTAAATCGATCCACAGGGAAGCAATGGAATTTACTAACAAACCCTGCAATTAATCATCATTATTATTAAATAGCTTGCGATTGTTATCTATGAAAAGTTCTAGCTATTTTTAAATTATTAACAATAAAATATAACGTAAAAGAAACGTTGAAATGAAGATCATGAAATAATGGAATGGAATGGGATGAAATGTGATGGGATGGGACGGGATAGGAACGGATAGAATAAGATATTATTAATTTTTTGACAGCGCTAAGCAGAAAATGTTGATGTAAATAATAAAACTTTAATAAAAAAGCTGTTGCAAATTTTTGGCTCGTAGGCCATTTTCCTTTGATTTTGATTACGTAGAGGTTGAATAGTTAACGCCAATGTTCAGAATGTATTTTAATATTCATTTTGTTGTTGATAAATTCGCATATAACATCATTCATGCAAGACCGAGATAAGATTTCAGCTGAATGAATGAATGAATTAATGAATGAATTAATGATTTATGGTTGCAGAAACTGTGTACATTTAAGTCTTAAAAATAACTAATATTGGCACAATAGGGTCAACAGTTCGTCCATGACGGACATGCAATATATTATTGAGTCTACATTACACATTATTATTATAATTAGAATAATTTTAATAAGTCGCATAAAGTAGTCATTAAATGCTTCCGCTATCTGATCGGGTTCAGTTATAATGTTTCCATCAAAATTTATAGCATCGGTACCATCTAAAGATTGTTCACAGTCCACTTTGTCCTTAACAATATGGCATGTAGCTCTACATTTATTTTTTGATTTTGATAAGAATTTATGATTCATGGTTTTTCTAGACACATCCATGAATTTTCTTAAAACTTTGCTGTACTTTTTATACGTTGTTTTGACATTAGGCGATTTGAATGTATAACAACGATATCGTAGTTCTCGTTTATGTTTTGTTGAAATTTTTAAACCCTTTGTTATCTACTTTGCAGATTTTGAATTAGACTGAATTTTGTGTCTCTATTGGAAAACACAAATTATACACTAGACAGAATAGATCATGAAAGTTACTGAAAGCTACATTTAGATCATTTTCATTAAAAACATCAAACCATGATAAGGCTGATAAGTATTTCAGAAATATGTCGATATTCTCTTGACAGTAGTTTCGTGATTCAATGTACTAATGATTGATTCGCTCCTTTTTATGTTCAACAGAAAAAGTCAAAGTCAGATTGGTATCATGATCAGAAAGATAGGTTAAATGAGTTCTACCTACTGCGTCATCAACGTTACTAATAATGTGATCGATACTACTATTCTGTCGGGTAGGTTGTGTTATATGCAACTTAAGATTATAATTTAGAGCAAGATCATGTTATCTAGAGGCTGCTGTACTTTGCTTTAATATATCATTATTAAGATCCCCAACGGTATTTACTTTTTTGGACTGCTTTACAACACAATTTTACTAAAGAATAGATTTACATCTTTAGCTGGAGTCCTATATATACATAGTATTATATAATTCATTGTTGAAATTGTTAACGCACAGATCTCAAATGATTTTTCAACAGGAATGTCTTTGCTAATATAATTTTTTTGCAACTAAGTGAATTACGCACTAGTATACAAACACCACCTCGTTTCTCTTTAACCCTAGAAAAGGTACTTACTAATTTAAAACTCTTTAGGTTTATATTTGTTTCACTGCCTGATTTTGCGAATGTTTCAGTAAGACATATAATATCTATTTCTTTATTATTGTGTGTATTGATGACCTTATCAATACAAAGTTCAAGTAAATCGAGCTTATTTAGCAAACCAGCAATATTTTGGTGGAATATAGTAATACGGTGTGACGATACTTTATTCACGAAAAAGCTGAGCGTATACACTCTTATCTCTACTTTTCACTACCTTATTGACAGGCCGAAAATAATAAGGAATAGTCCCTTTCTTTGGCGCGATAGTAAATTGGTTTACTCTGTTTTTGGTATGAGAGCTTTAATTTTTCAAAATTCTAAAATAGTATGGTATTGTACCTTGTTTGGCCTTTCAAGATGTATTATTATTTTTGTTTAAAATTCGGCTCATGTGAGATTTAATCGAATTCAAATAAGTACATGTCATTATAATAGCGGGAATCAAGTACGAAATTAATTTTCCTAGATGAATAATTCAAATATTCAATGTTAGATGGCAATACTGTTTTGTTGATTGATATAAATTCACAATTATTTAATTGAATACATAAATTTTTAATTACGTTATTGGTACATCACTTCTAACTAAACTCGTTAAATTTCGCACCGCGTTGTTACCCCGCGGCATCGGAGATTGCAGGCTGCTCTCATATTGCTGCGGGCTCTACTAACATAGAATTATCCAAATTGAGATCATATCCCGTTGAGGCGAGATTGTGTGATGTCACGGGTCTTGAAATGTCTCCGCTAAACTGTGATTGAAGCAGTAATGTCTAATAGATCATCAGTTTTAGAGTTAAACAATGAATAATAAGTGTGTGGTGATCAATGCACACGCGTGTCATACGATGTTTTTCATCACAGATGCGAGGAAAAAACAGTGATGTTTTATTTTGTGAACTTGTTGAGTTTGTAACTTTTGTGAAGTGTCGTGCAGCCGTGTTGATGGCGCGAACTAAATCGACATCGATAAAACGAAACAAAACGGAAACTGAAACTTTACCTTAAATCTAGCTCAAAATTTCAAATAATTATCTATTCCCGAGTACAATAGAATGATATTTGCACCTACTATAATGTGGCTAAGTATACCTATAATAGGCATTTGTAAGGCAAAACCTTTATTATACACCCAAATACGAAAATCCCGTCTAATATTTTCGTTTACAATCGGCAATCGTTTGCCAACCTCTCTTGTGAATATAAAGCGAAAATAGGTCGAAGTGTATTCCCACCACGTCACCTTACGCTCTCTCACGTTGTAGTAGCTGGGGCATATTTTCAGGAATCGGGATAGCAATTAAAGTCAGGTGTAATATTTTCAGGAACTGAGATAGTAATTAAAGTTATGACGATGATTTTAATTTGTATTGCTGTTCTTGGAATTATTTGTATGATTTAAGCAGAATATATAGATAAACGATACTAAATTGGAAGGTGGCACTTTAATATTAAAGAAAAGTGTAAATTCAAGTACTCCGGTAAAAAAAATACAAAAATACGCGCATGCCAAAAACACAGTGTAGGTATTGTATTCATTGTTATGGAAATTATAAAGACTGTGCTGAAGGGAAATGCTGATTGAAGGTATAGCATTCTATCAAAGCGGATACTGCTATTCTGGCTGAATAGAACTCACATAAGTCCAATTAGCTGGTTATTTTGTCATCGGCCACGTACTGACGGAGCGAGCCGTCCCGCGAGGCTGTCTCGTGAGGTAAATGCTCCGTCGATCAGTAGTATTGAACGACGCATTTGCCATGGACGAAGCACGTAGGTACTGATCGACCGAACATTTACCTGAGGTAGCCTCGCAGGTTTCTGTGATTGACAATGGTACATTAAGAAGAAGAATAAGCCGTCTCTTTAAATTGATACTAATTCACTTAATAAGTTGGCGTGTAAGAATGGAATAGGACAGCATGGAATGGGATGGAATGGGTTGGGATATTGATCTATTGATAACGATAAGCAGGCAATGCTGCTATAACCGGCTATCTAAACAAATGCATTTTTACGTGTGTTGCAGTATAAAAAACACACACAACAACACTACACATAATAATTGACGCTCCGCCGTACCTAAAGGAAATTGCTCCGTCGCCGGCGCGCGCCGACTCGGCGCGAGATGCAATTTAGACTGAGGCATTTTTTTTTTCTCCTGAACTATAGAGACTTTTACTTTATTCGATAGTGATGTTCAACTAGTTTCAATTTTAGTCGATTTATAACGAGTGACACCTCTAAAAATTGATTGCCATCCCTAGTAGCGCAATCAGCTGTAAACCACAATTGTGGTGGGGAGCGGTCCACGTTGCGCGATGCCGACCGCACATGTGGTTGAAGCGCCTGAGCGGATAAATTATCAATTTTTTGTAAAAATTGTTGCAGTTTATTAATTGGTGAGATGTAAAAAGGACAAAATACTTGTCTTTAACCTATATTTAAGTGTTGAAATAAGGATGTGTTTCAACAGGTGGCGTCAGAGTTGAACGATACGGGCGAGTTGAACGATTTGTACGACGATTCGGACGATCCGGACGCCGTCACTCTTCTCTCTATATTACTTGTTGGTAAGTTTATTTTAGCATTATGCATAACCCGTCGAGAAACGTCCTTTTAAAGCAAGCTCTACATACAAATAAAGATCATGAAAACGATCATGGAATAGATTTTTCATGTGTAGACCACATTTACCTGTAACTTTTTTAGTTACCGACCGACGACCTGGAACGATGGATGCAGAAGGCAAGTAGCCGCTCAAAGTGACACTCTTTTGAGTGGACGTCTTCAGGCTGGTGATGATGATAATGATGACTTTTTTCAACGAAAACTATGCAATAAAATTGCAGTACATTCAAAATTAAGTTTATTACTCACTCAAATCATTACCAGAATATCCACTGGTCACTGGATCACAGCGGACTTTAGAAAAAGATTGCGGGCTCAATCACCAAATATGCACTTTGTTATGATTTCGCATTGTGCCAAGCTTCTAGGTCTTGTCATTCTGCTTATCCACTGTCACCCAAATTATTTAATGCCCTAAAAATTCTGCCTATCCACAAAGATTTTCAATTTGTATGGTTTAAGAAATCGTTGTATAATTCTAAGTTTACAAACTTTATATTGTTACCAGGTATATTCCTGTCCCTCCTGATATTCCTGAGCGTTGCTGGCAACATTCTGGTCTGCATTGCCATTTACACCGACCGAGGGCTGAGAAGAATCGGCAATTTGTTCCTGGCATCGTTAGCAATCGCTGACATGCTGGTTGCTGCCGCTGTCATGACTTTCGCAGGAGTCAATGACTTATTAGGGTGAGTGTTGTTCAGTACCCTAAAAGTAATTTCAGGTGGTTGTTAAAGTTATAGGTTAGAGTTAATGGAATACCCAGGGATTAGGCAGCAGCATAGGTACCTACTCTTCGGTTTGCATTATAATTTACTGCGATCCCCAAGATGCCTGTCAAGCGTGGAGATTCTGGTAAATATCCCCCTGCTTATGGAAACCTATGTTCAGTAGTGGAGGCAAAAGGCTAGTGATATACTGATGTGATGAACATTATGTTGATCAATGATTCTATCAACTATTTCTCATGCTTAGTACACACTCACCCTGATCCTCGGCTCATCCCATCTTAACTGTCATCACCCATGTCTGCGTATATCGTCACTCCATCTCGTCGGAGGAATTCCTACATTACTTTTGCCAAGTCACAAGTGATATTACACAGTAATAATAATATTATGAACTTTAAAACATAATTTTCGTTTTGTTTCTTCAGATCTTGTTTCTTCCAGATACTGGGTGTTCGGCGAGCAGTTCTGCGACACGTGGGTGGCGTGTGACGTCATGTGTTCAACCGCTTCCATCCTCAACCTGTGTGCTATATCCTTGGACCGGTATATCCACATCAAAGACCCTTTGAGGTTCGTATTCGGAATATGAATTTTGATGAACAATTTTTGTTTTCTATAAGTAATTTGTGTTTACCTAATTCTGTAACTTGTGTTTATTTACTTTTTTGTATTTTCTGATTACCTAATTGTCTTTAATTTTTATCCATCTTCTATTTTGTTTGTGCAATTTGCTTACCCTTTTTTGGATTTTGTGCTTACCTTTTTCTCCTGTAGGTAACCTACTCATTTTAAACAAAGATGCTCTTTTAAAAATCCACGTGTCTAAAGTTCTTAACCACCGGACTTATTATAACAGAGATCATTTTCATTTTTCGCAAACGTCAATCACGAAATTATACTATGGAACTTCCATGATCAACAATTATTGTTCTAATATTAAAACCATGCACACTGCACTTAATTTCGAGACTGTACTAGGTTTTCATCAAACAATGTGCTCGTAATAATTTAACAGCATCATAACACAAGAATTGCAGCATCATACACGAACATATCAATAAGACTACCCCATAATCATAACGTATCATAAAAATATGACAAAATCGCACGCTCATACGGTCGGGAACATATAAAATTATATGACCGTAATATTATTGTTCGATTTATTGTTTCATTGCGTTTATTTATGAGATATTTTATGATTACCTTGACCAAATCAAGTATATGTCCTTTGTTTTAGACTAATTTCTCATCGGTTTTGGAGTTATTTTTGCCTCTGGTCTTTAGGATAGTGTAAAGTTATTAGAAATGGATACTAACTACATTTTCAACCTAGTTTTAGTTTAATTATCATGTATTAGTGCATTTTGGCATTGAAATTCTACTTTAAGTAAACAAGGTAAATAAAAATGAGGTTTCTAATTTTATTCACTTAGGTACTGCTAAAGATACTGACTAGCTAATATATCTCCGCCGGATAATCAAAATTTTCCGTTACATTGCTCGCAAATAAGCCAATAAGGTTCTATTTTGAACTCAATTGGTATTTTCTTACATTTTTTTAATCATTAGGGTAAAATTAAATGATTGTGGCAATGAGAGAGTGTCGTTAAACATAGGCCTTCCCCAGAGAGCGCCACTTTTAGCGGCTGCTCCCCTGCATCCATCGGCTCCCCGTGGCTTTCACCAGACCGGCGGTCGACCTAGTGGGGGCTGACCTGCGCTGATGGCCACTCGAGAATCAAGGGATTTCTTCAGAGTTTGATCAGTGATTTTCCACAGATACGGCCGCTGGGTGACGCGACGCGTGGCCATCATCACAATCGCCATGATCTGGCTCCTAGCTGGCCTGGTCAGCTTCCTTCCAATATCTCTGGGGCTCCACAGGCCGGATGAAGAGGCTCTTGCCACGCAGAGGCCTCCGCGGTACCCCACGTGTGCGCTGGTGCTGACGCCAACCTACGCTGTAGTCTCCAGCTGTATTTCGTTCTACTTGCCTTGTATTGTGATGATCAGCATATATTGCAGGTACGTTCTTTATTTGTCATCATCATCATTAGCCCATAGACGTCCATTGCTGAACATAGGCACTTTGAGCGGCTGCTCGCCTCCTGCATCCATCGGCTCCCCGCGGTTTTCACCAGGTCATCGATCCACCTAGTGGGGGGTCTGCTCACGCTGCGCCTTCCAGTTCATGGTCACCACTCGAGTACCTTTCTTCCCCATCGGTTGTCTTTTCTGCGAGCGATGTGGCCTGCCCATCGCCATTTCAACTTTCTAACTTTAAGGGCTATATCGGTCACTTTACTCCTTTATTAGTAAAGTATTTTAATTATATCGTATTTTCACAAATGATTTTTTTATATGATATTTAATAGGTTTTGATACCCTTAGGGGTTGAAATTTCAAAGTGAGGCGCTTTTTCTATATAAAGAAAATAATAAATAAATATGTGTGGACTTTTCACACAGGTGAGGGGTGTTTTTAGAACCATAGGGTCAAAAATACTAGCAACCATTGGTTATAGAATTGGTACGATTGGTTATTGCAATTAAATAAAAAAATAATATAAATAAATTGCATATATTGCGTGGGTTTTTTCTCCAATAGTCTAGGTAACTAATGGTTAAAAACTCTAACAAATTACAATTTACAACCATTGGTTATCTTAACTATTGATGAAAAAACCCACCTTTAGCCTAGTGATTCGGGCCGTGCGCTCTCTATCAGTCAGTCACTGAAGACAAAGCCCTTTTTATGTATGTTTAATGAATAACATGACGAGCTAGTCATTTACCTGCCAGTCCTGTCCTCACCCCTAATACCCACCCAGACGAACTTCGCAGAAAAATCGTAGGTTGTAAAAATATAGAGACAGACAGATAATACATAGATTCACAACATTTTAGTAAAACTTAAAATTATAATTCAGTAATAATATTATAATATTCAGTAACTTAAAGCGAAATACTGGAATTGATTACAAAGTTACGTCAGAAACTTTCAGAGAACCAAGAAGCTGCCTTCGGTAACTTCTTATGTACGCATTAATATCATACGTACTTACAAAACCGTACCCAATTGGTATAATACCCCTTTATGTACTCAAGAGACTTCTCGCGTAAATTCTTGTTCCGGAGTTTGATATCCGGTTACATCTTGGGATAATGGTGGATAATTCGAGTATTATTACTTATGTGATAGGTATTATTATGTGAATGCAAGCAATGGCGTTTCAATTCAATTCAATTCAATTTATTTACTTGCAAACATAGGTGAACAATAATTTGTGGTCTTAAAAATCCTCATATTCGTATCTCTAGTTCCGTCATTCTAAGCATGTAAGCGTTTTCTTACAATCGTTTATAATAAAATTAGTACATTAAATGTCAAAATAAATCAATAAATCAATACATTATATAGCTAACCAAAATAATTTTGAGGATGATATTGTGAGCAGTTATTATTTAAAGTCTTTATCACCGTCAGCTTCATGTAATTTGCAAAAACATTGTGGAAAAATGTTTAAAAATAGAGATATTGGAGATACATCTAATTTGCCTATATAACTCTAATTAACTACTACACTATTTAAAACTACTGCTACACTATCTACTACAATGACATTTGAACTGTAAACTAATTTATTTTAATTTTAATCGCTTTGTTGTTAATCCGTGTTTAAATCTTCACCTTTGTTATATAAATGATAGCAATCTTCACTTAGATAAAAAAAATATACTTCTATTCTAAGAATGTTTATCAGAATTACATAGAATCACTGAGGTAGAAAACGTCAGTTTGAACTACTTTTTCTTAAGTCGCTCGAGACCTTACTTTTTCCACCACCTGTAGAGTAATCAAGTTATGTAGCATGAATTAGATACACATTAAATAAATAAATAAGTAGTATGCGAGGACATTTCACACAGCGCCATCTAACCCCAAACTAAACATAGAACTACTACATACTATGGGAACTAGATAACTGATAGAATACTTAAAATACAATTAACATCCAGACACAGAACAAACAGCTATGTTCATCACAAAAATGTTTGTTCTGGGTGGGAATCGAACCCATTTGTACTATGTAGCAGTAAGTTGACTTTGGCATAAAATACATCATCAGCCTATAATCTATTAAGTTCCTACTACTGAGACACTGGCCTTCTAACACATAGAAAGAGCGTAGGCCATAAGTATTATCCATCAGAACGCCTAAGTGCGGATTAGTGGATGACAGGCCTCAAATTTTGTGAATCTAGAACCATCTACCTCGCGATGTTTTCGTCTGACTTTTTATGAACGAGTGTAAATTCGTACATAAGTTGAAAACTTAGTAAAAGGCCGAGCATGACTTTAACATTATTTTCCATTGGACGTCAGTCAGTTCCACAGACATTTACTATTAAATGTCTGTGGTCAGCTCCATCTATATTTTGCATTGTAAAAATCACAGAGCTAGCAAAAACAGTACCTATAGGCATTGAATAAAGCCAGTGTTCGCTGAATTGGTTTAAATCACGTTTCCATGTACAATGTACATGTACTGTGCAAACTGTGCGGAAACGAACTTTTGTATGCTGTTGTGTTCCTGTTACTGCCAATGAGTAGAGAATGGATTTAATGGAATGATTGCAGGAAAATCTGTGTAAAAGATAATCACCGTTTACTGTGATGACTACAATCTGGCAATAAGAACATAAAGATAAAAAGATATAGACAGACAGACAGATAGATAGATAGATAAACTCTTTATTATACACCAAATAAACTTAAATAGGTACACAATAAAACTTAATTAACTTATAATGTTAGTATAATCAAGGGGTCTAGCAAAGATCCGAAACGCTAACGCTAACACCAAACGCTAACTCCAAAATGTACTGAAATGGCATTTTGGAAATTGCTTACTTTTCCGCAGCTAATGTAATTTTAATACATTTTTAGAGTTAGCGTTTGGCGTTAGCGTTTGGCGTTAGCGTTAGCGTTTGGGATCTTTGCTAGATCCCCAGATCCTAGTCTCGTTTGCCGAGTAATTTCACTAGCTACAGTGCCCTTCAAAGCGGAACACAGCAGTGGTTGCACACTATTGCTTGCCGGCGGAATAACTGGCAAATCGGTGGTACCCACCTAGACGAAATTTGCAGAAAAGTCCTGCCACCTAGTAAATTAATAATATCTATTGTAACAGTATAGTATCTATTAAAATACCAGCCTTTAATAGGCATGACAACTAATCTTTTTTTTTTGGATAACTTAATTAAACACCACTATTTTTGAATTACCAAAAATAAAAAAATGGGCAATGCAGACGAGGCAAGGCATTGTATGTATGCAGTCAAAATTTTAGAATTCCTAATAATGTAAAAATTAATAAAAGTTGAAGTTTCCGGAAATCTTTCCATAAATTATGGTTACCAACAAAAATAATTGTATTGAATGAATTGAATTAATGGGTGTGAGCAGCGGCATCTACTCTTTCTCGCTTTTCCGAAACCTACACCTCTCGTTTTCGCATGTTTGGTTCAGATTCAGATAAAAACAATGTGGGTAGATAACACCGCAATTCTATTTATATGAAATTTAGTTTTAAAACAATAAACTTACAGTAAGTACAACGATTGATAGACACAACACTGCTTTAATTTACAAATTAACTTAGGTACAAATCAAAATTGTTTACGTTACCCCGACGTTTCCAGATTACAGATTAGTTACTACGTAATCACGTTAAAATGTCACTACACTCTTTCAACACTACACTTTCCCACTGGCATAATCACGTACACCACTTAAAAAGAACTGTACGTAGGTAAGGTACATTTCTGCCTACGTTACATTACATTTAAACAATTAACACTAACGTCGGCGCGAGCACGTTTGATTTGTTTACTTTTGGTTCAACATCGACAAGGACTGGCGGGGGCGCGGTGCGCGGGAAGTGCGGCGCGTCCGACCTGACGTTCGGGTTGGCCAACGGTACGGTCGGGGCACGTCGATCGGGGCCACCAGAAGTTAGCCTGTTCAATTTGTTTATGAATGAGGATGTCTTATTTTTGAATGAAATGGCGAGAATTCATGTTTGTGTGCGAATTGACGCAGTGATTGACTATTTATTGATGTTTTTATAGGATATTTTTTTTGCATCGTGTTTTCTTTTGTTTTCTGCATGGATGAGTTGAGTACCAGCAACAGATACTGCTGTATTTTTCTGGTAATTAAAGGATAGTGGTGTATTCCTCAAAAGATAAACATTTGTGAAAACAAAAATTAAATATCTCATAAAATGATCAAGTTACAAGCATTTTAAAAACCGGAATAGAAAGAGATAGCTCAAACGGCCAGTGTCGTCAGAGGAAGGTCGTTATTGTACCTCATTACTAAGCTGTGGTAGCTTTTCATACAATCTCTTTAGCATGTGACGTCACGAGTAGGTTTTTTATCGTAACTGTGCGGGCGCTCTGTTTTGCGAGAAAGGGACGGGAGATGCCTCCTGTAGAAACCTTAAAAGCTTATTACTCCGCGATTTATTTACCAATTTTGCTTATTTTTTCAATTATTGTATTCATTTGCATGCATCTTCTTTATGAAAGTAATATTTACTTGTTCATTTTTAATAGTAGTCATGCCTATTCATGAATAAATTTTCTCGCTACACCCATGTCTCTTGATCAGCTACGTTTTAGGTGGGCAGTTCTTTCTGTGTTAAATATTAAAACAAAACACAAAGTCAGCGAAGTATTCCCAGCTCATCCATCAAAGTCTAGCTGTTCTCGGCGGACGTTTCAGAGATCGCCCGTTAGATAATCGATCACCCTGTATCTACTTTGAACTGCGTAAAGAGTTATTTAGACTAACTGAAAAGTTTTGGTGCGATATATGAAAACGTTTAAAAGTACAATTTAAGTAGTAGAGAGATAAGTTATGATTAAGATACTCACCGGGCTTGACAAAATGGAGAATTCGACAAAAAACTAATTTAATGAATGTCGTGGCTACCCAATTTGTGATTAGTATTTTTAAGTCATCTTATTTTTACATAACTAGAGGCAGCCTGATTATGCACTATAGGTATATTTTGGGAGAATGCTGCAGTTAAAAGACTATAAAATTGATTAATAAAGTAACTTATTTATTTCTAAAATTTTACAGGTGAGTACGTCATAAATGTTAAATATTTTCAATGCCCCTTCGCCGCGGTACTAAAAAGTGCACCGGCAATATAAGTTTCCATAATAGCGCGAATATGACGGGCCCGATAGCTCAGTTGGTAGTATCCCCGCCTTCTGAACTGAGGGCTGTGGGTTCGATTCCTACCCAGGACCAACATTTGTGTGATGAACATAGATGTTTTTTCTGCGTCTGGGTGTTATATTGTATTCTATGTATGTATTTACAAACAAAAAAGTATATAAGTATTGTATCCGTTATCTGGTTCCCATAGTACAAGCTATGCTTAGTTTGGGGCTAGATGGCGCTGTGTGAAATGTCCACACATATTATTATTATTATTTCTTTAGACTCTCGGGTCTAGCCCGGACATTTGGAAGGCATTGGTGGGGCCGAAGCTAACACCAAGAGACCCTTTTGAATACATGATTAATTATTACAACAGACAATGCATGGTTTGGCGTTATTATAGACTATTTTTCGTATAAGTATAAAATAAATCTGGGCTATTGTGGTGAACTTTTGTATGGATGGTGACATTGGGTTATGGAATGAGAGAACGGCACCTGCCAATTTTGTCTCATATCAAAATGTTTGAGGCAGGTGATGACTTGCCACCCACTAAATGGGTCTCCTGTAGTGGCTACCGCATATTGGTGCCGAGGAAGCAACATTGGTGTGGGTGGCTTAGGGTGTCGAGAGGTGTGCTGCACTTTCACTGAGCGCTACTCGCGGCGTTATGCACTTTAACACTTCCACCCTGGAGCTTAGGTTCTTAGCTCTTGCGACTTCCACCCCTGGAGAGCCAGTTAAGGCAAGCCGGGGGGCAGGGGTCTCACTTAGCCCCTTGGAATCAGGGTACGCGGTGTCGCCACTCACCGACGGCTCGCCACAAAGCCGCCCCTGCGTTATTGTTATTATTATTATTATTATTATTATTATTGCTGACGAAGATGTTTGGTGCGACACCAAACATCACTGCAATCACTGCCAGCAATGTGTTCATCTAATCTCAATAAAATGCCCTAAAACACATTTTAATTGCGTAAAAGCCGGTAAATAAATAGGTACATGTCAAAGACGTACTTGATATATTTAAAAGTCTGAAAGGCTTTCGCTACCAAGTTAGTGACAAGCTTATTTTAAAGGCTATTCATTGAATTACGAAAGGAAAATTTGGATATTTTGGACGGCTTGTATTCAAGTTTGTTGCTGAATAAGAGCACTTAGTTATTACTCAGCGAGTTACTGTTATTGAATGAGAAATTGGCTTGATTCAGTGTAATTTAATTTGAGCTAAATCCATTAAAGCTTAATACTGATGCGGCTGCTAACTAAACTATATCTTAGCTAGCTGCGCAATCGTTGGTTGTCATTTTATATTGCCCAATGCGTTTCCACTGCTGGTACATGGGCCTTATCACGTAGGAGGCCATACCACGTTGGTCATGTGCGTGTTGGTAGATGAAACAACTCGAATTTTGAAATTCTTGAACCTGCCGTTTTCCGTTACGTTGTTTTCCTTCACTTTGTAAGAGTGAGTGTAAATTCAGCTCATAACTTAAAAGCGATTAGTGTGCTAATGGAATTCGAACTAGGGTGCGTCGGTTTAAATGTCACATTAAATATCACTGAGCCATACTCGCTCTTGTGTACCTTGGTCTTTATTCATCGTTTCATATGTAAAGGCAGAAATATATGAAATGAAATATATAGGTACATTGAGGCATGACTGGTGGCAGCATCGTAGACATAACAGCATTAGCCAGTGATGGCAGAATCGCTATGTAAAATTGCTTGTATCAGACCATTGTAGCAAAATAAAATTTTCTTCAAGCCAGTCCTATAAACAGCCGCAGTTCTTCTAAAGACAGAATAACAGTAACATCGCTAGGTAATATTCATTATCATCATCATCGTCATCCGTTGATGCCTGAAGACGTCCACTGCTAAACATAGGCCTCCCCCTGAAAGCGCTGCCTTGAGCGGCTGCTCGCCTCCTGCATCCATCGGCTCCCCGCGCTTTTCAGTAATATTAGTAATGTAATATTACAGAAAACAGACATTTTGGAAGATGAACATTTTGGGAAACGGACATTTATAGAAAGAGACAATTTAGGAAACGGGCATTTTGAACCAGAGACATGTAGCGAAACGGACATTTTGAGAAACGGTCAATTTGGGAAATTGACAGTTACGTACATAATAATATACCTAATTGAGTAGACATTTTGCGAAGTGGGCATTATGTATATAAAGGTACACGACAAAATCAATTTACTGGCTATTTTTTCCATCAGTAAAGCTGTCCGCAAATACTAACGAAATCCCCATTTTCAGGTTATACTGCTACGCCCAGAAGCACGTGAAATCCATCCGGGCCGTGACCCGGACGGTCCAGCTCCCGGACAACCGGACGAAGTCTGTCCGGACGCGAGTCCACACGCACGTGCACTCGTCTCCGTACCACGTGTCCGACCACAAAGCAGCCATCACCGTCGGCATAATCATGGGAGTGTTCCTTCTGTGTTGGGTGCCGTTCTTCTGTGTTAATATTGTCGCTGCGTTTTGCAAGACTTGTATACCAGGTAGATTTTTCTATACCAGGTATTTTTTGGGTATGGAAATTTGTGGATAACGCTGAAACTTTTAGCACTTACGTCAGACAATTCAACCTATTATCATATCTGTTTTTCTACGTCATATATAGCCTACATCATAATAGTGCAAAAACATATAGGTGCTATTGAGAGATGACAGAGAACAACAATATAGTTTGTTTTACTTTTTTGTTTAGGAAAAAATTATTAATTATTTACGTTACTTACGTAATATGCTTGCTAAAATACCAACGTATTTATAATTGTATATAAAAAGTACAAACTTATACTTAAGAGTAATTAGTTTACTAGTGACAACAGATTAAGTTAAATTCATTGGGCTTGCTGGAATGTACAGCTGGTAGTTTCTGTGGAACAAACTGAGCCGAAGCAATCTCTCAGTTTTCAGTGGGTGTTCAAGAGAAGAGTGAATAGGTAGGTTAGCTAACATACTACACCTTCGATCGCATCGTCACTTTCCATCAGGTGAGAGCGTGGTCAAATGCAGCAATAAGTCTGGGGTAAGAAATGTATAATTACCTTAAAAGGGGATTCCAATTTGAATTGTTATTAGCTATTTTTTTAATGTAATGAGTGACAAACAAGCAGGCGGCCCACCTGATGGTAAGTTGTCACCGCCGCCTATGGACATCTGCAACACCAAGGGCATTGCCGGTGCGTTGCCTACCCTTAGAGAGGACTCTTTTAACACTTTTGAAGCTCCCCATACTGTAGTTATGCGGAATAACCTCAGGAGGAAGATCATTCCTCATCTTGCAAGATTCGGTATTTTGAATATTTTATAGTAAAATACATTTTTTTAATTTAATTCAAGTAGTAGATACAAGAGTCACCTTTTAAACTTTAGACTTTTATTTTCAGGTGGAAAGTAGACTCTATGAAAACCTTCTAAGAGCGATTTCAGTAATTAGATTAAGTCACAAAATGTTTTCAATTATCATTAAATTTAACACGGTAAATGGACAATGTGACCAGTTTTTAAGGTTAAAAGTGCTTTGTGCAATTGTTTGAAATTAGTCTGAAAGTTTAAATTGTTTTAATAACGAAATATTTAACCAGTAAAATGCATTAAAATTAGCCTAGTAATAATTGAAGGCTGTTTTCCAGATCTGGCCTTCAAAATCCTGACCTGGCTCGGCTATTCCAACTCGGCCTTCAACCCGATCATCTACTCCATCTTCAACACCGAGTTCCGCGAAGCTTTCAAGAAGATCCTCACCTCCAGGTATCCAATTTGCTGCGGCTACCAGAGCGTCCGCGCCAATACCCCTACTAGAAACGAGAACTTTGTCACCGATTACGGTACGAAGACTTTAGTAGTACGCAGGAGTGGGTCTTTGGGTCTATCTGGAGTAGACCCTACCCCAAGGTCTTCGGCTGAGTCAGTACGGCCGTTAAGAGATTATCATATTTGACAAGACGATGGTAGCAGCAATAATGGGCTGCTTGATAAAAGTGACGAGGTCTGACTTAAGGTTTATGTACGATTTTGTTATGATAGACCGATAGAAGGTTACAGCCAAGAATATTTGAATTGTTTGCTTCATATTCGTTGTCAGAGCTTACAAAGTTACATTTACTGAAAGGTAATTTCAGTAGGAGGTTTTCTTTACACTGGATAGGAAATGAGATAAAAATTAATATGTTAATACAGGTTATATTAGCATCATGTAACTTAAAGTTATGAATCGGGGAGTTTCGTTGATAGATGTAAAATTCTACGAAAGTAATATGATTGTATCTTGTGAATATAATGGGTTTGATATTATAGTTATGTTATTGTTCTAATGTATAATAGAATAATTTATTAATAGGTATGTAAACAAGAGTAGTATTGAAAAATAATAAAGGTTAAATATTATAAAAAATACTTATTTACGAATACTTGTAGGTTGTATCGTGAGTATTTGTATAAAATTTTCCCGGTTTATTTTTTATTATGTTGAATTTGAGAATAAAAATTTTTAAATTTAATTCTAAACTCCCTTCAATTCAAAATAAAAATGTAAGAAAATACACATCAAAAATTAAATATTATCTGCTCATATGAAATCAAAGTAAAACATAATCATATTAGTAAACTAATAACACTACTCCAGCAAATATTTGAGATTTTCAAAGTAAGTTTAACTTTAACAAGTTTTTCTTTAAAGAAATTCAAATGAAAGTGAAGTGCTTATCAAATATAAATGTTATTAAATAAGTACTTTGTAAACTTCAATTTAAGTTTCATATTCAAGTTTGGAATAAATAGCTTTGACATTAAAGGCATTAAATAAAAATTAGAGGCGACATTATAAACTATCAAAGTCCTTACTAAAATCAACCCATTAATAATATTAAAATTATCTACTGATAACGTTCAAAAGACGTAACGAAACGACGAATCATTTAATACTTTTTGTCTCTTTTGCCCAAGTTCAATTTTCCAATAACAAAACAAGACAAAAGTTGAAATCCAAAATTGTTAATTACATGTTAATTAATAAAATCGTATAGGTACCGTTATAGGTATATAAGCGTGAATTTCTTCACATACACCCAAACTTTGTGAAAATCACTTATTATATCCTTGAAAAACATTGTTCATTTTTGCAAGACGTTTGAAGGACGGGCATTAACTCCTGAGTGGTATAACACAATACGCTACATACCTACTATGTACTACATTTTCAACCCAATACGTTCGACGCGCCTTCTTTTTTTTTAAGAAGATAGTGTAGACCATACTCCAACACGCTGGCTAAATGCGGGTTAGTGGTCACGTCATGTTCTCAAATGCTGTTACTTGCCGATTTCCTCACTGTTTTTTCTTCCATTCAAAAATCAATGCAATGAGTGCAAATTCCACAAAAAAAATTGGTGCAGTGGTAGGATTTGAACCTGGATCCTTCGGTTTAAAAGTAACACGGCATACCGCTTAGCCGCACTCGCAAACGAGGTATGTTATTTTGTTAAAAAGATGAATGGCGCTTCATGAAATGTGTATAATATATTATAGATTTATAATAAGTAATTACTACAAAAACGCATTACGATTTATTATAATGACTAGCTTTTGCCCGCGGCTTCGCACGCTTGTGTTATATGTTATTTTTACGTTATAGTCTAATA
Source organism: Ennomos erosarius (assembly GCA_963580505.1). NCBI lineage: Eukaryota > Metazoa > Arthropoda > Insecta > Lepidoptera > Geometridae > Ennomos > Ennomos erosarius. The sequence continues at coordinate 4,480,179 of OY757000.1, forward strand.
ATAGATCATGCATTTCGTACCAAACAACAAAATCCACTAAATCTTTTCGAAGCTGAGCACAGTAACCTGTATTAGCATAGGTATAGGTAGCATAGCCGCAAGCATAGCCGTGAGTGGAAGCTATTTAAGCCATTACCTAAATTTAAATGTTTTGAGTCTAATATAGATTTATAACAGTAAAAGCAGTTACAAACAAAAAACTACAATTTCATAAGTACCTCTTCATATTACAACAAAAAGAAATCATCATCACTTCACTCAGGTCTTTAACAGAAGTTTCAGTAAATTTTGTTTAGGTAGTAGTTACCTAAGCAGGCAGGTACAGTTTAAAAAAATATGGGAAAAATCACACACGATGATTCTTAAGTTTGGGTCCATACGAATTGAGTACCTACACTTAGCCAGTGTCAATAATAAGTTTATAAATTTCTGGAGATATGCATTTACCTGACGATGCGTACACAATTCGTTTTCTTAATACTAATTAGGAATTACAAATACTAAATCACCACTCCTTAAAGAATCGACAGTTATAATTATTATTATGACCATTATTTTCCACGCTGTCTCATTCCCACTGCACTTTCAACATACCTACCTAGTGATGAAAGTGAGGAAGTAGGTTAAATCGTCATTACATAATTATTTCTTACACCCAAAGATAGTACCTTACCTACTGTTATAGTATTAACCTTCTTGAAGTAGCCGAGTAATCAATCATTTTTTGCTCCCGTGGTTTATTTAAAAGCCCACAGATCTAAAATATTTTAACTATTAAAAACTTATTTCAACATGCAAGAAGAAGAACAAATAAAAAAAACAGTCAAAAACGAACGTTACGCGCCATGTTGTTGTTAATTCGAGGATACAATTGCCATAATGAATACATATTGTACATATTATTATAATTATTATCTAAGTACCTACCCTTTTTAAACATTTTTCATAAAATTTTTTGAACCATTGGCTAAATACAAATATCGCACTCCGGCATACTTTGATGCCAAAATAAAAAAGGTTTTAAAATGCGTAGCAATGGTAAGGATCTATAACTTAAGTAGCTATAAGTACTACAGGGGGTCTAGCAAAGATACCAACCACTAACGCTAACGTCAAACGCTAACTCCAAAACTGTATTGAAATGACATTAGCTGTAGAAAAGTAAGCGATTTCAGAAATGTCATTTCAGTACATTTTGGAGTTAGCGTGAGGCGTTAGCGTTAGTGGTTGGTATCTTTGCTAGACCCTCTAGTACCTTAAAACTTCCTTGGGGTCGATAGTAGTAGCGCAAAAATAATTTTATCTACCTAATTAGAATGGTAACGTGTAGTAAGTCTATGTAAATAATACATTTGACCAGATCGCTAATAAAGAACCTTGCTCCCGCCAAAACCCTATAAATCGAAAACTTGAATAAAAGTGTTAATTAAGTAAGCTTCAATATTGGCTAAATATGATAATCACGTGAAGCATTATGAATGATTATAAAAAGTCTAAGAACCTACCCCAGCTATGAAACAAATGACTCTTCGCTGTAGAGGGGAAGCGTTTTTTTTGCTTTGTGAACCTAGCCGTTTTATACAGTTTTCATTAAATACTTCCTATCATTGGCTAAATACAATTTTTGTCTAATGCCATAATAAAAAAGGTTTTACAATGCGTAGCAAAAGCAAGGGTCAATAAATTAAGAACATATAGCCACAGATTACTGAATATGTTACTACTATAGGTTAAGCTATAAGTACTATAAATACAATTTTAAATACTTATTTCGAATGGTAACGCGTAGTAGTTTTTTGAAAACTAATACATAATACCAGATCGCCAATGAAGAATTTTGCCCTCGCCAGAACCCAATAAATCAAAAACATGAATAATAATTTTAGTTTTGTTTCAATATTGGCTAAATGTGATATCGCGTGAAGCCTTATAACTTATTATAAAAAGTATAAGAAGTTTTTAGTTTTCGAAATTCCTTGTTCTCAGTGTCGTGCTCATATTCAAGAAGGTTCTCATACCTTCTCTATCTATCATATCCTCTTTTTTAGTTTGGACCACAGATTAACGAAAAAACTTATCTATGTAATACATATGACTTCCTTGGGTATAGGTACTTACATAATGAACACATTGTTTTTCTCTAATCTGCATTGCATCGAGCGCAGACGACGATGTATTTCGCCGTAGCCCGAAAAGTGTGATACACTCATGATACACTGCCGGTAATGCAGGCGCGCCAATTGTTATTTACTGTTTTTTGTTTTAAGATATAAATACAAACATACTTTAAATTACACCCTTATTGCTTAGTGCAGTGGGGATTGTTCAGAATGAAATAAAAATGATTGGGGTTCCGTACTCAAAGGGTAAATCCTTATTACTAAACCTCCGCTGTCCGTCTGTCTGTCTGTCTGTCCATCAGTCACCAGGATGTACTCATGAATCGTGATAGTTAGAAAGTTGAATTTTTCCCCGCCCGGTGACGCTGTAAAGGTCGTTAGAGACCAACAGCATTAATTTTTCACAGATGATATATTTCTGTTGCCAGTATTACAACCATGATCCGTATTCAAAGGGACAGATAAGCAAACAAATAAAAAAAATGGTTTTACTTCATATTGATAAGGAATTATAAATTAAAACTATTAAAATTTATTTTTGTAATCGCAAATAATACTCTCACAGTTTGTAAGCCATATTTATTCGCCGACATGCAATATAACGCTATTGCTTCCTCCATTTTATTTAGCCCGCGTCAGTCGCGCAGCAGGCAAACAAATTGACTGTGTCTCCGGGTTGGAGCGCTACAAAAACATCGAGGATAGTCAACAGAGATGTTTTTGCGCGCCAACTCAACAGCGAAGGTTCGGCCGTATATGAAGCCGCGACATAATAGTTACAGAGGTTTTTTTTTAATCTGTGCATACGGATAAACCCGAGATAAAATTACCGTCAGTATCACACCGTAACATTTTTTTCTCTCTTCATGATTAGTAGCCAAAATAAAACTTACCTTTTGACACTGGCTAAATACCTACACTAAGTGTGGAGCCAAAATGTAAGGAAAAAATTTACCTTGAAGCCTTGAAGCGGTTTATCTTGTTAAAATCCCGTTTCGTTTCATAAAGAAATCTTAATCATTTTCAACAAAAAAAAATTTACGATATTTAATATTTAATATATCCTATGTTTTGCGCCGGGTTTTTCTAAGCTTATTAGTGAAAACCGCATGAAAATCCGTTCAGTATTTTCGGAGTTGTGCCGTAACAAACAAACAAACAAACAAACAAACAAACAAACAAACAAACAAACAAACAAACAGACAAAATGTCTAAAAAGTAGCTTAACGTGATCAGCGAAAAATTTCAAGCCAACCTGTGTAATTTTTTTTTCGATATCTTGCATTTACAGATTTTTTTATCTCTACAGTTTTATTATATGTATAGAATAGATTACAGTAAAATAAACATACGATTAAATACTTATTTAAAAGCAATAACAATAACACTGTATTTAATATAAACGCTTTATAATTGTTCATATAATTTAACTTATAAAAATATTTTTTTCTCAATAAACTAGAATATAAATTGCATTAATATAACAATCATAAACGAAAACAAAAGTTTGAATAACACGATTAGAGTATTTACAAATTATTATTGCAAATTTATTTTAATACTAATTTGTAAATCTTTTATCAAACATGAAATGACGTACATCTATTTAAAAATATACTGATAAGTACTTAAAAATAAATAGTATACAAAACTAAAATTAACATAAATTTAGAGAATGCGTTTTTAATATAAATAAAAGTTCTTCCAACCTCAAAATGCTTCAAAACTTATAATGTTATTTTTAGTCGAATTTAATTTGTTTTCCTATAAATATAATTATTAATATGAAATATTGTTATAATATAAAATATTTGCATGTATAATTTTAATAGATGGGGAAAAGCGCTAATGAAAAATAGATTATTATTATTATATAAAATATAATATCTTACTTGTGTATAATGAATCATAATTATAGTTGCTGACATTATTGAATTAATATCTTAGTACATATCAAGTGTCATTCCAAAGGAATTTAATGTGTATAGAGCATGTATAAATAGTTTTAGTGATTAAACTTAATGTAACATCACATAAATATTAAAAGTTTTTTGTAGTATACAATATGTAATAGTATACTACAATAAGTACCTAAGTAGGTATATCATACATTGTATTAAATTAATTAATATTAAATATTGTAAATAGCGGGTTATTCTGTCAAACTATCACTTAATATGATAATATTTTACTATATAATTTTTATTCGTTATAACTTACTATTCGTTTTACAAACTTATTATTAACATAATTGATATTCAGCATTTAAAAAAAGTGTTCTATCCAAAATAGGATAAAAATTCTAACTAATTTCTACGAAGTAACTAATTATGTCGTGGCTCATTACTTTTATGAAACAGGTGTTAGTTTCAAGCTAAAGATTGTTTTTATCGCCATAATTCTAATAAAATTATAAATTAGAATATTAAAAACAAGCAATAAATTGTATCGCAAAAATTTAAGATCTATCAATGTAACCTACCTATTAGTTATTGTTATTTGGTTTATGTTGTTTTACTTCTTTTAGCCATATCTCCAGATAATAAAATTATTATTGTTTTATCTTAATTAACTTTTGCGATTAATAAAACATAATTATATAATAGATAATTATTTATCTGGTTCAAACTAGTGTTACATAATTAAATAATCTCAGCTATCCTTACTTTAACAGACTCATTGTATGTAAACATTTTATGACTTTCTGCTATTATCCGACAGTTTTACTATTAAGCGTATTAAGTAGAAATTAATCTATTTTCATGTTAAGCAAAGCAATGTTAGAATTTGATCATTAAACTATAATCAATATTGTACATAGTTTTCTATTTAATGTCTAATAACAAGCCGTTGTGTTTCCAAAAACGTGAGTCGGCCGTGTAATAAGTTAATATCTACATTTCTAGTCAAAATAAATTGGATTAAAATTGTCTTTTGGTTTTTTTAACCTCTACCTCTTAGGTCTTCTTGGATTTTATGATTCATTTACAAGCTATTCTCCAAATATATCAAGACACTGCATAATAATTAAGTCATGAAATAAAAATCAAAACTGGTCACTTTACTAAGATAACCCATAGTTGCGCGGTAAACTTCCCCACCTTGGGACGGTTCAGCTGGTGTAGACCGGGAAGGGTCGGTTCTCTATAAGGTGTTTTTTTTACATTAAATCCTGTAAATAATATAATATTATGAGGAATTAACATTGAAGTTAAGGACTTGATTTGGGAGTGTAGACATCTTATACTATACAGCTGTCCTACCACAAAGTATAAACAAACCATCATAGTTCGTGACAGTAATGCTTCAAGGTTACAATAATATTGTTCGAATTCGTACCATCAACTTATAAAGTATTCGTAACGAAACGTCTACATTTTTATATAGCTTTATCACTGTCACACGTCGGTGTCAACATGATTAACGGTATGACATGACAGTTTTATTTGTGTGAAAGATTTAACGTTATGTCATCGAAAATGCCCTGCGTCAACAACATTACAATATTCTTACTTTTATGTCATTTTTCAAAGTATGATTGAAGTAGTAATGGGGTCGTTGAAGAAAATCCGACAATGGCGGTTGTGGATTTTGAATTTATTTTTCAAAACTAGTGTATCTTGAACTTTAATGTGTAATAAGGGTGGATTATTTTCCGTTAAGTGTTCGTGAATGTGCACGAGTGTTGGCAAATGGTTTCAAGATCATAAAACCATTCATTTTCGTTTTTGCTTCAACGGCCTTTTTTAGAGCCTTCAGTAAAATATCCACCATTTTACTGTTGGCGTTTTGACTGACAAAATATGACTTTGACTTGACATAACCGTACAAATTTTACTCACTTGACATTGGCAGAATTATTGCAAAACAGCGATAGAAAGCCATTAAAGAAGAAGAAGAAGAAGAAGTAGTAATGCTATAAAACCTTGTGGTGACCCCCCAGTAAGGTGTAGCGCTTCTTAAAGGTACCTATATCTATTAACCTAGTACTGGCCGGTTGCGTTATATGAACTAGTTATCCTTTGTCTCGTACTGGATGAAAGGAGATAAACCACAATGGAGAAGATACCTCATCAAAGCGAAAGGTTAATTAATTTCCTTTATCATAAAGCACACGTTACTTGTAGGTATAGTTTGACTGTAGGCCAAGATAATAAATTAGTCTCATCATCATCATCATCATCAGCCTGAAGACATCCACTGCTGAACATAGGCCTCCCCCAAAAAGCGCCACTTTAAACGGCAGCTTGCCTCTTGCATCCATCGGCTCGACACAGGTCGTCGGTCCACCTAGTAGGGGGCCGGCCTACGCTGCGTTTTCCAGTTCGTGGTCGCCACTCGAGAACCTTTCTTCCCCAACGGTTGTCAGTTCTACGAGCGATGTGGCCCGCCCACTGCCAATTCAACTTGCTGATTCTGAAAGCTATATCGGTTAATTCTCTTGTGTAATAAAATACTTAACTAACTGAAAATCCATTTTTTTTTTTGAGTTGTGCTCTAAAAGCTATGCGCGGTGTTTCCCTGCGAGATATATGGAGAAAATAATTATGTTATAGACATATAATATTATTTATGTACTTATATAATATTCTTATGTATATCCGAAATATGGAGATCCCCAGAACTAAAGTGACCGATAGTTCGTAGAATTACTAAGTAGAAATGGCAATAGTCAGGCTACAACGCTCGTGGAACTGACAACCGATGAGGAAGAAAGTTTCTCGAGTGGTGATCACAAACCGGAAGACGCAGCGTAGCCCAGTAGGTGGACCGATGATCTGGTGAAAACTGCGGGAAGCCGATGGATTCAGGCTGTTGATGATGATGATGATTATTAAGAATCTTCGTTATATAATAATATGTAAATTACCATAATAATTCGTCACGGAACCTATATTTGGCTGTCATTGAAGATCGGTACTCATGTGTGCCGAAAATGCGTCGAACAAGGTCTGAGCGCAAATTGAATTTCTATACGACGCGTTTGTGAGTTTCTAATATAAATTGCTGGCCTTCCTTCTGCCACATTTCTTGGCTGTAATATCCTTTATGGTTATTTCTCAAGAATGCATAATGCTTGGAAGAAAAGCTAGCTAGCTCCAGTCATACATACATATCTAAAAGAATACTACTAGGTACCTACCGTCAAATGTAATACGTTTCATTTTAAGGTACCGATATTTTAAAACCATTTCAAGTATAAATCTTAAACACATTAAAAAAAAATATCAGATTTTTTTACATCCAGTTTATCTCAATTTCTTGTAGAAAAAAAAACACAGTGGGGCTAAATGATGAAATAGACATGCGAAGTCGTATTTTTGCCAATCAAATAGTACATAACGCTCTATATGGTGATGCCAATGACTGCCATTAAAAAGTTATCGAAACAAAAGCGTTGAATGTTTTTTGATCTTCGTTTAACCTTGCCTCACGCGAAACTTAAAAATAAATCTATATATTGTTTAACTAACTAACGGTATATCACGTGACGATGGCAAGAGGCCCGATGGCATGACGTTAGTTCCCTGGAGCCGTGGACGGCCATTGGTCTGGGATGCCACATGCGTCGATACTCTAGCAAAGTCGCACCTCCAGGGCACTTCGAGTGCGGCTGGTGCAGCGGCGGAAGTGGCGGAAAACCTCAAACGGACGAAATATGAATCTCTCGGCGAGGGATACATATTTCTTCCGTTTGGGGTAGAAACCATGGGACCGTGGGGTCCGTCTGCCCGTGGTTTCGTAAAGGAGCTGTCCAGACGCCTAATAGAAACTACTGGTGACCAAAGAGCTGGCTCTTACCTCGGTCAAAGACTAAGTTTGGCCATACAACGAGGTAATGTCGCCAGCTTTTTGGGCACCTTACCCGCAGACAGCGACTTAAACGCAGTTTTTTATTTATAAGTGTATATTATTATAAGTTTAGATAGTTTTAGTTTTAGATAAGTACTTAGTTTAGATTTAATTTAGTTTTTAGTAATTGTATTGTATTTTATAGAATGTAAATAAAGTACTAACTAACAAAAGCTGTAGGTCAAAATATTTAACTGTCTATTATAGACCCACTAGAAATTCAATAAACACTGATTTACAGGCGATAATATTGTAGAGAAATGAATTTTTTCATAAGTGCAAAGTTGTAATTTTTTTTTAATCAGTGTACAGATCCTATAAAAAAGTTATTTATAGTATCTGTGAAGAGTATGAAACCAAAAGTTCGTAGGAAAATAAAATACATAGAAAAAAGTATATTTGATACAGATACGATATTTTTATTTATTTTACCTATATGAATATAAATGAGCCAATAGATAATATAATGTTAGAAACAAAACAATTATTTACGTAGACAATACTCTGTGGACTGCCGAACAAACAGTTTACGACGTCTCGACGTTTCCAGACAGGATCATTATTGTTTCCAATGTTACAGAGAAATAAAAGCCAGATTTATGTTTAAGTTATTATGTTTGCAGCATTTTATACACCCTACTTATTATTTTAAGCTGTTCCGACAAATATATCCTTTGTTTTAAACTTTCACGGTTGATCTAGGAATTATCCTTGTTTTAGACAATACAATTTTTCATGACCATGAATCAACAATTTTCCTGTTGTAAATTGGACGTAGTTCCTCTAAATTCCCAGCATTGTGATAACAATGCATGTGTGTACGATATCGGATCGCTGGGAATTAAAGAATTAAGCCAGTGCCCCGTCATGCGCAATTCCATACTGATGGCATGATGCTGAGCTAAACTTGCTGGCATGGCAATTTTCTTAAGCAACTGTGTACGATCGCAGATCGCGTTATCACTTTCCATATTATTAAGGTGAGACTGTGAAGAGATGCAATCAAAACCTGAGAGGACTGCAGATCTAGGTTCCGTACCCAATGGGTAAAATGGAACCTATAAGTAACCCTCCGCTGTCTGTCCGTCAGTCCGTGTTTGTGTGTTTGGTATCCATGTTAAGTAAATGTAAACACTGCATACATGCTATAAAGTATTTATTCATACACCGCTTACATAGTTAGCTTAATTATTCTTCAGCGTAATCTAACATCGGGTGTGGTCTTCAATCAGAGCATGGTTCTCTGTTGACATGACACTGACAGCTGTCCGCACTACAGAGTATACAAAATTAGCGATAGAATATCCATAAACATCCCCCTTTTTAACAAAATAAAGTAAAAGTTACTTATTATTAAAGGATACTAAACTTATTCTACAAATAAACTTATTGTATATTCCTTAATTACTTAATCTAAACCTTCAACAAAATCCTTAAATTTAATTGGTTTCCTAACTCTACGTCCACTGCGGGTTGTATTAACAATGTCATTAGGACCCGGACCAGGTAAGATGTTAATGTCCTCAAACCTCTGCAAGCTGCGGTTAGGCTCATCAACATCACTATTTACTGACTTATTGGTTGGTGATTCTTCACATGAATTTAGAGAATCACCAACAGAATCTTTAGCATTTTCATCATATGGATCATTAGTGATGCTTTCACTGCTGTTATTACTAATCTCAACTACATCAGGTTCAAGATGACTTTCAGGAGGTGAAATATTGGGCACTTGGTTATCATTCATAAAATTTAATTTTGTATTCTTAATTTGATTACATCTGTTTTCAATGTTATTAAACTCATTGCTCACATGACTTGGTTTTATGTATATTCTGTTCCTCCTATACATGTTCCCTACCTCATCCCCCACTATGTATGAACGAGGCTCATTACATTTACTTACAATTTTGCCTCTAGACCAGTTTGCATCAAGAGATTTTTTAAAATATACTTTTTGACCAGCATTTATTTCTGAAAGAGCTTTGGACTTTTTATCATAACATTTTTTTACAGATTCTAAATGTTTGTAGTATTTGTCACTGTAATGTGAAACTTTAGGTTTCAATTCTGATTTTGGAATTGGTAACAATGAATTTAAGTTTCTAGAAAATAATAACTGAGCAGGAGATGGCATGTACGTTTTACAAGTATTTCTATAATTTAACAAACCCAAGTATGGATCCGATTGATCCTCTTTACATTTTTTAAAAATGTTTTTAAATATTTTCACCCCACTTTCACTTTGTCCGTTAGATTGTGAATGTTTAGGGCTTGATTTTACATGCTCAAATTTATAGATATCAGCAAATGCCTGAAACTTCTCCGAAGTGAATTGTGTACCGCAGTCTGTTGTCACAATTGCTGGTATGCCATGTCGTGCAAAGATGGATTTACAATTTATTATTACACAATCACTTGACAAGTTGTCAAGTTTACAAACTTCAATATACTTTGAATAATAATCCATGCATACAAGGAAATCATTGTTATCAAGAGTACAGATATCAATGCCAACCTTGTGCCAAGGAATTTTCTCAATAATATGATTGATCACTGGCTCTTTCTGTAAATTTGGATTATATTTTGCACAAGGTTCGCACTGTTTAACAAATAATTCAAGATCTTTGTTCAAGTCTGGCCAAAAAATACATGTTCTGGCTCTGACTTTACAAGTATTAAGGCCCGCATGCCCTTGATGAATATTTTTCAGCATTTCTGTTTGCAAGGATTCTGGTATTACAATTAAGTTATTTTTCAATACAATGCCATCTAATAAACTTAGCTCATCTCTAAAAGTCCAATAATTTCTTAGGTTTCGATCCACATTTTCAATATTCTTTGGCCATCCATTTTTTATATAATCTATGACAATTTTCAGCACACGATCTGATCCTGTTGCTGTTTGGATTCTCTTTAACTGAACGTTAGATACAGGTAGACAATCTCTTTGTAGTTTCACATGGCATATTAAGTTCTTAGACAGTTGTTTCATCTTTAATTCTACATTATCACTATCAGGACAACTACGTGATAATGTATCAGCAATAAACAGCAATCTACCTGGTTTGTATTTCACATCTAAATTGTAGCCTTGTACGGCTAGCATCATTCTTTGCAGCCTTGCTGGTACTTTGTGCAAAGGTTTTTTAAACAATGTTTCCAGAGGTTTATGATCAGTTTCAACATGTACTTTACGACCATAAGCATATTGATGCATTTTATAACAACCAAAAACTATGGCTAACATTTCTTTTTCTAACTGACAATAATTTTGTTCTGTGGAATTTAGGGATCGGGACCCAAATGCAATGGGTTTTCCATTTTGTAAAACAACTGCTCCCATGGCTGTTGATGAACTATCTACTGATAACACAATGTCTTGATTACTATTAAAGAAGGCCAGACATGGACTACTGCACAAAGCTTTTTTCAACATGTTAACCGCATTTTCTTGGTTGCTGTCCCAGGTGAACACAGAATCTTTTTTCATTAATATACGCAGTGGTTCTATCATTTTAGAGTAGTTTGGAATAAAACGAGAAAGATAATTACACATGCCCAAAAACCGTTCTAGATCTTTTTTATTTTTTGGGTGTTCCATATTCATCACTGCCTGCACTTTACCAGGATCTGGAGAGACACCATTTGCAGTAAATTTGTGTCCCAAGAATAAGAGCTCCGATACAAAGAATTTACACTTGGATTCATTAAATTTAATACCATTTTTTAAAGCAATATTTAACACTTGTTTTATTCTTTCGTTTAATTCATCCACAGACTGGGCATAAATACATAAATCGTCCACATATGGGATAACTCCTTCTACATTTTCAAACATCTGGGTAATTATTCTACTAAATTCCTCTGGTGCAGAACAAATACCAAATGGTAGCCTTTTAAATTTATACCTACCAAATGGAGTTATAAATGTGCATAGATCTGAACTTTCCTCATTTAAATTAAGTAACCAAAATCCGTTTGAGGCATCGAGTAGGGCAAATACTTTAGCATTTTCCATCTTACTTTTAATTTCATCGAGAGTTGGCAACTGATATTTGGGTTGTATAATATATTTGTTCAAAGTCCTTGGATCAATGCAAATTCGCAATTTTCCATTTGGTTTTCTAACAGTAACTAAATTGTTTACCCATTTTGTAGGTTTATTTACCTTTTCGATGACACCTAATTTCTCCATTTTATCTAGTTCCTGGCGCAATTCAGGCATTAATGAAAATGGAACACGCCTAGCTGCTTGTACGGTTGGGACTGCATCACTGCTTAGTTGTATGTTCACTGACCCAGGAATGCACCCAAGACCGCCATCAAACAGCTCACTGAAATTAGTTTTTAAAGATTTTATCAGATTAGCTGTTTTGCCATTCTCGCACCTTAAATTGTGTACTTGGACAAGATTTGTGTTTGGTGTTATGAAATTATAGGTTAAACATGTTCTACAGCCAAGTAGGGTGGGGATATTTCCTTCAATAATGATGAATTTAATATTAAATTTCTTCTTATTTGGATGAACAATTTCTAACCAACAAGTTCCTCTAACTGGCACACATTTTCCATCAAGTTGTATTACTTTCTTGTCACATTGCAAGATTTCTGAGTTTTGTAATTTAAGTTGCTTACATACCTCACTTCCAATCACATTACAGGCAGCACCAGTGTCCATTTTTATAGATAATTTTCTATCTTTTACCGTAAACTCTTGAATTATCTCATTTCCAACATACCCAATGAAAAAATCACCATCTTCCTCATTTTCTTCTGGGATTTTTGCTTCTTCTATGACATTCACATGTTTTCTAACATTTTGTTTTCTGGCGCTCCGACATACTTTGGAAAAATGATTTTGTCTCTCGCATTTGTAGCATGTTTTCCCAAAGGCAGGACACTGATTAATGTTGTGTGTTGAGCCACAGCTACGACAGTTTCTAATGAGTTTACTGAATTTATTTTTATTGTTTATAAACAATATATTATCACTGTTGTTATTATCATTGATTTGTTCACATTTTTCCTGAATATACCTACTGGAGGCTTCCGCGCTGAGCAGATACTTCATGACATAGTCCACAGTCAATTTTGTGTCATCTTCAGCCATGAGTTTTGTTTTCAATCCGTTGTATTTTGCATCAAGTCCAGCTATTATTTTTGAAGCTGTCAAACTTTCTCTAAGATCTCCAAACTCACATGTATTGCCAAGGTTAATGACCTTTTGGAAGAACTCTTCTAGTCTTGTATTGTTTTGCGTAATTGTGAAAAACTCGTTCCGTTGTATTGTCAGGCTTCTTCTTGGGGCAAAATATGTTTCGAATTTACTTATAACCTGTGTCAAAGTTTCTTCCCCGCTGCAATTAAATGAGTTGTATATCTTGATGCCCTGCTCACCGATGTAGTTCAACAGTATACTTATTTTTCTTTTATCCTTGGCTTCATCTAATCCCGTGGCGGACAGGTATATCTCAAGCCTTTGTTTGTAAGACTTGAAGTTTTCAACAAGATTGCCGTCGAAATCCATCCCGCGGAGCGGTTGGTTGAATTCACCTGACACCATGTTTGTGTGTTTGGTATCCATGTTAAGTAAATGTAAACACTGCATACATGCTATAAAGTATTTATTCATACACCGCTTACATAGTTAGCTTAATTATTCTTCAGCGTAATCTAACATTGGGTGTGGTCTTCAATCAGAGCATGGTTCTCTGTTGACATGACACTGACAGCTGTCCGCACTACAGAGTATACAAAATTAGCGATAGAATATCCATAAACAGTCCGCCTGTCACCAGGCTGTATCTCATGAACCACGATGGTTAGAGAGTTGAAATAGTCACAGAAGATGTATTTTTCTTGCCGCTATAATAACAAATATTAAAAAACAGAATAAAATAAATATTTAAGGGGGCTCTCATACAACAAACGTGATTTGTTTGGTCGTTTTTATAATAGTAATAAATAAAGTTTCGTTTAATTTTGTAATGAAAAAACTTGTTAAAATCCCCATTAGTGATTCTCGTGTCTTTATATAAATTTCCCACCACTCTCCATGAATTCTCGGTGAGTGCACAGCGGTGTGCCCTTTACGACAAGAATAAAATTCTCGTAAACCGAGATTCTCTATTTGCGAGATGCGAGGTGAGTGGAGGTGTTTTATGAATATTTCTGTGATTTTAGTGGAGAGGACATGCTCTTATAAAATTTAGTTTTGTCTTTCGTGGTTAGAGGTATAAAAGTAATTGGTTCACGTTAATTGACAGACTCCCCTAGAGGCTGTCAATTAAAAGTCTTGAATTCACGAATATATTAAGGCTTATATTTGAATATTATTAATGTCCAACCAAAATTAGGTGATAAATATCATCATAATCAAGTTATTATATATTATATGATGAGGTTTACAATATTGCCTTTCTAGTGATTAAAACTTCTATATTTACGTTATAGAAAGGCTCAAAATATCTGGCGAATAAAAGTTGCTAAACTTCAATCAGGTCGCTAAACGAAAAAGTTGTTAAGCCAACCTACACAATATAAAGCACGATCAAAACACATATTTTTTCATTAAATTATAGAACTATAGAGCTATGGTTAGTGTTTCCCTGCGAGACAAGATCCGAAATTAAGAGATCTGCAAGAAATTAAAGTCACCAATATAGCTTTCATAATTAGCATGTTGAAGTGGCACTAGGTGGACCGACGACCTAGTCAGAACCATAGGGAGCCGATGGATCCAAAAGGCAAGCAGCCGCTCAAAGTGGCGCTCTTTGGGGGAGGCCTATGTCCAGCAGTGGACGTCTTCAGTCTGATGTTGAAGACTATAGATGATAAACTGAATTGTAAGCCTTAAGGTGGCCTAACATTCTGACACTGAACACTTGCTTATACGAGAAGAAGATTACTAGGTGGTAGGACTTTTCTGCAAAATTCGTCTAGGTAGGTACCACCACTTTGCCAGTTATTCTGCCGCCAAGTAGTAGCAGACATTGTAGCTAGTGAAATTACTGGGCAAATGAAACTTTGTCACCTGATCACACAGGATAGTAATCTGATTCCTAGACTGTGTGATATCTCAGGATGACGTACGCAGTGCAGTGTCGCGCGAAACTTAATTATTTTAAAGTTCCGAGTGACACTGCAACTGTTATGGGCGGCCGTGTCGCTTAACATCAGGTGAACGACAAGCTCGTCACGTCATTCATTCTCATAAAAAAGAAGAAGATTTTGAAGTACCTATACAAGTATACAGTCTATACAAAGTAATAATATCTCCTGTTTATTCATAGTCTACAAACATGGCACGGTCAAATCTGCTGGAATCTATTTCGGCTACGCTGACTCGTGAAATGTCGTTTATTAAGTCAAACCACTGCTAAATAAGGATGTAGAAGATAACGTTTGACCGGATAGAGTTAAGAGAATTTAGCCGGATGAAGTTGATAAAATATGATTGAATAATTTATTGATTACAAATTTTGCCTGTTGTGTTTATCATATGGACGTGATGTAGAGCGAAGTAAAGAAAAGATAAAAAGCAGATAATCTTTTATTTGCTTTTTTTTCTTTTAGAGAATGCTTTTCTCGAATTGGACTGTTTTAACGTATCTTTCTAAAGATATCCATTACCACGGAGAAAAAATTGTGGACAATGAAAGAAGCGATGCCGAATTTTGATCGGATTCTTTGTACATATCTTTTAGAACCCTGGGTATAAATTTCCTTAAACTGACCAAGACTCGCCTCGAATGCCAATATCAGAAAGCTTTAAAATTTCATATGCATTCTGAATTATACGGTATGGATATTACTAGATATTACAATAGAAAAATATTTTAGAAAAGGAATTATATTGCAGTTTCCATAGATTTATGTTACGATCAAAATATTTAAATGAAAAAGTAGATATATTCTTAAGACGTTAACTTTAAACTGTGGTTTTAAATTCACATTTTGGAGCCCTTCTGGGTTTCTTCAAGTCAAGAGTGAATGGGCATCTCATGGGCATCTCATGGGCAAACGTGCTGCACTAACAACATAGTCACTTACCATCACGGCGAGAGGTTGTAAAACAAACAAACAAACCGGCAATCGTAGGCATACATGTACACATTTATAAAACTTTTATTAAAATCATTCAGAAACGAATAGATGATAAGTTAGACCGACATCAACCACCTCAGCTGGTAGGGTTTCGCCCAAGCTTTTCGACAACAGACCACCTACACACATTAAATCAAGTAATAGAAAAATACAACGAATTTCATAAACCACTTTACTTAGCTTTCGTGGACTACACAAAAGCATAAAACACCAATCAATGTTCTCAGCTCTAGAAAATCAAAATATAGATCGCACATACATAGACTTAATACGCATTATTTACAGCAATAGTTCAGCAAACATAAAACTGCTATCTCCCGGTCTACGTTTTCCGATTGAAAGGGGCGTTAAACAAGGCGACCCGCTTTCTCCCAAACTTTTTACTAGTACCCTAGAAGAAATATATTAAAACTCTTGCAGACTCCTGGACATAATTCGGTATCGACATCAGCAGCAAAAAGCCACCTACCTTAGTAACCTACGCTTTGCCGATGACATTATTCTCTTCGCCCCCACGGCAGCCCAATTACAACAGATGCTCAAAGACCTAAGCACAGCGAGCCTTGAGGATGGACTAATGATGAATCGAACTAAGACCCAAGTAATGACCAACAGCACAAAGCGTAGGATTGAAATTGACAGGCAACAAATACACTATGTCCTTCAGCAACCGCCAAGATAAAGAAATCGAACGCCGTGTCGAAAACGCTTGGAGGAGCTACTGGTCCATGAAACAACTCATGAAAGGCAACCTTCCATTGTCATTAAAACGTACACTCGTCGACATGTGTATCTTGCCCGTCCTCACCTACGGTGCCCAGACATGGTCGCTTACAGAGTCTCAAAAGTCCAAGCTCAAGGTTTGCCAAAGAGGAATGGAACGAAGCATGTTGAACATAAAGAGAATTGACATAGTTCCTAACTCTATAATTCGCTCAGAAACAGGCATTGCCGATGTCGGTTATAAAACTGCTAGACTGAAATAGGAGTGGGCAGGACACGTAAGCCGGATGCACCCAGATCGCTGGGCAAAGATCATCACAGAGTGGGTACCTGAAGACGGGCGACGACGACGAGGCAGGCCCCGAAAGAGATGGCGTGATGACCTTGACACCTTTCAAGAGCAGGGGTCCGAGGTTGCCATATCAATTTGTAGAACTGGAGAGTTGAGAAAAAAGTCAAACCAAAGGTTAGTCATCAAAAAATGTTGTTGTGATATAATTTTTAAAGAAATTTGGTCTTTATGCAAATAAATCAACACCCTTAGAATAGTTGCAGTATTATAATGTTTTCATGTAGAAAACACGAGGCTAAGTGAAAAAAAAAGTTTCCAAGAATTTGTCCTTGAAACCTTTATAACTAATGTAAGGAATCAAACTCCTTAGCTCTTTGACAATGAACTCTCTATATTCCACTATTTCCACTCCTTTGTATCGATGAATGAATCTCGTGATACCGCTGCAATTAACACTTGCTTTCTTAATTAATTCGATTAGCGATTCTCCGTTCTTTTCTGCTTGCTTCGTTATGTTTTTTTAGTAGTAGAGTTGACGCTCGATGCCACACCTTCCTTTTCTATCTTCAGCGCCCTCTGTCTTCGTTCGGACAATCCAATATATTTTCTTTGTCACTTTTCGTTTTAGATGTCGCTAACACTAATATATACTTTGGAAATATACTTTGGTATATTTTTAAAAGGTTTCAATAAAAAAATCTTTAAAAATCCATATCCTTTGACTGATCCTTTAACAATCCCAGTGCTCAAAAGCCAAAAATTAATATTAAAATGGCATACGATTTTTTTAAGCGGGAGAATTTTTAAGCTTCAATAGACGTTATATATTTTTATGCCAGCGGCTTTTTCACAGAGCTTCTAGTAAAAAACCTTTTTTAATGTAAAATTACTTTGCGTCACCTCCGGTAAAGTAACGCTTTACTTTGGGTTGGTATTGGGTTGTTATCTTTATATAAGTTTATATAAAAATAAAGTTATGAAGAATAAAAGAGAACATTATTTTAGTACAACAGTGTTCTTTAATGAATAAAGTTATTATTTAAGCCCAACTGACATAACACAAACTACTACAAACCTCTAAAAATGATGTTTTTAAAAAAAAAAAAATTAATAATTATGTGTAAATAAATATTTTATAATTATCAGAAATGACTATTCCTTCATTATTATGTGCGAATAATATATCTATTTAAATGGAAAAGCTCTGGGATACCTTTTGCCGTGAAAATATAGGTAGTAAAACGATTAAAATGAAGACAACTCTTCCTAAATACGTTTGTGTGTTTTACATCTTCCCTGTGGAATAAAGTTAATAACACGAAAGAAAGGAGACTGTTTATCTAATTATATTTTAGTTTACAACAACTATCTTAAATAAAAAAAGCATTTGAAGTATGGACTCTACATTTAGCTACCTTTTCATGCCCCATGAGTTTTCTTTAGCAATTTGTACAAATTAATACTGACAAAAAAGTTGACACACCATATTTCAGAGTTAATGCGCAACATTTTTCATTTCCGCCCGGTCAGATTAATGAAGGCTCCCCAACTTTTACATTTAAATAACAAAGAAAAACTACATACAAAAAGAACACACCTAATTCGCTTAAATCGGGCAATGGGGGAAAATGACAAATGGTGTGGCTGTTTCATGACAGAAATCAATTATCATTCACCTCTGCTTTGGGACAGAGGGGGATCAACTGTGAATTTGCCATAACCTACTTTATTTTTAGCTAATTTTCAGAGACTTTATGTGTATATTACTTAGTTACATAGGTAACGCTCATAGCGAAGCACGACTAGTCGTTTCTAACCGAACGGTAAAGTTAAACAACGTTCGCTGCGGTCACTACTATGATGGGTGACCACTACAGCAAAAAGTTGGTATTTAAAACTGAGCGCTACCGTGCTTCGGAGGGCACGTTAAGCCGTTGGTCCCGGCTGCTGTCGTAAGACAATAGTCGCTAAGCCAAGTCAGAAGCCTTCAGGCAGCCTAAAAATTCTGACACCAGGGCTGGCCACTTGCCTACACGAGAAGAAGAAGACATAGGTAACTTTTATAATACCTATGTTATTTCTTTAGGGTTCAGTTTGCCTGATGCTATCAAAGATAGATTTAATATGTTCGTAGCGTAGAACAAACATATTAAATCTATCTTTTGCTTATATTGACAAGACAAAGTTTCATTTATACACCACTTTTTTTTAATTACCAAAAAAAAATTCAGCAGTATCTGTTGCTGGTACTCAACTCATCCATGCAGAAAACAAAAGAAAACACGATGCAAAAAAATATCCTATAAAAACATCAATAAGTAGTCAATCACTGCGTCAATTCGCACACAAAAATGAATTCTCGCCATTTCATTCAAAAATACGACATCCTTCATTCATAAACAACTTGAAGCTAACTTCGGGTGGCCCCGATCGACGTGCCCCGACCGAATCGTTGGCCAACACGAACGTCAGGTAGGACGCGGATCTTCCCGCGCACTGCGCCCCCGCCGGTCTGTGTCGATGTCGAACCAAAAGTAAACAAATCAAACTCGCTCGCGCCGACATTAGTATTAATTGTTTAACTTTAATGTAATGTAACGTAGGCGGAATTGTACCTTACCTACGTACAGTTCTTTTTAAGTGGTGTACGTGATTATGCCAGTGGGAAAGTGTAGTGTTGAAAGAGTGAAGTGACATTTTAACGTAATTACGCAGTAACTGATCTGGAATCAACAACTGGAACAAGTTAATTTGTAAATTAAAGCAGTGTTGTGTCTATCAATAGTTGTACTTACTGTAAGTTTATTCTAACTTGTTTTAAAACTACATTTCATATTTTTTTTAGAATTGCTTTCCTATCTACTGACATTATTTTTATCTGAACCAAACATGCGAAAAGGAGAGGTGTAGGATTCGAAAAAGCGAGAAAGAGTAGGTGCCACTGATTACACTATTATGTCCATTCATTCAATACAATTATTATTGTAGGTACGTAGTATTTTTGTTGGTAACCATAATTTATGGAAAGATTTCCGGAAACTTCAACTTTTAATAATTTTTACATTATTAGGTATTCTAAAATGATGACTGCATACATACAATGCCTTGCCTCGTCTGCATTGCCCATTTTTTATTTTTGGTAATTAAAAAATAGTAGTGTATATGTATTTTTAAGAAATACTTATGTGCGTAAAACCGTTTTCTAAATTCTGAACCAATTCTCTAAGCATTAACTATAATTAAGTTTTGAAACTGTACTGTTGTCTAACTTTACTGTGGATATTAAATAACCAACACTAAAAAAGAAAAAAAAAATGGCCAAAAAATGACTCTCGTATTCCATCCCTAAACGCCAAAGATCGGACAACGATATTCTCAGACTTCTCACAGGAAGTCTAAAGGTACTCTTAGGTACTTCTAGAACATGGCGTGTTTTATTAACAAAAAGGCTTTCTTTATAAAATCAACTAATTAATAATTGGAAGCCCATTCTGCCGTTTACTTTGTCCCCAAGATAGAAACTTCATCATAAAACCAGCAAACTTAATTACCATAAACCAAATCCCTCTAAATTAAAACATTTAAATGCAAAATAATTCACATGTGGTATACCTATATTCTCCGTCAGAACGTCTTGTCGAACTACGAATAAACCGTGACTAAAGTCCTAAACCACTCATCCCAAGGACTTCACACGCGAACCTTCAATCATCAAATTTAAATTCACACGTTCTGGTATTGTACCGTCAAAATATTCCAGAAGATAATTTAATTTTACTCCGAATGGGGCAGGTAGGGAAACGTGGAGATACGAAATATGCGGTCGAGGGGTGGGTAAATAACTTGGATAATTTTAGGCGGTGTCAGAGTAGCCACATATTACAAAGGATCGCGTGATTTATTAGTAAGTTTAGTATCACATTGCTGATGAAACTTGGACTATTTCAATTTGTTAGAATTATTTTTCATTTCTATTTTTTTTTTATGAGAATGAATGACGTGACGATCTAGTCGTTCACCTGATGTTAAGCAACACGGCTGCCCATAACAGTTGCAGTGTCACTCGGAACTTTAAAGTAATAAAGTTTCGCGTGTCACTGCACTGCGCACGTCATCCTGAGACATCACACAATCTAGTAATCAGATTACCACACTGTGTAATCAGGTCATAAAGTCTCATTTGCCCAGTAATTACACTAGCTACAATGCCCTCCAACCGGAACACAGTAGTGCTTGCACACTACTGCTTGGCGGCAGAATAACTAGCAAAGCGGTGGTACCTACCTAGACGAACTTTGCAGAAAGGTCCTACCACCTAGTGCTATTTTCGTATGAGTGACTGTTTTAGAAAATAGCTTCGCTTTGCTTTAGAAAATAAAGTTTATAAAGTTATCTTTTTAATTGAAATTGATAGTGACAACACTAAGTTACGAACTACTACGGTTCGAAATCACGTTACTTCGACAAGTGCTAGTTCGACACCGCTCTAGTGCGACATCACGCTAGTTCGACACCGTCACTACGGTAGTTTGGTTTTACAATACCTCGGCTTAGATTATCTGTGCTACTCATATGAATAATAGCACAGATAACAACTCGTTCGATCATAATCGAAATAATTAAACGCAAGTAAAAGTCAAAGCTAAACTAATAATTGAAACGAAACAAGCTTTGTAGCTCCAACGAAGCTGAAAATAATTTTTTCGTGTTCAATGATTTTTTTACCTTCATGTTTCATTTATCAATTCCAACATTTATAGATAACATTGGAATCTCTTTTTATCTTACAACACGTGTATCAAATGTTCAAGCAAACATGTTCTGGGACATCCGGTTAAACACGGCGTACATCATTTCCGGTCTACTAGACGTGCGACGGATTGTCTATTAGTCTTTGTAATGAACAAGCCGGCTCTTCACAAATGAAATACGTAGTTCGTACTTACAGTCAGAGCTTATTTATACAATGTTATTTTTAGAATAGTGCAAAACAGAAACTGCCTAAAAAATTATACCTACTTCAAAGAAAGTCTATAGGTACACAGATATTAAAATAGTATTACCAACTAATAAGTAAAAGAAAATAAGTCAAACGTATTCAATATTACGAAGTTGACTTGTTGTTTTCACAATATCATGGTCACCGTAACGCAAGCTGTTCAGGCACTACTCTTTACAAGTTTACACACTAGTGTCCCTCAGGCATTGTGTCGCTGCCAGCATAGTGTGCCAGGAAACACGAAACGTGGTGCCGAATTTCAAAATAGCGAATAACAAATCGCCGAATGTTAAAAGTTCGATAAACAAATAACAATGTTTGTGTATAATGCGTAGTATATCGAAACGTTATCACCACACACTGAGAGTTTTCAACATTTCGGTGTATTGCTGAAACTATGATTCGTTTAAAAACACAATGTGTAATTCTGCAACTCTCAAATGCTAATGAAAGTCGTGATTCTTGTCTCTTAAGTAAGTTTTTTCAAATTAAAACCAATTTAGACTTTTCAATCGAACCATCCTAACCTTCTTAACATAACGCATGTAAAAAGTTACAAAGACATACGATAGAAAGAGAAACGAATTAAAACAGTAAGCATGCAGTACCGTGCGAGCTGAATTGCACCTTATTTCGTGGAATTAAGAGTCGATATTCATTTAAATGTATTTTCGGAGCAAATCTTCTATATGGGGTATTATTATTATGTGCTCTTACGAACATAATTCAAAGGTATTGTCTTTCAGACACGTTTGTTCCACAACACAAGGTATGGCGAATGAAATGTGGGCTGGAACGAACCAAGTCACGATTTCAATTACTACCGAGTGCTGTTAATGGCTATGAATATGCTATAACATATACGAATATATTAATGGGTATAATGAAATACGGATAGGAATAACGCTGAGTTTAATCTTTTGGCAGGTACTTGTTATAGCAAGGATTAAGCAAAGTAGGTATTATTCAAATTAATAAAGAAATAGTAAAAGTTGTCAAGAAAATTGTTACGTGAAATTTTGTCTAACACTAAATGGCAAAAATAATAGAAATACTAGATTATTAATTTTATAAGGGGGCCATAAACTTTTTTCATACCCATATTTTAGCAATAGACTCTAAGAAAATTCTAAAAAATAACTAAAAGCCAAGCGCGTGTCAGAGTCGCGCTAATGATTCTTATTAGCCAAACGGGAAGAGTGAGTAGCTGCCCGTTGGTAACAGGCATGATGACTACTATTAAAAATGGACAAGTAAATATTACGTTCATAAAGAAGATTAAAAATGAATGCAATCATGGATAAAAGAAGTAATATTGGTAAATAAATCACAGAGTAATAAGATTTTAAAGTTTCTGGAGGGGCCATCACCTGTCCCTTTTTCGCGAAACAGAGCGCCCCCACAGTTACTATGAAAAATCCACTCGTGACGTTACATGCCAAAGAGATTGTATGTAAAACTACTACAGCTTAGTAATGAGGTACTATGAACGACCCAGCTCTGACGTCACTGGCCGTTTGAGCTATTTACAGATTATAGAAAAAAAAATCTAGAGCTATCTCTTATTGACATGACATTTTTTGAGATATTTTATTTTTGTTTTCACGAATGTTTATCTTTTGAGGGATATTAAAAATTTATACAGAAAAAATTGTCGTCGTGTCTATTCACAGAGCACGAGTCCAACCCGCGCTTGAACAACAAATAATGGTCGGCAGGAAAATCTATAACTAACATCTGACATTTGGGAAATCGCACGTATTCAAAAAATTTCATTTCTCTTTATGACAATATCCTACATTTTTCTGAAAATACCGTCTCTCCGCTTTTTCAATTAGAACTGAAACAGCGATAAAACGACAACCGCGAAAACTGTAACTATTTGAGTTCAAACTTTTGTGTTTTTGTATTTATTTTTTAGTCGAGAGTTTTCAAATTAAACTTTTCATATTTACATTAAAGTATCTTTTAGCTTGGCAAAAGAGCATACGAATGGAACATTCGTGCAACCAAATAATGTTCATTTCAAAATAAAATCTACGATCACGAAGCCGGCTGCCATGCGTGGTGATCATGGCAAATTCACCCATGATAAGCTTCCAAAGTGGCGTTCTTATGGAGAGGCCTATGTCAGTAGTAGTAGTAGATGATGAGATGTACAATCTTGGAGTCTTCAAATCGAGAGTGAATAGGTATCTTCTAGGTTAGCGCGTTGCACCCTAGTCTGCATCGTCGCTTACCATCAGGTGAGATAGTGGTCAAGCGCAACCCTATTAAAAAATAAAAAAAAAATGTCACCATGTTCATGCTACAGAAGTGAATAGGTATTTTCTGACGTTTAATCGTAGACCACACCATCACTATAACCAGGCAATCTTACTAAAATATTTTATTTTATACGAGAGCGCCACCTCGAGTGGCTGCTCGCCTCCCGTATCCATCGTCTCCCCACGGCTTCACCAGATCTTCGGTCCACCTAGTAGAGGGCCTGCCTACGCTGCGTCTTCCGGTTCATGGTCGTCACTTGAGAACCTTTCCTCCCCATCGGTTGTCAGTTCTGCAAGCGATGTGGCCTGCCCATTGCCATTTCAACTTGCTATATATAGTCCTATATAAGAGCTATATTGGTCACTTTAGTCCTTCTGCGGATTTCCTCGTTCCGGGTTGTATTTAGTATCTGAGTGTTATATTTTTTTTATTTTAGTATTTTCTTTATAACTCACTAGTTGTATAGAAGAAATATGAAAGTAGACAGAATCAATCCTGCTTTGTACAAGCCGCGTAGTCTAGTCTGGTATTAAGCTGCAACAACTACAGTGATCTCACACAGGTCGAGATGAGCGAAGTCATAGGAACGATCTCTCTAAGGATTGAAACCTCCGTATCTTAATCCTTTTTGTAACTGGGCGTACTTCAAAACTAGCTTCGCCTTGCAGTTGTATCCGCGTCCCGAAATCATGTAGATAAAATTGAATCCTAAGCGTAGCGAAAGAAGGTACGATATTCAGAACATCTTAGTGGCTTGGTATATTATTTTTAACGCTGGATAGAGCGATTATCTCTTTATTTTCCAACCCATTCCCCTTTTTGAACCTCACGTGATTTAATGGGCGATCCCTTAGCGCATGCAACAAGGCAGCAATATAATCAATATAATCATTATTCTACTGCTTTTTTATGTGCATACGTTTCGTTTCACTAAGCCGGCACTTTTCCCAATTTCCGGAGAGTTCCCTTCAGCGGCAATGCTCCGGAAGTCACAAATTACTTTGAATAATGTTAATCACATTTTAGGCCGGGATTCCGACGCTTTGTCCATACTAATAAGGTAGAGAAAATAACCGTGTTAATTAGTAATCACTTGTTTACGAAGGATATTAGATTTTTGTCAATCTATGCCTTTATACTATCCTTTATGTAGGTATATGTCAAATTCCAATACGGATTCCTTAAAAAAATATTGCTGCTCTCCACGGCTCCGCCCGCATTTTACTTTTTTTGGCGAAAACCCCTAATTTTCCAGGATCATCATCATAATCAACAGCCTATTGACTTCCACTGCAGGCCACTCAAGGCAAAATTATACATACTTTATTCTATTTTTTGTGCTTGTATGATACCAGCAACCCCTATCAAAAGAATATATGAATGATAGCGTTTCAAAAGAAAATTAAAAGTTGGTTCATTCAACAAGAATTCTATTCATACAGGGAATTTATTAATACCAAATACGTTTAACTACCTAGTATTGTTCCACATTTTATACGGTCATGTCTACATAACTTTACACCTATACCTATACAAAATAATTGACAAATGTAATATTTTAGTGTACTTTTGTACATAATCGTACAAATAGAGTGATAATCTTATTAATTTTAATAATTACTTAAATATTTTTATTTTATTGTAAAACTTGACTTGTAATGGATATTATGAAATAAATGATTATGATTATGATTATCGCGTAGCTGTTCAGGACATGGACGTTTGACATCCTGCACGCGTCAATTCACAAGTCCGTGAGTGCGAGCAAGACGTTTGTTCCTGTAATTTTGAAATAATATGATTGATTCTTAATTATGTTTCCATTATGTAGCAGAAATAGGTACACAATCATGGAACTAATAAAAAAAGAAGGAAGGAATCCCGTCTGATCCGAAACTGAAGCACCCTTAGGAAGCCGGAACGCTTCGTACGTACGAGCGAGGCACGCACACACTCACATCATAGGCAGCCGGTCGCCCTACTTTGATCTGACACACATATGTAATATGCCTGCCATTTTGGGCTTCAGTTCCATGTCAATCAAAACTCAATCCTTCTTTTTTTTTATTTCATCCATGTTCTTAATAATACCTTATTATCTGTAAGATAATATGAATTTGTGCTACCTCAAAATGAACTGCCCATCCAAAACTATACAGTGATATGTTCTCAGAATATCTAGAAAAACAAATATTTGTGGACATTTCGCTTAACGCCATCTAGTCCTAAACAATGCATAATTTGCACCACGGATATTAAAATAGCTTGCACTAACCTCTATAATACAGCTTACTTGTTTTATAGAGGTCAGTAATAGCTTGTATTTATAAAAACAATTTTTAAAGGAGTTTTTTCTAGAGTAATTTTATACTATTTATTTTCACTTACGAAATGCTGTAGTAAGTAAATTTGTTTTATATTAACCACTTTTAAACTAAACTGACCAAAAGTTCAAGAAACGAAACTTTTAATGGACGTTACACTTGGAGTAAAGATCTCAACTTTGATTAAGTCACCGCTACCCTACAGTGATGTTACCCCCTACACACATTATGAAACCAGCGTATCAGTTGCGTATCATACTTACTTGTATAATTATCATACTTTGTTAAAGGATACTTTGTTCTCATTTTTTAACTGGCTTCATTATCTAAGTTGTTGTAGTAGCCTTTTGATGTGCAAGCTATGGGTTCGACATTATGTATTTTTATGGTACCAATCTAAATAATCTATAAATCTAATAATCTAGGAAGAAATCTCTGTAATAAATATTGTTACAAAACCTATATACTCAATCATTGATTGCAACCATTATTGGTTACGTGCAGGTGTTAATAATAGCATATTTAAGTATGGTATATAATGACCCAGCTTGGGTATAGCAATATTGTGCGGAGCGGATCAATCTAGTCTATAATAGTTAATTTGTCCGAAGTGTTTTGGCGGGAACGCGGAAAAGATCACGTCGTTGCATTGAATTATTTCTCAAAACTTATGCTTTTTCCAGAGTTAATGTTTAAAAATTGGTGGCGGTTTACGCATTAAGTGCTTATTATGGGCATGAGTGTGGGCAAGTGATATAATGTGGTGAAACGTGGTTTTTCGTGTTGCTTCCAAAATTCCATAGAAGCTTCTAGTAAAGTTGCCATCACTTTACTGGAGCATGACTTTAGACTGGATTATGACCTGACTTAGACTGGACTATGACTACGACTAAGACTTGACTTTACGTGAAATATTCTAATAACATGATGGAAAATTACAATACTTGACACTGGCTAAATACACAATGTGTGGAGCCAAAATATAACAAAAAAAAAAGTTGTCCGAAAGGAATTCGTCTAACCTATAATTATAATAACTTTTAGTCAGTGGTAAATTTCGTAGTGCTACGGTAAATTTTCTCTTCTTCTATTTCTTTTAGATGGATTGGTTTGATTGGTATGATTATTTTTTAATGTGTGCAGGCCTTTACCCTTTTAAGTTACATTAGTTGGGGTAAAAATGGTTCTAACAAAAGGCTGATTTGCGAGCCGAAGACGAAGTAACGTTGTTGTGGAAATCACATCAACTTTCTAATTTAACTTTTTGTGGGCTAACTTAGTTAGGCTGAGGGATACCAACGGTCACAGTAGCCGAGTGGGCAGATTAGTCAGTCAGTAGGTACTTCAATGTAAGATTTTTGTAGGTTTGCCTTTTGTTTCTCCTAAATGGTATAAAAAGTTTATTTTTTGAACATGAATTCGTTCACTGCTGAACATAGGCCTACCCCACGAGTGTCACTTTGAGCGGCTGCTTGCTTCCTGCATCCATCGGCTTCCCGCCGTTTCCACCAGCGTGGTTCGTGGTTAATTCGTTCTAAATTGAAGTAAGTTAATGTAGGAACTTTGGCAAAAAACACAGGTTCGTATTATCTCAAGTAAACGCATTGATATCTTAACATTTTTTTAACATGTTACAGAACAGAGAAGTTTCAGTTGAGTTTTACATTTTTTTTAAGTTTACATACAAAGAGGGCCGTATTAGTTGCATTTTTAGTTTAGTCACTGTCTCAATGTCGTTCCATTTTAGTAATTTGGTGAGTTATGGCATCGTAAAATCAGGTTGCCGAAATAAAGTTTTTAATAAAGTTTTTGCAATTAAAAAATTTACAAAGAAAGTTACAGTAAACAACGTGAAACGTGAACGTGAAACAAAGTGAGTGTACGGAGATGACGAATAACTTATTGGATAGTATATGCTGTAATATATTATATAAAGGGTATTTTATTATTGTTAATAAAATAAAAATATATTATTAGAAATAACCAGGAAGTTGGAATGTTTTTTGGAAATTGGTATAAGCCGTAACCGTGCCTTTCTTAGAAATCGTTTGAAGTGGGAAATATTTACGGCGGTCCCAAAACTACTGAAACGGCTTAAGGCGGGTACTGATCACAAAATGAACTAAAACACTATTTATGATGATGATTTGTATGAATGATAATTTTTTTACTAGGTGGTAGGACTTTTCTGCAAAGTTCGTCTAGGTAGGTACCACCGCTGTGCCAGTTATCCTGCCGCCAAGCAGTAGTGTGCAAGCACTACTGTGTTCCGGTTTTAAGGGCACTGTAGCTAGTGAAATTACTGGGCAAATGAGACTTTATGACCTGATTACACACAGTGTAGTAATCTGATTACTAGACTGTGTGATGTCTCAGGATGACGTGCAGTGTCACGCGTCACTTTATTATTTAGTAGTGCCGAGCGACACTGCAACTGTTATGGGCAGCCGTGTCGCTTAACATCAGGTGAACGACTAGCTCGCCACGTCATTCATTCTCATAAAAAAAAAGATAACCAATCAGATGAAAATATATTTGTACAAAAGGGAAATAAAATAAAAAAGCGACCGAATACAACTTAATTAATTTTTTTTTCGTCATTTAGTGGGGTTTTTTTGGGGTCAAATTGACCAGTTTTTTTGCCTATTTCACATAATCCACATAAAACTCGATAAATCATCACATTCCCAAACGCAGATCCAGTTCGACATCAAAATAATAATATGATCTATGATTTTCAACTTTAGACAAAGCCCTCTTGAGACCTCCTCAATACGTAAAAGATGGACTTCGCCTTAACGATGTAGCCGGGAGCCATGGCTTAAAGTTTCTTTGAAAGCTTTATAGAGGTTAGTCGTAACACCAATTTAACCTAATTTGGTTTTATTGATGTTTATAGGCATGTTTGTAAAATTGTTCGGATTAAATAAATAAATAATCAGTCAACTGCGAGTCGGACTCGCGCGCTGTTAGTTCCGTACCATTATCTGTAATAACCGACCAAGTGCAAGTCAGACTTCAACGAAGGATTCCGAACCCATTATCTATAAAAACGAGCAAATAAACATTTAAGTAGAGGTTAAATATTTATTTTGTTCTGTTTTTAAGTATTTGTTGTTATAGCACCAACAGAAAAACCTGGGAAAATTTAAATTTTCGAATTATCACGGTGTATGACAGCCTGGTGACAGACGAACAGACAAACACACATATAGATAGACAGATAGATAAACAGACAGATAGACGGACAGCGGAGCCTTAGTAATTGGGCTCATTTTACCCTTTGAGTACACCTTTCTCGGGAACCCTAAAAATGCGGTTCTAATACTACATAATTTACTCGTATAACGCGGGAATAGCCCTCAGGGTTGCATCCGCGTTTGAACACACAATAGCATGCCCCCGCACACCGCACACCGCATACCTCGGTCAGTCGACAGCTAGCCCCTGTACCGGCCGCGAGACGCGCGCTGCGAAACCGAATCCATTCCGTATTATTTGACGTAATTACCGTGATTTTGTTCATTTTTGACTGTTAATACACATCATTTTAAGTGCATCCGATCGTGTTACGAATTCATTGAACTACCTTCAGGACCCCTGAGAAGATAATAGCTTCATAGTGGCGCCCAACTCGCGGGCACGATCGGAACATATATTTTGTGAAAAACGGTATAAAACGAACCAAAACACCAAGTGCTCGCTATAACAGTGATCTCTACGTTATTACGAACACGGTTGTGCAGTGTTTGTCACACTAAATAGTGAAAACAGTGTAAAAACAAACAAAACATTGCACGCGGGAGAGTCCATTTTACCCGCGCACGCACACGAACCCACGCGGCTCGATCACCGACCGACGGCCCGGGGCGGCGCGACGGGACCGGAGTACCGCGCGAAAAAACGCGCGAACAACGGGCGAGCGAGTCGAACTCAGAACGAGCAATAGTTACCTGCGTACGGAAGATACCTACGCAGTGAAGACGCTCGAAGTTTATTTTCTGGTTACGGACACCTACCTACCAGCTGACCGGTTTACTTACCAAACTAAGTTCACCAGGAATTAATTAACTACCTACCCCGCTACGTCATGCCACCTAAAAGAAAAGGAGGGAAGGGCGACAGTTCTCCGTCCGAGTCCGAGGACGAAGGGAATAGAACCATCGTTACGTCACCCAGCATCGCGATGAGTGAAGAGATGCTGCAGTCTTTGGTTTCCAGCATCACTAGGAGCCAAGCTGAAGCGAATCGTATCCTGATTGATAGTATCCTGACAAATAACAGAAACCAGCCGCCCGACTCGCGACCTTCTCCGACACCCGAGATGCAACTTCGTTCCGGCAACTTCGCAAAGTGCACCGCCCGTTTCGACGGAACTTCAAAGAGTGCGGACGAACTCGAGGCCTTCATCGATGCCATCGAGGTATTCAGGGAGTGCACGAATACCAACGACGAACATGCTTTGCGAGGACTGCCGATGCTGCTTGTCGGAGAAGCCGCGGTCTGGTGGCAAGGAGTGAAACCGACAGTGACGTCATGGAGCGACGCACTGCAACGTCTGCGAGGGATGTACGGAGTGCCACGTCCCGCCTATAAAATCTTCCGGGACATTTTCGCCGCGGAACAGCGTAATGAACGTGCCGATGTGTTTATTTGTAAAGTGCGCGCATTGTTAACGAAGTTACCGTATGTTGTGCCGGAAATAATGCAATTGGATATCGCATATGGTTTACTAAATCGTAGAATAAGGGAGCGAGTGTCTCGCGACGCGGTGGACGGGCTTGAACGACTGATTACGGAGGTCAGGTTAGTCGAAGAATCATTGGCGGAGGTAAGTGCATTTAACCCTTACATTAACAATGTTACCGGTTCACCGACTTATTCTTCCGCGGTTACCCCCAGTCGTTCAAATGCAACCCTGTGTGCTAACCCCGCGAATATTATTTTTAACCCCGTGAACGCTACACCATTTAACCCCTCGACTACCACGGTATCACAAATTCCCAATTCGGCGGGAAACTTTAATAAAATTAGTGGTGTTGAGCGATCGCGTAGTACGAACACCGGAAGGCCGGATAATAGTGATGGGCAGATTAAACGTATCCGTCCGAAATGTGCGTACTGTAAACGTTTCGGACATATTGTAGACGACTGTCGTAACAAAGAGCCTAGAGCGGGGGGGGATTCTAGTCGGTCAGGAAATAACAACAATAGTGCGCAACTGCGCTGTTACGGATGTGGTCAGGTGGGAGTCGTGCGATCGAAGTGCGATAACTGTAAGAACGCAAATTCCGATAAAGCCGATTTTCAAAGCGCTCATCTGAGTGATAACAACGACGCACGTCCGTTGGTCAAGGTCGAAATTGTAGGTCGCCAGGGAATAGCGATTTTGGACACTGGTGCCACCCACTCTATCGCGGGCCCATTATTACATCGGTTCCTTGCCGATGCGGGCATAAAATTTAGAACTACATCGCGCTCGATAGGGCTTGCCGACGGTTCGCAGCAAGTACGCACCGCGCTCGAGTGCGATGTTGTAGTTTCTTTAAGAGGCCACGGCGTACTTACGACTTTTATAGTTTTCCCAGACGCACAGACTCGCACCCTTTTAGGCAGGGATTTTATCGTAAAAGCCAATATTCTGTTGGACTTACCACAGTGCAATTGGAGCTTCAATAGTGACCCGCAGCAATGGTACCCCTTCACCACCAGCTACCACTTACCTGGATCTACCGATTTGGAGCTGATGAAGGTCGACGCATCGAAACTCGTACTAAGGGATGAAGAGGGCACCAAGCTGTCACCGGACCAGAGGACGCAACTGAACGCGCTGCTTGTGAGAAGAGCTGACCTTTTCGCTGATGACGGACCACCTACCGACTACGCACTACACCGGATTAAGGTCGATACCCACCAGGAACCGATCGCGACACCCCCATACCGGATGTCGCAAACCAAGAAGGAACTTCTGGAACAGGAATTGCAGAAGCTTCTGGATGGTGACGTGATCGAAGAATGTGAATCGCCATGGGCGTCCAACGTAGTGCTCGTGACGAAAAAGAGCGGCGGCGTCCGACTTTGCGTGGACTATAGGAAGTTAAATGCCGTGACGGAGCCGGATCGCTACCCACTTCCGCGAATCGAAGACGTCCTACACGCAGCGAAGAACACAAGTTTCATGACAACGTGCGATCTCCGATCTGGTTACTTCCAAATCAGCGTCGATCCGGGTGATCGTGACAAAACAGCGTTTATCACTCCACTCGGCACCTTTCGATTCAAAAGGATGCCCATGGGTTTGCGAAATTCAGGAGCGACCTTTCAAAGGCTCATGGACCGATTTAGATCTGGCAAGGAATTGGCTAATGTGAGCCTATTGACATATTTGGATGACGTCATAATATTATCAGAATCGTTTAGTCAACATTTGGAAGACCTAAACGCCGTATTTGATAGACTACGCATGTATAACTTACGTATAAACCGCGAAAAGAGTCAGTTCGCGCGCGAATCGGTGAAGTTCCTGGGTCACGTGATTGTTCCGGGTGGAATCCGAACCGACCCTGATAAGACCGCAGCCATTTCTGAAATGTCGCCACCGAAAAACGTCAAACAAATGAAGACCTTTTTGCAAACGTCCAGCTGGTTCCGGCGCTTCATACCAAATTACGCTGACGTTGCCAGACCTTTGACGCATCTTCTCAAGAAGGATAGTACATGGGAGTGGACTTCAAAGCAACAAGACGCCTTTGATCATATAAAACAACTCCTCGTATCAGCCCCGATATTACGCCAAGCCGATGAATCAAAACCATTCACGCTAAGAACTGACAGCAGCGGTTATTGTCTCGGCGCAGTGCTGATGCAGGGGGAGGGCCCCGATGAACGACCCGTGGAGTACGCAAGCCGGTTGTTAA
Organism: Ennomos erosarius; assembly: GCA_963580505.1. Taxonomy (NCBI): domain Eukaryota; kingdom Metazoa; phylum Arthropoda; class Insecta; order Lepidoptera; family Geometridae; genus Ennomos; species Ennomos erosarius. The sequence goes on from OY757000.1 coordinate 4,513,784, forward strand.
ACAGCGCAGAGAAGAACTACAACACGACAGAAAGGGAGGCACTGGCGGTTGTATGGGCGGTGACAAAATTTCGAGGTTATATCGAGGGATCGGAGGTTGTTATAAAAAGCGACCATCAACCCTTACGTTGGCTCATGACTATCAAGTCACCCAACGGCCGCTTGGCGAGGTGGGCTCTTACCCTCCAAGCATATAACCTGCGTATCGAGTACACGCCTGGAAAGACAAACGCCATCGCTGACACGCTCTCACGCCCTCCGTGCGTTGACGAACCGGACTGTGGCATCTGCTATGCCGAAGTTGACCTACCGTCGAGAAATCCAACGGAAGTTCGTGAAAACCAACTCAAAGATCCAGAGGTGCGCAAAATCATCGAAGATTTCGAATCCACCGACGATCCGTTTAGGGGGAGGAGTTGGGCAGACCGTGGATTCGTGATGTCCGACGGCATCTTATACAGGTACGGCCCAGAGGACGGCGACGAAGAGACTGCCTGCTTAGTAATACCCGTCCATGAACGCGAGAAAATACTGGCAGAGTTTCACGACGCCCCCACAGCTGGTCATTTCGGGGTCGAACGAACATTAGATCGGATCAGGTCGAAGTATTATTGGCCTGGAATGAGACAAACCATCACCGGCTATATCAAAAAATGCGTAGAATGCCAACGCTACAAGGTCGACAACCGAAAACCAGCTGGTCTCATACAGACACCTGCGACCAACCGCCGCTTTGAAGTTGTCGCTGTCGACCTATTCGGCCCACTCCCCGAAACAGCTGACAAAAACAAGTGGATACTCATAGTTGAAGATTCATGCTCACGATGGGTAGAGTTATTTCCCTTGCAGAATGCCACGAGCTCAGAATGTGCAAAGACTCTAATAGCAGAAGTATTTCTGAGGTATGGAGTACCCAGACGAGTGTTGAGCGATAACGGAGTGCAGTTTATTAGTGAAACGATGCAGCAGGTATGCCATTCGCTCGTATCACCCAATCGCTCACACCTAAGTACCACCCACAGGCCAATCCGGTTGAAAGGAAAAACCGAGACATGAAACCACAGCTTGCCATTCTGGTTGGAAGAGACCATAAGACCTGGGACACCCATTTACCGGCGATTCGCTTCGCAATGAACTCTGCTGTTACTTATAGCACGAGATACACACCAGCTTACCTTACGTTCGGGCGCGAGATCCGTGCGCCGATGGACGTGATCGCTGACATGCGGAGTGTCGTTGAAAGTGACAACGTAGTGACAAACCTGACGCCTTATCTTCGACGACTATCGACGGTGTTGTTCGAAGCGAGAGAAGTGCACGAAAAAGCCCAAGCGAAACAGAAACGCTACGCTGATGAAGAACGACGCCCGGCTCCTGATTACAATAGTGGTGACCTGGTCTTGTTGAGGACCCAAGGTAGTAATGACGCAACCAAAGGACAGACGCCGAAACTTATTCCTAGGAGAGATGGCCCCTACCGCATCAAGGAAGCTACCAGCTCTTCAACCTATATCCTGGAAAGAATTAGTAGCGGCGAGCGACTAGGTAGATACCACGTCTCCCAACTGACCCCATTCGTGGGCGATATTCAGCCACCAGTCAACGAAAAGCGTAGACGAGGTAGACCTAGGAAGTCAAACTGACCCAGACGCGAGGGCGCTAGTCTAGGTCAGAGGGGGAGGATATAACGCGGGAATAGCCCTCAGGGTTGCATCCGCGTTTGAACACACAATAGCATGCCCCCGCACACCGCACACCGCATACCTCGGTCAGTCGACAGCTAGCCCCTGTACCGGCCGCGAGACGCGCGCTGCGAAACCGAATCCATTCCGTATTATTTGACGTAATTACCGTGATTTTGTTCATTTTTGACTGTTAATACACATCATTTTAAGTGCATCCGATCGTGTTACGAATTCATTGAACTACCTTCAGGACCCCTGAGAAGATAATAGCTTCATACTCGTTAATTAGTCACTCCCCAAAATTAGTAAAAACATGAAATAAGCTAGTTCTTAGTAATAACAATAAGGGCGATTTTAGCGCAACAAAAGCCCCAAAGTTCGACAATAGGTCATTGTACCACTATCTGCGGCTACCAGGCGACTCGATACATAGGTACCCATAAATTCATAGGACTTCAGTACGTACGTACACTCAACTGAAACCGAGTTATAAGGTGCCACCAACAATTCTAACTTAATAAAAGCTCTAGGCTAAAAGAGTTTATTTCAAAGCTAATAATTAGCACGTATAAAATATTTTTTTTTTGTTAACAAATAATCACTTTAAACCAAGATGCAATTTTCATTCCAATTCTCGACACACGAGGCCGATTCGTTTTTTAAATTAGAATTTATACATTCTTTTTAATGGAAAACCAACAGTTTCTTTTAAAAATAAATATTCATCATTGGATGAGGACGATTCCTAATTCAAAACTCAGAAATCGAAATATATTCTCTAAATTCAACTAATTAAAAAAAAAAATACCTAGTCTTTTTACAATTGACTCAGCAAATCTGTAATTTTGTTTACGCCTTAAAAACTCTGCTTATAACTCTTTTGAATTTATCTCAGCTTTGACAAATTTCATCTCATTTTCAAGGTCATCATTCATCATCATCATTAACAGCCTGAAGACGTCCACTGCTGAACATAGGCCTCCCCCAGGGAGCGCCACTTAGAGCGGCTGCTCGCCTCCTGCATCCATCGGCTCCCCGCGGCTTTCACCAGGTCGTCGGTCCACCTAGTGGGGGGCCGGCCTACGCTGCGTCTTCCAGTTCGTGGTCGCCACTCGAGAACCTTTCTTCCCCATCGGTTGTCAGTTCTACGAGCGATGTGGCCTGCCCATTGCCATTTCAACTTGCCAATCCTAAGAGCTACATCGGTCACTTTAGTTCTCCTGCGGATCTCCTCATTTCGGATCCTATCTCGCAGGGAAACACCGAGCATTGCTCTCTCCATAGCTCGTTGCGCGACTTTGAGCTTAGTAATGAGGCCAACAGTTAGAGACCACGTCTCAGTTCCATAAGTCATCACTGGCAACACACATTGATTGAAAACTTTTGTTTTCAGGCTTTGTGGTATTTTGGACGAAAAGATAGGTCGAAGCTTCCCGAACGCTGCCCAGCCGAGTTGGATTCTTCGGGCGACCTCTTTGTCGAAGTTGGACCTACCCAATTGGACAGTCTGCCCTAGATAGACGTATTTGTCGACAACTTCGAGAGTATCGTTCCCAACAATTACCGGTATAGGTGGAACATGGGCATTTGACATGATTTTCGTCTTGTCCATGTTCATCTTAAGACCAACCTGTCGGGAGACTCTACTGAGGTCGTTGAGCATGGTGCTGAGATCATCGAGCGACTCCGCCATTATGACTATATCATCGGCAAAACGAAGGTTAGTGATATACTCGCCATTTATGTTGATGCCACATCTTTTCCACTCCAAGAGCTTGAAAACATCCTCCAATGCGTTTGTGAACAGTTTCGGAGAAATAACGTCTCCCTGTCTCACGCCTCTCTGCAATGGGATCTGTTCCGTACTCTGGTCTTGTAGTCGGACTGACATAGTGGCCTTACTGTACAAACACTTCAACACTTCGATATACCTATAGTCAATTTGGCATCGCTGTAAGGACTGCAGCACCGCCCAAGTCTCGATTGAATCGAAGGCTTTCTCATAGTCCACAAACGCTAGGCATAGCGGCCGATTATACTCTTCGGTCTTCTGTATAATCTGGCGTAGCGTATGGATGTGGTCTATGGTGCTAAAGCCTTTTCGGAAACCGGCTTGTTCGGGAGGCTGGAATTCATCAAACCTGCGTGCGAGACGATTCGTAATGACCCTCGAAAACAGCTTATACACATGACTCAAGAGCGAGATGGGCCTATAGTTCTTCAATAAGGTGTTATCACCTTTTTTGAAGAAGAGCACCACCACGCTCTTGTGCCATGCCTCCGGCGTTGTACCTTCAAGGATGACAGAATTGAATAACTTCTGGAGGACTATAAGTAGCGGTCTACCACCCGCTCTCAGAAGTTCGGTCGTAATTCCATCCTCACCTGGCGCCTTGTTGTTTTTAAGCTGTTTGAGGGCCATTCTAATCTCGCACAGGCTGACGTCCGGGATATCTTCGGTATAGTGTCGGACTAACTTGGCTCTGGTGTCCTTAGCTGTGTTAGTAGCGGGCTCACGTGTCGAGGTGTATAACTGTCCATAGAAGTTCTCAATCTCTCTCAGGATCTCAGGCTTGGATGAAATGACACTACCATTCTCGGTCTTCAGTTTTGTCATTTGGCTTTGCCCAATAGACGAATCTTTTGCGAACACCTTAGAGCCTTGGTTCCGCTCAATTGCGGCCTCAATACGTGAAGTACTAAAAGCACGCAAGTCGTGTCGTATGGAACTCCAGATACGTCTATTGAGTTCACCGTAGGCTGACATATCAACTGAAGACTGTAGTTTCATTTCGCTCCGGTCTGCCATTAATTTAAGAGTGTTTCCTGAGAGTTTCTGAGTCCTCTTTCGGCGTTGGGTCTTGAAGAACTCAGCTCCAACAGCTTGGACAGTTTCCACCAACCCGTTGTTCAACTCGTCCACTGTGTTGCAATCGGCAAGGCACTGGAAGCGATTTTGGAGTTCCAGCTGAAAGCCTTCGGGGTTTTGGATTTGGACAGGGTTTGGACGGAGCGTAGACCTCACCAGACGCGACCTTTCAAGCTTGACATTGATATTCAATGTGCCTCTTACAATACGGTGATCGCTACCGGTTTTCACCTTGCTGATCACAGAGACATCATCGAATATTCGCTTCTTGGTCGTCATCATGAAGTCTATCTCATTTTTCGTGGAACCGTCGGGGCTTATCCACGTCCACTTCCTGGATGGCCGCTTCTTGTAGAAGGAGTTCATCATAAAGAGGCCCTCCTTCTCCATGAAGTCAGCCAGCCTTTGTCCCCGAGGGTTCCGCTGCCCGTATCCAAATGGCCCCACTCTCAGCTCATCGCCATTCCTTGTGCCCAACTTCGCATTAAAGTCTCCCATCACAACGGTGAAGTATGTTTCGGAAGTATGCATGGCTTCGGATATATCCTCATACATAGCTTCTACTTCATCGTCGGAGTGTGCCGAGGTCGGTGCGTATACCTGGATGACCTTCAACGAATACCGTTTGGTTATTCTGAGTATCAGGTACGCTACCCTGGTCGACACGCTGTCGACTTTGATCACGTTGTTGACGAGAGACTTGCGGACGAGGAACCCGACACCACCTTGGGAAAGTTGGTCTCCCTCCCGGTAGAAGAATAAGTTACCGGAATTTAGGATTATCGTGTCCTGTCCCTGTCTTCGGACTTCTGACAATCCCATTACATCCCAGCGTAACTTACTCATCTCCTCCTCCAATTCGACCATCCTTTCGTCAGCCCTCAACGTGCGCACGTTATAAGTTGCCAGGGCCAGGGGTCGTGTTTGGTGGGGTTGGTAGCCGGGCGTCTTCCGGTGATTCTTCGCACCCCCTGCCCTGCCGTTACCATGACCGCTACCGGAGCCACGGGATAGTAGAGCCGCCGGGGACTGGGGGCCGTTATTGTTTGTGCTTGTCATTAGGGGGGGGGGGGGGTTTGCCATAATCACCACGCTTGGCAGGCGGCTTGGTGATCGCAGTAGATTATGATGGTGGAGACCAAGGAGAATGCTGCAGCCCATTCCCTGGACGTTCCCTTAGCCGACTTTTACGGCACCCACGGGAAGAGATGGGGTGGTCCTATTCGTAACCGGGACCACACGGCAGATTTTTTTTTTTTTTATTTTCAAGGTCACTGAATCTAAATTAGATTTCAGAGACAACAAATTAATGGTCTCGAAAAACATTTTCTAAGTAAAATTGATGAAAAATTATCCCAAACTTCTTAAACTTTGTACAAATTAAAACATCTTGAAAGCGCACCGAGTAATTTGAGTCTAAATAGACTGCGTACATTATTTTATACTTCTTTCGATCATCAATTGTGTAACTTGTCAACTAATTTGTTTTGATTCTAAATTGTTGAATTTTTTCAAAGAATTTTGACATATAACTTACTAAAATTGTGCCTTAAATCGTTAAGATTAAGCTTCAAAATCCAATGACAAGGATTACGATATTTAAATCGTTGAAATATTGAAACAAGCACGTCCGCAGTTTTCGATTGGCAATGGAATTTGATTTTATGGCTTTGAAAATAGGATTGGGAATTGTTTCGTGACTGTTTCAGTGAATTGTTTCACGTCGTTGATTTGATTCCGGGAGGCCAATGGTCGCTTGCTATTTGAGAAAGATTTTGTAGACAATTAAGAAGTAAGAATTAGATTTGCCGCTTTGTTTATGCACCGTAACGATTGTGGAATATCAATTTTAGAAAGTTTTTTTATGAGAATGAATGACGTGACAAGCCTGTCGGTCCCCTGATGTTAAACGACACGGCCGCCCATAACCGTTGCAGCGTCACTCGGAACTGTAAAATAATAGTTTCCCGTGACACTGCAGTGCGCACGTCATCCTAATACATCCTACAGCCTAGTTATCAGATAACAGATGACTATGAAATCAGATTAAAGTTAAAGTTATGCCCCATCCCTAATAATGTACTAGATGGTAGGACTTTTCTGCAAAGTTCGTCTAGGTAGGTACTACCGCTTTGCCAGTTATTCTGCCAGCAAGCAGCAGTCCGCAAGCACTACTGTATTCCGGTTATTGAGGCTAGTGAAATTACTGGGTAATTAAGATTTTATGACCTGATCAAACAGTCAAGTAGTCTGATTACTAGACTGTGTGATGTCTCAGGATGACGTGCGCAGTGCAACTTCACTTAACACTTTATTATATTGAGTTTTCGCGTGAAACTGCAACTTTTACGGGTCACGTCATTCATTCTCATAAAAAAATATTTTGCATATTTTATAAACATTAGGACTGCTACAATAATTACGGGCTACGACACTTTACGCCGTAGATCTGCTACGGGCTGCGACAGTCCTCATGATTTATGTTCTAGAAGTCATTTACGTAACAATGTTTCGAGGAGTTACGTAAACATGCAAGTTTACGTAACATGCTAATTTTAGGCTGGAATCGTCTATTTATCAGTAATTACTAACTAGAATAGATGTTAGTTAAAAGCAAGGTAATTGAATTTGTGTTATTATAATTAAACTAAGCAAGCCAACGTTTCCTGGGGTAGGTTTACTACAGATTTCCAAGAATCCAATTGGTTGGAAACGGTCGTTTGGAAATTGCTGCGAAATGCTTATGGAACCATGAATTGTATTATCTTCTATAGAATTTATTTCAGAGGGTGTCGAAGCACACCCTCTGAAATAAATTGAACGATTTGATCCCTTCTTTTCCATTCTGCAATAAGATAAGTCAAAGTTTGGCTATAGGTTATCCATTCACAGTAGACATTCCACCGATAGGCTAGTAAATCATCATCATCATCATCATCATCATCATCATCATCATCTTAATTAACAGCCTGAAGACGTCTACTGCTGAACATGGCCTCCCCCATGGAGCGCCACTTTGAGCGGCTGCTCGCCTCCTACATCCATCAGCTCCCAGCGGCTTTCACCAGATCGTCGGTTCACCTAGTGGGGGGCTGGCCTACGCTGCGTCTTCCAAGCTAGTAAATAATTATTTTCATGAAGTAAGATACAAATGAATGCAATAAATGAAATAGGTAAATATATCACGGAGCTTTTAAAGATTCTGGACGGGACATCGCGTTTCTCAGAATTTATTTCTCGCAAAACAGAGCATCACTGCAGTTACTATGAAAACATGGCATTGTGACGTCATATGCCAAAGAGAATGCCGATGGGTATAGGAGGCAAGCAGCGGCTCAAAATGGACTCTATGAGAGAGTCCTATGTTCAGCAGCTGTAGACGTCTTCATGTTACTGATGATGATGATGATGATGATGATGATGATGATGATGATGATGATGATGATGATTGTTTATTTTTACGTGTAATTTACTAAACAACCACAATACAATTGACTTTGAATATGCATAAAAGTAAGTACTAAAACATCAAAAACTTGTGACTTTTACCGTAACTTCAATATATTACGTGATGGGATGGCATACATTTCTCGTAGCATACGTGCTACGAGCAGCACGTAGCACTCGTAGCAGTCGTAGCGTTCGTAACCGGGCGTAAATCTGATTTATACTTGCGATCCATAAAAATCAGTTTCAATTGGCCATTTTACTCGTGACTAGAACAGTACCCCTAGTACGAGCTTTCCAATACGTGAAAACGCGCGAATCCATTTAAAATTTGTAATGCCATTTTTAGTTCATCAACGTGTCCGCTAGGGGCGCTGCAGAGAAATGTATGGAGGATAAAAGGGAGAAAACGTAAACGAATCAAGTTTTAGGAAACTATCGAAACTCGTACTAGGGGTACTGAATATATTTTATCTCAGGTTTAATAGTTACCTAAGTTTATAATAATTTGATTTTAAAAAAGGATAAATCTGAGGCTAATCGATTAACTTACTAAAATTAAAAAATACTTAAGAGAAGCGTGTTATCCCCGCTTGTTATTCAAGAAGTGCCAACGTGTTTTCACCTCTAAGGGTGGGTTGCATGACCATACTTTAACTGCTAACTGTAACCGCCCACGTTTCGTCAGGCGGGCTATGTCAAATATCTATCACAGTAACTTTAACCGTGATTATGGTGCAACTCAGTCTAAATGTTTTCCGATTTTGATGATTTTTTATATGTTGCCTACCCAGAAAAAGCTACGCTCGTACGTCTTTTTTATTTTTTACAATATCTTCGTAGTAATAGCCACTCAATGTTTCGAATAAGAAAAGCAGTTGAAACTAGATCACGTAACATATTAATAAAAAAACAATTCGTACAATCATCACACACGAAAAATCAAAAAATTTATTAAGTTTTAGTTTATGGGTGAAAACCGTTGATTCCCTAAAACGCTAAAATGTAGGTAAGTTCACTCATTGTCTCTATCATACATGTGTTAGGTTAACTAATATTAAATAGTCTGTATTTTGTATTTATATCGAATAGCAATATCGATTGGGAGCTCATATATATTTCTAAGTAGTCTGTGGTTCCGTAAAACGGTAAACGTCAAGATAACAGTGACAGCTGACATTTTGTAAAAAGAAGAAGAAGAAGGATTATTATATTATCATATGAAAAGATCTAGGATTTTTCTAAGCTTTTTAGATTGGAGAACATTAAAAATGTATTGTATTAACGTATTGCGACAAGGATCAACCTGCTAAGGTTGATTAATTCATTATTGCGGTAAAACTGTTCATGGAGATCCTGCTAGAGTGAGCTGAGGTTAGTACTGTGTACTATGAAATGTATATCATAACAGTTCTATTATTGGCCATTCATCATCATCATCATCATCGTTAACAGCCTGAAGACGTCCACTGCTGAACATAGGCCTCCCCCAGGGAGCGCCACTTAGAGCGGCTGCTCGCCTCCTGCATCCATCGGCTCCCCGCGGCCTTCACCAGGTCGTCGGTCCACCTAGTGGGGGGCCGGCCTACGCTGCGTCTTCCAGTTCGTGGTCGCCACTCGAGAACCTTTCTTCCCCATCGGCCATCGGCATTATTGGCCATTACGAAAGTATAATTAAATATCATGGAATAAACCATTTTTATTTTGTTGTTATACTATCTTTTCTTTATCATAATTATGCATTTAATACATGTAATGCAAAGTACATTTTATAAACAAATTAGCACATTCTTTAAATAGGTGTATTGTATATTCCCAGTAAGACCGTAAATTAATAGAAAATAAGTACCAAATATAAATAAATATAAATAGGTGTGGACATTTCACACGGTGCCATCTAGCCCCAAACTAAGCATAGCTTGTACTATGGGAACTAGATAACTGATACAATACTTATATACTTTTTTGTTTGTAATTACATACATAGAATACTATATAACACCCAGACGCAGAACAAACATCTATGTTCATCACACAAATGTTTGTCCCGGGTAGGAATCGAACCCACAGCCCTCAGTTCAGAACGCAGGGATACTACCAACTGAGCTATCGGGCCCGTCAACCAAAAACATTTAATCTAGCAAATCAGTTTTTCTCCGCTCCGCTATGGTAAAGCGGCTTTTCTGATTACCCAATTCAAGACCGTAAACAAAATTTCCCACTACGTTTATTCTCAAAACACCGCTCCGTTTGGATGGATCATGTCCCAAATGCCCCATCTTGTCTGTCCAGGGGGCCTATTACAACCTCTCATAGCATTATTTCAATCATACTTTGAAAAATGACATAAAAGTGAGAATATTGTAATGTTGTTGACGCAGAGCAGTTTTGATAACGTCACGTTAAATCGATCACTCAAATACATCATATTTATGATTTTTATAGCAGTATCGCCTGCTCAGCGTAATCTACAGATTAATTTGTAAAGGAAAAATTAGAATCACGAGCGGAGATTGAATTGTGGTAAGGCCCCTGTAGTTCTTTAATTCACATCATTACGCCTCCTGGCGGATATCTACACGAATTAATTGTTTGTAAGAAACAAGATTTATTCGCCGATGGCTAACAAAGCCGGGGTTTCTAATGGATCAGATGGATCTTTGTACATAAAATAAAAGGAAGGCAGTTTTACTTTCTTTGCAGCCGACATTGAAGAATGAGGAGGTGCTTTTGGTTTTGGAAATTAATAACGGGTAACCTAACGTAAATTAACTTGGAATACTAACATTTACGGCTGGAAGCAAAATTAGGGCAAATAAAGATGACTATTTTTTAGTACTTAATTTCATCCCTATTTCAAAAGTTATTTGGAAGAAGTCACTCTAAGCTATAATACCGCTTATAGCAAAAGTAAGTTCATTAAGTGGCAGTGGGATATTTGTTTGGAGAACAATAAAAAGTTACCCATTTTTTTCCTATTTTGCTATCTACCCAGCTAGCATCATTTGCGAATAATTTGGCTGCGGATATGCTTTGATAATTTAAGCCTATGGTTAGTTCGACTGGACACATAGGTGATAGCTATCTAAGTGTGTCGACTGACCTACTTGTTCATCCAACAGTCTAACCTTATAAAGGCTCCCCTATGCTGACATATATTTAGATTATACAATACAATACAAAAATTCTTTATTGTACACCAAGCATAAAATAAACAATAACAGAAATAAATAGCGTAATCTACAGTACAATCGGCGGACTTATCGCTAAAAGCGATCTCTTTCAGTCAACCTTTGGATGGAAAGAAATATTGGAGAGATAGAGGTCGGTGGTGTAAACAACTTGTATTGAATAGATTAGATACCTACTAAATAAATAAATAATAATATCATAGACTACAATACATATTATTGCAGGAATAAATAAAGCAATATTAATTATAATACACTATACAATACACAGAAAGACAATAATTAGATCATCATGATCATCAACAGCTTGGAGACGTTCACTGCTGAACATGAGCCTCCTCCAGAGAGTACCACTTTGAGCAGATGCTCGCCTCTTGCATCCATCTGCTCCCCACAGCTTTTATCAAATCGTCAGTGCACTTAATGGGGTGCCTACGCTGCGTCTTCCGGTTCGTGGTCACCACTCGAGAACCTTTAATCCCCATCGATTGTCAATTATTTATAGGCTTGCCATATATTTGTAACTAGCTGGCCCGCCCCGGCTTCGCGTCCTAACTCTGTTTATAGGTAAGAGAGATTCATCCTTTTCCCCTATTTTTTTTACCTTTCTCTTCTATCTTCCCTTCGATAGGGTGAGTTTTTTTTTTTTTTTTTTTTTTTTTTTTGTTTTGTTAAAATAGGCAAACCAAAAAATCTTGAATAAAAATTACATTATTATTGCTTACCCGCACTTGACCGTTTTAGAAAACAAAAGTATCCTAAGTGTTATTCTGAGTAATTAGCTATAACCATCCAAATTTCAGCGAAATCCGTTCAGTAGTTCCAACGTGATGCGTGTTCAAAGGGACAGACAGACAGACAAAAAAAAATCAAAAAAATGTTTATTTGTATATATCGATTAAGAAGTGTAAAGCAGTCAAAATTTTCAAAAAATATTCATTGTACAGTTTGCCCAGTTACAGTTTTATATGTATATTGATTGATTAAAGATACGAATATCTGTTTTAGTTATTTTATCCTTCTCATTTGAGACATGAAAAAGAGCTTAATATTGTATTAAATTATTTAACTTTGACTGTGGTAGGTGTTTTAATCCTGGAAAATAATTAGTGGTTGCAGCGTAGAATATGTCATATGATAAATTATTTTTAGTATTTAAAGGACTGTCAACCAAAGAAAAACCCAAAATCCTTCAAAATCGGGTCTATTTCACTTGGAGCTTATAGGTAAGAAGAGATCTAATAACTTAAATACTTGGTATAGCCTTATCTGCTGGATAATTGGAAATTAATAAACACTATCTTTGATATTCAAATTTAGGTTCAGTTTGAAGTTATCAGCCAAGAGCTCTAACTTTAGGGTCGTGGAGTACTGAATAATTTAGTTAATTGCGCACTTGACAGAATGAAAATTAGTTTACAGCTGAATTAAGAGATAAACTAAGGTTAAATTAGAACTTTGGATGCCAAGACACGATTCTTTACTTATATTGTTTGAAAATGAAAAAAAAAATTGTGTCGAAGACCGACAAACAAATACTCATCATCATATCTGAAGATGTCCACTGATGAACATAGGCCTCCCCCAAAGAGCACCACTTAGAGCGGCTGCTTGCCTCTTCTATCCATCGTCTCCCCACGGTTCTGACCAGCAGGCCTTTTTTTTTGAGGGGGGGAAATGCCCTCGCACTTCCCTGCCACCACGGGGGTTCATACCTCCTGTATGTGGAACTCGAACCCACTAAAACCACCCCGTGATCCGTCCGCCGCCGGGACGGGGCGAGATAGGGTCGCGCTCTGACCAGCAAGCCTACAACAACCTCTTATACCATTATTACTTCAATCATACTTTGAAAAATGACATAAAAGTAAGAACACTATAATGTTGTTGACGCAGAGCAGTTTTGATGACGTCACTTTATATCGTTCACTCAAATACATCATGTTGACACCGACGTGCGACAATGATAACGCTATATAAAAACGAGACGTCTCGTTCTCACGCAGGAATACTTTTTAAGTTCATGGTATGATCTTGAATAATATTATTGTAACCTTGAAGCATTACTGTCACGAATGTACTGTCATGATGGTTTTGTATTTGTTTGTGGTAACGACCCTGGTCGTCGGTCCACCTAGTGGGGGGCCGGCCTGCGCTGCGTCTTCCAGCTAAACAAATACTATTTCGTATTAATACAACATAATAAGTCATACCTAGAACTGCAATAGAGATTTTTATTTCATTGTCAGTATCGTTAAGATCTTGAAGATATACACTGCTTAAGACCAGGATCTACGTGCATCTTCTACCTTGTCGTTTTACCTTTAATACCTTTAAAAAATGTCGCATTGCACAAGCGGGATAGAATATGCATGAAGATCCCGGCCTTAACATAGCCTCTTCTATAGAGCGCCATTTTGAGTGGCTGCTTGCCTCTTGCACCCCTTGCATCCATCGGCTCCCCGCAGACAAAAGATTTCGGATTTGTGAACATTTTCTGTCGTTTTCTCTATTTTATTGTAATTTATACCTACAAATAACAGACATTGCGTCTATGTACCTACATTTCAACAACTAGGTATTCAGGTATTATCACTGAACAAAAATAGCCAGCCAAGTGCGAGTCAGACTCGCGCACGAAGGGTTCCGTACCATTATATTTAGTACGAGCGAAAATATCATATTTGTTGTATGGTAGCCCTAAATATTTATGTATTTTAAACTGTTTTTAAATATTTTTTTGTCATAGCGGCAATAGAAATCATCTGTGAAAATTTCAACTGTCTAACTATCACGGTTTGTGAGATACAACTAGTTGACGACGGACAAACAGACAGCGACAGACAGAAAGACGGACAGCGAATCCTTAGTAATAGGGTTACCCCCTTTGGGTACTGAACCCTAAAATATATAACATCAAAGTTAAGAAAACGCTGGAAAGAACAAAGTCTATCACAAACTTTCCATCTTGTACTTCTATATACTTACCTTAAGTAACTTTTTTCGTTAATCTGTGACTTACATACATACACAGACATACAAAGAGTACATATTAAAAGAAACATTAAGTACTAGCGACAACTTGGATCGACGTATAAAGCTCCAGCCAACTACTGTAGGGTGACCAAATATATTGGAACACCTACTTACCTATTTAATGAGAAGATACTCCCGTGGCCCGTAACGCTGCCTGCAACGGGGCGTAGTAAAATATTTAGTAATCTGTGGTAAAGGTCTTATTCGACGGGAATTTTTCTTTTGTTTTCGTTTTGTTTGTAGAACGATGATTTTGGGCCTTGGCATGATTATTTTGTATTCTAATTTTAACTTCTAATGTTAAGTGGTTAGAAAATGGCCAATGATTTCAGAAAAAAACAGGCTTCGGAGTTGTTAACTTTAAGGTTTTAAACCTCCAATTTAAAATGGTCAGTTAGTGGTGCAAATCAGTCTGTTTTAGCTATTAGTCATATTAATGTGTTATGAACGTTATAATCCAGATTTTTGTAGTTGACATAATATTCTGTATTGAAACTGCCTACCGATTGCGCAGTCCAATTGCAGTCAGAATGCAGTTATAACAACTGCACACTGGTAGTAAGCAAGCCGCAAAAGTGTATTTCAGTCCTAATGCATGCTAGATGACGCTGTATGAAATGTCCACACATATTTATTTATTTTATTTTATTGCAGTTGAATCAAACATTATCCTTGCACCATGTTCAACAAAAAAAAAAACAGATATTACTACTAATTTTTAATTTCATTTATGGTCCTCGATAATCATCAAAAGCTTTAAAAATATCAAAACATTATAAAGTTTCCTGTGTTTTTATGGACATACATTAAACGTCATTTAATGCTATGTTTTTTACTTCAAAGCGTAGTTCGCAATGCATTCTCTAGTATGTAACCTTCTTGGTGAGAGCTATAGAAATTGTGGATATATACCTAACGCATGGAAACCCTACAATACTGAAAGTTGTACATCGTTAAAGCTTCACGTGAACCTGCTTAGTCGTTCCTCACGTTCTGTACAAATACCAATGGATGTCAAATGAAGAAGCATTTAACCTGTAAATAAAATGTGGCGCCAGAAATAAAGATGAAATAATTGGCTAAATATTCCTAGTACTACTAGTAGACTATTTTCAAATCTGTAGAAGTCCTTATTTCGTCTAGACAGCACGCTAGCCAGCGATTCCATGCCGAGATTTTAAACTATTTCATTTATTTATTTCGTTTAAGTATAGACATGCCCTTCAGCAACTGATATAAATGCCTTCTAAGGTACTGCCATTCATTCGAAAGATATTAAATTGTAGCAATTCTTTTCTCAATACTCTCTCTAATTTTTGTTTGATCTTTGACTTTTGTTGTGAAGACTAATAATAAAAAGTGAATTATTGTTTCTCACCGCACTTGAAAGATAAGTTCTCTATTTGTATTTATTAAATGTGCGTATCTATCAAGTACTATTTCTCATGAAATTAAGCGATTAATGTCTGTTCAACCCTTTTTCATTAGTTTTTTGTTGTTCATATTATTTTTGTCCTTGTAGTTTGTTTAAGACATAAAATAAAACTCAAAAAAAATTATTATTTATTGACTGAGCAAAATGTATAAAAAAATAACCTAATTATCGGTAGACTTTGAATTGCTGCAATATAATTAGTAATGTTTTCAGTTTTCAATTTATTTACGCTAAAATAGTTGACGGTAGATAGCAGATGCATAGTCAATCAGTATTTTGTTTCTAATAAACACGGATAAAACGCTGAGCTATAATATTCTTCTGTTACACAGTGTTTGTAAGGGGGCAAACATCTACCTATATATCATAACTATTGCTTTCTAGTCAAAGTTCTCTTGTTTCTCGGTCACAGATTATACCTACATACAGCGAGCTCAAGATGTCCCAGAGCCACAGAGCAGACAATCGGCTTTCATTGTCGTAGATAACAATCGCATTGTCTTTGGCACCTACTGTGCATGGTTCTTCGAGTCGGTCTGTCACTCGACTGGGATTTTCAATGCAGTCGCTTTTATTGGCATACTATATTTTAGAAGAAGACGAAAGTATCACGATATTGCTTTTTTATGAGAATGAATGCCGTGACGAGCTTGTCGTTTACCTGATATTAAGCGACACAGGCGCCTGTAAAGATTTAGGGCCCAATTGGTTTACATGACAAAACGTCTAACTCTAAATAATAGATTGTATCATAGTTAAAAAGTAATGTGTCAGAATGTACAAACGTTGTTTAGTGAAAATCTCTTGCCAAGCGCGGTGATTATAGCGAACATAGTTAATAGTATTTTAAAGTGGCGACCACGAACCGGAAGGCGCAGCGTAGGCCGCCCTCCCCCCCACTCGGTGGACCGACGATCTGGTGAAAACCGCGGGGAGCCGACGGATGCAGGAAGCGAGTGGCCGCTCAAGGTCTGGGCGTCTTCAGGCTGTTAATGATGATAATGATGAGTATTTTAAAATAGAAATAAAATCCATTTGCATTTTTGTATGTTTGTTAAAAACAAGAATGCCTAATATTTATGATTTTTAAAGCAGAATTCCTAACTCAAATTACTAATTTTTCACCTTCTTAAACTAATTTTCTCTTATTTCATAAAATAGCTTCATAAAATAAATTCCACTCAAGTCTGAGACGTTGGAAAATATTTTAAAGTCTTATCTCTTAATCCATTCATTATGCTCAGAGGAAATTACGAACTGTTCTTTGAAATCTATAGGGAATAGATACCGTCTTCAATTTTTTTTTATTTCCCTTCGGCGTATCTCAGTTTCTCTGAATTATTACTATCTCATGCCTTTTGTGAAATGATATCTTTAATTCTGAAATTGTTCTTTATTAAATTTCTTGATGTAATTACGATTAATTTCATGGTTGTGACTTTGCCTGATAGCTCATAGGGTAGTAGCTCTGCCTTCTGAACTATAGGTTGTAGGTTCGATTCCCACCTAGCACAAACATGTATGCTGTAATCAACATAGGTGTTTTTTTTTTCGGTGACTGGCTGTTATAGTGCCTGTGTATTTGCAAACAAAAAGTACTGAAGTGTCATTCTATCTGTATTCGGTTGTCTTTATCATACTACAAGCTATACCTAGTTTGGAGCTAAATGGCGCTGTGTGAAATGTTCACACACATTCATTTATTTATTTTTTGTAAGACCATAATAGCCTTTCTAATGTTAATTTCTAGCATATGAACCGTATAAATTATTTAGAAAAATGTATCTTATAACCATTTTCATAAAACTCAAAAACCTCTGAAATCCCAGCATTAAGATGACAATTGAATAACAATGCATATGTGTACAATATCGGGTCGCTGGGAGCTAGAGAGTTAAAATAACACCAAAAATATGTCACCTCCAATTTCTAGTTCATTAAATTTTACTTTTCAACCCACGTCATGTCACCGTTACATAAAAGTAAAGGAATAACAAAATATTATTTTTACATGTTACAGTCACTTAGTTCCTTTTGCGTTTTAGCACAAAGGGGTGGCATACGAGCGCGTAAGCTTGACGGCTTGCTCGGCAACAGTTCAGCTATTAGAAAATTATACATTCGCCAATGTATAATTTTCTTTCCAAACAAGTGCGAAAAAGGCGTAAATTTTGCGTCAATGTAAAGTTTATCGAAGACTAACTAGAGAAAGACTAGGAAGCGATATAATGTATAATAGTTATAATTTTAAGCATTGGTATGATTAAGCTAACCGTTTTAACTATTATAATTATGTATTACGCTCCTACGCTCCTAATAATTTTATTATTATGCTTTGTCATCCAGGATATTTTCTAGCGAGATGAGGTCCTAATGAAAGACATCCGTAAGAAAACTAAAGTCACAAATCGAATGTACAAGTTGAAATGGCAGAGGACAAGCCACATTGTTCGCAGAATCGAAAACCGGAGAAGAAAGGTTTGTGTTTGTTTGTGAGTGGCGAATACGAACGGGAAGTCACAGAAGCCGCTAAAAGTGTGCTCTGTGGGGGCCTATGTTCAGTAGGACGTCTTTTGTCGACTGACCGTTTAGAGACTTTGTGTCACGTACAAATATGAGTCAGAGTTAAATTCACATCTGAATATTCATAACGTATAGACAGGCGTTCCATATTGAGGATTAAACCATCTGTGAAATAATTTACAGGCTTGATATTAGAGGAAACCTTTGAAATGTTGGTGGTTGGTTTCCATTGGCAGCTGGCCCGATAAAAAGTCGGACGGTTTTGTAAATGGACTTCGTTTTTTATTTATTTAGTGGTGATGTCGCAAATGGAAGCTGCGGAGTGGGTCAGAGAGGACGATGCCAACTCTGACTCTCTCCGGCGTAGACGGAGGGAAGGACGGAGGAGGCGCTTCGGGCGCCTTTTCTAATCCTCCGTAGTGAGGTCGCCGGCGGAGAGTTGGGGACTCTCCGCTGTGCTTACACTGCCCCACACGTCTGGTGGGTAACTGAGGTAGAAGATTACCCACAGAGGCAGAGGCCAGAAAAAGGGCCTACCGCTGGGGCAATTCAGTGAATGCTAGCGCAACCCTATCTCGCCCCATCCTGGCGGCGGACGGATCACGAGGGGGTTTTAGTGGGTTCGAGTCCCACATACCCCCTGCCATCACCCGTGGTGGCAAGGAAATGCAAGGGCATTTTCCCCACGAACTTTGCTGAGCCATCACGCTAGCTTAAATCGTGGGTAAAATTATAAATTACAAATAACGTGTTATTTACCAATCCTATATGCCACCTTTAATCGACCCTACGTTATAATGACAGTCAATGGAAATGTGCTTTTGAATCCAGTTTTTTGATCAGATGGATTTGGCATAAATTTAATTTTTTACCGTCGGTATCTGTGTCGGCGTGGGTTTTCTGATGAGAGCTTAAGATGAGATGATGGGAAGAAGTAGATGACATAAATGATGACTAGGTTCCCACAATATGGTAATCTAACAATATTTCAAATTAATAAGACTGCTAAAATTTAAGGCTGAGTTGCACCAGCTATCTTTAACTGCTAACTGTCACCGTTCCCGCTTTGCCGGGCGCGCTAATGTCAAAATCTGACAGTAACTTTAACTGTGATTATGGTGCAACTCAGACTAAATGTGTCAAATTCGATGAGTAGACAATGATACTTGAGAAACCTTGCTTTTGATTAACTCTTACATTGGTTTTTTGGCGGGAACGTGAAAAAGTTCACGTCGTTGCATTGTATTATTTCTCAAAACTTTTGCTTTTTTCAGTGTTAATGTTTAAAATTGGTGGCGTTTTACGCATTAAGTGCTGAATTACGAGCATGAGTGTGGTCAAGTGATATGATGTGGTGAAACGTGATTTTTCGTGTTGCTTCCAAAATTCCATAGAAGCTTCTTGTAAAGTTGCCACCACTTTACTTGAGCATGACTTAGACTGGACTATGACCCGACTTAGACTGGACTATGACTATGACTAAGACTTGGCTACGTAAAATATTCTAAAACTAGATGAAAATATACAATACTTGACACTGGCTAAGTACACTATGTGTGGAGCCAACATATAAAAAAAAAAAAAAAAAACTTACATTTCTTTTATAAGTGCTTACTTGTGTATTTTTCTTCGTATGTATATAATATCTAGAAGTATGTCGAGTAATAATTTTTTCTAGTTCAAATCCACACAAAAATCCACCAAAATGGATTTCCCTCTATAACGAAAAGTTGAAAGCCAACGGTTTAAATCAACCTTTCAAACCTTTAAACGCGACGACTCGGAGACAAATTTAATTCAAAAACCGTCGCTTCTGGAGCAAGAGCTGCCAACGGGTTTATTCGATTCGACCGCGCTTTTAGTTTACAGTTTATTCTATTGGACGTGCCTTTGACTGGTTTGTTTCGTGTGCTCGCGTTCAATTTGTCATGGGTGGCTACACTTTTACAATGTTCCGTTATTCTAGGCCGAAATTCAGTAGCGAATTCGGTGCAGATTTAATGTGGAGTCTTCTGATTCACGACTGATCTCTGTATGTACCTACTTAGAATATTTGCTCCCAACTAGGCGGACCAACCTGAGGCTGTACTGTGAGCTCTTAGCGGGAATCAAAACAGAGCCGATATTGGATCGCTTTGTTTTATTTGTGTGAAGAGTTTGAGATTTGAGGCTCTGTTTTGAATCGCGCCAAAAGCCCCCTAGCAAGCGCACCGTGATAAAATTTTCTCGACAATTCTTGGCGTAAGAAACCGGGACAAGATTATGGTAGAGCCTAAGTATGTCTCACTCTACTAGTGGCGACAAGGTTTTTGCGGTGCGCATGCTAGGGGGTCTGGTCAGAACCGCGAAGAAGATAGATGCAGGAGCCAAGCGCTCGAAGAGGTTCCCTATGAGGGAGGTGTAATAAATGTTCAGTGGACGTCTTCAGGCTGATGACGATGACAGAATACTTAGTAACATATCTAAGACAGCGCCAACCAGAAAGACCACATGTAGCCTGATGAAGGTTATGAAGACGGTGAGTGGATCCACATGCATATAGGTGCCGCTGCAATAGGAACACAGGATTTTTGCAATGCCAGGTGGCATTGCAAAAATATAATCTGATACATAATATTAAGTAGAAAAATTGCTTTGCATCTTCTCCACATTTTTAGCGTTCATTGTAATAAAATTCTCATGAGTGTGATTCATTTTAAAAAAAAGTTTTAAGACTGTACCTCATCACCCTGTATATGTGTATTTTATTGTAATTCATACACTTTTTTGTCTATATTTATTTCGAGACTTTTACCACATGGGAGGTGGTTTAAGGCATACACTGAATCACCTAACTATTTAATTTAAATTCCACACATATAGTATAGCTAGTTACCATACTAGCTATAGGCAATAGAGTTTATCTTTCTTTATCTGAATGTCTCTATAAGCAATATTTCTGATTTATTCATTACGATATTTAGGTTACGAAAAAAGATTCTTGATTCTACAAAAAAGCGGTGCCACTTATGTTGTTATGACAATCATTAACTCAGTTATGGAAGGTGTATTATTATACCGGTTTTTCATTGCTAACAGCATGGTATAAGACATAAACTAAAATATACCTATTAGTTATACCTATGGGTACCTATAAACATCCAACAAATGTTTATCGTATACGATAATAACAGTCTACATCATTATTATACGAAAATAACTTCTAATTTAAAGCACCGAGGTTTAGTCAATGAGCCGTACGTTACAGTAATTTACATACGTTTTACATTACAATGTGTAAGTCTCTCAAGAGCCAACTGCTTCATATTTCAGTGGTTAGTACTTTGCCGTAATAAGGAATTCAACGTTATGTACCTACCTTCTATACTGGTGAGTATCGTAAGGAAATATCATCATCATAATCATCATCATCATCATCATCATCATCATCATTAACAGCCTGAAGACGTCCACTGCTGAACATAGGTCTCCCCCAAGGAGCGCCATTTAGAGCAGCTGCTCGCCCCCTGCATGCGTCGGCTCCCCGCGGCTTTCACCAGGTTGTCGGTCCACCTAGTGGGGGGTCGATCAGGCTAAGCACAATGGTGAGCAAAAGCAAGATCAAGGCCAGTTGAGCAATATGGTGAGCAAAGGGGAGACCGTAGTCACTTGATTAAGACAGTGAGCGCAGAGATGAGTTTGCTAAGATCATCCTTTTGACGGGTGCCTGCTACAAAAAGTAGTATACCGTGCTTTAGCAACCTCGATTGTCGTAGAAATAAGTATTTAGGTATAAGGTGAGAGTTTAGGGATTATTGAGAAGAGAGCAAGACCGTAGACCAGGGCGAAATATTGAGCAAAGTAAGTAAATAGAGGGCGCGGCCGTGAGTGAGCGACGCGCATTTAGAGCGAAATTATTTCGAGAGAGCGTATACTTATAAACTTATATAGAACACAGTCAAGCTTTCAATACAAAACGCAATACAAAAGTTTGTACTACATTTTGTAAATAATGAACCTTTCATTGGCTGTAATGGATTGCGAAACAAAAGGGCTTGAAACCTCATTCAGGTTAACCTACTTGTGTAATGGTGCGTTAGGAAAATATGAAAGTATTTTTCTAAAAGAAAAACCGATCTTTTGTTAACATAATACCTTAGTTATAACGAATTGTTTCCAATTCTGCATATTGTATGTATTCCAACTTTAAAAATCCTTCAATTTCCCAGTTTTACAGATTCCCCTTTTTACATATTCTATATTCTATGGATTTCGAGCTCTTAAAATTCCTAAATGTACGGATTCTCAATTTAATAAAGAGCCAATAGGCCTAATTTTGAAGGCTTTAGTTGGCAGTATTTAAAATACTAAAAATATATCCGTCTCTTACACTCCTATCTATTTGACAAGAACAGCTACAGTTTTAGTAGTTTTAAATCTGTTAACTAAAGCCTTTAAAATTGGCCCCAATATATAATTATTACTGTTACAGTAGGCCTAATTTTGAAGGCTTTAGTTGACAGATTTAAAAATGCTAAAAATATATCCGTCTTTTACATTGCCATCTATTTGACAAGGACAGCAAAAATTTTAGGAGCTTTAGATCTGTCAACTAAAGCCTTTAAAATTGGCCCTAATATATTTCTAATTGGACAGATTTACAACTTATCGATTTTCGTTTCGACAAAAAATCAACAACGTAATTATTATTATGGTACGCTTAAATCATGTGTAATGCACACAATTCCTTACATTAGGCTAGCGATGTGCTAACGACTGGATCGTCACGTCATTTACATAAAAAAAACAAAACCGAATTCAGTGATAACTTTCCGCCACGAAATAAGCGACCTTTGTGAGTGGCATTTCGTTTAGTTCAATAAAGTTAGTGTCAAGTTGAGTTGAGCATTTTTGCGCTCGTCGTGTTAGTATTGTCAGTTGTCTGCTTGTCACCCGTCTCCCATTTTTGTATATAGTCAGTCAGTAGGCAATAATATTACTATATTCCCTGTAGTCTAAGTCCAAAAGCTCTAGTTTGTTGTCTAGAAGCGTGATTTTGGTATGCTTGTATGTCTTAATATGGTCATTGGTCTGGGGGGTTATTCGCTATGACGCATGAGATTCCTTGCCAATAACGCGTGACGTGTAACATGCTCTCAACGAAACGCGGGCTTTAACGCGCTACGACATGGCATTAACATGGAATCAAAAACTTGTATTCTGTATGCCACGCGTTAGATTGTTAGGTGTTTTCTGTTTTTTGACGTGCGTGTAACGTATGTTGTCGTGTTTGTCAAATTTGACAACGGCATACAGAATAGCATTTTAAATCCAAAACCATTCCACGAAGATATCGTAACGCGCCGCGTTACGTGCGTGAATGGTCATACGGAATAAGGGCCCTGATATAAACATACACTTTATCCCCACTTCCTGGTGTCTGGTTTTCAAAGACTTGTACACAGGCGCAAGGTCGCTGGTCTGTCGGTCTTCTATTTTATTTTGGAGATTATGCGCATGCATGCCCTTTTTCAGCTCATTCCGTCCTCCTCTTTCGATCATAGAACTACAAGGCAATATCAGGCTTCTTGCGTCGTTATTGCATGTACCACAAGTTGGCACTAAGCGTTTTGCAGGTTCATTTATAGTCTGACCAAGGAATGGGATGCTCTTCCAGTAACAGTATTTCCTCTTGGGTATAACCTGGGTCTTTTTAAGTCAAAATTGAATGGGCATCTCATGGGCAAACCTTAGACATCTTCGTCACTTGCCATCAGGTGAGTTGTTGTCAATCGTAATTTTAGCATTAAAAAAACAGTATTTTAAGTCGACTTGACGAAGCTTAACTTTAACAAAGGTTCGGGAAACCAAGGGTTACTACTTAAGTAGTACAACAACGCAAGCACATAGTCCAAAAACATAACAAGAGCTATAACACAACTGGGTTACCGTCACCTCGTCGACACGGCGATCCTCTCGTGATTCAATAAGCTTCCTAACTCCCGATAACGGTTAGAGGTGGCTTGGGAACTGGAAAATGACTTTAACTGGTGTAACCATGTAACTAGCATTTTTCGTGATATTTGTTTTAGGGTTCCGAAAAACGGGATTCGATTAACAAAGCCGGTGTCTGCATGTCTGTACGCCTGTTCAGCATATAACCGGGTGTATCTTGTAAACCGTAATAGACAGGTAGCTGAATATGTTACGTTATTTTATTACGGCGGATTCTTTAGCAAATAATAAAAATTACAAAAAGAAAAAATTGTGTGGAGTCCCCATACAAGGAAAAACATGTTTAACATTTTTTTTAGTCTCCAAACTGGTAACACTCCAAGTGCGAGTTGGACTCGCATCAATAAAAGTGTAGGTATAGTATGTATGTGTCACGGAGCCCTCGTTGCGCAAGTTCGACTTGCTCTTAGCCGGTTTTATTAGATTTTCAGCAGATATTGATAGATTACAATAATCACTA
This sequence comes from Ennomos erosarius, assembly GCA_963580505.1. Lineage (NCBI taxonomy): Eukaryota > Metazoa > Arthropoda > Insecta > Lepidoptera > Geometridae > Ennomos > Ennomos erosarius. The sequence continues at coordinate 4,538,423 of OY757000.1, forward strand.
CAAAAAATTATGAATATCCTTCTTAAATTATTAATCACGAGAACTGCGACCTTCCAGGTGTATTATTATATGGTCGTTACCATAAAAGTAAAAATAAAACGAATACCTAAAATAACTTTTCGAGACGTAAAACATTACCCTTGGGTTATCAGTCAAATCCTAAATGGAAATCCGGTAAAGTCCCATCCAAGCTCGATACTGGAAAATAAATTGAACTTAGATCCCTCGAATAAATTCATTACCGCGCACAAAATTTATCACGCGTTAGGTCAACCGTGAAAATGAAAAAAGTATTTATCGATTTAAACGAGAAATTGTTACGAGAATTTGTTCTGACTTCTCGGAAGGATGTACCATTGGTATTTACATTTTTCCAAAATGTTAAAGGTCTACCGATTTTGTTCAAAGTTTTCGTTATGTTCACAGAAGTATCGAGGGCCGAGCTGTGAGCTCTTAGCGCGATTCAAAACAGATCCTATATTGGATCGTTTTGTTTTTTGTTGTGAAGATTTTGACAAGCTATCCAATATAGGCTTTGTTTTGAATCGCGCTAAGAGCTTACAGTACTGCCCCGGTATTCTAAACTTTGAATAGATTTTAATGCCGTTGTATGTGACATCTATTTTTTGCTACAATAAAATCTCATCTGTTTGAAAACCATTGCTTTCCTTCATCTTCCTTCTGTCAACCAGATCATCTACATTTTACTTGAAAATCCCTAACATTTCCATAAAAATAAATAGAAAAAAAGAAAGACTCGTGTAGGCAAGTGGTCAGCCCTGGTGTCAGAATTTTTAGGCCGCCCGAAGGCTTCTGACTTGGCTTAACGACTATTGTCTTACGACAACAGCCGGGACCGACGGCTTACCATAAAAATAAATAAATATATATGTGTGGACATTTCACACAATGCCATCAAGCCCCAAACTAAGCATAGCTTGTACTATGGGTACCAGATAACTGATATTACTTAGATACTTTTTTGTTTTTATAAATACATACCTATAATACAATATAACACCCAGACACAGAACAAACATGTATGATCATCACGCAAATGTTTGTCCTGGGTAGGAATCGAACCCACAGCTCTCAGTTCAGAAGGCAGGGATACTACCAACGGAGCTATCAGCATAGCAATTCAGGAGACCTCAGCGCTAAGGCTCAGCGCTGAGGCTCAGCGTCCAACCTCGATTCAACCAACTTTTATTTGAAAATAGAACGGAAAGCTGGTTAAAAGTTGGCAATAAAAGTTGGTTGAATCGAGGTTGGTCGATGTTGGACGCTGAGCCTCAGCGCTGAGGTCTCCTGAATCGCTATGCAGGCCCGCATCAACTAACACTAACATGTACTAAAAATCACTATTATAAATATTTTATCTAGAAAATCTACGTCTAAATTTAGTTTTCCATGCAAACTGATTTGTGATTATTACTTAGTAAGCTTAGTTATGTAGCCTGTTTGCAGTTTTCTTTTATCACATTTACAATTATTTTACAATTATTTGAAAATGCTCTTAAAGTTTTACTGATGGTGTGATGATTAAATTACAGATTAATTTGTACAGGAAAAATTAGAATCACGAGCGGGGATTGAACCCGCATCCATTAATCCCTCAAGCCGGGACATTAAGCTACCGTGACAAGTGGTTTCATGTCCGAATTTTTCCTTCACCTTTACAACCAACTTACGTGGTTGGTAGCGCCATCTATTGAGTGATTCTTAAGAAACATCCCAACCAGCATGGTCAAGTTACTTGTCACGGTAGCTTAAGTAAAGCATGTCCCGGCTTGAGGAATGTATGGATGCGGGTTCAATCCCCGGTCGTGATTCTAATTTTTCCTTTACAAATTAATCTGTAGATTACGCTGAGCAGGCGATACTGCTATAAAAATCATAAATATTGATGATTAAATTAGTTTCACTGTTTACTTTTCATTTTCTACTGGCTTGATATCTGAGCAAAATTGTTGTTAATTGAAAGATTAGGTAGGTATACACCAACCTTTCTAGTTATTGAGTGCCTAAGTGGAAATATCCACTGCTGAACATTGCCCTTCCTTATAGAAGGAAGGGGCAGTTAATTAAGAATTTGTGGACAAGAATTACGAAACGGTTATCATTTTTATTTATGGTTAAAAAATGGCAAATGGGAGGTTTTGGCGAGAAAAGTTCACGTCGTTGCATATTGTATTATTTCTCAAAACTTGTGCTTTTTCCAGTGTTAATGTTTAAAATTGGTGGCGTTTTACGCATTAAGTGCTGAATTACGAGCATGAGTGTGGTTAAGTGATATAATGTGGTGTAACGTGGTTTTTCGTGTTGCTTCCAAAATTCCATAGAGGCTTCTAGTAAAGTTGCCACCACTTTACTAGAGCATGACTTAGACTGGACTATGACCTGACTTAGACTGGACTATGACTATGACTTGACCACGTAAAATATTCTAAAACTCGATGAAAATATACAATAATACTTGACACTGGCTAAATACACTATGTGTAGAGCCAAAACATAAAACAAAAAAAATTGGCAAATGAGGTTTATGAATCCTTATCGGTGTTTTTGGAAAAACTATCTATGTCATATTCGAACCAGTAGTTAAAGCTAGAGTTTTTAACCATTGGTTACCTTAACTATTGATCAAAAACCCAACTTTAGTGCAGCCGATACGATGACTTTATAGGTCTTTATCTGTATGAGAAGGGGCTATAGATCTAAAGCCCTTCTCCTATAGATATACCGGTGACAGCACCAGTGTAAAATAATATTCGGATAACACAATCAGTAGCGATGTGGTTAAAACTACGGGTAGCCGATTGACGCAGGAGGCGAGCAGCCGCTCAAAATAGAGCTCTAAAATATGTTCAGCGCCTTCAGGCTGTTAATGATGATAACACTATCAGACAACAAATGATTGAAAACTACAGTGTCGTTTTCCTAGCACAAAACATCATGATTCAAACTCTACATAAGCCGTATTTACTTAACACCTTATGATTATCCAAGCCCTTACCCTCGCAAAATGTAAGCACCATTTCTTAAATTTCAACATCCTGAATGAGACGCGCAAAGCCGTCTGCGGTTTAGGGCTCGTCTTACCGCAAGCTTGACGTATGAGCGACTTTGAATGATAACTTCTATCAAAGCCTCCAAGCCTATAAACACACAGCTACCATTAAATACTGCTTCATAAGTACTGAGTTGGCTATTCATCGCGATAGTCAACTGTCTCAGTGAGTCAGTATTATGTAATTTAGGTATCTTAAGTGGCCCATGGAGTCGTTGATTCCGTTACCACGAGCCTAGATTTGCGCACAGTACTTAGACCTCGTGAGCACAAAGTTTTTCAACAATTTGGTTGAAAGTAAATGTTTACACACTCAACGGCTTTCACGGCTTTATATCTCGACATCCTCTTGACCGATTTTTATTTATGCATAAGTATATTGAAATGCCATGGAGCGCTCCATGCTTGGCATCAAACTTTTAGACCGAGTCCGCAACGTTGAGATCCCGAGAAGAACCAATGTCCAAGACATTGGAACCACAGTAGCGCGACTTAAGTGGAGCTGGGCAGGGCACATGGTCATGCGAAGTGACAATAGATTGAGTAAAGTGCTAACAGAGTGGTGGCCAAGACAAGGTAAGCGAAGCGTGGGCCGTCTAGCAGCAAGATGGGTTGACGATATGACAAAATTGGGGGTCAAACATGGACCCGATTGGCACAGGGCCGAGGCGAATGGTATGTACAAGGGAGGCCTATACCCAGCAGTCGGATGACAAAGCCTGTGGATGATGATGATGATATTGAAATACTTATTTAGAATCGAGTACCCATTGCTTCAGCTAAATATTATCAAATCAGCCAGTAAATAGCACCGCAGCAAACTTCCTTCCTTTGAGTGCGAATATGCTTCTCAAAGCAAAAACCACTGGTGACAAAAAAATCCCTGAAGTTTTAGAACCTGTATATACCAAGCTTCGTCAAAATTCGATGAAAAATGCAGCCTGAACGCGAGTTGTTGTCTGGATGTCCAGACTGATGAAAGTTGAGTTAATAAAGCAAAGACTTCGATTTCGATTTACTTCGTTTGCTAGATCTAGTAAAATAGCAATAACAAAACAGATAGGTATAACTCAATATGTATATATTGATGCCAAACCCTCGTAGAAACAGTCTAATTCAACAAGTGGATTTCGGAATAATTTTGTACATTTGTGTCTGGAGGAACAATATTTCCAGCTGGAATATTAAACTCGACTCATTCCGCTCGGCTGAACTTTGAAGTTACTGTCGGAGTTTAAAGACCTAATCATTTAGTTATTAGATAGTTAAGTCATAACTGTCATAAGCTGCTGAATTATAACGGTCACTGTATTTCTCAATATTAGAAATTAGTTTCATTGAAGGTAATTTAATTAGCAAATGAAAACTAGATTAAACATTCCAGGTACCTAAGACATCTGTTTAAAAACACGCATTCCTGGATTCAGTTCTATTGAAATTCCAAGGACCAAAGTTTATAAACACATTTGCGTCATCACAACAAATTTAACCAAAATTGACTGAAATGGATTTAACCGTGTAAGCTGCATGTATTTGAACCCTTTACGCCTATTACGGAGGAAGCAGTGAGGTGTACTCATTGGTATTCGGTACAGGTGCTCATATTGAGCTGCGCAAATACGTGGGCATACGAGAGCCGATATCCGGGTGTGAGCTTGTCAAGTGATTGATTTCGAATGTTTGAACCGGTTTGGCCCGGCTTTAAACGGGATTACCACCCCTTGCTTCGAGAATTTCTGCGAAATTGGCACAACAACACTAACAGAATTACACCATGCATTTCTATTCCTATAGGTATCAAGACAAGAAGCTTAAAAGGCAATACATAATTATGAGAGCCATTGTTACAAAAGTTATTGCATAATATTCATTTTTGTTGTCCCTGTTAACGACATTGTGCCAGTTCGAGGTAGTAATTTCAGTACAATTTTAGCTCGGAAATTTTAATCTAGAAGTCAGCATTCTGGTCACTTGATGCCTCCACCAAATATGGTAATGCTGCCAGCATTTTGAGCACTTTTCCCTCCAACAACTGATTATTTTAAAGAGCATCGACTATTTTTTTATAGAGCTTTGCCTTTATAATCCTTTTAAGTTTTATAATTTAGTTTTAATGTTTTGTTAGGTATAGTTTAGTTGTTAGGTCTGGTTTAATTTCGTATAAGTATATTATATTATGATATATAAGTTTTTACAAGAAATATACTAATACCTATCTAGAAGTGAAAATGGGTGGCAATTTTATAAATGTATTGTTTTTTATGTACACTAGTGCGGTTAGATAGTTTAAATCACACCTAACTGAGATACATTTTATTGCGGCAAATTGTATCCACGCTGGTAAGCCGGAGCCATTGGGAATTTTCTTTCACAGAATTCCTTACGGCATTTTTCTTTGATACAATTTCTTTGGAACTCTTCGACGCTTCTAGTCATTAGCGCCGACAATAAGATGGCTTATCTTTGTCGCTGTAAAGTCTTTGAGACCTGTTCTATCAATTAGGTTCCTTCATTTCTAAGGATTCTTTTATTGAGAAGCTTATTATAACACTATATTCTTTCGATGTTTTCTTTATTTTGTGTTCAGAAATCAACATAATGTGTATTGTTTGTCATTGTAAAATCTTGTTAATTAAGTTCGTTGTGCTCTACAGCCTACGGCTACAAAAAAGCTAGTCGATGTTCAGGAGAGGAATAGAAACTAGGTATTAGGTATATTTATAGGCATATTTTATGTGCCTAAATTATAACATACTTGGTAATAGGTTGAATACAGAGTGCCTAAACACGTATGTGCAATCCGATTTCGGCACCGGTAGGTATAGGATACCAACGTAACATAATCAGACACCGTCTCCACCGGCAAGGTCGCCGTATCCCCCGTAGGTTAGCTAGAATGGTCGCGACTTTCCATAGGGTCCACTCCTCCAGCCTTCTCGATCCTCTTATCCCGGCAACAGCCCAAGCCGAGGCTCGCACCCCAGGGGTGCCCTTGAGCTAGTTGCCTTCTACTTTTTCGCCTGGGTGCCTTAAGCGCCTGCCCTCCCGCCCGGTGACGCTGTAAAGGTCGGTAGAGTCCAACAGCATTAGCCCGTTGAAAAAACAATTGAGCAATGTTCGCAAAATGTAAAATTAGTAGATTATTTACGCGGAATATCCAATTCGCAGAATAATCAATATATTGGCACCACCATTACGATTAACGTAAAAAATATACCGTATTATAAATATCAAAAACCGATGAACTTTATTTTAACAAGATAAAACATCGAGCGGAGCAACACGCCGTCAAATTACAATAATCGGTTTAGGTCCGTTATTTATTTTCACTTAAAAATAAGTGGTTGAAGAAGAATGGAACAACCAAATTGAAAACTAGACCACTCTACGCACTATCTCCAGTAAAATAGTTACATACAATCGCACATAAAGATCTAATAATATCAGAGATCCGTGCTGTGGCACCACAGACCATTACATAAAATGAGAGGCGAAGCGTTCTTTTATCGCGCTCTGTGTGTGGCACAAACCACGACACAATGATGTTTTTGGTTATAGGTGATAATGATTACCATGACATTAATTGAAATGTGTTTTTTTTATTATATCGGTCATAGAATTTCACAAAGTTGACAGCGAGCTAACTTTCTAAAAACTACCTTTTGTGGCAATCCCTTTATTTCTTCTTACGGGTGCCGTAAAGAGTACTTAAGAAAGTACTTATGATCAGGAGTGGACGTCTTCATGTCCAATTATTTTATTATAAGTTGTGGTTCTGTTTATATGATTCCTTGCGTTTGAGAGCTTGTACACTTTCGCTGTTATTTCTAATTTGTTTTTCCACCGTTTTTATCGAGATTTCATCTTAAATTATAATTTTTTCGATATCTATTGATTATTCAGCACGCGACCTTCGGTTAGATACGTCTCGTTATGTTAAATATGGAAACATTATTCTAAACATAAGAAATAATTTTAATTATAATTGTTTTAATTACCAAGACTAGGTTTTGATCTCAATTTGCTTTTCTCTAATCTTCTGCCGGTTTAACTGTAGGTATTTTTGAGTGATGTGTTTGTATGTCTATAAATGTATACGGGTGCCTTGTGATATCACTCGCAATTTACCTATCCCCTACCTATATATAAAAAAAAACTTAATTTTCCGGGTAAGTCCGGATAAAACTCAGTTTCCTAAATGACAAAGTATGACATCCTAGTCAGTCATAGTTTAGCTGATTTTGGGTGGGGTTTTTGATCCGTAATTAAGGGGGGACAAATAGTTGAAAATTCTAACAAATACTGATCTTAAAATTTTTTTTAGAATTTTTTCGAAATGTTTACCCTAATTACAGGTCTAAAAATCTATCCATAGTGTGGTAGCCACATAGATAAATAAAACAGACAATCTTCCACTTTTATAAGGAGGAAGGTAACAAAGCAATAAATCTGCTCTGCTACACATTGACACGTTCATCAAATTTAAATAAAAGTATATTTTTACAAAGCTATATATAATAGAGAATGACTAGCGATAAGCCAACCCACCATTTTCTATGTACCTATTCAATTGTTATATAATATATCCATTTGTGCCTGTTGTCTTATCTTGTTGGAGTAGAAATACGATTGTTTTTTTAGGGAGTAAGCAAAGTATAAAACTACCTTTTGTAACTTCAAGTACTAAATGGATAGGTCGGTGCCTGTTTACAAAATAGTAGGTAGTAGTAGTATAATGTTAAACAAGACTTCAATATTTGACTGCCTACATTATTAAAATTTAAATGACATTTTATTTTATTTTATTTTATTTTGGCTATGTAATATTTGAAGGACAAAGACTGAAATAAATTGATTGATTTGATGAATTGCTTTTATAATATTTTATTAAACTTATCTTCCTAAAAGGTTGAAATTCTACAACTAATGATAATAATAATAATAATAATAATAATAATAATAGGCCCGTGGGCTGTATTAGAAATTACCAAAGTATTTCACTTTACTTTGAGAATGTTTAAGAACATAAAAAAAAATAAATAATAATAATAAATAATTGACATACCTAAGTAATATTATGCGTATTTAAAAATGCTCGGTACTTACAAATTCAAATATAACTCTTCTGTATAGAATAGAATAGAATAGAATAGAATAACACTTTATTGCACACCAAATATACACAAGATAAAATTAAAACACGAAAAATATAACAAAATGGTAGTACAATGGGCGGTCTTATCGCTTAGAGCGATCTCTTCCAGACAACCTTTGGATGGAGAGATACAGATTAATACTTAGGGAGGTTGGCGGTGTACAGTAAATAAAAATAAGTAAAAAAAAAAAAAAATTAATACTATAAATACTAAAACTACAAAATACATATTATACGACATACCTACCATACATAAACAAACACACTACATTAATAATATAATAAACATATTTACTATATATGTATAGTTAATGCTTGATCAATAAATTTATTTCTGTACGCACTCGCTTGCAAGCGCCCTTACAGGGTTCATGTACTATCTACCTATAAGCTAGCTTTAAGACCTAACATTATATTTTGTACATGAATGCAAATAAATGAATATGAATATGAATATGGAACAGCTTATTTTAATAAGCGATAGTAGAATCATTATAAAAAAAATTCCGGATATTTTTATGAGCTTTAGGTACTAAAATCAGGTACAGTTGGTAAAGTTAGTTACCTATGTTTCCTTTATTACATACTGATCACAGAGAACTTTGCTATATATACTGATTACTGCTGTTACTACTTAAAGTACACATAACACATAACAGCCGGTAAAATTACAGGGCAAATGAGACCACAGAGAACTATGAGACTTTCTAGTAATAATAAAATTACTTTAGACTGTGTGATGCACAGAGAACTTTGCTATGAGATGTCTCACGATGACGTGCGCAACTGCGCAGCATAGAGAAAATAATCACTTCGTTCGACTGCGCAGTGCAGTGTCACACGAAACCACAGATTAGAGAAAAAAACGAAATTTTATTAATGTATAGTTTCAATCACAGAGATCGGATGTAATTCTACTCGTCGCTCATAGCTGTCTTCATACTCATTACCTACATGTGCCCACGTGACATTGGCAAAATTGTGGTCACCTCTCCACAAAGGCCATTAACCAAGAGTTGAAGTTGAGGATGTAATTCTAGCTCTGTGGTTTCGATTGATACTGCGATATGCTAATGGGCAACCATGACGCTCAAAATCAGGCGGATGACTAGCTCATCGGTCATTCGTTTACATAAAAATGAGTTTAATCGAAACCCGTCTATCCTCAGCACTGTAATAAAACAATAAATAAAATAAGAGTTGCTGATAGTCGTAAATTTGTGGGAAATTATGGACGACAAGTTATTGTGTACGTCCATATTCTTAGTCCATAATAAATTATGGCTAACAATAACTTTATACAGCTTAGACTGGGTGCAAGAGCTTGTTTCCATTGCATGACCAATAATTTAATAGGACGGCACGATAAAACTATGCAGTGTCAATGAAGGCCTAGCTGGTCTTAATTAACTAAATCTAGGTAGGTATGCACAACATACGAGTAAAATGTATTTTTATGGTATTAGGAGCATACGGCCTTCATAGGTAGGTCACCTTACCTTAGCTTATGGACGTATCCTACTTCTACAGGATATTTTTTATTATTTTATCATAAAATATTGTCATAGTCATCAGCCTGAAGACATCCACTGCTGAACATAGGGCATAGTCCAGTCTAAGTCAGGTAGTCAAAGTCCAGTCTAAGTCATGCTCCAGTAAAGTGGTGGCAACTTTACTAGAAGGTTCTGCGGAGTTTTGGAAGCAACACGAAAAATAACGCTTCTCCACATTATATCACATGCCTACACTCATGCTCTTAATTCAGCACTTAATGCGTAAAACGCCACCAATTTTAAACATTAACACTGGAAAAAGCAGATTTTGAAAAATAATACAATGCAACGACGTGAACTCTTCCGCGTTCCCGCCAAAAAAACCTACAAAAATTTTGCTGAAAATTTTCAGCTAAATTTTTGTAGGTGTTTTTTCACTTTTATATAATCATCATCATCATCATCATCAACATCAGCCTTAACACGTTCACTACTGAACATAGGCCTCCCTCAAAGTGCGCCACTTTGAACGGCTGCTTGCCTCTTTTTTATATCAGACCTTAACAAATATTAGACCACGCTCTCACCTGGTGGAACCTCACCTCTTGCATCCATCAGCTCCCCACTGTTCTAACCAAGTCGTCGGTCCACTTTTACATAATAAACTTTAATTATTTTGCAATTTCCTTATTATTCGATCATTATTTTACCGTCCGATTTTTGTAGCATTTTCTCAAGTGCAGTGGAAATAGTCATTAGGTGTTTGGCTGGCCAAGTTGCACGTCACCTGCTCTCTTCAGACCATTAATAATTCCTGGAGGATCGCCATCTTGCAAGCTTTGAAATGCAGTACAATGTGGGCGAAGTTACAGCAAAGTTCCAGTTAAACTTTTAAAACAAAGGAGCGGACGGGAAGTACTCGAAGCTTTAGCATTAGCGACAGTTTAGTTGCGAAATTGAAACTGCATTTGGTGCAGTTGGCGGATTTCTCAGTACTTGACTGATTGGTTGGACTGCTTTGATGTGCCGAGTTGCTTTTGAGGCGAATAGATATGGTGCGAGAGCCCACTGCAAACATACCTACGTCATCAAGTACCTAAAATAGGCTATCTTTAGATCGTTAACCGATACTTGAACATACATATAAAAATATCATGTCTGCCAGTCATTGACGATCCGGCATGGAAATAATTTAAATTTTTTGACTATGTTTTTTAGATAATTACATATGTCGTAATGCTTACCTATGGATGCAGGAGACGAACAGCCGTTAAGGGGTCTGGGGGAGGCCTATGTTCAGCAGTAGACGTCTTCAGGTTAATGATGAACCTTTATTGATGACATTCGTGACGCCCCTGTCCTCTTTTGGCTCCCCAACTTTTCTATGGCGGCCTCCTATTGACTTGGCGCCCCTCCCTCTCACTTGGCGCCCTTACCTCACTTGATGCCTCTGCCCTCTCATGGCGCCCCTCCCATACTTGGCTCCGATTCCCGGGACTTGGCGCCCCTGACCTTAACTTGGCGCTTGCCTTACCTACCCACACTTGATACCACTTATTAGCGTTCCGACTTCTTAAGGGTGCCTCAGTTTACTATCAGTCAGGATTCCGTCTTTCTTTTTTTAATAGGTCTATGGTCCATGCAACTAAAATACAAAAGATCGTATGACGTCATTCCAGTTTTCGGTTTTTATATTAAAACCATGTTTTTTTTGTATGAAAAGTACCCTCTTTTATTAGTGATCTAGAATCGTCGCAAGGTTTACTACATTTTTTATTCCATTACTTTTTTTTATCTCTTACCGTTTCCGAGATCCCATCTGGAACTTCTTACTGGTACCACTTTCTGATGCTGCCATAATTTATTTTTGGCCTCGGGATTTTTCCATACATATCTCTAGTACATTTCCAAGTCGTCCTATGGCCCAGTTTTCCAGAACATTCATGTCAGTCAGTGAATCATTTAGAAGATAGAAGAAGGAGAATCAAATCAGCCTTCTCATTTTAAGCAATTCTAAATCAAAAAGATAAAACCTTCCTGGTTGAATCACGACGATGATGTAGATGGTGATGACGACGATGCCAACGGCGATATGCTAAATTTCAATAAAACTCAACAAAATTCAACATCGAATTCGTTTAAAATTTACATCAAAAATGAAAAAAAGACTATAACAGATTAAATATTTCTCAATTCTATTTTTATTTCATGTCCAGACACAGGTTTCAATAGAGGGTCCATTTTGAGTTTTAACTGCGTGACGTCACTAGACACGCGGTACCGGCGCAGCACGTGAGCAAGCGTTGTCTTCATAGACATCATGGCAAAGGTTTGACCTAAAAGAGAGATCTTGAATCATTTAAGCACAATATTATCATTAAAATGTATTTGGCTCTAAGTGATTTTTATTGGACACATGGAATCATAGTTAGGGTTCAGGATCTATGTATGTATGTGTGTTATTATCGTTTCTGTTAAGTTAACGAAGTTCTTGTGTTCTTTTTAGGTAGCATTACGCTGCGTTGAGGAGATCCGCAGGAGAACTAAAGTGACCGATGTAGCTCTTAGGATTAGCAAGTTGAAATGGCAATGGGCAGGTCACATCGCTCGTAGAACGGACAACCGATGGGGAAGAAAGGTTCTCGAGTAGCGACCACGAACTGGAAGACGCAGCGTAGGCCGGCCCCCCACAAGGTGGACCGACGACCTGGTGAAAGCCGCGGGGAGCCGATGGATGCAGGAGGCGAGCAGCCGCTCTAAGTGGCGTTCCCTGGGGGAGGCCTATGTTCAACAGTGGACGTCTTCAGGCTGTTGATGATGATGATGATGATGACGCTGCACCATATTAGACTAACAAGAAATTTATATAGGTACTTAGGTACCGTTGGTTCTTATCTATATCGAAATTTATTTATTTTTAAAATCACCAGCTACAGTTAGACACACCAGGCAAATTTAATTTTTTTTTTATCCACATTATTGCTATACCAGCTCACCTAAACATAATCGTTTTCCAACACCGAACGCTGCGAAAGCCTTGTGAATAGCATTGTCAGGGTCTGCAGAGGCTTGGTCTAGCCATCGTTCAGGTCGGAACTGGTCCACGTCAGGACCCCAAGATGGGTGACGATGGAGACCGCAGATGAATAGCAAGCAATTGCTACCAGCAGGCATTGTGTAGTTTTCTGTGTTAAAGATTCAATTCAATTTAATTCAATTTCTTCATTCGCTGGAATATGGGTAATTTTACAATAGTTGATAGGTGTGCTTATAATTCGATCTGCCATAAACAACCAACACGTAGTATGCTAACAGGTGCATTAATCCACCATTAACTCCAAATACTACTCTACTACTATCTAAGACTATGAAATACATTATACATATTAACTGATTGTAATATTATTGGATAGAATCAGCCAAATATATCAAGAATCTTAAGATCCAAACAAGTCTCAAAGTAAGATAGGAAATTAATTTCCTATCTTACTTTGAGACTTGTTTGACTTAAAGACATTAATAAAAATGTAGAAAAGAAGGAAATAATAATGGACGCTTAGAGTCTACAACAGACAATCACATAAAACAGGAACAAGAGAAACAAGAAAAAGAAGTAGGTACAACAGCCTGTTAATAATAATCGCCAATACAACTTACCGAATGGTTTAGTTTGAGTCACCTGTCTAAAAGTCAGCAACCACAGACTTACTGGTTTGTGTAGTGGAAGCTAGCTATGTCTGAGGTAGTAGTTACGTTGACTTACTTAACTTAACATCAGACTCCACGCATCTAAACATGGAAGGAGTAATTGTGTAGACTCTCATACTCTCCTTGAGGACCGCTTCTAAGTACACTAGCTTCGACAAGTCTTGTTTTTCTACGTCTCTTTTCGAATCACCAAAAACTGAATGCAATCTGGTGATAAAAATAAAATACATACTTTAACAGTAACTTATCTCACCAAAACAGACACAAAGTTGTCCATATAATATTGAGATTTCTTTACAACTTTTAACTAAACTGAAATTCTAAATTACTACTAATGAGAGATTTAAAGGGTATAAGGAAACGCATTAATGGCAAGTCTAGTATTACGGATATCCAATTGTTTATCGATTATGATGACCTCTTCCCACACGCACTTATGACCTGTCATAAATGCTTGTTTGTCTGTACCAAGCAAAAAATATCACTACTAGGATAAACATACAAAATTTTCAATGTGTCAAAAGTACCTTAGATCATAATGAGCATATTTGTTTTAAGAATAACTTACTCTTCATAGGCTTTGTTTTGCACATTGGCATGCGATCCAAGCAATATCATCGCATACATCAAAGCTTTCCCAGTTGTTTCATAGCCAGCTGCGATGATAGTATTCATTTCTTCGTACACTTCTGTATCTGTAAGTTCTCCTCTATCAGCCAATTCCAGCGCTAAATCCACAAATGCTTTGAATTGAGTTCCTGAAATGACATGGTACTTTTAGAAAGAGTTTTTTATCCTTTGCTGTTATGAATATTTATAAAGCAAGTGTAGAAAAATATAGGCTTTTCCACAGACATCTAATACTATCTATAGTGTTAGATGTCTGTGAGTCTTTTCCTATTTTTTATGTTACGTTTTAGATTTAACATTTGTTTTTCATAACAAAGATCGCATTGTCAAATGTAAATATAACACTTTATGGCTGATTTATAATTATACATAGTTCATATAAAAAGCATGAAAGCGTAACTTAGCTGACAGTGCAAATGGAAAAATATGGACAACTATAATAATATTCGGAGTGTGCCTTAAGGTAGTTCTCTAGGGCCACTTTTTAATACGCTGTACATACCGTAATGACTGTCGTACACAGCTGCTGTACCGCTCCTTTTCAATTTAATTACCTAAAATCGAATAAGATATTCAGTGATTCACCGGTTACAGTTCAATATAAAGTACCTAACACAAAATACTTACTGTTTTACTGACACCATTTAAATAACTAACAACTTCATCTTGCTCTCTTTTCTGTTTTGTGACACTGTACAATAACTCACTGTGAAGCCACCACTTTTGGATTCTCTTCGTAACGAAGTGGAACATTTTGTCTACCGCATTCATGAATGTTCTTGTGTCAAAATTTTCAACTTCGCCTGATCTAACTCCAAAAGCGGTTTCTGTAAATTAAATCTATGGTCAAGTATCTGTTCATGCACAGAGCAAAAAAAAAAAAACGCTTCCCCTAGCGAAGCGTAATTTGTTTCATAGCTCTGTGTGTTCATGTCTTGTCTTTTTGAATTCAACTGAAATAATAATTATCCTCATTTCTTTTAGGTTTTTTGATAAATTCGAACAATATTGTGATTTTTTTTTCATTTTTATTTATACTCCAAACTCCTAGATGATTTGCATTCGATTTTAATAGCTGTAATATACATACATACATACAAACATTGCATGTTAATAATAAGCTTATAACAATCTGCCTGCACTGCAAAACTGCAAAATGTAAATCGATTTTTAGCTTTTAACCGCAGTGTCACGGCCAGTGGGGTAACGTCAGGTAATGTCATGATTCCAACCATTGTTTAACAACTTGCGCCCACAGTTGAAAAATCTACAAAAATGTTTAAATAATAATCAACTTACGGCAAACAGCTTCCAATGTTAACCAATTCAAATACGCAGAATGATCAAACGGTCCTTTACCAACTTCTTTTGCTAAATCATCGACCATATTATTGGAAACAGTATTGAATATGTGTATGAACCCATCTAGAATATGCTGCCTGAAAGCTGGGCTCAGCAGTTTGCGGTGGCGCCGCCAGATAGGAACATCTGCAAGGACCTTATAAGTATCTATGTAGGTACACATTGTATACAAAAAGCACTTCGATGGTGAGTAAAGAACAAGTAGTGAGGCGATATGTTGGGAGCGGAGATCCGATAGAGGCAATAGGCTACTCACTAGGTGGTAGGACTTTTCTGCAAAGTTCGTCTAGGTAGGTACCACCGCTTTGCCAGTTATTCTGCCGCCAAGCAGCAGTGTGCAAGCACTACTGTGTTCCGGTTTGAAGGGCATTGTAGCTAGTGAAATTACTGGGCAAATGAGACTTTTTGACCTGATTACACAGTCTAGTAATCTGATTGCTAGACTGGGTGATGTCCCGGGATGGCGTGCGCAGTGCAGTGTCACGCGAAACTTTATTATTTTAAAGTTTCGAGTGACACTGCAACTGTTATGGGCGGCCGTGTTGCTTAACATCAGGTGAACGACCAGCTCGTCACGTCACTCATTCCCATAAAAAAAAGAAAGGGCAAGCACCTGCTCAAAGGTGCTCTATGAGGAAGGAATATGTTCAGCAGTGGACGTCTTCAGGCCCTTGATGAAGCGACCCCAGCCTGCCACGAATGTGGGGGCCGGATGATACGGTGCCTGACACGCTGGAGGTGTGAACTGCTTGGGATTCTGAGCGGCGCACACTTTCAGCGGTTATTGGCCGGGATCTCTCGTTGCCGAGCGTGGTCAGCGCCATACTCGGCAGCGAGAGAGCGTGGCAGGCAACAGTCTCCTTCTGCGAGGCGGTTATGTCGCAGAAGGAGGCTGCGGAGCGGGTTAGGGAGGACGATGCCAACTCTAACCCGCTATGGCGCAGATGAACTGGAGGACGGAGGAGGCGCTTTGCACTCCTTCTCCATCATTCGTAGTGGGATCGGTGACGGATAGTAGGGGGACTCTCACGTCTGGTGGGTAACCGAGGTAGAAAATTACCCACCCACTGGCGCGGAGGCCCGAAAGAGCCTACCGCTGGGGCAAGATAGTGAATGCTAGCGTGACCCTGTGACGATGTCATCCTCCTTCATCATCATTTCAGCTATTCACCTGCTTTCTTAGTTTTCGCATCAAATATTGGCCTCACATAATCTAGATTTAAATTCTAAATTAGAAAATTAGTCGCATTCTTTTCATTTTCCATACATTTTCGTCATTCTTAATTCAACCGCCGAGGCGGGCAGCCCTCGTTTGTGCTTAACCAATTTTCATAAGATATCTGTTACTAACAGTTTAAAGTGCTATTTGTACCTCAAGTTATATTGTTACTACTAGTTGTTCCGTAAAAGTTCAATTGGGAACAAGTCGTGATCTTATTTTTCAGCATTTCGGACCATAACCAACTTAAATTATTGTTATACGCTACAATAAACCCAGTTCACCGAGATCTACAGTTACATTTCAATAGTTCCGGATATCCCACTAGATACCTACGTGTTCCCGTGAGTGCCCTCCCCTATCTGAGCTACCGGGAAGAAGCTTTGGGGGGACCTCCGGGACAACCCTATCTCGCCCCATCCCGGTGGCGGACGGATCACGGGTGGATTTTAGTGGTTTCGAGTCCCACATACTCCCTGCCATCACCCCCGTGGTGGCAGAAAAGAGCGAGGGCATTTCCCCATAAAAAAAATAGTGTCGTTGCTTACCTGTTCCAGATACCAGTCCATCACCAAGCCACGGTTTTAAAAAATCATGTGTGAAATGCGCCTTCAAACACTGGTTGGCAGCTGTTGTGAAATCATCTGGATCTGTTAATACTGGAAACACAAAAGATCTTTTTATTATCTATCTGCAAACGTAGCTATACATATACTCAGTACACTACACACTGCTACGTTTCTACCCCTGAAATTTCATAGAGTAAGTTCTCTCTGAGCTATGGAGAGAGCAATGCTCGGTGTTTCCCTGCGAGATAGGATCCGAAATGAGGAGATCCGCAGGAGAACTAAAGTGACCGATGTAGCTCTTAGGATTGGCAAGTTGAAATGGCAACGGGCAGGCCACATCGCTCGTAGAACTGACAACCGATGGGGAAGAAAGGTTCTTGAGTGGCGACCACGAACTGGAAGACGCAGCGTAGGCCGGCCCCCCACTAGGTGGACCGACGACCTGGTTAAAGCCGCGGGGAGCCGATGGATGCAGGAGGCGAGCAGCCGCTCTAAGTGGCGCTCCCTGGGGGAGGCCTATGTTCAGCAGTGGACGTCTTCAGGCTGTTAATGAAGTTCTCTCTGGGGGCACACGGTTTACCGTGTGTGTTCCGCAATTTTATAGCTTTTGTTTTTTTTTTTGTTATTTTTAACAGGCATCTTTTGTGCCGTTTTTATTCAGAAACAACTAACTATAGACAGATAGAATAGACAGTGTAATAGTAGGTAATGGACAACCGTGAAAGTTTAAAACAGTATAACTTAGCATTGAAAAAAAAACGTAAGCATTATGTTACGATGTCTACTACCATAATACGGCATAAAATGAAGAAATATTTTTTTTTTAAATCTCTGTTTAACTATGAAGTGGATTTTGTAATTTATTTTAAAAATATGTATTCGGTGTGGTTATTAATATTTGAAGACAGTCTTCAGGTTGATGATGATGATGATGATAATGATGGTGATGATGATGATGATGATGATGATGTTGATGATGATTTTGATTATGATTATGATGATGATGATGATTATTATTATTATTTAATACTTACCATAATAATCAGCCAGACCTATTTTCAGTACAAGAACACCACCTTTTTCGTTGGACTCCTGAGCAATGGAGAAGACGCGGCGGCAAAAATCTGGAATCAGAGTAATAGCGTAGCACAGAATTTATTATTATTATTTTAGAGTTACGAGTGACACTGCAACTGTTATGGAAGGTATTGCTTACAGGTGAACGACTAGCTCGCAACGTTTTTCATTTCCATAAAAAAGTACTTACTATGTATACATAGATAGATAGACTAGGTACGTACTTCAGCTTATTACGACAATTAATTTGATTTATAACAGGCTCGCGCAAAAGCCTAGGCTACTGTAGGTATTATAATTATTATCTGGGCCTGAGCCTATTTTTTCCTACTCTGTGCTGTCGGTACTTACATTCACTATCTCCTAACATCCTGTGCGCGTGACCGATGACGGGCAATGCTCCTGAATACACAGGTGGGGACGCCTTCATACGCACACTCTTGCGCCCTACCAATGCGCACACGCACGTTAACACAAACAACAATATAAATATAAACATATTGAATTATTTAAATTACTTATAAAAGAATCAAAAATTATGGGTGTTCGTTATGGTGTTTACATTTGAATATAACTAAATCGGTTGAAGTTTAACTTATAAGTAAAAAAGTTTAAAGTGGCCTTGTTAAACAAGTTATGGGTAACACAATTCTATAGCTATTTACATAACTATTATAAAACCAAACTAATGTTTGTTGTAGGTATTTAAAATATACTGTCTTGTTTATTTATAGTAAAATAGGTACTTACACTGGGTGTAATTGAATTCATTAGCATCCTTTGAAACTAGATACCTACTCCTGATACCGGTAACGTGTGGACCAAAATTTTTGAATTCTAACACATTGGTTTGGTAATAATAATAACTCCAAAAAATGGAATAACTTACTTTATCAAATGCTACAATACAAAATTTAATTAAAATAATGAAATATTGTTTTAATTAGTACATAAAAGGTATAAAAACGTTTAAATGCATCAAAATCATCCGTGCCAACTGCGTTAGGCGCCGCGGCAATCTTCATAATTTTCAATAAAAATTATTTCATTTACACTCTTTACTCTTTAATTAATAATCATCTATATAACTGATGTACTATCATGGGCTCAATTTATGCTAATGAATTACATTACATCCTGTATAATTTATTCGAAAAAGTGGTAACAGCTATAGGTAATATCAGTTCTGTGTAATACAAGGTGACCTTGAATTGGTATGTTATCCCGAAATGGTGGGACTGGGACCATGATACCCAACAAGTTGTGAGAGCCTTACTTAAAACTGGGTGTTTCCAAACATCCATGATAAAAAAAAATTGCCCACTCGCAAAATTGCCCGTGCGATCGCTACGAGAGTTAACAAGATACTATAAATACATTTCTAAATACAGGTCGTTAAACTTATTTATGTGCACTCTGTCAAGGACAAAGTTCAACCCCCCAGCTGTGCTAAGGCTATTTTCGAACGTAAACTTTACATGACTTTCTTCAAAGAAAAACTATTAATTTAGTAAATTCGTAGAAGAAACATTGTCTACCTTGGGGTGTAGATTTACACCTTTCGGGATGACATATCAATTCAAGGTCACCTTGTATATGTAAGTCAATTTTGTGGATTTATGTTTTTAGCAACCTACCTAGGATATTTCGTTCGGTCTACTGTAATTTCTGTGCAATTATTCATCTGATACGGAAAATTCTCTAATTGTTTATCTCTTTTTTTTTCTAATTTTTGTTACACTAATAGAAAGCTAATAGACAATGCCTATGTGGCACTTTGAGTGACTGCTCCCCCTGGTTTTAACCAGTTCGTCGGTCTCCGTCTGGGAGCTGGCATATGCTTCGTCTTCGATAACCAGCCCACTGTATTTTTTTGCAAAACATATAAATATTTGTTTAGTCAAATTGTTACGACTTGATTGGGACTAGGACTAAATATAGGTAGACCAGGTTCATACTCAAGAACAATACTATTTAGTACTTTTTTTAAATTGTACGTAACTTTTCTTTATTCTGTACACACAACACTTAATCACTATCTATTTATAGAAGACGCTATTTTAGTAGGTACACTTAGAGCATCTATAAATGGAGATGTTAACGTTATAATCCGCAAGCACAATTTTTCTGCCATTTTCTTCGGGGGACGAGGTAGACACGTATAGCACACGCGCAAACCGCGCGTGTAAACGCACGCCGCACACCATCTTAAAACACGCACACCATTAAATAAAACTAGCGTAGTTACGCAGTGTCTACACACACATGATATTGTAGATGACCAAGTAGCGCCATATGACCGGCAGAGGGGAACGCCTTGCCTTGCCAACTCCTTTTCTAAATGCTCTAAGTAGGTACATCTCTAAGATACTTACAGGGAGGTCACCACAACGTCTTATAGCATTATTACTTCAATCATAATTTGAAAAATGACATAAAAGTAACAATATTGCACTGTTGTTGACGCAGAGCAGTTTTGATGACGTCACGTTGAATCGTTCACTCAAATACAACTGTCATGTCATACCGTTAATCATGTTGACACCGACGTGCGACAGTGATAACGCTATACAAAAATGTAGACGTCTCGTTCTCGCGCCGGAATACTTTATAAGTTCATGGTACGAATTCGAGCAATATTGTTGTAACCTTGAAGCATTACTGTCACGAACCATAATGGTTTTGTGTTAATTTGTGGTAGGACTGCAGGTATTTAAAGCTGCGTTATCAACTTTACTAGCCTAATGATGAAAAAGGTTGGAATAATATTTATTTTTAAAGTTCCGAGTGACTCTGCAACTGTTATGGGCGGCCGTATTGCTTAACATCAGGTGAACGACCAGCTCATGTCATTCATGCTCATTAAAAAAAATTGGTGTTAGATGTTACTTTTTGACCTCTTTCTAGTTTAACGTGTACCGTCTATATTTTATAATCTGACACTTAAAATTGAATAAGAATTATTATCAAAACCTAAGCAAGGTTAAGCAATGTCTATGATGTTGACTAATAACTAATTATGGCAATTTATTCTACATCTTTAATACCAATATAATTATTATTTCAAATGAGTTCATGGTTACCTATTTATGTATCTATCTTGGAAATGCCTTGAAGACATTACGCCTTGTATTATGTGTTTACGGAAAAACCTTCAATAGCTGTTAGCCCTTTATAGTATAGCTATCCATCATTAAATTAGAACCATCGATTATCTTATAATATTACCATTCACTTATGTGGGTTGCATTAATACAGAATAAGCCTTAGACGAATTGAGTGGTGACCACGAACCGGAAGACGCAGCGTAGGCCAGGCCCCCACTAGGTGGACCAACGATCTGGTGAAAGCCGCTGGAACCGATAAATGCAGGAGGCAGCTGCTCAAAGTAGCGATCTCTGGAGGAAGCCTATGTTCAGCAGTGAACGTCTCGTTTATTTTATTTGGGTAATTCTTTTTCTTATTCCTTTTCAACCAGCACTACAACTCGTTCCACACTACACAAAGGTTAACTGGAAGAAAATGCTAATTAGCATTAAGTTCGCCTATGTACTTGATTTACTCTTGTGCAATAAAGCATTTTATATCTATCTATCTATCTAACGTCTTCAGTCTCGAGACGGCCTGTTAGGTATGTTGCGGTATAACAAAGGAGTTGACCCTCTATTGGTATTTATTACACTATGGTATAGGTACGAGAATGTCTGTTAAAATGTGAAGCTATAATTACAAACACGAAGCCATCTTCATCGTCATCTTGAAGACTTCAACTGCTGATCCCTAAACCCCCTAAAACGTTACTTTTGACGGGCCCGATAACTCAGTTTGTAGTATCCCTGCCTTTTGAACGAAGGGCTGTGGGTTCGATTCCTACCCGGGACAAACATTTGTGTGATGAACACAGATGTTTGTTCTGCGTCTGGGTGTTATATTGTATTCTTTGTATGTATTTACAAACAAAAAAAAGTATATAAGTATTGTATCAGTTATTTGGTTCCCATAGTACAAGCTATGCTTAGTTTGGGGCTAGATGGCGTTGTGTGAAACGTCCACACATATTTATTTATTTATTTATTATTGGCAGGATTTGCCATAAACACCACGCATGGCAGGCGGCTTGACGATTGTAGACGATTTTAATAAAAGCAGTAGGCACCGAGGATAATGCTACTGCGCATTCCCTGGATATTCCCTCAGCCGGCTCTAACACCCACGGGAAGAGATGACAAACGCGATTGTTTTTAGTAATAAACTACAAACTTAAAAACCAAGTCCAAAATGTTAAGGCGGGCTTTTCATTATTTCCACCCAAGTCTTAGAATACATACCACCAATGTTTCTACGAGTGCACGACTCGTAGACATTAATATTAAGCCCACAAATACCATTTGAACAATGTTATGCGGCAATAAATCCTTTAATTTCTCAGACCACTGTTCGAATTCCAAGGTAAAGTTAAACTAGATCGCAACGTATATAAAATTATTATCACAGTGAATGAAATCCATACAAATCAACTTGCTTACGTAATCGTGTTAGCGTTTTTATTACATTGATTTTACTTATACTGATTATGTTAGCGCTCATAGTGAAGCGGTCACAACTTGGTTGGGTGATTACCCGCTCAGGCGCTTCAACCATCGCGCAACGTGGACCGCTCCACACCACAATTGTGGCTTACAGCTGATTGCGCTATTAGGGATGGCAATCAATTTTTAGAGGTATCACTCGTTATAAATCGACTAAAATTGAAACTAGTTGAACATCACTATCGAATAAAGTAAAAGTCTCTATAGTTCAGGAGAAAAAAAAACACCTCAGTCTAAAATGCATCTCGCGCCGAGCCGGCGCGCGCCGGCGACGGAGTAATTTCCTTTAGGTACGGCGGAGCGTCAATTATTATGTGTGGTGTTGTTGTGTGTGTTTTTTATACTGCAACACATGTAAAAATGCATTTGTTTAGATAGCCAAGTAATGCTACTTATCAAAACTAGTTTTAAAATTTTAAAACACTGCTTAGTTTATTCGTATAAACCTTAAATATGCAAAACCAGACCGCGCTATTTGAGGAGCGCTTTGGGACCTACCTACGCCCGCCGCACCGCGCCTGGTGGTTACCACAAAAACTGGTATTTACAACCGAGCGCTACCACGCTTCGTAACGCCGGTCCTGGCAGTTGTAGTAAAACAATTGTCGCTAACCCAAGTCGTAGCTAAAAAGTGACACCCGCGCTAACCACTTACACACACGTCATAATCTTATTGAACCAATTATGGTTTAACTCCCTTTTTATTATTGTTAATTTGGGGAGGCAGTGTATGTTTAGCAGTGGACGTTTTCAGGCTGGAAGACGATAACGATGTCGAAACAGATTTAATTTACCCATGTGTATATATAATTTACATATAATTTACGATGCGAGGATAGAGATGCCGATGATGATGATGATGCCAGGATGTACCTCATTTTCCCCTTGCAAAAGGAAAATGAGGTACATCCTGGCATCATCTAAGTCAAAGAAATGCTTTGGTCGTGCATGTCGTTCTAATTGTCTTTCAAAACGCGTGTTGCTATCTTTTTCTTTAGTCATGGTAAAACCTTTGGTGATAAGTGTGTGTTGAATAAGTCGTTCCAGTGTCAGTCACTGTCTCCTAGTTATACTGTTGGTCGCATCTGGGGTCCATTCGACCCGCATGGCTTGCCCCAAACTTAGGGCTCTTGAGGCTAACAATATATATTTTAGAGGTTCATTTTGGGGATACCATGCGTCATATGTTGAAATAGGACATCCGTAAGGTTGTCGGAACTTTAGCTAAAAGTAAAAAAATCAGTGGAAAAAATGCCACAAAGAATCTATAGAGCATCCTGGAACTCAGAACATTGGTCTATTATAGAGACTACAAAGAATATAAGCACTCGCTATCCCAGGGCTAGGAACATACTGAGTGGTATTATGAATTGCTAGGGCACATTTAGCAAACACAATGGCAATAGGCCGAAATAAGACAAAGGTTTCAGACACTATGCAAAAAAACAATTAAATTCACAAAAGAACTAAAATCACTGATATCTTGTAAAATGAGCAAGTTAGTATTGTCACAATCGATGAGGAAGGAAGTTCTCAAGTGGCGACCATGAACCGGACGACGCAGCGTAGGCCGACCCTGCACTATATGGAACGCCAACGGTTAGACAGAACCGCGAAGAGGCAATGGATGTAAGAGGCAAGCAGCAGGGTTAGCATGGACGGTAGACAAATTTGTCTTTCCTCGTTTAATGTCACTTTCTTCATACAATTTACTTGTCAAGTGGAGTAAAACAGGGGAAAGACAATTTTGTCTACCGTCTGTGCTAACCCTGCAGCTGCTGAAAGCGGCGCTCTTTAGTGGAGACTAATATTCAGCAGTGGCTTATGATGGTGATAATGACGATGAGATTAAAACTATATCTTAGAAATAATATTATACAAGTGATACAAGCACCCACAGAGCAAAAAAAACCCTTCGCAAATGCGTAGCGTAATTTGTTTCAATGCTCTGCGCCAGTGTAGGTATTGTCACCAACGCTATTTATTTTTCATTAATTTAATTCACCGTTCCAAAACATTTTGATAGGAAAGAGGCGTTATTTACGCTTTCTAATAAAATGTTTACATTCACTTAAAAGCTAAACCTTGAAGGCTTCGTAATGCTGATGCTGGTGTTGCCACAACGAAAAATGTTTTGCTTTCATAAAATAGCTAAGTATTTTATGGTTTTTTTAATAAGTACCTACAACAAAGTTGTTTAAACATATACGACCTTAATAAACGTGCAGTAGTTTTGGATTAATTAAGCTGGGTTTTGTCTTTTCGATCAAGTTCGTTAAATCAATGACAAAAAAAACTAAGGGTAATAAATAGCACAGATTCAATTCAATTCAATTTTCAAAGGTCTTTATTATTCTTTTAAATATATACAACATATACGCACTAGTGTACATTAAATTAGATAAATAGCACATATTACTGAATATGTTACTACAACTCGCAGACATCTAATACTATACAGTAAGATACTATTAGATGAGTAGTCCACTAACAAACCGGGGGTCTAGCAAAGATACCACTAACGCTAACGCTAACGCCAAACGCTAACTCCGAAATGTACTGAAATGACATTTCGGAAATCGCTAACTTTTCCGTATAGCGTATGTCATTTCGATACATTTTTGGAGTTAGCGTGAGGCATTAGCGTTAGCGAGTGATCTTTGCTAGACCCCCAGGTCTAATTAGGTTTTACCACAAACCGAGAAAAACGCAAAAAAAACTGTTATACTTAGCTTTAATTTTGGTAGTTTCTTATAGATGTTGTTTTGAATCAGGTAGTTTAGGGTGTTATTAATATGCTGGCAGTAATAAAAGGTTAATTTATCGTACGTGTTTTTATTTATTCTTAATAAAAACATTAAACTATCTACTTTTGCAAGTGAATCAGCAAAGTAGATACTTTTGCATGAGTAACGTGTCAATATAGCTATTTTTGCAACAGGAACATATACAGTCTCATTATTGTTCCTATACTTTGTAAAATCACCATGTCAGCTATTAAAATTGAGAGTTCTTGTTTTAAAAATAATCTTAGGTTTACTATTTATCAAGATTTACTTAAGTGTGTACCGGACCGGCGCTCACTTTATCGCGCTTTTTCATGTTTCTTCCGTTCTTTGCTTTGGATTCCTACTCTGACTCTCTCGCTTGCTATCCAGCCGTAGAACTAATTGATTAAGTATAAAAATGTTTCCGTGCGTTTTCATATCAGTCGTTGAGATTGGGAAGCTCAATTTGTTAAAATAATATCGGCATTTGAATTTTTTAAAATGATTTAAGTAGGTACTTAAAAATTTGAAAGTGAGTGGACTACTCAGATGTCTGTGTAGTAACTAATCCAAAGCTACTACGCGTTTGTAAATAAGGCCGTATATGTTTAATAAATAATAACATGGGGGGGTCCCATGAGGTACAAAAAATAGCCCGAACTTGAAAAAAATGTAGTCATCGTGTCTAGAGAGTTACTAGTTAGTGTCCAGTGTATTCAATTGGCCCAATACTTCGCCAACACGCAATATATGTCGCTTGATAATCTTGCGTTATGCAGAAATAAAGTAATTCATAAAATAGCATGCGTTATTCCATTGTATGGCATGAGGCATCTGCACTGTAGGTATTATATTATCTGGGATAATAATAAAACATTTGACAGATTTTTAATTGATTTTAGACAATGCCAAATCACGAAAAAAATAGGTACCTTTGAAATTTTCATCAACAATTTGTCGTTTTATCGGAACGTTGTCCATTACCGAAATCGAAAGTGGTTAGGATAATATTACTCTCTGAATTCCAGTCACACAAACGGCGCACGTAATCGCTCCTCGACACCTATCAATTCAATTTTCAGGCTTAAAAGCTTAAGCTGTCGGTGGTTGACAATCAGATTTAAGGTTTGTTGCTGACTTGCTGCAAACATTTTGGTGACACAGAATTTTGTCGCACGATTAGACAGCATACAAGCGATCGAACACTTTACCAGGGTCATTGTTTCCCGTAAGTACAACCTAGAGGTGAAGTGACGAGTGGATAATGATCCATCATCATCATCATTAACAGCCTGAAGACGTCCACTGCTGAACATAGGCCTCCCCCAGGGAGCGCCGCTTAGAGCGGCTGCTCGCCTCCTGCATCCATGCATCGGCTCCCCGCGGCTTTCACCAGGTCGTCGGTCCACCTAGTGGGGGGCCGGCCGACGCTGCGTCTTCCAGTTCGTGGTCGCCACTCGAGAACCTTTCTTCCCCATCGGTTGTCAGTTCTACGAGCCTGCCCATTGCCATTATTATTGGATAAAGATTATTAATGAAGAATAATCATCGAATCAAGCCTGTAGGTATCTCGTAGACCGCGTCGTCCCATCAGAGAGACCGTTTGAAAATAGTAGGTACTTTGGAATAAGTATCGATAACTACAGTGAAGGGAGTTTTAGCGGGAACGCGGAAATGATCACGTCGTTGCATTGTATTATTTCTCAAAAACTTGTGCTTTTTCCAGTATTAATGTTTAAAATTGGCGGCATTTTACGCATTAAGTGCTGAATTACGAGCATGAGTGGGCAAGTGATATAATGTGGTGAAACTTGAGTTTTCATGTTGCTTCCAAAATTCCATAGAAGCTTCTAGTAAAGTTGCCACCACTTTACTGGAGCATGACTTAGACTGGCTACGACTACCTGACTTAGACTGGACTATGACTATGACCTTGACTTTACGTGATTATATTCTTTAACGATGGAAAATTACAATACTTGACACTGGCTAAATACACTATGTGTGGAGCCAAAATATAAGAAAAAAAAACTACAGTGAAAGGTAAGCCATTTCATTGGTGCCATTATGGTACGTTCGCGCTTAGGCAATGTGTTAACCTCATCTATAATTTATTTAGTTTCATATTTGGCGTGTATGTAGGCAGTGAGAGAGAGAGAGAGAGAGAGAGAGAGAGAGAGGAGAGAGGGGTGTCTGTGTGTATAAAATTGTGGACCGTTCTAGTGTACCAAACCAAGTAGTAGGCAGAGGCGTTTTCGACGCTTTTAATTCCCTAATGCACATCACCAGCGTCAAAAAGCGCTCGTCAGTATAAACCTAACGGCAGAAACACACTAATTGATTGTAGATTGCTCCCGCTGATAGTGCATAGGCTTGATGGAAGTAGGATTGCGGATTAGAGATGTTCAAATGAATGTCGATCGGGCTTACTTTGTTTTTGTTTATCTTTCACCGCCTTGCTTCGCCCACAAAATAATATATCTATTTTGTGCTTCAGCCGCCGAGTAAATTAGATAGGTAAGAAAGAAAGAAGAAAGAAAATACATTTATTCAGGACATCACACAACACTACATCACAATACACAATAAAAATAACATAAGTACATAGAAAAATTAACATATAATATTTGCACCTATGATGCAATATTGTGTGATGTCATGACCAGGTCCCGACTCAGCATGCAATTAAGGCCAGAGTATGACCCTAATAACTGATTTTCAGTCGGAACCTACTTCATGACATCACGAACCCCTGAGACAAAGACTTAACACCTTACATAATTAACTAAATAAATTACACAATAAAACAACAAATTTAAAGGAAAAACAAAAAACAAAAAGTAAATATTATCTAACAGCAAAAACACGGATACGAAGAGACAGAGACAACAATGCAATTATATCTAAAAATGACCAAAAACTGCCACTGGCTAGATACCACCGACGTATGGAGCCACACATAAACAAAGATATCCTGTGTCTTTGACAGTAACAGATAATGTCAAAGTCATCCAACTGATCGTGACAATGACATCCATACGCCAGTACCGGTACCGTAAGTATGTGAAGACGTGAGTTTTATTTTGTTAAATGTCGATACAAATGTTCTGCATTTCATTGCACCACATTGTGCCACGTCTACACAAATTGAGGGGTACATGGAGAGGTACATGTATGCCATCTTTCATGTTTTTATGTGAGTGATAGTTTTTATGTAAGCCAGGGTAGCGTTGTACCGCATTTTATCGGCACCATGCTATGCCTGTAAGTGTATGAGATATATAACAGCTTGACTATGAATTCCAGTGTAAGATGCATCATGCAATGGGAAGTTTTAGCAGAATTTCAAATATATTTTAGATCTAAATAGCAATTCGTACATGAGAATATCAAAGACTCAGATTGTCTAATAAGCATAACGACCAAACAGGCTCTTTAAAAAGCTCCCCCTAATAGTGCCACCTTGAGCAGCCACTCGCCTCCTGCATCCATCGGCTTCCCGCGTTTTTCACCAGATCGTCGGTTTAGCACTCGGTGCTTTCTATAGCAATAATTATCATAAAATTACTAGCTGTGCCCCGCGGCTTCGCCCGCGGAAAACTGACCTGCGCCTATTGCCAACCCATCGTAAACACGTTTCGATTCGAAATTCACGCTTTCCGTCTCTTTCCTCTACATTTAGAATGAAGGAGACGGACAGTGTAGATTTTGACTCGAAAAGTTTTCAAAGGATTGCTGATCTAGGGCTGGTGATCTATTTCACGTGTAGAACAATATGAGGGTGGGTATATAAGATTGCGATTCAGGTGTTTTTTGCTTAGTATCACATTCACTGCGCACTGTCAAGACCATGGGTACCTAAAAATGTGTTAAGCCTATATTACTTTTTCTCTTCGAAAATTATCCATGCGATACTTTGTCTCTGTGTGTGAATTTTTGTTATGTACTTACCTTATAATAACAGAGACAAAACAGAGCGATAACTTTCTGATTTATATATTATTACGATAAGATTACCCGCGACTACATCTGCTTTTACAACTGCCAACTTTAACCACAGGTTACCTGCACTGTAGTGGTTGCCTTTACTACAAACTGCCCCTCGCGGGCCGCTTGCGGCCCAGCGAACAGAGCAACCTCGAAAAAAAAAAACGACACTTTTTAGCAGTGGTTGCCTTCGCTACAAACCGTCCATCGCGGGCCGCTTGCGGCCCAGGGAACAGAGCAACCCCGAAAAATAACGACTTTTTTAGCAGTGGTTACCTTCACTACCAAATGTCCCTCGCGGGCCACTTGCGGCCCCGCGTACAGAGCAACATAAAAAAAAACGACACTTTTTAGCAGTGTTTGCCTTCACTACAAACTGTCCCTCGCGGGCCGCAAGCGGCCCAGCGAACAGAGCAACCTCGAAAAAAACGACACTTTTTAGCAGTGTTTGCCTTCACTACAAACTGTCCCTCACGGGCCGCTTGCGGCCCAGCAAACAGAGCAACCTCGAAAAAAAAAAAGACACTTTTTTGACAGTGTTTGCCTTCACTACAAACTGTCCCTCGCGGGCCGCTTACGGTAGAGAGCTGTCATGTTATTAAATATCATCCAAATTAGCTTTATTATAGAAAAAGAGAAGTTGCGTGACAATGTTAGCCTACAAGAACCATACATTTATCTGGGATGGGGAAAAATCATTTTTAGTATATTGTGCTGCTTCTGATTTTAGTAATTTTCGTCCGTATTATCACTTAATTTCGACATTACGCAACCACGTAATGTCGAAATTAAGTGATAATGCCCTCCCACAGGATCTATTTAAGTATCTGGGATTATAATTTTTACGATCAGGGCATAGTGTAGACATAATTTAATTAATTTAATGAAAATTCATTGACGATGTTAAGTTTGTTTGGTTTTCCTGCGGGAAAGGGTTATTTTTCCGGGATAAAAAGTATCCTATGTGTTAATCCAGTATATCATCATCATCATCATCATTAACAGCCTGAAGACGTCCACTGCTGAACATAGGCCTCCCCCAGGGAGCGCCACTTAGAGCGGCTGCTCGCCTCCTGCATCCATCGGCTCCCCGCGGCTTTCACCAGGTCCAGTATATAAGCTATCTTAATTCCAAATTTCATCCAAATCCGTCCAGCCGTTACGACGTGAAGAGAGCACAAACACACACACACACACACACACACTCACACACACACAAACTTTCGCCTTTATAATATTAGTGTGATGCGTAGTGAAGAAAAGAATGGCTTCATGTGGCTTTATATATCCATCCGGAACATCATTATGTCCGTTTTTTTAATAAAATTAAACCAAGTTTTTCGCTAAGCATAAGTCTAATAAAAATAACGACGTTAAGCCTATTATAAGAATAATATTGAAGGAGCTCAAAAACGAAAGAGAGTTTTAGTCATCATCGATTTTTATCATTTTGCTTATAACCAAGAAGGAAAGCTCTTCACAAACTCAAAGAACCACGGATGGTGCTTTAGTACTAGGTTTATGAAAATGTACGTAATGCAATTTCTCATATTCTACCTAAGTCTCTAAGGCTGTGCTGATGTCTCAGGATGACGTGCGCTATTCCGAGTATAGTAGGTACCTACTGCAAACTGTTATGAGCAGCCATGACGCTTAACATCATGTGAATGCCAAGATAGCTGACGTCATTCATTAAAAAGAAATTTACACAGTTCCAGACCCTTATTTTACTATTATTTATTAGATAGTGTTGAAGGTATTTTCATTATTTTTATCAAGGAGGGATAAAGAAAAGCTCCCTCCTGCGACCTTCCTATAAACTGTACACGTAATGATAATGCTTACAACCTCGTACATTACAATAAAGTGTTGTATTTATGTACGGGGACCTCTGATAGCGATGTTTTGGTGCTCATGTGTTGCAACTTGAAAGACATCGCTGGAAGGAATAAAAATCTTTAGAGTTTTGATATACGTTACGAATTGGATACATTCTATTTTTAAATCTACAGTAATCATCATCGGCCTTTAAGTCTATTACAGACTATTTAAGCAGCATGTTGAAAGACACTTCTTTTGGTGGCTGTATAAGCCAATAAGAGAGAGGCACAAGTAATATCAAATTTAAAAATGCACTAGTTTTTTTAGTATAATATTATGTTGACAACCTCCGTGGTGTAGTGATTGAGCAGGTCGGCTCATAACCCGGAGGTGGCGGGTTCGATTCCCGTGACAGGACAAGTATTTGTGCCCGAAAAAAAAAGCGCAAATACTTGTTCTGTGTCTGGGTGTTGTGGGACCATGGTCCTCGTAGTTCCTGGGTCCCTAGATACAAGGAATCCTAGTTAGGGTCCAGGATCTGTGTATGTGATCGTTGGGCGTTATGTTATTTATGTTTTTACAAGAAATAAACCCACAGATTTGTAAAAAAAATGCACTCATATTCTAATCACACACACGCACACACATGACACACACATAATTATACATATTATGACCTACATAGCCCACACGAGCACAATCTTTGCGCAGTCACCACACAGCACATATTGTCTTCCGCAACGCAATCCTACCTACTTTACTAATATTATAAACATGAAGCAATGTCTGTTGGTTTGTTTGTGTGGCTTTGAAAAACGGGTAAACCAATTTAGATGAAATTTCGCACAGAAACTGCTTGCATTCCCGAGATCACCACAGTGTAAATTTTTGTCCCGAAAAATTAAGTTTTGGCAGGAAAACGAGTACAACAAACTCTTACCCCTGTATTCTAAAACATTTCACCATAAATCCTTCACTCGACTTCCACTTAACTTTAAGGGAAAATCAAAGTACATCGCGACGTACCTTGAGTTGACAGTCGTTTCGCTTCTCTCGTTTAAGAAAAATTGACGCAGAAAGGTCAAGTTGATTATATATTGTCAATTAAAAATACCAAACACACAAAAATGAGGTTAAGTCGAGATTGAGTTGAGTGGAGTAAACTCGTGGTAATAACTTAGAATATGGGGGTTAATTTCCCACTAGTAAACTCCGAATTTATGATTAACCGGTAGCAGGCCTATCAGTGACATGAATCGACACGATATGATAATGTAGTTTATGTAAAGTGACACCAATTATTAATCTTCCGCACGATTAAGCCGTTCGAGTGAGCCAAACTTGCAGTCAAAGTTTCACAACTCTCGGCAAACTTACGTAGTAACCTAAATAGAGGAGGGTGGAGAAACTTGGAGTGACAACGCGATTAAAGTTTTCACTAGTTTTTGATTTATTGAACAGAAAATCTTGGTTTGGTAAACGGCAGATTTTGCAAAACGTACTATGAAATAATGTGAATATTTGAACTTGTAAAATGTAAAAATAAAGAATCAACTAATTAAAAAATAAGCACATAGAGAGTTGTGACATTTTTACATAGCATTGGGGCCAATTTTAAAGGCTTTAGTTCTACAGATCTAAAGCTCCTATAACTGTTGCTGTCCTTGTCAAATAGACGGCAATGTAAAAGACGAAGAAAGATATATTTTTAGTATTTTTAAATCTGTCAAATCTAGTATAAAACTAAGCGAATAAAAAAGGTTATAATAGGCATGATGACTAAAATTTTTTTTTGCAAATTATAAATATTCCTCAAAAGACAAACATTTGAAAAACAAAAATAAAATATCTCAAAAAAACGACAAAGTTACAAGCATTTTAAAAACCGGAATAGAAAGAGATAGCACAAACGGCTAGTGACGTCAGAGCAATGTCGTCATAGTACCTCATTACTAAGCTGTGGTAGCTTTACATACAATATCTTTGGCATGTGACGTCACAGGTGGATTTTTCATAGTAACTGTGGAGGCCATCAACATAGTATTATATGGACGGCGGACATTCACAAAATGCCTGTTCATTTTCTGTTGGTGTGAGTATTTAAATATGCATTAGTATGCGTGAGTAGGGAAGTGACCCCTATTACACAATATATCGATATATAATAAACCTAACCAAACAGTGCTGCAGAATTTCGATACTTTTTAGTTTTAATACAATAAAGAAAATTAGATATTCGTAGAACCAGAAGACGCAGCTTAGTTATATATCGTTCGCTAGGTACTTATGTAGTATCTTATGTGTTTATTTTGGTGTGCAATAAAGTATTCTTCTATTCTATTCTATTCTATTCTTAGGCCGGCCCCCACTTGGTGGACCGACGATCTGGTGAAAACTACGGGGAGCTGATTGATGCAGGAAGCGAGTGGCCGCTCAAGGTGGCACTCTATGGGGAAGGCCTATGTTCAGCAGTTGACGTCTTCGGGCTGTTAATGATGATAATGATGATGATGACCCTAGAAAAGTATATTGAAACATTATATGAAATAACGTTTGTAAGTAACATTTTTACATGTATGTTGCCAGTGATGACTTATGGACCTGAGACGTGGTCTCTAACTGTTGGCCTCATTACTAAGCTCAAAGTCGCGCAACGAGCTATGGAGAGAGCAATGCTCGGTGTTTCCCTGCGAGATAAGATCCGAAATGAGGAGATCCGCAGAAGAACTAAAGTGACCGATGTGGCTCTTAGGATTAACAAGTTGAAATGGCAATGGGCAGGCCACATCGCTCGTAGAGCTGACAACCGATGGGAAGAAAGGTTTTCGAGTGGCGACCACGAACTGAAAGACGCAGCGTAGGCCGGCCCCCCACTAGGTGGACCGACGACCTGGTGAAAGCCGCAGGGAGCCGATAGATGCAGGAGGCGAGCAGCCGCTCTAAGTGGCGCTCCCTGGGGGAGGCCTATGATCAGCAGTGGACGTCTTCAGGCTGTTCAAATAACATTGTTCCATAATAGTTAGTTTTTATTTTACATTCGCGTTTGCTTATTCTATTCATTAAAATGATGGTTAAATTTGTAAAAAGGGTTCCGTATCATTATCTATAAAAACGAGCAATAAATCACGTTTGTTGTATTGAAGCCCCTATATTTATTTTAGGGAAAAATATAGGGGAAAAGGATGAATGGATGGGACGGGTGCGCCTGTCTCCCTTCGCCGTCCCATCTATTCATCCTTTTCCCCTATATTTTTCACTTTTGCTTCTCTCTTACCCATAAACAGGGTAAGGCATAAAACTTAAACCCGTGCGAAACCGGGGCGGGTCAGCTAGTTTAT
This sequence comes from Ennomos erosarius, assembly GCA_963580505.1. Lineage (NCBI taxonomy): Eukaryota > Metazoa > Arthropoda > Insecta > Lepidoptera > Geometridae > Ennomos > Ennomos erosarius. Next base: position 4,573,209 of record OY757000.1, read on the forward strand.
TATTAATTTCATAACTCATATTGAACCCAGACGACACTGGCCTACCTATTGTATTTTATAAAAGTAGGTTAGGTTAAAAGCTGGTTTTCCTTCGACTCCTCGGGTTACTCTTGATGCACAAAACACAGCACAACACGACACAATTTCACTATTGATACAATATTTAGCCCTAATAACAATATAATCACTAAATTTTCACGTTTTATGCTCTCGCATTTAATTTCATGACACACCAAACTGTCAGAACATGACACGCGGTGTCGGTAAGGCGACGTTGCCGTACCGACATTCACTTTCTCGCATACTCTATGCGACGATTCGTGTATTAGACAGAGATACAAGACAGTATGTTTACACGAAGGATGCGGAGCGGCAACGCCGCATTGGCAGATTTTAGCTCTCTCCATAGACCTCCATGGTGGAGGCGCTCTGTTTCGCGAGAATGGGACAGGAGATGCCCCCTATAGAAACTTTAAAAGCTTATTACTCCGTGATTTATTTACCGATTTTACTTATTTTTTCAATTATTGCATTCATTTTTAATCTTCCTTATGAGAGTAATATTTACTTGTTCATTTTTAGTAGTAGTCATCATGCCTAGTTTATTATCTTACGCCACGGATGTGTTTATAATCTTGGTACCTACCGGCTCCGTACTTACCACAATTAATGAATTTGTAAAAGTAAAACGCACAATATTATGATTATATGGTATCTGAAGAGTTTGAATAATGTTCGCCATCAATTTTGCAAGAAATAACTCCACTGAATAGGACTCATTGTTTAATTGATATCCATTCAATTCTCGAAATTCTCATTAAAGTGTTTGAGATAACTTGTGGTTGTTCGACAAGTAATTTATATATGCTTAATTAAATTCTCCATGGAAAATTTAATTAAACTGATAACTGATTCATTGAATTGAACTTCAGCTTTGATAAATGCAACATCATACTAAATAAATAAATTGACTTATTGAAATCCGCAAGAGAATTACTAATGTCACCGATATAGCTTTTAGAGTTAGCACTTGCTAAAGTAGGGGCACTGGGCAGGCCACATTGCGCGTTGAACTGACAACCGATGAGGAAGAAAGGTTCTCGAGTGGCGACCACGAACTGGAAAACGCAGCGTAGGCCGGCCCCTAGGTTGACGGACGACCTGGTCGGAGCCGTGGGGAGCCGATGGATGCAGGACGCAAGCAGCCGCTCAAAGTGGTGCTCTTTGAGGGAGGCCGATGTTCAGCAGTGGACGTCTTCAGGCTGATGATGATGATTATGATGAAATTGACTTATTGGAATAGAAGTTTAGTTTAGTCATAGATATTATAATAGTATTCTATGTATGTATTTACAAACAAAAACGTATCTAAGTATTGTATCAGTTATCTGGTTCCCATAGTACAAGCTATGCTTAGTTTGGGGCTAGATGGCGCTGTGTGAAATGTCTACACATATTTCTTATTTATTATTTATTTATTTATACTAGTTTAGTTGTCTAATTATAACTTATTTATTTAGTAACCAGTGAACGTTGATAATATTTGAATAGCTGTGCTGATGTCTCAGAATGACATGTGCATTGCAGTGCAAGAGAAACTACATTTTAGTGTTCCAGGTGACACTGCTACTGATATGGGCAGCCATGCCGATTAACATCAGGTGAACGACTAGCTGCTAGTCGTTCTCGTCACATATTTAAAAGCTACACCCATTGTGCCGATCAAACATTTATACTAAATCAACAGACGATCTTCAATAATAAAAGTTCCATGCAGTAAGCACAGATCCTATAAAAAAAATTTTTAGTTAAGTACTTAGTTTTTACTATATAAAAGTTTGTATAGGATCTATGGCAGTAAGTGCTTCAGTAATTTTCCATCATTTCATCATAATTGTCAATACCCTAAAGGCGTTCACTACTAAATAAGGGCTTTCCTCATAGAGTGCCACTTTGGGCGGCTGCTTGCCTTTTGCTTCCATCGGCTTCTAGCGCAGATCAAATGCAATACATCTGCCTTACGTTAACGTTACACTTACGCACGCGTAAATATTTGTGCTAGGCCTACAGCACGCAGAGCACTACAAGCTTAGGATTTTTAGTGGCCTCTCTTTCTATCATAGGTAATCTACGCATTACGTGGATGATTTTTCCGGATTTCTCCTCTTTTAATTTGTTCTTAGTGAGTAAGTAAAATTACTTTTTCTCTAATTTGTGGTTCTTAATAGAGTCATGGCGAATTCATCTAAGTTACAAACGGGAAAAATATAGGTAAGTAATATGTATTTTAAATGTTGAGTTGTGTATAAGTAGGTATAGGTACCTCTACGGATACCCACTGCGTTTTTTTACTATCTCTAGTAACTTTGTCAAATGCGGCAAAATTGGTGTTGTAAGCACTTTTCAAGCACTTTCTCGTAAGAATAACATTTGGTTTCAGCGATTGATTCAATTTCTGTGTTACTTTTTCAATATAAATCTAAATTTACTAGATCTAGTTTACTACATTTTTACGGTAACAGTAACAAACCAGCAATTTCCAGCTTACGATTTTTTGCTGTTGCTTTGTTACTGGTTGTGTCATTTTTACATAATATGTACCTACTCATCGCTGGTCGTGCTGCATAGAGATTCAGGTGCACCGCTGTGCGCTGTAGCCAACGCGGGACACCAACCTACCAATGATGGACTTTGGGATGATTTGGATGACTTGTCTATGAATCCGGATATATATGACGTCACTACCGTCCGGCTGGGATTATGTTTTGTTTACACGTAAAGCTGTGCGTCCACTGTCAAGCTGAGGTCTCCTGAATCGCTATGCTAGTTATATACAGCTGCGCCACGATCACGGCGGGCAGCGATAGCGATATACTATTACAATGTGTTTACCTAAGTTCCGAGTGACACTGCAACTGTTATGGGTAGCCGTGTCGCTTAACATACAGAACGACTAGCTCGTCAAATCATTCATTCTCACAAAAAAAAAATCCGTGGCGTCGCTGACGCTACGGCCACTTCGCAGGTGGGGTTGCAGCTTTAACTATTTTTTTTTCTTCTTATATGTTGGCTCCACACATAGTGTATTTAGCCAGTGTCAAGTATTATAATTTTTCAGTGTTATGAATATTTCACGTTAAGTCAAGTCTAAGTCATAGTCCAGTCTAAGTCATGCTCCAGTAAAGTGGTGGCAACTTTACTAGAAGCTTCTACGGAATTTTGAAAGCAACACGAAAAACCACGTTTCACCACATTATATCACTTGCCTACACTCATGCTCGTAATTCAGCACTTAATGCGTAAAACGCCACCAATTTTAAACATTAACACTGGAAAAAGCACATGTTTTGAGAAATAATACAATGCAACGACGTGAACTTTACCGCGTTCCCGCCAAAACTCCTTTAACTATTTTGATTCGAAACCAATTACAGAACCGATTTCGATTACATTTCTATGAGATAGTTCTCACGAGTGTTTATGCTTCAATAAGAAAAGAGTTTTCGGGATCGTATTTTTTCTAATTTAATAGTTCTTTAACACCTTTTCCTGACTTCTTGAAGACCCAAAGATCCTCGCAATACTCTTAATTAACTTATTAGATTCTACTAAATAATAATTTTTGTCATTCAATTCCGTGAAACCGTTTTAATAAATGTACTTACTTACCTACATTTTTCGCCCCAAAAAAGGTGTCTAATAATTCTCAATTCTCAGTATAAATAAAGCTACGGGAGGAGACCTCGTTCGTTCTTGCCAATTAGTGAGGCAGTCGAATCCATTATTGGCAGTCTCCGTTCCAATCTGCGAACGAGCACACGGAATATGTAGGAATGGAAACGAACTTACGTCGAAATTTGAACTAACACTTCCTGACAGTCATCACTAGACGTGACCTTAGGGCTACACAGTTTTTCTTTCTTTGTTTCTTTTCTTTTCTTTTCTATTTCTAATGGGGAGAGCAACCTGACAAGTTTATTGTATTGTACCATGCTCACTTCCACCGCCATTCCAAATAATCATCATCATCAACCATCCTTCTTTATACTGTCTGTATTTATGTACCTCTTTACAGTTACCTATACGTACCTACTTAGATAAAAAAAAGAGAGAAACTTGCGGTTGACACGAGGGACGTCTAGACTATTTAAGTATACCTTACCTCTATTGATCTGTGTTATTCGTAATCTATTATATCCTATTGTTTTACTCTAACGTGCTCATTCTTTCAGACCTATTCTACTCTCCTATATACCTACCTCATGTCGCCGTCTCCCTCCAGGGTCTGATTTATCATCTACTCGGCATTATTCATCATCTCACTAACATCCAGTTGCAGAAACAATTATTAACTCTTAAAGTCGACTTTAAACCTTAATCTTCCATTAAACTGTTGTCCTCTCTACAGTTTAAGGACTCCATTATCGTTAATGCCGCCATTACCATTAATGATCGTTTCTGCAACTGGGTTTGAGTGTATCTGGTAGTCTTCTAGACAGAGGCGTTGTATGAAAATCAATTATTTTTTGGCACTCAACATATATTATTCGTAACGAAAGCAGACAGTTTCATTATAAATAATAAATAAATATGTGTGGACATTTCACACAGCGCCATCCAGCCCCAAACTAAGCCAAGCTTGTACTATGGGAACCAGATAACTGATATAATACTTAGATACTTTTTTGTTTTGTAAATACATACATAGAATACAATATAACACCCAGACGCAGAACAAACATCTATGTTCGTCACACAAATATTTGTCCTGGGTAGGAATCGAACCCACAGCCCTCAGTTCAGAAGGCAGGGCTACTACCAACTGAGCTATCGGGCCCGTCTTAAAAAAGTAGTAACAGTAGACAAGCCAGCTAGACCAATTACAGTTAAATAGATATCTAGCCAGAGCCCATTACTTATTTATTTAATCTAATTTTATTTTATATATTTATTTAATAGGAACGCATTTGCAATTATTACATATTATTATCACATATTCATCAAAAAACACACCGTCAAATTAAATAAATAAATTATGGATAATAGCTAGAGTAGTCCCCACAACGTCAAATATTTGATTTAGGGTCATAGGAATCACAAAACGTTAATAATAAATATAAAACAGTTTTGGCGGGAACGCGGAAAAGCTCCCGTCGTCGTTCCATTGTATTATTTTTCAAAACTTGTGCTTTTTTCAGTGTTAATGTTTAAAATTGGTGGCGTTTTACGCATTAAGTGCTGAACTACGAGTATGAGTGAGGGCAAGTGATATAATGTGGTGAAACGTGATCAAAATTCCATAGAAGCTTCTAATAAAGTTGCCTCCACTTTAGAGGAGCATGACTTAGAATGGACTATGAATACCTGACTTAGACTGAACTATGGCTATGACTGGGACATGACTTTGCGTGAAACATTTTATAACACGATGAAAATATAATACTTGACACTGGCTAAATACACTATGTGTGGAGCCAAAATATAACAAAAAAAAAAAATATTAGGCTTGCTACTTATCACAAATAACGTCACAGTCCGGATAAATACTGAGGAATGATGACCCATGGTGCGACATAGTAGCGTACGTATATATCTTGTGGGTTCTGTACGACTACGACATATGTGGAAAAGCTTGGTTCTACGATTAGTTCTATAGTGAACATACTTGTCGGGGACATATAAATTACATAATAGTACGATTCTGAAGAGTAGGAGAGTCTACAGCATCTCTCAATATCTCACTGCCGGTCTTAAGCTGGTTGACCAACCTACTTTTCAAGGAATTGAAACCTAGATGACCTAGTGTAAAATCTGTGGGGTACAGGAATTACAAGTGTCTATAGAGACTCAGTACCCAATAAACCCGAGATTTCCGAAGGGCCCTAAACCCCAAGGTTTAGGCGCAGCTCTTCCAGTAATCCCAAATTAACGCTGCATTTTACGTCTCGATTCGGCGGAAGCTGTTATTTCATCGTTTCTCTGTAATCATAATCATCAGAAAGTCGTCGGCGAAATTAGCAAAAATGTAATTACTGAACCTGACCGTCTAATTTAAAATGGAATGTTCACTGTTATGAAATTTGTGGGTTTCTGGGTGTATTTTTTGCTTTGCTTGTATTATAAACATTTTAAAATGAATTATTCGATTTTTTAAGTATACCTAGTTGTTGAATATTATAGAACAAGAAGTTTATAATTAATTATTATCTTCAGCTATTATCGTGGTGTACTGTGCTTGCTCTAGAATTAATATTATAGTAGTTATACCTACCTACTTATACGTTTAGTTATTATATTTTTACGTAGGACCTGCTGGGCTACCACAAACTAATACAAAACCATCATGTTTCATAGCATTATTATTTCAAGGTTACAATAATGTTGTTCGAATTGGTATCATAAGTATTCCTGCGTGTGAACGAGACGTCTACATTTTTATATAGCGTTATCACTATATAAAAATGTAAACATGGCAACATGACAGTTTTATTTGAGTGAACGATTTCACGTGACGCCATCAAAACTACTCTGGATCTGCAACATTAAAGTATTCTTACTTTTATGTCATTTGTCAATGTATGCTTGAAGTAATATTGAAGTAATAATGCTATAAGACGTTGTGGTTGCCCCCCAGAAAAGGTTGTCTAAATAGATTGATCTAAATCCTAAGATTTCTTTGCCTGAATCGTATAGGTACATATACAGTCTTGCATTAAAAAGCTTTTCACCAGCATTATCATAAAAAAAAAATTATTACTTATGTAGCACATAATTCATCCTATGTAAGTCTATGTTATGTAGGTTCTAGATATATAACACTTAGTTAAAGTAATAATTATAGTGTTGCTTCGTTTCAATTTAGGATTTAAAACATAAAGACATTGTTATCAGAAAAATGACAAAGCAAAGTCTTAATATCAATCATCTATTTTATATTAAGTTGCGGTACAACAAACCAATTTCAAACAGAAAAATACAATAAGGGTTTTTCTAATTCTAAAGTTATTTATCTGAAATTGAAATCCTAACTGAAAACGAATGGTCTCCGGACCAATATGTACGATTTAATTGTGGGTTACGAAGAATTCAACGTACCCACAGAATAAACAACTTTTGAAAGGTAAAAAAGCGGTTTAAATTATACATTGCTACGTTTTGATGTTTGGGTTTGACCCTTAATATAAAATGATACCACTGAAAAATTATAAATGTGCCAGAATTTGAAAGTAATATTTTTTACTTATTGGAACTTGAGAAAAACATTCTAGAATAAAATTTATAAAAAAAATACAGGCTTATTTTAGATTAGACAAAATATTTTTTTGGTTTTAGTGACGTGAGTTATGTATGACCTAAAAGGATTTAGGGGAATTAAAATAGACCTTTTCATACGAATAGACTAAGCGTTACAAACAAGGATGCCGTTTACTTTACTTATTAAGCTTTGGTATGTATCGTCTAAACTCAAACAAAACTTAAAGGACCCGCATCTGCTTGCGCAAATGTTACGGCAAACTGCTAATATTTGTCTCTTTTGGGGACCATGTTTATAAGAATTACAGTTCTTTTCTACTTTCGCTTTTGACCATTTGTGTATTTTTTAAAGTACCTAATGACGATCTATGAAGCCAGTGTCACGGCTGTTCATACGATTTATGTAAAAAAAATGATTGACTAACCAAATAATTTTAATTTTCATATGCTATGTAAGATAAAGTTATCTTAACGGAAAATAAGTAAAAGATAAGTTTTTTTTTTTCAACGTCAGAGTCGTTTTTTGGCGGGAACGCGTAAAAGTCACGTCGTCGTTGCATTGTATCATTTCTCAAAACTTGTGCTTTTTCCAGAGTTAATGTTTAAAAACTGGTGGCGTTTTACGCATTAATTGCTGAATTATGAGCATGAGTGTGGTTTATCGTTCCAAAATTCCATAGAAGATTCTAGTAAAGTTGCCACCACTTTACTATAGCATGACTTAGACTGGACTATGACTATGACTTGACTACGTAAAATATTCTAAAACTCGATGAAAATATATAATACTTGACACTGGCTAAATACACTATATTTGGAGCCTAAATATAAGAAAAAAAAAACATCAGAGTCGACCATTCATCTTAACAACTACTTAAGATAGTAAGGTATAGTTCGCAGCTTTTCCTACTCTCACTAGAAAAGTGACGAACAGCTTACTACGCGCCATGACCTCCGCCTAATCACAGGCCTTATTACGGGCCATTGCAACTTAAATTATCATTTGAATAAAACTGGAGCAACAGACAGTCTGCTTTGTAGGGGCTGCCTGCAGGAGGACGAGACCAGTGGAGCATGTGTTGTTTCACTGCGAGGTCACGGAAGAGATAAGAATTAAAACTGGAATGCGTGAACAAGCGTATAAACCTTGTACCCACTCATCATCGTCACCATCTGTGACGCCAACACTGGAGCAGTTGTGCCAGCACCCCAAAGCCGCACGCCATTATTTTAAGGAGCTGGCCTGGCTTGGGTAGATGCTGGAGGGGGAAATGAACAATACACCCCAAGTGGGGCGTCAGAGTGCAGGTATTACCGCCCCCATTCCTAATTGGAATTAGGTATAGTTCGATATATGAATGGGTTAGCCCCCAAGTACCCTGATCCCCGAGTACCCTGATCCTCGAAGCTCCCGTCTCGGAGGGTCGTCCGAATACGATAAACCTGCTAAGTTGCATAAGTAGGTACCTACCTACATTCTCTATAGGACTAATAAACAAAACACGGCTTCTATCAAAAATTATCTAAACATCAGTAAATTCACGTTAATTAAGTCATCTAATATTCTTAAAAAGCAAGCAACGTTTTTAACTAATTATTATCATAATAAATCAAGGGCAGAGCAGAGCAATTAACAACTGCCAATCGCAGCCACGGAGAGTGAGATTAAAAAGAAATCTTTGCTCAATACCGAGATTCAAAAGGATAGGGCAATTTGCGGGGCAAAGTTGGTTAAGCAACGCTGTAATTGAGCAAAGTTTTTATAGCTACAAGGCTTTGGAACCTATTAGTATAAAACCGAGATAATTATCTGTCCTTTAGAGAAAGCTTTTGCCCAATAAAAACGCAAGAAATGATTTTGACGTGATCCGCGCGATCGTTAATTGGTCAACCCTCGAGAGAAGGGAAATATCGATTCTTAATAGCTCTTAGTAGCCCTGCTGATATCTATTACATATACAAGATACATCATCTGTATAGATAGACACCTGTTTAACCGCAAAAGACCTAAAAAAGGCTTCACGTCCATCCAGCCCTTTGCTTACCTAAGTATATTTTGCCAACGAGTTGCGCCAAAACTTCAATTGATCACTAACTCCACCAATAAATCCACTGAGCTTCAATTATCATGGGGCACTTAACGCCACTGTGATAATGGTTCAATTGAGTCGTATAGGTACATTGGTCGTGAAAACAAAGTGTGGCAGAATACAATACAATACAATACAATACAATGCAATGCAATGCAATGCAATGCAATGCAATGCAATGCAATGCAATGCAATGCAATGCAATGCAATGCAATGCAATGCAATGCAATGCAATGAAATGCAATGCAATGCAATACAATACAATACAATACAATACAATACAATACAATACAATACAATACAATACAAAAATACTTTATTGAACACCAAAAAAAACACAACAATACACGTGATACAACATAAAGAATGGTAGAACAACGGGCGGCCTTATCGCATAAAGCGATTTCTTCCAGGCTACCTTTTGATGGACAGGAATAAGACAGTCTTAAAAATGCGGTTGGTGCTATTCAATCTAAATATATAGGTAACTAAATAATAATATACTTACATAATAAATACACAGAACCTTTGGTGTCGCCAGGATATCTTTTACCCTCGAGAGATAAATAAGCTTGTAGGTATGTTATAAATAACCGGCCAAGTGCAAGTCTTAATCGGGCACGTAGGGTTCCGTACCACTATCTATAAAAACTCGCAAAAAAATCACGTCTGTTGCATGAGAGCCCCGTTAAAAATCTAATCTATTCTATTTTTTTAGTATTTGTTGTTACAATGCCAACATAAATACATCATCTGAGAAAATTTCAACTGTCTAACTAATATCACGGTTCATCAGATACAGCCTGGTGACAGACGGACAGACAGACAAACACACACGGTGTTTGGGTACAGAACCCTAAAAACTGTTCACTCAATGCTACGAAATATACAAAATAATAATAAAATATCATAGGTATATACCATAGAATAGCGACAATAAAATTAAATCATAAATTAACAGCTAATATCAATAAAACTTGTTGAGTTTTCGTACGTAAGTTCAACTGCCACTTTCAGTAATTACAAGTGGTATACTCATCCATTTCGTTCTCATTAGTACATTCCACGAGCACGAGCTAATCTCCAAACTAAATTAAGACCAAACTTGGCCACTTACCTGCTGTAAAGTTAGACGTGTTGCAGCTATTACCCTTGTGTGTCGTCGCCACAATTCGGAAATTACAGAGCGGGCACATGGCACTCCTTGGGAAAATGTTGCCGGTATGAAACATATGAAATAATTAGGTACGTAAGTAGGGAAACAGAAGTCACGTAATGAACTGTGTAGAGCTATGCTCGGTGTTTCTCTGCGAGTTAACATTCAAAATTAGGAGAACAAAATGCCGATGTAGCTCTCAGAATTTGCATGTTGAAATGGCAATGGGCAGGCCACATCGGTCGTAGAACTGACATCTGTTGGGAAAGAAAGGTTCTCAAGTGGCGACCATGAACTCGTAGGCAATCAGCCGGTAAAAAAGGCAGCCTATCGGGCCTATGTTCAGCAGTAAACGTCTTCAGGCGGTTGATGATGATGATTAATTTCGTTTACGATTAAACCAAGAAAATAGGCATGATGACTACTATTAAAAATGAACAAGTAAATAATACTTTCATAAAGAAGATTAGAAATGAATGCAATAATTGAAAAAATAAGTAAAATCGGTAAATAAATCACGGAGTAATAAGCTTTTAAAGTTTCTATAGGAGGCATCTCCTGTCCCTTTCTCGCGAAACAGAGCGCCTCCACAGTTACTATGAAAAATCCACATGTGACGTCACATGCCAAAGATATTGTATGTAAAGCTACCACAGCTTAGTAATGAGGTACTATGACGACATTGCTCTGACGTCACTGGCCGTTTGAGCTATCTCATTCTATTCCGGTTTTTAAAATGCTTGTAACTTTGTCGTTTTTTGAGATATTTAATTTTGGTTTTCACAAATGTTTATCTTTTGAGGAATATTTTTAATTTATGCAAAAAAATAATTTTAGTCATCATGCCTATTGATGCCAAAAGCGCTCGAGATAATTACTTAACCAAACATTGATTCTGATGTTGCAAAATGAGCCCTATGCCATCCATTTATCCAGCTTTCCGAATGAACAGGCACCTAAGTACTAAGCACTACAAACGTAAATTAAGCTAAATCACAACAATGAGATCAACATACGTAATGCATAACACAGACAGTGCTTACCTATTCAACCATTACTCTGGGACCCTTAGAGGAAACCAAAACTCGTGGACCTCTCGTTTGATAAATACGTATACATTTGTTAAAAAGATATTCTAACGCGACAGGTCTGAGTAAACTGGTGATGTTCAAGCATTAGCAAGTTCCTGACTTCTCGCATAATGCGATCCATTTAACTTTGCAAACTAAGAACTTGATACCTAGACATTGTCGAATTTGTAGACAGCTTTCAATTGAATATTGAATAGCTCAATATAAAACTTAACTAAGCCATTAAATTTACCAAAAATAAAAATACTATACGACCGTCGTTGTTCAATAAGTTATTCATCAGATAGTAGAGCATCTCCGAAGGCAATTGAATAAATATACTATGTTACTTCAATAAATATAGACAGTAAATACGAGTGTAGCTGACCGAATAAATATTAAACTTTTTCTTGAGTGGTTATCGTCGTTTCCGTATTATTGTTGAATATTGGCCGCTGATATTAGAAAACCATATCTAGGCACTACTACATACTACGTAGTACGTACGAATACAGTCATATAGAGAAGGTACGCTGGTGGTGGTGGCTTATTGTACGTTTTAGTTTTAGCTATAAGTGCACAAAATCATTGAAGTCAAAACTGGGATGACTGGTTCCTGCTGGCCTCCACTGTTTCGGCTTCCCTACTATAAAGTGTTCCGGCTTTGTGTACCAATGTGTGCTGGTTCAAATTCCTCATGAAGATTCCTTTTTTTCCATACAATGAAAATTAATCTCATGACCACAGAGCAAAGAAAAACGCTTCGCCTGTAGGTGCGTCATTGTTTCAATTCTCTGTGCTGACGATGGTGGATTTATTTCCATTTTCATAATTTTTGCGGTGCATATATTTCGAAGAAATTTATCAAAATAAACAAAAAGCAATCTCTTTGGTCTCTATGGTGTTACCGAATCATAAAACATAGACCATTTCCAAAGCTTTTTCAATAGACTTTTCGAAACGTTTTCCAGATATTTGTCACGACAAAGTTGTTCAATCATATTTCAGGCTTAAAAGCACGAAAGATTTGCACCCTTGTCACAAACTTCGACACCTGCCGAATTTGTCGTGGGCTTATTCGTCACAGGTATTCGCGGGGAAATAAATGACCTATGGCCCTAATAAAGCCGCATATTTGCAAAGCAGATAAAAAAATTACGCTCATTATCGATCTCGGTCTAACGTAATCTAACTCCTCGGCCTAACTAATAAAAGCGCGTGCAGTTTCAGTGCCATTAAAATCTGAAACTACTCATTTCCGAAACCTCCGGATTCCTAGAAATACAGTCAATAGATGTACGTAAGAGAGAGAGTCAAACAAAATAACCCAAATTTCCCTCCAAATAACTAATCAACTTACACAGCCACCTTAAGCACGAATGTAAAAAGATTTCTTATGCATAATGTAACAATTCCCCCGTCACGGAGACATGACAAATAAGCGTATAAGAATACTCTTTCTTGAAGGTCTGGACCCTCGTCAACCGTTCACATGTTAAGACAGGTGTTGTGCAATTTTCTGCACGATTTGTTCGCACAAACGGATCTGTTGGTCGAGATCTTTTGAATGTTTTTCGAAGTCAGGAGCCTAACAGCATCAAATAGAGATTATTTCCCCCAGACTGTAGTATTAAGAGTTATTTTAAAATATAAAAGAACATTTCACAAAATTGCACAAAATGCAGCGTAAAGTACCTTGAGTACTTCATATTTGCAGCTTTTTTACGTCCACTGCTGAGCAATGAACATAGCCCTTTCCTTTGTCATAATCACTCAATGTCGAAAGAAGAAAACGCTGCTGCCCATCTCCTGGATATTTATATCAGCATACCAACAAAAAATAATTAATTACCTACTACATTTGAACTGTACTGAACCTACAATATGGCCACGCTAAACTATAGAAGACAGTCCTATCGCTCCAAACTAAACTGTAAGTACCTACGTGATTTGTGAGTCTCTGTACTGGTTACGTTGTATCATATGTGTATTAAATACTAATAATAGTGGGTCAACTCCTTTGTTATACCGCAAAATACTTACACATTATGGTTGTACCTCTATGATCGAAGCATCAAGTTGGTACCTAAGTAAGCAAGTACAATAGATTGTCTATAAGACACGTTTTCGTTTAAAGGTCTTGTCAATGCTATTAATGATGTAGAAGGTAGGAGGTCAATGTTGGACGAGACATCGGACATGGCGGGTCAACCGATATTATTGTGACAAAACTTATTTTATTTTATAAAGCTTCTTTTAAAGCGAATGCTTTCAACTGTTCTATTACTGTTATAAATCTCCAATTTATCCTTTCAATCGCGATGCCATGTCAAATCTATTATACTTTTTATTAATAATCCATAAATATATTCATAAATTCAGATATTGTTTTTAATCGCAATAAGGGAGCACCTGACGCTTTCGATTTACGCTGCCTTTAAATACCCTGAGATAAATTTAAAAGAAAGATACAGTTTAACGAGGCTGATGGGTGAGCCTTTAGACTAACAATAATGGATGTGTTTAAAGTATTTATAGAGTTTATAGTAGGTACTATAGTGATTGTCTTAATTTTTACAGGTGTTAAGTACACATCTCAACTGGTAATGAACTTCAAAGAAAATGTTTTGAGTTACATTTTATGATTTTAACAAAAAGTTCGGATCCGAATGAAAACATTACATTTTGAACTTTGATTGGCTTTATAGGATGAAAAAATGAATCAGATAATGTTGCCAGTGTTAGTAATGTTGTATGTTGTTCGTGTGTGTGTTGTAAAGTATCTACTGATTTTTTTATTTACATAATATGGAATTAGTTTATAGCAGGTATGCTATAAGTAGCTGCGCCCGCGTTTCATCTGTATTGATTCCGTGATTAAATGACGCCAAGACCTATTGTTTATCATTGTAAAACATTTACATCCCTATACATAATACATAAGTAACTAACAGAATATTATAAGTAGTGTTGTCTGTTTACGTTATTGTTGGTCCGGCGCCCAACGCAAAAAATAAGAAACTATTTGTATGAAATGTTGCAAATAGATCGGTTGCTTTAACGAATAATTTACAAGCATAAGTTATATTGCTAGTTATATTCTATTAAACATTGGCCTATAAATACGTAACATGACAGATTTGGTCAATGATAGGCATCTATCTATTAGGCATTGAACACAAGTTAAATGCATTACATTTTGCTTGAGATGGTGTTTCTTTCTCTTTTTGTTATCTGAGGACATCGTTAAGTATTTTGCCTGACTATTGTTTTCAGATAAATACGTCATTAGTGTGGTAACAGGTTAAAATATCTTAACTAAAATTATATTAATTTCATCGTAACAAAAGACATTGTAACTATTTCGTGACTAGAGATTTTGTTTCAATGAAATCTCATTTTAAAATAAATGCAAAATTATTTGATACCTATTATAATTTTGTTATAATGATTAATAGTTTGTAGGACTTATTTCAACAACAAATCCAATTAGTACCTATAAAATGCTTTGACAGCCTCATAATTCAATAAATGTTGGGTATACGCCACCACAGGATTCAGGATCTATGTGTGTAATCGTTGGATTTATAATTTTGTCGGATTATGGCTGCCAGGAACCAAGGGGATCCGATGGACGCAGGAGGCAAGTAGCCCTCAAAGTGGCACTGTATGAAGAGTCATGTGTTCTGCAGCGGACGTCTTAAACTGATCATGATGGCAGGCTATACTTTTTAGGTGCCAACTTCACATCGGTCTCTAACATAGGTACACTGTAGCGGGCCAGGTATAGTTTTTAAATCAAAATGCGATAAAATTCGACGGAGACGTGTACTTCATAAGCAATAGACAGACTCAACAGTAAAATATAAGGTAGGTACGAAAAAATCAATTGACTTAAAAAACTAGGGTAGGAAACGGTTGGTGCGAAGACTTCATATTTTAACATGCCCCCACGCGTTGGAAGCTCGTCTTTCAACTGGAGACATCATCTTCGGGCAGCAATGGAACAATCTTGCTGCAGGATCTTCGAACAACGCCGTTAGCCGTTTTAATGTCAGCGACTCTGTTTATCTGATCAGCACCAGGGTATACAGCTACGATACGTCCTAGTTTCCATCTCATAGGTTGGAGATTATCTTCCTTTAAAAGGACAAGAGTATCAGTTTTTAGAGAGTACTTGCAGGAACGCCATTTTACACGCTGCTGAAGTTCAGCCACGTACTCTTTACTCCATCGAGTCCAAAAATGCTGGCGTATCTGCTCAATACGCTGGTAGCGTGTGAGTCTAGTGACAGGACACTCCTGGTAGTTCTTCTCGGGCAGGGATGTGAGAGGCCGGCCGATGAGGAAATGACCGGGCGTGAGAGGCGTCAAGTCTTCTGGGTCCGACGACAGAGGAGTGAGTGGCCGAGAATTAAGGATAGCTTCGATCTGAACCAACGCAGTAGTAAGCTCCTCGAACGTTAAATTACAATTGCCCAACACTCTATTTAAATGATGCTTAGTCGACTTAACACCTGCCTCCCAGAGACCTCCGAAATTAGGGCTATACGCAGGAATGAAGTGAAAATTTATATTGTCTTGAGCTGACTCGGCAGCCAAGGAATCACAATTGTTTTTGAGAAACTTCGATAGGTCATTATATGCGCCAACGAATGAGGTACCGTTATCTGAAAACATGTTTTTTGGTTTCCCTCTACGCGAAATAAATCTACGTAACGCTAGTAAGTAGTTATTGCTCGTTAGGTCGCCTACTAACTCTAAATGAATTGCCTTAGTGGTGAAACATACGAAAATGGCAATATACGACTTAATTAGCCTACAACCGCGTCCAGTACGACTAGCGCAGGCGACTGGGCCAGCATAGTCGACGCCCGTTGCAGTTTCAAATGCGTAACCACCGGGTTCGAGTCGCTGCTGTGGCAAACTCCCCATCAACGGAGCAAATACCTTACCTTTCATACGATTACAACGCACGCAATGACGATAGCATTTTTTCGCTAAATTACGACCACCAATAGGCCAGTAAGTTTCTCTAATAGTGGCCAACAAAAGCTGAGGGCCAGCATGCATTAGCTTTTTGTGTTCAAATTCAAACAATAATTTTGTAACATGATGTGTGGACTGTAAAACAATAGGGTGCTTCTTCTCAAATGGAAAACTTGAATTGTCTAATCGACCTCCAACGCGAATTAATTTATTTTCATCTAAATAAACGTTGAGCTTAATCAGTGGGCTTTTATTAGGCAAGTCATGTTTTTTAAATAACAATTCATACTCAGGAAACGACTGTTGTTGCGAATGTCTCATAATTAAAACTTTAGCATCCTGCAATTCGTCAACACTTAAATATTTATTATCGTTACGCTTAGTCCGTTTCTTTAAAATATTTACAAAACGCAGCACGTACGCAACGGTGCGTAGAAGCCTAGAAAAATTTGAAAAGCGACTGAAATCTATAAGTTCGCGAGAGGTGTGACATGACGTGTATAATGAAACTTCATTTCGAGTTTCAGGAACTTTTTCGACAGCACTTGGAGTGGGTGGCCAGTGCGACTCATTTCGCTTCAAATAATCTGGACCACACCACCACGACTCGTGAGACCGAAGAGAGCTAACACTTAGGCCGCGCGATATAAGATCGGCGGGATTCTCGTCAGTCGGAACGTGTCTCCAAGTGCAGCTGCCAGTTGTATCTAAAATCTCGGCAATCCGATTGCGTACAAACGGTTGTAACCGTGATGGTAACATTTTTAGCCAACCCAAAACAATAGTGGAGTCTGTCCAAAAAATAACGCGGCTGATTTGCGCTCGCAATGCAGTGATGCATTTTTCATAAATGCGAGAACCAATCAACGCACCACAGAGCTCCAGGCGGGGGATAGTTGTGGGCTTTATTGGAGCGACTCGGCTCTTAGCCAGAAGTAGATGAACTGAGACCTCACCGTTATAGTCAATACTCCGAACATAAATGCACGCACCATACGCGCGCTCAGACGCGTCGGTAAAGATGTGCAGTTCCAGCTGGGAGTATGAGTCACAGATGACGCGTCGCGGTATGCGCAGGCTGCTCAGGCCGGGAAGGCTTTCGACGATCTCATTCCACACCTGACTTATCTCAGGAGGCAACTCGTCATCCCATGATAGCCGTTGAAGCCACAACTTCTGTAAAATAATTTTCATCATGATAACACAAGGTGATAAGAGCCCTAAAGGGTCAAATATTTGAGCGATAACAGAAAGAATATCACGCTTTGTGTTTTTCTTAGTAACGGTAGGACTGACAGGAAAATGAAACTCATCTGACACTGAATTCCAGCCAAGGCCTAGTGTCTTATTCGGTTCAGCACTACCAAGCTTTAATTCAGTGGATGACTGACTGGGTTGTGGTAGCAATTGAGGCTCATTTGACTTCCACTTCCTCAGAGGCATGCAAGCTGATGCTAGTTCAGCAGTAACTTGCTCACGGATGCGCAGCGCTTCGCTGATGACGTCACTTCCGGTCAACAAGTCATCAACGTAAAAATCATGAATAATGATTTCTGCTATTTTAGGGTCTTTGCATTCTAAGCCTATCTGCTTCAAACACCGAGTTGAGAGATATGGGGCGCTAGCAGTTCCGTAACTCACACGAGTTAAAGCGTACGATTTGATTGAATCAGACTCGTTGTCGCGCCAAAGAATTTGCTGTAACGGTCTGTCAGCTTCATGTACCACAATCTGCCTGTACATTTTCTCCACGTCGGCTACAAGAACGTACTTGTGCTGCCGAAACCGTAGAAGAATTGACAGAAGATCATCCTGCACCGTGGGTCCTATCATCTGTATCTCATTGAATGAAACTCCTGAAGAAGTAGGGCTACTCGCATTAAATACGACACGCAGCTTAGTAGTAGTACTATCTTCCCGGAGGATACCATGATGCGGGATAAAATAGTGAGGTACCTCAATAACCGGTTTGCACTCTGACATGTGACCTAGATTCTCATATTCACGCATAAATTCTTTATACATTGTACTAAATGAATCATTACCTTTAAGTCTGCGCTCTAAAGATAATAAACAATGCTTAGCTCGCTGATAAGAACTTCCCAACACGACTGGTGTTTGTTTTAATGGGATTCTTACGCAAAACCGTCCGTCTGCGAGGCGAGTTGTATTTTTAACAAAATGTTCTTCGCAAGACTTCTCTTCAGGAAAATACTGATTTGACTGAGGGCACACTTCTTCGAGCTGCCAAAAACGCATTAACTGATTTTGAACGTCATCATTAAAATTATTATTATGAGAAGTCATTGAATCAACTTGAGTAAAATTACATTTAATTTTATGAGGCAAAGTCGATCCACGGCCACTGCTTACCGGACCGGAAACTATCCAACCAAGTCTAGTCTCATAAAGAATCGGCTTTCCACATCCCAGTTTAATGCTTTGCGAACCTAGAATGTCCCAGAACACATCAGCACCGATGATCAAGTCAATGGCGGCGGGCGAATAATAATGAGGGTCCGCTAAGCAAACATCTGATGGAATATTTAAATTCCTAACATCTATCTGACACCCGGGCACGTTGTCAGTGATAGAAGGCAGAACAAAACAACTTAAACAAGTTGAAAAGTTATCATTCAACGATTTTATTGGTAAGCGACACATCTGACTAATGTGTGATGTAATATTATTTATGCCTATGACAGCCCTATCCGTACGATCAGCTGGTAAGTCCAACCGCTTACGCAATCTTTCGGTCATGAGACAAGAAGTGCTACCGCTATCGAGGATCGCACGTGCAATTACCTGTCGATTATCGCTGTCATAAACTCTCACTAGCGCAGTAGATAATAAAACATGACACTGACCTTGACCTGTATTCTCACATGTGGTAGTAACGTTTCCCGTAAGTGCGACGCTCGGATTCTGAGATCCACTCGTAACAACAGAAGGCTGCAGCTGCGCTTGTTGACTCGAGCCACTGAAATTACCGTTATCGCAATCAGCTGACATCGATGCAGTTGCAGGTTTCGCATTAAAATCGTTAACGTGTATGAGTGTGTGATGTTTACGTTTGCAAACCTTACATCCCGGTTTCTTACACGAGTTCGCATAATGTCCACTACGGAAACAATTAAAACATATTTTATAAGTAGGTACCAACTTGTACCGCGCTTCACTACTCAATGCGAGAAACTTCGAACAATTGTTCAGATAGTGTTCCTCATTACAGTTAGGGCATGGCTTCATTGACGGCGCATTAGAATTATTTTTTAAATTATTATTATTAGACCCATCGTGCACAGAAACCATGGTCTTAATTTTTGTCGCTTGTTTACCACCAGACGTCACATTATTGTGTGACAGTTCAATCGTCTCAATTAAATCCGCGCGATTACGCAGGAATTCTAGAAAGGAATCTAGCTTAATAGACTTATCTTTATCCTTACATAACAGACCTTTATGCTCCTCCCACTCGCGGTATGTTTTCGTGTCTAACTTGTGCGTGATAATGTAAATCAAAAGAGTGTCCCATGACGTGACGGGTTCACCCAGTGACTCAAGTACCCGTAAATTCTTATTTATTTGATCTATCATGCGTTTCAAAGTAACGGATGACTCTTTTGTGACCGGTTCAATGTTAAATAAAGATGCGACATGATTTTGTATCAACAAACGTTTGTTATCAAACCGCTCACATAAAAGCTTCCATGCTACGGAATAGTTATTGGCAGAAAATTCAATAGATTGTATTACCACAGCAGCCGAACCCTCTAGTGACGCCCTCAAGTAATGAAACTTATTGATTTCATCCATATCATCATTATTGTGAATTAAGCTTGAGAAGGTGTCGTGAAACTCCAGCCAGCGCTCATACGAGCCGGCGAACTTCGGCAGCTGGATAGTAGGCAACTTAACGAGCCCGTGATTAGCGCGAGAATGAGATGACGCATTTGTTGCTTTTTCTACCTTATCATGTTCATTTTCATACGTATATAAAATTTCCTGAGCATAAGCGCATGATTTATAATACTGCCGTTCAAAATCAGTTCGTTCGTCTATTTGTTGCTCCATGTTTTCAGAAATGCACTCAATTTTGGACTGTACCTCATCGTATAAATCATATAAAGCTTCGATCTTACCGATGCGCAATTGTAACTCCCTGGCTTCCGAAGCAGTGATCTTCGAAACATTTATTATTTTTAAATGACTCGCGAACGCCGTTAGACGACCTTTGATAAATCCGCGTTTTTTAATCAGCTCTTTTTCTTCGGTCATTCTGGGAGACTGGCACGGTTGATCTGGAATTGATACAGGTAACATACGTTTACTTAGGTACTTAGGATTATTACACAAATACACAGAAACAAATAAAAGTTACGACGAAAATAATTAACATCAAAATATTACGACTCACAATATTTCTGTTATTAAACGAGTGATTATTCTGTAAATTATGGCAACCAAATTAAACAATGAATTCCAAGACAAGTAATTTATGAATTTACACGATTATTAGTAACAATGATTAACCTGCACAAAATAATTACTATTTACGACAGACTGATTGATACGGTCTACCTACTTTTATCACTTAATTGTAACCTATGCAAATGATGTTCCAGAAATAATGGCAAATCGGCTGGAATTAATGTTAGCTAAACAGTTTTGTTCTAATAAAAGAACACAACAAACAAACACATAAATGTTTAACTAACTAACCTGAGTTTACCTAACATCAAGCAATCGGATACATAACGGTATCTGGCTGTCATTACAATTACAACATAAATAGTAAATAAATGTTACTAACCTTACAATAACGTCGAATTATACCTAAAATACCTGATTATTAGAGTGTTGGGTTCAAATTTAAATCACATTAATGTTCACTTTTACGTAGTTTCCACACTTGGACTTTGAACTCTCGACCACTCCCGATGGCGCGCAATCCCGTTGCATTAATTTGCGCTCCACGGCAACAACAGTGTACGGAATCCTCTTCCTCAACAAAATTGGGGCTGGTAAGCACATCCGGCGTAGATCCAGGACCATGTAGCGGGCCAGGTATAGTTTTTAAATCAAAATGCGATAAAATTCGACGGAGACGTGTACTTCATAAGCAATAGACAGACTCAACAGTAAAATATAAGGTAGGTACGAAAAAATCAATTGACTTAAAAAACTAGGGTAGGAAACGGTTGGTGCGAAGACTTCATATTTTAACAACACTATTATATAGTTTACTAGCTTTTGCCCGCGGCTTCGCACGCTTGTGTTATGTTATTTTTACGTTATAGTCTAATAATAGATCATGCATTTCGTACCAAACAACAAAATCCAATAAATCTTTTCGAAGCTGAGCACAGTAACCTGTATTAGCATAGGTATAGGTATAACGCAAGCATAGCCGTGAGTGGAAGCTATTTAAGCCATTACCTAAAATTAAATGTTTTGAGTCTAATATAGATTTATAACAGTAAAAGAAGTCTCAAACAAAAAACTACTATTATATGTACCAAAAAGAAATCATCATCACTTCACTCAGGTCTTCAACAGGTCTTCAACTGAAGTTTCAGTAAATTTTGTTTAGGTAGTAGCTACCTAAGCAGGCAGGTGCAGTTTAGAAATATATGGAAGAATCACACACGATGATCCTGTTTTGCTCAGTTTTACATAATTATTATCCGCGCGCTTTTTGTTCCATTTACCACATTTTTTTTACCTTCTTAAGTTTGGTTCCATACGAATTGAGTACCTAACTACCTACACATAGCCAGTGTCAATAATAAGTTTATAAATTGCTGGAGATATGCATTTACCTATACGACGCGTACATAATTAATGTTCTTAATACTAAACCACCACTCCTTAAAGAATCGACAGTTATAATTATTATTATGTCCACTATTTTCCACGCTGTCTCATTCCCAATACCTACCTAGTGATGAAAGTGAGGAAGTAGGTTAAATCGTCATTACATAATTATTACTAACACCCAAAGTTACTTACCTACTATAACTATAACCTTCTTGAAGTAACCGAGTAATCAATCATTTTCTGCTCCCGTGGTTTATTTAAAAGCCCACAGATCTAAAATATTTTAACTATTAAAAACTTATTTCAACATGCAAGAAGAAGAAGAAGAAGAACAAATCAAAAACGAACGAACGTTACGCGCCATATTGTTAATTCGAGGATACAATTTTATTGCCATAATGAATACCTACATATTAATTATTATATTTAAGTACCTACCCTTTTTAAACATTTTTCATTAAATATTTCGTATCATTGGCTAAATACAAATAATAGCACCTCCGGCTTACTTTAATGCCAAAATAAAAAAGGATTAAAATGCGTAGCAATGATAAGGGTATATAACTTAAGTAGCTATATGTACTACAGGTACCTTAAAACTTCCTTGGGGTTGATCAAGAATGTAGCAGTAGCGCAAAAATAATTTTATCTACCTAATTAGAATGGTAACGTGTAGAAGTTTATCTAAATAATACATTTTACCAGATCGCCAATAAAGAACATTGCTCCCGCCAAAACCCTATAAATCAAAAACTTGAATAAAAATGTAAGCTTCAATATTGGCTAAGTATGATAATCGTGTGAAGCGTTATGAATAATTATAAAAAGTCTAAGTACCTACCCTTTTAAACAGTTTTTATAAAATACTTCCTATCATTGGCTAAATACAAATTTTGTCTAATGCCAAAATAAAAAAGGGTTTACAATGCGTAGCAAAAGCAAGGGTCAATGGGCACAGATTACTGAATATGTTACTACTAAAGGTTAAGCTATAGGTATTATCAATACAATTTTAAATACTTATTTCGAATGGTAACGCGTAGTAGATTTTTGAAAACTAATACATAATACCAGATCGCCAATAAAGATTTTTGCCCTCTCCAGAACCCAATAAATCGAAAACATGAATAATAATAATTTAGTTGTGTTTCAATATTGGCTAAATATGATATCGCGTGAAGCCTTAAAACTTATAAAAAAAGTCTAAGAAGTTTTTAGTTTTCTAAATTCCTTGTTCTCTGTGTCGTGCTCATAATCAAGAAGGTTCACATACCTATCCTCTTTTTTTAGTTTAGACCACGGATTAACGAAAAAACTTATTTATATGTAAATACATATGATTTTTTTGGGTATAGGTACTTACATAATGAACACATTGTTTTTCTCTAATCTGCATTGCATCGAGCGCAGACGAAGTTATCGCGCGTTGTATTTCGCCGTAGCCCGAAATGTGTGATACACTGCCGGTAATGCAGGCGCACCAATTGTTATTTACTGTTGTAAAACATGCATTAAATTACTTCCTTATTGCTTAGTGCAGTGGGGATTGATCAGAATGAAATACAAAAATATAGGAGTTCCGTACTCAAAGAGTAAATCCTTATTACTAAACCTCCGCTGTCCGTCGGTCTGTCGGTCTGTCCACCAGGATGTACTCATAAATCGTCATTGTCAGACTGTTGAATTTTTCACAGATGATATATTTCTGTTGTCACTATAATAACCGTGGTCCGTATTCAAAGGGACAGATAAAAGGACAAATAAAAAAAAATGGTTTTACTTCATATTGTTAAGGAATTATAAATTAAAACTATTACAATATATTTTTGTAATCACAAATAATACTCTCACAGTTTGTAAAACATATTTATTCGCCGACATGCAATATAACGCTACTGCTTCCTCCATTTTATTTAGCCCACGTCGGTTGCGCAGCAGGCAAACAATTTGACTGTGTGTCCAGGTTGGGGCGCTACAAAAACATCGAAGATAGTCAACAGAGATGTTTTTGCGCGCCAACTCAACAGTGAAGGTTCGGGCGTATATGAAGCCGTGCCATAATAGTAACAGAGTTTTTTTCTTTAATCTGTGCATCCGGATAAACCCGAGATAAAATTACCGTCAGTAGCAGTGTAGCAGAGTAAAATTTTTTTCTTTCATCTATGGTTAGTAGCCAAAATATAACTTACCTTTTGACACTGGCTACACTATGTGTGGAGCCAAAATATAAGACAAAAAACTTACCTTGAGGCCTTGAACCGGCCATCTTGTTAAAATCCCGTTCCGTTTCAAAATGAAATCTTAATTTTCACCAAAAAAAAAATTAACGATATATAAAATTTAATATATCCTATGTTTTGCGCCGGGTTTTTCTAAGCTTATTAGTGAAAACCGCATGCAAATCCGTTCAGTATTTTCGGAGTTGTGCCGTAACAAACAAACAAACGAACAAACAAACAAACAAACAAACAGACAAAATGTCAAAAAAGTAGCTTAACGTGATCAGCGAAAAATTTCAAGCCAACCTGTGTCATTTTTTTTTCTATATCTTGCATTTACAGATTTTTTTATCTCTACAGTTTTATTATATGTATAGATGTATAGATAACATACGTACCTACCTATGCCCACTTACATGAAGGTAAATCCTCTAAGCAAAACCTACCTACAAGTAACGTTCTACAGCTAACGAACCTCGTTAATCCAATACAAACAAACCGACAAATAAACCCCTATGGAAAACCCTTGCAACGGTCATTCGCAAAAGGAAATAGAATGCTAACCGGATTGACTCAGAGCTTTGCGTGTTTGGCCTACTTGTGGCGTGCGATCGGTCATAGAAGGAAATAACAGAAGGTCAACTAAGTAGTAGACTTTTAAGGCGTACCTTTTTTTTTATGTGAATGAATGACGTGACGAGCTGGTCGTTCACCTGATGTTAAGCAATACGGCCGCCCATAACAGTTGCAGTGTCACTCGGAACATTAAAATAATAAAGTTTAGCGTGACACTGCACTGCGCACGTCATCCTGGAGACATCACACAGTCTAGTAATCAGATTACTACGCTGTGTAATCAGGTCATAAAGTCTCATTTGCCCAGTAATTTCACTAGCTACAATGCCCTTCAAACCGGAACACAGTAGTGGTTGCACACTACTGTTTGGCGGCAGAATAACTGGCAAAGCGGTGGTACCTACCTAGACGAATTTGCAGAAAAGTCCTACTACCTATACCTATTGATAGAATAAGAAGGAAATAATAGAAAGCCAACTTAGTAGTAGGCTTTTAATGCGTGTAGGTAGGTACCTATTGATAGAATAGGAAGGAAATAATAGAAAGTCAACTCCGTAGTAGACTTTTAAAGCGCTTATCTATTGATAGAATAGATAGATAGATAAAACTCTTTATTGAAATGCCACATTTACTTACTTTACTTAGCATTTAATTTAAGGAAGGAAATAATAGAAAGCCAATTCGGGTAGTAGACTTTTAATGAGTAGGTAAACGTTGAGTATGCTACTAGCGCTAAGGATAGAATTGTATAGCGCTGTTCAAGGTGAATTGTACACTATTGCGTTGTAACAAGAGTCTCTATTAATTTAAGTGACTTCGCTGAGTCAAACTTCTGTACATGTACTTCTGATCTATGGCGTCAATTCCGAGATACCTATGCAAGGTTTTTTTGTCCTATTTTTATTCATTTCACACGTCTACTGAAAGTGATTTTATTTTAATCGTCTGATACTTACATAAAATTCGTATGTAGAACTTTGTATCTACTCGATGACCTACCATATAAGTACTCTAACACTGGAATTCATAGTCAAGATGGGGGCTCCTCTAGGAAATGATTCAGCCGATGTGAGGAGAATTCTAGCTATATGCATTTCATAAACAAAAGTAGCCCACAATCTGGCATTCTCATAGGCTGGATGCTGATTGTCCGAATTTTGTATATATTATAAAACTTTTATTATAATGTGAATTATATCGTGTTTTTTTTAAATATGAATCGGTGCCGTTTCTTCAACATTTACCAGTTAAAATATATTAATCACAAAATACACAAAAGAAAAATAGCATGTAACTTTTTAATTTTGAGTGACGGGTGACGGTTTAGCGCGGCATATGATAGTTCAAAAGTCACGTCAAAATTACACTCTGAATCTCTGACTCTGAATTTCATCAACATACTTAGAACCATGGAGGTCTATGGAGAGAGCCAAAATCTGCCAATGCGGCGTTGCCGCTCCGCATCCTTCGTGTAAACATACTGTCTTGTATCTCTGTCTAATACACGAATCGTCGCATAGAGTATGCGAGAAAGCGAATGTCGGTACGGCAACGTCGCCTTACCGACACCGCGTGTCATGTTCAGACAGTTTGGTGTGTCATGAAATTAAATGCGAGAGCATAAAACGTGAAAATTTAGTGATTATATTGTTATTAGGGCTAAATATTGTATCAATAGTGAAATTGTGTCGTGTTGTGCTGTGTTTTGTGCATCAAGAGTAACCCGAGGAGTCGAAGGAAAACCAGAATCATCATTTTATACGTTAAAGTTTACTGGCTATTTTTATGTTAAACATCGAAGTTTCGAAGTAAATATGCATTTCATATTAAGAATATACGTTTTTTCCACCGTATAATTACCATGCGATTGCAATTACTAAAAGATTTAATGCTTTAATTGATATTTTTGGGATGGGCGATTTTACGCCTCTCGAATAGTGATGTACCTACACTGTCCATTACATTTTGTCGATATTCGTAAATCTTCATACATTTGCACAAAATTACTTTGGTTTTAGGGAGATTAAAAAGTAGAAAATCTCTTTCCTTAAAAGTGGCTGAATGGATTTAGATCAAAGTGCAAACAGAATGAAAAAGTAGGTGTAAATCTGGCAATTTAAAAATAGGCACCTAACCTACTTTTATAAAATACAATAGGTAGGCCAGTGTCGTCTGGCTTCAATATGAGTTATGAAATTAATAATAAACTAGCTGACCCGCCCCGGTTTCGCACGGGTTTAAGTTTTATGCCTTACCCTGTTTATGGGTAAGAGAAAAGCAAAAGTGAAAAATATAGGGGAAAAGGATGAATAGATGGGACGGCGAAGGGAGACAGGCGCACCCGTCCCATCCATTCATCCTTTTCCCCTATATTTTTCCCTAAAATAAATATAGGGGCTTCAATACAACAAACGTGATTTTTTGCTCGTTTTTACAAATTTAACCATCATTTTAATGAATAGAATAAGAAAACGCGAATGTAAAATAAAAACTAACTATTATGGAACAATGTTATTTGAACAGCCTGAAGACGTCCACTGCTGATCATAGGCCTCCCCCAGGGAGCGCCACTTAGAGCGGCTGCTCGCCTCCTGCATCCATCGGCTCCCCGCGGCTTTCACCAGGTCGTCGGTCCACCTAGTGGGGGGCCGGCCTACGCTGCGTCTTTCAGTTCGTGGTCGCCACTCGAAAACCTTTCTTCCCATCGGTTGTCAGCTCTACGAGCGATGTGGCCTGCCCATTGCCATTTCAACTTGTTAATCCTAAGAGCCACATCGGTCACTTTAGTTCTTCTGCGGATCTCCTCATTTCGGATCTTATCTCGCAGGGAAACACCGAGCATTGCTCTCTCCATAGCTCGTTGCGCGACTTTGAGCTTAGTAATGAGGCCAACAGTTAGAGACCACGTCTCAGTTCCATAAGTCATCACTGGCAACACACATATAAAAATGTTACTTACAAACGTTATTTCATATAATGTTTCAATATACTTTTACTAGGGTCATCATCATCATCATTATCATCATTAACAGCCCGAAGACGTCAACTGCTGAACATAGGCCTTCCCCATAGAGTGCCACCTTGAGCGGCCACTCGCCTCCTGCATCAATCAGCTCCCCGTAGTTTTCACCAGATCGTCGGTCCACCAAGTGGGGGCCGGCCTAAGCTGCGTCTTCTGGTTCTACGAATATCTAATTTTCTTTATTGTATTAAAACTAAAAAGTATCGAAATTCTGCAGCATTGTTTGGTTAGGTTTATTATATATCGATATATTGTGTAATAGGGGTCACTTCCCTACTCACGCATACTAATGCATATTTAAATACTCACACCAACAGAAAATGGACAGGCATTTTGTGAATGTCCGCCGTCCATATAATACTATGTTGATGCTTAGAACTGAATTTTCATAGACTACTTGATTGAAATCGTAGAGTATGTAAGGGGTTTCTCCAGCGATTGTTTATGAAACTGAAAGAAGAATGATTCTACTTTTAACATCTAGATGAAAGTTGAATGATAGGTTTTGGGGGTTTGTTCACTATGAATACCATAGTAAATGGCGCTGGCGAATTCATTCCTGCAATAAGGATATCTTGGTAGGGAACCTAGTGGATGTGCCAGGCGCTTAAAGCAGTTTAGTTCTGATACCACGGGTGATAGCGTGGGTCATAGAAATCGTCTTTTCTTTGATAAAGCGTAGTTTGACCAATGAGAACGCATTAAAGGTTTATGACGAGATCGTTCATTGGCCGCTTTCTTAATAGAAAAGTTGTGTCGATTGCTACAGCTTATGCTACCCGTATAACTTGTCTTTACGAAGATGAGTGGAAGGCGCCTAGCCATTTATGTATCCCCTTCCCTCACACATTTTCCTTTCATCAAAATGTTCGTGTAAACACGTTTCTGTTTATTTTTTTACGGCGGTTTAGTTAGGAAATCTAATCCGTGAAATGACGTACGGTGAAAGCCTAGGCGCCTTCATTTCCTAAAACTTACGAGCGGAAACTGTATAGATCTTTTGATATGATAGTAAGCACCAATACCTACCTTCTACAGGTACCTATTTGCATTTGATAGTAGGTAATAGATTTATGAAGATTTTTTTAAATATATAATAAATACTAAATATATAATAGACTACTGCTGAACATAGGCCTCTCTCAAAGGATGTCACTTTGAACGGCTACTTGCTTGTTGTGTTGCTTTTGTTTATTTTTTCTTGGTTTAGGTCTATGCTTCCACTATCTATCCTGATGGGAAGTGACGATGTGGTTTGGTGTTTGGCTGCAGTTGGTGTAGTGGTAGGTTACGAGCTGACTTACTCCACACCACAGAGGCTGTCAAAATACCTACCTAACGAGTGTATACTCTTAAGTAGTTTTTCTATTATCTGTTCTATCACATAAATATCATCATCATCATCATCAGCCCGTAAATGTCCACTGCTGAACATAGGCCTCCCTCAGAGAACGCCACTTTGAGCGGCTGCTCACCTCCTGCATCCATCGGCTCCCCACGGTTTTCACCAGGTTGTTGGTCCACATAGTGGGGGATCTGCCTACGCTGCGCCTTCCATCTATTCTACACAACAATATCATCATCATCATCAGCCCGTAGATGTCCACTGCTGAACATAGGCCTCTCCCAGAAAGCGCCAATTTGAGCCGCTGCGCACCTCCTGCATCCATCGGCTCCCCACGGTTTTCACCAGGTCGTCGGTCCACCAAGTGGGGGATCTGCCTACGCTGCGCCTTCCGGTTCGTGGTCGCCACTCGAGAACCTTTCTTCCCCATCGGTTGTCAGTTCTGCGAGCGAAGTGGCCTGCCCATTGCCATTTCAACTTGCTAACTTTAAGGGCTATTTCGGCCACTTTAGCCCTACTGCGGATTTCCTCGTTCCGCGTTCATTTATATAATGATTGTAATTTGTATTAATATGTACGTGTATAGATATTGTACGACACGAAATACAAGGTCCAAATCAGATCAGTTCTGGTTAATTTCACGTTGCTGATGTATTGTGCTAACGATGCCTGTACCTTGTCGAACAGGAGATGATGCCTTTGTTTGATCAAGTTGATTGTGCCTAATAGAATTTGACTTGTAAAGGTGCTATGAATTGCCTATTTGTAATGAAACTCTTTGACTTTGACTTAGAAGACTGTATAGAGGAAATCCACGGTTTCAGCCTCTAACTAGTTTTCCACAATCTAAAGTAAAAAATAACGCTTAACCTGCTGAAATGCCTTTTACCGACAGTTAAAAGGCGGCGTCCATGCTTTTATGTTTTTGAGGGGCTTTGTCTAAAGCTCATAATTTGTTGTCAAACTGGGCATTTGAAACTTGAAACGGTGTTTTTTTTTGGGGGTTTAAAGAAAAGAAAGAAAGAAAGAAAGAAAATACATTTATTCGTGACAGTAACACACACAACATTACACTACATAAATGACATTACAAAACAATATACACACAAACAGAAGCAGTGCCAAGCAGTGCAATGCTGCGTGGTGTCACGAATGGGCCCCGACTCAGCATAAAATTAAGGTCCTAAAGGTTACTGATTTTCAGTCGGACCCCATTTGTGGCCCCACGAACGCCAGAACAAACTTAAGTAAATTATGTTAAATAGGCATTTCAAATCAATAAAATTACTTACTGATGATATTTTTAAAAGAGCAGTCTGGCTATTTAATCCGCAAAACTGTTGTTACCGTTGAATATTTGGAGTAATCGTTGACGAAAGTAATTTTTTTGGGTCATTCTACGGTTATGTTTTGGAAAAACTTTATTGATTTTGTGATCAAGCGTAAATTAACAATTTAACCCTCCACCAATATTACCCTTGTTTTGCCATCATCTCTAGGACGCGATAGAACGCAATATCATTCGGCACAGATTGCGATCCGTCCCGGTTCATCCCTCAAAGCCTCCGTTAACTAGTTCCCGGATTGTTTATCGAACCTTCCAAATTAAATGTGGAATCAGGACAACGGTAGGTACACAGAATATTGTATACACAGGTCAAAATCATATTTGGTTGGCACTAAAGTAGGTTTTAGGACTTTTCTGCAAAGTTCCTCTAGGTACCTAACTGCTGTGCCAGTTATTCTGGCGTCAAGCCCTACTGCTTGTTGGCGGAATAACTACTACTTACTAAAAGTTATATTATACAATTTATTTATATTTAATATCAAAACAAAAATAAACCTATATAACACAAAATAAAAAACTACCTACTAACTACTACTATTATATATTATATCTACTTAAAAATAAAAATAACTGTCTAAAGAATACTTGAACTATCTATAGACTGTAAAAGGTCTATAGATAGTTATTATACTAAATTATATTAAATTATATTATACTAAATTATACTAAATATTATTATATTATTATACTAAAAGTAACTAAAAACTGAAAACTAAATGTAGTAGGTACGTAACTATGTATAAAATGTAGGTAATGAACAATACGACTTAGTTTCCAGCGTGAGCGACACGGAGGTTCGTTTGTAGCGTTTGTACCCTCATTTTTAGTTATTTTTGTCTTAAAAAAGAAATGAGTTGATTCTTTAAGTTGACATTACTTACGAGGAAAAATATTTAGATTATTTATGTATTAGAGGCATGGAGCTATTAAAAAAAGAAGGGGAGAATCCCGTCTGATCCGAAACTGAAGCACCCTAAGGAAGCCGGAATGCTTCGTACGTATGACCGGAACACGCACACACTCACATCATACGCCGCCGGTCGCCCTACTTTCACCTGACACACATAATTATGTAATAATATGTTCGCCATTTTGGGCTTCAGTTCGATGTCAATCAAAACTCAATCCTTCTTTTTTTATTTCATCCATGGATTGTATTCGAGGATTCATTTTTTATTGTGTAGGTAGATATTATTTAATTTTTTTACGGATTTTCACAAATACAAGCTTCCTTTTATATCGCACTTTATTTTGTTATCTTTTCTTCTACGAAAACACCGCGTCGGCAACAGTACGTATGAAAAACGTTTTTCTAATTTAAGTACTCTATTTAGGGATAATAACTGACTGGAACACTTTTTGGAACCTACCTACTAAGTTTTATTGACGCTATTAAACAAAAACTATATAGGTATAATGATACTTATAGATTATAGATACCTACCTACTTAGGTAACTAGTTAAGGCAAACTTCGATCGAGTACCAACAAAACAACGGAAAAAAATGATATGGGCGAAAATCACCTATCGCGTTTAATGAAATACACCTACTTATAAATATAAGTGTTAGCGACGCGTTTATTTAATATTTGTATTTTGTTTACTTTTAAATTTATTGATAAAAGCAAAGAATGCGATCGCGGGCTTTGTATGTGAAGTAGCTAACGAATCAGGGACAGGGGTAGAAGCAAGGGGCGCGGGAGGGGTAGGTAGGCTCTCGCAAACTTCACCTCGCTAGTTATCCGCCAACTACATACGCGCACCACACGTCGCTCGCTCGCAAAACCTTGATTTGTTCCAAAATACCTATCTTCTCCTTTATTTTCACCCCATCCCCTACAATAAGTATAGTATTTTTTCGCTTCACTGATTATTCCATAATTATTATGAACATCAAAGAGCGTGCCATTTAAATTGATCATTAGTGAGTATACACACCCCTTGTCATTTTCGAAACTCTCTAACATCAAAGTTTATTGAACTCTGCAACATCCCACCAAAACACGATAAACTGGGAAAAAATCACGTGAAAATAGAATAATCGCGCCGAAATTGTGATCGAATAGCAATTCAATAACGTTCATAATAAACGCGTTTCACCTGGCGATATGCGATGATATGGCAAGTGCCTGCAAATCCGGCTAAATGAAGTGATTTACTATGCCATAAATTAAACATTTTTAAAATGAGTTTTAAGACTTCTATTGAATTTATAAGGTTTATACCTATTGGTGTCGATTCGGTGATTTTAGAGAACTCTAATTTTAGCCTACTTTAAAATTTTAGTTTAGGTGCGAGATGTCACAAAAGCCATTTGGTATTTACGTCGAACTTAATTTAGAATTGCTTAGTCGTGCACCTAAATGAAGTAACGCCACTCGTGCCTCTAGTGTCGAGTAGCTGTAACTAGGTGATAAAAAATCTACAAAAATGTACAGATAACGCAATTATTTACATATTTAAAGAACGTTATTTATTTATCGTAGGTACTTACTAGGTACCTATCTAAGGATGTAAAAATTGACCAATAAATATGCCATATACATTTTGCTGCATTGAGTTTTAGTAAAGGCGTAAAGAGCTAGCCCTGCCGCCCGTTAGGTGGATCGATTATATGGGGAAAACCACGGGAGCCGATGCCGATGGATGCAGCACGCGAGCAGCCGTTCAAAGTGGCGCTCTATGGGGGAGGCATTTGCTCAGCAGTGGATGTCTTTAGGCTGTTGATGATGATGATGATGATGATTATGGTGGTGGTAATGATGGTGATGATGATGATGATGATGAGTATTTTCTGGTGATGCTTTGAAGAAACCTGGACTAGTAACACTAGCCGCTACCTGCAACGGCTGTGCAATATTTTAGTTGTGCATTCTTATCACAAAACAACCATTTTATCAGAGAAATTACTGGATTCATAATAATCTAATTTTAATCGCCATATTTTAGGTGCCGTCTATTTTGACATTTTACGTTTAAAATTTTAGGCAGAAACTTCTCTAAAATGTGTTTGCCGAATAGCTTAAACATGCTTGTAAACTAAGTTGAGTAATTTAGACGTGTCGTCTCTAAATTTTAGTTAGAGGTGTCATGTCCGAATAGCAAAGTGATGTTTGACAGCACTAAATTAAAATTAGAGAAAATTTAGGTTAGTCGGTGTACCACCGAATCGGCACCATTGTATCTCACTTGCTGTAATTTCTGAATAAATTTTTATTATTATTATTTTCTTATCCATTTCCATTCTCGGGTCTAGCCCGGACATTTGAGAGGCATTGGTGGGGCCGAAGCTAACACCAAGAGGCCTTTTTGGATACAAAGATAACTATAACACGGTCACACTATCCCTGGACCTGACGTCGATGGTTTGCATTTCAGCGAGGACCAGAGACAATGTGACCGTGTTTTACATATTTCTTTCTTACATGTTGGCATATTGATATAACTATTTTGTATAATATTAAGGTAAAAATATCTGGGCTATTATGGTGAACTTTTGGATGGATGGTGACATTGGGTTATGGAATGAGAGAACGGCACCTGCCAATTTTGTCTCATATCAAAATGTTTGAGGCAGGTGATGACTTGCCACCCACTAAATGGGCCTCCTGTAGTGGCTACCGCATATTGGTGCTGAGGAAGCAACATTGGTGTGGGTGGCTTAGGGTGTCGAGAGGTGTGCTGCACTTTCACTGAACGCTACTCGCGGCGTTATGCCCTTTAACACTTCCACCCTGGAGCTTAGGTTCTTAGCTCTTGCGACTTCCACCCTTGGACAGCCAGTTAAGGCAAGCCAGAGGTTAGGGGTCTCACTTAGCCCCTTGGAATCAGGGTACGCGGTGTCGCCACTCACCGACGGCTCGCCACAAAGCCGCCCCTGCGTTTTTATTATTATTATTATTATTATTAAAATGTTGTTTTTTGGAGTTTTGGCGGGAACGCGGAAAAGTTCACGTCGTTGCATCGTATTATTTTTCAAAACTTTTGCTTTTTCCAGTGTTAATGTTTAAAATTGGTGGCGTTTTACGCATTAAGTGCTGAATTACGAGCATGAGTGAGGGCAAGTGATATATTGTGGTGAAACGTGATTTTTCGTGTTGCTTCCAAAACTCCATAGAAGATTCTAGTAAAGTTGCCACCACTTTGCTGGAGCATGACTTAGACTGGACTATGACTATGACTAGGACATGACTTTGCGTGAAATATTTATTATATATTTATTATATAAATATTATACACGATGAAAATATAATACTGGCTAAATACACTATATGTGGAGCCAAAATATAAGAAAAAAAAATGTTGTTTTGATGTTACTTCGTTTTAAAGTTATGTTTGGCTACGCGCGGTTATCAATATCTTGTAAGTATAGGGTACACCTTAAGTTCATAGTAATTTATTTATTCTCTAATCTGTGAGTACAACCCTTGGAGTAAGTACTAAAGCATCGTCGAGACGATCAATCGCGATTGACCAGACCGTTACGTGATTGTTTTGATGCAAAAATTGCTCGTTTACGTTGGTAATTGAAGAGATTGTTAATCGAATTGAATTGAATTTTAATTAGTGGCTTCTGCGGTGAAGTACTACGGCATTGATCATGAAAAATTACATTGCCAGCGATGGAAGCGCGTATATTGACGGTTGATTGACGGTTAATGATAGCGAATGACAATCGTTTTCTTTAGTCTTCATCGCACTCTCAATGAGCAACACAAACTGTGAACACGACTTTCCGAATGATGGTCCAACAAACGACTGAAGCATGCGCGAAAGCGCCTTCAATCGTCTTCAATCAAAGCTTCATTCAAAACGATCAATCAGTAAACGTGACGTACCTAACGGTTATCAATCGCGATTGATCATCTCGAAGATGCTATTTCACTTTCACAACACAATTTAACACTTGTGACAAACAAATTGAGAGTATAAACTGTTTACCTAAGTAACTAATTTTATTTATTCATCTTTCATACCTATTTATTGCATAGGTAAGTTACAAAGTCGCCAGTTCAGTTCAAAAGGTACTCTGGTGGTTCAGTTACTATGTAAGAATATTTTACGAGCCAGTAAAAGCCTATAATGGATCTTTAATGTAACTTTTATAGATTTGCTTTGAAACAAAGTATTTTTTGTTGTCGTTGCAACTAAGTTGAAATCACAATAGAAGCAATCTGGAGGACAATCAGTATCATCATCATTAATTTCAAGGGTACAGCGCAATAGTCATTGAATGGTAGAACTTGATCTCATTTTTTTTCTGGGCGAGGTAAACGCAACTTAACTTCTTACATTAGTCTTAAAAATTTTAGCATCCAGCGGGATTTGAACTCTCGCCCTCCAACTCACCGGATTAGAACCACTGAGCTATGGTTACCTGACCGCTAGCTATAAAATCTTAAGTTTATGTGTTTACCGACTAAGCCGCTGTCGTAGGTTATGTACTTACTCTAAAATAAAAAGATTAAGGAAGAAAAATATTTTTTTTATTGAGGATGAATGACGTGACGGTCTAGTAGTTGACCTGATGTTAGCGTATGGTTGCCTATAAGATACCAGTTCAATACTCCCAGATTATATTTGTCAGGAAACAAACAGTGACGCTGGTAAGGTGTTCTATTCCTTTGCCGTCCGCACAATAAATGTTAACGTAGCTACAACCTACCTACGGAAGCCGTCCCATACTTTTAAAAAACCCCTGACCTATGTTTTATTCAAAGCGGTGGATTATCGTATTCAATGCTTTTACACCATCGAATTGTAGATTTGCATATCGAATGAGAGCATTCATAGATATTCGATACTGCGATAAACGGTACGCTCGATGCATTCGAAGTTTTGTATCGATTTCTGCCGGTAACTCGGGTAAAGGTGGAGGTTTGTCTAATACAAGTACCTACCCTGCGATTTTAGTAGTTTTCCCGTGGGAAACTTTTTGTTTTCCGTAAAAAAGAGAAAAATATACTTGTGTTGATCTTGATAGTTGAATTTCAGCCGTAGCGACGGGAAGGAAACACAGACGAACAGAAAAAGTTCATTTTCATTAAACATTGATAACAGATGTGATGCGTGTAATTATACCTAGATATTTGTTTACGACCTCAGTAGAGTCTCCCGACAGGTTGGTCTTAAGATAAACATGGACAAGACGAAAATCATGTCAAATGCCCATGTTCCACCTAAACCGGTAATTGTTGGGAACGACACTCTCGAAGTTGTCGACAAATACGTCTATCTGTGGCAGACTGTCCAGTTGGGTAGGTCCAACTTCGACAAAGAGGTCGCCCGAAGAATCCAACTCGGCTGGGCAGCGTTCGGGAAGCTTCGACCTATCTTTTGGTCCAAAATACCACAAAGCCTGAAAACAAAAGTTTTCAATCAATGTGTGTTGCCAGTGATGACTTATGGAACTGAAACGTGGTCTCTAACTGTTGGCCTCTTTACTAAGCTCAGAGTCGCACAACGGGCTATGGAGAGAGCAATGCTCGGTGTTTCCCTGCGAGATAAGATCCGTAATGAGGAGATCCGCAGGAGAACTAAAGTGACCGATGTAGCTCTTAGGATTAGCAAGTTGAAATGGCAATGGGCAGGCCACATCGCTCGTAGAACTGACAGCCGATGGGGAAGAAAGGTTCTCGAGTGGCGACCACGAACTGGAAGACGCAGCGTAGGCCTGCCCCCCACTAGGTGGGCCGACGACCTGGTGAAAGCCGCGGGGAGCCGATGGATGCAGGAGGCGAGCAGCCGCTCTAAGTGGCGCTCCCGGGGGGAGGCCTATGTTCAGCAGTGGACGTCTTCAGGCTGTTAATAATGATGATGATGATGATTTGTTTACAAAAAATAATCGAGTGTTTGCAAAACAGAATTTTTCATCACAACCCATGTTTGCCACCGCCCAACTTTCTTTGTGCCAGCACTTTGTTCCGTGCCTGCACTTTTAATTCACTTATTGCAAACGCTTTGTTGAAACGAAACGCTTGAAACACTTTGTAAATTGCTTTGTTTGATGAAAACGTAGTGTTAAAGAACTTAGGTAGTATGACGTGCCAATGAAAATTAGGACGTAAAAATGTGAGGCTTTTAGGGGTCGTAAGGGGGCCTATGTTTAGCAGTGGATTGCAATGAATTACGTGACGATCTAGTCACCTGTAGACCTAGAACGAATAAGCGCGCGCGTAAGTGTAACGTTAACGTAACACCCCCCCCCCCCCCCCCTATTACGATTGCGCTCAACCGCTGTCAAAGTTAATACAATTTTGACAGCAGTTAAGCGGCAGATGCGCGTCAGCAGCGCTTCTAGCTCAATCGTAATAGGGGGGCAGATCAACTGCCATACAATTCCCTTACGTTAACGTTACACTTACGCGCGCGTAAATATTCGTGCTAGGCCTACAGATGTTAAGTGACACGGCCGCATAACATAAGATGTACTGTTTATCCAAAAAAAAAATAATATTTTTTTGAATCGGTACATCTAAATTTATTTGGATAGGCTAGTTAAAGAAACTCAATTATCCTTTTCAGGATACAAAACAAATTCCAGCCCGATTGTTGGGGCAACTAACTATAATCTCGTTAGCCAATCACCACGCATCAATACTCCGCGACAAAACACGAAATTGACGACTTCTCCATTTCCATAATTAATGGATATTTTAAGATCTTTTTACCGAGCAATGGGATTGGGAATGTAGCTAATTGGTGTCAATAAATAACTAAAAATACTTATAATAAATAAATAATAAATAAATAAATATGTGTGGATATTTCACACAGCGCCATCTAGCCCCAAACTAAGCATAGCTTGTACTATGGGAACCAGATAACTGATATAATACTTAGATACTTTTTGTTTGTAAATACATACATAGAATACATTATAACACCCAGACACAGAACAAACATCTATGTTCATCACACAAATGTTTGTCTCACATCTACACGAATCTAACCCACAGCCCTCAGTTCAGAAGGCAGGGCTACTACCAACTGAGCTATCGGGCCCGTCAAAGTACCTAATGTTTAATGAAAGCCCGTACCTACCTCATTTTTAACTGCACAAAGACTTCCACTGCTGAACATAGGCATCCCCCAGGGACCGCCACTTTGAGCGGCTGCTCGCCTCCTGCATCCATCATCTCCCCGCGGCTTTCACCAGATCGTTGGTCCACCTAGTGCGAGGCCTACGCTGCGTCTTCCGGTTCCTACTTATTTATCACAAATTATGTTAGTTCCACGAACGCTCTATATTATAATTATAATTTTATAGGTTACAGCATTGTTCAAAAACAATCTATGTTTTAGACGAAATTGTGTTTTCAAAACATCCTAAAACAACGGGGTGACAGAACAAAACATTTTAATAATCATGCAAACAAAAGGATCAAATTCTCTACAACAGAGAGAGTTATCCAAAATTTGATGACAGTACAAAACATTAGCGGTAATTAAACTTTAGTGCAAAAGCCCTTGCAATAAATATATAAACGCCCATCGATCCTGGACCCTAACAAGGATTCCCTGTATCTAGGAACCAATAAACTACAAGGGCCATGATCCAGAACAAGTAATTAC
The DNA here is from genome assembly GCA_963580505.1 of Ennomos erosarius. Lineage (NCBI taxonomy): Eukaryota > Metazoa > Arthropoda > Insecta > Lepidoptera > Geometridae > Ennomos > Ennomos erosarius. Next base: position 4,612,672 of record OY757000.1, read on the forward strand.
ATTTTTTCCTGTGCACAAATAACTTGTCCTGTCGCGGGAATCGGACCCACTGCCTCCAGGTTATGAGCCATACGACAAAAGGGGTTAAATTAAACTAGTACTTAGATACCTACCAAAAGCTTACACGACGTTTATTTTGCTTATGTACTCGGTTTAGTGAACACTACTTAATATGAAACATATCGCCGTAATATGTACCTAGTTTGGTAACTGCGTATCCATTTACACTGTGTCAAAACGGAGCTAATAAAGCACTTGATAGCAGAATGTTATTGACAACGGGGAGGATATGACGTCCCAGTCCCAAGCCCAAGTTTAAACGCTTTGGGAATTCATCAAAGACCTCAGCCTCTTGTATAGGGAAAGTTTAATTGCTTGTGAAATATGGATATCTTGTTAAGGCATTTTTGACGAGTAACTTTCTAAGTAGGTACTTTAAACCTCCACAAAGCCTCAAGTAGGAGCATGTTTAGTCGGTAGCATTTATTGTATTTTGATTTAACCTATATACCTATTTGTAACATTTTTCAACCTGATGATGATGATGATTATAAACTAACTATATACCATTTATTTATTTATTTATTCATCAACAGAATTGTAGCATCATTGCAGAAATTCCAACATAGACTTAACTAGTCTAATATAATAAATAAGTGATGACAAATTACCTTGAAAAGCTGAGAGTTGTGGTTGTGTGTGAGTCGCTAAAATGACTACCTAGCGATGGAAATTAATGCGATTTTGCGTAAATTTCATAAACATGCTAATTCACGAGTCTTAGCATGCTAATTGCTATTGCTATGCTATTTGTTAAAGTGAAATGAAATGGAAATGAAAATTAAATGAAAATTAAAATGAAAAATGAAAAGAAAAATTATATGAAAAATGAAATGAAAATGAAATGAAACTTTATTATAAAATTAAAAATTAAATTCAAAATGAACTAAATTAATTGAAATTAAATTTCATATTTCACAGAGTTTCGCAACTACATTTCATTTGCGAAATGCTAATTGAGTTTTCACATGCTAAAAATGAATGTGAATGCTAATTAATCCATCACTACGACCACCTTCTTGCCGTACCTACAATTGTACAATATGTGTAATATTTATTACATATATGATTGTACTAAGATGTGGAATGAGCTTCCCACCCCCTTCAGCCGTGTACAGACGGAGAAAAATCGTATAGGTATTTCAAAGTCCATTAGTAAACTATGGAATAGGTGCGTTAGGCGGGTCCGTATTTGTGCCATGATAGCCACTCAGGGGCGGCGCGGCGGGCGTAGGTAGGTCCCAAAGCGATCCAAAGTAAATTAGAATTTACTAACCTAAAATAGCGTGGGATGGTTTTGCATATTTACGGTTTATACGAAAAAACTAAGCAGTGTTTTAAAATTTCAAAACTAGTTTTGGTAAGTAGCATTACTTGGCTTTCTAAACAAATGCATTTTTACATGTGTTGTAGTATAAAAAACACACACAATAACAATACACATAATAATTGACGCTCCGCCGTACCTAAAGGAAATAGCTCTGACGCCGGTGCGCGCCGGCTCGGTGCGAGTTGCAATTTAAAAAGAGGCATTTTTTTTCCTCCTGAACCATAGAGATTTTTACTTTATTCGATAGTGATGTTCAACTAGTTTCGATTTTAGTCGATTTATAACGAGTGACACCTCTAAAAATTGAATAGTCGATAATTTGACATCCCTAGTATTGCAATCAGCTGTGAGCCACTATTGTGGTCTCTATGCACTTTAGGTTTTTCGAAGCGGGCTACAAATGTGACAGAAGTACCTGAGCGGTTACACGATAGATAGGTACCGACTTTTTATATCGTAACTAGTTTCAATAAAAGAGTACCTACTTATACCATTTTCCTTGGAAGTAAATAATAGGCATGATGACTACTATTAAAAATGAACAAGTAAATATTACTTTCATAAAGAATATTAAAAATCAATGCAATAATTGAAAAAATAAGCAAAATCGGTAAATAAATCACGGAGTAATAAGCTTTTTAAGTTTCTACAGTAGGCATCTCCTGTCCCTTTCTCGCGAAACAGAGCGCCCCCACAGTTACAATGAAAAATCTACTCGTGACGTCACATGCCAAAGAGATTGTATGAAAAGCTACCACAGCATAGTAATGAGGTACTATAACGACATTGCTCTGACGTCACTGGCCGTTTGAGCTGTCTCTTTCTATTCCAGTTTTTAAAATGCTTGTAACTTGGTCATTTTTTGAGATATTTAATTTTTGTTTTTACAAATGTTTATCTTTTGAGGAATATAATTAATTTATCCAAAAAAAAATGTTAGTCATAATGCCTATTTTTTATTAGCTACCTAGACATACACACACACACATACCGTGTTAGTATATACGTTAAGCCATTAATGTTTCCATGGAACCATGACTTTACAAATTAAACTTCATCAAAATAAACTAATAACTAAAGCAATAAAGAGAGAAAATTAAAAATGTCTAATTTATACATCCTGTTCACGTTATTGGCGTTATTTCTATGTAAGATTATAAACATACCTAACTTCCTATTTACCTATAATCCTTGCCTATAATTAAGTTTTAAAGATGGTTAATCGACACACTCTTCCGCACATCGAATTTTTGCTACTGTGCAGCGTTTCGCGCCAACTTTACAGCCGCCATTAAGTTTGGGGCAGACTTCTACGGTGCAAGGCTCAAGGAGCCACTTCTAAACCCCTACACTTTTTGAAATTCAGGTGTTCTAGAATTTTTTAGTTTATCTATTCTGTTACTCCGCATTGAGCCTGCCCTACCCTTGTACGAAATAACTATCCAAGGCTCTACCTGTTAGTTTAGATTACGCCGACTTCGTTTGTCTCTTTGAACCTCTGAGAACAGAGTTCAAAGGCCGATTCGCTTTTCTATTCACTACTTAGTCTGCCGAACCTTCCAAGTGCTGCTGTCTAAACAAACGCACTGGACAGCTGATTATAATGTCGACAGCTACGACATTGGCGTGCAGTTTTCGCTCATCATCATCATCATCATAATTATAGTTTTGGTTGCAGATAAAAATTTTTTTTGTTAATTTAAGTATAATTTGATTCAAAATTTTCGACTGTTCCAATTTCTCCTATACCTATATCCCTTAATTTTCTGCATCATTCTTTTGGTAAATGATTGTGCTCCCACTTTATTAAATGTATTTTTATTCTTTTTTTGAAGAGTGGGAGGAAACTACGTCAAGGGCACCGTAAGGGTTATATACTGTAGACATCGTTCTCCCCTTTTAAAAATACTGCCTCAACGTGGGTGAAACCCGCTTATATAATAATTCACGGGTTGAAGTAAAAGTGCGGGTAGACAGGTTATAAAGATCAAACCTATCGCTTTAGGCCCCATGGGGGCGAAGGCGTGGGTGCCCAACGGGATAACATTTTAAATAATACCTTGTTATATTTAAATAATTAAATATACCTATCAAGCCAATTTACCATGTAATTTATTTGTTTCGAGTTGCCGTTATTTCGGTACTGTTGCAAGTTGCAAGCACCATGATCACGGACGAACTAAAGATCTTGCGGGTAGATGATAATAAGTTATGGGCAAACGTAGCGGTCTACCCTCCTTCGCACTCGTTTACTACGCGTCGCACCAGTACTATTGTCCCTATTCTCACTGTCCACTCAATCTCGACACACAACACTTACAATGTCTCAGTTTGTACTTGGAGCCGAAACATTTCGGTGTTTACACAACCGTACCACTGGATTCCAGATACTCGAAAGATTAAACCCATCTTCGCGGTTGAAATTTGTGAACTTTGTAATTTCAATCGCTGCCCAACATTACATTGATTACATGGTAAATATCCCGTTAATAAACAATATGTGAGTAATGTTATAGTGACCATGGAAGTTTAAAATCTTATATACCTATCACTATCCATGCACATACATTCAATTTTTTAACTAAGTACATTTAATAATTTCAGTTTAATTTATTAAGTAGGAATCAGTAGGTATCAATATTTTAGGTACCGGCGAAATGAGTTTAATGAACATAATAGGTACGTAATCTTTCAGCATCGCTGTGTGAACGCCGGATCAAAAATGGTCACAAGGCAGATGATAAAAGATATGCGGTAAATAATATCTTACACTATTACTCCGTGTTAACATTTCAAAACTAACGTTCACAAAACTAGCAACTTTTATCCCTGAAAATGGAGTTGCAAAAGGGTAATAGAACCTAAAACCGCGGGTTACCTGTCTTTACATTGTTGTTCTGAATTTGCTTCCAGGTCTACTTTTTGAAGGCTCATACCAATTCTGTCCAGTATCGTGAGTGGACGTGTGGTGGTGCCATCGTCACTAGATACTTCGTCGTCACGTCAGCAGCTTGTCTGGAAGACGTACAACTCTTGTACGTCATTGCAGGGTATGTAACCTACCTATAATGAGCAAGGGGGCAAGTTTCACTTATTGCCTACTAGCTCAAACCGGTTATACCCAAAATTGACCAGTTTTCACACACACTCTGGTTAGTCACAAAATTTACCAAATTTCATACTTGCTCCGGCACAAATTACTGAATATGTTGCTAGCTCCGGTACTCCGGTTACACACAAAATTTACCAGTTTTCACACTCGCACCAGTTACACCCAAAATTTACCAGTTTTCACACTCGCACCAATTCCACCCAAAATTTACCAGTTTTCACACTCGCACCAGTTACACCCAAAAATTTACCAGTTTTCACACTCGCACCAGTTCTACCCAAAATTTACCAGTTTTCACACTCGCACCAGTTCTACCCAAAATTTACTAGTTTTCACACTCGCACCAGTTCCACCCAAAATTTACCAGTTTTCATACCGTAAGTAGTATAATATTTTCAATTGCAGGTATAAAAAGTTTGTTTTGTCTGCAAACGTTAATGAAGACGAGTGTACAAAGAAAACTAAAAGGAGAGTGATATTCACTTGCGTCCCAAAAGGTTAGTCAAAGTCTCGAATATGAAACTGTAGATCTGGATCTGGATATTGAGCAACCAGCTGGCAATGTACCTATTAATTATTATGATCGAAGTATAGTTTGTCCATACAATGAGGTCCACAAGAGAAAGCATTGAACTTAGGTACTATTTTTTTCTGCATATAAATATTCTCCCCTCTTCCCCCCTACTAGGTGGACTGACGATCTGGTGAAAGCCGCGAGGAGCCGATGGATGCAGGAGGCGAACAGCCGCTCGCCCTCTGGAGGAGGCCTATGTTCAGCGTTGGAGTTTTCTTAGGTAGGCACGTACCTACTATTAAATCTTCTGTACCTTACTAGCGACCACGCTGTATCAATGCTCGTTAGCATGTGAACATAGATTTCTATTCCAGAATACAAACTTGACTATCACAAATCCGAAACATGGTCATACCTCGATATTGCAGTCGCGAAAGTGGAGTCCCCATTCGATTCTGAGACGGAATTATTCGAAAAATTGTGTTCCTATGCTCCGACAAGCATTCCAATCAACTTTGATGAACGTTACGAACAGCCTGGGGTTGACGCGATGGCTTTGGGATGGGGTCATCCGGCCAAATACATAAAAGTAAGTTAACCATGAAGGATGCAGGAGGCGAGCGGCCGCTCAAAGTGGCGCTTTCTGGGGGAGGCCTATGTTCAGCAGTGGACGTCTACGGTGTTGATGATGATGATGGTGGTGAAGTTAACTTTATGAACATGTGGAAATAGACGACTGATCATTACGATCCGATTCTAGCCTATTCGATTTTGGAGTAGTTACCTACGAACGAAAAGGACGGATAGATATCAAGGGCTTAGAGAGCTTGAGATATCTGGCCGCAGGTACTGTATGCCGGAAGACATCCACTGCTGAACATAGGCCTCATCCATAAAACGCCAATAGGCATGATGACTAAACTTTTTTTTTTGGATAAATTAATTATATTCCTCAAAAGAGAAACATTTGTGAAAACAAAATTAAATATCTCAAAAAATTACCAAGTTACAAGCATTTTAAAAACCGGAATAGAAAGAGATAGCTCAAACGGCCCGTGACGTCAGAGGAAGGTCGTTATAGTACCTCATTACTAAGCTGTGGTAGCTTCTTTGGCATGTGAAGTCCCGAGTAGATTTTTCATAGTAACTGCGGGGGCGCTCTTTTTCGCGAGAAAGGGACAGGAGATGCCTCCTGTAGAAACTTTAAAAGGTTATTACTCCGTAATTTATTTACCGATTTTGCTTATTTTTTCAGAATCAGAATAATTTATTGGATAATTGATACAATGATATTTGGCTAGGTCTAGTTGCACAATAAAGTAAGATCAATTTACCCACATCGGGCATTCAATAATATTGGAAACATAACAATATACAATTAAATGGAAATTATGAATAGCATGACTGAACCGAACACAAAATATTATAAAATTTTATTAACGCATGTTGATGCAAGAGTTACGTAGGTACATTAAATAATAGATTTTACACAATGTCACAATAGAATAAAATAAATGTCAAAAAAAAAGGAATGTTAATAAATGTCGAATAATAATAGTATTAATAATATTAATAACATTAATAGTGGGACCTGTAATATTAACAGCCGATTCTCAATTTATATTTTTAAGCAGTCATTACATTGAATTATATAAAATATATGATATTACATTTCAGATCAAAATTCACGACATGTCAGCAGACTTATCTCTATTCATGAATTCTTTAATGTCATAAAATACTTTTTTAATTAGCCTCTTCTTTAGTGTTGTCTTAAATTGATTAGTCTTTACAATGTCTGCAATACTATTTGGTAACGAGTTATAAATACGAATGCCACTGATATAGGTACTTTTGTCGAAAATCATTGATTTGACAAGAGGAAGGCAAAGATAATCTCGACCTCTTAAAGGGGCACTCCTCACTCGTGTTTCTGACGCCTTTTTAAACATGTGAATATTATTTCTTACAAATAGGCATAGTTCTAATATATATATTCCAGTCAATGTAAGATATTCCTTTTCTTTAAATAACAAGCGCAATGATTCATCGCAATTTTTACTATGTATTATTCTAATGCTTCTTTTTTGTAGGAGAAAGGTTTGTTGTACATTTACCGAATTCCCCCAGAAAATAACCCCATAGGTTAGCAGTGGGTAGATGTTGCCATAATAGGCACTTTTAGCAACATCCACTGATGATACGTCCACCAACACTGATAAGGCATAGCAATTGCTGGCGATTTTATTATTTATATGTTCTAAGTGAGACTTCCAATTTAAGTGTGTATCTAGAGAAACACCAAGAAAAGTCGTTTGCTTAACCTCATCAACATGCACACCATCAACATTTATATCGATATCTACAGATTTTGTCATATAGTTATGGAATTGCATTATTTTTGTTATTGAGATATTAGTTTCAAGATTTAGAGTGCTTAACCATTCCATGAGCATTTTAAGTGTACTAGAGATTGTGTTTGTATAATCGACAGTACTACAGTCAGTTTTAACAAATAATACGGTAGCATCGTCAGCATAGAGAACTGTCAAAAGTTTTATTAATGTTGGCAACTCGTTAATATAAATCAAAAACAACAGCGGGCCTAGGATGCTACCTTGAGGTACTCCCAATATAACTTTTTCCGTTTGCGATTGAATGTTCTCGACTGTTTTTGTGCTCTTATTGTAGTGACTTAAAACGGTGGTTTGTGTCCGGCCGTTTAAATATGAGCAGAAGAGTTTATGAGCTGATCCACGTATGCCGATCCAATCGAGCTGTTGCAGAAGTATTTTGGGCACTACACAGTCAAAGGCACGCGACATGTCAAGGAACAAAGCCGTGCATGCTTTTCTATCGTTACACGATTCCCATACCTTGTTTAGCATAGCGTAAATTGCCGTTGTTGTAGATCTACCCTTTCGGAATCCGAATTGATTGGAAGAAATGATTTTATTCTTGTCAATGAAACTCATCAATCTGTCATATAGTATACTTTCAAATATTTTAGAAAAAGCAGGCAATAGCGCTATAGGCCGGTAATTGTTAGGATTGTCTTTTGAACCCTTTTTATGCAATGGTTTAATTAATGCGACTTTTAAGAGATCTGGAAAACAGCCAAGTTCTAACATTAAGTTTATTACGTGAGCAAGGGGCTCTGCTACGTTACCTATAAACACTTTAATTATTTGCATTGTGATGCCATCATAACCACTACTTCTTTTATTTTTTAAACGTTTAACTATCCTTATAATTTCTGCCGTATCTGTCACAGCTAGAAATATGCTATTGCAAACAGATTTGTGATTAAATTTACGTTGAGTATTATTACTACACATCTTCGAAGCGTTTTGTGAAATAAATAGGTTATTCAAGTAGCTAGCAATATCTTCCTGCCTAGTTATTTTACGTTCACCATCTTGTATGCTCTGTATTGTCTGTTTTATTTCATTTGTCTGTGTAGTGTGTTTTCAATTATTGCATTCATTTTTAATCTTCTTTATGAAAGTAATATTTACTTGTTCATTTTTATTAGTAGTCATCATGCCTATTAAGACGCTTATTTTGATTTGTTATAATCACCACGCTTGGCAGGCGTCTAGGTCATCGCAGATTTTAAGTACCGAGAATATTCCTGATGCCCATTCCCTGGATATTCCCTTAGTTTCCTCTTACGGCACCCACGGGAATAGATGTGTTGGTACCTGCTATTCTTAGAGTTGATCCACACGGCACACGCTATTGCAAGCCTAATATACAGGGATATTGCTGGATTGGTTCAACGATATTGTCTCACTGTCTAACCTTAGTAAACCAATACACATTAACAAGTTATAAGTACCAAAGCGTATGGTACTCAAACGAACCATTTTATTTTTTTGTGCAGGCGATACATCAAAATAATTCAAACCTAGACTACTTAAACTACGCACCCACCCAAATACTTGATAAAGGAACCTGTTTAACGTACTTTTCGAGTAACAAGCCAATGGAAACGATCATAAATACATCCTTAATCTGCACTTTAGAAGCTGGAAACCTTAATGATAAAGGAGAGTTCATAACAACAAGTAAAAGCCTTGTGGAAGGATGTATTACTCTTGAACAGAAACGACTCGGCATGTCAGGTACTGTGGTAAGAACCTTATTCTTGTAAGTTTGTCGTAAGGTAGTCACTTTCCTTCTCTCACAAAACCGTTGATAATTATTGAGTTTGGGTTTATGATTTATATCTTCAGCTTTTCGCCTTCGTTCAAATACGAATAGGAACATAACATTTTGAGGTAAGTAAATGATCAGCCGGAAGACTTCAACTGCTGAACATAGGCTTCCTACAATAGAGGGGAGGGTTTGCCAAAATCACACCCTTCACCCTTGGCAGACGTCTTGGTGCTCGCACAGTAGATTATAATACAGACCGACAAGAATTCTCCTGCTTATTCCCTGGATACTCCCTTTTCCGGCCTTACGCCTCTACGTAACGTAATCTAGGTATACCTACTTATTATTCGTAATCAGCACGACAGTATAAAAGCGCACATATAAATCTGAGACTGCGGCTCCGAAAGCGAAGGCATGTGAATGTTTGATTACCACTCCATGCCTTCGCCCTTTTTGAGTGGGTTTCTGTCCTAGTCTTAGGCCAGGGTAGGTAAAATAGGTATGTTAAGTATCTACATAATAATAGTGAGCGTCTTTTTCCAAATACAGTGTGGCGTTGAAGGATATGGCAGTGATTTTGATGTAGAACCAAACAATGAATTTTATGATAAAACCAAGAGACAAAGCATAAACGAAAATAATACAGGATATAAAAAGTTACGTACAGATGACTATTATATGAAGAAAGCTGCAGAAACTCCAGGGATTTGTCAAGTTAGTAAACCAAACATTGACAAGTAACGGGTAAGACTTTTAGATAGATAGATAAACTCTTTATTGCACACACCAAATAATAAATTTTAACAAGGAATTCAAGATTTACAACAGTGTTACAATGGGCGGCCTTATCGCTAAAAGCGATCTCTTCCAGGCAAGCTTTGCATGGAGAGGATTTCTCTAATAGGTAAAAGGTAGTTTTAGCCAAAGACTCTGGACTTCTAACTTTCATTTCTCCTCATTACATCTTAATAGGCTTGTGTCCTGCAATTTTTTTATTGCATAAATCAATAATATTCCTCCACACCGTGATTTATTTACCGATTTTACTAATTCTTTTAATTATTGCATTCATCTTTGACCTACTTTATTAAAATAATATTATCTTGTTAATTTTTAATAGCCGCCACAAGCCTATTGCGACGACTTGCGTTGAATGGGTTGCAGTACCTACCCAGTTGAATGACCGGCTGGCTGTCTGGTAGAGCCGAAGGGCAGGCTGATTTAGTGGCGTACATTGAGAGAGGCCTTTGTACCTAGTTGGAGAAAGATCAGCTGATAATGATGATGACGACTTCAATGGTCATTCATCGTACCCCTCTATTTCAGAATGATCATGGTGGACCTCTAGTGACCTGGATAGGCACCCGTGAGGTCCTGATCGGCGTGGCTTCCTTGTACAATCTGGACACCGACTTCAACTGTATGGGTCCCTATCTCTTTACAAGCACGCAGTATTGCAGTGCATTTTTGAAGTGTATCGTTTCTATGGAGAACGATACAGATGTGTATGTATTTGGTTTTTTAATATCGCGTCATTATCTTATATCGCGTTTTAAGAGTAAACTCCAAAAAAGTGTTCGTGAACGCGCCGCTAGGGGCGCTTTTTTCTATACAAACTGCGCGTAAAACGCATACGTAGTAAACGCGTTTATTAAGTAGGTAGGTATGTAAAAACTACCTTGTAACTTGTAACTTTTAATCGTATCGTAAGCGTTTTATAAATTTGATGATTAGGTATAATTACAATTAATTTTTTATTGTTTAGTAGTGTAAGTAAGTACCTACCTACTTTAGGTTCCTAAACACCGCCTGCTTAGCTAAATTCTTTACTCGTCAGAGTGGTTTTTTCCTAAATGGTTGTGTGTCTGACCTTGCCATGTTCACAAACAATTTCAAGAGTACTAGACTACTCGGAAACATGATTTTTATCCATTGCATCGACCTGATATAGCCTGTCATACCTACTCTGCGTGTCTTCATGTTAGACAATGACCCTCCCGTGATTTTAAATAGCGGTCTATGCGTATTTTCTTGACATCTGAATCTACGCCCGTCCTATGATATCTAGGAATCTAGTCTTCAAAATCAATTTTATCAATGTTGTTTTTTAGGAAACGAAGATGTAACAACCCTGAGACGCAACCCTTTCAATTAATTCAACGACGGATATCCTGGCCGGACCACTCTGATCGGTAAATAATTTAACTTTTTGTAAGTAGGTACACCAATGTCACCAATACCATACTCTAACCTACTCTTACATCTGTAAGCCTAGCACGAATATTTACGCGCGCGTAAGTGTAACGTTAACGTAAGGCAGTTGTATAGCATTTTACCTGCCTTCCTATTGAGATTGCGTCTGCCGCTCAACTGCTGTCAAAGTTCATACAAATTTGACAGCAGTTGAGCGGCAGACGCGCATCAGCAGCGCTGCTAGCTCAATCGTAATAGGGAAGCATATCAAATGCCATACAACTGCTATACGTTAACGTTACACTTACGCGCGCGTAAATATTCGTGCTAGGCCTACAGGACTAGATTTTATTGAAGAGATTGGGATTTGGGAAAATATTAATGTTATCACCTAGGTACCACACCAATAGCCGGAAGACGTCTATTGCTGAGGTCTCCCCCATGAAACGCCACTTTGGACGATTATCATAGAGGGGGTTGCCTATAATGTGTGCTTTTGTAAACATAGAGATACCAGGATATTAGAAATACTGTAGAGGTGATCCTACATTTAGCAATATTAAGGACCAGTGTGGTCATAATTAGGTAACTTTTATTTATTTTTCATTTCACATGAGCTGACCCGCCCCGCCTTTGCACGGGTTTATTAGTTTTAAGTCTTAACTCTATTTATGGGTAAGAGAGAAGGGAAAGGAAAAAAAATATAGTCACCCTGTCGAAGGGAAGATAGAAGAGAAAGGTAAAAAAATAGAGGAAAAGGATGAATGGATGGGACGGCAATAGAAGGAAGGCAGGCGCCTCTATTTTTTTACCTTTCTCTTCTATCTTCCCTTCGCCAGGGTGACTTTTTTTATCTTTTTTTTCTAAATTATAATGGATAAACACATATAATTATAAAAGGCCTACAAAAAATCTTGATTAAACATTACGTCCTCATTGCTTGGGCAACCCGCACTTGGCCGATTTAGAAATAAAAAGTATACTAAATGTTATTCTGCATAATCAGCTATAACCATACCAAATATCAGCCAAATCCGTTCAGTAGTTCTAGCGCGATGAGTGTTCAAAGGGACAGACAGACAGACAGACAGACAGACAGACAGACAGACAGACATAAGATTAAAAAAAAATTGTTTATATTTTTATATCGACTTAGAAGTGTAGCACGTCAAAATTTTCAAAAAATATTCTATGTACATATACAATGTATGTATTGATTTCGTATTAATTCATAACCTATGTATTTCATTGCAGGTCAGTCACAGACGAAATCATTATAAAGCGACCTCAAGTACCTATGAGTGCGTTTAATTCTGGAAAGAGATGAACTCATTGCATATTACTTACTCATGTAAAATGTAAACATTAATACGAGTAGGTATACTAATTAAGGTTTATATTTATTAATAGAGCACATAGAGCACAACTTTGAGTGGCTGCTTGCCTCTTGCATCCAACGGCTCCCCAACGGCATTAGGCCCGTTTTAGAGATAAAGAACTACCCGTTTTTGAATTTTTTAATTTTAAGTTCGACCACCGTCACAATTTCATCGACTCTTAAAGCTCATAATAAAAATAAATCCTTTTAACAAAATCATGGATAGAATCAGAACAAAACTTTTTCTATTCCATCACGTCGAAAATATAGCGGAAGTGAGAAAAAATTAGAAATGTCTCTTTTCAGAACTTTCCTTTGATGGCACGTGGACTATTCATTAGAAGTACTATGATATTATATTATACTATACTATAATATGTAGAAACTTTATTGGTTTAAGTGTAAGAAAGATTAGTTAATTAAGCTAAATATTGTACTGTTTGTTTCTCTTAAACATTAATAAAATAAAAAATAAAAATAAAAAATATTTTATTCACCATATATTTTTTATCAGATGTAACTTCAAATCCATCTTTGATTCGGCGTTGAGGATATGAAGCTGAAATCATATGACAGATTTTTTATCAATATTATTATCATATAGAATTACAATTGATTAATTACATCCATATTATACCAAAATCGACAAGTAGGCTTACATCTTACATTGAAATATTGCCAGTAAGAAAATTAATTGATTTTTTATATTAGTTGGCATTTTACTATTGTACGCGGTGGATTAAATTGCCTTAAAATAAAATTGGCGTCACATTATATCGGAATTAAAAATCGCCTCTGATAATTGAATATGTTCTTAATAAACCAGATTATAATTGTTATTTTATGTCAAACTACTTATATTTATTTTTAGATTCGACTTTTTATTATTTTTATTTTTTGTTTTTAAAACTGATAGTTAATCGAACGAAATTTTATAACTATTTTAACTTGTTTATAATGACTACTGAAAGGCTTGTTTATTGTAATTTTACTACTACCTAATACTAATTTCACTACTTATTTACTACTTGTACGATTATCATTTTTACATAATCTGTGACTAATACTTAGTGAGTGTCTTTTATAGAAGTTTTCTCCGAACAACGAAGATGTATACAACCACCAAGAAACAATATTATTTCTTAGATTTTCGCGATTTGAACACATAGTTTTACGTTTCACACAGGACTTAACCGTGGTCACGAGAAGACTGAAGAAGTCTTCTCGTGACCACGGCCAATGAAACTTGGCCGAAACGTCGAGGTAAATAAATAATGTTTTTAGCGCGATTAAGTCCTGTGTGAAACGTAAAACTAAGAAACAATATATAAATAAACAATAATTATATAGTTGCAATGTTTCTGTATGTAGCTAGTTTATTTTAGTAGTTGATAGAATTGTAGTAGTCTATTAGCAAGTATGATAACGATTACCTATATTTCCCCTTTTTATATGTTTTTTTATAAGTACCTAGTCAATCTTAATAATTATACAAAATTTAATATAACAGATAGCCTACTGCAGGACTCACAGATACAATCCTCCTTCAAATTAAACTACCAGTAAATTTTTTCTATGACGTTTATTTACAATTTGAAATATGTAACTAAATAACTTTAACATAATATTTAAAATAGTTATTCATTCGGTTACTTTTATCATACAAAAAGCTATTGAACATACCTATATATTTACCGACATCAACGCCTTTACAAAATTTACATAAAATATATTTATAATTACTCTAACTGTTAGTTATAAAAATTATGGAATCTTTTTTGTTTTATTATTTTCAATTACAAGGTCGAAATCAACCATTAAAGGTAAATACGACAAAAATATAAACAACTGTTAATAATATACTTAAAAATCTAAATAAAAATAAGTCTATAGCTAATAATAAAAACTATTAACTCTTGGGGCGAGATCATGACACTTGCCCACAGATAATTTATCAAAATATACTATAGTTATTAATATGTGACGTAAACTGTATGTCATATAAAAATATACTGAAAAATAGGCACATTTACCAGAATATTTTCTACAGCAACATAGTACATAGAAACAGCAATTCAATTCATTTTATTTATCTTTAATTACACACATTATTTTTTTATATTGTACGTAAGCAAGTGTCATATTATCATAAGAACGATATTGAATGTGCTCGAAGGCGTTCGATAATAAAGGCCATACATTTTCTATGGAATTACTGTGAAATTTTGTCGTGATGTATCACTCCATGCTTTCAAATTCATACTCTATAGTTTCGTAGTTTTTGAGACTACTATTAATTGAACCGCTATAATTACTTTATTTATAGAGTCGAACTATGCCTGAAAATCGCGGATCGAAAAAATGTTGAACGTAGTCAAGATAGAATCCAAAAAAATTTACTCACATATTGTTTATTAATGGGATATCAATACCTGAGTAATGTTAGAGAACATGGACGTTTAAAATCTTATACAAAATATTTTTTAATTTTAAGCTGTAATTCATACCTATGAAAAAACGCGAGTAGTTATGTAGGATGCTCATTTTGTATCTAAGTATGTTTTTCTATGAAATACTTGTTGTAAATGCATTTACAACGAGGGATTAGTTTGTAGACATATCTTTTTACTCAGTACATACATACATACATGGCCGTTTCCCGTCTTTTGCAGACGATTTAAGCAGTCTGTGATTTGCGAAAGCCACTTCCGTTGATGACTATATAGGCCAACACGGGAGCGGAAAGCTCGACCACACTTTGTGCAAGTGTGTGTCGCTGTTGCGACAATAAACAACATAAAATAGAGCAAAACAAGTTTTTGTATAAAACATAACTCATTTCATAAATAGCAAAAGACCACTTTTTGCAACATAGTTTTGTGTGTGCTAATAAAAAGCCTCAAAATCGTTTGGAATCTGTTTTTATAACGGTTCAATTATTAGTGATTTCAAATACAAATAATTATCTTCATAAGATTACATAAGGACTAGAAATAGTGATGTTGAAATTCGGATAAAGCGTAAAGAAAATCAAATAAACGGATCAACACTTTAAACATCATTCAGTCATTTCAAACCACAACGCAGAAATCCGAATCACGCAATTCGCGATCACAGTTAAACTGAAAAAAAAACAACACTATTTCTAGAATATACATTTAAAAACTCGAATCACACACTAGGCATAATTTTGAAGGCTTTAATTGACAGATCTAAAACTCTTAAAACTGTTGTCCTTGTCAAATATAAGAGACGGATATATTTTTAGTATTTTAAAAACTGTCAACTAAAGCTGTCAAAATCAGGCACAGTAATACATTAACATTATATATGATGTATATATTTGTCATATTATAGACACGATATACATTTGTCATATTATATTACGGGCGATAATAGGCCCGATATATTTGACGGTATTGTCAATTACTTTTCTGTGCTCCGAGATTTAAAATAATGTCTCGTTTACACCAACCTAGGAACTGGTTTTACAAATAGCTATACAAATACATAAACTGGCTCGCACTTAACGCCCCCACGCGAAACTTCTCCTTCTTTGTTAATGGTTTTCTATCGCATTTTAGTAATCATTCTGCCAATGTCAAGTGAGTAAAAGTTGTACGGTAATGTCAAGTCAAAGTCCTATTTTGTCTGTCAAAACGCCATCAGTAAAATGGTGGATATTTTACTGGAGACGCTCTAAAAACCCGTTGAAACAGTCTGGGACAACTGGGAGGGACTGATTAAATTGTGTGGAGTTCGGTGCACTTTAATGGAAGATCGACTCTTCTCACCTCCTCACCTTTTGTCTCGCTTACACTCGTGACGTCTGAGCTGTCAAATTGTTTGTTTACCTTCAAATCTGTTAGAATTTAAACTTGGGTGTGAATATTTAAATGTTTTACGTGGTAATCGTGTTTTGTCTATAAAATTGTGATAAAGTTGTAGGTTAGATCCACGAGGTTATTTGTCATTTCATTATCTTGCGAGGGAATGTCAAAATCAGTAGTTTGACGTTGACGTTTCAGCGACGCGAAACTCGAAAACAAAATCACCTCGCAGCGTACATGCCGAAATTAGAACTTAAGGATAAAATAATTATGGTTATTTATTACACCAAAGACCCTGAAATAGCCAACCAATGACGTCACGTCATCGGACACTTCTTGCGTTGTCATTGGCCAAACGCTTTCTCGAGAGATGTCGATTTTTATTGCTCATGGTAGATCTGCTGTTTTAATGGTCACCGAAGAGTTTCTACTACACCAGTTACTAGATCGGCGTAAACGAGACATTAAACACAACAACGTCATTAGAGAGCTAATTAAACAACTAGAAACATCTTACCCTAAACACGTTTTCATTTATCAGTCATTATGGAAAAATATACATATTTTTATTATTCTATATTATCATAATCAACAATTACAAGATAAGGTTAATAAAATAAAAGTGGTATTGGAATAACATTTCAAATATCACGTAAATATGGGAATATATTAGGTAACGGACCAAACATTTTCAAAGGTTTATAGCAAAATGAGCCTTAACCGTAGCATAGTCTAATCACAGTATATGTCAAAATTGTTTAAAAGAAACTACGTACATCCGTCATTTATGTTCAAAAGAAGTTGATTCTAGAAAAATCTCGAAAGTTTGAAACCGTTCTGGGATTGAAGCAAATGAACGGTTAAAAAGGAACACTTCTATTTCGGTTTAATTCTCAAATCACCAACTAACCAACCAGAAATTATGGTCCTTATTATATAGGCAGTAAAGTCCATATTCGTATAAAGTCACAACTGATCACTAGACTCTTGAAAACGCGTTACTGTACTTGGATTACACAAAGAGAACGCTTTCTATCTCATTCTAGGATTTAATACATCTCTACTATTTCATTGGAAGGTATTGATGAGAAAAGGACAATACTATCCAATCATAACATTTTTATTGTTAAAATCAGACTTCTCCTAGAGCCTCTAGAAGAAGTCTATCTCTAGACTTCTACTAGAATCAGACATCAGATGTAACTTTATATCGATCATGGTGCCACCACCTACATTTCACCACTTACATACATTACGTTCAGGCACTTTAGGCTCAAGAAATAATTTTATTGTTCGATTAAATTAATATGACGATTGAAAAAGGAACCCGCAAATGCGATTTTTTAAATGAAAGGAGGTTGCTACAACTCATAACATATTGCTATACTATATTGATTAAAATCGAATAAAGTTGAGGAGATGTCAAGTCTATCAATTCACAACTACGAAGTTTCCACCACGTATTCACTAGCAATATCGAAAACTGAGCCTTATGAATAAAGCCGTAAAGTCGTAAATAGACTAGATAGAGGCAGCTCATACGCGACAAAAGCCAATAGCATAGCTTATTGTACATTCAAAAACAAGCCTTAAGATCTGAAACGTAAAGCAGTAAATGGTCCAACAACAGCGCTCGACTATAACAACTGGAAAACTTAAACTACTGAAACATTTGAAATTGAGCCTTATGATCTGGGACGTAAAGCCGTAAATGTGATGAAAGTCTCACCGTTGGCTGGTCCGGCGACAGGTGGTGGCAATGGATCGGAAACACTCTTCGCACACCCGCACCGGTTTCAACTGACCGTAGCGTGGGAGAGGGATGGAGTTTGAACTGCATGACGCGCAGAATACTTTGCCTGAAAATGTTCAAGGTAATCTCACTAACTCACCTAAAAAAACATCTAAAGTTTTAACTTAGTTGCGTAATGGCTTATGACGCGGGTAGCACGAGCTGTAGAAATCGTCTATTAAAAAAAGAAACAACGTGGTTCTGGTTATTATTATGTGAAATCAACAAAACGATAATCGAGAAGCATTCAAAATAGAAATAATAAATATTTTATGTTTAGCAATGAACGTCCTCCGGCTATTGATGCAATGCGATTCATTTTAACTCTTCCTTTTGAATAGCGCTAAAAGGTATTAAGTAAGGGAGAAAATAAAATAAAAATAAATAAATATGTGTGGACATTTCACACTACGCCATCTAGGCCCAAACTAAGCATAGCTTGTACTATGGGAACCAGATAATAGGATATAATACTTAGAAAGGTTCTCAAGTGGCGATCACTAACCAGAAGACGCATCGTAGGCCATCCACTAGGTGGACCGACGATCTGGTGAAAACCACGGGAGGCGACGGATGCAGGAGGCGAGCAGCCACTCAAAGGAGGAGGGAGGCCTATGGTCAGCAGTGGGCGTGCTCAAGCTGTTGATGATTACAACGAAACGTCTTCCTCGCTCAAATCGATGGCTAGATGTTTCATGGGAGACGTGTTATTCAGCAAACGTGACTAGGTGGAGCTAGCGTTAATACCGTGCCAGCGACCCAAGGCCGTTCTTCGCTACTCAAGGAGTTAGGGTAGCTATAATGTTTAGTGCATTTGCACTAAACACCCCATGCGGGACGTCAGTGCAGGCCTTTATCGCCCCCACATAGAATAATAAAAAGAATGTTAATATGCAGTTTCTGGCAGCAGCTATAGCTAGATTAAAAAAGATGAAAATAAGACTCAACGGTGTAAATTGGGAACCATTACAGCCTCAACTGGTTACAGGTTGTAGCTACTGCTTCTGCTGCTGATGATGATGATGATGATGATGATGACGTTGTTAACGATGACGGTGGTGATGGTAGTGATGATGACGATGATGATGATACTGACCGCAGTTCCGGCAGTGGTGCCGGCGGCGGAAGGCGGTGAAGTGCGCGGCGCAGCGCATGCAGGCCGGAGCCGCCACGTCCGGCACCCACTCCGGGGCGCGCTCTATGGCGCCAGAGGTCCTACACTCCCTGCCGTAACAAATAAACAACAGAAATAATAAATTAGGAAGTTATTACACAAAAATGCAGTTCTACACTTATAAGACTAACAGTAGGCCCTATAATAAATAAATAAATATGTGTGGACATTTCACACAACGCCATCTAGCCCCAAACTAAGCATAGCTTGTACTATGGGAACCAAATAACTGATACAATACTTATATACTTTTTTGTTTTTAAATACATACATAGAATACAATACAACACCCAGACGCAGAACAAACATCTATGTTCATCATACAAATGTTTGTCCTGGGTAGGAATCGAGCCCACAACCCTCAGTTCTGAAGGCAGGCATACTACCAACTGAGCTATCAGGCCGGCCATTTTGAAAGGCTTTAGTTGACAGTCCTTAACTTACTAAAAATATAGCCGTTTTATACATTTCCATCTATTTGACAAGAACAGCAACGGTTTTAGGACTTTTAAATCTGTCAACTAAAGCCTTCAAAATTTGCCCCAATATCTGGCTAGAAGTGGCCGGCTCAGTATCCTTTGCTTCAGTTCAACGGGCGAGTTGACTGAATTCCGTATAACGAGACGAGAACTAGGCTCGAAAGAAATGCCCCCATATTTTCTGGAAAGGAAAATTTGGATTATTCCCGTTTGCCCCCACAAACATCCTCCATGCGGTGACAGAACATACTCCGCTGCTGAACATTACATTTACTAGGTGGTAGGACTTTTCTGCAAAGTTCGTCTAGGTAGGTACCACCGCTTTGCCAGTTATTATGCCGCCAAGCAGTAGTGTGCAACCACTACTGTGTTCCGGTTTGAAGGGCATTGTAGCTAGTGACATTACTGGGCAAATGAGACTTTATGACCTAATTACACAGTGTAGTAATCTGATTACTAGACTGTGTGATGTCTCAAGATGACGTGCGCAGTGCAGTGTCACGCGAAAGTTTATTATTTTAAAGTTCCGAGTGACACTGCAACTGTTATGGGCGGCCGTATCGCTTAACATCAGGTGAACGACCAGCTCGTCGTCATTCATTCTCATAAAAAAAAAAAAAAAAAACATTGGCTTCCCCCATAGAGTGCTACCTTAAGCGGCCTCCCGCATCCATCGGCTCCCCGCGGCTTTCACCAGATCGTCGGTTCACCTAGTGGAGGGCCTAAGCTGCGTCTTCTAGTTCGTGATACATTCGAGAACCTTTCTTTCCCATCGGTTGTCAGTTTTACGAGCGATGTGGCCTGCCCATTGCCATTACAAACTGCTAAATCTGAGTGCTATATAGGTCAGTTTAGTTCTCCTGCAGATCTCCTCATTGTGCATCTTATCCCGCAGGGAAACACCGAGCTTAGCTCTCTCCATAGCTCGTTGCGCGACTTTGAGCTTACTAATAAGGCCAACAGTAAAAGATTATGTCTCAGTTCCATAAGTCATCACTGGCAGCACACGCTGATCGAAAACCTTTGTTTTAGGCTCTGTGGCATTTTGGACGAATTGATGGGTCGAAGGTACCTACACTATTGGAAAATTACATATTAGGAAATGGGATATCATTTTAGGATGCTTGACAAGACCTATCTACTTACGTGTCCAAAGTCAAGTCCCCTGTAGAAACAGCCGCCTGTATATTAGCCGGAGCGTCCACAGACTTCCTCCTAACTCCATTCGGCTCAGTATTGCTTGCTTCAGTCAGAGTGGAAGTGTTGACTGTATTCCGTCTAACGAAGCGAGAACCAGGCTCGGATGGAGTGTCAGAGTTGCTATCTGCGTAGACCTCTTCAGCTGAGTAGACGCTGTCGAATGAGCTGCCTGTGAAGATTTATTGAGGATTTAGTGTAAATAGAGGTTCCTAATGTTTGCAGGTTAACTATTATCGGTAGGTCTAGCACGAACATTTACGCGGGAGTAAGTGTAACGTTAGCGTATGTCATTTGTATGGCATTTGATCAGCGCCCCATATAACTGACTTACGTTAACGTTACACTTACTCCCGCGTAAATGTTCATACCGATCTGTATTCATCTGACTGCGTCAAATGCTTTGCTACAACCAATTTAAGAACTTTAGTGCTACGTCAGTTTCAAAGTTAACATTCTGTTATGTTGCTATTAAGTGTGAACCCAGTGTGATATAAGTACCACCCCATCTCTTACCATAACAGCCGGCTAACGGAATATTCAGAGAGTGGGCAGCAACATTCTTATAGGTACATTAAACCGAATGTTATTAGAAAAAAAAAATAACGCCCAAAGATCACATATATAGATCCTGGACCCTAACTAGGATCCCCTGTATCTAGGGACCTAGGAACTACGAGGACCATGGTCCCACAATACCCAGACACAGAATCAATATTTGCGCTTTTTTCCTGTAAGAGGCAGTCAAAAAATTGTAAGCTACCTTCAAAAAACTTACCATTCTGTATAACCTGGTCCTCCGAAGCCTCATATTCGATCGTGGGCCCTTTCTCCTTATCAGAAGGTGGGTCAGGCGTCTCGTCTGGATCAGGGGTCTGGTTCATGAGGAACACAGATTTGAGGATATTCCTCAGATCCGCTGCGAAGTTCGTTTGTAACTGATCAGCTACGCCCGCGATGCAAACAAACAGCCTGTGTATTAGGTCTTCACTTGATCTGGGAACAAAGTTGCATCAAGTATTTTTAATAAGCATAAGTGGTCATTTTCACACAGCGCCATCTAGTCCCAAACTAAGCAAACCTTCTACTATGAGAACCAGAAACACAGATTACTGAATATAGGTTCAAAGATCTTTATTAATTACCACAAGAAACATTGTGTCGCGCTTATGTGATAACTTAAATATTAACACTGAAATATTATGTTACCAGAAAACTGATAGAATACTAATATGTGATTGAATAACATGACGAGCTAGTTGGTCGCCTGATGTTAAGCGTCACAGCCGCCAATAACACTTGCAGTGTCACTCAGAAAAATAAAATAATAACATTTTGCGTGACACTGCACACGTCATCTTCAGTCATCAGCATAGTCCAGCAATAAGATTACTAGACTGTGAGATCAATCTAGTCTCATTTGCCCAGTAATTTCACTAGCTACAGTGCCTTTTAAATCAGACGCAGTAGTACTTCACACTACTACTTGGGGGCAGAATAACTGGCAATGGGGTGGTAACGACCTTAGACAAAGCAGAGAAGTCCTATCACCTTGTAACGCATAAACAAAGCATTCATGTTATTTTCATAACTATGTCGAATATGTTGTGGAAGTGAGACAGCATGAAAATATAGCAATTAGACTAAGATATTGATTGTTTCACTCACTTGAATTTCCCCCTAGCTTGTTGCCTCGCGGCTAACTCTTGAGCTTGTAACGCGAGCGCTATTTGCTCGTCGTCCGCACATTCCGATGTACCGCTGAAATTAAAAATAGTAGAAAAACGTAAGTTATGTTATCAGTGTGAAACAAACTCAATGGCGGCTGTGAAGTGCGCTGCACACTGCCCTCACTGCTTACCTCTTCCCGCGCACATCTAAATTATTGCTACTGCGCAGACTTCACGGCCACCATTGAATTTAAATCGCACTCTACTAGCTGTTATACACGGTTTCGCACGCGTGGACTTATTATGTTGTGATAGAAATGATCCTAATATCGAGAAAAAAATCTTCGAGTAAGTACATACACATGTTTCAGGAACATTTTGAAGTTTAGTAAAAAAAAATGGTGTACGGCAGAAATAGATGGAGTTGTCATTAGCTGCGTTAGATAACGGTTATTAATTTCACCAGAAAAATGACAAAACCTCACCTTTCATCAACAAAATGGTCCAAATTCAGCCTCAATGGATTGCTCTGGCTTGTTCGACTATCCAAAATCACAAGTCCAGGCGACCACATCTTACTTCTTTTCCTCTTACTCTTGGCTGTAGCTTTCCTTCTACCCTCCTTCTTTCTAGAACTACTCTGCGAGCTATTAGCTTCAGAGTTATTGTCGCTCAACCCCATCTTCTCTTGTCTATGCCGTCTCAACTCGGATATGACGTCATCTATAGTTTTAAATTCCTCGTTTTCGGGCATAGTCATGCCCCAGTCTGCCAACACTCTTCTAGCTTCGCTATTATCATGATTGGTAGTCCTAACATTTGTTGCTTCATTCAAATCCTCCTCAGAACTTATCCTATCTAAAATACTAGATGAGCTAGCCTCGTTTTTTTGAGTGTCTTCTTCGACTTTATTGATATTTACAGTGTCGAAAGTACTTTCTTTTGGCTTGTCGTCATCTCTGTTGCCGTCTGGACTTTTTAGGACCCTGTTTTGTTGCATAAAATGACCGTCTTTTAATTCCTTGTGATCTGTGTCAGGTGATCTATCTAAGCTTGTGTTTTCTGTGCTAACACCGGAATCCGCAGGCGATTCGTGATCGCTTTCGTATCCGAGCATAAACTTAACTTTATCATCCTCTCTCACTAAAGGCTCTTCGAAATTCTTCGCTGAATGAAAACTGGAATTATCATCTTCATTTTGATCAATGAAACTCTCTCGGTATTCCTCATTGGTTAGCAGCAAAGAGCTTAAATTTGCGTTGGCGATGGATAAATTCATATTAGTGTTGGCTTCCGAATCGATATTTTCCGGTATTATCATCGGAAGTTCGGAGTTTAGCAACGTGTTGTTGATATCAACAGAATCGTCGTCTTGATTGAAAACTGCCGAGTTATTGTGCGAAAGAGAAGACAAGACTACCGGTTCATGGCTGATAGCGTTCGGTATTAGATAGCCGTGACTGGTCGACGGCATACAAGACAACTGTTCATTGCTAAACGCGTAAGTTTCCGAATCGTCGGTTGAGATCAAAGTGGGCATGTCATTGGTAGAATACGAATGGACTTGATCGATTATGTCGACGTCGTTAGCCGCGATCGACGATAGTCTATCGGCGATTTCCGTCACTTGTTCGTTTAGTGACGTCACTAAGTCGTGATCCGGTATTTGCCGATTCCCGTCGTTTGATGTCGACGCCGAAACCGCGTTTATGACGAGCGGGTCAAACATCATGAGACCGTTCGTTGATAAGTTACGAAGCGCGGAAAGATCGTTGCCTTCCGTTTTTGAAGTCTTTCTACTCCTATCTTGGAATGTGTCAGTGCATTCGGAGAATTTTTCCAATTTATCAGTACATTTTTCAGATTTTTCGGAACCCTTATCCGATTTTTCTATACATTTTTCCGGTTTTTCGTTGCTTTTGTCCATTTTTTCGCTACACTTGTCCGATTTGTCGTCGATCTCGGTGTCGGTTTCTTCGGTGACCTCTGTGAGACGTCGGAAGCCGTCGATGATCGGAGTCATGACCTCGATGTTGTCTGGAAGATAGTCAGCCTCTGTGATAGTCGACTCGCTTGAACTGAAAACATTTCAGTTCAGTATAAGTAATAAAATAACTTTTCAGAAGAATGATTGTATAAGCCGAATCAATGTAGTTGACACACATTATCAGATACTTCTGAAGTTCTTCATCCGATTTTGACAAATTCAAAAATTAGCTAAACAAGCCAGAAATATCATCACCATATTATTGTTGCGACCCGACGATCTAGTGAAAGCTGCGGGGAACCGATGCAGCAGACGAGCAGCTGCTCAAAGTGGGGCTCTCTGCGGGAGGCCTATGTTCAGCAGTGGACATCCTGCTGTTAATCATGATGATTATTGTTGCATGCTCGGGGTTAAATTGGGATGGAATGAGAACAAAACACCAAACAAAAAAAATTGCTAAGAACTACCCTCTTTACTAATAAACGATACATAACAGTGGAATAGCTACTCAGTCTTTTCTCGTGCCTTTTTCCTATAGCAAACTCGATAACGAGATACTAAACATAATATATACACTTCTTGTTTACACAATATATTAATAAGACGGTAAACCTAAATGTAAATACCCCTCTGTTTGCGTCTGAGTGAAAGTCAAATCAATCAAAGTCTAATTCAGTATTATTCACCTCTCAAACTTCACAATCTGTTAGGAATACCTATCTCTCTTTACCCTACCCCAAAGAGAGAGCTAGCAGTATAAATAAAGAAACATACCTTTGAGTAGTGTAAAGATCGCGGCAGTTGGCATGGTCCGCATAGAAACGCTGCACAAATTCGCCGAGGTCCGGGTAAGGGCACGACGGATCGTCTATCACGTCAGAAGCTGAAACAATAATATTATTGATGAACTGTATTAAGCCCCCATATTAGCCCCATTACTTGGTTATTCCCTGAACATCTGCGGGAGAACTAAAATGACTGATATATCTCTTAGAATTAGCATGTTGAAATGACAATGGGCAGGCCACATCGCTCATGGAACTGACAACCGATGGGGAAGAAAGATTCTGAAGTGGTGACCTCTAACCGGAAAACGTAGCGTAAGCCGGCCTTCCGATTAGGTGGGCGGACGATCTGGTCAAAACTACGGGGAGACGATGGATGCAAGAGGCAAGCAGCTGCTCAATTTGGTGCTTTGTGATGGAGGCCTATGTTCAGCAGTGGACGTTTTCGGGCTCTTAGTGGGGTGAACAGGATCTAGCTCACAACTCCGATGGCAGGGATGAGAGTTGATGACGAGAAGCCACTCCAGAAAGCACAGCAGCCACCAGAATATAATGTTACCAACATCTTTCCTACTATAGTCTGTGGGGTGAATTAGGTCCATACCTGCTCGCAGTTCCACAGCTCCAACGGAAGCGAGATAACACAGTAGCGAGTGAATCGTGAGTAGCAGAGTCCGGAATGCACAGAACACGACCAACCTCTCCCCTATTCGCCCGCACAATATTGCTGTACCCAAGCTGGGTCATAATATAACATACTTAAATATGCTATTATTAACACCTGCATCTAACCAATAATGTTTGCAATAAATGAGTGATTGATTGATTATTATATAGTCTGTAGGGTGAACTGGGTTCATACCTGCTCTTAGTTCCACAGCTCCGACGGAAGCCACGTGAGAATTGGTGGCTAGCAGCCGTTCCAACGCTGCCAGCTCGCGCCGTTCCAGCGTCCACAGCAACGACCGAATCTTGTGTAGCAAAGTTCGGAATGGACGGAACATGTCTGACATTTCCTCTGGAAAGGCAAAAATATCATGTTATTTCCAAATCACTATTTAAGAGATAGAATTCAAAAACTTAACGGTTATAATGTCAACTCTAGTAAAGGCACGAGAGCAGAGATAATCGTACTAGCATCATCTCTGTAACACAGCACTAGTGTGACGCAACTCAGGTAATGACTTCTTTCTTCTTGTTCTGGAGTGGGTTAAAATAGCCCTGTGGGGAATGATCACATAGCGCAACAGGCGAAATGTCATTGCTAATTGAAAAAATTCCATAATAAGTTATCATACAAAACTGATTATTGAAAATCTGTTGCAATCAAGCTATGTGATGGTTTAGCTGGTGTCAGCATTTTTAGGCCACCCAAAACTTGACTTATCGACTATACCCGACTGACAACATAACGTGTCCTGTGAACGTTTTCTCCCTTTTCTCCCATACATTTCTCTGCAGCGCCCCTAGCGGATTCCCGTCGAACGTTGATGAACTAAAAATGGCAGTACAAATTTTAAATGGATTCGCGCGTGTTCACGTATTGGAAAACTCGTACTAGGGGTACTGTACTGACTGACAAGAAGTTGACACCAGCCGATTATCTCCCTCTGAGTGACAGAGATGATGCTCTACAAAGCCGATACTAGACACAGTTAATCTTACCAGAAGGATTATCTATGCTGAGCGGACCGCTGGAATAGATGAGAAGACCACTGACTATGGCTAGACGGGGCACTGCAAACATCAGGGCAGGATCGTAAGCGTCCACCTGAAATCATTTTCAAAGGAGGCATTTAATGGGCAGGCTATCGTAGCAGGCATACAAGCCTCTAAATGACATATCAAATGTCATCATCATCATCCCTCCCCCATAGAGCTCCACTTTGAACGGCTGCTTGACTCCTGCATCTATTGGCTCCTCACGGCTTTAACCAGATCTTCGGTCCACCTGGTGGGGCGCCTACGCTGCACTCGAGAACTTTAAAATGAAGAAGAATTTCAAGTTACCTGTTCTTGAGTAAGAAGATTCTGTTTGAGCGCTCGTCTCAGACTCTCAGAGAAGAGAACACAGATCAGCTGCTGTGCTTCGAATTCATGCGGACTTTTCACGTTGACCATGGCGCTAACGTAGCACAATTCGAATTCGGCGAACAATCTGTAAACAAATATGAGGAAATAAGTATACCGTCTTCCAAAAGTCTGCGATATCCTATCGACTGCGCCAGGTTGTATGCGGCGAGCGATGTGACCGAATGCCATTTCAACTAATTCTAAGAACTATATCGGTGACATTAATCCTGAGGATCTATTCATTTCGCAACGTACCTGTCAAATATCTTAAGACTCTCATGCAGGATATCATCAGCGGCTATTTGCTGAGCCAGACTCAAGCCACGGGGTCTGAGACAGCGTTCTCTCAGGAGGAACCTCACTGTTTCCAAGCTCCGAGTCAGGGCTTTAGCTAGAGGACGCATAGCTGCCGATTCTTCTTCCCGATTCAAGATGGACGATCCTGCTGCAAGACACTGGAAACATGCGTTGTAAAATTATTACTACGAAATCGCATACGAATGGCTTCACAGGAAATTAAAAAAAAAAACTATGACAAGTTTGTTTTCTTTGATGAATGAGCCCATCAAGCAAGCAACAGCATAGATGTTAAAAGAGAAGATCAGATCAGGTACTGACTTCTCTCGTCAGTACCTATACCGTTTAAATTAGATGCAACAATTTACAGTAGAAAATGATATGTAATGGAATGGATTTTAAGGTGTCAGTGTCAAACCACACTTCAGCAGGTATCACCAAAATTATTTAAAAAAAAAAGTTTGGCTAGCAGCGGAAATTTGAACCTGCGCCTAAGATTTTTTAGGACGATTTTTAAAGATATCAATAATGAAATCACCACGTTTTTCCAACGTACCTCTGCACCAAACCAGAGCTGGCCAGCCAGGTTGTCCTGAAGCACGTCCTCGGGGAACTTCACTCGGAAGCCACGCGCAACCCTCTCGTCTCCAAGTAGCTGGTCCATTATTTGGCTTGTGATGTTGAGCACTCGGTCCTGTGAACAAGGACATACAACGGTCATATAAAACGCTCATTTGGGCCTTAAAATAAACGAAGTATCTAAAACTGAGGGTCAGTTATCAGGTAACTGCCCCCGTCATAAATTGCCTTGTTGATCGAATCCAGCGGCTCTGCCTTTTAATTTAAATACGCCTACAAAGATACCCCAAAAACTTAGAGCATTTATAAAAGGAGGTGGCAAGGCAAGGCGTACCCCTCTGCCGGTCATAAAGCGCTATTTGGTCATCTACAATATCATAGTGTGCGTGTAAACACTGGGTAAATACGCTAGATTGTATAACGGTGTGCGTGTTTTAAGATGGTGTGCGGCGTGCGTTTACACGCGCGGTTTGCGCGTGTGCTATGCGTGTTGTCCTCCGTAAAAATCGGCAGAAAATAATGCTTGCGGATTATAGCGTTAACATCTCCATTAAATGTTAAATGCTCTAAGCCCAAAAAGGAATCAACACTGAGAGCGACTGTTAAAGTCCAATCTGGGTATGCGTTACTGCAGAAGTTCTGTGGTTTCGACATTTAATTTATCAGTTACATCTCAGGCGATTTTTTAGGGGCTCATCTTTACACATTCATACCAAGTCCTTCGTTATTTCATCGAAAAATACTCTTTGAAAAGATATTCATCCTCTGCTCTATCGTCATTAAATCAGGAATGAATCGATTTAAATAATTTTAAAATAGCTTCGAATTAGCCCGACTGCGGCTGATGCACTTCAATCAAAGCCTATGGTCTATCCATAAGCGATTATCTTCTCAGATAAGCAATCGACCAAAACATGCAAAGGATTTTATCAGCTGACGTCAAAATATAGATGAATGGATTTTTTATGTGTAATGAATGTGACTAATTACTACTACCTACACCTAATCCTGTCCATCCAAAGGTTGCCTGGAAGAGATCGCTTTTAGCGATAAGGCCGCCCATTGTAACACTGTTGTAAATCTAGATTTCCTTGTGAAAATTTATTATTAGGTGTGTGCAATAAAGAGTTTATCTATCTATCTATCTATCTATCTATTCACAAGTCGTCTATACACGGAACACATTTATCGTAGCGCCAACCTATTTTACTATACAAATAATTAAATAATTAGTATAAGTTGTGGTCGAATTATAAAAGTTTGATGCAAGAGCATTTTTTTACTTTTGATGTAGATAATAACAGTTGAACTGATAATAAAATTGAAATGTTTGAATAATAAAATTAGAAGTTTATTTTTAGGGTTCCGTACCCAAAGGGTAAAGCGAACCGTATTACTTAGGCTCCGCTGTTCTTCTGTCCGTCTGTCACCAGGCTGAAATTGAAATGTTTGAATAATAAAATTAGAAGTTTATTTTTAGGGTTCCGTACCCAAAGGGTAAAGCGAACCGTATTACTTAGGCTCCGCTGTTCTTCTGTCCGTCTGTCACCAGGCTGAAATTGAAATGTTTGAATAATAAAATTAGAAGTTTATTTTTAGGGTTCCGTACCCAAAGGGTAAAGCGAACCGTATTACTTAGGCTCCGCTGTTCTTCTGTCCGTCTGTCACCAGGCTGAAATTGAAATGTTTGAATAATAAAATTAGAAGTTTATTTTTAGGGTTCCGTACCCAAAGGGTAAAGCGAACCGTATTACTTAGGCTCCGCTGTTCTTCTGTCCGTCTGTCACCAGGCTGAAATTGAAATGTTTGAATAATAAAATTAGAAGTTTATTTTTAGGGTTCCGTACCCAAAGGGTAAAGCGAACCGTATTACTTAGGCTCCGCTGTTCTTCTGTCCGTCTGTCACCAGGCTGTATCTCATGAACCGTGATAGTTATACAGTTGAAATTTTCACAAAAGATGTATTTCTGTTGCCGCTATAACAACAAATACTAAAAACCAGAATAAACTAAATATTTGAGGGGGATCCCTAGGGCTCCCATACAACAAACTTGCTATCTATATAGATAAAGATACCGAACCGTTCGTGCGCGAGTCCGACTCGCAATTGGCCGATTATTTTATGTCAATCAATAAGCCATGGATGTCAAAATTAGCAGTGATGATGACCGCATTTTATTGTGTCGAAGTATCAGCTCTTTCGTGAGAAGGACCAATAATAACAACGTAATGAATGGGCCCGCATAGATCATGTTGTTTATGCGACCCATTTTAGCAGAATGTTGATGAATATTAGGTCGACGAAATCGATACCAGTGATTCATTACTAACTGGTGTGGACCCAAAACAAATACGAGGATGCCAGACTATTTAGTAACTCTTCCATTGAAACATTAGTATAGAACATACAGGCTGTTTTTTCTTAAAAATGCTGACCACTAAAATAAAGTTGATTAATTTCTGTAACTATCTAAAACGGGAAAAATAAATCAAAATAAGTTTAGTGTAACGTAATAGATATATAAGAGGTACATAGAACGAGCACATGAATAAGTGTCTTCGCCTTAATAGGGACAATAAGATTAGTAGTTAAGGAGGTACATTTACTCAGCGCGGCAAATTCAAATTTTCTAGCGTTTTTTGCCAATCATTAATTACTCAACCTTAACTACTCACAACTCTCAACCTTAATTACTCAACGAGATTACATGAAAACTGATTTTGCGCAAGTAAATAGAATGTAACAACAAATTAGGATTGAAAGTATCACCTAGATATCACTAGTTTAGCAACGAATGGCTACAGCCTGAAAAATCAAGATGAAATTTATTTATTGGCATTTGTTGCTAAACTAGTGACATCTAGGTTATACTTTCAATCCTAACTTGTTGATACATTCTATTTGCAAGCAAATAGAATGTATCAACAAATTAAAATCAGTTTTCATGTATTCACGTTGAGTAATTAAGCTATGATTGGCAAAAAACCCAAGAAAATTTGAATTTGCCACGCTGAGTGTTACGTTGCACCTTAATAGAGGCAGTCTTAGAATATAAGGTTTTAGAAGTTAAGATGAGATTTATCAATAATCAGATAAAAGCTATTCATTGGATTAAACAAAACACAGTGAAAAGAAATGCGAGTTAAACCGTATGCTAAATATCTAATGTTTTTTTGTTTTAGTCGGTTTATAGTTTATTAAAACTGGTTATTAGCCTTTCTATGGTTAGATTGTAATACTATTGTATTTGAGTGATATCTAAAAGGTAGGAAAAGGAAAAATAAAACAAAAACAAAATAAATATTCGCTGAACAAACTTAGCGATTAAAAGATGCCTAGGTACAACGAAGTCTAGGTATATTATATACTTACAGCAAGGCTGACTCAAATCTCTTAGGAACTATTATTATACCATTTACATTACACCTAATGCATTATAAGTATCTATAGCAGGATAATAAATGCATAAGATTACTACATTATGTATTATGTTTATACATTTATTATACTTCTTGTAGACCACAACGTAGTACCTAGAATCGTAGCCTAATAATATAATAAAACAAAATACACATTCAAGATTGGTGCACGTGTTCCAAAGCATATATTAGAACTAACACGTGTTTACTTGTGGAATAGTTTTGTTTTGATAACAAAAACCAACTCTACAAACGCTACGAAAATAAGTAATTTACCAGCGATATAGTAGCTATACGACCCTCTATGTATAGTTATACGGCCATATACCTACGCACCTGATTATCGATTAAGAACTTTATTACAAACCGATAAGGTTGATTGAAACAGCTGTGTGATCCAAAACAAGTCATTCAAGGTAAGTGAGTCAGTGGCAGCGGTATTTGTTTACATTCGAATACAAAATCACAATTTCGCGTTTGCAATTAGTGAAACATCGCTCGGATGAAAATTAGTAATTGGGTTTCCATTATCGTGTTTTCTCTGAAAGCGATTGTCATTTTAATTTATTCATAAACGAGTGCCTTCTGATATAAATTCTAGTTAGTAGTACCCTGATAGCTCTTTGTTATCTATGGTCTAGAATTAGCATTTAAAATGAGAACCGTCACCTCATCAGGCAATGGCAAAATTACATCTTTACCATACAAATACCTACGTCATCGAGTAACTCAATAGGCAATCTTTAGATCGTTAGCTGACACTTAAACATGTTAAAAAAATCAAGTCTGCCGATTCCGGTCCTGCCGGGTCATGAAAATCCAACTTGAAATGCTTTGAACACTAAGTTCCGGCAAGTTTGGACCTGGCAAACCTTTTAATCTATTATCAGGGACACCTCGGCTATTAATGAGCATAAGTTTCATCGGGGTAGTCGTTGAGGTAGGTAAAGGGTGCGAAGGGGACTTCGTAAGGGTCTGCTTCCGGCAGGATGTGTGATGGCAGACCAATTTTATATTTTGTATTTGCCAGGATTTTCATTCGGGTACCTTATGACATAATTTTAAAAATAAAAAAAACGTAAAAATATTTCCTGTATTTCTATGACCCGGCAGGATCGGAATTGGCAGCCCTAATTTTTTTACATGTTTATGTGTCGGTTAACGATCTACAGAGAGCCTATTGAGGTACTCGATGACGTAGGTATTCCTACTGTGGGATCTCGTACTACTGCACTTAGCCGTTTTAGAACACATGAAGTTCCTTAATGTTGGTTGTAAAGGTGAAGGAAAAATTCGGACATGAGACCACTTATCACGGTAGCATAAGTAAAGCATATCCAGGCTTGAGGGATGGATGGATGCGGGTTCAATTCCCGCTCGTGATACTTTTTTTTTTGCTTTACAAATTAATCTGTAGATTACGCTGATCAGGCGATACCGCTATAAAAACATAAATAATAAATATTATTCTGGAAAATACAAAATCCGATTGGTATAGTTCCAGCGTGAAGCCTGTCCAAAGCAAAGGAGAGACCGACTAAAAAATTCAAAAAAAGTTGTGTCTATTTCTATATTTTTTTTACCGGGCATTATGCTTTTATTACTCAAGCTAACTAGTCTAGTTCTATATTGATCAAGAAGTGTAATGCAATCAAAACTTTATAATAGATAGAAGATATAGATTTGAACTATAAGGGGATTATTCCCAATTCTACAGAGTTTTATTACAGATTCCTGTTCCTACATATTCTTAATTTTACAGATCCGTAAGTGTATGGATTCCCAATTCTACCCATTCCTAAATGTACGGATTCCCAATTTTACAAAAACCCAATTGTACGGATATCTATTACAGTTACCCAATTCAAAAGATTTACAACTTAACGTTAACAACAACTATAATTACAATTTTGACAGATTTCATTTTGAAAGATGTAATTTTTGACAGATGTCTAATTTTTGAATTAGAAAAGTTGGATTCTGTTGAATTAAAAATCAGTAAACATAAGATTCTGGTCAAATAAATATCTGTAGAAATGGGAATCTGTAGACATTGTAATCTGTAGAAATGGGAGTCTGTAGATATGGGAATCTGCAGACCTGGGAATCTTTAAAAATGGGAATCTGTAGAAACGGGAGTCTGTAGGCATGGGAATCTGTAGACATGAAATTCAAAATCAGTAGACTTGGGAACAATTCCTATTCCTGTTACAATATATGACGCATGCAAAGTCGTTTCTAGTTCTCCCTATTTATTAGATTTAGACGTAGGTATAGCCTGGCCCCTTTACGAGGCACGACCACACGCAAGTTCAAAACCAGCCAAAACTCCTATACTTTTAGTAGTTATTATTTCAGCTCCATAAAGTAATGTAATTTAACCCATATTTCCACGCGATTTTGTTTCAGTCACGAATTTTTAACGTGAATTAGTTTTCATAACACAGTTATTGCTAATTAGCTGCATAATTAGTACCTACAATGTGGGTGAGACGGTCACTTACGATTGTATAAACTTAATCCAGTGAATAAGACGAATAGGCATGATGACTACTATTAAAAATGAACAAGTAAATATTACTTTCATAAAGAAGATTAAAAACGAATGTATTAATTAAAAAAATAAGCAAAATCGGTAAATAAATGACGGAGTAATAAGCTTTTAAAGTTTCTACAGTTATCTCCTGTCCCTTTCTCGCGAAACAGAGCGCCCCCACAGTTACTATGAAAAATCTACTCGTGACGTCACATGCCAGAGATTGTATGAAAAGCTACCACAGCATAGTAATGAGGTACTATAACGACCTTCCTCTGAGGTCACTGGCCGTTTGATCTATCTCCTTCTATCCCGGTTTTTAAAATGCTTCTAACTTGGTCATTTTTTGAGATATTTAATTTTTGTTTCAAAAATGTTTATTTTTTGAGTAAAATAATTAATTTTTCAAAAAAAAAATTTAGTCATCATGCCTATTCTGTAACTCACCCCTGGTTTTAGGTACGTTTGTTTGTTAAAGTTAATCTTTTAACAACTTTGAAACATTGACCGTTCGATCATTGGTTGCCTGTTGATAATCGGCTATCGCCACCCAACGTACTACCTAGCTATAAACTTACAGTAGTGCAGACGGCCATAAGTGTATTGTTTTATTAGGACCTACTTAGGAATATGATGTTGTATTTTGCTATCACATCAACCCCAGTTTGAGCTTAGTTCAATTGTTGGATACAAGAGGCAAGCAGCCGCTCAAAGTGCCGCTATATAAAGGAGGCCTATGTTCAGCTGTTGAAGATGATCAGCTGTAACTCCAACTTACGAAAGAAAGAGTGAATAATAATTTAAGAAAATGTTTGAGACTACACCCCGGTTTCTCGTATGTTTGTCCAAACATTACCAAATACTAAACACCCGTTGGTTAATAATAGCCGATGATCAACAGGCAACCAATGAGCGTTCAGTATCTAGATATCGGGGGTAAGATAAGAACTATAATAATGTTAGAGACGCGGGTTAATCCAATGACTTAAGGCGCTGAATGCTCCTAGATCAACTATTTAGAACGTGATTATCTCAAAACGTATACCATTTACAGGATTGAAAAAAATGCACGTTAATACTGGTCATATCTTCTTTCCATCTGCCGAAACGGAAACACCTTTACGAAAAGTTTTCTCAATGGAAAAAAATTGTGAAGTGACCTCTAAAAAATCATTCAAACGTCCTAAAATGTTACATTATAATAAGACACCCCATTAAAATAAATCATAGTGATAAGCTATGTTCCAATGCATCTGTCTATAAGCTTATTTTTTATAACAATAAGCATTTCTTTTATAACTAATTTTTGTACCGAAAAATGGAAAAGTCGAAGTGCAACCCAACGTAATCGCCATATTATTGCTATGCATAAAGCGACCCTATGAGATACAAAATAAGTTTCAAGTTTGTCTGCTGTAATAAACGTGCTCGCATTGGCTCCTGTCAGGGCCTTAATACCTCACCGTGCGTTCATCAATTACATCAATAAGTCCAATAGCGCAGACTTCCTGAAACAAACCACTGTCAGTGCACCACATGGCATTGTGACGTCACAAGTCACCGATCACAGTATAAGTAGCAGCTGGCGGTGCATGTGAGTCATTTAACTACAATTACAATATGCGCAAATCCCTCTCAAGGTAAAAGGTACAACGGCGAAACGATTTTAAAATAAGCTGAAAAATATTGTTTTCCGAACTATAAAACTGTCGAGAGCACTAATTCATGTGCACTAGTTAGTATTTCAATAACAATCAACAACGTCCACTACTGCACACAGCCAATTTGGACGTTTATCATAGGAAGGGCGGTTGTAATAATCACCACAATTGGCTTGGTAATCGCAGAAGACTTTTTTTTATGTACCGCGGAGAATGCTGTTGCCCATTCTCTGGATATTCCCTTAGCCGGCTCTAACGGCACTCATGGGAAGAGATGGAGTGGTTCTAGTCTTACACCAACGTGGCCACACAGCCAATAAACAAAATAGAAAAGGCCAATATTTCGTTTGAACTATAAGCGAGAACGTTTGGAGGTGCTAAGCAAACGCACCGATTACGATGCAGTTCATTTTTTATCAACGCTTATTTCTTAGTTTTTTTTTTAAATTACTGTTTAAAATACAAAGCGGTGTGACCGGCCAATAAAATGCAAGGCGATCCACTACGTATAAACATGTTTTATCAACGTTTTACGCCGTTTCAGAAATAAACAGAAAAACGAGGTGTTTAAAATGATAACCAGACCGTGAAGTTGGTCCAGCTACGAAAACGTTTATTATTAAACTATTGGTAGTTGGTATTTAAGAAAAAGTATTATTTCATTACATTATTACACGTACAGCCTTTAATTCAATTCAATGCAATTCATTTATTTGCTTGAATATGAGTAATACATAGATGTCAGTTATTAATTAAAAAAAAATAGGCACTTCAATATTCCACCATGTCTGCATGCAAAATTTGTATGTACATTTTTTTTACCTTTACAGTTATCTGGTTAATAAAATCATAATTATGAGTAGCAGTATGTACATTGTCACGTTACATCCGTTCCTTTCGTGAAAAAGGTAGAATGGAACGCTACAAGTTAATGAGCAGCTCCTCCCCTACCTAAACAGTGCCTAGGTTGACAGGATCCTAAGAGCTGAAGAGAAAAAAAGGAATTGGTAACAGATATTTATTTTCGTAAATTTTACAAGCTTTGTAGAAAGCAAAAAAAAAGAGTCTCTAGATGATGCGGAAGAACGCGAAATTTAAGTTGTTTACGGCCTACAAGTTATCACGGTAGAATTAGAATGTTATTGGATCCAAACAAGGCCCACTTCCGGGTCTTCAGATAAACAAAGCCCGCTTCCGGTCTTCAACGAGGCCCACTTCCGGGTCTTCAAACAAACAAGGCCCACTTCCGGGTCTTTATTCAAACAAGGCCCACTGTCGTTATAGAGACTGAGGAATTCGTTGCCTTTAGTTTGTCCGACTTCCAGAGTTCAGCGGCTAGCTCATTCAGTTATTAGCTTCTGGATCCAGAAGAAGATTCTCGTCCTTCCACCGTCGATGAAGTATTATTACGCAGCTCAGATTCAAGATGCAGCAGCAGGAGACACGCAGGTATTAGTCGTCAAAGCTTTGACGGACGACGGGCCGGAACATGGTGATGAAGTTATATTGCCACTCAATGTTTGAAAAAGGCAAGCCGGTCGTCTCACTGGTTGACGCTCGGCGATAGATTCGTCGTGGTAGATACGGCGGCCGACGGTGACAACAGATGTAGTTTCGGCGATCAGCTCTCGGCGATAGATTCGTCGTAGTTTCGCGACTGGCTGTAGCGGATGTAGCTCGGCGATCGGCGATTTGACAATGGATATGTCGTGGCGCAGCGATTGACGTAGATGGAGATTCACTTCACAATTTTGGTGTTGGATAGCCAAAGATGGTTTTTGAAGGCGTTCTTGAGTTCCCGGGCCTTGCCTGGCCCGGGAATGGCCTTATATCAATTTAGTGTTCCTCGTTCGAGGAGTAAATTGAGACTGCCATTCCATAGCGACAGCTTTTCTAAAGAAACCTCGCTAGCATTCCAAGGTTCTAGATTTTTGCAGTTTTCAAAATTTTGAATACAGAATAGTAAAAAAAATAAATCTAGAGTCAAAATACATACAATCATGGCCAAACTATAAAATACCTCACTGAAATTGACAGTAGAAAAAGAAAAATATGAATTTGAAGAGAAACTAAATTCGAAACAAAAAAAACAGTTTCAAAACAACTGCCATCCGAGCAGTCGTGTCTAGAAATCGGGCCCGTGACCCGCGCGCAAAATCGATAAAGTGATGTAAAATTTTTGAGAAAAATCAAGTTTTTTTGTGCTTAAATTACTGTGAAAAGGACTGTCAAGTGCTGTGATGTGAAAGTTGTGAATGAATAATAGAAACCAGGTAATATATTATGATATATACATACATGTAGCATTACATATTTCCCCCACGACCCCAGAAAATTTTCAACTCCATTGAAAATTTTGAAGGTTAGGAATAAAACCTTGCTCTTTCATACTTAAATCTTGCACTTCTTCTTTTACTCGCTCACAAACATACTTAGGGGATATGGTTCACATATTTGATGACGCATACTCCACAAGGAACTATTCATTATACATAACGAAGGCTTATTTTTTTTAATTAGGTGTCGTTATCCGCACCTTTTTGAAAACCCGAGTAAAGATAATAAGTATTTACAATTAAGAAAATGTACAACACAAAGGCTTATTTAACGAGTTGTGTACCGCTCTTTAAGAATATTACACACACCCTTGGGTATTGAAGACGTCAAGGAAATTAATATTCAAGAACCTTGTATTTAAGAAATTGCAAGGAAATTAAGATTAGAGTAACAACATGTGCAACTAAGAAAGTATAAAAAAAAATGAGTAAACACAATGGCTTCTTACCCACACGACTCGTGTTATAAGATAAAAAAAACAAAAAGAGTGAAAAAAAAATAACGTTTGTAAAATGGATTTAAAAAAATAAGCCGAAAGGGTCTAGTTTCCTTGTACAATACAAAAATAATATACGCTAAAGCTATTTACAGAATAAGTATACAATTTAGAGAAAAAAACAGAATACAACCGCTACACTATTTACACTTTAAAATCTTTTACATGCCACTTTCCTCTTAAGCCGTTAGGATCCTCTAAAATAAAGACGAGAGGTGAGAGCTTCTCAACAACTGTGCATTTGACATATTTGGGAGCCAACTTTGAACTGAAATATGCACCAGCGTTACTCTGGACGTAATTTTTACGCCAGACTGTGTCGCCAACGTTGAACTCTTTAAAGGTGTGTCTCGTGTTGTAATGAGCAGCATTTTTTGTGTGTGCAGTGTGTAATGCAACCTGTACTTTATCGAAGATGTTAGATAATAATCCTAAATTAGCGGCGTAGATGTCACGAGGAAGAAAAATGAAATTATCAAGGTTGGAGCAGTTAGTGTATAGTGAACCACATGGTATGGTTTCACGTCCAAAGACCAGAAAGGATGGAGAAAACCCAGTTGTAGAATTTACAGAACTGTTGAGTGCATATTGGATTTTCTGCAAATGTTTGTCCCATGAACGGTGATCATCTCCGACCAACTGTGAAAGTGCGGTGATAATTGTTCTATTATACCGTTCTGTGGGGTTTACTTGAGGGCAGTATCGAGGTGAATAAAATATAAAAGGAATTTTATACTTATTCAGAAAACTTTGAAACTCATTAGATTGAAATTGTGAACCATTGTCCATGATGATGGTTTGTGGCACACCGTGTACCAGAAACACATTATTTTCCAAATACATGATGATATTGGAAGATGTAGCGCGCTTGATAGGGAAAATAAGGCAATACTTTGAAAAAGAACATGTAACCACTAGTATGAATTGATTACGTTGTCTTGTGAGTGGAAAAGGGCCCATTAGATCTAATGAGAGGCTTTGAAAAGGTCTTGAACAAATTTTTGGTTTACCCATAGGACCATATGGAGAATGATTCGAATGCTTATAAGAGAGGCATGTTTCACAAGAAGAACACATTTTAGCCACATCTTTAAACATACCAGACCAATAGTATCTTAAAGAAAGCTTCTTGTATGTTTTGAAAATGCCAGTATGGGGATTACTTTCTGAGTCACCATGGCAAGTTTTGATGAGATTCATTCTCTCAGAGGGAAGTGGAACTTCTTTCCAAGCAAAATCTTCATTTAGATAATCAGGTGAGTTATTAAAACGGTATAAATTATTGTTGAGAATTTTGTAATTTGGATAAGCATCAGGATTATCTCGACAGTTAGTAAAAAGTCTATTATATAGTTCCAATTGTGATGCATTGTCTCTAGATATGGGTTCAACACCACCAATAATAGCAGTATCGGGTATTTTATGACGCGACAGAAGGTCTGGGACAACATTTTCTTTTCCTTTTTTATGTTTTAGGTCGAAGTTAAAACAAGACAGACGAAGACTCCATCGTGCCAATCTGCCAGAAGGATTAGACAAATTTTGGAACCACTTTAATGCTGCATGGTCAGTGTATACTGTAAATCGTTTACCGTTATCAAGATAACAACGCCAATGCTCAAGTGCAGTAATGACAGCTAAAGTCTCACGTTCTGTAGTTGAATAATTCTGCTCATGCTTGTTTAGAGATCTACTCATATATGCAATAACAACTTCTTTATTGTCTTTTTCCTGAGTCAGCATAGCACCTATCCCAAAGTTAGAAGCGTCGCAGTGAACGGAAAATGGATAGTCAAAGTCAGGGCAAGATAGTATTGGTGTTGTAGTCAAGCATTCTTTTAATTTAGCAAAAGCAGAGTCAGCCTCAGCATTCCAGACAAATTTTTTTGGAGATTTTTTTCCAGATGACGTTAATTTACAGAGTGGTGAAGCAATAGTACTGAAATTAGGTATGAATCGGCGAAACCAACTGCACGTACCTAAAAATTTTCTTACTTCTTTTTTAGAGGTAGGAGCAGCGTAAGCTAGAATCGCTTCAATTTTACTGGGATCAGCCCGCAATCCTTGCTCATCTACTATGTAGCCAAGATATTTCAGTTCTTTGCGAAAGAATTGACTCTTTTCAAAGTTAATGGTTAGACCAGCATAAGAAAGTTTCTGATGAACTTTAAGTAGGAGTGAAATATGTTCCTCAAATGTCGCACCTATGATTATTATGTCATCTAAGTAACAGAACACTTTATTCTCAAACTCTGGAGTGAATAAACTGTCCATGAGTCTTTGTTGAGTTGCTGGAGCGTTTGTCAATCCGAAGGGCATAACAGTGAATCTATACATTCCTCTACCAGGTACGTAAAAACCAGTTTTATCTCTGTCTTTGGGATGTAATGGAATTTCCCAAAAAGCCTTTGCTATATCGATACTAGACAAATATTTAGCATTTTTGAGGTTATCTAGTATCTCAGAAACAAAAGGGAGGCTGTAGGCATCTTTACGAGTAATTGCATTCAGCTTTCTGCTGTCGACGCAGAAACGCCATTCTCCGTTCTTTTTTGGGGTGATAAGTACTGGAGATAACCAAGGACTCTCACATTTTTCTATAACTTTTAATTCTAGCATTTTATCGACCTCATTGATGAGTGCTTTTTGCTTTTCTGGAGAGAGACGATAACAACGTTGTTTTATAGGTAAAGCATCACCAGTATTGATCCGATGACTAACTAAACTAGTACGGCCTAATTTTCCTCGTTGTTCAAAAGAAATACTTTTGAAACGCTTGATTATGTCATTAGCAATTTCTACTTGATTTCCAGACAGATGATCAAATGTTGATATTTGATTTTCAACAGCACAAGTTGTATGATCTTTAGATTCGAGATTGAGTTCAAGAGAAAGTATCTTTGGGGAGAGTTCGAATTCTTTCCAGAAATCCCACCCAAGTATCAAAGAAGGATAAATATCAGGGAAAACATAAGCTTTGATAACATGTGTCTGATTATGAAATCTCAATGGCAAATGAAAATAACCAGAAGACATTGCTTTTTGTTTATTAGCAACCATAACTTGAGTTGGAGACTTGAATAGTTTAAAGCCTAACTTTTGGATATCTTTATGAGAGTTATTACCTAAAATAGTTATACAACTTCCACTATCTAAAAGACCGGAAAAAGGTATATTGTTTATAGACACGTTAATAAAAGGTCTGTTAAAGTCTTTTTCTTTGTCGTAGAAAACAGAAGTTGTTTTGTAGCAAAACATAAAATTTCGAATAGTATTTAACCATTGATTCCAGTCGTTAAGATCAAAATTATTGTTATGTGATTTAGTGAAACCATTCAAGTCGTCAGCTAGTTTTTTTGTTGATTTGATGGAGCACATTTTGGACATTCGCTGATTCTCACGCCTTTACGACCACATTTAAAACAAATGAGGTATCTAGGCTTAGTACAAGTTTGTAAAGAATGGCCTGTGATACGACAGCGATAACAGAATTCTTCTTTAGAAATGTCATTAGTTTGAGATGACGAGCGTGGATGTTTATCTTCCTGCACTGCATTAGTGTACCTTACGTTTGGAGACGCTTTAGGAGGTGAAGCTTTAGAAAATGAAGGAAGATAGGCAAATTCAGCAGCACAAGAAGTGTCTTCAGATCTAGGCTCATGAAAATTTTTGTCTCGTTCAGAAATGCGTTCGTAACTTTGACAAGTAGAAATTAAAGAATCTACCGTTTTAATATCTTTAAGTGCAACAAAAACTGAATAGCACGGTCTTATATTATGGAGTAAAATCTCTAATTGTTCGCTCTCGCTAAGTTTCTTTGAAAGACGAGCAAACATACCGAACATAATTGAGACGTAAACGATAATGGTCTCAGTTGCTCCTTGCGTTCTATTCCTTATAGCTTCCAACAGCTTATAGTCGTAATCATGTATACCAAAATCTCGAATCAGCAATGTGCAAATATCTTTCCACGATAAGGTAGGATTTCGATTATACTGAAAACGAAACCAATGAAGGGCATCACCTGTGAAAATCTCAAAGGCGTGCTTGCAAAGCATACCTTCCGGAATGTTTCGAGAAATCCTAAACTCGTCCAATCTTTGAAGAAATGATCTAGGGCACGATTTTCCATTGAAAGAAAACGTTTTGAGCTCCTTCACAAAATTATCCGAAGTGTGATAGTTTTGTACAGACTCGGAAGCCAGTGGTATACTAGTCAGAATGCTTGAAGGTAAAGTGGGTTGAGGAGTACTCAGTACTTCCAAAGTTTGATTGGTTCCAGTCATAGGTAGTAATTGATAAATCGAGGGAGGGCTAGGCTGAGTCTGAGGACAAGGATTGTGAATGTCAACTAACACTTCTTCAGAAGATCCTGCATAATCTGAAGTTAAGACTTCAAACCGTTTTTGGAGCGTGAAGAAGCGAGATCGTATGTTTGAGCATGACTCAACAAATGGTGGAACGGCGTTAAAGCGTTCGAGGCGATAATGAAGATGATTTACGAAAGATTCAACTTTCCTCAGGTTACTTTTATCATCCGTGGCTTCGAGGTGCGAGATTTTACCCTCGACGTAATTAAACGTGATCTCTGCTTGGGAGAGGTCATGTTTGAGAGGTATTGGAGAAGATTTTATGTCCTCAGGTTGGATGTGACTCAATTTTGCCAGCTGCTCCTTAAGAGTTGTCAAAGTGTCAGCTGGTTTTTCACCTCTGATAGTCACTTCATATTCCAGTTCAAGTTTGTTTAGAAACGAGTATTTAATGGGTCTCGCCATAGTCACAAGTTGAAGTCAATAGTCAAGGATAAAATCAAGTCAAGTTTAAGTTCGTTTAAGTATTAAGTACTATGCCAGTGTTGTAGAATGTAAGTGTGATGTTCCGCGTGTCCT
The DNA here is from genome assembly GCA_963580505.1 of Ennomos erosarius. Taxonomy (NCBI): domain Eukaryota; kingdom Metazoa; phylum Arthropoda; class Insecta; order Lepidoptera; family Geometridae; genus Ennomos; species Ennomos erosarius. The sequence continues at coordinate 4,656,622 of OY757000.1, forward strand.
GCCTGTATAAAAATAAATTAAGCAAGTACCTAAGATATTACGTTAGAGCCAAAAGTCAATATCAAATTTTAGCCTACTTGAGTAAGTATTATTTTAGAATTTAGAAGAATGTTTTAGAGGGTTCATTTTAGTTGGGCGCCAAACTGTCACGTTACATCCGTTCCTTTCGTGAAAAAGGTAGAATGGAACGCTACAAGTTAATGAGCAGCTCCTCCCCTACCTAAACAGTGCCTAGGTTGACAGGATCCTAAGAGCTGAAGAGAAAAAAAGGAATTGGTAACAGATATTTATTTTCGTAAATTTTACAAGCTTTGTAGAAAGCAAAAAAAAAGAGTCTCTAGATGATGCGGAAGAACGCGAAATTTAAGTTGTTTACGGCCTACAAGTTATCACGGTAGAATTAGAATGTTATTGGATCCAAACAAGGCCCACTTCCGGGTCTTCAGATAAACAAAGCCCGCTTCCGGTCTTCAACGAGGCCCACTTCCGGGTCTTCAAACAAACAAGGCCCACTTCCGGGTCTTTATTCAAACAAGGCCCACTGTCGTTATAGAGACTGAGGAATTCGTTGCCTTTAGTTTGTCCGACTTCCAGAGTTCAGCGGCTAGCTCATTCAGTTATTAGCTTCTGGATCCAGAAGAAGATTCTCGTCCTTCCACCGTCGATGAAGTATTATTACGCAGCTCAGATTCAAGATGCAGCAGCAGGAGACACGCAGGTATTAGTCGTCAAAGCTTTGACGGACGACGGGCCGGAACATGGTGATGAAGTTATATTGCCACTCAATGTTTGAAAAAGGCAAGCCGGTCGTCTGAATGAATAATAGAAACCAGGTAATATATTATGATATATACATACATGTAGCATTACAACATGTCATATAAATGTACTTCTTCAAATCTGTGGCCCATTGGAGGTGACCAAGTCACTGTTATTGGTTTTAAATGTCTTTCCAATCAATACAGGATGTAATTTAATTCATTTGCATAAATTGAGCCCATGTACTACCTCATTTATAGATGATTATTAAAGAGTAAAGTGTGAAACTGAAAATATTTTTATTGAAAATTGTGAAGATTGCCGCGGCGCCTAACGCGGTTGGCACGGATGATTTTGATACATCTAAACGTTTTTATACCTTGTATGTACTAATTAAAAACAATACTTCATTATTTTAATTAAATCTTGTATTGTAGCATTTAATTAAGTAAGTTATTCCATTTTTTGAAGTTATTATTGTTACCAAACCAATGTGTTAGAATTCAAAAATTTTGGTTCACACGTGACCGGAATCAGGAGTAGGTACCTAGTTTCAAAGGATGCTAATGAATTCAATTACGTCCTGTATATATTTACGTGTCTGAAACAAACATATCCCTCCTACTAGACTCTTCCACCTACCGGAATATCAGCAGCTGATGGACATGCCTTCGACAGGTATACCTTATATAAACATACTACCAAAATAAAAGCATCATTCAAAAGGCAACTTGGAAATGACATCAGCGGTGGCTTGGCTACTTCTTCAATGCCATATAATGACACTTGGAACTTACAAAAACGAACTTGACGAGAAGATAAATCCTCAAATGGAAAGTGAACACGTAATTGCTGGTTAAAAATAGCATTTTAAAGATAAAGAGCACTTATTTTTATCAAAAATAAATACCCGCATTCGTCACTATCTGCGGAAAGGAATTCTCCAATTTGCATGGTAACTATTACAGACTTTATTTATTTATTTATTTATTTATTTATTTATTTATTTATTTATTTATTTATTTATTTATTTATTTATTTATTTATTTATTTATTTATTATTACTGCATTCATGTACATCATTAAAATAGGTAACATACAATAACAAGTATTATATAATACACAAGATCTTAAATAATTAGGTTGGTAGGTTGACATGAGCCCTGGAAGGGCGTTTGCAAGTAAGTATGTGTGAGTCAAACCAAAACAATATTATTATACATCAGTCAATTCTATGGTACATACATTATTCTATGGTAGTCTATAACATTTATACCTATTGTTTTTCTTTTAATCTGCGCATTGCTATTAATTTAATTTTCGTAGTCGACTTCCATTAATCCATTATATATAGTTGTCTTATAACTTTGGTGGTGTTAATATTATTCTTCTAATATACATTTTTAACAGATAAACAATTAATTAAAATAAATTATAAAAATATGCAATCGTGTGTGTATATAGCTTGCTTAGGTTATTTATGTATTTATAATCAAGAGATTGAATCATTTGTCCAAATGTTTTTAGATAGAGCAAACGAAATATACTATTGTGTTCCATATGAGGGGAAGTTGTATCATTGACCAACTGGATTTATAGTCAATGGGTTAAATGCTCGAAGTATTCGAACACACTTCGCGCGATGACGCGAATACATATTCGCCGTAGCCCGATAGTGTAGTCGCACAGAAGGACGTTGTTTTCTTTCAAACAATATGGCCAAGGTTTTGTAAATATTAATAAGTATGTACTATGTATGTAGTAATGAATATTCACTAAAAATAACGCGGCCATGAAGCCTGACCTATGGAAATCGTGCTGTATGTTTATTAATAAGTATACCAAACTGTTAACTAAAACATACTGAAATGTGGCGTAGGTGACGTATTATTTGCCAGAAAATAACAAATTCGACTTCATTTTATCCCGCGGCTTCTTCCTTATTACGTCACGGTTAGAGTATAATATTCTGGGATCATTGTAAATAGAAATAGGGTAAAAAGTTCAATTCATATATTAGGTATCTAGTCTCGAACTCCGTTTGTATAATCAACTTATTTTCATTTTATCCTGCTTAAACTTTGTGCTGGGAAAAATTACGTGTTCTTCATGGGACCTATGCCGTCTGGTCTTTTCATTATAACCATTTGAAGTTCCGTCGAGTACGAATTTAATATTTAAAGTTGCAGGCACAACAAGACAAGAACCATAAATGAACCATATAACGCAGTTTCAGATAAAGTAAAAAGTATGGTGACAAAACAAGGGCAAATAAAGATAAAATGAAGCAGTACCTACTATCAGTATCACTAACAACTATTAATAGATATGCACCACAAGATCACCATTGTAAGACCTCGAAGTAAACAAGGAAACGATGAAATCGAAAAAGCAAACTGAATTAGCACAAAAATGTAAGCTAGATTTATTCAGAACCAGATCGAACAGTACACTAATGTAGACGGAGGTAATTAGCACTTACAGGCTATGCTAGTGTAGTAATGCGATTAAATAGCGTAGTAATAAAAAGGTATCGATATTTTGAGATGTTATACTATAATCACAATTTTTTTTAAGTCTAAACTGTAAAAAATAAAGTATAAGTAACAGTTTTATGCTATTGGATACCAAACTGTATTAATTAATTTTTATTTGATTTTAATAATTGTTTTGTAAATTATGAAATTAATATGTAAGTATACAATAGGCATGATGACTAATTTTTTTTTTGATAAATTAATTATATTGCTCAAAACATAAAGATTTGTGAAAACAAATATTAAATATCTCTAAAAATGACCAAGTTACAAGCATTTTAAAAACCGGAATAAAAAGAGATAGCTCAAACGGCCAGTGACGTCAGAGGAAGGTCGTTATAGTACCCCATTATTAAGCTGTGGTAGCTTTTCATACTATAATATATTTATAATTTTATAATTAAATACTATAATCTCTTTGACATGTGACGTCACGAGTAGATTTTTTACAGTAACTGTGGGGGCGCTCTGTTTCGCGAGAAAGGGACAGGAGATAACTCCGGTAGAAACTTTAAAAGCTTATTACTCCGTGATTTATTTACCAATTTTGCTTATTTTTTCAATTATTGCATTCATTTTTAATCTTTTTTATTAAGGTAATATTTACTTGTTCATTTTTAATAGTAGTCATCATGCCAATTGACAGCGAGTAATTTTTAATTTAGTAGTTAGAATTGTATTGCTTGGTTTATCCGAGCCCAGTGGATCAATACCATACGAGTAGGTGCTATCGATAGCAATGTCGATATTTGTTATTCAATCCCTAACACTAAAATATCAGACTAGATTCAAAAGAACGCAATAATAGTAGAAAACGTCTAGGTTTTCAGGCCGTTCACATATTTATGCTAAAGACCATATTCCGTGTAACGGGAAACTCGGTCCCTATTTGTCGTTTCTCATACTGAAATAAGCGAATAACAGTTTAGTTTCCGTTTAGGAAAAGATTATAATTTACCGAAAACCTAAGTTCTTTTCTTCTCGAATCTAATATTTTTAAGCACCTTATCCCACAAAATAATTGGAACCTTATTGATTTGACAATGGCTCTTCTTGTTTCAGGTTCAATTTAACAGATTAAGCTATTTACGAAGTTAATTTTGATGCTACACAGACAATACCTACTGCACACTGTATATAGTAAAACATGATAACCGATTCTAAGGGTATAATAAATAATGTCGTGCCGCTACTTTATGACCCACTCAGACATCACCATAGATCATAAATTGGCACATTAAACGACTGACTGTTACCAAATCAAGGACACAAAAGGTCATTGTCATATCTGATCGAAGGTCATAACTTGACTTCTTGATTATGGCCTCTGCGACGGAATAATGTCGCAATTTTGCCAGTGTCACGTACTAGGAAGACAAGCGATGGAGAATAATCTGTCTTAGCGTAGGTACGGTGTAAAAAAAGGGGGAGAATCAAAAACAGTCTAACGTTAAAATGTGACTAATTCCAGGTCTGAGAGAGGCTTGAAAGAACAAACATAATGGGGGAAAACTAGTTTTTAATGAAAACTAGGTGGTAGACTTTTCTGCATACTTGTCTAGGTAGGTACCACCGCTTTGCCAGTTATTCTGCCGCCAAGCTGTAGTGTGCAAGCACCACTGTATTCCGGTTTGAAGGACATTGTAGCTAGTGAAATTACAGGGCAAATGAGACTTTATGACCTAATTACACAGTGTAGTAATTTGATTACTAAACTGTGTGATGTCTCAGGATGACGTGCGCAATGCAGTGTCACGCGAAACTTTATTATTTTTAAGTTCCGAGTGACACTGCAACTGTTATGGGCGGTCGTGTCGCTTAACATCGGGTGAATGACTAGATCGTCACGTCATTCATTCTCATAAAAAAGTGCTTTTAAAGTTCAACAGAAACCCTCGAGGATTGAAGCTTTTAAGAATACCTTAAAGTTAAAAGAATTGCGGTGGAAACAGTACGAAAACACGAAATTCACGAATCGCGGTGGCATTTTAAGGTTAGTTTAAGTAGACGTTTAAATTGGTGTTCCGTTCAGTAAGAAAAAGGTAAATTCACAAAGATTTGGTAGAAAGTTTACAGATAAATCACATTATAGGAGCCAGACACGAAATACAAAACCTACATTTTATTTGATTTCCAAAAAAGTTTAAAAAGATGGAGTCTTATTCATATTTACACATCCGTTTCTCAAACTTTTTGGGGCAAGCTCAAACAAGAGCGTGGTTCTGGTCCGGATTGTACGATAACCCTCGAGGTGATCCCATTTAAATTTCATTAACCTAAGAATGAGCAGCAGTTTTACAAATCCCTTTAAAATCCGGTCCTTAGATTATCGTGCCCGAATATTTTATTCAATCGTGTTCATGAACTTACGGACTTAGAATAAAATTAAATAATAGTAAGTACGTAAGGAATCACACCCTTACACGCTATATATATAAATGGGCTGTGAAAGTGTAATATAAAAGCAGAACTGTTACCGACCTGTGCCTGCCTCAACTGGTTGACGAGCGTAGAGCAGCGCTCCGGATCCTTCCGACCGTCGAAAGAGTCCAGCTCAGCAGCCACCATGTTGAGAGCATCGTCAGCGAAGAAGAACTGAGCGAGAAGTGAACGGTCGTCCCTCTGGAATGAAAGATTTAAGATATTAACTGATACATCATCATCGTCAGCAACCCATGCGTTCCCTCTGCTGGGGCACGCACGGGTTTTCCTTTCAAATTCAACTTCTTATTATGGCTTCTGTCGTCGTTATGGAGATTGATTGGTGGATTTAGAATTTGGCCGGTTATTCGAATCTGAGTTTTATCCGGAACAAATAACCGCAATGACATGTAAAATTGTACATGCCATAATCCACCACTGCGCTGGCAAAGTGCAAGTTGGCGGATGAGTGGATGTCATTGACAAGTCATGTCCTCGAATTTTGTGATTTTAAACAGTCGGTTTCCTTCTCATTACAGCTAGTAAGCTTTGCTTGCGGTTTACGTAGCGATTTTGTTTTGGGTAACAGATAGAAAGAATAGGTTACCACAGTGCTGAGGGCGGAGCATGGAGCTTAGTAAAGAGTAGTGTAAACAACCAAGTGGAGACCACGAACATAAAAATGTATTCTGAGTCGACCTTGGGAAGGACGGGTCGGTGACACCCAGACTTTAGCAAAACCTGCCCTAAAATCGATGCCAAAATAGGGCCCTCGTGGCTGGCGTTTGAAGGCATACAATATTTTGCTCCGATTATACCTAATTTGTTTTGTACTTAAACAGAAAAATAAAAGTACCCTGTCTGGTGGAATGACCTTATAACGATGATGAAGATAGCAATTACCCGCACACCAAAATATCTCAGCGAGCCAGTGAAACCCGGTTAGACCTCCGAATATTTCGTCGAATTATTCGTCAAGGCTTTTAGACTACAATTAAAACCAACCATAACGATTAGCTACCTACTCAGTAATCCGAAGATTTAGAACAATTATTATTCGTGTGCTAATCGGTCCCTCTCGGGTACCTAACCTATTACCCACGTGGTCTCGTAGTCGTACTCTACTGGTGAGGCAAATTCTCAATCGGTCAGTACGTGTGTGCCTCGTCCGGTCCGTCAGTCAGTACTACTGATCGGTGACCGACCGAGCATTTTCCTCGCGAGGACTATTTGTAAAGCCTTCGGGCGGTCTAAAAATCCTGCCAACAGGGTCGCGTTAAAAATTAATTACATAGTAATAAAACAGTTTTGTAAACAAAGTGTTGCATGCCTGCAGTTACTTTTTGGTAAAGTTTAAAAATATCCTACAGCATTTTATTACCTTTTTGAAATGTTTAAGGCTGAGTTGCACCATAATGACAGTTAAAGTTACGGTCAAATTTTGACATAAGCCCGCTCCGCGAAGCGTGGAACGGTTATAGTTAGCGTTAAAGTTAGAGTTAAAGTAAGCTGGTGCAACTCAGCCTAAGTGGTTGGACCTTGACTTAGACATAGCACGTACTTGGCGCAGTGCAGGGTGTGTATGTATATATATGTATACATACAGTATATATTATATTCTACAAGTTCATGGTCTGTCCGCAACTCCGCACGTTCCATTCCAGCGGTCATGGCATGGCATAGCGCGGTTCAGTTGCTTTTGTTTGTAAATTGTAGAAACGAAATGGAGTCACGCTAATGATATACCTCTAGGTCTCGTCATGGTTTTCTTAAAAAGGGACTATGGGATTGGTTGGGAGTCTTTGGAGCATCAATCTGTAACTTGGTCTTTCTCAATCTACGGCTAAGCGCGTTGTGCTGTCCAGAGATTCCGACATGGACAGTAAAGTAACTGAGGTCTATTTTGTCCAAAGACCTCTTTGATCTTGTCTGTTCGAGATACGTAAGTAAATTTATCAATAGGTTACCAAGAAAACAAAATCAAAAAACCTGTTATTTGGGAAAGCTACTAGACTAGAGCAGAAGCAGAGGAGAAATAGACAAGTAAAACCACACCACCGGTATAGATCTAGCCAAATAGCGATGACGTATTGGTTTCCTCTATTCTAGAACTACGTCACCAGACAACAATATTAATAATGCTCTTTATTCGTGTCGTAAGGAAGGAAAACCAATCAAACTGTAATGAGCTCAAGGATGTATTTATAATTGCTTGTGACCAATATTACCACAGCCAGCAGTTAATGAAAGAAAAGCATTATGGTTTCTTCCCAGCCACATCTTAAGATTACTCAATAAAATACATAACAGGAAAGCGTTCGAATTTAAACCATAACAATGACTCAGAATTCTTAACACGTTGAGTCGATGACGCCACGCCACCAAAGGAAATATAGTGATAGCAATTTCTAGGAACGATTAAATATAAATACACCACTTATAAGCTTCTGTTAGATGGCCTTCAAAGTGTTAACAAAACTAGTATAATTTATTATTTAATATTATTTAATATTAAAGCAAAGATCAATGACATGCACAACAGAGTAGCTGGCGCAATAACTATAGTTTCGTAGCCAATATTATTTATTCTGTGCAAATGTGGTACAGTTGGCATTCCATTCTTTATTCATTAGATAAATGGCTTTACTGGTAGGTAATTAATAAACATGCGCTGGCTTTAGTCTTTGCAACGAAACAACTTCGTTTAATTTGGAAATTTGATTAATTTCCATGGCTTAAATTAAATCTTCCAGCCCAGCTGATGGTGATGCCTGATGACTTCTAACTAACAAGAACTCATCGGTGATGAGGATGAATAAGATCTGGAAAAAGTAACAATGTCAAAAGACCGAACAGATCTAAATAGTAGAAAACCTTCAAGCATCCGTCGACATTTTCAAAATTACCATAATTATATTTGAAGAACTCTTGCGTAAAAACTTTTATTTTACTTAATCAATATTCAAGACTTCGTACACATCCTGTCCTAAACAATTCCTGAGACAAACGACGAAATCAAAAGCCTTGGCGACCCCTACTGTCAACCAGTCAAAATGGACATTTAGGATTATTGTGCGTTAAAATTGTCCGCTAGACGAAAGTGGTATGTGGACTTGGTGGTTCACATTGTTAAACTGGCCAAATAATAATAATAATAAATATATGTGAACATTCCACACAGCGCCATCTAGCCCCAAACTAAGCATAGCTTGTACAATGAGAACCAGATAAGTGATATAATACATCTAATAGATACTTTTTGTTTGTAAATACATGTTTACATAGAATACAATATAACACCCAGACACAGAACAAACATCTATGTTCATCACACAAATGTTTGTCCTGGGTATGAATCGAACCCACAGCCCTCAGTTCAGAAGGCAGGGTTACTACCAACTGAGCTATCGGGCCAGTCAAAATCATTAAACACTCCTTGCTAAGTCTACTAGCAGAGATATAAAGTTAAGATCGACATCGAAAATGTGCTCTGGATTTAAAAGAATCCATTACATGACTGCCTCTGACACGGTTTATTGGACTACCCTGCGAAATTGTTTGCCGTAGCCTTACGTCCTTACAATTTATTTGTGGTTTGAATCTTTAACAAACCGAAACATACTATCTAGTCACTATACTTATTTTATGTTAAAATGTCCCCAATTAGTTTTATTTTGCAAATAATAATATGCCTTATCAGATAGCACGTATGTTAGTCTCTAGATTGCTAATAACTCATCACAATTAAAGCCTACTTACTTAGTGATGATAAAACAAAGGAAACGCACTAATATCACAACTATAACCATGTAAGAATTATATGATAAAATTACACAATAAACGTGTAGAATTAAATAAATTGTATTGATTGTCTTTCTTTCAACTAAGTGTGAATGTTGACATAACAAGTTCGACTGGAATAATCATTTTATGAATACTTATCTGTATTGTACAATTTATCATCAGGCTTGTTTTTATTTCTAGTTCCAAAGTGTACATGGGTATACGCCCCTGAAAGTTAACATTATATTAACATAGTATTTAATAAAATTGATGACAAAAGGGTACTAGATGTTAAAAGAATTTGCGTAGAAGAGTATAATGTTCATCCATTATTCATATGATGGAGAAGGAATGGCGTTCCCGCAACCAGCATATTACAGTCAGCAAGTCCATTACTCGGCATTTTACTCACTGAAGTTATTAAAATAAGGTATTTTCAGTAAATAATTGTAAATGATTGCGTCATTTGTTGGATGACTTATTAGTATCACAAGCTCGCATACTTGAATATTTCTACTCGCTCCCATATATTCGAAATCTTATAGGCTTATCATAGGGATTTCGTTTCAGTTCCGCTTACAGTATCCTTTCTTCGCGTATGACAAGAACTGTAGCCACTTCTATCGATAACTATGTGTATAGAAATGTATTACAAACGTTTTATCGCGCTTCTATGTTTCATCAGATTACGGCAGGCCTGCCTCAAGGGAGCGTTCTAGGTCAAGGGTCAAATCTATTGGATCGCTGCCAGATACGGTTCAAAAGAAAGCTGAAAACATAAACATATCGTGCCTGTCATATTAAGGGCAAACCAAAATAGACATAATACTAAACCTGATCAATATTTCTACTGAGATTGCGTTGCTAAGGAGGAGGCACTTGAAAGTAACTTTAGCTTAGTTCACGATAATCTCATGTTTTCGATTTGCACGACTTATTGATTTGCTTATTAATTTAATTCATCCTCATCATCATCAACAACAGCCCGGAGACGTTAACTGCTGAACATAGGCCTCCCCATAGAGCGCCATCTTGAGCCGCTGCTCGCCTCTTGCATCCATCGGTTCCCCGCGGTTTTCACCGGATCGACGGTCCACCTAGTTATTTAATTACCAAATTAATATTAACCAGGAAGAAACTAACGCAAAAGAACCAATCACTTCGACATTGGCAATGGCATTGCCTGTATAGCATAGCATTATTTGAAACAGTGTATTTATCGAGCTCAGACTTGGCAATGACTCATAGTCCATTGAAATGTTACATTTTTTAGGCCTTACCTTGCGTTTTTTAGAGGACGCAATTTTATTTTTTTAATGTGTAGGGGGGGTCAGTGTAATGCTAAAATCAAGTTTGTGGGGTCGCCACCCTTGTCCCACGGCCGCCATCTTGAAAATAGGGGTTGAAACGGTTTTTACGATATATCTCTTAAACTATTAATCTGATAAAAATAAATTGTCAACATTTTTTGTTGCAAATTAAATTCTCTATAACTTTGGTCCAGTAACTTTTTATCGTAGAACTATAAATAAAAAAGTTATAAGTGAAAATGTTCAGAAATGCGAGAAAAAATTTATATTTTTCGATATAACTTCTTTTTTTATCATATTACGTAAAAATGATTTCAGACTAATTTTGTAGATCGTTTTTTAAGGAACAACTTTTATAAGCAACATTTTTTCATTAAGTCAATAGCTAAGGTTTTACAGCGCTCCGAAGTGAGTACTATTTTTCAGTACTCTTAACTATACATATATTATACGTGGGTAATAATAATGTGTCATCAGTTATTTTTAATTTTTTTTTTCTTTTGTTATTATAATTCTTTTAATTAGTAATTTTGCAATATTATTAATAATTAATTATTGACTCTTTTCCACTCCATTACAGAATATTACAATTATTGATTTTTAAAATAATTTTAAATCTGACGGCCGTTACCGAGAATGCTGTCCAGGTAGAAAACACCCAAGCGACCATTAGGGAACAAAAGAACAGCTGCCTGCTATTATTATTATTATTTCTTACCTCTGAGAAAAGAGTCAATAATTACTTATTAATAATATTGCAAAATTACTTATTAAAAAAATTATAATAACAAAATAAAAAATAAAAAAAATAACTGATGACACATTACTAGTCATCATCATCATCATCATCATTAACAGCCTGAAGACGTCCACTGCTGAATATAGGCCTCCCCCAGGGAGCGCCACTTAGAGCGGCTGCTCGCCTCCTGCATCCATCGGCTCCCCGCGGCTTTAACCAGGTCGTCGGTCCACCTAGTGGGGGGCCGGCCTACACTGCGTCTTCCAGTTCGTGGTCGCCACTCGAGAACCTTTCTTCCCCATCGGTTGTCAGTTCTACGAGCGATGTGGCCTGCCCATTGCCATTTCAACTTGTTAATCCTAAGAGCTACATCGGTCACTTTAGTTCTCCTGCGGATCTCTTCATTTCGGATCTTATCTCGCAGGGAAACACCGAGCATTACTCTCTCTCCATAGCTCGTTGCGCGACTCTGAGCTTAGTAATGAGGCCAACAGTTAGAGACCACGTCTCAGTTCCATAAGTCATCACTGGCAATACACATTGATTGAAAACTTTTGTTTTCAGGCTTTGTGGTATTTTGGACGAAAAGATAGATCGAAGCTTCCCGAACGCTGCCCAGCCGAGTTGGATTCTTCGGGCGACCTCTTTGTCGAAGTTGGACCTACCCAATTGGACAGTCTGCCCCAGATAGACGTATTTGTCGACAACTTCGAGAGTATCGTTCCCAACAATTACCGGTATAGGTGGAACATGGGCATTTGATATGATTTTCGTCTTATCCATGTTCATCTTAAGACCAACCTGTCGGGAGACTCTACTGAGGTCGCTGAGCATGGTGCTGAGATCATCGAGCTACTCCGCCATTATGACTATATCATCGGCAAAACGAAGGTTAGTGATATACTCGCCATTTATGTTGATACCAAATCTTTTCCACTCCAAGAGCTTGAACACATCCTCCAATGCGTTTGTGAACAGTTTCGGAGAAATAACGTCTCCCTGTCTCACGCCTCTCTGCAATGGGATCTGTTCCGTACTCTGGTCCTGTAGTCGGACTGACATAGTGGCCTTACTGTACAAACACTTCAACAGTTCGATATACCTATAGTCAATTTGGCATCGCTGTAAGGACTGCAGCACCGCCCAAGTCTCGATTGAATCGAAGGCTTTCTCATAGTCCACAAACGCTAGGCATAGCGGCCGATTATACTCTTCGGTCTTCTGTATAATCTGGCGTAGCGTATGGATGTGGTCTATGGTGCTAAAGCCTTTTCGGAAACCGGCTTGTTAGGGAGGCTGGAATTCATTAAACCAGCGTGCGAGACGATTCGTAATGACCCTCGAAAACAGCTTATACACATGACTCAAGAGCGAGATGGGCCTATAGGTCTTCAATAAGGTGTTATCACCTTTTTTGAAGAACAGCACCACCACGCTCTTGTGCCACGCCTCCGGCGTTGTACCTTCAAGGATGATAGAATTGAATAACTTCTGGAGGACTATAAGTATCGGTCTACCACCCGCTCTCAGAAGTTCGGTCGTAATTCCATCCTCACCTGGCGCCTTGTTGTTTTTAAGCTGTTTGAGGGCCATTCTAATCTCGTACAGGCTGACGTCCGGGATATCTTCGGTATAGTGTCGGACTAACTTGGCTCTGGTGTCCTGAGCTGTGTTAATAGCGGGCTCACGTGTCGAGGTGTATAACTGTCCATAGAAGTTCTCAATCTCTCTCAGAAACTCAGGCTTGGATGAAATGACACTACCATTCTCGGTCTTCAGTTTTGTCATTTGGCTTTGCCCAATAGACGAATCTTTTGCGAACACCTTAGAGCCTTGGTTCCGCTCAATTGCGGCCTCAATACGTGAAGTACTAAAAGCACGCAAGTCGCATGGAACTCCAGATACGTCTATTGAGTTCACTGTAGGCTGACATATCAACTGAAGACTGTAGTTTCATTTCGCTCCGGTCTGCCATTAATTTAAGAGTGTTTGCTGAGAGTTTCTGAGTCTTCTTACGACGTTGGGTCTTGAAGAACTCAGCTCCAACAGCTTGGACAGTTTCCACCAACCCGTTGTTCAACTCGTCCACTGTGTTGCAATCGGCAAGGCACTGGAAGCGATTTTGGAGTTCCAGCTGAAAGCCTTCGGGGTTTTGGATTTGGACAGGATTTAGACGGAGCGTAGACTTCACCAGACGCGACCTTTCAAGCTTAACATTGATATTCAATGTGCCTCTTACAATACGGTGATCGCTACCGGTTTTCACCTTGCTGATCACAGAGACATCATCGAATATGCGCTTCTTGGTCGTCATCATGAAGTCTATCTCATTTTTCGTGGAACCGTCGGGGCTTATCCACGTCCACTTCCTGGATGGCCGCTTCTTGTAGAAGGAGTTCATCATAAAGAGGCCCTCCTTCTCCATGAAGTCAGCCAGCCTTTGTCCCCGAGGGTTCCGCTGCTCGTACCCAAATGGCCCCACTCTCAGCTCATCACCATTCCTTGCACCCAACTTCGCATTGAAGTCTCCCATCACAACGGTGAAGTATGTTTCGGAAGTATGCATGGCTTCGGATATATCCTCATACATAGCTTCTACTTCATCGTCGGAGTGTGCCGAGGTCGGGCGTATACCTGGATGACCTTCAACGAATACCGTTCGGTTATCCTGAGTATCAGGTACGCTACCCTGGTCGACACACTGTCGACTTTGATCACGTTGTTGACGAGAGACTTGCGAACGAGGAACCCGACACCACCTTGGGAAAGTTGGTCTCCCTCCCGGTAGAAGAATAAGTTACCGGAATTTAGGATTATCGTGTCCTGTCCCTGTCTTCGGACTTCTGACAATCCCATTACATCCCAGCGTAACTTACTCATCTCCTCCTCCAATTCGACCATCCTTTCGTCAGCCCTCAATGTGCGCACGTTATATGTTGCCAGGGCCAGGGGTCGTGTTTGGTGGGGTTGGTAGCCGGGCGTCTGCCGGTCATTCTTCGCACCCCCTGCCTTGCCGTTACCGTAACCGCTACCGGAGCCACGGGATAGCAGAGCCGCCGGGGACTGGAGGCCGTTTTTATTTGTGCTTGTCATTAGGGGGGGGGAGGGGTTGCCATAATAACCACGCTTGGCAGGCGGCTTGGTGATCGCAGTAGATTATGATGGTGGAGACCAAAGAGAATTGCACCATTCCCTGGATATACCCTTAGCCGACTTTTACGGCACCCACGGGAAGAGATGGGGTGGTCCTATTCATAACCGGGACCACACGGCATTACTAGTACCCACGTATAATATATGTATTGTATGTAGTTAAGAGTACTGAAAAATAGTACTTACTTCGGAGCGCTGTAAAACCTTAGCTATTGACTTAATGAAAAAATGTTGCTTATAAAAGTTGTTCCTTATAAAACGATCTACAAAAATAGTCTGAAATCATTTTTACGTAAAATGATAAAAAAAGAAGTTATACCGAAAAATATAAATTTTTTCTCGAATTTCTGAACATTTTACGACAAAAAGTTACTGGACCAAAGTTATAGAGAATTTAATTTGCAACAAAAAATGTAAACAATTTATTTTTATCAGATAAATAGTTTAAGAGATATATCGTAAAAACCGTTTCAACCCCTATTTTCAAGATGGCCGCCGTGGGACAAGGGTGGCGACCCCACAAACTTTATTTTAGCTTTACACTTACCCCCCCCTACATATCAAAAAAATAAAATTGCGTCCTCTAAGAAACGCAACCCCAAATGTAACTTTTCAATGGACTATCATAGGATTAGGTTAATGGAAAACTTTGCAAACAAATGAACTAGGTTTACTGTTTATTTGTTTTGAGATAATGCGAGCAAATTGTCTATCGATAGTCGATACCATCCCGAAAGTCGTATCGATAAAACACGTGGGAATTGTATCAATCCTATCAAATATGTAGAATGAGCAATACTGTTGATAACACAAATGCCAGTACTTATAGCATTACTTATGCACAATGACGTAAACTTTTATACGAAAAATCAATAACAGATTTAAATTTTACAAGGTCAGCAACCACTTATTTAAATTAATAATTTATTTAGATTATAAAATACAATGGACGTTAGAAAACCTAAGTCCGGATAACATACAGCAATTAATTTACACCAAATTAACCCGGTGATTTCAGTCATTACGATCACGACCTCATAAGTCATACATAACGCGTTCATTCAAAACGTCGTCGGGAAAACCTAATTCGATAATGGCACTTACATGGGACCCGAAATAGATGGGGTCTTGCTCCTAAATCTCGTTAATCAAACATCCAACTGGCATTCCCAAAACCCGGTGACCCCGTTGGTTAAGTTGATAAGCGCGCCGTCTACAAATTAAGACTTTTCACGTGTTTATTACGTCCGTTAGGTATACAGTAGGAGTTTCCAAATCGATAATAAACCAGCTTCGTATAAGGGCAAGGTAAAAGTTCAATGGTTTCAAATCTGAAAAGTGGTCAAACGATCTCTAAATGTTGGAAAATTACCTAATCAGATGTAGAACCGAGACCCATTGAACTCTCAAGTAAGTCCTCAAGGGCGCGCGGGTGTTTGAAATTTGTTCTCGGACAACATGATCACAAAAACTACACAACTAACTACTACGTAAGTACGTATTATATTATTGTGTCGCACTTAGTTAGAACCGCTAGATGTAAGCTGATTCGCTGCTAGATCACGCATATTTGGCCTACATTAGCATAGTAGGTACATTGTAGCTAAATCCATAATAACAGTACGCCACATAGCAAACACCAGTCAGTCTCAACCCATCTGAATCAGGTTTGTGATGAGTTGATGACTCATGCAAAACGTATACAATAGATTGAATCAATTAACCAACCACGAATGCTTGTGCCGCTAAAGATAAACAAACCTTGTTAGGTTACATATTATAATGGTTCATAGGTTTGTCTTCTTAATATTTTTGCTTTTTGGGGAGCAGTACTTAAATCATGTCTACAAAAATCCAACTTTGAGGCGTATCGTATTCTGCATTTTAACATGCCAGATTGTACCGAAGCATTTTCAATTCCTGTATAGCCCAAAACACGGCTTTCACTTCGATGACTTTTTATTCTAAAATTATTTGACAACGCACGTATAGGTAAAATATTCTTCAGATACCGATTAAAGTTGTGCTAAATAATCTACACAATGTCGCCCTTTGTAAATTTTCAAGAGACAAATTCAAAATTGATTTAACGAAACTAGAATTACAACGCGACGCAATTTTAGAGAGAAACATGAATAATAAAAATTTAAATCCAATTACTATGACAGAGCAGAGTAACACCTCTAGCACAGACGAAACGAATCTATTAGGTAGGTACATTATATGCCTACATTTTATTATTGTGTTTAGTAACAATTCTATGGTTGCGGATAGGTTGCGGTCTGATGACTTTTACCTGTTACTGCTTTATTCATAGTGGTTTTTGTTTCACTCATGGATTTATTTGCAATCGACGTCGATCAATATACCTAGTCTTTTAGACATAAATAAAATACAATAGAATATTGAGTGACCAGTGACAATGAATGAAGGTTTAAGTTCTGTCATACTTAATGATGCTCAACTATTCCAAGCACAGAGTAAACTCCAAGAACATGTTCCTCACCAGTCACTACCTCAATTATGTTATCCAAGGTCATCGTAAAAACGCAACAATTAATAGAATAGAACGCCTAGACATTCACGACAGTGACGATTAAGAATGAGCAGACATAAGCGAAAGTGAAAGCGGCATTCAAGCCGGATCGGCAAAGGTCTTGAGCTCCGAAGACGCATTTTAGGGGTCACGCTGGCACAGAAAACACTGCATTTTGTAGTACAAGTGTCATATTTGGAAACACAATGAGCAGCGGTCTTACCGGGTAAGTCTGGTGGCAATCGCAATCGTGTGCTCTCTTGCTCGCACTCAAGACCTTGTAAATCGGCACGTGCAGGATGGCAGGCGATGTCCGATTGTTCGTTACCAGAATGGTTACGCGGCAGGGGTGCAGGTTATGCGGTCAAGCGACTATCTGTGACAGTAGACCCTCCTGCCGAGACCTCGAATCTCCAATGCAGTAACCGTCAACCGAGAATGAAGCTTTCCGGTCGTTAGTCATTTAATTTTATCCCAATTGCAAACACAGCGACTGCGATTGTGACAATGTATCCAATTTCTTATTGGGTACGTTGAGCAGTTAGGTCGAGGGCTTGTGCAAAATGCTGGATGATACAATACAATACAATACAATACAAAAATTCTTTATTGTACACCAAGCATAAAATAAACAATAACAGAAATAAATAGCGTAATCTACAGTACAATCGGCGAACTTATCGCTAAAAGCGATCTCTTCCAGTCAACCTTTGGATGGAAAGAAATATTGGAGAGATAGAGGTCGGTGGTGTAAACAACTTGTATTGAATAGATTAGATACCTACTAAATAAATAAATAATAATATCATAGACTACAATACATATTATTGCAGTAATAAATAAAGCAATATTAATTATAATACTTACATAAGCATATACTATATACATACATATACATACATAGCAATATGTACATACAAAAATAAATATAATTAAATACTTACAACTGCGATAAGTAAAAACTTTTTACCTGATTTTTAAATGTAGCCAGTGACTGAGCCTGTCTGATTGGAATCGGAAGCGCGTTCCAAAGGCGTACGGCATGTACAGAGAAAGATTTGTCGTAAAAAGAAGAAGTGTGAATAGGCATTTTTAGTGTGAGGTTTTCTCATAGAGTAGTATAAGTATCGGGGAATAGAGAGCCCTCTTGAGGAGATTTTTGTCACCCAAAAAAAAACTGGTTTGTAATGCCCTCTGTTAGAAGATCCGTGGAACTATCAAACACCTATATACCTACCTATACTGTAGTTGGGTATATATATGTATTCTATATCCATACCTACATACCTATAGATATGTGCTTACCTCAAGGTCTGTGATTTTAAATTCTTGATTATCCAGGGGGTCTAGTAAAGAACCCAATCGCTAACGCTAACTTCACAATGTATTGGAATGATATTTCGGAAATGGCTTACTTTCCGCAGCGAATACATTTTTGGAGTTAGCGTTAGCGTTTCGAATCTTCTTCTATTCTTCTTCTTTAATGGCTTTCTATCGCTGTTTTGCAATAATTCTGCCAATGTCAAGTGAGTAAAATTTGTACGGTTATGTCAAGTCAAAGTCATATTTTGTCAGTCAAAACGCCAACAGTAAAATGGAGGATATTTTACTGAAGGCTCTAAAAAGGCCTTTGAAGCAAAAACGACAATGCATGGTTTTATGATCTTGAAACCATTTGCCAACACTCGTGCACGTTCGCGAACACTCAACGGATAATAATCCACCCTTATTACACATTAAAGTTCAAGATACACTAGTTTTGAAAAATAAATTCAAAATCCACAACCGCCATTGTCGGATTTTCTTCAACGACCGTTTCGAATCTTAGCTAGATCCCCAGATGTTTCAATCACCGATATAGCTGTCAATATGAATTTGACAACTTCGCATGTTACATTTATGAACAGCGCCATCTATTCGAAATCCAAGTACATTAAGGCTGAGTTTTACCGGGCATTATAAAAGATAGCGTTACTTTCCATACAAAAAAGTGGTGCCAAGGGAACAATATGGAAGCGTGCCCCCCTGGGTTTTCTGTGGACCTAAGGTTACGCTGATGCGTATTATGCCAGAACTGAAACCGTTCTTTTAAATAGAACTTTACTGCGCTTGATACGACATGACGGTAAATGTAATGATATGATATGACAGCAATAATATCAGCTGGGTCATGTTATCACAGCACAACGCACACATGGCGTATTAGTAAGCTAAACGCTAGTGAATCAGAGTGTCAATCAAACGTAAGATAAATAGTTGCATAATTTTATATTTTGTTGTTAGAAAGAAAAAGTGCTTTTTAATGAGATTAAGTGACGAGCTAGTCGTCCACTGTTACGCATATTTACATTATAATAAATATATATTTTTTTTATATGATTATATTGTATTTTTTGGTGTTCCTTAATTATTTATAATAATGGTATGTGTTTAGTTTGGTTAGTAAATTCATCCTTCTTTCTTAAACTTTGTGTGGAATGACTGGTAGAAAATGCTTGAGCATTAAGTCCTCCTTTTGTACTTTTAGTGCAATAAAGAATTAAATAAGTAAATAAATAAATAAATAAATAAATAAATAAATAAATAAATGTAGTGTTCTTAGGTGTTCACTTCATTTCATTTACTGTTTTTTTTTTTGTAACGTCTATCCGTGAGGACCTTTAATTGGCTTAGTTTTGTGTAATTTGTCGAATATAATGTTATAGCAGCTGTTGGTCTTCCAAAAAGGAAATAAATATTTAAATAAATAAATAGAATTTGAAATCAGGTCATAAAGTTTCATTTGCACAGTAATTTCCCTAGTTATAACCCCTTTAAACCAGAACACAGTAATGCTTGCATACTACTGCTTGGCGGCAGATTAACTGCCACCCCACCACTCCTACTACCTAGATTTATGCAAAGAAGAACATTCCAAGATTTCCAAGCATACCTTCATTAACTTATTCCACGCTATTAACCATACCAATTGACGCAAGTACCTAAGTCTTGGGCTGAATATTTCTTGAATAAAGATCTACTTATTTAGAGTCCCACCACAAACTGTACGTTGAACTGACGACCGATGGGGAAGAAAGGTTCTCGAGTGGCGACCACGAACCTGAAGGCACAGCGTGCCCCCCCCCCCCCCCCTAGGCGGACCGACGCGGACGATCAGGTACAAACCGCGGGGAGTTGATGGATACGGAAGGCAAGCAGCCGCTGTATGAGGAAGGCCTATGTTCAGCAGTGGAAGTCTTTGGGCTGTTGATGTCTTAATGATGATGATGATGATGATTTACCCCTGAGATTTATTTCAATCCTAATATCCTATTCCATATTTGGTTGTTCATTACAATTACAACGGTAAAAAAAATACTATATATCGTGCGTTTGTAAAAGAAGTAAGTATTTAATTTACTAAGTGCCCACTCCAAAACCATTAGCTTCATGTTATCACCACCTTATCAATAACCACAAAGTGACTTCGTATTTAATATTGTCATTTATTTATCTAGCGCCTAATCAAGAAATCAGGCATTGGAACTGAAAATAAAAAAATAAAACGCCTTATCAAGCGGAACTGTGGTCAACCGTGATGAAGGCACGTCAGGGGCTGATAAGAGAGTTCTTTGAACAAAGAAACTATAACTCAGTGGTAACTATTTAAATGCAAAATGTTCCTGCATAACTTCAACTGTCAAGTGCTGACGCAGAATCTAGTCTAGTCTATTGTTACTAACCAACCTACTTGACTGTAAAACATAGATTTATATATCAGGATATGCCCGAAGGAACATTCTATTTTGTCAAAACGGCGTGGGAAAAGTCAGCGCCATCTATTAGATTTCGCGTGAACTACGACAAGTTGAGAAAATTAGGTGCCTATCGCTGCCATTATGTCCGTCAATGTTAATGTTTACAATGATTATTCCAAATATAAATTCGATTATTTTGTTACAAAACAGAGTGTAATATTAAAAATATTGAATTACTTGAGGTAAGAAACTTGGTCTTTCTTTTTACTGCACTTTTGAGTATAGATTGTGCAACCCTTCACAATACAACTTGGCATATTATGTTTGTGACATTCGACCGATGCCTTCTAACTTCCATCACAGACTGAGCGCTAGTGGATGCCAATCTGCGAAATCGGCTCCCACTTTGAAGCGACCTTATAACCAGTCATTAGGCCTGTCCTTAATATATATATGTCTATGCTGTAAAAGCTATAAAATATTAATAAATCGTTTGTAACAGTCAAGAGTAAACAATGGGCAGGCCACATCGCTCGTAGAACTGACAACCGATGGGGAAGAAAAGAGAGCTCTCGAGTGGCGACCACGAACCGTAAGACCCCGCGCAGGCTAGCCCCCCACTAGGCGGATCCGGTGAAAGCCGCGGGGAGCCGATGGATGCAGTAGGCGAGCAGCCGCTCAAAGTAGCGCTCTCTGAGGGAGGCCTATGTTCAGCAGTAGACGTCTTATGAGCCGGCTCTTGCGACACCTCATTTTTGATACTGTGCAGCGTTTGCGCCGACTTCACAGCCGCCATTGAGTTTGGCTTGCACTCCATGATACCTACCATCGTAATAGTCATCAAACGGAAGCCTAAAACTTTAAAAAAATCCTCCAACAATAAAACAATGCTAGGAGAAATCTGTTCCGTGCACATATAACCAGTTTAATCTTATTGAATGGCGAATGCCTTCTCGATTTGCGAACATTTGGCAAAGACGACCGAGTTTCGCCTGCTATTGGGAAAGTTGTGAAAAAGTGAAAGTGAGCAAGCGAGACGGATAGATCAATGCGGTAGAGATAGAGTGAGACGAGCGATTGTGACGTCGCGTTTTGATAAATGTGGAATAAAAGAAAAATATTACTGATTACGTAGCCGAAATGTTAAGGATTATTGAATAGATAACAGAGGTTTCGGCGATACTCAGTTGTAGTGATAAACTGTATAATAACGACAAGATAATGGCAATTCATGATGTTTATTAAAACACGTAATGTGCTTATGATAATTATGTAGCAGCCAATTATAAACTCATTATAAATTTATGAGTTAGTTAAGCAGAAACAAGTTTTATTTGCATTTTGACTTTGATAATATTATCCTTTATCCACAGGAGAACTAAAGTCACCGATATAGCTTTCAAAATCAGCTGGGTTGGAGTGGCAGTGGGCAGGCCACATCGCTCGTAGAACTGACAACCGATGGGGAAAAAAGGTTCTCGAGTGGCGACCATGAACCGGAAAACACAGCGTAGGCGGGGGCCAAAGAGCGCCACTTTGAGCAGCTGCTTGCCTCTTGCATCCATCGGCTCCCCAACCCTGACCAGGACGTCGGTCCACCGAGTAGTTGTCGGGCCACCTAGTAGGGGACTAGTACTAGGTGGACCGACAACCTGGTCAGAACTCTGGGGAGCCGATGGATGCAAGAGGCAAGCAGCCGCTCAAAGTGGCGCTCTTTGGGGAGGCCTATGTTCAGCAGTGGACTTCTTCGGGCTGATGATGATGATGATGATGATCATGATGAAAAGCCTTTAGTGACAATATGGTTTAATAACCAGTTAAGTGTGAGTTGGACTCATGCACAAATGGTTCCATACCATCATCTATAAAAACAAGCAAAAAGTCACATTTGTGGTATTGTAGCCCTAAATATTAATTTTATTCTGTTTTTTAGTATTTTTCGTTATAGCGGCAAAATAAATACATCATCTGTGAAAATTTTAACTGTCTAATTATCACAGATCATGAGATACAACCTAGTGACAGATGGACAGACAGATGGACAGCGGAGCCTTAGTAATAGAGTTCGCTTTACCATTTGGGTATGGAAACATAGGTATGGAAAGTAAGTGTAATGTTAACGTAATTCAGGTGTATGGCATTATATCAGCACCCTACACAACTTCCTTACGGCCCAGATAATATAATACCTACAGTACAGATGCCTCATCCCATACAACGGAATAATTCGGGCTATTATATAATACCTATATAGTACAGCCCCCTTATTACGAAGGAGTTAGCAGCGCTGCTGACGCGCTTCTGCCACTCGAATGCTGTCAAAATTGTATGAAAATTGACAGCAGTTGAGCGGCAGACGCTTATCAGCAGCGCTGCTAGCTCGTTCGTAATAGGGGGCTGATCCCATAGAATGGAATAACTCGGGCTATTTTATTTCTGCATAACGCAAGATTAGCAAGCAACATTTATTGGTTATCTGTGAGGTATTGAGCTAAATGATTACAGTGGACACTAACTAGACACAGCACCATCACTACATTTTATTCACATTCGCCTTTTGTTCCTACATTTGTCCCTGATGAGACCCCATGGTAAGATGTAAGTAACCAAATATACTGAATCATTAGGAAAATAATGGACTTTACTTATTAAAGCTGCTTTAAGTTATTGTTTAAAAAGTTCCATCTCGACTTCACACGGGACATTTCAAATCAGTCAAAAGTCAACAGAAGATTTTGAGGATTGACTAACTTTAAGCAGCATTTATGGGCCAGTTCCAGTAGAGACTCCCACAGTGATCACGTTTATGGTAGTGGAACAACTTTTGTGATTGAAATAACAAAAATAACACCAACCTGGAATGCACCCTATAAGTAAGGCCCTAAGGGCTCAAACTTGTCTCAAACAGAGTTAGTGGTGAATATTAATTTGTGACATTCAAAACCAATGCCTACATTACCTACCTACACGTAAGATGGACATCTATGTAGGTAGGTTGACAATTCAAAACGTTACAATTTAACTCTTTACTATAATTAACCGGAACTGTGAATGCTTAGTACAAATTAAAACCATGCCTAAACTTTTTTACAATATCTAGTACAACCTTTATGACAAAGTGACAATGGAATGAAACAGCAAAACATTGTTGAAACAGGTGACCATAGATTTGCATAAAACCACAAGGCCTCGAATTTAAACAAACAACTAGCGATGTAACGCAATAATCTTACCTCCGAGAATACACTCTATAAAGTAAGTAGGTAACTAGTTTTAAACTCATTTTAATGACTCCGTTTACAAAATAAACTGAATCATTTGTTAGATGACAAAGAATTAAACGTGCCACACTTGGGAATTACCAACCAAGCGATAAAATATACTTTAAATTCAATATACAATAAAGAAATTGCATGCCAAAGTCGCTAGAGGATATTCACATGAGGAAAATAGAGTTGAAGTACATACCTTTGGTTTGTAGAACCATTTTCTGAGAGACTCCATCGGACCAGTTCTATATAATAGCCTCATGTGAACAGATCACTGCACGAACACACACATCATAAATATCAATATAGCACCAAATCACAGTAGAAACACCAATTTAATTGTAATTTTTGCACAATATTTACGATTATACGTCAAAAAACACAAACGGCGGACATGATTTCTCGGTCTGCGTTCTATTTCCATTCACCACTCGTTCGGAATGAATCGAATGAACGTGGTGTGTGAAGTACCACAACTTTAAATGCTGCCAGACGTGCAAAGATTCTACAAATTAAGGAGTATCTAACTAAACCATGCCATCATGTTTGGTAGCAGTGGAAACTAGTGATGGATTAATTTAGCAATCTTATTAATTTTTAACATGTTAATGCTTAAATAACATTTCGCAAATTAAATTTGGTTCCGAATTTCTGTGACATATGAAGTGAATTCATCGCTCGTTTCAGCTTTTTTTATATCGTCATACAGCAATAAACAGAAAAGGTGTTTTTAAAGTTAGGTCTTAATCAAAAGTGTAAACTGGTGTATACGGATTAAATTTATCAGCAGCGGCATGCGTATGAAGCCACGCTGAGTTTTCTTTTTCTCGTGTAGGCTTTGACTACCCACTAAAGTCAATCGGTCTTATTACAAAAAGTTCGCAAAACTCTGGTTCAAACCAGAACTACAATGTCCACGCTTAGTCTGAACTAATTAGTATAAAAATTAAATTATGACCGTTTTATTACTAAACGCCGATAAACGATAGTTTTAATTTTAAACTTAGGTTTAAGTTTAGTTTCATATTACAAAACATAGTTTATTTCTCATTCTTGGTTTATCTATGGTACTAAAGTTAAACCCGGAAGATACCTAGTTTATTATTTTGAACCATGAATTTTTAATTTTAGAAGTTATGTTTGCGTTCGTTTTGGTTCGAGGTGTTTTTACTGCATGGTTTTTTTTTTGGTAGGTACAATTGAGACTGAATTTCCCACTGGTATCGGCACCACCTATTATTATTATAGTGGAATAATTTGGTCCCGATTGCACCATCAATGGTACTTGTAGAACCATTCAGTCGCAATTTACCATCACTGGTATTTGTTAGTGTTACATCTGAGATGGCGGAAAATGAATTACATTTATTACCTAGGTATAGATAAAAAAAAACCAAAACGTATAATAAAAAAAACTTTGTTATGTCCAGGGAGGGGTGCTACGATGTTCCAGCGGAGGCTTATCTATATTCATTATTCAGGTCTATACAGGTTTAAAAATCAATTTTGTCAAGTAACTACTAAAGCCACGGTTTTAGAAAATACTTTACGACCATAATTAAGCCAAGAATAAGAAATAAACTACGTTTTGTTATATGAAATTGCGTTAAACCTTAGTTTAAACCTGGAACTATCGTTAGACCACGTTTTGAATAAGACCGAATGTGTGTAGGCAATAGGTTAGACCTGTAACGAGTTAGTACTTACTTAGAATTTATTATAATTTATTATTATAAATCATTTCAAATTATTATGTAAACTGAATGATTTGAAAGATTCGTTAATTTTTTCTTTGTTTCAGTTTCAGCGTTAGCTTCATCATCCTCATCATTATCGTCATCATCATCCTGAAGATGTCCACTCTGAACATAGGCCTCTCCCAAAGAGAGCCACTAAGAGCGGCTACTTGCCTCCTGCATCCATTCGGCTCCCCGTAAGCAGACTATTAAAATACGCATGAACAGAAAAAGATACAAAAACACACGGACAGGCTTTGTGGTGGGTATGATGGTTAAGCAGGTCGACTCATAAACCGGAGGCGGCGAGTTTCATTTCTGTGGCAGGAGTCCTGAATAGAATAAATCATTTGTTAAAAATACAATAATCTAGGAACGATAAAACTTCGGGTTTGACCAGTTTCTACCGAAAAAATCAAGACTGTCGCGCTTCGTTCGGTAAGGTACTTTCAATAATAATTAATGTGGCAGCACTGAACGAGTGTATGAAGCTGTTCTCATATACTCTGTGCATCATTCAAAGAATAAGTTGCTTTTTATGTCTACGGTGGATTGGATTGGATAGGCAAGTGACAAGGATAGACAGTTACTGACATCTAGTGTCAAGTAGCAGAACGAAATAAGTTCACTCACCATTTTATCCACTAAATAATCCATCAACATATAATCACAAACCAAGTATATATGTCTGATGTCAAATAGCAGAACTATGAAAATTAATTGGGTCATCGTTTTAACTACTTGACGCTAGATAGCGTTAAGTATAAACAGTTAGTGACATCTAGTATCTGGTAGCGGAACGCTGTAAGCCGCACAGATGTACCTACACGGTTAGTCGGTTAGGTCGGTACTCGGATATAATATTTGATTGAGTTGGTAGGTAAGTAATACTTAAATACTATTTTAATATCTGTGCTGTGATTTGTACATACGACAGATACAGATAATATAATAGGTAGATACCTACATACCTACACTTACAATACAGGCTGTGAGATCAAGGGTTTTATTAAAGATCCCAAATGCTATCGCTAACGCCACACGCTCCTAAATGTATCTAAGTACCTATTCGATGAATGATTATTATTGGAATGACATTACAAAAATTGCTTACTTTTTCGCAGCTGATTTGTCATTTCAATACACGTAGCGTTAGCGATTCCCAGGGGGTCTTTAGAATTTTCCGAAACTTTCGCTTTGTGTCTACAATATTTTTTCCTTGAAGTTTCCGGTCTTTTTGTATCAAGGCACTTTTAGACCCCTACAATACCAAAACAATAATTTCTAATGTAATTTTATATAAATAATACTTAAGTATGGACATTTCACACAGCGCCATCTAGCCCCAAACTAAGCAAAACTTGTACCATGGGAACGAGATAACTGATTATATATAATACTTACTTTTAAGCTTTTTGTTTGGAAATATATATGTCACCGTCTTATTGTAAAAACCGTTTGTTTATAAAAAACGCGGTTATTTATAAACTGTCGATTTATTGCAAACGGGCAATGTGTCTCACAATAAAACGGTCGATACTTCGGTTATTTATAATTAAGCCGATTAATTATAAATAACCGAAGTATCGACCGTTTTATTCTTCGTTTTTTCGTATAATTGTGTACTTCTAGTGTGGTCAAAACTATCCTCGTCGTCCTCGCTCGTCGTCGTAACCTATATACTGGTTAGCCACTAGTGACTCTTAAAAAACAATAAATTACAGAAAAAATTGGTGCATTGTTCACAATCAAACGCTACTATTACCCGTTTTTTATAAACTCACCGCTGGGCACCGACTGTTTATAAATATTCGAAATATCATCCGTTTTATTGTAAGACAAAGTGTCAGTTTGCAATAAATCGATAGTTTATCATCATCATCATCATCATTAACAGCCTGAAGACGTCCACTGCTGAACATAGGCCTCCCCCAGGGAGCGCCACTTAGAGCGGCTGCTCGCCTCCTGCATCCATCGGCTCCCCGCGGCTTTCACCAGGTCGTCGGTCCACCTAGTGGGGGGCCGGCCTACGCTGCGTCTTCCAGTTCGTGGTCGCCACTCGAGAACCTTTCTTCCCCATAGGTTGTCAGTTCTACGAGCGATGTGGCCTGCCCATTGCCATTTCAACTTGCCAATCCTAAGAGCTACATCGGTCACTTTAGTTCTCCTGCGGATCTCCTCATTTCGGATCCTATCTCGCAGGGAAACACCGAGCATTGCTCTCTCCATAGCTCGTTGCGCGACTTTGAGCTTAGTAATGAGGCCAACAGTTAGAGACCACGTCTCAGTTCCATAAGTCATCACTGGCAACACACATTGATTGAAAACTTTTGTTTTCAGGCTTTGTGGTATTTTGGACGAAAATATAGGTCGAAGCTTCCCGAACGCTGCCCAGCCGAGTTGGATTCTTCGGGCGACCTCTTTGTCGAAGTTGGACCTACCCAATTGGACAGTCTGCCCTAGATAGACGTATTTGTCGACAACTTCGAGAGTATCGTTCCCGACAATTACCGGTATAGGTGGAACATGGGCATTTGACATGATTTTCGTCTTGTCCATGTTCATCTTAAGACCAACCTGTCGGGAGACTCTACTGAGGTCGTTGAGCATGGTGCTGAGATCATCGAGCGACTCCGCCATTATGACTATATCATCGGCAAAACGAAGGTTAGTGATATACTCGCCATTTATGTTGATGCCACATCTTTTCCACTCCAAGAGCTTGAAAACATCCTCCAATGCGTTTGTGAACAGTTTCGGAGAAATAACGTCTCCCTGTCTCACGCCTCTCTGCAATGGGATCTGTTCCGTACTCTGGTCTTGTAGTCGGACTGACATAGTGGCCTTACTGTACAAACACTTCAACACTTCGATATACCTATAGTCAATTTGGCATCGCTGTAAGGACTGCAGCACCGCCCAAGTCTCGATTGAATCGAAGGCTTTCTCATAGTCCACAAACGCTAGGCATAGCGGCCGATTATACTCTTCGGTCTTCTGTATAATCTGGCGTAGCGTATGGATGTGGTCTATGGTGCTAAAGCCTTTTCGGAAACCGGCTTGTTCGGGAGGCTGGAATTCATCAAACCTGCGTGCGAGACGATTCGTAATGACCCTCGAAAACAGCTTATACACATGACTCAAGAGCGAGATGGGCCTATAGTTCTTCAATAAGGTGTTATCACCTTTTTTGAAGAAGAGCACCACCACGCTCTTGTGCCATGCCTCCGGCGTTGTACCTTCAAGGATGACAGAATTGAATAACTTCTGGAGGACTATAAGTACCGGTCTACCACCCGCTCTCAGAAGTTCGGTCGTAATTCCATCCTCACCTGGCGCCTTGTTGTTTTTAAGCTGTTTGAGGGCCATTCTAATCTCGTACAGGCTGACGTCCGGGATATCTTCGGTATAGCGTCGGACTAACTTGGCTCTGGTGTCCTTAGCTGTGTTAGTAGCGGGCTCACGTGTCGATGTGTATAACTGTCCATAGAAGTTCTCAATCTCTCTCAGGATCTCAGGCTTGGATGAAATGACACTACCATTCTCGGTCTTCAGTTTTGTCATTTGGCTTTGCCCAATAGACGAATCTTTTGCGAACACCTTAGAGCCTTGGTTCCGCTCAATTGCGGCCTCAATACGTGAAGTACTAAAAGCACGCAAGTCGTGTCGCATGGAACTCCAGATACGTCTATTGAGCTCACCGTAGGCTGACATATCAACTGAAGACTGTAGTTTCATTTCGCTCCGGTCTGCCATTAATTTAAGAGTGTTTCCTGAGAGTTTCTGAGTCCTCTTTCGGCGTTGGGTCTTGAAGAACTCAGCTCCAACAGCTTGGACAGTTTCCACCAACCCGTTGTTCAACTCGTCCACTGTGTTGCAATCGGCAAGGCACTGGAAGCGATTTTGGAGTTCCAGCTGAAAGCCTTCGGGGTTTTGGATTTGGACAGGGTTTGGACGGAGCGTAGACCTCACCAGACGCGACCTTTCAAGCTTGACATTGATATTCAATGTGCCTCTTACAATACGGTGATCGCTACCGGTTTTCACCTTGCTGATCACAGAGACATCATCGAAATGGCAATTAATTTTGCTTTCCACAACTTTTATTTATTAAAACAATGGAAACTCTAAATCATCTCAATGTTTGTTGCCATTACATACACACATTTTTTATGTAAATATGATTGCGAACAATGTAAAATTAGTTCTACATAGAAACTTTTATTTATATATATTGTACTTACCCATCGGTGAACCTCAGAAATACTTACCTTTAGTTAGAGAATGGTTACATGATTGTCATTCATAACCATCATCATCAACAGCCCGTAGACGTCCACTGCTGAACATAGGCCTCCCCTAGAGAGCGCGCCACTTAGAGCGGCTGCTCGCCTCCTGCATCCATCGGCTCCCGCGGTTTTCTACAGCGGTCCACCTAGATGACATGATTGTCATTATAATTATTCAACTCAAAGCTCATACATACTCTATTTTGCCCAAGAAACATGCATAAAATCACCATGTAGGCTATAACTGTCCCACTGCTGGGCAAAGGCCTCCCTACCCTCTTTCCACGTATCACGGTGTATTGGCTATTTCTTGTCATTCTTTACAATAAAAGTCCAGTTCATCCCTAGAATAGAATAGAATATCTTTTATTGTTAAACTGTGTACAATTATGATCTTAGGGTGGTATTAATTATGTTCCAACAGTTTAGTCCATTTCGAACGTACAATATTTGAAAAAAAGTTTTATAATAGTAGATATGAAAAAGTTGCCACAACCTTTGTAGAAAGTTCCAAGTAGCAATCATTATTTTTAAGCGTAGGCAGATCTACAAACTACCAAAAAGGGAGCAAGCCAAATGATGGCAACTCGACACCATTTGAAATATAACGGTATCCATATCAAATAGGCACGATCCACGTGTAAGTATAGGTACTCGCAATCACACAATGTAGGTAGGTACTTATGATTTTTATAGCAGTACCTATTGTCTGCTCAACCCCGGATAAACTTCTACTACAGTACCTTCTACAAATAACATGTGAACTGTAAACTAGTCATAATTATTTGTAAAGGTTTAGGGAAGAAAACTAAGGTTATTTTTAAACTACACACATTTTGTTCTGAAATTCACTAAAATTATTATCACCTTTCATAAAAAACGCCCGCCCACCTGGAAATCTCTGATGCTCGCGTCTGTTCGATAATTTGATGCTTCGTTTGTATGGTCTAGCTAGTGGACATAAACGCCTGGACTCTACCACTAAGCTAATATACACTACTAATACACTACTAATAATATAAAATTTATTATACCTATAAAACATTCAAATACTTACTTTATTTTAAATAAGCAATATATATATATATAAATATATAAATAATTTCATCGGAAGACGCAGCGTAGACCGGCCCCACTAGGACTAACGATCTGGTGAAAGCTGCAAGGGGCCGATGCGTGCAGGAGGCACGCAGCCGCTCAATGTGGCGTTCCCTGGGAGAGGCCTATGCATTGGACGTTTTCAGGCTGTTAATGATGAAGCAATTTCAGGGCTTGTGAAGTGGACAAGTGAAAAAAATGGATAGGTAAGTATGTAAGTATACTTAGGTACATATTCAAACTACACCCAGAACTGGATCATTGCAAACCCTTCATCAAAGTTATTCCAAATGACATTTCAAGTCACCGAAAAATTTAAAATAACAATTCTTTCTCACTGTTTAATTCCCCAATCAATTAACATCGAAATTCGACTCATTTCTTCAACCGTTATTGTTATTTTAATCCTTGGCTTAAAGGAAGGCAAAGGCGTCTAATAATATTCGGTTTTTCCTTCAATATTGTATATTTGACTCTTATTTTAGGAGTCTGGTAAATGAAATTGGGTTAGCCAATTGGTCACAGTACATTACGTAGGGAATATAGGCACTATACTTAGTATAATTAGGTATCTAATTATTTATCTAAGTAGGCCTAGTAAGTATGGTCAGTGGACAAAATGCCTTAAGCGCCTGCCCTCCCACCCGGTGACGCTGTAAAGGTTGGTAGAGACCAACAGCATTAGCCAGTTAAAAAAAAAGGGCAAAATGGTTGGAATATTCGAAAGTTTTATGAGCCTTTGTTGTAGGTAGTAGATACTGTAGGTATTATATTATTTGGGGTACTAGGTACCTATAGGTAACACCAACTAGGTGCCTTAAGGGCCGGTTAAGCGAATGCCTATACATATCCAGGGAATAGGCAAAAGCAATTCTCCTCAATACCTAGATTAAAATCTACTGCGATCATCAACCCCCTCCCTTTTTTATTTTAGATGAATTAACGTTCGTATGAATAACTAATTATAAATTAATTACAAACCCCACCCCCTACCCCACGCATTAAATTAAATACAGAGACAATCTTCTCTCCATTCTTAGATTAATACTACGCCCTGTTAATCAATGGGAACATAATTATAGGCAACCTACTAATTATTTTCCATGGTGTGATTAATAATTATAAGCTGTATCGCCTTGATCACAAGATTTCACTTATAGTTATATCTTATACACTTTACTAGATGTGGCCTACCTATAAGTCAATTCTATCTCGCATTCACTAAACTTTCACTTTTTTCAGGGGGAGAAAATGCCCTTTCACTTCTCTGCCACCACAGGGATATGATGGCAGGGGGGTGTTCCACAATCTCCTGAAAGTTAAAATCTCTGTGTCTCTTCCAGATTTCTAAGTATATACTGACAGTGAACTGATGAAATACGTCATTATTGGCGTGGAATTTCACTAACTAGAATCGCCCCGTGGTTTTCCTTGCAATTTACTTGTTTTCTTCAAGGAAATCATAAAGTTCAAAACGAAGTTATTCGGTATCAGATATATTCGACAAAACAGAAAAATTAACAACCCCCAACCCCCGTTTAATGCTTATTTATAATAATAGGCTTGAGTCCTGCTATTATTTTATTGCACGAATTAATAATATTCCTTAAAACATAAACAGTCGTGAAAACAAAAATTGAATATCTCAAAAAGTTACAAAGTTACAAGCATTTCAAAATACAGCAATAGAAAGAGACAGTTCAAAGTTCAAACGCGCAGTGACGTTAGAGCAGTAGGGATGTTCTTTTCTGCGAGAAAGGGACGGGCGATGAAATTTTAAAATCTTATTACTCCGTGATTTATTTACCGATTTTAGTGATTCTTTCAATTATTGCATTAATTTTTAACCTACTTTTTGAAAATAATATCAACTTGTTAATTGTTAATAGCACGACACAAGCCTATTATTACTATTAATGGTGGGTCCCATAAGAGCCAACTAACAGAAATCAAGGAAATAAGCGCACAGCATTTTCCTCGTACATTGTCACGTTACGGCTCCGCCCAGGGTCCTAGGATGCCTGACTAGGTCCTAATCCTACCTAATCAGACCCTGGAGGGAGTCGGCGACATGAAGTAGGAAGAGTAGAATAGGAGCTGTAAGGAAAAGACACGTTAGGTTTGCAATGAATGTTATAATAAATGTAAAGATACGGAAGAATAGTAGAAGGAAGATAAGAAGTTATGTACAAACACCTAAGGTCTCTAATGGCTAGCACGGCACAGGCATGGTATGTTAGTTGAACACCAGGGAGGGAGGAAGTAGGTAGTCAAGGGATAGGTTACGTAACCGGTGGAGTAAAGACAAGCGGAAAGGCCAGTTTCTCGTCCAGGTCTTGAGCTGGTATGATGGGCTCTACGACCTCTACGTCAGAGGGAGCGGCTGGATCCAGGTAGCACAGCTTCAGTGTCTCAATATGAGGTAGGTGCGAAGGTGGTGCTTAATCCACTTTATGACGGAACAGGATATGCCTCAGAGTGAAGATTAAAATCTTCAGACTGCCACAGAACACCTTCTCCAGCTTTTTCTGCAGCTCTTCGCCTCGTCCAAGCTCTGATTGACGTCCCCCTCTCTCAACCGAAAGTTTTTTTCTTTTTTATATAGGAACGTAGCTGTAAAGGAGGTAATAAATACAGACAGTATAAAGAAGGATGGTTGATGATGATAATTATCTGGAATGGCGGTGGAAGTGAGAATGATAGATAAGATAGATAGATAAACTCTTTATTGCACACACCAAATAATACATTTTCACAAGGAAATCTAGATTTACAACAGTGTTACAAAGGGCGGCCTTATCGCTAAAAGCGATCTCTTCCAGGCAACCTTTGGATGGAGAGGATTTTTCGAATAGGTAATAAGACGGGGTGCATGAGCATAACTACATAATATGTCTACTACATAATAAATAAAATATCTAATAAACATACTAAATAATTTAAGTAATATGCCTAACTCTCTATAATATACATACATATGATATCTACATATACTTACTTATATATAATGTTGTGGATACTTAAACAAGTAACACAATAATATTATAACAGCTATAAATTATAATGCAGCAAAATGATGAATACAGATAAAAAACTCACACTGACAAGTAAAACTTTTTCACTTGGTCTCAGAAACTGTGCAACGACGGTGCTCGTCGAACCGTGACAGGTAAAGCGTTCCACAAACGGACGGCTTGGATGGTAAAGGAACGATCATAGAAGATACTGTGATGTGAAGACATCTTGAGCGTTAAGTTTTCCGACGACCTAAGAGACAAGGCGTGCCAACTGTGTTAGTAAACAATAAAGTTAATAATAA
Source organism: Ennomos erosarius (assembly GCA_963580505.1). Taxonomy (NCBI): domain Eukaryota; kingdom Metazoa; phylum Arthropoda; class Insecta; order Lepidoptera; family Geometridae; genus Ennomos; species Ennomos erosarius. Next base: position 4,691,308 of record OY757000.1, read on the forward strand.
TAAATAAATAATAAATATGTGTGGACATTTCACACATCGCCATCTAGCCCCAAACTAAGCATAGCTTGTACTATGGGAACCAGATAACGGATATAATACTTATATACTTTTTTGTTTGTAAATACATACATAGAATACAATATAACACCCAGACGCAGAACAAACATCTATGTTCATCACACAAATGTTTGTCCTGGGTAGGAATCGAACCCACAGCCCTCAGTTCAGAAGGCAGGGATACTACCAACTGAGCTATCGGGCCCGTCAAGTTAAAGCGTTCTTTAAGATAGCGCGCGATGCTACAACATTAAAATCATCTGCAATCACAGAGTCCTGCCAAGCGCGGTGATCATGGCAAATCCTCCCTTTGATAAGCGACCAAAGTGGCGTTTTATAGGCTGCAGTGGACGTCAACGGGCTGTTGAAGATGATGAAACGTAACGTAGGTCCAAGGTACTTGGGTCACCTACAAAAAAGTCTTAACCAGTCATCATCATCGTCATTAACAGCCTGAAGACGTCCACTGCTGAACATAGGCCTCCCCCAGGGAGCACCACTTTGAGTGGCTGCTCGCCTCCTGCATCCATCGGCTTCCCTTGTTCTCGACCGTAACTGATTACGACCCTCCTTTCGTACTAGGTATACCTACCCGGCCGAAGGAAACCAGCCAGGTAATTACAAATTGCAGTTGTACGGGGTTCTACCCAAGAAATGGAACTATAAATTGCATAAACGTATCCAGAATGCTGCTCTAATTGAATGCAGAGTTATTGGAAAATTAATTGGTTTTATCACGTTGTTATGCTAATAAAATATTTAGTAGTTTTCCTGCTGGTTATTTTAGTACGGAATACTGCAAGGAGCACAATCCTCTGTGAAATATACAAGGTGACCTTGAATTGGTATGTTATCCCGAAATGAGGGGACTGGGAACATGACACCCTACAAGTTGTGAGAGCCTTACTTGAAACAGGATGTTTCCAAACCTCAATGGTAAAACATAAATGCACTCGCACTTGCGAGTGGATTTATGTTTTGCGACAATTGCACGTGCGATCTCTACGAGATTTAACAAGATACTATTAAATTCATTTCTAAGGTCGTTAAACTCATTTATGTGCACTCGGTCAAGGACGAAGTTCAACCACCCAGCTGCGCTAAGGCTATTGTCGAACGTAAACTTTACATGGCATTTCTTCAATGAAAAACTATTAATTTAGTAAAGTCGTAGAAGAAACATTGTCTGCCTTGGGGTGTAGATTTATTTATTTATTTATTTAATTCTTTATTGCACAAAAAGTACAAAAGGAGGACTTAATGCTAAAGCATTTTCTACCAGTCATCCCACACAAAGTTTATGAAATAGGGATGTAGGCGTGCAGATTTACCCCCTTTCGAGATAACATACCAATTCCAGGTCACCTTGTAGAAAAGTTCTTAAATGGCGACCACAAACCGAAACACAAGAGCAAGGCCAGCCACTCAAAGATAGATGACCTGCAGGGGTTGGTTTTTTTGAAGAACTTTGAAAAGCGATCCAATATAGGCTCGGCTTTCAATCGCGCTAAGAGCCTACAGTACGGCCCCTGTTCGCGCCTCTGGTTCTTGAGCTGACCTCATCCACTGTTTACGTTTCCTGCAGGTTTGTAGAAGGTAATTTCTCCCGCCCGGTGACGTGTCCCGTCAGGTGACGCGTCCCGTCCGGTGACGCTGTAAACGTCGGCAGAGAACAACAGCATTAGCCCGTTCAAAAAAAAAATAAAGATGGTAATTTCTGAAACATTTGATTATTCTATTACCTATGTATAAAAGGCTTTGTCCTGACTGCGTAACAGACAACGCGTAGCCCAAGCCACTGGACGTAAAGACTTGAAAATTGGAGAATGGCTTTCTTTTATGATGTAGAGTTGTAGACGCGAATTAAGAAAAGATTTTTGAAAATTCAATCCCCATGTGTGTGAAAAGTCCCGATAACGGTCCCGATAGAGTTGGTAGTAGCCCTGCCTTCTGAACTGGGGGCTGTGGGTTCGATTCCTACCCAGGACAAATATTTGTGTGATGAACTCATATTTGTGTAAGATGTATGTTCTGCGTCTGGGTGTTATATTGTATTCTATGAATGTATATACAAAACAAAAAAAGTACATAAGTATTATATCAGTTATCTGGTTCCCATAGTACAAGCTTTGCTTAGTTTGGGGCTAGATTGCGCTGTGTGAAATGTCCACACATATATAAAAAAAAGTGTAAAAAAGGTTTGTACGAAAAATCAACATTTCGTAATACGTTTTTAATAGTCCTTACAGGAATTACCGTGATTAGAATCATTTTCGTGAAAGTTTAAAACAGTGTTTAACATTTCGTAATGTACCGTTTTCAAACTTGGCACATACAAACAAGTCATGAACAAGTATAAAATAAAAGAAATAGTATTTTTTAGCTTTTCAAAATCCTGCCTTTAAAGGGGTGAAATAAATAGTCGAAGTATTTATGGTTTTTTTTTTATTATAGAGTTATAGTTTTAAAAAAGTTACGCCGACTTCAATCGTCTTAATTTCCGATTATTGTAACTATAAGTATGAATCATCTTTCTCTTCAATCCTGTCTTATAGAATTTTTTAGCACAAAGACGTGCGTTGTGCGCGCTTTATTAAATCCATAAACACGTCGCTAGAAAATGTAACGAAAAACACCTGATCCACCCACGTACTATACCTATACCTGTAACCTACTAGACGCATCAGCCCGCGGTTCACGCGCGGTTTTAGGGTTCCGCACTCAAAGGGTAGGTATGAGCGAGACCCTACTAAGGCTCTAGTGACTGTCTGTTTGTCTTTCTAAAAACGGCTGTCTTAATACTATTGCGTAAGAAATCGAAAAATCATAAACATGGAACTTTGCGCTTTAATTTTATCATATCTATAAAGAGAGTACCTACATAATATAACAAGCATACATAGGTAATCTGTAGTATAACTCCTCTATGTATAGGTACTAGTTAATAGACAGCACACTAACTGGCACTGTTGACCGCATCAAGTATGCTGGCCAGCATACTTTCGCTCATAGGAAGCTGGGCACTCAGATTGACTGCACGTCTATTGCAATAAAAATAATGATCCGAAAATGCCATCGTAACGGCAGGATTAGATAAACTACATGTGTTCAGAAAAATAATAGGTAAGTAGTTATTTTGTGTTTTATTTCTCTCCATCACGCTTGTGATAGGCAAAAGGAAAGTGTTTGGAAGGTACTGGAACCCGTGAGGTTTACTCGCTTCTTGGTCTCTTACTTAGTCTGTGTAAGATTTTGTACGTAACAGCGTAAAGCACGTATTTCAATGAACTATAACATGTTATTTAATCTATGTTAGTATCCCAGCATCTATTTACTTTATATTTGAAAAAAAAATACATCTTTATAACATCACGTGCAGGGTTTTGAGAACAATTTATTTTTTAAAATGGTGCTAAAATGTGAGAAAAGGCCATAAGTATTGAATGTAAATAACTTCTATCTAATTAAGAATTACAGAATTGTGCATTTTCAGCAAACCTCATAAACTGCCCTAATGACATAAAATTTATTTTAAAAATAATTATACTAATAACAGAAATGTTATCAAATATAGATAAATACAAGTCTGTAAAACTCCCTTCGTCCGCAAACGCGTAGCTGTCACCCCACAAATACGGCTTCGTGGGGAGTGATTGGATTGTGTGTGCTAAACAAACGAACTTATAACAAGAGCAACAGCATAAACGAAAAGCTAATAGCTAACTCCGAACAGCTAATAGCTAACTCCGAAAAGCTAATAGCTAACTCTGCAAAGCACACTAGTCAACAAAAACATACTCTCGTAAAATCTCTTGCCTCCACTCCCAAAAACTAATTCTCAAAAGCACAAGTTTTTATACGTTTTGTTGTATCACACTCAAGCGAAATCAAGTTCCCAAATCAAAGCTAAAGTAAAGTGAAGTAAAGCTACTTCCCAATAGCACAATCAATCGAAGCTTACTCTCCAAAAGCACGCTCAATTGAAGCATATCATTAGCACACATAAGTGAAGCTTACTTCAAAAAACTACAAACTAAAGCTTACTCCCCAAAATAATTAAGCGAAGCTTAATCCCCAAAAGCACATTCAAATGGATCTAATTTTAAAAGCTTAGTCAAGCAACAGCACCTAAGTTTTAGATTAGCTACTTTAAAAAGCAGTCTGCCAATGCCAAAAAGGTTGCTCTTACTGATCAAACTCGCATTTCGGAACAATTATGACGATCTAATAGAGAACAATAAAAAGTGAGAGTTGTCCCAACAGAGCCTGAGTTTTCGTGGTTCGCACCATAATGGTGGCATGAAATACGTCTATCTAATGCAATAATCATTTTACTCAAAGAAGTGAAGAGAAGACTAAAATGTAGTAAAAATTGGAATATCTACGTTTTATGCAGTATTTCTTAATTCTCATGAAGATATTCATGGTCATATATCTTTAGTTTTTATGTCAAAACATAAAAGGAGTTAAAAAGAGGAACTTCTACATTTCATTTGATACTATTAGACTATTTCATATTATTTAAGATACAACTCCAAGGGGAATTTATCAAGACCTCAATCACTGAATCAATTATATGTAATTACTAATTACCGTAGCCGTATGCACTTTTTTAGCAGTTTTGCTGTTCGTAATTCGTAATACAACTCACACTAAAATTGCGACCATTCCCGAACGCCCATCCCCGTCGCCTTATAAAAGGCTCTCGTTGCCAGTTCCTTGCACAGTGTACCAGCGATCCTTCAAGGAGTCAACACCATTCATTCCATAGTCTTCAATTTGTGGTTGAATTTGTAGCGTACTTAGTTTTAGAAGCTTTAAAATAGAAGTTTGATAGACTGCAAGTGTTAAATCCGGATTATTGTGTTATTTTTGTTAATCCTTCGGTAAGTGAATGTAAATATTAATGTTTTTTCATTTTTCAGTGGAAACATAATTTCCAATGCCGAAACTTTTGTACTTAGGTAAATGAAAACGCCAGATAATATAATACTTACCTACAGTACAGATGCCTTATCCCATATAACGGAATAACGAGAGCTATTTTACAAATTATTTTTATTTCCGCAAGATTATCAAGCAACATTAAAATTTATTGCGTGTTGGCGAAATATTGGGCCAAATGAATACACTGGACTAGTAACGCTCGCGACACGGTCACTACATTTTTTCACGTTCGGGCTATTTTTCGTTTGTACCGGCTGAGACCCCATGATGAAAACTAAGTATATTTCTATTTAATTTTAGTAATAAGCAACCCCGTTACTACTAGTATTTTATTTTTATTTTTAGGTAAGGTACTGAATGACGTGAAGAGTTCTGTGATGTTATTTAACTAACCGTTGATTTTTAATTCTGCGAACACAATTTTTATACTTGGTGTCATGGAGCTAATAAAAACAGAAGGAGGGAATCCCGTCTGATCCGAAACTGAAGCACCCTTAGGAAGCCGGAACGCTTCGTACGTACAAGCGGAATACGCACACACTCACATCATAGGCAGCCGGTCGCCCTACTTTCATCTGACACACATATGTAATATGTCCGCCATTTTGGGCTTCAGTTCGATGTCAATCAAAACTCAATCCTTCTTTTTTTTATTTCATCCATGCTTGGTTTCTAACGCATAAATAAAATGTAGTGTAGTGTAATTAAGTATAAGTACTTAGTTTTGATTACATTGTCAGTTTTATAATTTTTGAATATTTAATTGAATGCGATCTACACGTGCACTGCACACTGCGTTTCTCTTGATGTTACTTAATTATATAAACGATAAAATTAATTTAATTTAAACGAGCCGCTAGCAGCAGATTTTACAAGTATTTTTCTATAAGTAATCATAGATTTTTCAACATAATGCAGTTTCAAACCCTAAGGCTACGTAACGTTTATTATCATAGCAAATAGCAATAACAGGAAATGTGGAAGCAAAGCGCAACTCAGCGTTCTTGTCCCAAAATGAAATACTTCATGTCTATTTGGATTCCTTGAGGACCATTAAAGAAATAGGAATGATCACTTGATCAGGCCCCCGCGTAATATTTATGATTTATGTCCAACTGTGCAGTATTTTTCTCTCAATTTAAATATGGTTTGGAAAGAGGCGAAACCACCCTCAGGTTAATCTTTTAAAAAACCTTATTGTTTTAAAATAAGTAATATATTTATCTAAAAGCAACAAAATAGTATTCAGTAAAATTACACCACCAATTTTGTAATTCCGCTGATTTATTTTGGGGTTTTTAATTCATTTATTTATTTGTTTATTCATTTATAGGAATTGTCTACCAATTACACTAATTACTCCACATTTGCTGCTATGAATTAAACAATCATTACAATTACGATTTACAACAACAAATAATAACAAACAATTCAAACAGGTTAATTACTAATTAGTCAATAGTATAAGAAATAATAAAAATAAAAATGACAAATTATGTTAACTACCAAAGGAAATAAGTCAATAAAAACACTACTTCATGCACTCATCTCACAATAGACCAAGCATTCAGACAAGATCTCCTGCCATTCCCCAGCAAACACATCACAATTAGGGCTTGCGTCCTAGAGGGCATTGAGAGCGTTGAGGGTTCGCGGTATGGGGGATCTAGAATGGGCTGCAGTCCGGCTTGTCGCCACCGCAAACAGTCTGTGCTTTCTGGCTCGGTGGTAATTGTCAGGAACAAACAAATGGCACAGGTTACTATGAAGAACCTGGGCAACCATATGACCTCGGAGAATTTTGGTGGTGATAATAATAAAATAAATATACCTATATAACTCTGTATTACCTGCATCCGTGTGCCTGTCAACAAACTTTGTTTTTTTTTTTCTTGCAAACGAAGTGAAGTGTAGAATTTTAACTGGGGACTAAAACTAATTCTTACTCGATCCTGTTTGCTATATTTAGTGTAATCCGTCGAATCCAAAAATGAAGTAATCTATCGAATAAAGATCTACCATATCTGTGGAATAAGTCCTAACCTGGTAAATTATTATTTTTATTTGGGTAATCTTTTCTCTTCTTTTTCAACCATATTACCACTCGTTTCACACCAGGGCGATTGTTCTCTATGGGAACACAGATTCCACACGATAAGAAACCACGTCGTTATCGTGTCTTGTTCAAATCGTGTCACAGCGTTAGATATACCATCGCTTTAAATTAAAGTTATCTTTATTTTGAATAAAATATATTGACTAAAGTGGTCATATCTTTTGATGTGTTGATGTTTCGAAACGCGTCTCGGTAAAACATATGATTTTTGACAGTTCAAAACGCGCCAATTCCAAATTCATTTAGAACTAGGGCACCCAAGATACAGGCTGTTGCCTAGTTTGGGGCCCGTGGGATACTTTTTACCTGTACTATAATTAATAAAGTCTGATTTTGTATTATTTGTAATGATGATTAACACTATTATTATTTTCTGGCAATAAAAATTATTCTTATTCTTATTCTGAATAAGTTTAAGTTCGCCTATGTACTTGATTTACTCTTGTGCAATAAAGCATTTTCTATCTATCTATCTACTTATACTGCTTATAAATAACTTTTAATTAAGCCCAATTTTATTAATATATTTTAAAAATTAAATACGCTAATGAATAAGTACAAGAATATGTGGAATATAATTATAGAAACACGCTATTAAACTTACTCGTAAACTTACTCGTGATTTCGCGCGGTTTTGTTGTTGTTTCATAGAGAATAGAGTTTTGCAGATTTCTTATATTAGACAAAGAATTCGCGGGGTTTCGAAGTAAGGAATCGATACGGAATAAGGGCCCAGCACACTATACAAAGGTAACTGGAAGAAAAGCATTAAGTTTGCCTATGTAATGCACCTATTTGGTTTACTATTGCTTGTGTAACAAAGCATTTTCTATCTAGATAGAATCTGTCCACTACAGAATTCTTGTTAAACCACAGAGCAAAAGAAACGCTTCGCCTGAAAGCGTCATACAGCTAGGAACAAGAATCACACTCATACAATATTTTTCAAAGCTCTGCAATGTGAGTTAAAAATTCTACATTCTTGAATAGCCAAATAAGAAATACTACACTGACACAGATTAGAAAAAAAAATCTACTAAACTGTGTACGCTGGCCTTGACTTGACACTGTTGGTAAAGACAAATTGACAGACTCTTGATACTTTTACAGATTGCTTACAAACTTATATCGACAAGAGATTATTAGTTCTTGATACTAGTCGAATGATTGGGCTTTGATGATTAGGTCCTGTGACTTCTTCAGCTTAATTATTTTGACACATTTGTGTAAGTAGGAAACCCCCTAATCTACATAGAATTAATGCTGGTTGAATTCATTATATTTACTTTCATCATCATCATCATCATCAGCCGGCAGACGTGCACTGTAGAACATAAGCCAATGAATGCCACTTTGAAGGGCTTGCTCTTACCACGGCTATTTTCCCATATCTTATTACTAAAGTATACAGGATGTAATTTAATTCATTAGCATAAATTGAGCCCATGATAGCACATTTTTTAGATGATTATTAAAGGGTAAAAAGTGAAAATGAAAATATTTTTATTGAAAATTATGAAGATTGCCGCGGCGCCTACCGCAGTTGGCACGGATGATTTTGATACATTTAAACGTTTTTATACCTTGTATACACTAATTAAAAACAGTACCCATTATTCCAAATAAATTTGATATTGTAGCATTGGATTAAGTAAATAATTCCATTTTTTGGAGTTATTATTATTACCATACCAATGTGTTAGAATTCAAAAATTTTGGTCCACACGTGACCGGTATCAGGAGTAGGTACCTAGTTTCAAAGGATGCTAATGAATTCAATTACACCCAGTGTAATTATTTAGCTCGGTGTTTCCCTGCGAGATAAGATTCGAAATGAGGAGATCTGCGAGAGCACTAAAGTAACAGACATTGCTTTTAGAATAAGCAAGTCGAAATAGACATGGGCAGGCCACATCACTCTTAGAACTGACAACCGATGAGGAAGAAACGTTCTCTAGTGGCGACCAGGAACCGGAAGACGCAGCGTTGGCCGGCCTCCACTAGGTGGACCGACGATCTGGTGAAAACCGCTTGGAGCCGATGGATGCAAAACGCGAGAACTGCTCATAGTGGCGCTCTCTGGGGGAAGCCTATTGTTCAGCAGTGGATGACTTCAGGCTGTTGATAATGATAATGATACCTACCTACTATTTAAACCAGTACCATTGTAATTTTACATTCTAGATCCAACAATGGTGACCAATACTACCCTTCTCCTCATTTTTGTGACATTCGCCTCGGTGACAGCACAGACCTTCCAGTATTCTCGAGGCTGGACGAATGGCAAACGGGACGGCCACAGAAGAACTGAGGATCCTCGGGAGGTGGCCAGCAATCTGGAGAAGATCCTCAGCCCCTGCCAGATGAGCAAACTCAGATATGTCTTGGAGGGGAAGCCTATAAATGAACGGGTAAGTATTTACGATCTCGTCAAAATTTTGAAACAGTTTGATAGATTTAAACACAGAATTCATTTTGAATAGGTACTTCCTGAGTAGAGTGTAGCTAACTCAGGAATTATTTGAGATGAGGTTAGCCAAAAATTGAACATTATTACGATCTTTACAAAATTTCGAAACAGTTTGCAAGTTTGTAACTTTGGTCTATGAACTAAGTAATTCATCTCAAATAACTTACTTACATATTTCCTGAGTTTACCTTTATTATTATTATCAAGTTGCTGGTAGGAAACAGTTATATTTTCAATAGCTTTTCATTCAACTTTTTTTCGGATTTTGTATAGGCGAGGATATGTTCTAATGTATTGTCACAGATTAAAACCCTTTTCTGAAATCCCATCATCAGCCGGAAGACTGAATATAGGCCACTTATCTCAGGAGCGAAGGAATTGTTTGTCATAATCTCAGGCGTTTCATTGAGACACCTGATCACAAGAGTTTTGATTACCATCACCACCCACCATTAACAGCCTGAAGACGTCCACTGCTGAACATAGGCCTCCCCCCGGGAGCGCCACTCAGAGCGGCTGCTCGCCTCCTGCATCCATCGGCTCCCCGCGGCTTTCACCAGGTCGTCGGTCCACCTAGTGGGGGGCCGGCCTACGCTGCGTCTTCCAGTTTGTGGTCGCCACTCGAGAACCTTTCTTCCCCATCGGTTGTCAGAACGAATTTTTCGAAGTTGTCGACAAATACGTCTATCTAGGGCAGACTGTCCAATTGGGTAGGTACAACTTCGACAAAGAGGTCGCCCGAAGAATCCAACTCGGCTGGGCAGCGTTCGGGAAGCTTCGACCTATCTTTTCGTCCAAAATACCACAAAGCCTGAAAACAAAAGTTTTCAATCAATGTGTATTGCCAGTGATGACTTATGGAACTGAGACGTGGTCTCTAACTGTTGGCCTCATTACAAAGCTCAGAGTCGCGCAACGAGCTATGGAGAGAGCAATGCTCGGTGTTTCCCTGCGAGATAGGATCCGTAATGAGGAGATCCGCAGGAGAACTAAAGGGACCGATGTAGCTCTTAGGATTAGCAAGTTGAAATGGCAAAGGGCAGGCCACATCGCTCGTAGAACTGAGTTTTTATTCCACCGAGGATAACGTTGCCCATTCCCTGGGTATTCCCATAGCCACAACGGGACCACATTACCACACAACAACCAAGTTATCTTTAAAAATATTTTTTGGAGACCCATGGGATTTAGGCGCGCTTCTATGCACTAAGACAAAATTTTTCGAATCTTATTCTCCTGAGAAACTGTGACAAGACGGTAGAGCCTAGTTTAAATGTGTCTCTACAGTGACGAGAAGTTCTGTCACGGTGTGCATGCTAGGCCCTTGTGAAGGGTAATAATGTGTATATTATGTAAATGTTTTCCACAGCTCTTCGTACCCTGCGACTACACCGACGACGACGAAAGCCCCAAAAGATACAAAACCGACAGAAACCAAGAACCACTCTTTGAGGTTTTCCAATAATAACATGCTTTATACCTATAATAGTTGTTTTGTAAACCTTTGTATAACTTAGTTTTACTAATCGTCTTTTGTTAAGAAGTGAAATAGCTGACTTGTTTTACTAAACCTCTTCTGTTAAACATAGCTGAGCTGACTCTTTATGACACTCTTGGATTCTTGTAATGCTGTTGATTTCTTTTTGTTTGTTTTCCGTCTTATTCTTTTCTTGTCGTAGGCGTATGGGCATTGGCCATTGGCCCTGGTTTCAGAAGCTTGAGGCTTCCGTTTTATGGGACTCTGACTTATTTAAAGGGATTAGATGACAATTTTTAAAATCCGTGTTGTGGTTGCCGTTGGGAGCTACCTTTTTTTCGTCTGGTTTCTTTTGAACTTTGTCATAGGTAATCATATTTAAATTATCATCGATTGGTTTTTAAATCTCTAGCATGCCGTTTTAGGCATACTTTACCAACCTCCTTATAAAGTTTTTTTATGTTCCCTATATCCCCATCGTGGATTGTGGGTGGTGTTTAGTCTAAAAGTTTGCCCAAAAAATACACCGGTGGAAGTTGTTGAAGAAATGTCGTCATCATCATCATCATCATCATTAACAGCATGAAGACGTCCACTGCTGAACATAGAACGCCCTCAGGGATCGCCACTTTGAGCGGCTGTTCGCCTCCTGCATCCATCGTCTCCGGAGGGCCGTTGAAGAAATGTATCGAGGTAGTTTCTCAGTTCAAAAGCATCAATTTATTTTAGGTAGATTCTAACATTGTTTAAGCGTAGCAGGGGGTATTGTTTTGTTCTCATACTTAGTACAAAGCTATGGCTAAGCTGTCAACTTCACGTTTTTGGGCAAAACGTGGCTTGAAATAATAATACTCTATACTTACTACAATTTCTACTGTGGGTAGGTAATTGGCTAGATAATTAACACGTTCAGTCTTTCACCCTAATTCCTTTCTTTGGTTCCGATTTCTTAACATGAGATTTGCGGAAAAATAAGAAACTATAGGTAAAGCGTGTTTTTGATATTTGAAACTTTAATTTCTTTGTCTTCATACATACAACTTTTGATAATAAGGTATAAAAGTGAATCTAAACAAAAATAGGTACAAAATCAACATTATCTTTTGACTAAACTAATCCATTGTCAAGTATTTATTGCCTGAACTTATTTACACGTTAATGTTATTTATTTATTTATTTATAATACCAACACAGGTACGTAGGTACTAGAATGTACCTAAACTAAATTGTTTGAAATCGACGATGAACTTTTTGGTGATAGGTAGTATCTAGCACCAAAAAGTAGGTACTAGGTACCTATTAGGTACCTAGTTTAAGCAAAAATAATAAAGGTTCAAGAGGTAATGCCTATTTCGGCTGGATAATATGCATTGCTAAAGCAATTTTTATTTGCGATAAGTGGGTAATACCTGCCTACCTAGACAAATAGTAAACATACCTAGACCTACACTACATTAAAATTAAAATAACTAATTTTAACAAAGAGGTACCCAAATTTTAATGACATGTGAATTCTGACATTCGTTTTAGGTACTTAGGTTCCATTTACCTACTGTTACTTACCGTAAAATATTAACTAAGTATTTTAATTAGATAAGTAACCTAATAGGTGTGTGCCATTGTATTTATCTAGTCCTAAGTTATTTATTGAAATGTTAATTAAATATTTACTAAGTATATTTCATGTTATAAATTAATAATGAAAATGTTGACAACAATATTGTATAATGCCTACTTCAAAATAAAAAAAAATTATTGATAACTGATTTCTATATTATTATTTACCTAATTGTAAGGTAGGTACCTACCTACCCATAATTATATTCCTATGACCCTACCACAGATCCTGAATATTTTCGTTAGGTACTCTCAGGTATTATGGACCTAGGTTTGTTCCTACAAACTTAGATCCTGATTTTACATGAGTTTTGAAAATTAAATGTTGACCCTCATTCAACGGATCCAATTTACTCACCAGAAAAAGGAAAAACTGTTTCCAATCAAAAGTTGGTAACCAAACTATTCCTAGTAGTTACCTGTGACCAAATTAAGTAACCAACTGACCATGAACCAATGCAAAAAACCTAGATATAACTACCTAGTACATTATATCTACCCCTTGGGGGTATAATCATAGACATCGTATAGGTATAGTATTGGGGGTATTAGTATTAGATGTCTGCGGGTATAACCTATGGACAGTTGCCTACTTACCCTTGATGTAACTAAACGGTCAATAAGCGAATTATTAATTGTTTAGGAGTCACAAGAAAATGGGAAATTCACACAAAAATAATTTAATTAGGTTGAGATTAGGTATTTAATAATTATTTTTTAACTGTATCGCCATCTTGCGTAAAACTGTTTTAAACAATGCAACCCACATTTTTGCCATAAATGTATAAATTAGTTGTACTGCCATCTAGCAGAAGTCTTTGAAACTACTTAAAACAAAAACATCTAAAGCGCCATCTAGTCAATACGGCGCACACAACGTAAACATCTCAGCTTTGTGAAAGTCAATTTAGTCATGCTACTCGACACTAGATGACGGTAAAAGCGAGCGTTGAAATTAAGAGAGGTATGTGAGGTGGTACGTACCTACTTTTAAATTTCTTGGAAACGTCAATGTTTTACATTTTAATAATGTTTAATTTTACTCTTGGGTCTGGCCCAGACATTTGTGAGGCATTGGTGGGGCCGAAGCCAACACCAACAGGCCCTGTTGTACCTATATAAAATTAAATATTTCTGTACAAAGCATGGTATGGCATATTGTGAACTATTTTAAATATAACGGTAAAAAAATAAAGCTGGGCTAATGTGGTGAACTTTTGATGGATGGTGACATTGGGTTATAGAATGAGATAACGGGTATTTTGTCTCATATCAAAATAAATTTATGAATATACGTAATAACGTTTATTATCTACGTAGGTACTTATATTATTAAATAATAATCAATTTAACCAAGGGCAGCAATAAATCCAAATGCTCAAGCTCACTGCCAGTGGGCTTGAGTCTATAGGCCATTGCGGCTTTTACTTATACAGTCCATTCATGTTCTTTGTGGTAGTGTAGCTAGTTTAGTTTAGTATAGCTTTTATTTACCGAGGACGAGGTAATCTATGAATATTATAAGCCCAAAGGATTATTGAGTAAAGGTACCTACCTATTTAATTTTTTTAGCTTCTTATTAGATGCCTACTCTGTGCTTATCCTCTGGAATACCATTTGAGATGACAATAGAATAACAAAGTGTGCATATTCGACATCGAGTCGACTAAGCTTCTGGATGGATTTAGAATGCATCTTAGACATCAGACTGCAGAGTTATTTGCAATTTCCTGGTTTCCCGCGGGAACTGGTTATTTTCCGGGATCTTCTTCTTTTTCTCGTTTAGTCAAGTGGTCAGCCCCGTCAGAATTTTTAGGTCACCCGAAGGCGAATTTTCCGGGATTAAAAGTAAGTATCAGTCAAACTATTCTGTGTGTGTATACTTATTTTCAGTCGCGTAAGCAATCGGTGTGAAATTCGTTTAAGTAAGTTGTTAACTAGACGGTGACTCATCATCATCATCATCATCATCATCATCATCATCATCATCATTAACAGCCTGAAGACGTCCACTGCTGAACATAGGCCTCCCCCAGGGAGCGCCACTTAGAGCGGCTGCTCGCCTCCTACATCCATCGGCTCCCCGCGGCTTTCACCAGGTCGTCGGTTCACCTAGTGGGGGGCCGGCCAACGCTGCGTCTTCCAGCTCGTGGTTGCTACTCGAGAACCATTCTTCCCCATCGGTTGTCAGTTCTACAAGCGATGTGGCCTGCCCATTGCCATTTCAACTTGCTAATCTTAAGAGCTATATCGGTCACTTTAGTTCTCCGGCGGATCTTTTCATTTCTGATCTTATCTCGCAGGGAAACACCAAGCATTGCTCTCTCCATAGCTCGTTGCGCGACTTTGAGTTTATTAATGAGGCCAACAGTAAGAGACCACGTCTCAGTTCCATAAGTCATCACAAAGATAAAAAACAACAAGGGAAACACTGAATAAAATTGCATCTAACCCGCTGTTGTGTTAGTGTTATTGAAATGAAATGAAATGTGTTACGCCATCGTTCCCATAGCAAACCGCTGGCTAAGGACACCGCATCTATTTACAAGCCGACTTGCGTCACGAGCTGCGAGTTGGAACACGAGGAGCCGAGTCAGCAGAACGGATCGTCTTCATGCGACCTAGATGCACTTTTTAACGCTATTTAGTTTTATATAATTTTAATTCATTGCATATCTCGCATCGATTGCATTCGGACAACTTTTGTAATTTAGAATAGATCCTTAAGATTAAATTTAATTAAAAAGTTTTTTGTTTTTTTTTGAGTCCTCCGGCTGTAGCCTACGTAATTAATGAAATGAAATGAAGTTTATTTCCTTGCACACAATATACAATGGGCATTTCACACAAAAATAAATCTTAACGTATACAATCACATAATTAGGTAAACTAATTTGTTTCACTAATGTTAATATATACCTAGGTACTTGCTATATAATGACATTGTGAGAAGAGTGGCAGATCCCTTAACCCCACACTAGGATAAATCCCGTGTTGTGAGCTTCAGTCTCTTTCGTTCTGTAGTAGTAGTCAAAAACAATTTAATATTTGTTGCACCTACAGTGTATGACACAATTATATAAACTTGCAAAATAGCGTACCCAACCTAATTATATTTATGAAAAATAATCAAAACCAATCATCATCATTTTAACCATTTTGTTTGTACCAAAAACGTCTAAATAAACAAAATGAGGGTAGATATATACATATCACTCACAATTTCGTTACCTGATTTATTCACCTCAACAAATTAGCTCGCTATATTACTTAAAGGTGGTTTTCCATACATTAACCAATCAATAATATCATTTTGTTAATTTTAGTTACCTACTTATTAATTAATTTACCTACTTGTTTTGTTTTACCGGGTTATTTTGTCACGTACAATATTGGTACTTACATCACTTATTTCACAAAATACTTGTCAATTCCTTCATTACGTATATTGTGGATGGAGCACTGTAGAATATTGAGAATAATAATTGGCCTATGTCAAAAGAGTATTTCTGATCGAGAGTTTGATTATGAAATTGAACTATACCGTAAAAAAATTAAGGCTGTGAAATTTATAAATAAATATGTTTGGACATTTTACACAGCGCCATCTAGCCCCAAACTAAGCATAGCTTGTACCATGAGAACTTATAACTATAATTTAGATACTTTTTGTTTGTAAATACATACATAGAATATACAACACCCAGACACAGCAAAAATCGATGTTCATCACACAAATGTTTCTCTCGGGTGGGAATCGTACCCACAACCTTTCAGAAGGCAGAGTTACTACCAACAGTTATCAGGCGAGTCATTATACAGGTACCACCGCTCTGCCAGTTATTCTGCCGCCAAGCAGTAGTGTGCAAGCACTACTGTATTCCGGTTTGAAGGGCATTGTAGCTAGTGAAATTACTGGGCAAATGAGACTTTATGACCTGATTACACAGTGTAGTAATCTGATTACTAGACTGTGTGATGTCTCAGGATGACGTGCGCAGTGCAGTGTCACACAAAACTTTATTATTTTAAAGTTCCGATTAACACTGCAACTGTTATGGGCGGCCGTGTCGCTTAACATCAGGTGAACGACTAGCTCGTTACCTCATTCATTCACATAAAAAAAAGTACCTAGCAGGTAATAAGTATCTACTTAGACTTAACCACACATGATAATGTTTCAATCTATTATGATATATTATAATGAGAACAATGAACAATAATGTCGTTGAATAAAAGCTCTCGTAATGGAGCCACCCACTGCGGTACAATGGCGATGACACGTTGGCAATTTGAACTTTATTATAATGTTGTCAAAGACGAGCATTATCTTTTAGGCAATTTATCAAATAATAACAAAAATAGCTATTATTTTGATCATTTTTGTGTTTCTCTGAAAATAAATACAAAGGTAACTGGGGAGTTTTGGCGGGAACGCAGAAAAGTTGACGTCGTTGTATTGTATTATTTCTCAAAACTTGTGCTTTTTCCAGTGTTAATGTTTAAAATTGGTGGCGTTTTACGCATTAAGTGCTGAATTACGAGCATGAGTGTGGGCAAGTGATATAATGTGGAGAAACGTGATTTTTGTGTTGCTTCCAAAATTCCATAGAAGCATCTAGTAAAGTTGCCACCACTTTACTGGAGCATGACTTAGACTGGACTATGACTACCTGACTTAGACTGGACTATGACTATGACTAAGACTTGACTTTACGTGAAATATTCTATGAACATGAAAATTTACTGAAAATACACTATGTGTGGAGCCAAAATATAAAAAAAATACAAAGGTGGAAACATGGTAAAAATTAAGTATCAGAGGGTCTAGCAACGATACCAACTGCTAACGCTATCGCCAAACGCTAACTACAAAATTGTATTGAAATCACATTAGCTGCGGAAAAGTTAGCGATTTTGGAATTGTCATTTCAATACCTTTTTGAAGTTAGCGTTTGGCGATAGCGTTAATGGTTTTTTTTTATGAGAATGAATGACGTGACGAGCTAGTTCTTCACCTGATGTTAAGCAACACGGCTATCCATAACAGTAGCAGTGTCACTCGGAACTTTAAAATAATAAAGTTTCGCGTGACACTGCACCGCGCACGTCAACCTGAGATATCACTGTCTAGTAATCAGATTACCACACCGTGTAATCAGGTCATAAAGTCACATTTGCCCAGTAATTTCACTAGCTACAATGCCCTTCAAACCGGAACACAGTAGTGGTTGCACACTACTGCTTGGCGGCAGAATAACTGGCAAAGCGGTGGTACCTACCTAGACGAACTTTGCAGAAAAGTCTTAAGTACCACCTAGTAAAAAAGGTTGGTATCTTTGTTAGACCTCCTGAGCCTTTTCAGGCGTAGAAGCATCAACATTCAGCGTAGAAGCTTATTATTGGTGCTAGAACTAATATTTTAGAACTAATATACTTCTTGCAAAATTTGTCTGTATAGGTGCCTACTACTTACCTAGGTACGTATACATAATTATAATTTATTATTGATAACAAAGTGACATGTAAAATAATATCTTTCAATAAATTAATTGAATTGAATAGCACCGCTATGCCCAGTTATTCTGCCGCCAAGCAGTAATGTGCAAGCAACATTGCTCCGGATTTTTTTTCGGTACTTATATCGGTTTCGGGATACTTATATAGGAGTTTTGCGTAGTGTGGCGTCCGATGCTATTGTATACATTTTTCCCTACCGCATGGAAGTGTGGGCAAGTGATATAATGTGGTGAAACGTGATTTTTCGTGTTGCTTCCAAAACTCCATAGAAGCTTCTAGTAAAGTTGCCACCACTTTGCTGGAGCATGACTTAGACTGTGACTAGGACATGACTTTGCGTGAAATATATTATAACACGATGAAAATATAATACTTGACACTGGCTAAATACACTATGTGTGGAGCCAAAATATAAGAAAAAAAAAACAGTTCCATGTGACACTGCGACTTGTACGTTGCTTACAAAACCCTTCTTTTGTATCCTGTGATACACTTTTAACTCTCCTTTTAAACTTCTGCATGTTATAGCTCTGGGAAAGACCGCCTGGGAAGCGCATTCCACATCTTAGAGATGTAGGTACTTTCTTACCTACGGTAAGAAAATGCGCATAAATCAAGTTGTATATGACTGTTAGGACTCAATAAGTGGATGAGCTTTTTCCTTATTCAATAACCTATGTGAGTTTGAAAATAACTGGCCAAACGAGACGCACTCGCGCAGGAAGGGTTCCGTACCATTACCTACCTATAAATAAACATATGTTTCTCCCGGGTAGGAATCGAACCCACAACCTATAGTTTAAAAGGCAGAGCCACTACCAACTGAGCTATCAAGCCAGTAAAAAAATCGTATAAGCACATACCTATAGTACTCTTTCATTACAATAGCCGTGCCATTTAGCTAAAAAAAGTTTTGCCTGAAGTTATACGAACGCAATATAAGAGACTTGATGAAATTGGTGTGGGGTACGTTCAAACTGTGGCAGTCGGAGTCGCTTAGTGTAACTTTGCTGAGAGTCTAAATTATCTGAAGTAGTGATGTGACCGTGTCGATAAAACTAATAATATTTTATCCATTATTTTACAGGTAGTTTTTAATGGTTTTTATTATTATACTACTAGCTAATTTGACAGCCTCCGTGGTGTGGTGGTTGAGCAGGTCGGCTCGTAACCCGGAGGCAGCGGGTTCGATTCCCGCGACAGGACAAGTATTTGTGCACAGAAAAAAAAAGCGCAAATACTTGGTCTGTGTCTGGGTGTTGTGGGACCATGGTCCTCGTAGTTCCTGGGTCCCTAGATACAGGGAATCCTAGTTAGGGTCCAGGATCTATGTATGTGATCGTGGGGCGTTATTTATTTATTTATTTATTATTTAATCGGGGAACTTAGAACCATTTAATTACTGAAATTTATCTAACCCTTTTTATTGGGGTTTGCCAAAGGTACAGACACTGCAAGTAATTTTTCTCTCTCTCTCTTGTAATAAACAGAGTTACTACTTAGCAAATAACTCCTCGTAAAAGCTTCGTAGCATTGTTACTACGTAGTAATCTGGGGCGTAGCTTCATACGTAGTGTTTGCGGATAGAGTTTGCCTAGAGTTGAGCGGAATAGAATTGATTGATCGTAGAATAAAGGTTTTTGTTATAAGATTGTTTAAATAACAATAATTATTTAAATAATAGAATATGACGTAACTTGAATTTTGTCCCAGATTAGGTACCTATAACTTATACTAAGTAAGTATTAGGTATTACACTATTATGAGATCGGTTCTAACGCGTATCGATATCGATTAGCTATATCCAACCCCAACTCTACCGATTGTAAGAATGAGATGCCATAGACTTAAATCCGTTTCCTGCCATCGCACAATCTGAACCAAACAGCCAACCAATCACGCGTAAGGAGGGCGGCGCGCGACAACCAAAGGCCAACGCTGATTGGCTGAAAGTATTAAACGGGTTGCCCATCATAAAAAAGTACCCGCCGCGTAAACCTTACAATTGAGTGCCACTTTTTGTTCGTGTTAAATTGATGAAAAAAGACTCAGAAAAATTGGTACAGAGATGAAATAAAAAATGATTTATTATTGGCGTCGCTTAACTTTTTAACTTATTGGACATTAATGACTTTTGATTTTGCATTCTATTTTCGAATTTCACTCATCTGAACGTTTTTCTTTTTTATTTATAGAGTGTTGCCAGTTATTATCTGGACGTCTAATTTGGTCAATTTGCTGCGATGGATTTTAAATTGGATTTTATTGTAGGATGGATGAAAATAAGTTTGGAGTAAAATGTGATTGCCATTTTAATTTTGTAATCTTGCTGCTACCTGATTTTAAATGAGTTTTCGATGCAGTAATTTTGAACTTTATCAGAGTTTTATGTGAGGGTATTATTTTATTGCTCTTAGCATTTACCTACCTAAATATAGGTACCTATTATAAAAATGTAGGTAGTCTACTGTGTGGTCGACTCTACCTATTTTTTTAATTTACCTATAGAACACATTTTTTTAGAGAATGACACTCAGTTGCAGAAACGACCATTAACTTTTAAAGTCGACTTTAAATCTTAATCTTCCATTAAACTGTTGTCCTCCCTACAGTTTAAGGTCTCCATTACCATTAATAAAAATTTTGACAAAAAGGCACGAGGAAAAGACAAAACGTTTTGTTTGTATTATGCAATGTTTTAAGTAGGTAGGTACCTAACAAAATGTGCCTAGGTAGTCTGAAAACGGATGAAATGGTATTGCTTAGTTTTTGGAAAATCAACCCCTTACGGGGTGAATTTTGGAGAATAAGGTAAAGATTTCAAACAATAAGTACCTACTTCTTCCTTAAAAAATCAGCTTACCAAAAATCCTGGCGGTCCTTGTTGAAACAAGTTGGTATAAGCGTAGGCGGCGTACGGTAAGGCTTAGGTACTGGGTCAATGTCAGATAAAAAGTCGGGCATATTGGACGGTCAGCTTTGATGATAAAAAAATATTTAGCTTTTTTATGAGAATGAATGACGTGACGAGCTAGTCGTTCACCTGGTGTTAAGCGAAACGGCCGCCATTAACAGTTGCAGTGTCACTCGGAACTTCAAAATTAATGTTTCGCGTGACACTGCACTGCGCACGTCATTCAAAGACATCATAAGTACAGTCTAGTAATCAGACTAACTAGACTATGAGATCAGGTCAAAAAGTCTCGTTTGCCCAGTAATTTCACTAGCTACAATGCCCTTCAAACCGGAACACAGTATGTAATAGGTAGTGCTTGCACACTACTGCTTGGCGGCAGAATAACTGACAAAGCGGATAGAATGGTTTAATCTCATTAAATTTGAATTTTCAAGGCATAATTATTGTAGTTTAAATTGTTATTAAAAAAAAAAAAAATTATAAGGCAGGATGGTTTCCCTATTGTGAACAGAACAGTGATATGACTAATAAATATAAACAGTTGATAAAACATAAAACAGGATATAGCTTACTGTTAAGGCCTTAGGTAGGTAGGTAATAATAACCCCATTGTGATAATACTAGGTACCACAAATATACCTATCTAGTACAAGGAATATCATACTTACTCCTCATAAAAACGAGTATCTAATCAGCGGGTAGGCGTAGGTATGTGAGTATTGGAGTCGATGCAAACACAGCGTTAGTTCACAATTTATTTAGTGCTGATAGCGTCGCCTTGAACTGCACTGAGTTGATACTTGCAGACGCTACGGTTAGGGTGGGGACGGTCGAAGCTAATAGCAAACAGGCAGCAAACGGATATAGTAGGTACATTAAATTGTATTGTGTCATGTGTAGTGTATCATTGCATTATAATTTGGTGTTCAATAAAGTATTTTTGTATATAAAATAATTAATTGATATTTTTGGGATGGGCAAAACGCTATTCCTCTTTTAACTAATTACTACTTACAATAACACCGATTACTATTTATATAGCTCCACTAACCTACAAAAAAAAACATTTGGACTCTATTTACAGCCCAAATACCTACTCCAGCCCACTACCAGTGGGTAGCTTAGGTACCTATCTACTCAACATATTGGCAGCATTGCCGTGTTGAAATGTAATGCTGATTCGTCGTGTCATTAAATATAATTTTTAAATGAGCCCTCTGTAGTGCGAATCAATTTCAATGGCGGCTGATAAGTCGGCGCTAAACGCTGTACAGTAACAAAAATTAAATGTGCGTGGGAAGAGTTTAGCGATGCTTGCAGCCCACTTCACAGACGCCATTGTCTCACACTCTACATCTAAACGTATTTATTATCTGAGCGTATTTAGTTATTGCAAAATGATATCAATCGCCATTATACATACTCTCTAATATGTAAAGCAACATAAATATAAATATCATGCAACTCTCTTCGCTTAAAGTGGATGCTTTAGTTTACACCAAGTACTCGGTCGTATAGCAATCCTCTACAGCCGTGGGCTGACCGATACCGATACGATATCGTGACGACTTTATTCTGAAACGACTCGCCGATTTATTGTCGGTGGACGCTGATAATGGCGAATTGAGTGCGTAGAGAGTGGACAATATTGTTCTATTTTGAGACTGAGTTGTAAATCGCAAGTTGTATGTTTAAAGGCGAAATTAATCTTGTTTGAAGTTTGTAAATAACTAATTTTGTTAGATATAAACTCTTTATTGAAAATACTATATTACAAAAACTATCGAAGAAGTTCCATTCTAATTCATGCGTAAAAGATACGAAAAGCCAAATCAAAAAACTAGTACCAAATACCAGGTACAAAAATACCACGGTATGGTATATACCGGTCAGGTATTGGTCAGGGATCGCATTCATTAGTATCGCGTCGTTTATCGCGCTTTCATTTAAATGCCTTCGTCGTGTAAGTGACGACTGATTGTACGGCTGGACGAAAGTACTAAGACGATCGATTCATACATTTATTTATGAATAAATTCATGTTTAAACGATTTAAAATTGAGAGGAAGCAATTAAGGATAAAATTCAACACAATTAAGTAGAACACCAAAAAAGGTATTTCTAAACAAATCTAGGATAAATGGTCATCTGCCTTATTTGACAGCTCTTAAAATGAATGTTAAAGTCGTATCACAATCATCAAAACTAAAATGATCTATCTAAACCTAAAAGTAAATAAACTTAATCTAAGAAGCCGCTACCAGTGGGCAATGTGCCCAAAATGCTGGCGGCATTGCCCCGTTGTATGGCAATGCTTACTCTTTGCGCCATATAGAGGCCAGCATTTTGGTCACGTGTTGCCTCGATCAGTCTTTCCGAAAGGTTTTTGTAAATTTTGTGAGCACTTGATCCCCACGGCCCCAGCGTCTCGACACCAAAAGGCGCAAATAAGTAACCACTGTCCAGGTTACTATATTTGCGCCTTTTCATGTTCTCTGCGGATTCGGCCGCCGCGCCAGCCTCAACTTGTGTTCCAGGAAGATATGACGGCGCGAGGGTGTCAACACAGGTTGCATCCCAAACCAAGGGCCGCCCCATCTTCCATGGAATCAAAACCATCATCATCATCATCATCATCATCATCATCATCATCAACAGCCTGATTTTTTAACTGCTCCTAGTAGGTACAGCAGTGATTGATACCAGTGGTCACCCAGAGCACCACTTTGAGCGACAGCCTCGTGCATCCATCGGCTCCCTGCGACGTCGGTCCACCTAGGCCAGCCATCCGTTTCGTGGAAAACCTTATGAAAAAGTTTAAATTAAAGCTTTACTAGTTACTTATGTACCCATAGATACATAGAATATTGCTTAAACTTTATAGTGTGAACAGCAAATGAGTGGAATACCTTGCCGTCGTCCTTGTTTCAGATAGCTATAACCTGGGTGTCTTCAAGTCAAGGGTGAACAGGTATCTTCTAGGCAAGCATGCACCACCGTAGGCCGCGTCATCACTTACCATCAGGTGAGGCAGTGGTCAAATGCTATGCCCTGCTATAAATTAAATTAAAAATAAAGTTAAGTTTAAAAATAGAATAAGATTAGCAGAATATAGGTTATGACGCCATAAAAATACCACACAAGTAATTTCATGAGACGTAAAAATAGATATAAAATCCTTTCTCTGTGTCAATTTCTGATCAATATTTTCTTTCAAAATAATTTTAAAATGACAAATATTATTTTGAAAGTAGACTCGAACTTACTTCCTCCTTAGCCCAAGGCCCATAATAAAGTTTGAGCAGAACATAATATTAAATAGCTTTTAACATTCTTCTCGCTATCTTAATGTCTGTGGCGGACATTTATATTTAGCCCAATACGTGTTCAATGTTTACCTTTCTGCCTCTTTATCGCAGTGCTTTTTTGGCTTTATGAGTTTTAGGGGCTCGCGGACAAAAAATGTATTTTAAAAAATAAAATTGGTACTTGAAGTTGGCTAAATACGATTGTCGCATGTCGCAAAAAAAAAATACCGATTACAGACTCATTGCATCTTCGATTCGCTTACCAACAAGAACTTAGCCTACTTAATTTTTTGAACATTACTGTATAAGTGTAGGTACATGGAAATAAAGATTTAAAACAGCCATTTTTCTACCATTTTCTACCATTTTTAATATTTTTCATTGAATTTTCTTGTAGGAATATAAAAGTTATACTATCTTTTCCTAGACATAATTACGGAGTGCCTAAATAAATGAACATCGTTCTATTTTCTTTATTATTTTCTAAAGAGCGCGAAAACAAGAATTAAAACGGGCTGGTTTCCGGTTTTTTTTTTTCATTAGAGTTCTAATAATATGTTGTAGGTATTGTTAGGAATAAGTAAGTACCTAACTACCTATTAAAAATAAATCTGACGGAACCCGCTACACAAATCTAAAAAGGGGTATATCGTGGAATGCCGCAAAGTGATTTGTGGGGTTTCACCTCACATATTGAACGTTTTTAAAACCTTTTAAGTTTGGGCCGAGGCCTGATAAAATTGTTATAACATATAATTAATTGGATATATTAAATAGACACATATTTCTTTGAGGAAATATTGATAAGAAGTACTTTATTGGTATTTGATTGTGGCTGAAATTGGTTGAGTTTTAAGGTGTAGGTACCTACTTATCCATAAATTTGGGCAATGAATCATTAGATTTGATTAGATGATTAATTGCTAAACTTCTTCCCAACTTATTCATCAATCGAATAAGTGGGGGTTCTCGAGTGGCGACCACGAACCGGAAGGCACAGCGTAGGCTGACCCCCCACTAGGTGGACCGCTGACCTGGTAAAACCGCGGGGAGCCGATGGATGCAGGATGCAAGTAGCCGCTCAAAGTGGCGCTCTCTGCGGGAAGCCTATGAGACATTACGGGCTGATGATGATGATGATTCATCAATAAGGTTTATGGTAAAGTGCTAATGAGAATACCATACCATTCATTGATTAAATACTCTTTTCAAGCTTTTTTTAATTTATACAGGATGTAATTTAATTCATTAGCATAAATTGAGCCCATGATAGTACATCATTTATAGATTATTATTAAAGAGTAAAGAGTGTAAATGAAAATATTTTTATTGAAAATTATGAAGATTGCCGCGGCGCCTAACGCAGTTGGCATGGATGATTTTGATACATTTAAACGTTGTTATATCTTGTGTGTACTAATTAAAAACAGTACTTCATTATTCTAATCTAATTTTGTATTGTAGCATTACGTAAGATTTTGATTAAGTAAGTTATTCCGTTTTTTGGAGTTATTATTATTACCATACCAATGTGTTAGAGGTCAAAAATATTGGTCCACACGTGACCGGTATCAGGAGTAGGTACCTAGTTTTAAAGGATGCTAATGAATTCAATTACACCCAGTATATTATGTAGGTAATGTTTAATGTATTAAAAGTAGGCGTAAGCATTGTTTTTATGGTCCTTAAGAAGCATGTTTAGGTATACATGGATTTTGAGACTTAGGGGCCTCCTATAGTCTATAGACAGGTGGATCGATAACCACGGATGCAGGAGGTAAGCAGCTGCTCTAAGTAGCGCTCTATAGGAGAGGCCAAGGTTCAGCAGTGGACGTCTTCAAACTGGTGATGATGATGTATCCTCTTTGGAGTTGGAATTTCAAATCAACTCCAAAACTCTTTGAAGAGAGAGACGTAATTCATGAATGTGCCGTATACTAAATAGGCTATACCTTCTATTTAAAATCCAGTCGATAGCGCTCATAGCGAAGCACGACTAACCGTTCTTAATCGATCGGTAAAATTAAGCAACGTTCGTTGCGGTCACTACTGTGATGGGTGACCGCAACAGCAAAAAATTGGTATTTAGAATGAGGGCTACCGTGCTTCCGCCCAGTTGTTGTCAGAAGACAATAGTCGTTAAGCCAAGACAGAAGCCTTCGGGCAGCCTAAAAGCTTCTGACATCAGAGCTGACCACTTGCCTACACGTGAAGAAGAAGAAGAGTCAGCTGTGAGTATCAAGACTTTCTAGAGCAAAACTCGGAGTAGGGCCTCTGACCATTGTTCGTCTTTTCCACCATTATACTTCCCTCCCAAACTCGATATTATTGTGACGGAACCTTCAGCCAGTTCCGGTATTTTTGAACATAAGTACTCAAAATACCATAATTCTATTTTGTGCTTTCGTATATCGCATAAATAAGGAAATATACTGAATACTCTAAGAACGAATAAACTTCACCGTCTCCTTAACTTATCCACGCCATAAAATCAGAAACCTACGTCTCGAATATTCCATAGGTCATTGATATTCTGCACGTCCATGTTATGAAAGTTTGATCGTGCTGCAGTGATTTCCATCGGTTCCGTACGTGACCACGCCGGGGGCTTACCACGTTTTATGCGGAACTCTAATTTTATATGACTGGTTGTACGTGAATGGCCAGTTATTTAAAGTTATGGTTTGGATGAGATTTTGGGTTACCTGAAATATAAGTAAAATTCACTATCTTATTACGGTCACAGGTTTAAGAATGGTTTAGTAAGACCTGGTTTAAGGGGTTACATAAGAGGTAACTTAAGCTAGTCTTAAACTACGGTACACTCCAAAACTACAGAAATTGTGTTTAAACTCAAATGACTGCAAATGAAAGCCATTATAAAAGTTTATCTGAAAATCGATATAAGTTTCCAGTAACTGATCAACATTCATAAGTCTTTTGGGTTCCACCATTTACTAAGATGCCCGCCATGCGGTAACCAGGTTATCAATCGTAAGTAGGTACTTAGGTAAGCAAGGAGGTTGAATATATTTCTAATTGAATATAAGTACTTAATAGAGTTTTGGTCACTTCGTTGCATTGTATTGTTTATCAAAACTTGTGCTTTTTCCAGTGTTAATGTTTAAAATTGGTGGCGTTTTACGCATTAAGTGCTGAATTACGAGCATGAGTGTAGGCAAGTGATATAATGTGGTGACACGTGGTTTTTCGTGTTGCTTCCAAAATTCCATAGAAGCTTCTAGTAAAGTTGCCACCACTTTACTAGAAGATGATTTAGACTGGACTTTGACTACCTGACTTAGACTGGACCATGACTATGACTAAGACTCGACTAACGTGAAATATTCTATGACGATAAAAAATTACAATACTTGACCCTGGCTAAATACACTAATATGTGTGGAGCCACAATATAAGAAAAAAAAAGTACTTAATATAGGTAAAGCCATTCCTATGTAGGAGCGACAGAGATTTTGTGCCTCAGTCATATTCATTGCATACACTGATAACAACGCTAAATACTTACCTACCCACATGGAATGGGTATAGCTACAGAGAATAGTAAGAGTATTATATTATCTGTGGCGAAGGTAAGGAACGGTTACCGCAGCATCGTAAACGTCTCCGGCAAATTACATAAGAACAACACTGTGGGGTGAGCACACGGTAGAACAATTGTGGGACAGTTTGCAGGCGAGACACGTCCGTATTTGTAGGGGCTGTGTCGATCCCGTACGCGGCACTAACGGGTTTGATACTTGAGTCTTGTAAGCTTGTTACAGCATATTTGAAGGGCTGACACAACCAATAATATGTTATTGGTAAATTCATCACGAGTACAGACCAAGTGGTACTGCCTTCACAAGTTAACCGAACGCAAGACGATACCCACTAGGCTAGCATTAAGAAGTAAAATGCAGGCAAGCAGCTGTTTATAATGGCACTCTGTGGGAGGCCTGGGCTCAGCAGTGGATGTCCTCCAGCTGTACATAACAACGTAGGCAATTTAAAACTGCTAGTCCACATTTTTAATAATAACTAGTTATATTAAAGTTTGAACATATCAACACTGATCAGAAATTTATAAAGGATTTCTTTTTATCAAAATAAGTAGCTTACTTTTGTTGTAATTTTTATATTTAGATTTAATTAATATTCTCCAATATGTAATAAAAATATTTTGTAAGGTAGGTATTAAAACAAATATGCAAGTTTAAAGTATCAAAACCATTCCAACCCCTCACATAAGAATGGAAGTTCTCATAAAAATTATATCGAAGTAGGCCTCGTATTCTCATAATAATACATACCTATGTACCTATATACCACTTTAGATAAATGTTACATTGTATAAATATAAAGTAGGGATGTAGCATAATGTAAGAATTGATATATGTAACTAAAGTACCTATAAATATTATTAAAAGATTTTTGAGCACTGTTCAAATACATAAGAAAATAATAAATAAATTATTGTTACAAAATAATTTACAAAACAGACTGAAATTAATAAATTATGTTACATGGGCGGACTTATCGCTGATAGCAATTGCTTTATTAATTTACATTAAATTAATGATAATACCTAAAATAATAACAGATAGGTCATATGATAACGTCACTTCCCATAAAGTCGCAAAGCCCTTACAGCCACTTTTCAAATAAATATTACAACAACATGACATAACACACAACATGACAACAACAACACATGACACACACACACACACACACACACACACACACATACACGACACACGACACACGACACGCACACACGACACGACACGACACGACACGACACGACACGACACGACACGACACGACGACGACGACGATGACGATGTTGTATCAGATCAACATTAATTTTAAAAAACTTTAGTACTACTGATTCAAATCTTTTTTGAAACTTTTCTAAATCGCACTTGTTACTTGAATATGCAGCTAATATAAAATCAACAAAAACAATAACTTTAAAAATATCACCACACAATAACACGTCCACTTTAGCCCCGCCGCTCGGGGTAATCGATAACTCTGCAGCAGTAATCGAATTACCCCGGGAAAGCAGGGTAAGCGCCCACTAGATAAATTTGAACGGCACGCGCCGAAATTACGGATTAATTGGGTTTGGATCATTTGATGCTGTTAGCGAGATGAATGGGCTGTATAATGTCACTACTTTGGTTCCGTCGCTGTAATGTTTAGTTTATTGATTATTTGCAGAAAAGGTTTGCTCGCATGAGTGCGAATTTCTTATGATTCCAGCTTTTCAAACTGTCCGGTGAGTTGAAGGGCGCGGGTTCAAATCCTGCTGGTTGCTAAAAGTTTGAGGACTATAATATCTTTATAGATATACCGTTAGTGAGTTTGTTCACTTTAAAATCATTCCCATGTATAATATAAAATTTTCATATTTTTTATATACAGGTTTTATGCATGAAATATACTACAACGGTAAACGATTTTCGCACACGTAGAGAAATGTTGTTGTTGTTGTTGTTGTTGTTGTTGTTGAATGTTGTTGTTGTTGTGTATGTTCTATTTGTTTTGTGTTACGCGTCTTCTTTTGATAACTGATAGGATAATATAGAGTTTTCATTGTAGAGTTTTGTCATAGCTTTTAGTATTTTCTGTATTGAAGTCAGTTTTACGTTTTTTCGGTGTTGTCAATGTCGTCAATGTCATATATAACAAAATATAGGTACAAATGGGTACATCACACTAACGTAAATTAGTTTTACAGTTAATGAACCGCATAACTAACGACTCTAAGTAATGGAAAATGTGTTTTGGAGCTGGCTTTTCGCAGCCAGGCCTTAAAATAATAGTAAAAAAAAACATGTGCATTAATTTAAATTACATGGATACTAGAACAGAATTAAAATAATTTGTCGATTGAAAAAAAATAATAACCTAAACGTTTCTGAATAGGTAATTCCAAATTAAATTATTTCTTTTTCAGAGGACAAAACGGAGCGCTCCAACTAAAGTAGTAGCGTTATAGCGATAAATTTAATACAGTTATTAATAGAAACCGCTACGGTTAATCACTTAGCACATGGCATTGCGTTACTGCAATAACTGATTATATTACCACTATAATATAATCATTGAAACACTATAACTGATATCTTAATTAAATATTTCACTGATTATAATTAAGAAATCGGAAATCTGAGTGCCCATAAAGGGTTATTTTTATTGAGAAGTTTTTGTGACCTATCATCGTCATTATTACCAGCCTGAAGACGTCCACTGCTGAACATAGGCCCCCCCATCAGGGAGCGTCACTTTGGGCGGCCACTCGCCTCCTGCATTCATCGGCTCCCCGCGACCTCCACGCCTTTCCCGCGGATCTCTTGCGAGATGAGATCCGAAATGAGGAGATCAGCAGGAGAACTAAAGTGACCGATATAGCTCATAGGATTAGCAGGTTGCCACAAAGTGAATTAATATAATGGAAATAGGACAACTGTGTAGCCGCAAAGAGTTGTCGCTAAACTCCAAACTCCAATAGTCGTATTAGTGGACGTTTGAATAGTTTATTTCAGACCTGCAAGACGAAGTTTGCATCAGTTTAGACAGCTTGATTGGCTGCTGTCTACTCGTTCTAAATTGAGTGATCACCGAGTTAGCCTTTGCACACACTAGGAAATTAGTGTCGACGAAATCTACTTAAATATTATAATGTTTGGTTTAGATTAATTTGTAAAGGAAAAATTAGAATCACGAGCTGGAATTGAACCCGCATCTATCCATCCCTTAAGCCGGAATATGCTTTACTTAAGCTACCGTGACAAGTGATCTCATGTCCGATTTTTCCTTCACCTTTTACAACCAACTTACGGTTCAAGTCCCGTTCGTGATACAAATTTTTCCTTTACAAATCAATCTATAGATTATGTTAATCAGGTTTTGCTGTTATAAAAATCAGAGATAATGTTTGGTGTGGACAATTATTTTATTTATTTTTTAATTTTTATGTTTCACTACTTATTTGACACATTGACACACATTATTACATCATCATCTGGAAGACGTTCACTGCTGTCATAGGCCTCCCCATTAAAACGTTACTTTCGATGCTTATCATAATGGGGATTTGCCATAATTGCCATATTTGGCAGGCATCTTGATGTTTGCAGAAAATTTTAATGTACTGAGGAGAACTGCTGCTGCCCTGGATATTCCCTTAGCCGTCTCTTTTTTTTTATGAGAATAAATGACGTGACAAGCTAGTCGTTCACCTGATGTTAAGTGACACGGCTGCCCATAACAGTTGCGCAGTGCAGCGTCAGCGAAACTTTATTATTTCAAAGTTTTGACTGACACTGCACTGCGCACGTCATCCTGAGACATCACACAGTCAAGTAATCTGATTACTACACTGTGCCACCAAGTCTCATTTGCCTAGTAATTTCATTAGCTGCAATGCCCTTCAAACCGGAACACAGTAGTGCTTGCACACTACTGCTTGGCGGCAGAATAACTGGCAAAGCGGTGGTACCTACCTAGACGAACTTTGCAGAAAAGTCCTACCATCTAGTACCTCTTACAGAACCCACGGAAAGATGAGGTACTATTCTCTCACAGGGCCCCAAATTTCATGAAATCAGAAGCCTAAAAGGTGGCCTAAAAGGTTTTGACACCGCTTATTATAAACGACAAAAAAGGCTTTACACTCGCATGAAATTCAAAGTGTTAATAAGCCACGCAGCTTGTATCTGTCGGCAATGCTAACCGCTGTTTGATCACTCATTATGTCAATTATGATACAGCCGTTAATAAGTAAGCTCGTTGAGCTGTATCGATATTTAATTAATGACATGACAGATGATTACCGATTGGATAATAAGTCAATATGCAATGTTAATAGGGCAATGAAATAAGGTGTTGGAGAATGTAACTCCGTATATAAGGTGACCTTGAATTGGTATGTTATCCCGAAATGGGGGGACTGGGACCATGACACCCTACAAGTTGTGAGAGCCTTACTTGAAACTGCGTGCTTCCAAACCTCCATGGTAAAAAATAAATCCACTCGCAAAATTGCACGTGTGATCGCTACGAGAGTTAACAAGATACTATCAATTCATTTCTAAACACAGGTCGTTAAACTCATTTATGTGCACTCGGTCAAGGCCTAAGTACGACCACCCAGCTGCGCTAAGGCTAATTTCGAACGTAAACTTTACATGGCATTTCTTCAATGAAAAACTATTAATTTAATAAAGTCGTAGAAGAAACATTGTCTACCTTGGGGTGTAGATTTACACCCTTTCGAGATAACATACAAATTCAAGGTCACCTTGTATACACATACAAACACATTACAAGCAGTGCAATTCTGCGTAGTGTCACAAACATGCTCCGGATTTTCAGTCTGAACCCATTTGTGGCATCACTTTACATGTGTAGGTATCTCCAGGTTGCTTGCCTGAACTCATTGTCATAAGCTTGCTAATAATGCTCTATCTCCCCTTTCAGGACAACATACTAATTCAAGGTCACCTTGTATAGCACGATATCTATTATTATGTGTTTTGTTTGATAGAATATTGACAAAATTTTATTGCACTAAAATGCTTGGTGATGTTGGAAAAGTGACATCATAATATAGTAACTATTGTTTAATTTACTATACCAATGGGGTACAGTGAATAATGTTTGTATTTCTTGTATTAGGCTAGTCAGTGTTATCACCAGTACATACAATTCAAGGAAGGATTTGTATTTTTCATACACAAAATACATATACCTAAATAGAAAACTGGCTTGTTTAGTAAAGTCAGCTAAAATATGAACTGCACCAACACATCCAATAATTAAGTTAAGGAGTTTATCAGGATACAGGACTTATGTTTGACGAATTAAAAAGGGGAGTGGAGTGAGCGATGGTCACGGTGTGCTGGATTAATTTGGAAGCGTTTTTGAAAATGATTATTTATGTACCCTCAATTTCTGGCTCCAGAATGAATACCTATGAGCCATTGGTTGGTGTGCAAACAAAATTTATAAGGATCACATAGCTGGACTCTCACTAGGATTTCCTGTAACTAGGGACCATAAAACTACGAGGACAATGGTCCCACAACATCCAGACATAGACAGAACAAGAATTTCAACTTTTTTTAAAATCAAAATACTGAACTAATTATATTTTTATTTTCATGAGTACATGTGGCCAAAGCTATGCACGCCGCCGCGGCGGCGGCGCGCCGTACTTGTCGCATATAATTATCAGTCGTATTTGTATTAATTTTGTGTGTGTAGTTTTAAGTTAATATAGTTCGGAAAATAAAAATTTCTACGGAAAACCGGTAAATATTGAGTGAAACCACAAGGCGTATCTAGTGTTAATAATTATTATAGTCACCCATCACCATAAAAGAACAATAACCGTTAGGCAGTAAAATGACAGTAAAACAAAACCATGCTTAAAGATAACCCGGTGCCGATACTCACCCCTCGTTGCAAACAATTAACTTATTGCGACACTTCGGGATGCATAGAGTAGATAGGTGGATGCAGAGGTGTCGCTTTACTATTCCATTGAAGCTTCTAGAAAGTTACCACCACTCCCCTAGTAAAGTGGTGGTAACTTAGATTGGACTATGACTCAAATGATTGACCTAGACTGTGACTATGACTTGACGTTGTGTGACTCCAAAATGTGATGAAAAATTAATACTTGACACTGGCTAAATACACTATTGTGAAAATGTAAACATGATTGTAATGTTTGACCTAATCCTCCTACAGTTTATGATAGCCTGGTACTTTTTTGTTTGAATACAAGTCAATTAGTAGATATATTTTTATCATATCCACTTTACCAAGTAAAGTTAATTATTGTTGAAAGAAAGAAAGTACTTTTCCCTAGTGGGAGGCTGGCCTACGCTGTGGTCACCACTCGAGAACCTTTCTTCCCCATCGGTTGTTAGTTCTACGAGCGCTGTGGCCTGCCCAATGCCATTTCAACTTGCTCATCCTAAGAGCTATATCGGTCACATTAGTTCTCCTGCGGATCTCCTCATTTCGGATCTTATTTGGCAGGGAAACACCAAGCATTGCTCTCTCCATAGCTCGTTGCGCGACTTTGAGCTTACTAATGAGGCAAACAGTAAGAGACCACGTCTCAGTTCCAGTCAAGCGAAGTAATCACTGGCAACACATACAGATTGAAAACTTTAGTTTTAGGCTTTACGGTATTTGGTACGAAAAGAATTCAATGCTTTCTAAAGCAATGAACCCGTAATGAAACCGCCAGCAGCCTAATGAGATCAAACCTTTTAGTTTATAATAACAACAAAACATACTTATTGCTCTTTGCCAGTAGACACTATGCGGTCCCGGCCTATTCAGTTTTAACGCACTTTTGAGGGTTAAATAACTGCCCAGTATGAAAAGACCTCCAAGCATCACCTTATTAATCAAGACTACAAAAGCTGTAGAGCTCAAACTAAGCTGGAGATTGTGGTGAAATTTATTTGTTCGCGATTCGATTATAATCGATCTTGTTGCGTGATACGAATCTTAATAATAATGGAAGTTGTATCGTTAAGTAATTGAAATGTAGAGAGAGCAAAAACAATATACATATTAGGTACTTTTTGCAGAATATTTTGTTGATTTTGATCATGTTATACGCTTGGCGAAAGCTTTTTTTAAAGGCTCCTATCGTGGATAGTGAAGTCATAGGGAAAAATAGAAAAAAGTTTTGGGTCTGTTTTCTATGAAAACTTGTTTGGACTACTGTGATTTTTTGAGTTTCTCTATGGAAAGATTTTTCGTAACTGCATTTGGATCCGGTGAAAGCCGCGGGTAGCCGAGGGATGTAGAGGGCGAGCAGCCGCTCAAAGTGCCAATCTCTGGTGGAGGCAGTGGACAGTGTTCATCATCACGCTGTTCATGATGATGAACATCTCGAGTATAACTTGAAAAGTCCTTGATCTGCTGCCGAGCGAGAGTCAACCCTGAGTGCGTGAGATTGAAACACGCACGGGCTAGCACTCAGCCACAATTCTTCATTTTTTAAAATAAATTATTATTGTCTCTATAAAAGTGAGCTCAATTGTGAAACAACTAAATTGTTTAACAATAGCAAGCAAATAAAACAATCTGTTGTATCAACAAGCAGAACGTTTTGCTCGACTGTTAGTCTGTCGGTGACTTGACATGCCACTTAAAAAGAAAGTTAGGGCTGCCACTTCGGTACAGTTGTTATTGCGTGGTGTATTTTGTTACTTTTATTTTTTTTAGCTAGATTTAAGTTAGCTTTTAAGGTGTTAAATATAGATGAGGAAATATAATTATGAGAAATTACTAGTGTTTCTATTTTAAACCTTTAGGTTATTAATACTTAAGTAGTTTCAAAGCAAAAAATATGTTTATAAACAGAATACAGATTAAATAGAGCTGAAAACAGAATAGTTATATAACGGATTACAGAGAGGTCAAACTTGTCGCTGCCAAGTTACGTGCACGTGCAAATTTTAACCGTAGAGTGGCCATGTTTGATTTCTAATAATTTCTATGTATTTTATTTCTTTTAGATTTTTTCATATTTTTTTTTGCTATAATTATATTGGTTGACTAAAATTATCGATATTTTATGACTAAAAATTCGATTGCTAAATAACGCCTAGCAACATTCCACGTGACGACCCTAGCGAGATAAGGGTGAACGCACACCGTGTCCCGCACAATAAAACCGGCGGCGCGTCTGATCGAATTATCCCATAATATAATACGGGAATAATATGCACCACACTGTCGTGGGGTAACCAGCTGATATTATTGGAGGGGCCTGGCATCCTTCAAATATTTATTATCATTGATCCATCTTCTATTCAGTGTAATAAATAATATTACATACTGGGAAGGCAATATGAAAATTTTATCTATTCCATTTATAAGTGTGGGATTGCTAACAAATCAAAACTATTGCTTGACTCGTATAAAACTACTTTATTCGGTTGTCATCTTTATAAATAACATAATACGAAGGAAGTTATATTGCATAATACAGACAAATTAATAGACATTTTGTGCATTGTAACCGCAGAGCAAAAAAAGGTCGTTTGTTTCAATGGTCTGTGATATTATAATATACTGGCGTGGCACGGCATAACGCACGGCCTAAAAGGTTTTCGGCCTCGGTGAGACGCAATTTTTGGCCTTGGCCTAGTGTGCGTTTTACACGGGCTTTTTTTGTGAATAGTTAACCCGCTCTAGGAGTTTTGGCGAGAACGCGGAAAATTTCACGTCGTTGCATTATTTCTCAAAACTTGTGCTTTTTCCAGTGTTAATGTTTAAAATTGGTGGCGTTTTACGCATTAAGTGCTGACTTATGAGCATGAGCGTGGGCAAGTGATATAATGTGGTGAAACGTGAGTTTTCGTGTTGCTTCCAAAATTCCATAGAAGCTTCTAGTAAAGTTGCCACCACTTTACTGGAGCATGACTTAGTCTGGACTACGACTACCTGACTTAGACTGGACTATGACTAAGACTTGACTTTACGTGATATATTCCTTAACGATGAAAAATAACTATACTTGACTCTGGCTAAATACACTAATTGTGTGGAGCCAAAATATAAGAAGAAAAAACCCCGCTCTAGGCAGGAGATATTAAAATCCCCTTTTTATTATTTCAATAAGAAATATAATATTTTTTTATTTGTTATTTATGGCTATTATGTTTATTAAATACTTATATAGATTATTAAATACCAGTTGCCCACAGATTCTTCATCCAAAATTATATGGCCCATTCGCTTCTAATCCGGCAAACCGAGCGTGAGAAGTTACAAAATATGGTCGTATGATACAGACGTCAAGTGCGCCCTCTTTCACCCTCCGAACAAGATGCTATCCATTCACTACAGAACAAGTGCAAAATTCACTTCTGCACACGCGTTACTGATTATGGGAATCAAGCTTTTCTTTCCATTCCAAAACGATATTACCATCGTCTACATCATCAAAGAAATTTCGTTTTCACTAGCTTCAATATTAGGTTGAGTTTGCATTGCTGTGAAAATTTGTAACAGCAATTACGTCTATCAAATCATTAACGTCGTAAAAATCATCTATAATGCATTCTGAATTCAGTTATATTCTGATATGGGTAAGATTGGTTTTAGCTTGTATCGGAGGGTTAATATCAAGTGTGAGTTAACACTGGCAATCCCTTGGGTCACAGCCCCAAAGCTTTGTGGGGTCCAGATGGAGTTTACGAGGTTCACTTGTTAGCTTTGGGGATTAAAAAACTGTGTTATTGTTTTGTATGGAGGGGGATTTTTATTTTACGAGTTAATAAAACTCGGATGGAGATTGGTGTGGTGTGAGTGAATTGTGATGTAATTGTGTATAGTTGTTTTATTTGTTGTCATTGAAGGGCTTGAGCCTTTTGTTGTCATAATGGCACTTGACTGTACGACACTTGCGAATGTTTGTTTGATTTGTGGAAATGGGTTAGCGTGACTTTGACCTTTTCAATCTTCGTTAGCTGGAAATGAGGTCGGCTTTGATGACGTCAGGTTTTACGACGTTGATTGGCAGACTCTGTGACTGGGAAATCCCACTACTTACATTTTTCAATTTTGGTTTTGGGCCATGTTATGAGTTACCTACCGTTGTGATTCTATACATATCTGCACTTCTGGGAACAGGCAAAACGTTGACTCATTACTAGTGTTCATCACCATTAATAATCGATGTGTTAGTAAGCCTGAAGTGAACACGTCCACGTCTGAACATAAGCTTCCTCCATTGTAAAACAGTGTATTAGGCTAAGTTTTTCGCAAATAAACTCATTCATTCCTCCACACCTGCCACTATACGAGCCTGCTTTGCTTCCTGCATCCATCGGCGGTTTTCACCAGATCGTCGGTCCACCTAGTGGGGGGTCTACACTGCGTCTTCCAGCTCGTGGGTGCCACTTGAGAACTTTCTTCCCTATCGGTTGTCAGTTTTACGAGCGATGTGCTCATCAATAATCAAACGAAGTGATCAAATTTTTAGAGATGTGAAAAAGTAATTACAATATAAATTTAATTCGTACTATAATCTCGTTGACCCCTCTTATATTTAATCCTCGAAATAACATACTCGTGCGAAACTACAAACTCTACAAAATATCCAAACCAAACATCAATTTTGTCTAGACCCCTCACCATCATTATCATGAAGATAAACCGAAAGTGATCCGAAGGGCCGTAGAGGTCATCGCAAACTGGTTGATATGATAAGCCCTCAAATGATACTATTCCCAAGAGAGGAATCATAAATGTTTGGAAATCGTCACAGGAATTTGATACGGTCCCACGCTTTTGACAGTTTGCAAGTGAAAATGTTAGAAAGATTGATATTATCTGGTACCTATGAAATTGCCGTTCTGCATTACTGGATTGCAAGTCATGTCTCACCACCTTACCATCAAATCAACCAAATACGTTTTGTGTGGCCAAGAATTCTAATTTCAAATTAAGACGAATGAAGTCGTCCATAGTATAGGTACTTAAAACTTCTTTGAGTCATCCACTGCAGAACATAAGCCTCCCCACAGAGCACCACTTTGAGCGCCTGGTTGCTTCCTGCATCCATCGGCTCCCTGTGATTTTAACCATATTGTCGGTAAACCTACTTCTACCATGGTCCGTGATACTTAGTAATATTAAAGCTAATTCAAACCATGTAGGTAGGAAGCAATAGGAAAAAAATATTAAGCTCTCCTCCCCCTAACAGTGACTAGAGATTGTCAAACTCATTATTTTAATAGAAACAGATTAAAGACAAAAACATCCTTAAAAAGTTTTTTTTGATAGATCGCGTGACGATATTTCGAAATTAGTTTTTAAATTATACGTAAGGGCGACTCGTCCACGGGAATCGCGGAGCTCATATTTTTTTTAATTGGTGACATGCAATCTTTATTCTCTGGAGGTATGGTAAGAACAAAGTGAATTGGTCATTGAAGACTTGCTGCTATTTATTGTTAACTTTTAATTCAAGATTAAGGTTCGGTTTGGATAAATTAACTCCATATAGGATCTTATTTTTATTTATCAAGGATCAGTTTACATTAGAAAGTTTTTTACGTATATACCTACGTATTTTTATGGGTGTATTAATTTTGAGCAATGTGACGAGCTAGTCGACTACTAATATTAGGCGCCACAGTTGCAGTGGTACTCGGAACTTTAAAATACATTCACATTTCACTACCTAATTCAAACAATTGACAACCGCCGTGCGATAGTTCCATAAAGTACCAAAGACTATCCGATACTGCAAATATACCAATGCTTCGAAATTCAACTATACTCCGTTATTAGCATGACAAAATTGACATAAGCATTCTGTGTACAATTTTAAAGACACGGCAAGTCTCAGTCACGCATGTAAAGCCCTTGTATTTATTTAATAGGCCTTCATTTTGAACTAAATATACTGTTTAAGAACTTTTAAAACTCGAGTCGACGTATTCACTAATTGCCTCACGGAAGGGTTTCTGGAATACTGTCATTGGATATACCAGGAACCGATTCTGAAGTAGAAACTTAGTAGGTACTTTAGCGCCATAAGTAAAAGCCATTGCATTATTGCATAAAGCAGCTTTAATTTTCAAAATTAGAATATACCAACAGTTTGAAGACGTCCATTGCTGAACATAGGCCTCCTGAGAGCGCCTATTTTAGCGGCTACTCGCCTTCTTACTGCAGCCAACTACTGCTCCCCGCGGTTTTCATCAAGTCGCTGGTCCATCTAGTGGAGGGCCGGCCTACGCTGCATCTTCCGGTTTGTGGTCGCCACTCGTTCGTGGTTGGTTTGGTATTGAAATACCAATATCACAAATATTGAAAACATTTCATCATCATCAGCCTAAAGACGCTAGTGCGAACAGCAAATTTGTGCAATACCTTGCCGTCATCCATGTTTCCAGTTAACTATAACCTGGGTGTCTTCAAGGCAAGAGTGAACAGGTATCTTCTAGGCAAGCATGCACCACCGTAGACCGCGACATCACTTACCATCAGGTGAGGCAGTGGTCAAAACTGTGCCTATAAATT
This sequence comes from Ennomos erosarius, assembly GCA_963580505.1. Classification (NCBI taxonomy): domain Eukaryota; kingdom Metazoa; phylum Arthropoda; class Insecta; order Lepidoptera; family Geometridae; genus Ennomos; species Ennomos erosarius. Next base: position 4,731,820 of record OY757000.1, read on the forward strand.
ATAAAAAAAAATTGAAGTATATTTTTCCTGTAAAATAATCTAAACCTAGAACCTGTGATGTACTCCCTAGATATAATAGTAGTTTAGTGCTCTGCGTGGAAAGCAATTAGCGCTCAAGTGAGACTGATTAGTACCGCATCAAATATAATCCCGGCTTGGATGCAATTTGAGGTGAACGTAGAGGTGGGAATAGGTGAGAGCTTCTATCTGGCATTTTACTGTTTGGTTTACTGTACTGGTTTCCTAAATTATCATCATCAACAGTCTGACGACGTCCACTGCAGAACATAGGCCTCCCCCAGGGAGCGCCACTTAGAGCGGCTGCTCGCCTCCTGCATCCATCGGCTCCCAGCGGCTTTCACCAGGTCGTCGGTCCACCTAGTGGGGGGCCGGCCTACGCTGCGTCTTCCAGTTCGTGGTCGCCACGCGAGAACCTTTCTTCCCCATCGGTTGTCAGTTCTACGAGCAATGTGGCCTGCCCATTGCCATTTTAACTTGCTAACTCTAAGAGCTATATCAGTCACTTTAGATCATTTCATTACCCTCTGTAAGTGAATGGAGTCACTGGGGGTCTAGCAAAGCTCCCTCACGCTAACGCTATCGCCAAACGCTAACTCCAAAATGTACTGAAATGACACTTCGGAAATCGCTAACCTTTCCGCAGCGATTGTCATTTCAATACATTTTGGAGTTAGCGTGAGGCGTTAGCGTTAGTGGTTGGTACCCTCTGTTTTCTCGTTGGTCATACCTACTAATATAAGTATTATTGTTTTTCATAACAGGATGGCAACGAGGATTTACATGTCCTCATGGCCCCATAGCATGCGCACCGCGAGGAAACTTGTCATCGTTGCATAGACATATATATTAAGGACAGGCCTAATGACAGGTTAAAACGTCGCTTCAAAGTGGGAGCCAATTTCACAGATTGGCATCCACTAGCGCTCAGTCTGTGATGGAAGTTAGAAGGCATCGGTCGAATGTCACAAACAAAACATGCCAAGTTGTCTTGTGAAGGGTTGCACAATCTATACTCAAAAGTGCAGTAAAAAGAAAGACCAAGTTTCTTACCTCAAGTAATTCAATATTTTCAATATTGCACTCTGTTTTGTAAAAAAATAATTGAATTTATATTTGGAATAATCATTGTAAACATAAACATTGACGGACATAATGGCAGCGATAGGCACCTAATTTTCTCACTTGTCGTAGTTCACTCGAAATCTACTAGATGGCGCTGACTTTTCCCACGCCATTTTGACAAAATAAAATGTTCCTTCGGGCATATCCTGATATATAAATCTATGCATCGTTGTAAGAGTGACACACACTTAGGCGGTACCATAGTCTTGTCACGGTCTATCACGAAAAAAGTGTCGGGCAAAATTATGTCGCAGTGCGCATTCTAGACGGGCTTGTCATACTGTAACATCATAAATTTATAAGACCACAGAACTAGAAAAAAATACGCTTGCGAAGCGTTTTTGTTGCCACTACCTCTTTATGATCTTCCCATTTACCTCCTCCAACAATTTTTACTTCCAGGTTCAGGCTTCATCGGACTCATTAGCCTCCGCAGCGGTGCGGGGTTTCATCGACAAATGGAAACAATCAATTTCGGTTAAGCCAGACACCAGGTAAAGTTTACTAAATGACCTTACTTGGAATAGTATTTCTGAAACTGTCTCTATTTATCATTTACCAAACAGAACGTTTTTTTTTGTTTTTCGTACTTTTTAACAAATATTGGCCTATAAACCCGAAATCTCCATTTTCTAGGGTTCCGTACTCAAAGGGTAAAACGGGCTTTATTACTAAGGCTCTGCTGTTCGTCTGTCCGTCTGTCCATCTGTCACCAGGCTGTATCTCATGAACCGTGTTAGTTAGACAGTTGAGATTTTCACACATGATGTATTTCTGTTGCCGCTATTCCAAATACAAAGTCAAAATAAAATAAATATTTAAAAGGGCTCCTATACAACATGCATGATTTGTTCGCTTGTTTTTATAGATCGTGCGCGAGTCCGACACGCACTTGGCCGGTTTTTTCATATGTTAATAAATGATCTAGACGTTCAATAAAATAAAAGTACACCTATAGCTAAGAAACGACGCCGACAGATTTCACAACTACCTACATATTTAAAAATAACAACTGACCGTAAAAAACAAATCTAACCTAGACCTCCACCAACAAATCGAAAATCCTCTAAATATTTAAACAGTCAACATTTCAGTGTTAAAAAACTGCTCGTCTCATCTCACCCTTACTCGACATTGCTTTTATTCTCCCCCGAAAAGAAAAAAATCGAATAAAGAGTAAATTTAAAGTTTGACGGATGACAGAAAGTGACCCTCTGTGTCACAGATTAGATGAAAAACAATTGACTACGGCTATATACTCTGTGTCTTGCCATCGAATATTCAGGATGCGTCAGCGACGGCGAGTGATGAAGGTGCTAAGTTATAGGTAGGTACTTTACTTATGGCTGATGTAGAAATTATGTTCGAGAAATAGATAGGTATTTCAATACAAAGTAATTTGTGAATATCGGTTTTTTTTAGTAAATAAAGCACTGTATAGGTACATTTATTATGTAGCGACGTAAATTACATACTTTCAAAATTAGTTCCACTTATTGCCGCGGGACAACTTACGTGAGACGGAGTATAATTCGTTGTACCAAATAAATTTAAAAAAAAACAAAATTAGATTTTGTTTTTTTTTAAATTTATTTGGTATTTTTGTTGTGCTAATCAAATTATTTTTTCTTAGTGAAGAGTCTGTTGTACTTTTACAAAACATAAAAGATTATAATTATCAAAGCCGCTAACCATATAGGTAGGTACTGTAAGAACCCCCCCTTTCTAACCCCCCTATTCCCCTTATATTCATAATTATTACCGTTGGAAAGAACCTAAAATTAACCTAAGCTTGTTGTTAGAAAGAGCCTAGAAGTAACCTAAGTTTGTTGTATGTTCTAGATTTGTTATGGCCAAGTGATCGTCTCCTAAAAGTGATAGAACCCGTACGTTGTGATAATGTAGTAATCCAAATCCTTTTAAAGTAATGAGACAATATCTAACTAACACTTAATCAATACACGAATAATTTAATAGATTAGAATATCCATTATCCTACTATTCACTGCAATCTAAACGTCTGTTGAACGCTAATCCTATACTTACTATAATTAACTAAACCGTAAATTTCCGCAAAATAAATCATACTAACCTAATTTAGAAAACCTGAAGTACTTCCTATAATTGACCTTCAGGACCATTCTTCAAGTGTATATATCAGAATCTCTTAACTAATACTATCTAAAAAATATAAAATTCCCGTTTGTTACACTTCCACTATTCGGCCCAAAAATTCCCACTAGTTACAAAAATGATCATTCCTACCGGAAATGCTTACAACCCATTCTACCATTCCCTTACGCCTATTTTAAACATATTAGCGAAGTCATGATAAACCTCTTCTGCTTATCACGCCATCTTCTGAGCCCCAATTCCAAACTATAAATTAATCCTAAACCTAAATCTGGTTTATTAAAGTGGCCTTCTATGATGATAGTCTAGAATTCGTTACCCTTACTTTCCTACGTTATGCTCTATATTATAGATTAATAAATAAAAACATAAGTAAAACTCAAATTATTTATTAAGAAAGTTATTTCAAACGATTATGAATTTAGAATTTACTTTACCAAAATACTTTTATTGAATTTTAGTACTCAGAATATATAATTAAATGTTAGAATTATTTTGTCGCTCATAACTAACTTTGAGTTTTAAAAATATATCCGGAAACTTCGATTACTCCTGATTGAGAAGAAGCCCAAAGAAACTCCTCAGGGTTTATTTTTTTATTCTTTCTTTTTTTTTTAAATTCTTTTTGGTTTAACAATATTTGATTTTACAATAATTATAAGGTCGAATTACGATGCTATATAACATTTTGGAAAACTGTAAATTTAGAGTTAATACATCTATCGAGATTAAATACTATTATCTATGAGATATACATGACCTTTTTAAATAAGTTTCGATGAATGACAATCAGACATGTCTTGCTGAATTCTCCTACAAAGAAGAGCCCGTAGGTTATGTATTATGCGCAAACTCGCCGTGTGGAACCTCTGCTCCTCTCTCGAAGATTCGGCCGACATGAAATGGAGATTAATAATGATGAATAAAAACTCAGGACATTTATTTCGGAGTAATTACACAATGATAATAAGTTGTATGCTGAGCTGAGCCGGGATCTGTTTCTGACATCGTGTATTATCGCTTCAGAGTATAATTAGTATATTTATATAAGTTTCTTATTTTGTATTCCGTGTTATGTTGTTCCTTTCGCGATATTGTGTGTCGGAAATATAGATCATTTCGTTTCATTTCATTTATTCCTAATCGTTTCCATACCCGTATTTATTGATATTATAATAATATTATGCATATATTTTGTATACTATAGACATTGAACCGTTTATGAATTCTCAGGCTGACTTTGCTTCTCCTGAACTTTCATAGAAATCATCCACATATCTAAGACGTATTTCAGTATAATGAAATATGCTAAAGTTATGTTAGATCCGTAGAACAAAGTGTATGTATTGTAAGTTGTAAATATATTATTGATATCAATTATCAACAAGACGTTATTCTCATTCGAATTTATACAATTAGCTATCCTATCCGTGTGGTAAGGAGTCACTAACAAGGTACTGCTTGTGCTTGACCTATATAAATACGAAGGACAATAATTACCTATTGAAAAATATTATAAAGTTGTAAAATAAAAGTTAATGTTTTTATTGAAAATTCATTAAAACAATGTCAAATCTAAACTTCACCAAACTGAACTATGCCCATAGATTTGAGATAAATAAATATATTGCATCTTATCTTATAAGATCTTTGCCTATCTTAGACCCTCAATATCATCATCCTGAAGATGTCATTATCATCAACACCATCATCATCATCACCAGCATCATCATAAACCCATGTCACACTGTGCAGCCGTTAGTCTTCCGCTTCCTTCAACTACCCACGGCTCTGACCAGGTCAAACCTCATCATCATCATCATCACCACCATCATCCTGAACCTATGCCACTCTGTGCAACCGTTAGTCTTCCGCTTTCATTGGCTTCCCGCGCTCTGACCAGGTCAAACCTCATCATCATCAACATCATCACCACCTTCATCATCATTATCCCGAAGGCGTCCACCTAGTGAGGAACTGGTCCAAGCCGCATCTTCCAGCTCATAGTCGCCACTGACTTGTTCGAGATAAATACCTTTTACCTATTACGGAAGGCCTTAATCTAATTTCCCAGTTTTTACGTTATAGGCGCAGGAAAACATTACCTATTTTGAATTTACTAGAATGATATTCAAATACGCTCGTGATACTTACAATAAATAAATAAGGAAAAGATTTCCTCTCCACCTCTGTGTTTCCTTCATGTTCCGACGAAAGAAAACTCTACCTGCTTTTGCTGAATCCATGACAACATTGTATGCTATTGTTTGATAAAATTAGTGTAATAAATATACATCAAAGTATGCTTCAATCTTCGTGCGGGATTAAGATCTTTCGATCATCTCCGTGATCACAACAACAACCTGCTAAGAAAATAATTATTAACTTATACTAAAACGAACTACAACAATATTCTCAATAATTATCCAGTTAGAATTAAGTCAATAAATCATTATAACAAAGTATTCAGTTCAGTATTCAAATGCATTCACGATGTTTTACATCACCGCGTGAAATAAAGTTTTTCATCTCCTTCGTGTATAACGCTAGGCTTCTGCCAGCTAAGGAAATATGCAGTAAAAGCACTAGCTTCCCTTCTACAATAAAATCCCCTGCCATCATCAAACCTTTCGCCTAGAGTGATGTCCACGGTGATCTTATGTTACAATAAGCATCTACACTCATCATCATCTAAGTTCTTGCCGACTAGGAAATATGCAAAGAATAGCGTTGGATTTCCCTTCTGTACATTAAAACCATCTGCCATCATCAGACCATCCGCTCAGCGTGATGTCCACAACGATATTGTCCTACAATAAGCATTTTCACTCAACATCAACCTACAAGGAAAGCTCTACGCATTCCGTTCTGTACATTAAACCCTTCTACTATCATCAATCCGCCCGCTCGGCGTGTTTCCCAAGACGTTCTTATTCTACACTAAGCATCTGCACTCAACATCAACCTACAAGGAAAGTCCTATGCTCTCCAGGGAACATTTTCCGATCGTGTAAACTTTCAAAACTAACATCTCTAAATCTTGGGTAAAACTATTTACTTTTAAAATACTAACTACGGAATAATGTAATAACTTCCCTCAGTTGATATCGGTTCATATCAACTTCTTGATCCATATTTTCCTCCGTTAGGTTTCCATAATTCCTAGACCTCTCCACTTCTGTAGGTAATACCTATCTTTGTCAATCTTCCGTCTCGTTACAAATTTTGGTTATTTCTAATATGAAAAGGAAATCCCCCGTTTTTCCTCTCTATTCCATTCGTAGCATCGTTCACACATTTTTCTGAAAAATGAAATCAGGATAAAACTATATTTTTTTTTCATCTTTCCTTTTCATTTTCAAAGTAAACTCTCCAAACCAATCCGAAAAATATTATTTTTCAAAGTGTTTGACACATCCTAGAGTGCCAACTCGCGATTGAGTATGAACCTTTTTATTAAGGAGTTTTTATTCTTTCTACTATTACCTCATTTTACGTTTAGATAACTACTTTTACACCTATCTCTATGTCCTATACCAGTTAATGCAGTATCAAACGAATATTTGCTTTATTTTTGGATTATTATTTGCTTGTTAAATGATTTGATTGAATAATATTGTTTTTCTTTTTAAACTGAAAAATATTTCTAATATTTGTGACGTCACGAGACACCCTGGATCGTTACAATCGCCCCTAAAATATTTGCGCAGGCGTTTTAAATTTAAAGCCGAAGTAAAATTTTATTCATTAGATAAAACATTTTCACAAATATTAGCAAAACTTCAATAAAATTATTTTTGTTTATAATTAAACCCCATTAAGCAATTATAATTTGTAGACGTTTGGCTCTGAACTTAAAATGTAATTATAGTTCTGTAGTGTAACTAACCGTTATGTTTAATTTAAGAGAGCATCTAAAATATTTAAACCGATGGCAAATTTTCAAATAATATGCAGCGTACTGCGTATTAGTTCGAAAAGTATAAATTGTTACTTATGTTTTTTTTTTATAATTATATATGTTGTTTCACCTTAAAAATATTCTCGAAAGAATAACGTAGTTAACTATACTAAATATTATACTGAATTGACAATCATTTGTCTTTTGTAACAAACCAAAATTATTCTGTTTTAAACGCCCTCTTAAGCCGTAACAACAGTGAATTACATTATGAGTCAATATCTAAAATTTCATCACATCAATCATAACCAAAAGTAACTTATCCCAAGGATAACCTAGCCACCAAAAGAAACCAGGTTGTGAGGCTGGTCAGTCCTAATAACTCAAAGTAGAAGGTACCCCTAAGAATCATTTTTTCATTCCGAGCTGCCTCCCACAAAACCCTTCGATAACCAGATTAACTTTAATAGTTCAAAGTATCTTCATTGCCTATGACTTCAGCAATATTTCACATATATTTCCCACTCTGTAATTCGCTATCATTTCGGATGTATAGTGTAGTAGATCTGATCTTTCCTTCTTGTGGAGTATGGGGTTTTTATAACAGTTTTCTATAAACTTAGGCTTTATTATTAACCTAGCACCTGCCTTAAATTATAATCAACCCATTTGTAGAGTCGTGTAAAATTTAAAGCCACCGTCAACAAACCTGTCTGCAACCTAAGCCTTTGTTATTCCATAAAACCTCCTCCCTCTATCTATCACACTAATATAACTATTGCTTAATTTTTTTTTATTAGATCTCTCATGAACCCCGACCCCTCTTCCATTCAAATAACATACTCTAGTTTATAATCATTTCATAAATACAAACAAAACCTGTTTGGTGCATTACCAAACATTTGAATCAGCATTATTCGCGCGACACATTGAGCTAATTTATGGAAACTCAATGTGTCGCCAGTGCACTTCTTACCACCGCGGCGAACGGGCATTCATAACATTAACATCAACATTCTTAACATTTTAACATTTAATCTTAGAAAATAGTGAATAAATTAGTGAACAAACATTTATCTTTTTAAATCACTGCAACCTCGCCACGCACCCTTCATATTTTTGGTCCTTCGGCTTTGGACCTCGCGCGTCGTGCTAATTTCGAAAATTAGTTTTTTTCCCGGCGGGCGAGTGTTGGAACTAGTGTAGCAGTACTGTGTTGTGTGTGTGGATACCTGAGGATTGCAGTGCCAACAACATCAGAGGATCAGCAGCTGAGCTACGAAAGCTGAGTATCAACAGCGGCACTACAAGTAATAAATTTCCTTTTTTTACTAACATTCCAACATCATGTCGGAGCTCATCGAAACCCAGGCTTTGCTCTACGATACCATCGTAAAGCTGGCCATCAACATTAAAAAGGATAGTGGTGACAGGAAGACTTCAGACTACTTCAGAAGGAGATTGGCGAATCTTGAAGATTATTGGAAGGATTATCAGGTTAATCATGAGCGTATTAACATGGAAGTAAGTAAAACGCTTGTTTACTTTATTGAACAAGAGTACGAGAGAACGAAGAAAGCGTACGAGAACACCAAGGCATTGATTAAAGAGCAGGTTCAGCTTATGTTGGCGGAACCGGGGAGCTCTCGGGTAAGTGAGCCACCTACCATTCATCCAAGAACACCGAGCTCGGCAGCCACTCACCCGAGAGACGAGACAACAGCGGAAGAGGCCAGACCTGCATTTGAAAAACAGGCGAGGGACCGCCCTCAGACATCGAGCCAAGGTACGAACAGCAGACTAGATGAAATGATGCGGCGACAGTACGCGAACATCAAAGCGTTTGTGCGAACTACAACAAACATCGACGTCGAGTCCATCACCGAAAAGTGGGAGTTTGAGGATGTACTTAAGACGCTGCAGGCGAGATGGTCAGCAATCGACAATCTTCATTGGGACATCGAGAGAGAGTTAGATGGAGAGAACGCAACATACAGCAACATGTACGACAGGTATGAGCAAAAGTTTCATGATTTAAAAAAGGCCATCAACACGAAGATGTGGTCTGCCGCACATAGAGAAAAGTCCACCCCCTGCCTGGAGATACCTACTTTCGGTGGGGATTATAACCACTGGGTATCGTTTAAAGACTTGTTCATGGAAGTCATTCACAATAATCCCTCACTATCCAACGGACAAAAAATGCAACATCTTAAAAGTAAAGTCCGTGGAGAAGCTGAGAAACTCATCCAACATTTGCAAATAAGCACAGATAACTACTTGGTGTGCTGGGACATTTTAACCCATCGCTACGACAATAAAAAATTAATATTTTCATCTCACATGAACATTCTGTTAGGTCTACCAAACATGCAACAACAATCTTCCCAACAAATCAAAAGAATACATGACACCACGCTGGAATGTCTTAATGCCATTAAAAACTTAGGGGTCGATATAGCATCATGGGACCCAATGGTTGTACATATTTTAGGCCAGAAATTAGACACCGAATCATATGCCGATTACATAGGGTCGCTAAGAAACTCTAAGGAACTACCTAATCTTAAAGATTTTTTGGAGTTTTTAGAGAGCAAGTTTACGACTCTAGAAACAGCTCGACGAAAACAGGAACATGCACCACCAAGAACAGCTCAAAATCAAACAAATTATCATCAGCCCTCATCTAACATCAGAAAACATAATTACAATTCATTTAACAAACCTAACAATTATTATAACAATCGAAGCTACGGAAACATGCCACTTGCGAAATCAATGCAGGTGTCAAATATCACATGCCCTCTTTGTAACAGTCAACACGGCATTTATAATTGCAGGAATTATTTAATTATGAATGACGAACAAAAACTTAAAACAGCAAATAACTTGAAGCTTTGCACGAACTGCTTATTCAGCCACAATGGACAGCCATGCACATCTACACATACATGCCGTAAATGCCAAGCTCCACATAACACAATTTTACACGAGGCATTTGCGAAGTCAACAAATCGCGTGCAGCGCAATGAATCGGTAGCAGGAACATCGCACGCGTCTCAAGATGAAAATTCGGAAATACTCTTAGCCACTGCGCTTTTAAAGGTGAAAGGATCTGACGGTATTTATCATAACATGCGGGCCCTGATTGACCAAGGCTCTCAGATTTCATTAATCACAGAAAAGGCTGCTCAGTTGTTAGGTATAAAGAGACAAAGATGCAAAGGAGTCATATTCGGAGTCGGACAGAAAGAAAACAGCTGTAAAGGAATGATAACAATAGAGTGTGCGTCGTTGCATAATGATTTTAAGTTCGAGTCTGACGCTCTTATTATGAACAATTTAATCAAAAGCCTACCAAACAAAACATTCCCCAAGCCTACATGGTCTCACATAAAAAACATTAGTTTAGCGGACCCCGAATTTTACAACAGTCGCGCTATAGATCTACTCCTCGGAGCGGATATCTACGCTAACATTATGCTAGGAGGTGTTATAAGGGGAGAAAATCCTAACGAGCCTATTTCACAACAAACACAACTGGGATGGTTACTATGCGGAAGTGTGAAAACATATCAATGTAACTTAGTAATAAATAACATAGAAGAGATACAGAAATTTTGGGAAGTAGAAGAAATTTATGAAGCTGCAAATCTGTCTGTAGAAGATCAAGAATGTGTTGATTTCTACACAACAACAACAAAACGGAACAAAGACGGTCGCTACGAAGTGAGGATACCATTGAAAGATGATCTGAAACAGAAGTTGGGGTCTTCCAAACCGATTGCCGTGGCACAATTTAAGAACTTGGAGCGTAAATTTGAAAAACAGAAAGCTTTTGCTCAGAAGTACAAAGCTTTCATTAATGAGTACATCGCGTTGAACCACATGAAACCAGAAGACAACAGGTACAGCCATGCACTACAGTGCTATTTGCCTCATCACGGCGTCCAGCGGGAAGAGTCAGTGTCAACAAAATTAAGGGTAGTTTTTAATGGATCAGCAGCTACATCGTCAAAATTCAGCCTAAACGACATCATGCACAAGGGGCCCAACCTACAAAAGGATTTACAGGCGTTGTTATTACAATGGAGACAGTACCCCTACGCGTTCACAGCTGACATTGAGAAGATGTACCGACAGATCCTCATTAACAGCACTGACCAACATCTTCAGAAAATCGTGTGGCGTGAATCACCAGAACAGCCGATACAAACATTCCAGCTGACTACAGTTACCTACGGAACAAAAGCTGCACCATTTTTGGCAATCATGACCTTGAAACAACTGGCCTCCGATGAAAAGAACAGATTCCCAGAAGCAGCTGCAGTGTTGGAGGGATCATTTAACATGGATGACCTTGTACACGGCTGCTATAACTTAGAACATGGACAAAAACTCATCAGTGATGTAAACCTACTTTTGAAATCTGGGGGATTCAATCTCCGAAAGTGGTCATCAAACAATCAGGAGTTATTAGAAAAAATACAAAATTTGGAGGATGACGCTCTCTACAACTTTAAGAATGATGACACGTCAAAAACATTAGGTCTATGCTGGAATTCCAAAAAAGACGAATTTACATTCAGAAACAATTTTTCCAAACCAACATCAAAACTTACCAAACGAAGCCTACTCGCAGAAATATCAAAACTATTTGACCCTTTAGGCCTTTTAACACCCCTGTCAACAAAGTTAAAGCTACTTTTCCAAAAACTCTGGAAAATCGATCGTCAGTGGGATGATGAAGTGTCAAATGACATAAATAATGAGTGGTCAAAGTTGATGGCCGACATAGACAACATTCAGCGATGTACGATACCAAGATGGATTTTATGTCAAGAAGGTGACGTCATAGAACTCCATGGATTCTGTGACGCAAGCATCTCCGTTTATGCTTGTGTCGTATACGCACGGTCCCAAAAACTTCAAAAAACAGTGATTGTAGCAGCGAAATCAAAATTAGTACCGCACAAAAAAGCATTAACATTACCGCGAATTGAGCTTTGCGGGGCCTTTCTACTAGCAAAGCTCATAGACAAAATAAAACAGAGTATGAAATGTAATCTGGATATTTACGGGTGGTGTGACTCTATGGTAGTACTGGGGTGGCTACAGGGAGAGCCGGCCCGATGGAAACCGTTTGTGGCTAACAGAGTTAACGCCATCAAACGGATAATACCAGCCGACTTTTGGCGTTACGTCAAATCTGCTGAAAACTCAGCTGATTCAGCTAGCCGAGGTATAACAGCGACTCAACTAGCGGAACATTCTTTGTGGTGGCATGGGCCATTTTGGCTCCCAACCTACGATGTAAAGAAAGAACAAGAACAGGTGATTTATCAAACAGAAGAAGAAACAAAGATTAGAAAGCAGGTGAACATTGTACAACAAAGCAGCAGAAGTATCATAGATGAATTATTACAACATCATAACTCATTTAATAAAATAGCACGTGTATTAGCATGGATACTGAGAACATTGACACCGATTGCACAACGTAAACATTTTCCAAGCTACCTAACATTACAGGAATTGCGAAAAGCCAAATCAGCAATCATAAAACATGCACAAAGGACGGAGTTTGGTGCAGATATTGACAAATTAAATAAACAAGGTAATTTAGCAACAAATAGCAGGTTAATGAACTTAAACCCCTTTGTCGACCAAGATGGTTTTTTAAGGGTAGGAGGGCGACTAAGGAACGCGAACATTAGTGAGGAGATGAAACATCCTAAGATCATTCCAAACAAGTGTCGTTTAGCTGAGTTACTGATTGAAGAAGCACATCAGTCAACATTCCATGGTGGACCACGTCTGACCTTGGCCACCATGAGAAAACAGTATTGGATTACAAGTGGGTACAGCACGACTAAAAAACAACTGCGAAACTGCGTCACTTGCCGAAAGCACGAAGCAAGGAAGCAGTATCAACTGATGGGTGACCTTCCAACTGCGAGAATCAATCCAGCTCCACCCTTTTATCATACTGGGATAGACTATACGGGGTTCGTAGACATCAAGGCCAACAGAAATAGAAGCGCACGAACTTTCAAGGGCTACGTTGCCGTATTTGTATGTATGGTCACTAAAGCCGTACATTTGGAGCTGGTGTCAGATCTTACCACCTCTGCGTTTTTGGCAGCCCTCAGGAGAATGGCAGCTAGAAAGGGAGCTCCACGGCACTGCTACAGTGATCAAGGAACAAACTTCGTGGGAGCAAACAGAATATTGCAGGAAGAATACCGAGAACTACAGCAGATTTTTAACGACAGCTTTCTGGCCGAAGTCACGGAGATGAATATAGAGTGGCATTTTAACGCTCCATCCTGGCCGAGTGCAGGAGGACTTTGGGAGAGAGCAGTCCGTAGTCTCAAATTTCATTTAAAACGGGGGGTTGGAGAACAAAAGTTAACATTTGAGGAATATTCAACAGTTCTCGCACAGCTGGAAGCGTGTTTGAACTCGAGACCGCTGTGGTCTCTAACAGAAAACATAGACGACTTAGACTATTTATCACCGGCACACTTTTTAACGGGAAGATCTGGGTTAACGGTGATAGAAACAGCCGATGATGCAAGAACGAGATGGCATTTAACAAACAACATTTTCAAACAGATTTGGCAGAAGTGGAGAAACGAGTATCTAAGTCAGTTAACAGCAAGAGAAAAGTGGTCAAAACCTCAAAGAAACATGAAAATAGGCGACATGGTAGTTATACATGAAGATAACATTCCAGCAGGAAAGTGGGTCATGGGAAGAGTGGTAGACCTATTTCCTGGTAGCGATGGTCACGTCAGAGTGGTCTCCGTAAAAACAAAAAATGGCATTATAAGAAGACCCGTAGTAAAACTCTCCTTATTACCGGTCGAAACAGCTGACCATCAAAACAATTAGTCGAGATGCATAATATGACTCACAAATACCTACCTAATTAAACGTACTCATACCTACCCAAACATAAGCGATAAGAGCTAATATTATGATCATCGGTGAAGCATACCTACACTACCTACGTGAGGCGCGGGAATGCATGCGCGCTTTCCCTCGCGCATGCTGCAGACACCAGCATTAAAACAGCGATCGCCTGCCACCGACCCAAGTGTAGTGTTAGTGAGTACGTGATAAATTAAATTGATTAGTTATGTGTCTTGTCAAAGTCAATAGTGAAGTGAAAAACATATACCTATAATAAAATCTGTGCGTACACCTAATTATGTAATTGTAAACAAATCTAAGTGACTAAACAGTGGGGTTCAGGCGTCGGCGCCTATTTATTCATAGTAGTTTTGTGTTAAGATAGTAGAGACGTCTATTTAATTAGGTTTGCTTTAAAAACATTAAGATTTTGTACTAACATTCTCATTTATTATTAAAACATTGTTTATCATCTGTGTAAATCATCTCCCCAACATTACCTCATATTACTAACATTTTTTCTATGTACCATACAGCATCCTCATCTTTGGTGCCCCGGAATATGTTTGGTGCATTACCAAACATTTGAATCAGCATTATTCGCGCGACACATTGAGCTAATTTATGGAAACTCAATGTGTCGCCAGTGCACTTCTTACCACCGCGGCGAACGGGCATTCATAACATTAACATCAACATTCTTAACATTTTAACATTTAATCTTAGAAAATAGTGAATAAATTAGTGAACAAACATTTATCTTTTTAAATCACTGCAACCTCGCCACGCACCCTTCAAAACCCTTTTAACACACTAACACGCTTTTTATTGAATTAACAAGGACCTCCTTGATTGCAGACTAATAAAATGTTTGCTTGTCTTTTAACCCCAAATTATTTTCTAAACATTACGACCAAAATTATGTTTATTTCCCTTTATCATTTTAATTTAGATAATATCTATAATAGCATTTTTAGAAACCTCCATTTCACAAAACTAAATTAAAGAAAATTTACTTAGTTAATATTTTTAGAGAAATGAATGTATCAATATTTTGTTGTATTTTTAACAAAATCATTGAACGATCTAACAAAATTATTTTTATTTCTTTCATTTCAAAACTGTAAAGATTGATTTAAAATAACGCAATGTAGTTTAAATTATTAAGCATCTAACAATCACCAAAAAAAGAAACTTTTTCACCGTTTTATTTAACGTGGCTTAAATTATTAAACTTTAATATACTGATTTTATTTCCTATTTTTAAATGTCTTGAAGTTTAATTTAAACGCCCCTTAAAGTTTTATAATCTTTACCAAATTCTAATATTACCTTTCCTAGCGTCAACCGCAAAAGTGTAAATTATTTACAATAACATAATCCGTATAATTATGAAAATTGAATTCTACGTTTTTCCTAAATTAGATTACGAACCATTCTAGTCATGAACTCATGCCATTAATGCACTTTCCTAAATAACAGTAACAATATTTATAATTAAAATAAACAAATGTTTACTATGACGATTTGAATCCCGTTTGTTCTCTACTCATAGTCTTCTACATTATAACCTATTTAAATAATGTAACAATGATATCCCAAACTTCATCGCGCCAACATCCTACAACCAACTAATGATTCCCGTTGTAAATCCTAATAAAATTATACTGCTTCCATCTATTTTGTCAAACTTATACTTCAACTGCTTAATTTAATTTTTTTTGAAGACGCATAAAAGACTGTAAAGTTCCTAAAGTTAAAAGATACAATTCACGAATTGATTATTAAGGCTAATTTGAAATAATTATCTAATATCATTAACATTAGTGAAATCTAAAACCGCCCCTACATAAATTGTCTCAAAACCTTTCCTATTTTTACGGACAGCAAATTGTGCGATAATAAATTATCGCCTCTAAGTCAAATCCAAAACAAACAACAAACTTTCCGATATTATTACTTACCTAAATATCTAAGAAAAGTGTAAAACGCAAAATCCCAATTAAACGACTCTGGCCACGTAGATAAGAAAAAGATAGTCGCATAAGCCCAATTAATAATCCTGATCACGGCAACACTGATTGTAAGAACCCCCCCTTTCTAACCCCCCTATTCCCCTTATATTCATAATTATTACCGTTGGAAAGAACCTAAAATTAACCTAAGCTTGTTGTTAGAAAGAGCCTAGAAGTAACCTAAGTTTGTTGTATGTTCTAGATTTGTTATGGCCAAGTGATCGTCTCCTAAAAGTGATAGAACCCGTACGTTGTGATAATGTAGTAATCCAAATCCTTTTAAAGTAATGAGACAATATCTAACTAACACTTAATCAATACACGAATAATTTAATAGATTAGAATATCCATTATCCTACTATTCACTGCAATCTAAACGTCTGTTGAACGCTAATCCTATACTTACTATAATTAACTAAACCGTAAATTTCCGCAAAATAAATCATACTAACCTAATTTAGAAAACCTGAAGTACTTCCTATAATTGACCTTCAGGACCATTCTTCAAGTGTATATATCAGAATCTCTTAACTAATACTATCTAAAAAATATAAAATTCCCGTTTGTTACACTTCCACTATTCGGCCCAAAAATTCCCACTAGTTACAAAAATGATCATTCCTACCGGAAATGCTTACAACCCATTCTACCATTCCCTTACGCCTATTTTAAACATATTAGCGAAGTCATGATAAACCTCTTCTGCTTATCACGCCATCTTCTGAGCCCCAATTCCAAACTATAAATTAATCCTAAACCTAAATCTGGTTTATTAAAGTGGCCTTCTATGATGATAGTCTAGAATTCGTTACCCTTACTTTCCTACGTTATGCTCTATATTATAGATTAATAAATAAAAACATAAGTAAAACTCAAATTATTTATTAAGAAAGTTATTTCAAACGATTATGAATTTAGAATTTACTTTACCAAAATACTTTTATTGAATTTTAGTACTCAGAATATATAATTAAATGTTAGAATTATTTTGTCGCTCATAACTAACTTTGAGTTTTAAAAATATATCCGGAAACTTCGATTACTCCTGATTGAGAAGAAGCCCAAAGAAACTCCTCAGGGTTTATTTTTTTATTCTTTCTTTTTTTTTTAAATTCTTTTTGGTTTAACAATATTTGATTTTACAATAATTATAAGGTCGAATTACGATGCTATATAACATTTTGGAAAACTGTAAATTTAGAGTTAATACATCTATCGAGATTAAATACTATTATCTATGAGATATACATGACCTTTTTAAATAAGTTTCGATGAATGACAATCAGACATGTCTTGCTGAATTCTCCTACAAAGAAGAGCCCGTAGGTTATGTATTATGCGCAAACTCGCCGTGTGGAACCTCTGCTCCTCTCTCGAAGATTCGGCCGACATGAAATGGAGATTAATAATGATGAATAAAAACTCAGGACATTTATTTCGGAGTAATTACACAATGATAATAAGTTGTATGCTGAGCTGAGCCGGGATCTGTTTCTGACATCGTGTATTATCGCTTCAGAGTATAATTAGTATATTTATATAAGTTTCTTATTTTGTATTCCGTGTTATGTTGTTCCTTTCGCGATATTGTGTGTCGGAAATATAGATCATTTCGTTTCATTTCATTTATTCCTAATCGTTTCCATACCCGTATTTATTGATATTATAATAATATTATGCATATATTTTGTATACTATAGACATTGAACCGTTTATGAATTCTCAGGCTGACTTTGCTTCTCCTGAACTTTCATAGAAATCATCCACATATCTAAGACGTATTTCAGTATAATGAAATATGCTAAAGTTATGTTAGATCCGTAGAACAAAGTGTATGTATTGTAAGTTGTAAATATATTATTGATATCAATTATCAACAAGACGTTATTCTCATTCGAATTTATACAATTAGCTATCCTATCCGTGTGGTAAGGAGTCACTAACAAGGTACTGCTTGTGCTTGACCTATATAAATACGAAGGACAATAATTACCTATTGAAAAATATTATAAAGTTGTAAAATAAAAGTTAATGTTTTTATTGAAAATTCATTAAAACAATGTCAAATCTAAACTTCACCAAACTGAACTATGCCCATAGATTTGAGATAAATAAATATATTGCATCTTATCTTATAAGATCTTTGCCTATCTTAGACCCTCAATATCATCATCCTGAAGATGTCATTATCATCAACACCATCATCATCATCACCAGCATCATCATAAACCCATGTCACACTGTGCAGCCGTTAGTCTTCCGCTTCCTTCAACTACCCACGGCTCTGACCAGGTCAAACCTCATCATCATCATCATCACCACCATCATCCTGAACCTATGCCACTCTGTGCAACCGTTAGTCTTCCGCTTTCATTGGCTTCCCACGCTCTGACCAGGTCAAACCTCATCATCATCAACATCATCACCACCTTCATCATCATTATCCCGAAGGCGTCCACCTAGTGAGGAACTGGTCCAAGCCGCATCTTCCAGCTCATAGTCGCCACTGACTTGTTCGAGATAAATACCTTTTACCTATTACGGAAGGCCTTAATCTAATTTCCCAGTTTTTACGTTATAGGCGCAGGAAAACATTACCTATTTTGAATTTACTAGAATGATATTCAAATACGCTCGTGATACTTACAATAAATAAATAAGGAAAAGATTTCCTCTCCACCTCTGTGTTTCCTTCATGTTCCGACGAAAGAAAACTCTACCTGCTTTTGCTGAATCCATGACAACATTGTATGCTATTGTTTGATAAAATTAGTGTAATAAATATACATCAAAGTATGCTTCAATCTTCCTGCGGGATTAAGATCTTTCGATCATCTCCGTGATCACAACAACAACCTGCTAAGAAAATAATTATTAACTTATACTAAAACGAACTACAACAATATTCTCAATAATTATCCAGTTAGAATTAAGTCAATAAATCATTATAACAAAGTATTCAGTTCAGTATTCAAATGCATTCACGATGTTTTACATCACCGCGTGAAATAAAGTTTTTCATCTCCTTCGTGTATAACGCTAGGCTTCTGCCAGCTAAGGAAATATGCAGTAAAAGCACTAGCTTCCCTTCTACAATAAAATCCCCTGCCATCATCAAACCTTTCGCCTAGAGTGATGTCCACGGTGATCTTATGTTACAATAAGCATCTACACTCATCATCATCTAAGTTCTTGCCGACTAGGAAATATGCAAAGAATAGCGTTGGATTTCCCTTCTGTACATTAAAACCATCTGCCATCATCAGACCATCCGCTCAGCGTGATGTCCACAACGATATTGTCCTACAATAAGCATTTTCACTCAACATCAACCTACAAGGAAAGCTCTACGCATTCCGTTCTGTACATTAAACCCTTCTACTATCATCAATCCGCCCGCTCGGCGTGTTTCCCAAGACGTTCTTATTCTACACTAAGCATCTGCACTCAACATCAACCTACAAGGAAAGTCCTATGCTCTCCAGGGAACATTTTCCGATCGTGTAAACTTTCAAAACTAACATCTCTAAATCTTGGGTAAAACTATTTACTTTTAAAATACTAACTACGGAATAATGTAATAACTTCCCTCAGTTGATATCGGTTCATATCAACTTCTTGATCCATATTTTCCTCCGTTAGGTTTCCATAATTCCTAGACCTCTCCACTTCTGTAGGTAATACCTATCTTTGTCAATCTTCCGTCTCGTTACAAATTTTGGTTATTTCTAATATGAAAAGGAAATCCCCCGTTTTTCCTCTCTATTCCATTCGTAGCATCGTTCACACATTTTTCTGAAAAATAAAATCAGGATAAAACTATATTTTTTTTTCATCTTTCCTTTTCATTTTCAAAGTAAACTCTCCAAACCAATCCGAAAAATATTATTTTTCAAAGTGTTTGACACATCCTAGAGTGCCAACTCGCGATTGAGTATGAACCTTTTTATTAAGGAGTTTTTATTCTTTCTACTATTACCTCATTTTACGTTTAGATAACTACTTTTACACCTATCTCTATGTCCTATACCAGTTAATGCAGTATCAAACGAATATTTGCTTTATTTTTGGATTATTATTTGCTTGTTAAATGATTTGATTGAATAATATTGTTTTTCTTTTTAAACTGAAAAATATTTCTAATATTTGTGACGTCACGAGACACCCTGGATCGTTACAGTACCTACTATGTTGTAATTATAATAATTTATTGTTATTTTTTTGTTTTTTTTTTTTCTTATATTTTGGCTCCACACATAGTGTATTTAGCCAGTGTCAAGGATTATATTTTCATCGTGTTATAAAATATTTCACGCAAAGTCATGTCCTAGTCATAGTCATAGTCCAGTCTAAGTCAGGTAGTCATAGTCCAGTCTAAGTCATGCTCCAGCAAAGTGGTGGCAACTTTACTAGAAGCTTCTATGGAGTTTTGGAAGCAACACGAAAAATCACGTTTCACCATATTATATCACTTGCCCTCACTCATGCTCGTAATTCAGCACTTAATGCGTAAAACGCCACCAGTTTTAAACATTAACACTGAAAAAAGCAAAAGTTTTGAAAAATAATACAATGCAACGACGTGAACTTTTCCGCGTTCCCGCCAAAACTCCTTATTGTTATTGACTGGCTCAATGATATAGGCATAACCAATAAAACAAGGTGGTAAATCGTGTAGTTTTCGTTTTAGATAAGTACTTAGTTTAGATTTAATTTAGTTTTTAGTAATTACACCTTATAATATAATCGTGTATGTGTGGTGTAGTTTTGGTGGGGTGGTTGGAAGAGACCAGCAATGGACTAACCAGGGTGATGATGATGCATGAATACCTTGATTCATCATCAATTAATTCAAGAAATTGCCGACGTAAGATACTTGTACGCTTTTAATGGCTAATCTATTGTTATTCACAAATCAAGCAATTGTTAACATTATTGCAACAATTTAATCAAAAACTGTATTTTACAAGTCACTGGAAATTTTTAGGAAATTACTGGTAACACAGCAAAAGGTTCATAAAGTGACACCACAGAGCTATGAAACAAATGACGCTTCTAGGAAGCGTTTTTTTTTGCTCTGTGAGTGACACCATCACAAAAAACCACAATAAATGTCAAATTGATCGAAAACCACAAGCTTTATCCCTATCATAAAGGGTAAATTAGGGCGCTCCCAAACGATCAGTTTATTTTTTCCGCGGTTAAAACAAAGGGTCCAATTCAACCTCATAATGACAGCACAGAAGTCACGTACATAATGCATCGCCATCATCGAACATCAACGTTGTATTATAGTATCAAATTAATGTGTAATTGTCCTAAATCGACCGTTTTAAGCGACGGAAACACTCGATTTGATGAGTTCTACTCGAAATCGAATTCGTTTAAAAATAGTTTTTGTAATTGTTTTCCGTTTTGAAACTTTGAAAGTTGGGCATTTTTGATAAATGGTTAACGAGTTTTTTTTATTTTGGGTTACAATTTCTGTCGCTAAATGTCAGGTCATTTATTTTCGATTAGGTTTCATGCCCCTTTTCTTCAATTTGAGTTTACCTATATCGTACTTACTGTGCCGTAATTGCATATTACTTATGATTGAGTTGGTCCCAGACTAATACTATCTTGTATTAGAAGTCTGTGGGGTCCCAGATAATGTAATACCTACAATAGTATGGTCTCGTATCATGGTCTGTTACTGTTGGCCTCATGAATAAGCTCAAAGTCGCGCAACGAGCTATGGAGAGAGCAATGCTCGGTGTTTCCCTGCGAGATAAGATCAGAAATGAGGAGATCCGCAGGAAAACTAAAGTGACCGATATAGCTCTTAGGATTAGCAAGTTGTAATGGTAATGGGCAGGCCACATCGCTCGTAGAACTGACAACCGATGGGGAAGAAAGGTTCTCGAGTGGCGACCACGAACTGGAAGACGCAGCGTAGGCCGGCCCCCCACTAGGTGGACCGACGACCTGGTGAAAGCCGCTGGGAGCCGATGGATGCAGGAGGCGAGCAGCCGCTCTAAGTGGCGCTCCCTGGGGGAGGCCTATGTTCTGCAGTGGACGTCTTCAGGCTGCTAATGATGATGAATGATGAATAGTATGGTAAAATTCCGAAATGTGATGTAAATAATTAAATAGGGACTAGGGTAAAATTTTCTATTGAGATTACCTATGGTTAAAAATCTAACAAATAATCATCATTAAAATTGCTCCATCATTAGTTTAGCTGCACGTATGTCCTTAATGTATTTATGGACTGCCTACTTGCAGTAAGTACTTATAGTAAGGTTGATTTCACTTTAATTACTTTACTAACGACTCTTGAAATATCGCTAACTATCAGCGCCGCGTGGCTACACCAATTGGCACTTAGGCAAAGTTACCTATACAAGGTGACCTTGAATTAATATGTTATCCCGAAAGGGGGTAAATCAACACCCCAAGGTAGACAATGTTTCTTCTACGACTTTACAAAATTAATAGTTTTTTATTGAAGAAATGCCATGTAAAGTTTACGTTCATAAATAGCCTTAGCGCAGCTGGGTGGTTGAACTTCGTCCTTGACCGAGTGCCCATAATTGAGTTTAACGACCTGTGTTTAGAAATGAATTTATAGTATCTTGTTAACTCTCGTAGCGATCGCACGTGTAATTTTGCGAGTGGATACATTTTTTACCATGGAAATTTGGAAACACCCAATTTCAAGTAAGGCTCTCACAACTTGTAGGGTATCATGGTCCCAGTCCCCCCCATTTCGGGATAAAATATCAATTCAAGGTCAAGGACTAAGTTCAATCACTCAGCTGCGCTAAGGCTATCTTCGAACGTAAACTTTACATGGCATTTCTTCAATGAAAATCTATTTATTTAATAAAGTCGAAAAAGAATTTGAACATTGTCTACCCTGGGGTGTAGATTTACCCCCTTTCGGGATAACATACCAATTCAAGGTCACCTTGTATACTAATTTATGATATTCATTTTTAGGGTTTACTTAAACACATAGTTAGAGATTCATATTTTATTATATTAATTTACTTGAATGCAGGTCAGAATAATGTAGAAATTTATAAAATAAATTATCACAATAATCACAATTTATATTACTAATTAGCGTTGTAATAATGAAAAAAAAATTTAACAACAAATTAAATACTAAATTATGTTACACAGAATGCTGTCTATAAGAACATAGCGAATTCGATTAAGATTGTCATACATCTGGTAATGGTTAAGAATCAGATCATAATTCTATTATTAACTCAAAACACTTTATATTAAGAAATAAGTTAAGAATAATTATTAGGTTTCTTTTACACAATCTTAATTTCATGTACTACTATATACTTTTCGGTTAAGTACTGATATTTAAAAATGACAGCTATCATTACAATGAACTTAAGGTTTCTTCAAGTTTTTCATCGACTTTGAATTATGAAAATAAATAATGTTAATTTAATTATATCAATTTGTTAGATTGATGTGTAACAATCAGTAAAATATTTGCAACATTTATGCTGAATTGAGCTAGATACATTATTTGATTATACATAATTTGTATTTATTTACAATTAACTGAAATATGGAGCTGTATAACTAGGTAACCAAAATTATCGGGTCTGTTCATAGCTTCCGTTAATGCTTTAACATAAATATACTTAAATTAACTATTTTATTTACAATTTAAAGTATTATTATAAATATGCAGTTTGTATTTAAATAAATACTGGAATGTCACGTAGGTAATTAATTCTTAACACAAGAACATATTACTTTCTTAACGATTGGGATTGATAAGGCTCACGAATCTCTAAATAAAAATTAACGAAGCATATGACGAGGTACAAATAAACTACTTCTCATATATTTTATTTCATAGTTAAAAAAGCGTTTTTTCTTTTTATTAAATAATTTATTTCAGATTTCGCCTACGTAGAACTCAGCTAAGTATTAGTGTTTTGTTCTTCTACAAGCATTTTGTATTTTATTCAAGATCTAAAAGATTTTTTATTTTATTTGATAATTACAATATTGTTGGTAAACTCTAAAACTATTTTCATAAAATTAATATACTTTACAATTGAAGATAGAAAACGTTATAATGACAATTATGTGTATTTACACATTTATTTAAATTATTTTAACTTAATAACTTACGCTATTTAATTATTTTGTTTAGTATAACTGGATTGCTATAATTATAATACTGCTGATATTTATAAATTTACGTATACCTACATACATATTTACATTTTGTCTGAATCTAGATAATTATTTTAAATCACTTTTAATTTAAACATAAAACACGAATAAAAGAAAAAAAAGTGTTCTTAAGTTTTAGTCTACACAATTATTGATGTAGGTAAGTATTATGTTGAGCTTTTGGGCAACAAAATAAACTAGCGAGAAGTTTTCTTTACGAAAACTACTCGATTACCCATAATATGTTATGATTTGATCGCTAAAATTACTAATCGAAAAATAATTAGAAACTGAAATTTTCTAAGATTATTTACTTGTGATCGACCAATAGGTGCCTCGTTGATGCAGACTCATACATTCATTTGCTATACTAATGCATATTTATGTACAGAAAATATCATAAGAGTGTCACTGTTGTACAATATCCCTTAAAAATCATTGATAATGCTAAAAATATTGCTGTTCTTTTCATAAAGTTTGGAAAGACAAGGACCGCAACAGTTTCAGAGCTGTCAACGTCTATTATTTATGTATTTGTTACAACAGATTAAAAAAAATCCTAAACTTATAATAACGCCTATCTCAACATATGGGGGAAGCGACAGGCGGTGGCGGATGCGGTGGCTGCGAGTTCGCTTGAGCGTTCATAAAGCTTGCTTGGTTCCCCGCCCAAGGTTGTAAGTTCTGCAGCGCACTTAGCGCAGTATTAGATGGCGGTGGTGCAGCATTACCGCCTGGGTTTTGGTAGTGAAGCGCGGATAGCTGGCCTGGTGTAGGTTCGGGCATGTAGCCTTTGGAAAGCGCTTCCGCTTGAAGCGATAGCATGAGGCGGTTGGCCGCTTGACGCTCCGCTTCTCGCTCCTCCGCTGTCTGTCGTCTGTAACAAAAATAATCTATCATTAGGTTTACAATTTTTTAAATGTATAAACCTTTTATTTTTTTATTCTTCTTTTGTTTATATTTTTTTGTAACCATTTTAATTTATGTTGGACACCCTCGGGCTATTGTATGGGAGCAACTAGATGAACATTAATGTTAGGTGAAACAAAGATAAGTTATTTGTACATGTTCAGAATGGACATTTTTCTACCACCACTATTACCGAGAACAGGACAATTTTGAGCCGAGTTCGATGACATAACGGTAGTCACATGATTCTGCTTGCTCATTGCACGCCATTATTTTCGGTGGATGTAAATGTATAAGTACCACTTTAGTGCTGTCATCTGGTTTGCGGTGACGTCAAAGATACGATGGCGTCAAAATACTTTTTTTTTGTTATTTTAGCTCCACACATAGTGTATTTAGCCAGTGTCAAGTAGTATATTTTCATGGTGTTATAAAATACTTCACGCAAAGTCATGTCCTAGTCATAGTCATAGTCCAGTCTAAGTCATGCTCCAGAAAAGTGATGGCAACTTTACTAGAAGCTTCTATGGAGTTTTGGGAGTAACAAAAAATCGAGTTTCACCACATTATATCACTTGCTCTCACTCATGCTCGTAATTCAGCATTCTTGTGCTTTTTCCAGTATTAATGTTTAAAATTGGTGGCGTTTTACGCATTAAGTGCTGAATTACGAGCATGACTGTGGGCAAGTGATATAATGTGGTGAAACGTGATTCGTGTTGCTTCCTAAATTCCATAGAAGCTTCTAGTAAAGTTGATACCACTTTACTGGAGCATGACTTAGACTGGACTACGACTACCTGACTTAGACTGGACTATGACTATGACTAAGACTTGACTTTACGTGATATATTCTTTCAACGTTGAAAAATTACAATACTTGACACTGGCTAAATACACGATGTGTGGAGCCAAAATCTCAGAAAAAAACTGCCATATAAAAATGTAGACGTCTCGTTCACACGCAGAAATACTTTATAAGTTCATGGTATGAACTCGAACAATATTATTGTAGCCTTGAAATAATAATGCCATGAAACATAATGGTTTTGTATTAGTAACTCAGCTGGTCAAAACCGCGGGATCCGATGGAGGCGAGCAGCCGCTCGAGGTGGCCTTCTCTGGGGGAGGCCTATATTCAGCAGTTAACGTTTTCAGCCTGTTAATATTTATTTTTTTATTAGGATGAATGACGTAACGAGCTGGTCGTTCTCCCTGATGTTAAGCGAGACGGCCGCCCATAACCATTCACTACCATGATCAGTCTTTATTATATATTGGTTATAGATAAGTATTATTAAGCATAAATATCATTACGCACACTACTAAAATCAATGGTTAAATTAATTATCCACGTAGATAACATGTAAACACACGAATGGCCGCATACTGCTAATAGGTTGCTGAATTAATAACTAGCGGCCGAAAGCTTTCGGTCAAGTTATATTCGGTTAAATTTAGGGCTGCTTATGTCATTCGATATAAGATCCGAAATTATGAAATTTGTAGAGCTAATGTGACCGATATAACTCTTAGAATTAGCAAGTTGAAATGGCAATGGGCAGGCCACATCGCTCGTAGAACTGACAACCTATGGGCAAGAAAGGTTCTCGAGCGGCGACCATGAACATGAATACGTAGCGTAGGTCGGCTCCTAAACAAAATATATGTCATTTATATGTAGTCATGACCTATATTTTGTAAGCATTGTCCGTTTCAAAAGTCGATTGACAAAAAACAATGTTTAACATGTTTCGTAGCATCGTAGCACATTGCTACGAGCACGCGTTGAAGTCTTAGAGGCACGCATGTAGTGGTAAATCTTTTGGGAGCATGTATTGCTAAGTAGCTTAAGTTACTAATAGTTACTTGTAGTGTGGTAAAACTCGGCTAATAATAGGCTACCTCCCACCCCTATTTCAACTGGAAACAAACAACATTTGTCATTGACACGAGCTCATTAGGGTCATATTTGGAAGGTGTTGAGATTATTATGCTACATTTGTCAACTGTCATCTATCAACAGTATTCGAATATAACCTTCTGCGGTTATGGCGTTTATTTATTCAATACTCAACATACAACAACAACAACATAATCAAGTAATCAAGTTTGTAATACGCTTATTTTACGTATTTATACTCCGTAGAACGAGTATACAGGGTTACAGGAAAAATCGTGCTAGATCCGTTAAGGGCGTGGAGTACCCATCATTTCTGACTTATTTCACTATGAAACACCCTAGCCTAAACTTAACCCTTTTCGAAATATTCGACTTTTAATTTTTTTTTTTTAATATTTTGTGTGTCTTATTATTATTATTATTGCATTTTTACATGTGTAATAAGATGCTTTGGGACGTCAATCAATAAAATAGTACATAATATAATATTTAATAGACTATAGTAGACAAGTGAAAGTTAAGAAATAAAAAAATATTTGAATCTGTATTTTTTTCTAACGGATATCTAAAAATAATATTATAAGTTTAGGCTAGGGTGTTTCATAGTGAAATAAATTAGAAATGGTGGGAACTCCACGCCCTTAGCGGATCTACCACAATTTTTCCTGTAACCCTGTATACGTACCGTAACACAATATTGAGGATCCTAATAGTACATTCGTAATGATCAATGCACATGCGTGTCATAAGACATTTTTTATCACAGTTGCGAGGATGACATAAACTTGATTTGTTATTAACTTTTCTGAAGAATGTCGTGCAGGCTTTTTATTCTGAAGGTTCTACTTAATATTATATTATACTCTTTGCTGCCTGCGCTGCACTGCAGTGCTGCAGTGCTGCAGTGTGTGAAAAATCGAATCTCAGCACAGTGCCACGAGCGGTATCATCATCGTCTTCATACTACTTATTGTATTAGAGGATAGATTATTATTAATTAAATATTTACCTAATAGATACCGGTTCACTCTTGTCTTAGAAAATAAATTTAATATGGCTTATTTATGCTCTCGTCTCTGATATTCCACCTCACTCATACTGGTGTCTCCTGCGGTTGCAGACGGTACGTACTATCCATCGCCCCAGGGTCGGATAGATACAGTGTTACCGCCTGCCACTGCTTGAGGAACATCCTTGTGGGAGACGGTAATAATTCGTCTTCTATTGTATCTGCCTTAAACATTTCAAACGATTCTAACCAACAACTCCTCCCTCATTCTAAACTTTCTAAATAATACATGAGGCTTTAAGACCCTAAGGAAGGTTAATTGATTGACATCAATTAAACGCAAGTCTACGTGCTGATTTGTCAGCGATAGTACCTAACAAGTTTAGAAGGGTTTGTATCAACCGATACCGGGATCAGATTAATTGTCCACGGATCCCGAAACGAACGAAGCTTTGTATCCATGGATACCGGTATCCGTCCGGCAAAGAGACAAAAGTGGCCCCAGCAGTAATTTTTAGCGCAGATTTGGCAGAATAGGAAGGATCTTTGCAAGATAAACCTCTATCGACGATGATCTTCAGTTGTTTTTCAATTTTAGCGTTAATTGCGCGTTAGAAGCTTTAGGACTACCTAAACAATAATTTGAAAAGATAGCCGATATGACTAGCTATATCGTGCTAGGGTTAGTTAAACTAGTCTCTTCTTAAAATTTGGTTTTCTACAGAAGTTCTTTTCTAAATAAAAGATACATTTTTCAAACTAAGCGTGGGGGAACAACCCTAACAAAATGCTCTACCTACAAAAGTATTTTTTTTTGTCAAAAGCATACTTTTGCTAAAAATATCTTGTTTATTTTCAAAGTTGCCATCATTTAATATGAATATATTTAAACATTGTCACAAACATCTAAAACTCAAACCATTAACAAACTACCTCAGTGTAACCACTGTTTAAACTGGTACTTAATTTTAATACCCGATAAGTACACTACATCTCACTTTAGTCCTTAACTTGGTACATATTAATGAGCTTGCCCAAATATAATCGTCGTTAAGCGACTGACATGATGATGTTTATGATGAAATTACGGTAATGGTAGTTTAAAATAGGGAAGGGACACGTTACACGGACGATATCGATATAATGATGCTGACTACCTAGAATATTTTGCTTAATAAGCCATATTTAAACTAATCTTTTAAATCAGGGCAAAGATTCAGCAGCCAGTCGCATCTGAGCGCCGAGTAAGAACGCTACACTACTTTTACTATGTTTTAAATTAAAATATCGCTAAGTGATTAGTGACCGGCATTTGTTTTTAGTTAACGAATGCCAGATTAAGTGTTGAGATAACGGTTAACAACTACTGGTTAATAAGTTTATTTATTTATTTCGGCTTCCTTTTGACAATTACAAGTTATGTAAGAAATAATCAAAATGGAACCACCTAATCCAATATGTGCTTGAATAATAATATTTATTATCTATTTTATAATAATTAAAGTCCGTTACATGAACTGTGTCATTCTCAAGCTAAGTAATAAACACCAAACGTTATGCTAAGTGAAACATAAAGTATGACAAAGTCGATACCGAGCGTTATATAGGATCGCTGTTAATTTTAATACCTGATAAGTAAAGTACTACATCTCACTTAAACCTTAAGTTGTGGTACATATTAATGAGCATGACCAAATATCATCGGTAATGAGCCGACATGGTTATCAACCTTACATTTCCATAAAGAATAGTGATGGGATACAATTATGTCGATAAGTGGATAAGTTGAAAACACGTCAAAATGATGGAGATTTAAAAATATTAATTATGAAAACTTATAGGACTACAGGTCGGTAGGTTTAGAGCCTACAGGTTTAAGGAGTTGAAATGAGACTCTCAATAGGTTCAACTCTCTCTCTATTTCATAATTTACACCTTAGGTTGTTATACATTAAACATTTAAGCATTCAAATGGTTCTTAGTTTCTAAAGGAGAAAGAAAGATATTAGTTTTACAAAAGTAATACTACCACTGCTGAAGGCCTGGGTGTATGACGGAGATACCTGCGGTTCTGCCGCAGGATCTCAGGGTAGGTGGGTTCGATACCTACACCGATTCAGTTTTGCCTGGGACCAAGGTATCACTTAAGAACTAAAATTAGTTAGTTGTCGGACAGCACTTAGAAAAATAAAGCGCAGCCAAGGAGACCTGGCTGCGAGTACCACTTGTGTAGTGGGTGTGTAGTAGTGGGACCGTGTCTCAGAGCGAAGACCTTGACGGACCGACGCTCGCTCCGTGTTCAGGTGGGAACGGCAGCGGCGGCCCAGCCCAG
The DNA here is from genome assembly GCA_963580505.1 of Ennomos erosarius. Lineage (NCBI taxonomy): Eukaryota > Metazoa > Arthropoda > Insecta > Lepidoptera > Geometridae > Ennomos > Ennomos erosarius. The sequence goes on from OY757000.1 coordinate 4,762,282, forward strand.
GGAGTAGGCCAACCCTGCTTTAGGGGCAGAGGGCGGCAGCGGCTCTGAGGCGAGGAAGCCCTGCGCGAGCGCGAGTAGCCGCGCTTGCGCCCCGGTATAAAAAAAACCCTGTCGAAGACAGATGTGAATCAGGAAGAGTCCTATAAGAATAGGCGTGCGGTGGCTAGCGCCACGTTTCGCTTTAGATAGGTACTTGCACTGAACTTACCCGTAGGGGGTTTTGAAGTTTTTTAGGTGCCGTAGAAGCACAGGTTGTCCGTAGACAACAAGCAGCAAGGCGACTGGAGAGGCACTGACCACTGATGAACAAAACCATCGTGTGAGATGCTACCAAAATGGACGTGGCGGCGCTCTAAGATAGCGGCCGTGTTAGCGAAGCGAACTCACCACTTTTCAGGTGGAAGCACTCCTGAGGTGGTGTGGTGCTGGAACAGCTGCACTGGGGAGCATTTAGGGCTCCTATGCCGACGTGGTCTCAAGCCAAGTCAATATCGTGCCAGTCCCACTCGCGACAGGAATCAAAATGGACGAACCTCAGCGCGGGATTTTGCGAGGGCGGGCGTAACGACTTTTTTTCCGTCGTTTCCCCCACGCAATTCCTAATTTTTAAATGCTTTTGGGATCGCTGGCCAATCACATCAGCTGATCGAGCAAACAAAAGTAGTTTTCTCCATTCTGTATGTCAACGTCAATGTCTGATTCAACCAGACAATGACATAAGTTTGACGTCGACAACCGATTTTTAGTTTTTATTTGGCTTCACACGGAGACGCATTTAGCCGGAATCGTTACTCTGTGAATGAGTATCACAGATCAACCCGAAGAGTTGTGTCTCTGTGGGTGAATTAATTTATTATCTGCGATAAGACCCACAGACCCACAACTGAGCACGGAAGATGAAACCAAGGGTTACAAGTATATGTTATTGTATTTTTTTTAAACATTATGTGAAAAGGTATTGAATAATATTTTGTATAGGGATCCAAATTAAAAAAAACATTTAAATCTTATTTCATTAGTAGCAAAGTAATCAGATAAGCTACAAAAGTTCTCTAGAACAGTAACAATAAAGATGCAAACACCCCGCCTGACATATTCATGCAAAAAAGACATGAAAATTGTGTACTAAAATATCTTAATCATCTAAATTAATAATAAATATTTATTATTTATTTGATACTTTATGCACATAACATGTACGACGGAGGACTTAATGCTAACAGCATTTTCTACCAGTCATCCAAGGCGTGCAGAGAAATATTTAGGTTAGGTTAATTATTACCTAAAATTAAAACATAATGAACTAAAGAACAATTGTTTTAGTTTTCAAAACAACACTTGTTTATGTTTATTTATATTCAAACCAGAAAAGTCGATAAAATAGGTCGATAATAATGATCTCAACACTAAAACTGAACTCTTATCGACAACCTTACCGATATCACTGTGACATAACACAACCCTTAAAAGCCTCAATAACTTACCCTTTGTGTCAAACGATAATGAGCTTTACACTGTTATCTTAAAGATAATATACGAAATAAACTTATAAGTTTGTTTATAAGCATGCAAATTAATGTTAAATGAACCACTCAAAGTGCACAGATAATCTTAATAAGTTAATACAGAAGCCGACAATTACGAAGAACGTACTGCCCGTTTTATGTAAAGTGAATCGGATAATTTTAATTATTCTTACCTTGTGTTTTAATCTCTACTTAATCTGTAAGATCTTTCATTTAGAATAATTGTTGGTGTACTCAATTGAAAGCTTTATGAGTCTGACTATTGTTAAGTTATAGAAAATTCAATGGAAGTTTCAAAGACCGCTTGCCTTATCTATTAGTAAACGGAATCCCGTTAGTAAGGTGAATATTGTTTGGAAAAGATCGATGAGACGACGACAGCTAATTTTGCAATGTCATCAGTTTATAGGTGGTGGGTGGTAGGACTTTCCTGCAAAGTTCGTCTAGGTAGGTACCACCGCTTTGCCAGTCATTCTGCCGCCAAGCAGTCACTACTGTGTTCCAGTTTGAAGGGCATTGTAGCTAGTGTAATTACTGGGCTAATGAGACTTTATGACCTGATTACACAGTGTAGTAAGCTGATTACTGGACTGTGTAATGTCTCAGGATGACGTGCACTGGGCAGTGTCACGCGAAACTTAATTATTTTAAAGTCCCGAGTGACATTGTATGCAACTGTTATGAGCAGCCGTGTCGCTTAACATTAGGTGAACGACGAGCCCGTCACGTTATCCATTCTCATAAAAAAAATATTTTTTTCTATTGTGTTCAAATGAAGGCTAGGGAAATACACATAACTTAAATCGCCCCCAATTTAAAATCCAATGCCGTATAAGTAATCGTGTAGTATTGTATACTTAGGTATATTCTGTGATCGTGCATCGAAATCAAACATCAAAAAATAGTTGACTTAAAATCCGAGTTTAATACGTTCAGCCACAGCGACATTGAATTGTTCTTACTTTCTGTCATAATATGTATTTTTTTACTTATCCCATTTTTACTTTTATCGCAATTATTAAAGACTCATCAAAGTCCATCTTAAAGTTCAACAAGTATTCGGTTTCAACTAATAAATATTTTATCAACCGAATATCATTTACCTTAAAGTGTATTCACCCCTTTTAAGTAAAGACTGGAGGCCACCGCTGGAGTTAAGCTTAGGAGCGTTATCGTCGTACTTAGCTAAAATACAACGACGACATAAAATGTCTAGAAGAGATCTTGGTTTTGCAAGCAAATTTAAGAAACGATTCAAACGTTCGCGATGCCAGTATCGTTTTTACATTAAAAATAACCTAAAGGAAAGAAATGAAATCGTGTAATTTTCTTTTTATATAGGCAAGTGGTCATGGTCATCCTGGTGACATAATTTTTAGGCTGCCCCATGGCTTCTGAAACGGTCTAACGAATGTTACTTTAGTAATAAAACAATAATTAACGCCCAACGATCACATAACATAACATAGATCCTGGACCTTAACTGGAATTTGGGGATTGGGAACTACCTAGACACAACACAAGTTTTTAAATCGTTATTCCAGTGTAATAATAAATAATTGAGATTAATATTTATAATACTTGACCTGTCGCGAGAATCGAAACCGCCTTCTCTGAGTTATGAACCGACTTGCTCAACCATTACACCACAGAAGCTGTCCACGTACGTGCATTATGAATCCCACGATTATCAGTTGGCCTACATATACACACACATACTGGGTATAATTGAATTCATTAGCATCTTTCGAAACTAGGTACCTACTCCTGATACCGGTCATGTGTGGACCAAAATTATTGAATTCTAACACATTGGTTTGGGAATAATAATAACTCCAAAAAATAGACCAACTTACTTAATCAAATGCTACAATACAAAATTTAATTAAAATAATGAAGTGCTGTTTTTAATTAGTAGATACAAGGTATAAAAACTACGTGCCAACTACGTTAGGCGCCGCGGCAATCTTCATAATTTTCAATAAAAACATTTTTGAGTTACACTTTTTACTCTTCAATAATCATCTATAAATGATGTACTATCATGGGCTCAATTTATGCTAATGAATAAAATTATATCCTGGATAAAGGTAACATTATGTAAGTCTAATTTCGTTTAGACAAGATAAAAATAATAACTGTAGGTATTTTTTTTTATTAAGCTCATACTTTGCTCTTTCTTTTTTTCTTAGTTTCTTGACAGCTTATCTACTCTAAAATGTCGACTGTCAACCAGTTGTGCAACCCGTCTCACCACCAATTGTGGTTGCGGTGTCACCGCTATTATGGGATGATTCAAGGTAAAATGATGCTTTACACTTTCTTTGTCTTGGTTGGTTTGGTGAGCCTTGATACACCGGAGTTAAGGTGAGACCAAAAAATGCGTTATCAGAATCATAACGCATTTTTTGGTCTCACCTTAACTCCTTTGAAAGCAAAAAATTTGATTTTAATCAAAATATTAGTTATGTATTTTAGCTTCTGCGGTCTCGATAATACCTACAAAAGTTAAAATCCTTCGTTGTAACGTATCAGAATTAACGGGAAATAACATTTATGTCGTCGATACCATTTCTATACATGCCATAGAATAAATAAGACTACTGTGTTACGATTACTACGTAACACAGTTTGTATAACAAGGATAAAATCGAGCAACATATCCGACCAGTCGTCCAACAAGTCGGCCATACATTATGCAGATGCCTGGCTAACATCTGCGACCAACTTTGCGTTTATCGTCGTTTCGGAGCGCTTGACTCAGGGGTCAAGTGCTGGAGCTGTTAGCTGTTATCCTGCTTATAAATACTTTGTGTAAAATTTTAACAGAGCTTCAATGAAGCTACACTAAAACGTAAAATGTTTTTAGTATGTAAGTTGTAACAGCATCACAACTTTGTCTCTAAATTGCTGTCCATCCAAAAGTATCCTGGAAGAAGTTGTTTAATATTTTACTTCTATTTCATGCATTGTTTAATCAAGTATTATTGGCAGTGTAGAATTATTTAGGCTTCAAGCAATGGAATAGATAATTATAAGTTATGTTACAAGATTAACAGATTTTTTCTAGATTTATTTTGGCGCGCGGCGGATATGTATTGCCAATGACACAATTTAATATAAATATACAGAATTTATCAATTTACAATCTTTGTCGTTCAGTTTCTATATGTAATGTGCCAATTTTATCATATCCATAGTGCATCGTTGATAAGTATTTTATATAATAGGCGTTTTGAGGTACACATTGGAATAACGCGACGGCTTTTTGCTTTTACAGATTGACGCACATGGAAAAATATAAAACTACCAGTTGGATTTTTGTCGTTATTTTCGAAACATAAAATAACAAGTGTATTATAATAGTAAAGAGTTGTAAAGTAAAAATGTAAAAAAAAATGTAAAGTAGTAGTAGTTAAGTGTATATTCTGTTTATGATATCCTGCAATTACCTACGTACTAAATAAGTATAAACCAAGCGAGGAAATTTTCATAATTCACGTTTCATTAGAAACGACGCAGACGTATAAAGTAAATTCGAATTTAAAGTTTAGACTGAAATATGACCACCCCCTTTAGCGCACTCAGGCTTAAACAACCGGCTAAATAAGATCCCTGGCTCTACTTATTTTAATGGAGATTGTTAATACAAAGGGTTGGTAGAAGGTTCTTGTTAGGTTGGACGGTGTGTGAGGATAATGAATGATGGAACAAAGCGTTAAGTCTATTATAACGTTGGAAGAACTTTATTAGAACGGTTAATGTACGAGTAGGGATGTGCCAATGACGTATATCGATAAATATTGTCGATAAAAATGGTCGCTCTTCTCTAAGATTAGACTGTGTTCCTATTAACTTAGTGAAATATTTAAATATTATTAGCTACTGCTTGCTAAAGTTCCGCAGTCTCATAAGCCGTTCATAACAAAGTATTTTTTTAAAGTTCCGTGCCCAAAGAGTTATGCAAACCCTATTACTAATGCCCCACTGTCCGTCTGTCTGGCTGTCTATCCGTCTGTCCGACCGTATATCTCATAACTAATAGTAAATATACAATTTAAATTTCATTTTTTTTAGTTTTCAAGGAATCACCAAGTCTATATTTAAAATTTCATCGACATACCTATACCCCAACACTAGCTCATCGCCGCTCATTCCCGAGTTAAGCCGAGTCTTCATAATTAGATAAAGTGAAGTACAATTAAACTTTCCTTAAATAAGCCAAACGCGGGAGGCAATTAGTAATTTCGAGCTTATTATTTTATAAGTCACTTACGAGGATAGGGGGTACTGGAAGTACCTTCTCTTTCTTTTTCTATATAAACGTGATGAAAACCCTACAACTGGCAGTTGTTTCAGTATGTAGATACATAATTATCATGATAATTTACAAATTCATTTTAAACAAAACGTGTATTTGTAGTTACAATAATTAAAATGTAAACGTATGTAGAAGCCGCGGGCATTCGATAGATGTAAGGAGCAAGAAGCCATTCAAAGCGCTCGATTGAGGAGGTCTATGTTCATCAGTGGAACGTCTTCAGACTATAATATTGATGACGATGATGATTTTCGGGAATGGTATAAGAGTGTAATTTGTAATATTACGTATCTTTTTCTATCCATCTTATTCCGTTTCAATTCTAGTTTTTTTATATTAATGAAAGGCATGACAAGCTAGTCTTTTTTTTTTTGTTTTTTTTTATGATGATGAATGACGTTTACTGGATATTAAATGACACGGCTGCCCATAACAGTTGCAGTTAAGTATTGTTTTATGAACTTTATTAGACGTTCGTAACGTTTCAGAAATTTCCGTAGCCACATCTAGTAGGTAAATCTATTTTATATCTTTGATAGGCAAGCAGCGCAAAGCGGTTGATCCAACAAATTTATGCCACGAATTAAGACCAGCTTTATTAATTACTTTTTCGTCTGTTTCTTCTCTTTTTTAAATGATTACGTTTTTGAATCATCTTTGTCAATGAGATAATGGGATTTTTCGTTTTTAATTTTTACTTTCAGGTGCTGTAAGGTTTTTTTTACTATAGGTTCTGTTGCAAAATGCAACTACCCAAACAAACAATCCTTAAAACTTCAAAATTCATACAAGGAAATTTACTTAAGCATAAAAATGTTTACTGCCCCTGGCAGTTATCAGAGCAGTCAAATAAATCCAAGGAGCGTTTTAAAACTTGAAGACGTTACAACTCGTAAAAACTCCGTGCATTATAGATGAACTCTGAATCTGTTATGACGCTCTAAAAGTCTAAACTCTCTCAAGTTTGGGGTGAAGTGTCGTTTATAATAAAGCGTTGGGTTATTTTAAGGTTTTATGAAAGACTAGCAGGGCTATATGGCTCTACTTCATTTGACCTCTTTTCAGCGAAGTCCTACCACAGAGCACAAGAAAATACGCTTTGTTACGATTTTTCAATACTCTGTGGACCAAGCGTAGTAAATAGGCATGATGACTAAAATTTTTTTATACGTTTAAATTAATAATATTCTTCTAACGATAAATATTTGTGAAAACAAAAATTTAATATCTCAAAAATGACCAAGTTAGAAGCATTTTAAAAACCGGAATAGAAAGAGATAGCTCAAACGGCCTGTGATGACAGAGGAAGGTCGTAAAAGTACCTCATTACTAAGCTGTGGTACCTTTTCATACAATCTCTTTGGCATGTGACGTCACGAGTAGATTTTTCATAGTAACTGTGGGGGCGCTCTGTTTCGCGAGAAAGGGACAGGAGATGCCTCCCGTAGAAACTTTAAAAGCTTATTACTCCGTGACTTATTAACCGATTTTGCTTATTATTTCAATTATTGCAATCATTTTTAATCTTCTTTATGAAAGTAATATTTACTTGTTCATTTTTAAAAGTAGTCATCATGCCTATTATGGCAAAACCCCCTCTTTGATAAGCGCCCGAAGTGAAGTTTTATGGGGAAATGGAAGTCTTCCGGCAGTCTTTCTTCAAAAATTCATCATCATCATCATCATCATCATCACCAACCTGAAGACGTCCTCTGATGAATATAGACCTCCCCCAGAGAGCGCCACTTCCCCATTGGTTGTCAGTTCTACGATGCGGCCTGCCCATTGGCATATAAACTATAAAAATTATAGTCGACAAATACATGGATATGAAGAAGTAATTGGCTGAGCAGTTAAAGCGGCGCAAATATAGTAACCTCGGTAGCGGTTATATATTTGAGCCGTTTGGCGTTGAGACCCTGGGTCCGTGGGGACCGGGGGCTCACCGCGTTTTCCAAAGTCTATCAGAGCGCCTGGTCGATGCGACGCGTGACCAAAATGCCGGCACTTATTTGGCTCAACGCATCAGCATTGCAATTCAGCGAGGCAATGCTGCCAGCATGTTGGGTACGCTACCTACCGGCAGTGGGCTGGAGCATTTGGACTGTCTATAGGCCATCGCGGTCTATTATACAGTCCATATGTTCTTTGTAGTAGGTATAGTGTAGCTAGTTAGTGTGTAGTGTAGTTAGTTTTAGTTTAGTTTAGTTTTTATTATTGTAGTAGCCAAGCAGTAGTGTGCAAACACTACTGTGTTCCGGTTTGAAGGGCATTGTAGCTAGTGAAATTACTGGGCAAATGAGACTTTATGACCTGATTACACACTGTAGTAATCTGATTACTAGACTGTGTGATGTCTCAGGATGACGTGCGCAGTGCAGTGTCACGCAAAACTTTATTATTTTAAAGTTCCGAGTGACACTGCAACTGTTGTGGGCAGCCGTGTCGCTTAACATCAGGTGAACGACTAGTTCGTCACGTCATTCATTAACATAAAAAAAAGTAGTTAGCTTGAGTAATAAAGGCATTCAGAAGTATACGTAAATACATGATAGGTAAGACTCATCACTTATTCAACGAGTATTTTCCTAGAAAGAGAAACGATGTGCAATAAAAATTAATGACAAGGAAACACGCATTCTTTCCCTTCCCGTCGTATCAATCAGCAGACGGATTTGTTCCTAATTCCCGAGGAGACAACTTACAAGCAACAATTATCCAAAACACATCCGTGTCTGACAAAAAAACATATTTACTACCTTATTTTTATTTCCTTAAGGCTCTTTATTATTTGAGACGCTATTAGTCTCGCGAAATTAAATCTCGATAGAACAATCTTAAGGAAAAGCAGCTCTATTTTGTTGAGTTAGGGTTCGATAGCTTTGCTCTTTCCTTCTACAAGGAAAAAGAATTACACGAAGAAAATGAAGCAGGGAGAGTAAATAAATTATAATGGGAGCTTAAGACGCCATGTTGGTAACATTACGTGTAAATCGTGCTTCCGATTCGATTTGTCGGAATGTCGGGGCACGATTCCGAGAAATTGGTATTACCTTTAGAATGTGTAAATAGTTAGGGGATGGTGAGGTAATAGGGCGGAGAATTAGGGGCAAAGTCGGTAAATAGTGGCTTTTATTTGCTTGGGCGGAATACTCCTTAATGTTTATTGGACTGAAAAAAAAGCTATGAAGAGTCCTTGATATAGCTATAAATTGATATAGTAAAAATATATATTTTTTAGATACCTACAGCTTTATCTAATTATTTAAGTTTGTGTATCTATTGATTGTTTTCTGTATATGTAGTGTTTCAATAAAGATTTTTATCTATCTATCTATTTTTAATAAATAAAATTGCCCCCAGTGTTAACTAAATAATGTAGACAATGCGTTAAGATGAATGTTGGCAAGATTTTTATGTTGAATATTCTATTTCATTTCTCAAACATTAGTAAAATTAAATGTTCAGTCAACACTAAAACAATTTTATTTTTTCTTCGATAAAATTTTACGGTAACCAAACTGAAAATTCTAAAAACAGTTGATATTACGACAATATCATGATTTTATCAATGCCTACCTACTGTATACAAATAATGTTGTCTTGCATTTTTTATACATAGGTACTCGTATACCCAAAAAAACTATGCCTGTCTCTTTCATTTTACCTTTACTAGAAGAGTATACCACCAATACCATCATACGAACACGGTTGGTGTGTAAGTAAAAACATTAGAAGATCGATAAACAATAAATGAGCATGACGCTCTCTCCAGAATACATAGTTTCACTCCTATCTGGAGTCCAGATAGCTATGTAAAAACAATAGACAAACAAAGAACACGTGAACATCAACGATCTCCAAATAGAAGTGCGACACACGCATTAAAAATAATCAACCGAATCTACATTCAGCGCAACAGCCACATAAAATAACCTAAAACCAACGTAAAAGTCACAAAAATAGGCAATAAAGTACCGACGGCAACAATACATGTAAAAAGTAGCTGCTCCTCCACCACACTTAATAATTGATGGGCCAAACTGCCGAGTTGTGTTCCTCATATAATATTAACACCTACCTACCCCTAGATGCCCCATGTTGCCGCCTGCTTGCTATATAAGTAGGTACCTACAATACGTAGGGGTATTTATGGGTATTTTGATTGTTAGTTTTTGATTGATGTTTGAAACGTTGATGCTATTTCTCTTCATTTGGGTCACGTACTTATTGATTAATTTACTATTTATAATTACCTAGCATTTTAATTATATTATGTACTTTTTCCATTCTCGGGTCTAGCCCGGACATTGGTGGGGCCGAAGGTAACACCAAGAGGCCTTTTTGAATACAAAGATAACTATAACACGGTCACACACACTATCCCTGGACGTCGATGGTTTGCATTTCAGCGAGGACCAGAGGCAATGTGACCGTGTTTTATAATTATTATTATTATTATGTGGATCTATAATGATTTGTAATTATAAATAGGTGACAGTCTAATGCTAAAAAATAATAATGGGTAATAATTTAGGAATAAAAAAAACTTGCATAACTCTATTGAGCACCTAGGTAGGTTGAAGCTAGGTAAGTATACCTATTCAGATTATGTTAGTGAATAAATGATTACGTTACTTACAAGATATAAAATAACATTTGCATACTAAAACCCAAGAAGCTTTGCATGACAGATTAATTGAAAAAAAAATAATGTATCGCCGTAATCATAATACCTAACTTTAGTTTTAAATAGCCGTAACCATAAGGTTGGTTTTTTTTTACGGCTTTTACTTCCTATTAGTGCCTACTTTTGAGTAATGTATAGCGTTATTTTTAGAAACGGCAAGTGACAATGATTAATAAGTAATTGTAAAATGTGATTACTTTTTGTTCAGTTTTTGTTTCTGCTTTTATCGACACTTAAACATTACAATTTATTAGTTTGTCACATCACTAGCCTTTTGTTCCAAATCTTTAACTGTGTTTCTGATACATTATTACAATTTACTGTCATGTAGGTATATACCTACCTATTTATTATTACGTATGAGAAAATCGAGAAATAGGTAAGTAGGTATGTGTGGTGGTGTGGGAGGCGAGCAGTCACTCAAGTTGGCGCTCTTTTGGGGAGGCCTATGTTCAGCAGTGGACGTCTTCAGGCTGTTAATGATGAGGTAGGTATGTTATGTAGGTAACCTATTATTATTTATGAGTAATTAGACATCATTGAAAGCCGAAACGGCGGAACAGTTTTTGACAAAAATTACCGATTTCTGCCAAAAGTGATTGAATTTTGCCTGTGAAACACAAAGTCGTAAAGCTTAGTCGGCTATAGGCCACAAATTGTATAGATAACATAGACATCTAATACTATGCAGTAATAGAAAATAGGCCAGCTTTTTTCGGCGGATTGTATGTCACACAATCATTAATTTGTCCCCAAAAATTGTACAAGCAGGTGATATCATGGACTCTGCTGTTAATAACACAAAGTCCAGACAAATATAATAATATACTTAATAAGATATATTGTCCATGATTGAACACTCTCCTCGCAATTAATAAAAAGTCACATTCACAGAATTTATTTCGAATCCTTTCTAAGGTGATAAGACCGACCTCATTTGTCATAGATAAAACACTATTTCATTTAATTTACGTCCACTATCTATATTGGGGTTACTCTAGATGTTTGAGAATATTGATATACTGTTTTATATTCTGTGGCTTCTTAATGTGTGTTAGTTAGTTGAGATGCATTGGTGTAACTTTTTGTGGTTTATCAACCGCTGAAACGTTTATTAGAAAAGAACTGATAGGTTACCTACATATTTTATTTATTTGTATTACTTATATGAGAATGGTAAAATTGAGTGTACCTAAATCATCAGCCAGAAGATGAACTTGGGTTGCCATAATGTTCATCATCGTCATCAACAGCCTGAAGACGTCCACTGCTGAACACAGGCCTCCCCCAGAGAGTGCCACTTTGAGCGGCTGCTCGGCTCCTGCATCCATCGGCTCCCCGCAGTTTTCACCAGGTCGTGAGGCCGCCTAGTGAGGGGTCTGCTTATGCTACGCCTTCCGGTACGTGGTCGCCCCTCGGGAAACCTTTCTTCCCCATCGGTTATCAGTTCTTCGAGCGATGTGGCCTGCCCATTGCCATTTCAACTTGGTAATTTTAAGAGTTATACCAGGCTTTTTACCGGGTCAACGGTGGGCCATAATGTTAGACACCATAAACTCCAGACTTTGCACAACCTCGACGATTTGCCTATAGTCATTCCGTAACTAAGACATTTTGTTTATACCATATGACCCTAACCCTTTTTGCAGTTGAATATTCCGTACTGTTCTTTCTCTTTCAGGCCTATTAGAAAGAGATGATGAAAAAAAAACAAATGAACTGATGGCACTGAATTGATGATTTTATTCAGAATGTTAGAATGTTATTAGGCGGGAAACACAATAGATATTAATGCGAATCAAGCCATGGGGCATCTATATCTATAGCTTAAAAAATAAAATAAATAATTAATAACCGACACTTTAAAAACCAGCTTTGACAAATACCATTAACAATACATAAGTAAAACCTAATTCAGAATTCAAACATTCTTTAAAACCCTCTTATAAATCAGTGTTTATCTAAATCTCTTTTTAAATGAACCTTTTTAGAAGTTCATTGGCAGAATGGCAACACTGCCTTCACTTTATGGTTTTAAAATTATTGATGTTGTCTCTGAATTAAGGCGGAATGAATAAAATTATCGCACGTTTTTGATATTATATTTTAAATTAATGGTTTCTTAGGATATTTATTATTTTGTTTCTATGCTTATTTAATTCTTTAGCCTCGTTTATTTTTTAATGGACCAGTTGACATTTAGAAGTGTGCACATTACTTTAAAGTTCAATTTGCATAATTGTTATTATTTAAAAGAAAACAACTTAATTTTGGGGTTTTTTGAATGTACGTATAATGATGTTGTTAAATTTAAATATAATTTCGATTTATTTATTAAAAATTAAAATGAATTTAAAAATATATATTAGATCGAAATTACATCAAAGGCGGTAGGCGTTTAGAAACGTTAAATGAATGTTAATGTAATAAATGTTAAAATGTCATTATGTCCTCAAATTATTATAATTTAAAATTAAATTATGAAGAAGAAGCCGGAATGCAATATAGACATAAAATCACAGGCTTACGATCTCTGATAAGAAAAAAATCTAATATTAATTTTTATTCGGCTCCACACGTAATGGCATATTTAGCCAGCCGACAAAAAAACACAGACAAAAATTATTATAGTTTCCGCTAAAACTTTCAAAATAAATATTTTTCAGATAAGGAACAAACATTTAATATTCACGGTTAAATAAGTATATGCTTCAACGTGTACTTTTTTCTAATAAAAATAATGATTATCACTATTTATTATAATTACTATAGCCATTTTGCGTGAAAGCCACACAAGCAATTAACTGATTTTACTTGTCAAGTCAGTTAAAAAGCTTAAACAAAATATTTAAAAAAACGGTGAAAAAATGTTCTATAAGTAACATAGTCTATGGTCTAGGCCGACACAACCATTAGCCACAATATTAATCAAACCTCTACCAGTGCTGCCAACACTGTCGGCCTTCGTTAGGAGGTAACCCTTTCCACAGAATCAATAATAGTAGCAGCGCACTAAGGGGTTTGCCGACTCTCAAAAAGCTAGGTATCTGTTAAACCACTGATTACAGAAACCACTGAATAATTTGGGTTATAAAAGAAGGATGGCGATTGTCCGTGTAGGTGTTTTGAGACCCAGCTTTTAGACGAGGTATCTATTTTTGCAACAGTTACTCCAAAAAGCATCAAATAAGCAAATTGAATGAAAAAAATTGGAAAAAATATGATATCTACAACAAAGATACCTACTTATTGCATTCATGAGCGGCATTTGTTTTTTACTATTTGTTGATTACGGGGAGCTGATGGATAAATAAATATCTAAACATAGACATATATATTAAGGACAGGCCTAATGACAGGTTAAAACGTCGCTTCAAAGTGGGAGCCAATTTCACAGATTGGCATCCACTAGCGCTTAGTCTGTGATAGAAGTTAGAAGGCATCGGTCGAATGTCATAAACAAAATTTGCCAAGTTGTATTGTGAAGGGTTGCACAATCTATACTCAAAAGTGCAGTAAAAAGAAAGACCAAGTTTCTTACCTCAAGTAATTCAATATTTTCAATATTACACTCTGTTCTGTAACAAAATAATCGAATTTATATTTGGAACGGACATAATGGCAGCGATAGGCACCTAATTTTCTCAACTTGTCGTAGTTCACGCGAAATCTAATAGCTGGCGCTGACTTTTCCCACGCCATTTTGACAAAATAAAATGTTCCTTCGGGCATATCCTGATATATAAATCTATGTATCTAAATAAATAAATATCTGTGGACATTTCACACAACGCTATCTAGCCCCAAACTAAGCATAGCTTGTACTATGGGAACCAGATAACTGATACAATACTTATATACTTTTTACATACATAGAATACAATATAACACCCTGACGCAGAACAAACATCTATGTTCATCACACAAATGTTTGTCCTGGGTAGGGATCGAACCCACAGCCCTCAGTTCAGAAGACAAGGATGCTACCAACTGAGCTATAGGGCCCGTCAAAAATGGATGCAAGAGGCTCATCATCAACAGCCCGAAGACGTCCACTGCTGACCATAGGCCTCCCCCATAAAGTGCCACCTCGAGCGGCTGCTCGCCTCCTGCATCCATCGGCAGCCGCTTAAAGTGGCGCTTCTTGGAGGAGGCCTATGTTTAGAAGTGGACGATTTCTTTTTTATTTTAATGTTGGGTCGAGAGTCGCCTTTGTTCTTTGTCGTTAAAAACAGTAGGTAGCTGAATTCTCTGCCGTAATCTATTACCATTTTACGGTAGGATAAAGACTTGATATCTTAACTAAGCCAAGTCTTTAAATCTATTAATTCTATATCTAAACGTGTGTTTTATAAAAACACTTATTGTATGTTTGAAAAACTCTTAGGTAACCGTATCGATGGTAAGACCTAACTATAACCTAGTAATGCGAATAAATACGTTGAACTCTGTAGATTTAGTAGCAGAAATTTATATATTAATAAAAATATTTAAAAACTTGAATGTTAGGTAGAGTCCGCATAGGTATTCTTATTATTGCCTCTATTATTCGTGTATAATTATTGGTTGTATACTTAATTATTTCATTATATGTTTTTACAATTTTTATTAAAGGCATATTATTAACAAATTATTATTTTTTTGAGTCTTTTTCATGTGTGTGTTTTTTTTTATTAAAGTCTAACTATAAAATAGCTGTTTGTTAATCCAAGCAGAAAAAACACATCTAAAACTAACCGGAAAATTGAAACGGGTCGGGTTTTTAATAACAACTAAACCAAAGTAAGGGGTTATAGATAAGACACCATAAACACGGCCAGTTAATACGACGAGACAGTTGATAAATTGACCTAAAAGAAAGTGTTGCCTTTGTAGGACTCCGTAACTGATAACAAGTTTTTTTGTTAAACACGACTCGGTCATAAATATCATGGGTTACTTTCAAATAGCAATCATTTTGACATTACCGTTGGAATGCCATTTTGTTTATTTATTTATTTATTTCGGTAATCCAACAGCGTTACATTTAACATAATATTATAAAGATAGAATTTAGGTTACAATAAGGCCAAAAGAGGATTAAACAATTAAAATTAATATAAATAGTAGTAGAGTAAAAGTGCTTAGCTTAACATAATAATGTTATTCAGCAGGCGACACAAATAATAACAAAACCAATAAAAAGAAGTTAATATAGATAACAACAAAATAGATGCAACGAAACATTTCATAAATATAGTGTGCTTATACTAAGTATATAAAAATGAAAGTTAACTCCAAACGGACAAGCCGTTCTGTTCATTGTAATAATAATATGTGTAGTAAGATACTATTTACTTATTAAAAGCTTACAAGAAGTGTTATATATTTATGATTAATAAAACTATGGTGAGATTCCAATGCAATTCATTTAGGCATTTTTAATTGCTTCAAAAATGATAACCGTAGTTATTATCTACTTAAAATTATAACTCGATGAACTCGACTTTACTTCGTTATATGATGTTGCAGAATAATAATAATTTGTGTTGTTGAATTATTATATTAAAGATATCTCGCAGATTTCGTTTTACACAGCCGACTTTACAAAATAAGAACAATATTGCATTAACCCAAACTAAAAGAAAAAAAAATCGTACTTTTCCCACTTGTTATCAACTAAACCGCTCTCATCCATTTCGCAATATTCTAGTACTTATTCTCATATGTTACTAATTTATCTATGGTTACTTCTTTTTTCCCTACGCCCGCTTTTCTTATTATGTTGGTAGTACACGAAGACAAAATTCCAAAATCAAAACAACTTGGAATTCAAATTAAAACGTAAAACAAACTCATTTCAGACAAGTAGATCACTACGAATACTTTCCTTTTTTAACTGTTTTTTAACAATAAAATCGGTGGCATGGCGCCTCGCGTATCGAGCATGGGTTATCTCTCCCGAACACAAACAGCGCTTGTCCATTAGAACGTAATCGGTTGTGCCACCAACACACAGTGTTCGATTTTCTAACGAAACGTATGTATTGTCCTGCCTACCAGCCATTCGAAACAGTTTTGAATATGGAATTTGGTTTTGTGCCAGTGTTTGATTGCCTGAATAATAATAAATCTTTCCCCAAATCTGGCGATTTCTCTATGAATTGTTTAAATCATAACAGTGTTATCATAATTTCATCACGAAATATTTTAACAGATAAATGTCTCTATAAGTACGTGCCTGATAGATTAGTATTTTAAATGCATAAAATAGCATACCTAATGCGACCAGAAAATAAATACCAAGTATTTATTCAAATTACTTACAATAAAATTAATTATACAAAACACCTTCGCATAACACCACAGCATCACAAAAGGTGCCACAAAATTTTAAAAATAAAACCTGTTAAGTATTTCCATATTGTATAGCATATAACGAAATGACAACTAGCCATTTTAAAGTACTATAAATATAATAATACTATAAGATGGCTGATTAAATAATTCCATAAATTACATACTTAAAACACAGTTTTACATCTTTTTAATTTATGTAAAGAGGCAGTTAATTATTATTCATTTATGATCATAGTTAAAAGCGTTTACGAAACATGTGTTTTTAGTCTAATTAATTGAATTTCGGATTACGGGTGATATATCTTTGAATTTATTGGTTTTTTAATGGAATATGTTAATCTAGTGTAGGTATAATGTGATGAGCCTTCATAATCATAGGTACCAAAGGAAAAATATAATTTCATCTTCTATTTATTCGAAAAATGTAAATTAATATTTTAAAAATTAAATATGTAATTATTTTTTTGTATAATATTTAAATGAATTTTTGTTTAAGTATACAAAAGTCATATTTTTGTGCCTCTTTTTTAGGCATCTTCAATTGTTATCCAGTGACAGAAAATAAACCTATTGGGTCACAATCATAGAGATTTGACAATTATAACGCTTTCGCACCTGCAAAGTTTTTTTTTGCTCTGTGGTCACAATGAATAGTTCGTGAGGGGAGTTTTGGCGGGAACGTGAAAAAGTTCACGTCGTTGCATTGTATTATTTCTCAAAACTTTTGCTTTTTTCAGTGTTAATGTTTAAAATTGGTGGCGTTTTACGCATTAAGTGCTGAATTACGAGCATGAGTGTGGTCAAGTGATATGATGTGGTGAAACGTGATTTTTCGTGTTGCTTCCAAAATTCCATAGAAGCTTCTTGTAAAGTTGCCACCACTTTACTTGAGCATGACTTAGACTGGACTATGACTATGACTAAGACTTGACTACGTAAAATATTCTAAAACTCGATGAAAATATACAATACTTGACACTGGCTAAATACACTATGTGTGGAGCCAACATATAAAAAAAAAAAAATAGTTCGTGAGGTTGACATGAACGAAACAAAAAACAAATCTAAACATTCCTGCGTGTCTACAATCTGCGATTTACAATAAATCACTATTTTGCGGCCACTGATAAAACAGGTTAGTATTAGAACAATCGTCAGGAAAGGAAAAGTTAAATAAAACAAAAAGTATTCTAAACAAAAATCACTTATGTGATATACTTTCTGAGATATTTGAGTTAGAATTTTATTAACTATGTTTTACTCACTCTTGCCAATGTGTCTAAAGTGCATGTAGTGAGAAAGAGAAATCAATTTAAAAGTTGGTAAACACGTTTAAAAAAAGTAACGATGAAGAAATTGAAATCCTCAAAAAAATCGCATATATCTTCTTTTTTTTTGTGTTTATCTTGTTCTAATAACTTTACATAGGTAGCCTTTTTTTTACTAAATAGTTGAGGCTTTCATGTAAAATATTACTTAACAACTTAATATCTTCATTCCAAGTCATTTAATTTTATGACCATGATAATGATAAATACGCATCTCTTTAGTACCCAGCCTGGGTACTAAAAAGGTATTTAAAATTTTATAATCCAACACTAAAATCTACCATTTCTTTGCAACCACTCTGTAAAGAACTGGGCTCTTACCACAAACTAATACTAAACCATCATGGTTCGTGACAGTAATGCTTCAAGGTTACTAATATTGTTCGAATTCGTACCATGACCTTATAAGTATTCCGGCGCGAGAACGAGACGTCTACATTTTTATACAGCGTTATCACTGTCGCACGTAGGTGTCAACATGATTAACGGTATGACATGACAGTTGTATTTGAGTGAACGATTTAACGTGACATCATCAAAACTGCTCTGCGTCAACAACATTACAATCTTCCTACTTTCATGTCATTTTTCAAAAATGATTGAAGTAATAATGTTATAAGAGGTTGTGGTGACTCCTCAGGGCGGTTATTCTCTATGGAAACACAGATTCCACACGATACGAAACCACGTCGTTACCGTGTCTTGTTTAAATCGTGTCACAGCGTTAGGAATACCTTTACTTTACATTAAGTTATTTTTATTTTGAATAAAATACATTGACATAAGTGGTGGTAGCTTTTGATGTGGTTGATGTTTCGGAACGCATCTCGGTAAAACATGTGATTTTTGACAGTTCAAATCGCGCCAATTCCAAATTCATTTCGCGTGGTTTTGTTTTTGTTTCAAAGAGAATAGAGTTTTGTAGATTTCTTATGTAAGACAAGAAATTCGCGTGGTTTCAAAATAAGGAATCGATAGAGAATAACCGCCCAGGAATATGGTTATAAAAGTGTACCACCTTGTCAAGTGTTTTAAATGAGACAGATTTACAGACTTCACTACAGTTTATTATGTAAAAGTACTTAGTTTTAGATAAGTTTATTCATGTATTTTAGCAAATAACTTATTGAGTGCTACTAGTGATGTAAAACAGGCTTATAATTAAGAAAACGATAAAGATGGGTAGGATTTTAATAGGTACCTTTAAGTATTAACTTTAAAAGTCTAAACGCAGCATAGTCCATGCTATGTAATGCAATTAAATAAATAAATAAATAAAGTTTTTGTTATAACATTCACTGGACATATTTTCAATTCTTAAAAGAAACGCAGAAATACGCAGGCCGGCCCCCCATTAGGTGGACTTACGACCTGGGAGCCGATGGATGTAAGAGGCAAGCAGCCGCTTAAAGTGACGCTCTTTGGGAGAGGCCTATGTTCAGCAGAGGATGTCTTCAGGCTGATAGATGATGACAAAAAAAAACTGAGTAGCTTTATCCACGACATCACCATCAACTTTTATTTTAGTTAGCACTCAATTGCTGACTAGTTTAATACAAATAGGCTTTTTAGCACTTTTCCATGTCCAAATTACTACTAAAAATGAAATAGTGAGGTTTCTTGTTGCCCATTTTCAGGTGTACTTAATCTAAGCTCTGGTAGATAGACGATTGTGCCGAACCGTTTCTACCAGTAGTAGAAAAGAATTTAGTATGGCTTGCTATATTTTAAAGTAAAGGTCTTTTTAATTTGTTTGTTAAGAACATTATTAGCAAGCCTATAACAATGAGTTCAGGCAAGCAACCTGGAGACACCTACACATGTAGTGACGCCACAAATGGGTTCAGACTGAAAATCCGGAGCTTGTTCGTGACACTACGCAGCATCGCACTGCTTTTAATGTGTTTGTGTGTGTATACAAGGTGACCTTGAATTGGTATGTTATCCCAAAAGGGTGTAAATCTACACCCCAAGGTAGACAATTTCTTCTACTTTACAAATTTAATAGATTTTCATTGAAGAAATGACATGTAAAGTTTAAGTTTACGTTTAGCGCAGCTGGGCGGTTGAACTTTGTCCTTGACCGAGTGCACATAAATGAGTTTAACGACCTGTCTTTAGAAATGAATTTATAGTATCTTGTTAACTCTCGTAGCAATTTTGTGTGTGGATTTGTTTTTTACCATGGAGGTTTTTAAACAGCCAGTTTCAAGTGAGGCTCTCAAAACTTGTAGGGTATCATGTTCCAATCTCCCCATTTCGGGATAACAACCAATTCAAGGTCACCTTGTATTGTTCTGTAATGTCACGTTAGTGTAATGTTGTGTCACTGTCACGAATAAATGTTTTCTTTGTTTCTTTCTTTCTTAGAATTAATTTGCTAACGTAATCATCGCTATAAACAGTAAGAGTTCTCACCTCCACTTAGTTCTCCGATTTTGGAACCACGTCTTCACCTGTGCGTCTGTCATTTTCAGTGTCTTAGCTAAGCTTGCCCTTTCAGCTGAAGCCAGGTATTTCTGCTTGTGGAACCGCTTTTCCAGCTCTGCTATTTGGAGCCGCGTGAATGAAGTTCGTGGTTTCTTCCGCTTTGGTGGTGTGCGGTTCTGGTATGGATGTCCGATCCGCCTCGTGATGGGGAAGGACGCTGTGGAAGAAGAATGGTATTAGAGTTACAGTAAGCTCCTTATAGTCAATATCGTAAATTCGACATGTTTTATGGTGATTTTTATTCAAAATTCACATAGGCAGGTATAGTGCAATCTGGCTTAGTAAACTCTTGTATTTCAGGTTTGTTTTGGTTATGTTATTTTAGGTAACATTAAACCTGGCAATTTTACATTCAGTGACATTTTCTTAGCTTATTTTTAGTAACATTTAAACGGGAAAATGTTATTTTCGGTAACATTTGTGCGGTAAACTTATTTTTAGAAACATTGAACAGTCAAAGACTTTTTCAAAGCTGGACCAAAATATAGTTTGTTTATAGTTTGTATTCCCGAATAATAAACTTAATTACAGCTGTCAATTATTATTGGCGAAGTAACGAATTCTAGCTCTGTGTCTGGCGGCACTTTGCTCGCTAGCGTTTAAAATGCGTTTTTGTGCCCAGATTACGAATGCCAAAGAAAATCTTTCCGAGCCAGTGAGGTGAAAAATAAATTGTTCTACTTGCTTATGGAGTATCATAAGCAAGTAGAACTAGATACTAGATACTCCATTAAACACTTATAAATTCATAATAATATTTGTATCCGGCACCAAATTAATTTGAAATGTGTTTTGTTAGTAAGGGAAGCTCTTGTGAATGATTAACTAAACATAAACCTAAGTTAGGTTTGATTCTTAAAATGATTACCCACTAGGTACACACCCTTTATTATTACATAGCCGTTTAAAATACTTGTTCCTTCAAAGGAAACTGAATGATTAGGGTTCTAATAACATACCTAAACCATCAATTTACTAAATAATTATCCTAATTATATATATTCACAAACGCATAGCATGCGCATTTACATATCTTTATTATTCTTGTAATTGAAATCACGATTTAACTGAGAACTAAATTATACTTCTGCAATCAAAAAAACCCATGAATAAAAATATTCATGAATATGAATTAGAATCAAAGTAGTAGTTTTACAAATGAAAAAGTATACCTTGTAAACCTTGTAATGCTAGGATAAGGTTGCTTCACGAAAATTACCTACTGAACGAGCAGTGAACGATGAATGAAGTGTTTTTAAAAATAAAAAGCTCTAGCCAACCGTAATTTTTGTTTTAATTCTTGTCCATACAAAGGTGGAAGAAATAGACCACCCGTTGTTCTAATTGTATTATCTGGGGTTCTACCATTCTTTTATAAATTTGAATCAGAATAATAAGAATGCACATATGCATTCTAATTTATTGGTATTCAATAAAGTATTACTGTATTGTGTTGTATTATAATGCTACCTTTTGGAAATTAGAATAAAAACATAGATGCATAGGTACTAAAAGCCAAGCGTTTTTATCTAATCTGTGAATTTAAATTCTCTATAATTTAGTACAGTAAAAAATATATTAGGCATTTGTTTCAAAGATGTAGAATACATTATTGATTTGAACTAACATTAAATTTTCTGGATATTAAAATACAAATATTTATATTATAACTGGTATTATTAATTTTAAGAAAATCTACATATTAAAGTGTTGTTGCGACCCAATTGTTAACATAGTGTTGACAATACAATTTAATTTAGGTTATTTTTACTGTACCATTATTAATTATTGAATATGATTACTGAATACTGAATATGTTACTAGATTACTGAATATGTTACTATTCAACCTATAGTCAAAGCATCATATGGTAATAATAAAAGATACTGATCTTTAGCAAACGTAAAATTATATAGTCATTCACGAAGACCGTATCAACTTACAAACCGCATTTATGATTCTTTTAAAAAAGGAAGTCGCAATCATTCCGAAGTAGCAGTTACACGTTTTCAAAATTACATCCAAGATGGCGGGCGTAATAACGTTTTTAAAATTCGAAACTCAATAAATTACATTCGTTTATACGGTGCTCTGTGATTGGTTGGAGAACTAAAATGGTTTGAATGGTGCCTAATGGTTAGTGTTGCCTGTAATAGATCGATTTGCATTAAATGATCCGTGAGATGAGAATCGTTAACTATATTGTACATACTGATTTTAAATCGATATTCGACATAATGACGATCATTTCAGGCATTTACTTCGGTCATTTTGTATTCGTCAAATCTGTGGGCAATTTGGCTTTACAATCATTTGAAATGATATTCTATTATGTGATTTTATTTTTAAACACATTAAAATTATATTTTTTGACATTTTATTTAAAGTGAATTTTATGTAAGACTAGAAGCACCCTGCAGCTTCACCTGCAATTTTTTCCCATATGTAGAATTCCTTAAATTCTGAGGAAACAAAAGCTTTCTAAGTATGTGGGTGCGTGTTTCTAAGCTTTGTATGTGTAATTATGTTTTTTTTTGCCAAAAACACTACAGGTTGTGTATGTAATCTGTGTGCAAAATATCACCGAAATTATAGTCCACAATTTTAGCGTGAAAGCTATACAAGCAAATAAAACTACTAATACTAGGTGGTAGGACTTTTCTGCAAAGTTCGTCTAGGTAGGTACCACCGCTTTGCCAGTTATTCTGCCGCCAAGCAGTAGTGTGCAAGCACTACTTTACTGTGTTCCGGTTTGAAGGGCATTGTAGCTAGTGAAATTACTGGGCAAATGAGTCTTTTTGACCTGATTACACAGTGTAGTAATCTGATTAGTAGACTGTGTGAAGTCTCAGGATGACGTTCGCAGTGCAGAGTCACGCGAAACTTTAATATTTTAAAGTTCCGAGTGACACTACAACTGTTATGGGCGACCGTATTGCTTAACATCAGCTGAACGACCAGATCGTTACGTCATTCATTCTCATAAAAAAAAACATTTTATTTAGGACATAGTTATGGCATGGCAACAAAATTATTCTCCATAGCTAATCTAAAATAAACGACGTCCCTTTGTCGACGTCCCGTCCGATTTTTTACGTATTCTTTAATACGTATCAAACTCCAAACTATAAGCTTTAATTGCCTAAGCTCCAATGGTAACTGTTCTTGTAGCTCTATTCCAAATTTGAATATTTTATTTCTTTTTCAAATATGGAATCGTATTAAGCGGTGCGCTGCGATTGGCCGCATTGCAGTAATGGCGGCTTCACGTGACCGCAAATTACTGAGCAATTGCGGGGGTACACGTAACTTGGCCGTAGTTTGAGAATTGTTAGTGACTTTGCCCGCAACGACGTTTAAAGAGACTCGTTTTATTATTGCAATGCAGGAATGATTTGGTTAATGGTCTATACTATTTTACAGTCAATTTTCAGTGCTAGTTTGCTGTGAAATTTGATTTTGGTATTTACGATTTTACCATATATTTGATTTTTTTTATTTATATATGGAACTTATATTTTTTTATTACCTTTTGAGCTTTGGTTTAATTACTGGCAACAGCATGTCACGTGTAGCTAAATAAATCGCAAATCTATTTTAACACATTGAATTTATTCTACTAATAAATTCATAGTTAATATTATATAATATAAATGCAGTTGAAGAAATAAAGAAAGAAAGAAATTTTTTTATTCATGACAACAGAAAGCTGCTAATTTAAAAGTTTCTATAGTAATTATGTACACATGACTGATGAGTATGAAAACTGTAAAATCTGGGTAGATACCTAGATTCAATCGGTTTCATTCCAATCAAAATATCTATCATATAAAATCTGGTCAAAGACCAGATTTACCAGATACCTCTAACGGACACAAAAAAATATAAAATGTCCCAACTCTTTATTTACGCTAAAATAAAAAACAAAACTAAACAATCGTAGTAGCAAACCCTACGTCACACACCATCAGGGTAGAAAAGGGTGCGGTAACAAGGTTCCTCCTCGTAATCCGGTTACCGCCGCCGTATGATTTATGTGTTCGGGATCGGAGTGCGTAGGCATGGTTTGTGTTGTGACCCTTCTGTACGGTCTACGGTGTGTATTCTTTTGGTAAGAACGGTTTTCGTGCAATAAATACGCGTTTAAGGATTTTGAATTTAGAACTATTTTCATCTTTGTATTTGTTTATGGTTTTTGAACTTTTGGTGGGATGCTGATAAAGGTAGGTACCTAATAGCAACGAATTTTTTCAACTGGGCGTGGTTGGGCTAATTTTAAAGTATAATAAATAGGGCAATAGCGAGAAAGGTTTGAAAGAGTCTTGGGGCTGATTTTGAAAACCCAATAAATAATTTAAAAAGTACAGTATGGTACCGTGGTACCTTATTATTAATTTAAAGAAATATCATTCTAACGGAGGAGGTGTACCGCAAAGTTTTTTTTTTTTTTTTCCGTATTAATGACTTTATACAACACCTGTCTGAAAGAGGGAGTATATCCCGGATCATTT
The DNA here is from genome assembly GCA_963580505.1 of Ennomos erosarius. NCBI lineage: Eukaryota > Metazoa > Arthropoda > Insecta > Lepidoptera > Geometridae > Ennomos > Ennomos erosarius. Next base: position 4,787,487 of record OY757000.1, read on the forward strand.
AAAGTCAGCAAAGTTTCCCCAATATTCAAAGGAAACGGGGAGAGAATATTGATGGGTATAGGCCAGTGTCTATCATTCCCGCTTAATGGCTAAAGTGTTTGAGAACGGAATTAGCTCTAGACTTGTTACATTCCTATCGAATACAAACGCGTTATCGGACCGCCAGTATGCGTACCGCGAGGGACGATCCACCACGTCTCTACTCGCGAAGTCGTCAGCCGCGTGATGGCTGCGCGAGAACGCAAGCAGAAGGTCGCCGTGCTGTGCTGCGACTTGTCCAAGGCATTTGATGTTGCGGACCGCGCTGTGCTAGCAACTAAGCTCAAACATTACGGCATTGGGAGCCGGACCCATGACATTATGACAGACCTTATGAGAGGAAGATTACAAATAGTTGATGCAGGGGACAGAAAACACAAATCGGACCCCCTGTCTTCTTCTGCGGGGGTAGCACAAGGCTCATCTGTGTCAAATATTTTATTTTCGCTTCTTCTGAATGATCTTCCGGGCGCGGTGAGTGTAGCAGATATTTTTATGTACGCTGATGACGTAGCTGCTATAGTCACTGCACCCAACTTGGATTATCTGGAAGCTAAGCTTAATCAAACTGCGGCCCTCCTTGCTGCGTGGTTTAGTATAAACGGACTAGCGCTAAACTTAAGCAAGACCCAGTTTATAAACTTTAACTTGTCTGGCCGTGCAGAGAGGCCACTGGTGGTTATGGTCGATAATGTCAGGATCGAGGAAGTGCAGAATTCTACATTCCTCGGTTTTGAAATAGACAAAAGTTTAAAATGGGAAGCGCATATCCAAAAGGTGTGCGGGAAAGTAGGCAGTGCTTCCCTTGCTTTGAGTAGGGTGTCCCGGGTGGTGTCAACTGAAGTAGCACGTGCGTGCTACTTCGCAACAGTACACTCTGTACTTCAGTACGGTGCTGAGCTCTGGGGTCGCGCTACAGAGTGGGAAAGAGCATTTCGCATGCAGAAGCGCGCCGTCAGAGCTATAGTGCGTGTGACTCGAGACACCTCCGCGCGGCCCTACTTCAAGGACTTGGGAATCCTCACGTTACCTGCTATCGTGATATCACAGATAGCAGTATTTGTGAGAACACACCCTGAGTGCTATATAAAGAATAGCGAGGTGCACGCCTACTACACGCGCAACGCCAATAAGCTTAGGGCAGTGCCGCATACACTGGAGAAGTCCAATAAGCTGACCCATGTGATGGGGCCAGCGATCTACAACAAATTACCTGACGACATCACCGCTGCTCCTAGCTTAGACTCGTTTAAAAGTAGACTAAAGCGCTGGCTTATCGAGCAGACGTTTTATAGCCTTGACGAATTTTTTAAGTATAAATAAGTACCTAATTCACTAATTTATTATTTGCCTATCGTTCTTAATTATTTTATAAATTATACTTATTTGGACGTTATACAATTATGTATATCCCATTATTATTATTATTTTTGATTATTATTTTTGTGTTGACATGTAAAATAAGTTTTTATGAATAAATTAAATAAATAACGCCCAACGATCACATACATAGATCCTGGACCCTAACTAGGATTCCCTGTATCTAGGGACCCAGGAACTACGAGGACCATGGTCCCACAACACCCAGACACAGAACAAGTATTTGCGCTTTTTTTTTCGGGCACAAATACTTGTGCTGTCTCGGGAATCGAACCCGCCACCTCCGGGTTATGAGCCGATTACTACTGACTATTGACTATTGACATTAAAACTAATAATAAAGAAGAGTAGCTAGCTAAATTAAATAAAGTAATTCAAAAACACGAATTAACAAAACTGTTGTAAGTAAATGAATAATTCTACAAAGCTTTGCTTCATTCACGTAATCCAACCCGTGCTTCAAACCCGTAATAAAGCATAGAGTCAATGAGGTACAAGTAGGTAAGTAACTAATTTTATAGTATTTCCTTATAACAATCAAAATTATCTTTCATAAGCCTTAGGGAGGTTTTGTCGCAAATGACGACCGTCGTGGAAAAGACAGGATTTCTAAAGCTTGCGAGCTAACGCAACACACTCTGTATTGACCTGTAAAAATGAAAATATCTATTCTCTAGAGAAAACCGGTGATGATAACGATGATGATGATGATGATGATATAACACATTCACACATGTTTTTTTTTCCAAATTAATTATGATTATTTTTGCAACTTGCAACAAGCGATTCCCTCTTGCGTCAAATACTTTATGATATTAATATTAGCCTTTTGGGTATTGCATCCTTTGCAACCCTTTGTTAAAGGGTAGGGGTGGCTGCTCTAAGTGGATTTAATTATTATTTGATTACTTTGCAATAAGCTGCTAATATAAAATGATTTTATGACGCCTGGTCTGTTTATATTTTTAAATAAATAAAAAAGTAATTTGTGGACATTTCACGCAGCGCCATCTAGCCCCAAAATAAGCATAGCTTGTACTATGGGAACCGGATAACTGATAGAATATTTATAATTTATACTTTTTTGTTTGTAAATACATACCTACATAGAATACAGTATGACTCCCAGACGCAGAACAAACATCTATGTTCATCACACAAAAATGTTTGTTTTGGGTAGAAATCGAACTCACAACCTTTAGTTCAGAAAGCAGATCTACTTACTACCAACTGAGCCATCAGGTTTGTTATTAGCCAGTGTAACATCAATATTCAATATTAAAGAAATTTAAATACTTGGTGTTATTGAATGCATTAGCATCCTTTTAAACTAGGTCCTGACACCGGTCACGTGTATACCAAAATTTATGAAACAAACGCATGGATTTGATATTATTATTGAATCACATAACAGTAATTCTGTATTCAAAAACACCTAACAGAAAAACAATGTATTTTTCACCTGTACATTTTAAAATTTACACAAACTCCCACCTCGCCCGCGCCCAGTGGTGCGAAAGGCAAAAAGTAAGGACAACAAGACGAATGTCTGACGTCTAATTGGACAAAGTCGCGGGGGATTACACAGGAGCGCTCCGTCACTCAGATCCTCGCATTAGTCTGCACCTTTACGCTTTCGTTTCACTGAGTTAGTATGATTTACTTTCCCTGTTTTATCCTATTTCACCGAATACTATTTCTCATTTAGAATTAACCTTCATCATCATCATCATCATCAACATCCCGCGGCCCGCGATTTTAATGTGATCGTCGGTCCACTCAGTGAGGGCTGGCCTACGCTGCGTCTTCCGGTTCGTGGTCGCCACTCGAGAAACTTTTATCTCCATCGGTTGTCGATAGGCATGATGACAAGTATTAAAAATGAACAAGTAAATATTACTTTCATAAAGAAGATTAAAAATGAACGCAATAATTGAAAAAATATGCAAAATTGGTAAATAAATCACGGAGTAATAATTAAGCTTTTAAAGTTTATACAGGAGGCATCTCCTGCCCCTTTCTCGCGAAACAGAGCGCCCCCACAGTTACTATGAAAAGTCTACTCGTGACGTCACATGCCAAAGAGATTGTATGTAAAGCTACCACAGTAATGAGGTACTATAACGACGTCACTGGCTGTTTGAGCTATCTCTTTCTATTCCTGTTTTTAAAATGCTTGTAACTTGGTCATTTCTTGAGATTTTAATTTTCACAAATGTTTATCTTTTGAAGAATATTATTAATTTAACCAAAAAAAAAATTTTAGTCATCATGCCTATTCTACAAGCGATGTGGCCTGTCCACTGCCATTTCAACTTGCTAATTCTAAGAGCTATTTCGGTCACTTTGTTCGTAAAAGAAGCATACAAATTGCGACGTGGTTTTATTTATTTTTATTGATAAAAATTCATTCGGGTAAATTATTTTACAAGTAATAATAAGAACCTCTGCAGATCTCATACTTCTTATCCCTAGAAAACAGATCGTCCAATGAGTGACGAAGAAATAGAGAGAACAAGTCTAATTGGACCAATTCTCAGGAGAGAAGAGTCCGCTCCATCAAACAGATAGTCGCAATTTGTCCGCGCCTATTCACTTCAGCACCACTGTGCGTGCACGTATGAATTTTTAATCAGATTTTTGTATTAAATTTTAAATATAGGGGAGAACGAAGATGTGCTCATTTGACGTTTCTGAATTTGTTATTAGGTAATCTATTTTGAAACTTTGAATTAGATTCATTTTTCATAAAAAAAAAACAACTGCCTTGTGGTTCGTAAGTACGACTTCGCTATTTAAATGATCTAAAGTAATTTTAACCTACAATGAATTAGACAGCATCGTATAGCCCCCAATGTATATGTGGCTTGATCTGTTCCTAGGATTTTTCGAAGAGAAATTTAATTTAGATAAAACCAAGTTATTTGTTTTTCTGGACAAATAACATCATCATCATCATCATCATCATTAACAGACGTCCACTGCTGAACATAGGCCTCCCTCCGGGAGCGCCATTTAGAGCGGCTGCTCGCCTCCTGCATCCATCGGCTCCCCGCGGCTTTCACCAGGGCGGTCCACCTAGTGGGGGGCCGGCCTACGCTGCGTCTTCCAGTTCGTGGTCACCACTCGAGAACCTTTCTTCCCCATCGGTTGTCAGTTCTACGAGCGATGTGGCCTACCCATACAAATAACATGTTTGAACAAAAATAAAATCATTATTTTATTTTACATTTACTTTATTTTTATTAAAATGATAAAGTACAACTGTAATAACTTAGTCAGTACCTAGTATTAATAATAAATAGTAGGTAAACAATCCTGTAAAAAAAACAATTACTGCTCTCCACCCAGACACCAATAAATCCTCCAGATCAAACATCCATCACACACACACTGCACAACATAAAGATCAATACACAAAGCACAACATTTTCCAATTACCTCCGGCCGGACAGTGGTAGGAAGCAAAAAAACAAACGGACAAAATCTCATACATATTGTACGCAACAAGCGATACCAATTCCCTCTAGTTACGAGCTACGATACACAACGTACTGGCATCCGGGGACCTGATGCAAAATTCAACGGACGAAAGCTCGATGCAATCGGAATACGGGGTTAGGTTGCATTTTTGAGTGCACTTTTGTTCGTTCGACATGCTTTTGTGTTCGCATTTAGTCCGTTTGTTACTTGGCCCGCGATTGTGCCTTTATCGTTACAATGGGTGTGTCAATTTGATTTATTTTTGAAGTCGAGTATTGTCTAATTGTCTAAACTAAAGTTAAACTTATAGCTGATCTCTACAACACACTTCTCTTTAATTTCTCTCTTTAGACTCATTTTACACAGGTTTTAATTTGAAAATTCTTTTTTACAGATTTAATTAACTGCAAGTCATCCTATACATTCCCACTGCTAGGATATGGGCCTTCTTTCACATGGAGAGTGTAAGCCATAAACCAACTTGACTTCTTGGTTTATGGCTTCCATGCAGGCCGAGTATGATTGTTTTGTGATGCTTGCTTGCCGGTGTTTTCCGTTGTATCTATCTATATACTTACCTGCGTTTTTTTTCTTACGCTGTCGCAGAAATCGAACCCGCTACCTCCGGATTATAAGCTGACCTGCTAAACCACACCACGCGTAAGTGTTGACATTTCGGAAAAAAGATAAGTCAGAAAAACATAAATTTTAATCCTGCGCGCAGTCGGTGTCAGTTTTCGATATTTCTCATGCCTAAGCTGTGTGTTTTGCCTCACCATGTTCCGAAATGTCTATTACCGAAGATCAATCTATCTATCGAATAAAATTATCATACGAACTGCAAACGATTATTGGAACTCGTGATTTTATCTAAAGCTCATTTGCCACTTAGTTAGTCATAAATAAGCCAGTAATGCTCCAACGCAAACGTCTTGCGCAAACTAAATTGGAAAATTGTTAAAATGTCATGATGTCATAATTTTGCATAATGTTATTACGTAATTTCGTTGACCCATTGTAAAACGTAAATGATTTTACCGGACTTTATAAATAAGTAAAAACTGGCCAAGTGCGAGTCAAAGTTGAACACTGAGGGTTCTGTACACATTAGGAACTTACTTTACTTGGTACCCACTACCCATGGTACGAGCTATTGACAGAGACAGACTTGGTGTTTCCCTGCGAGATAAGAATAACTAAAGTGACCGATATAGCTCTTAAAATCAGCAAGTTGAAAAGGCAATTGGGGAGGCCACATCACTCGTAGACCGACAACCGAGAATGGTTTTTAGTTTCGATCTCGTACCGGAAGTCGCAACGTAGGTCCGTCCTTTACTAGGTGGACTGACGATGTGGTGAAAGCTATGGGCGCAGATATTAAAATAGCTATGGGTTACATCAGTTACCCATAGGTATTTTAACTAGATAACTGGTGTTACACAGACGAGGCAGCCGCTCAAAGTACCGCTTTTAGGTGCTCTGGGAGGCCTATGTTCAGCAGTGGACGTCTTCAGGCTATTGGTAACCCATGGTAACTACTTCAAACAAATTATATTCGATCCGAAAGAACATTCGAATCGGATACTGACTCTATGTTATTCTTCTAATAGCTTTGCATCCATTTTTCTAAAGAACAAACAAAGCCGGTGCTAGGACACCATTGTTTTTGTTAACGAAAATAATTTAGTCTCGATACCGCACAAGTACAATTTGGAATTGAAAAAGCATGTACGTGAGATATGGCGTACACCCAGTGAGTTATCTCATGATATCCTCTAAAGATAAATGGTTAACCTTAAATCGCGGTGAGATAAAACGCGTAACCTTATCTACTGCAACTTTGCTTTTGTGTATTTGCACTACATTAATTTTAGAATTCAGAAGATAGCGGTATTTACATATTGCAAGAATCACAGCGGCTTTCTGTGATCTTTTGTTATTTTTACTTTATTTCATAAAGATTATTACTGAAGATACAACTATTGATCAGTTTAGTAATTTGGATATAATATTATTTTTTATGGCTGTGCGTTGGGTCATGATTTTTTTCTAAGGAATAAAATAAATAACAATAAATATAATATAATGCCAAACCATGCCTTGTCTGTTGTTATAATTAATCATGTATTCAAAAGGGCCTCTTGGTGTTAGCTTCGGCACCACCAATGCCTTCCAAATGTCCGGGCTAGACCCGAGAGTCTAAAAAAAATATAATATTGAAAATAAACACGAAATAAACTTTTTTTGGACAACCGATGGGAGTCTTGAGTGGCGGCCACGACCCAGAAGACACAGCGTAGGCCGGCCCCTATACACTAGATGTACTGACGACCTGGTGAAAAACTGTAGGGAGCCGGTGGATACAGGAGGCAAGCAGCCGTTTAAAGTGGCGCTCTGTGGAAGAAGTCTATGTTCTGCAGTGCATTTCTTCAGGCTGTTGATGATGGACGCGATAAGAAAGGACTAAACAGGAAGTGAACATTGAAAATGGCGGCTTAGAAGTTGAAAAATTAGGACCAAGACAAATTAGGAAGATCTCACTTTTGAAAACAGAAAATTTAAAAAGTATTCCAAATCGGCCTGGGGGTCTAGCAAAGATACTAACCACTAACGCTAACGCCTCACGCTAACTCAAAAATGTATTGAAATTACATTTCGGAAATCGCTAACTTTTCCGTAGCGAATGTCATTTCGATTCATTTTTGGAGTTAGCGTGAGGCGTTAGCGTTAGTGGTTGGTATCTTTGCTAGACCCCCCGTACCCCTAATACGAGTTTCGATACTTTACTAAAACTTGATTCGTTTACGTTTTCTCCCTTTTCTCCCATACATTTCTCTGCAGCGCACCTAGCGGACACGTTGAGGAACTAAAAATGGCAGTACAAATTTTAAATGGATTCGCGCGTATTCACGTATTGGAAAACTCGTACTAGGGGGTCTGGTGGAAAATAATGATATAATAATTAGAACCCCATTATCTTAACTTGGCTAGCAGAAAATCACTTTTAATTCCAGTACGTTAGAGCTATTTTATATTAATTTCTGTTGTAAATATTTTTACAATTGCACCGTGGGAGGTTCACACGAATTGTTGAGTCCCTACATTAATATATACAACCTTCGCTTATTGAGCTCATTAAAGTTATGTCCGCATAATGCAGTCGATTCGAACCACTGTGCTGATGTTAATTACATTCAATTTGTTGAGATTGAATTCTGTATGAATGTAATTAAGTGAAGGTAAATTAATTACATTTGCTGACGTATCACTGCAGGAAATTGTTCACTCAACCTTTGACAGCAGCTTGTAATTGCTGTTGGTCTCTACCAAACTTTACAGTATGGATAGGTGCACAACAATTATTAAAAATGAGTGTTAACTCCAAACGAACCCCATAAAACCAAATATTCCATCTAATATTTATTGTAACTGATCAAGTTAAAAAAAAAGTTCAGTGATCACTAATAATAATTAGTAAATTATTAGAAGACTTATTTGTTAGCTATACGTATAGACGTATAGCTAATAAATAAGTCTTCTATATCTAGATTGTAATTATTATGTTATCGGTTCTCTTGGAAAAGGAAAAAACAATTAATTGAGATCTTTGGGCTACGAGTGCGTCAGATGGCGTCAGTGACGCGTAATTCGGCATCCATCGCTGCCCATATTCGTAAACGGCCGCGCCCGTAATCCCCACAGGCACCAATAGTACTAAATAGTTTCGCGTTGCTGATGCTGCGGCTTTGGAGACGCGCTGGTGGGGCCAAAGCTTTATCGTAATTGGAATCATTTCCAAGTTCCCAATATTTCGGCACAGTTATGAAACTGTGCCGGTGTATAGCCGTGAAGATGGTACATCTTCAAGGTAAAGATCCCACAAGTAGGTACTATTAAAATTTGCGTGTATTTTCCCCTTTTTAATTTCAATAAACACCCTTCCAATATTCAGATGTTCATCCCCTAAAAGCCTCCCTATCTCTCAATCTCCTAATCTTTCTAAAACGGGGCATAAACATCAATATAATATTTTACGCGTCGCCCTGTCCGACGCGGCACCATATATTTACACTTTTGAGATATGACGCCTTTATAGCCTCGCGTTATGGATTGGTGATAAAAATATATCAATATGTGTTTTTATATTAAGGTTGGTGCTTATTTTTTTATCTGCCAACTCGCCGATGCTAAGCGATGGTGAAAACGAAGATACCGGCAAAGGCGCAAAAAGGGGTTGGTTGGTGTTGCCATATCAATAGGCAGACAATCACACAATAAGGGTACTTTACTTGACTGATTAGTTTATTCTACACCATATAAACTACTAGCTCGTGTAATCATGCTCGAGTATTCATTACCTAAATTATTTGTTTAAGTAAATTGTGTTCAGAATAAATTATATGAGGAGAAGAGAAGAGCCTGCAGGAGAACAGGTTCCAGAAGAATTATTATTGATTTGTTTACCTTGTAATATTAATTCTAAACAAGTTTGGTACATTGGGGTTTCAGTCGTACCTATATTAATCTACGGTACCCTAAGTATGGCCCTACATCCTATTGACATGTTATTTTGAAATTAACTTTGATACCAATATCGATACTTCAAATTATTTATTTGTAATAAACATCAGCAAATAATAATTCATAAAACAAAATAATGTTTTGAATTACCTTCCTGTTATTAAATTAGTTACTAGTTAAAATTAAAATTACATGACAAATAAGTACAATCAACTCATTAAAATTTCCTTATTTCAGTTTATTATGCCATAAAGATCCAGTACTTATTGCGATAATTCAAATTATTTATTTGTAACAAACATCGGCAAATAATAATGCTTAAAACAAAATAATGCTTTGAACTACCTTCCTTTTATGAAATTAGTTACAAATTAAAATAACAAATTAAAATGACAAATAGGTACAATCAACTCATTAAAATTTACTTATTTCAAGTTTATTATGCCATAATATCCAGTACTTATTTTAGTCGGCCATATTAGATACAGTTGCAAAACATCTTTATTTCCTGTAATATTCTTAATTTTACAACCTTAATTAATTATCTATCAATAAAAAAAAACGTTAACCCGAAACAGGCCATTTTCACCGTTATGGCTGCCATTGAAAGCCTTCCGCATATAAATAATAAGCTTTATTAGTCATTATGAACTAATCAAGCATTATAAACTAATAAATTAATGATTACTTGTTTCCGTATTACTTTTACAACGTCGTCGTCAGCCCAATATATTCCCACTGCTGAGACACGGGCCTTCTCTAACGGTGTGAGTGTAGTGTTGGCCATAGTCCACTATGTTGGCCAAATGCTGGTTGGTATAGATCACGATCATCATTAACAGCCCGTGTCCACTGCTGAACATAGACCTCCCCTAGAGAGCACCACTTTGAGCAGCTGCTAGCCTCCTGCATCCATCGGCTCCCCGCGGTTTTCACCAGGTCGTCGGTCCACCTAGTGGGGGTCTGCCTATATACGCTGCGTCTTCCGGTTCGTGGTCGCCACTCGAGAACCTTTCTTCCCCATCGGTTGTCAGTTTTGCGGGCGATGTGACCTGTCCATTGCCATTTCAACTTGCTAATTCTAAGGTAAGGGATATATCACTTGAGTCCTTTCGAATTTCCTCGTTACGGATCTACCATGGATAGATAACCATTTTATTACAACAGCTGTTTTTGACTGGATTAATTTTCTATTGGATTTTTCCAATCTCTGTACCGAAAGGGTAAAAGCGAACCCTATTACTAAGGTTCCACTGCCTGTCCATCTATCCATCTATCACTAGGCTGTATCTCGTGAACCGTGATAGTTAGAAAGCTGAATTTTTTTTACAGATGATGTATGTACGGATCCCTTCGTGCGCGAGTCCGACTCGCCCTCAGCGGGTTATATTTTATTTGTCAAAATATTGACAGTGTAGTAATCTTGTGATCTCATCTATCTTTTTTTTTTTTTTTTTATATTTATTCTTTACACATTACACTACAATATCAAAAACTTCGCACCAAAAAACCACGGTAGGTTTGACATGGTGCTTGCATTCATTACGCCCGCTATGATTTAAAGTAATTAACTAAGAAATGAACTAGGTATACTTAGATTAACAATATTAATTAGGTCATACTTCGAATTTCATTTTACAGACGTGAGAGGTAAAACTTAGTAAAACGCCAAAACAATTACGGATCCAGCCGTTATAGTGGTGTCCCTTGTAAAACGACGTAAGGGAGCTAAGGGGCGTTATTTCACACATACAAAATATAACGCAACCACAGAAAAGATATAATATGTACGTACGTAACCCTGGAAGGTATCATCGCATATTGGCTCACGTCAAATTTTCATATCGGTGCGATGTTCGCGCTTATGTGTTGCCATGTTGGAAGTTTATATTTCTTGTTGGTGCTATTTTTTAGGAAGTAAAGCTAAATAGATAACTGTATTATGCTAGTAAGTAATTGTAAAATTAAAGTAAATGTACATTTTGACATTTTATTAGGTAAAATAACATTGTATTGTCTCTCTCACCAGAGCATTATAATAATGCGATTGGTTTTTTTATATTTATAGGTCTAGTCATCTCGTCCGACATTTTTTAATCTTTTCTTTGTCCAGCCTGTGCATCTAGCATGCACATCATGCCAAAATTTGACGGTATTTTGTCTCGTGAGAGACCGTGACAAAACTATGGTATCATAGCACCTAAGTGTGTCTCGCTCTAACAGCAACGATAAGTTTTCATTTGGTGGTTGGTGGATACGTATGTTTTGTCTTTTTTGCACATAATGATAAAAAAATGTACATTAAATAATTAATTTATGTACAACGACAGCACTTGTCTAAAATGTAACATTACGTACAGGATAAGATAATTGGTAAAGAGTGCTTTATTTCTGGGGTATTTTAACATAGCTCTCTGGCATCACCATCTTGCCTCCCCGCGGGAAATGCGGGTAAAGCTTTCGAGGGGAGGCTGGGGTAATATCAGACGTGTACTTTAGTGTATCGATGATTTTGCGGGGCGTTTGGAGGGATACGGAAAGTGTTAGTAAAAATTGATGCTGTTGACGTATGTATTATGGATCTCTGAAATACTTACGTAAGTACTAACTAAAAGGAACATGCAAGAATTTTTTGTTTTTATGTTAAATGGGTTGTAAGATTAATGTTGTTATTGGCAATATTGGCCCAAAAAAAGGGCGACCATCTCTTCCCGTCGCTGCCGTAAATGCTGTAATAACCGGCTAAGAGAATATCCAAAAGCATTTCTCCTCGGTCTTCATTATAATCTACTGCACTGAAAGCCAAGCGTAGTGATTCTACATATGGCAACCCCACCTTCCCCTTATAAGTAAGCAGCCGCTCAAAATAGCACTTTATGGGGGAGGCGTATGTTCAGTAGTGGACGTCTTCGACCTGTTGATGAACACTTTGACAATTTTCTTGAACTCTGTACTACGCATGTTTATGGGCTTGGCATAGCGCACAAATTAGAATAAAGTTAAGAAACGTTAACGGCATCGTACATCGAAGGGCGACCACTGCCGCCTACTAGCCGTCGGTCCCGGCTGTTGTCGTATAATATAGTCGTTTTTCTTTGGGTGGCCTAAAAGATCTGACACCAGAGCTGACCGCTTGCCTACATGACATGAAGAAGAAGAGTAAAAACAATAATGATAGCGTAGTAAGCGCCGTGCTTTAAGCAACTTTACGTTAACGTGCCGGCTTGTTTAGAGCCGAACGGTAAATCACGTGACGATGGCAAGAGGCCCGATGGCATGACGTTAGTTCCCTGGAGCCGTGGACGGCCATTGGTCTGGGATGCTACATGCGTCGATACTTTGGCAACGTCTCAGCTCCAGGGCACTTCGAGGGCGGCTGGTGCAGCGGCGGAAGTGGCGGAAAACCTCAAACGGGCGAAATATGAATCTCTCGGCGAGGGATACATATTTCTTCCGTTTGAGGTAGAAACCATGGGGTCGTGGGGTCCGTCCGACCGTGGTTTCGTAAAGGAGCTGTCCAGACGCCTAATAGAAACAACAGGTGACCAAAGAGCTGGCTCTTACCTCGGCCAAAGACTAAGTTTGGCCATCCAACGAGGTAATGTCGCCAGCTTTTTGGGCACCTTACCCGCAGACAGCGACTTAAACGCGGTTTTTTATTTATAAGTGTATTTTATAAGTTTAGATAGTTTTAGTTGTAGATAAGTACCTACTTAGTTTAGATTTAATTTAGTTTTTAGTATTTGTATTTTGTATTTAGTTATTAAATTTGTAGTTAGTTATTATATTAATAAAACTTTACAAAAGGACTTACAGTAGAACCTTTTCTTGTGTTGTATATTTTTAAATGTATGTTTTTACTATTGTACACCTACACAGCTGGCATTAAAACGTTTAAAATGCCGTAAGTCATTATTTTATGGACCTAAATGAACCTAAATAATGATAAAATAACTAACTATTGTAAAACTGTAATTACGAGTATCTTTTTACACAATATAATCAGTAGCACAGTAAGGGAAATGCATCGCAGCACCTGAATAACGTATTTAATTATTTATGTTTACTGTATTAGGTACTTACAGTAGGCCAAATACGCAATAATTTTTTTTAATACGTAGTATTATTATGAAGTAGACACGGAAGATTCTTATATCTTCCTACTTTTTTGTAGTTGACAGATAACTACAAAAAAGTAGGAAGATATAAGAATCTTGCGTTTTTATTTATTATTTTTTATGCTGTAATGGGAATACATTTTACAACATCTCACCTGATGGTAGTTTTTTTTTTGGTATTTGTGGTATTGTAACTTATATGACAACATTGACATCACGAGTAGCAACTAGTAAATTAGCTATGGTTATGCGTTAGTAGACTATTAGCATTGTTATGAATAATTGTACCGCCACGGCTGAGTTAAATAACGACCATGCGATAACGTAGCGTTTATCTAAAGCTGCGTTACTGCTATGCATTTGTATAATCGTATTTAAAACAACTATTAATTATATCATTAAGCGATTTGTCGGCGAAGATCAAAAACGTGTAATGAAGAGGTCTGACCGCTCGTAATTTGGTTTTGAAAAACAACAGATTTTATTAGTTAAACAAAAAAAATTATTTATTGGGAACAAGTTTTTAAAGAGACTTGAGTTCAATTGATGTTGTTTGAAAAATCTAGATAATAGTTAAGTATCTGGAACAGTATTTTTTTAGCCCTTACCTATGTAATAAATAACGCCCAGCGATCACATACATAGATCCTGGACCCTAACTAGGATTACCTGTATCTAGAGACCCAGGAACTCCAAGGACCATGGTCCCACAACACCCACAGATAGAACAAGTATTTGCGGTTTTTTCCCTGTGAACAAATACCTACTTGTCCTGTCGCGGGAATCGAGCCCGCCACCTCCGGGTTATGAGCCGACCTGCACAACCACCACACACGGAGGCTGTATATAATTATGGTTGATTAATAACGCGCCTGTGATGGTAAGCGACGGATATCTGTGGTCAGTTGCCCACTCGTAATTGCTAAATAACTTCTATTCCTTAGCAATCTTCTGTACCAGGCACAGAAAATATACAATGTGTGAGGTTCATACAGGATCCGCAGACAAAACGTAGTGTAAAAGAACTATAGTGTTCTGGTTTGAAAGCCACTGTAGCTAGTAAAATTAATGGGTAAATGAAACTTTATGACCTGATCTCACAGTCTAGTAATCTTACAGGTAGACAGTGCCGATTTTTCGGGGATGAAGTGCGCAGTGCAGTGTTACGCAAACCATTACATTCTAGAGCAGCACTGCAACTGTTATGAGCGGCCTTGACGCTCAACATCAGGCGAAAGTCATCTTTGTCAGTAGTAAACTAAGTAGTAAACTCGTCCCATCATTGGTTTACATAAAAAACCGGCCAAGTGCGAGTCGTAGGAACTCGCGTACGAAGTGTTCCATACCAAAATCTAGAAAAAATAGCATGTTTGTAAAAATGGGAGGCCTTTAAATATATATTTAATTCTGTATTTAGTATTTGTTGTTATAGCGTTAAGAGAAATACATCATCTGTGAAAATTTCAAACTGTCTAAACATCACGGTTCATGAGATACAGCCTGGTGACAGACTAACAGATGGACAGAGGAGCCTTAGCGATAGCGTTCGTTTTACCCTTGGGGTATAGAACCCTAAAATAGTCAACTTGAGATCCATCTCTTTTTGTAAGTTTTTTTTATGAATTACTAACTACAATCATTACAATCTCACCTCTCATCACAAGTTGCTAAACAAGTTCTGGCAACATATGATCTTGCCTGGCATACTCGGGCGTGCTCCTATTCATGGTGCGGTGGACTCCAAGGAAACTACGATTCACGGACACAAATAAATATATAATTGAACTGATACATAGGTACTGATATAACTAAATAATATAAACTATGACATGACGCGGTAGTGGGAGACGACTGCCTAAATTACATCTCGCGCCCTTTATATAGGTCGGCGCCGGCGTCCTCAATATTATAAACAAATGTGTCCCTACAAAGTGATTCATTCAAACTGTACTTTGGTAATATAAAGCTTAAGAAATGACTCATTGTCTAACCATCAAAGTCGCTTCGCTGACCCAATTTTAAGCATTACTTATAATTATCTAAAATAATGTAATATTCTTGAAATCGTGTCGGCGGCGAATTAAAGGGAATTACAAAAGGATTACCTCACGATTACTTGCGGCCATGAAGTAGAAAACAAATGGAGTAGGTAGTTAGAACTTTAGTGATATAGGTATCATTTTATTTTACCAAAAAAGTAAACGAAATGTAATGGGGAAGAAAGGTTCTCGAGTGGCAACCACGAACCGGAAGACGCAGCATAGGCCCCTCACTAGGTGGACCGATCTGGTGAGTACCACGGAGCGCCCATGGATGCACAGTGGCGCTCTGCAGGGGAGGCCTATGTTTAGCAGTGGACGTCTTCAGACTGATAATGATAAAAACAAAGATATTTATCATCATCATCATCACCATCATCAGCTGCATGACGTCTACTGCTAAGCATAGGCCTTTCCCATACAACGCTACTTTGAATTAGCTATACTTGTCACTTGCATCCAACGGCTCCGGGCGGTGATACCAGCATAGCGATTCAAGAGACCTCAGCGCTGAGGCCTCGATTCAACCAACTTTTATTTGAAAATAGAACGGAAATAGCGTCATCGTTTCTGCAAAAGGCATGAGCTAGGGGAGAGCTTTCCGTTCTATTTTCAAATAAAAGTTGGTTGAATTGAGGCCTCAGCGCTGAGCCTCAGCGCTGAGGTCTCCTGAATCGCTATGCTGAACCAGCAGGAGCCTTTTTGGTTTATTGGCAAAATTTATGTCACAGTCAGTTGAATAAAAGGCACAAAATAATAATAGAACAAAATATAAAGATTTGAATGATTAAAAACTGTTTCTGGACGCGTTCATGTCTTTTCTATGGCTTTCATAGCTCGGTTGGTTAGTAGCTCTACCTTCAGTACTGTGGGTCGATTCTCACCTAGGGCAAAATTTTTTGTGATGATCTTCAATGTTTGTATTATGTCTAGGTGTTCCTCATCAACAGCCGGAAGAGGTCTAACGCTGAACATACACCCTTTATAGAGCGCCACTCAGGCTTGCCTCTTGCATCCATCGGCTCCCCGCAGACTTCACCAGATCAGCGGTCCACCTAATGGGGGCCTGCTTCCGATTCATGGTCGCCACTCGAGAACCTTTCTTCCCCATCGGTTGTCAGTTCTACGTGCGATGTGGCATGCCCATTGCCATTTCAACTTACTCGCTGCTGCTTCTTCTCTGGATATTTCTTTAGCCGGCTGTTACGGTACGAAAAGAGATACTCCTTACGCCAGCAAATATCAAAAAACCACCGTTATTTAAAAATGTCGGTTATAACATTTTTATTTCATCAATAGTGAAATCAAGTTTATAAATACCGTAATAAAACTGAAATAGTGCATAATAGTAGGGAAAATAGCAGCTTTTGCGGTCTATAATGATTCCGGAAATGGTTTCGGTCAGCACCGGATACCCGATTGAGATACTTTTTATAGCTAATAGATTGTAGAGTGCCATAGAATAAACAATAGTATGGAAGTCGTGTAGAATGACATAATCATTATAATCATTGTACCTACTGTGGCGAAAATGAACGAGCTTTCCTTTTACAAATTCGTCGAGACATAAATTGCATTTTTGGTCTAGACATTGACTTCAAGGCCCAAAAATTAAATCAAGTTTTTATTGGGAAAACATTGAAAATTCACGACTGCTATTGTTAGATTATTTTCAAAGACCCAATAAATAAGTCTTCCATAAAACATACCTAATTACCTACCTAACAGCTAATTCTGACAATAAATAAAAGAGCGAGAATATATTATGCGCTTATAAAAAAAATTAAAATTACTCATGTCTAGTCTAAATTATCTAAAAGTCTGTTAAATCATTGTTGGTGTTATAAGTTATTTAGTTAGTATTAGGCACATTTTTATACTATTTAAGCAGCGTGCAGACACAGCCCTTTATTAATAAGTATAGATTAAAAAAGGCATTGCATGTACAGAGAGACCAAGAATTTGTTATTTGTTTTGAGGTAAGCTTCCCTAAAGGTAGCAATGTCCTGCCTAGCAGTCAATTATTGAACGGTTGCGTGTGTGCCGATGACACATCGACAGAACTATTTCTTTCCCTTTTTTTCTGTGGTGAGGCGCCTCGTTCACTGTAATTTGTCGCGTCGCCGACGACCCTCTATTTTTTACTCAACTGGGTTTTACTATCAGTGACAGAAAATTAGTCTGTGAAGACAAAATTTTAGGACCATTTATCGGTTGTTACGTAACAACTTGTAGGTCACTTTCGTCAAAGACTAATTAGTACAACAAGTTAGTTCTTAGTTTTTCATTTAACTTTAGTTTCTTCAAAGCTTTTCCGATCGTGTTGCACCCGCGGGAAGAGATGGGGTGGTACCACACGGCCTAGTTGAGTGACAAAGTAAGAAACATTATGTATTGACGGGCCCGATAGCTCGGTTGGTAGTATCCCTGCCTTCTGAACTGAGGGTTGTGGGTTCGATTCCTACCCAGGAAAAACATTTGTGTGATGAACATAGATGTTTGTTTTGCGTCTGGGTGTTATATTGTATTCTATGTATATGTATTTACAAACAAAAAAGTATATAAGTATTGTATCAGTTATCTGGTTCCCATAGTACAAGCTATGTTGGGGCTATATGGGGCTAGATGGCGCTGTGTGAAATGTCCACACTTATTTATATTTATTTATTTTTTTATTTTTTTATTTTTGTCACCTATACATTATATACCTATAAGTTTATGTTTGTTTGGACATTTCACACAGCGCCAAATTGTTTTTAGGTCTCTGTACAACTACAAGAGAGACCAAACAACAATGTTATAGTCAACAACCCTTGTGATTCTTTTATTTGCCTTTTTTTTCGACCACCGACTGTGTGGCAATAAAGCACGTGTATTCATCCTATAATTGAGATAATAGCTCTCCGGAATCGGGACAGACGTGTGTCGGAAATAGTGACTTAAGTTGTTGCGAAAAAACACGGTGTCCCGAGTTTTTGCTAGTCTTTGCTTACACGGAAGTTGTTATGAGCAAAACTATCTATGGTTGTATTTTTTCTCACAAAATCTTTACCATAAGCTTGGCCGATTTCTAATTTTAATGTTAAATAGACGAAAGCCACAGATTCACTTTTCTAAAAGGTCACCTACATCTGCGTTTTGTTTCTACATACTTAACTCGTAATTTATTTGTCTTCCGGCGGGAAAAAAAACGGGAACAAACGGTTACTTAGGTATTACAAAAAACTATAATGCAAATTTCCAAGCAAGTATCAATATGACGGGCCCGATAGCTCAGTTGGTAGTAGCCCTGCCTTCTGAACCGAGGGCTGTGGGTTCGATTCCTACCCAGGACAAACATTTGTGTGATGAACATAGATGTTTGTTCTGTGTCTGGGTGTTATATTGTATTCTATGTATGTATTTTAAACAAAAAGTATCTAAGTATTGTATCAGTTATCTGGTTCCCATAGTACAAGCTATGCTTAGTTTGGGGCAAGATGGCGCTGTGTGAAATGTCCACACATTTATTATCATTATTATTATTATCTCAGTCTGTACATACAATAAAAAAAAATTATAGACCCGTTATTACATCTAATAACATTGTTTTTCTCTAATCTGTGACACTATCAATGCGCTGTGTGCTAGGCAGGGTAGTTCCGACGGAAATAAGAGACCAAGCGGCAAATGCCTTGTATGAGACGCCATCTGCGTCAGCACTATTGATTGCTCTGTTACTGCCAGCCAATTTGACCTGGCTCAAAGTTAACATCATACTATGGCAGCAGCAGCAGAACCCAGCTTGCAAAAAGCGGTTGAAATACACAGCAATGGCCTCACTATTATATTATACCTACCTGTAGAGACGATGGGTAGTTGGAGAGCCGAAGCAAAGAGCTAGGGCGTAGGATAGCCGATAGGTCGGCTCCCGCTGTGGCAATAATTTGCTTTTTAGGCAGTCTGATCATAAAGGATAATAAGTAACAACTCGGAAAAATTCCCGCTCTAAAAACGCCAAATAAAAGAACGCATGAATTTGCGAGTTATAAGTAGGTAATACACGACAGGTATACGACAACAATGCTGGAAAAATATTGACCTAAGCGAGGTGAGCCATCGCAAATAGCCCCAAAGTTTGATCTCAGTCCGAAACATAATAAATGCTCGAATCATGTTGTGTGAAGTGGGACTGGAAAGTGACTGGAAAGCACTGTGTATTGCCACATGACCAAAAGATTAGTTCTGATATCTACTGTCAGCAATGAAAAAATCTGATCAAGCCCTTGAAGAAAAACGTCCAGGGATTAATAAATAGAAAAGTCTTAGTACTTAGTCTTCTACCAAGACAATGGTCGACGCATACATCTGTCGACTAAACCAAAAATTGGTGTACTTTGGTTCGGAAGTTTTACTGTACCTATCCTCTATACAGTCCAGACACATCACCTTCAGATTATCATATTAATTACTTATAGTCTGGTTTTTACAAAACTTTTAAAATGTAGCGAAATTAAATTCAAGAGAAGGCTGCAAAATCATACCCACATTAAAATCATTTAAATCAGG
Organism: Ennomos erosarius; assembly: GCA_963580505.1. NCBI lineage: Eukaryota > Metazoa > Arthropoda > Insecta > Lepidoptera > Geometridae > Ennomos > Ennomos erosarius. The sequence goes on from OY757000.1 coordinate 4,807,615, forward strand.
TCTTTCGCGATAAAACTCCAAAAGTTTTATAGCGACGGGATAATGGTTGAATGGAACCAGAAAATTGTCAAAATATTTTTTGTTTCCATTCAATACTGAAAAGCTGTTAAACCTTTATTATTCTTACTATACAGAAAAGGCCAAAAGCTTTTCCAACTACCTAATATAATATCCCAATTTCAGCAAATTAGGTATATCAGATAATTATTAGATTTCTGCTTCAGAGTAGTCAAGAGAAAAGGTGTTTATGCCATTGTACTACCAGAATTTCCAATAGCATTACTGATACATTTAGAGTACCAAGCAGTAGTGTCAGAGGAGTTAAACGAACATAGGGTTTGATTTCTTAATTATTTCGTCTACAATGATTTAGATATGGTGCTTTTGCACATGTAAAGCATCTGTACTCACCATTTAATCTATCTTTGACAACTTGGTGAGCGAACGCCGCTGCCGCAGCCTGCCTCATCGGGTCCAAAGCTACTCCCCACGCTCCAAGCGCACCCAGCGCCCTGTGAGCTGGTACCCTCACCACTCCTGGACTCCCAGTAAACCCGTAACCAGCACCCAAGCCTAGCCCCGGCCTCATCAATAACCCAGAACTAGGATAAAGCCCTGGATTATGTGAAAAGTTTAACGGCAAAGAATTGTCCTTCGCATCGTCTCTAGCACTCTCCGATTCAGTGTCCTGATCACTCCTGTCATCACTCTCTCCCGAATTTCGACGCTTGTCTATCTCTTCGAAATGTTTCCCTAAGAGTCGAGATATGCTGAAGGGTAGGTTTACCCTCTGTTGCGAGGCTGTCATGTGCTCGTTGGGGGAATCGCGGTATCTGTCATGATAGCTGTGTTCGGAGTCTCGGTCTTCAGAAGCGATACTTCTATCGCAGTGACCGGATAGTCTACTATCTGAGTCCACGTTGATCTCTTCCTGATCGTCATCTGATTGCACAGATGACATATTAATTGTTTTTTTTTTACTTTTAGAAACACTGTACACTTGTTATTTTTATTTTGTAACAATCAGTTCGATTATCATTTTTGGTCAGCACTCGGTTTCAGATGACGGTACTACTAAAACTCAAAACGAGAATGGAGCATTCGAGTACGCGGATCTTATTTGAAATTCGTCCAATTGGCGCGCTACGGTCGACCGCGCGCGACCGAATCGTTACACAAAATATCGGACAAAACGAGCCAATCAGCTGGTACCCCCACCGCGTTTGTCAAACGCGATAGTTTGACCGCACAAACGCCTTTGCTGAGCTCGTTGAGTGGAACAGTTTCCAACAAAAGCTTAATACGATTTCCAAACATAAAAACTCGTTTGGACTCACTAACTTAAAGAGAACGATTCGTTCCGTCCCTTTCGGTACTCTTCTCACTTCAATTAAGACCCCCTATAACACCATTAACACGGAACGTTCGACTTTATGAACCGGTGAGTAAGTTCAAACTGCCTAAGCTTTCGCAGGCATTTGGCACATTTTTACCAGGGCTGTAACAAGGTAAACATATTCAAGAACATTCGTCGAAAAGAGAGAGCTGCTCAACTTTAGAGGTCCGTTACAAAAGTTAGAGAAGGATGTCTATATTTTTAACAGAGGGCGTGGCCTTTGGTATTGTAACGCGTCGTTTAAATCCAGTTATGGCCTGACAAATGGTGTACATATTAAGGGGGGCAATGTTAGGAAACTATTTTTGAATCTTTTAAGACAGTTAAATTATTTACGTTCGGCGGTCGACCAAGCTCTTCCATAGACAATGCACTTTATAATAAAATAGATCCCAAGTTTCGTGTTATGGCCAAAGATAAGTGGGGATAATGTATTGTTGTAGATAGCTAGTTTATGGGATTGGCTCTGACATTTCGAGTAGTAAAGGGTGTTAGATTATGGTTTTGTATGATAAAGCAGTGGAATGGTGATTGGTTTGCTTGGATTATACCACACTATACTTCAATTCCATTGAATTTTGATAGGGTATGAATTATTGAAATATTTCACTTGTAGCATTTTGTCATTGAGTCTGCGTTTGATTTTGATTGGACAATGAGCGATCATTAGTAGACAGAGCTAGTTTATCCATTTGGATAAGGTAAAGGTTTTGCTAAGGGTTCGTATTTTATACAATTTGAAAGGTCAATCGATGGTTTGAACCATAGGTTTGAGCATATGTACATCATCATCATCATCATCATCATTAACAGCCTGAAGACGTCCACTGCTGAACATAGGCCTCCCCCAGGGAGCGCCACTTAGAGCGGCTGCTCGCCTCCTGCATCCATCGGCTCCCCGCGGCTTTCACCAGGTCGTCGGTCCACCTAGTGGGGGGCCGGCCTACGCTGCGTCTTCCATTTCGTGGTCGCCACTCGAGAACCTTTCTTCCCCATCGGTTGTCAGTTCTACGAGCGATGTGGCCTGCCCATTGCCATTTCAACTTGCCAATCCGAAGGGCTACATCGGTCACTTTAGTTCTCCTGCGGATCTCCTCATTTCGGATCCTATCTCGCAGGGAAATACCGAGCATTGCTCTCTCCATAGCTCTTTGCGCGACTTTGAGCTTAGTAATGAGGCCAACAGTTAGAGACCACGTCTCAGTTCCATAAGTCATCACTGGCAACACACATTGATTGAAAACTTTTGTTTTCAGGCTTTGTGGTATTTTGGACGAAAAGATAGGTCGAAGCTTCCCGAACGCTGCCCAGCCGAGTTGGATTCTTCGGTCGACCTCTTTGTCGAAGTTGGACCTACCTAATTGGACAGTCTGCCCTAGATGGACGTATTTGTCGACAACTTCGAGAGTACCGTTCCCAACAATTACCGGTATAGGTGGAACATGGGCATTTGACATGATTTTCGTCTTGTCCATGTTCATCTTAAGACCAACCTGTCGGGAGACTCTACTGAGGTCGCTGAGCATGGTGCTGACATCATCGAGCGACTCCGCCATTATGACTATATCATCGGCAAAACGAAGGTTAGTGATATACTCGCCATTTATGTTGATGCCACATCTTTTCCACTCCAAGAGCTTGAAAACATCCTCCAATGCGTTTGTGAACAGTTTCGGAGAAATAACGTCTCCCTGTCTCACGCCTCTCTGCAATGGGATCTGTTCCGTACTCTGGTCCTGTAGTCGGACTGACATAGTGGCCTTACTGTACAAACACTTCAACACTTCGATATACCTATAGTCAATTTGGCATCGCTGTAAGGACTGCAGCACCGCCCAAGTCTCGATTGAATCGAAGGCTTTCTCATAGTCCACAAACGCTAGGCATAGCGGCCGATTATACTCTTCGGTCTTCTGTATAATCTGGCGTAGCGTATGGATGTGGTCTATGGTGCTAAAGCCTTTTCGGAAACCGGCTTGTTCGGGAGGCTAGAATTCATCAAACCTGCGTGCGAGACGATTCGTAATGACCCTCGAAAACAGCTTATACACATGACTCAAGAGCGAGATGGGCCTATAGTTCTGTCGTGAATTTTATAATTTATTCTCACTTTTTAATATTAAGAGGTTGGTAGACTGTTTAAAAATACTATTTTGGTTGGCCACACTGGCGGAAGGAGCGTCCGCTGAACCATCAGCCAATTACGATGGCTGCCTTGGTAGTTCCGGAAAAATAATATTGAGGTTTAGGAGGGAAGTTTTGGAGGGAGGACAAGGTCCAAAAAGGCGGTCTATTCTGGTTAAGCAACCGAAGCGTCAAGACGTATTATTGCTCCTGTTCGTTTATTATGTACTGAGTGTGTACTGAATATTTATAGAAGAAAGAATATACAAGAATTGAAAAGGTTCTCTGTGTTTTACTTCAATTCAGAAGAGGAGATGAACCCACATGAAACAAGGTACCGTAATTTTTCTCTGAGAACCTGTGAATTTATGACCATGCCCACGATTGATCTTGATTTGTAACTGTAAGTTTTACCAACGCCCGTAATTTAAGCTATACTGCAATATTGATAAAATAGTGAGATTATGTCAGCGCGGCCGGTCAGCTAGACTGAGACAATCCGGTTGTGTTAACTTAATCGAAACATAAACTTGATTTTATTTATTGAGATTGTGCAATTATAAAACACTGGATAACATTCATCATTTGAATTTGACACTTGAAGTTTGAGAAGCATGGGCGGTCTGCATTGACGGAGTCTTCCCGCCCGTGCTAATTGAACCTGATAAAGTGTACTGTGTCGTGTCAGGGGTTTCATACTCGTTTGGTCAGGGCCACACTCTGACAACGATGAGGGAACTGCTGACTGGGCACAGCTGTTAAACTGGATTGATGGTAATGATTGTGAAATGGTGCTTAGACTGTAAAGTATTGTCTTTTTCTAATACTTGCATTTAAGATTTTAATTGTAATGCCTACACGATTAATCTCAATTGAGGGTACTCTAAGATTATTAAAAAAATATATTTAATAGTGAATATTAAGTAGAAATTCCTGAGAAGTAAGAATAACAGACGAATATTTTAATCATTATGACTTGTTGACATGGCCTTTCTCAGCGTAGTGAGTTTTACCAGCAGGTAATTTAACGTAGACAGTTTAATGGTGATGACGACGACGATAAAGATAACTGTGTTTTTTTTGTCGGCTGTTGACAACGGCGACCCTTTCCAATTACTTTCTACCACATGGCCTAATGTAGTTGTCTATAGAATTTGATTTCAAATGTAGGTATCTATATCACACGCACACAACAGGTATACTGAGTCAAAAGAATTCGTTTACGAAAGCACAAAATAGAAAAGTGACGATAGTGTCTCAGGAGTCTAATATTTTAGTGTACTTAAACCAATAATAGTTAGCATCTTTGGAGTGAATTTGGTGTAATGACGGGTGGTCAGCAATGTTTTAAATAATTTTGTGTATGGTCTACTAGCATTGTAACATGGGCCTCGTAATATCGCTCGCACACAACACACAATACACAACTTCTCAAATGTTATTTGAGCATTGTAGAAAGAGAGAGCGATGGATATGATTTATGGTTATTGCATTATTTTAAAATGAAATAAACCTGTTGTCCAGTGGTCTATTCGTTTGTAGATTTATAAGCCTCAGAATCACTGGGAGGAAACTTGTATGTTCGACAAATTATTAGTGAAAACAAAGTTCCACGAAGTTTACCTAACAGTTACCAAATTGGAGTATTATGTTTTAAACTTTTATTTTATTTCATACGAGTAGTTATTTTATTTCACCCAGGTAGATAGGTATCAATAATTTGTTGCTATTTTTAATTTACTTAGTTTATTAGCATTTAACATTGTTCTGTCAATTTTATTGAGAAGGTATTGATAAATACTTTTTAATTTTCATATTTGTCATTTTTAAATTATACAACTAAAATGATTGAAAGTTCCCTGTTGAGTTTGACTTGATTACATTATCTTGAATTACATTTTTATATTTATGGAACCCATACCGCGATTGGAATCATTTCAGTTCCCGATGTTCCAGTATTTGGTATATTATAATAATGCAATGAACAACCGTAAATGATTAAAACAACGATACTGTTTTTTTAAAATCTGATCATCCTAAGACTTAGTCGCTGTTCTGTAGAAGTTACGTTTGCGTTTATTTCAAGTGGTTGTAAAACAATTAACTATTCACGAAATCCTGGCTTCAACTTCGATCGCCATCATCAGACCAGTTAGTAGAAGGTGCTAGCGGTTAAGCGTATAAAAAGGTAGTGCTAACACCAATAAGAAGTGCGTCAAGCCACTTTCCCACTACTGGTTTTGCCAGTGTAAAGTCGCACTGTATTATGAAATGTTTTAGTGCGAGTATTATTTCGTATTCATATTCATTTATTTGTATTCATGTGCCAAAAATATGTGAAGTCTACCCATCGACAAATTCACTACCTATTTCAAAATGGAGTGAACTCACACTAGTGCCACAATTTTAACGTGTCAGTTACCACCTACTCCAATCAGATATAGCTTAATTATTATGTCATAGATAATATAATACCTACAGTAGGTACTTATGTTAACAGTAGATCAGGTTTGCAATCCTATGTATATTATAATAGCGCTCATAGTTTAACAGAAAAATCATATTTGATATTTACGCCACTACGTTGTTTTCCTTGTTAAACTTGTCACAGATTTAAATTAAAGATTAGTATTTCAATTTAGTACCCAGGTTTAATACAGATTATTTTATGACAATCAGAATGCGCCTACTGGGCGGTTATTCTCTATGGAAACACAGATTCCACACGATACGAAACCACGTCGTTATCGTGTCTTGTTCAAATCGTGTCACAGATATACCTTCACTTTACATTAAAGTTATCTTTATTTTGAATAAAATATATTGACATAAGTGGTCATATCTTTTGATGTGTTGATGTTTCGGAACGCGTCTTGGTAAAACATACGATTTTTGACAGTTTAGATCGCGCCAATCCCAAATTCATTTCGCGCGGTTTTGTTTTCATTTCATAGAGAATACAGTTTCGCAGATTTCTTATGTAAGACAAGAAACTCGAGTAGTTTCGAAGTAAGGAATCGATACGGAATAATGGCCCTGTTGATTACCGAGGTGTCAGGTGCACAGTTTCATTTCCAGTGAGATGCAGTGTACCGACATTCCATGGGTAGGACCGTATTAGATGAAAGGAAAAAGTGAGAGGATAGGCTAGTTAATAATTTGATACTATCTTGATACAGCTCTTGATACAGTTCTTGATACAGCTCTCGATACAGCTCTCGATACAGCTCTTGATACAGCTCTTGATACAGCTCTTGATACAGCTCTTGATACAGCTCTTGATACAGCTCTTGATACAGCTCTTGATACAGCTCTTGATACAGCTCTTGATACAGCTCTTAACGGATTTGATGCGGTTTCCAAAAGATTCTATGTACGGCTTTTGAATATGGTTTGCAAATTTTGTACAGCTAAGGTGCAGTTTATGATTAAGTTGTGACCGAACACCACCACATCACCACACCTACACACCATCACCACATTCGCCTACTAAATTTAAATAGTTACAAACTGAGCTGATTACCTTCACCTTGGATTATAGTTTAAAGATTTTAGTCGTGAAAGTTTTGAACACATTTGAGGCTATCGTTTCAAATAATTTGTACTGCTATAGAGATATAGTATGGGCTTAAATTCGATATTTTAATGCACTGATTCATGTACGGGTATTTGAAATGTATGGTTTGATATATAGGTTTTGTTTAATGTATTGCGTTATCATCATACTTATCCGTCGTTCAGTAAATATATATGACAACTTGGTATTTAGATTTGAATTAATTTCGATATAATTATAACATATGAACAGCTATTTTGTAGACGGATATTTAAGGCACGTGATGATTTAGTTTGATACAGTTGATGGTTTGATTTGGTATCATAGTTACAGAGATATAAGGTATTAGTGTGATTTGGTTTTCGTACAGTATAATTTATGGTTGGATACAGTTCGTTTTGATACAGTCTAAAGTTTGATACAGCTTAAGGATTTGATACAATTTGAGTTTGAAATAGTTTATGGTTTGATAGTTTTTTGTTAGATAGATTTTATGGTTTAATACAGTTTGTTTTAATATAATAGTCTATGGTTTGATAAGTTGATGGAGGTAATAAAGGCTATGAGTCAAATCATTTGATACAACTGAAACCGTTGATACAGTCCAAACAGTTGTCAGTCGAGATAGTCGAGATAGTCGAGATAGTCGAGATAGTCGAGATAGTCGATATAGTCGAGATAGTCGAGATAGTCGAGATAGTTGAGATAGTCGAGATAGTCGAGATAGGTTAAGACGGGACAGTTGAGATAGTTGAAACAGTAACAACAGTTGAGACTGGCGATACAGTTGAGATAGTTAAACAGTCTGTGATAGTTAAAACAGTTAGATGGTCGAAACAATTTGTGACAGTAGAAACAGTTTGAGATAGTTGAAGCAGTTGAGGTGGTTGTTACAGTTATAGTGGTTATGTGTGCCACCAGCTATGTATGCCGAGGAATAGTGGTTATGTATGCCACCGGCTATGTATGCCGAGGAATAGTGGTTATGTGTGCCACCGGCTAAGTATGCCGGGGAATAGTGGTTATGTGTGCCACAGGGTAAGTGTTCTAATGTATAGTGGTTATGTGTGCCACAGGCTAAAACAGGATGATTAGTAATGGTGGGATGCACTTATCAAGGTGTATTGACTAATTTTGCTATGAAAATATTATAAAATATAAATGCTGGTGGCCAAGTGCGCCGTTTTAACTAATGCTGTTTTTAGTCTGCATAGCAGTTAAATGTTGATGAATCTGTTGATGTTGTCATAGTAATCTTATCTTGAAACAACTTTAAATAAAATGTCGACTCAAGACACGATGACTGCCAGCATCTAAATTGGCTTGTCTGATATTTAGTAACTGATATACCGATAGCTACTCAGCTAGTGTTAGGTTCACTTACGTAAATTATGATTGTGCTAATGCAAGTTTTATTTTTGCGAGGACATGAACTCTGATGAAGCTGGAAGTCACCTCTACCAAGGCCTCAAGGCATTTAAAGGTGCACGAAGCGTATCCTGCATCCAGCAGCACTATGGAAAATGTACTGAAGGAATGCTACTAGAGAAAAGAATGCGTGTACAATGCGTTTCCTACAGCGACACCACGAAGAACATAATGAAGGGTTGATTGCAGATTGAGGCAAGAAATGAAGATGCATTTTGGCGATTAGTTGACAGGTTACGATTACGCGTAAATTTACAGTAACTTTGATTAGGAATACTTAGCCTTTTAATTCTTGAGTATTATGTAAATATCGTATCCTGCAGTAATATAAAACGCAATAGTTTAATTCCATGAAATATCTTAAAGAATTTGTAGTGTTTAAGTGTAAGTAAACCGAATGTCGTGAAGTTGAATTACAAAAGCAAACTAGAATAGGACTGTTAAGAATAATATAAGTTAGTCATTACATTATAACTGATAAATAACAATACCTGCTGTTATTCAAGGAATTGCAGATATATTTAATATTGTATATTATAAATAGCTTTGTTTAGTTCATATTTTTATGGTATTGGTACAATAATACGCGGTTGACATCAAAGTTATTAACTTTATATGTAGTTAGGTAATTAATTACTATGACTTGTTTGATTTTTAGTGTTGACTTAGATTGTGCAGGCCTGTAATTATAGTTGTGCTCGAATATTGTAGTTATTTATGTTGTGATCACAGTCAATATCTACTTATACTACGCAATGGATTTTAGTTTTGCTTTAGCTACGTGTACATGTAGTATAAAATAATGATGTATAAAATATAATGATTCTTAGCTGTACTAATGAAATATGTGCTCAAATAAGAAATTGTATAGCTACAACAAGAACTGACTGCTAAGTGGACGAGCGCCAGGAGGCAGCTCTGTGTCGGATGGCCGAATGTCGTGAATTTTATAATTTATTCTCACTTTTTAATATTAAGAGGTTGGTAGACTGTTTAAAAATACTATTTTGGTTGGCCACACTGGCGGAAGGAGCGTCCGCTGAACCATCAGCCAATTACGATGGCTGCCTTGGTAGTTCCGGAAAAATAATATTGAGGTTTAGGAGGGAAGTTTTGGAGGGAGGACAAGGTCCAAAAAGGCGGTCTATTCTGGTTAAGCAACCGAAGCGTCAAGACGTATTATTGCTCCTGTTCGTTTATTATGTACTGAGTGTGTACTGAATATTTATAGAAGAAAGAATATACAAGAATTGAAAAGGTTCTCTGTGTTTTACTTCAGTTCTTCAATAAGGTGTTATCACCTTTTTTGAAGAAGAGCACCACCACGCTCTTGTGCCATGCCTCCGGCGTTGTACCTTCAAGGATGACAGAATTGAATAACTTCTGGAGGACTATAAGTACCGGTCTACCACCCGCTCTCAGAAGTTCGGTCGTAATTCCATCCTCACCTGGCGCCTTGTTGTTTTTAAGCTGTTTGAGGGCCATTCTAATCTCGTACAGGCTGACGTCCGGGATATCTTCGGTATAGTGTCGGACTAACTTGGCTCTGGTGTCCTTAGCTGTGTTAGTAGCGGGCTCACGTGTCGAGGTGTATAACTGTCCATAGAAATTCTCAATCTCTCTCAGGATCTCAGGCTTGGATGAAATGACACTACCATTCTCGGTTTTCAGTTTGTCATTTGGCTTTGCCCAATAGACGAATCTTTTGCGAACACCTTAGAGCCTTGGTTCCGCTCAATTGCGGCCTCAATACGTGAAGTACTAAAAGCACGCAAGTCGTGTCGCATGGAACTCCAGATACGTCTATTGAGTTCACCGTAGGCTGACATATCAACTGAAGACTGTAGTTTCATTTCGCTCCGGTCTGCCATTAATTTAAGAGTGTTTCCTGAGGGTTTCTGAGTCCTCTTTCGGCATTGGGTCTTGAAGAACTCAGCTCCAACAGCTTGGACAGTTTCCACCAACCCGTTGTTCAACTCGTCCACTGTGTTGCAATCGGCAAGGCACTGGAAGCGATTTTGGAGTTCCAGCTGAAAGCCTTCGGGGTTTTGGATTTGGACAGGGTTTGGACGGAGCGTAGACCTCACCAGACGCGACCTTTCAAGCTTGACATTGATATTCAATGTGCCTCTTACAATACGGTGATCGCTACCGGTTTTCACCTTGCTGATCACAGAGACATCATCAAATATTCGCTTCTTGGTCGTCATCATGAAATCTATCTCATTTTTCGTGGAACCGTCGGGGCTTATCCACGTCCACTTCCTGGATGGCCGCTTCTTGTAGAAGGAGTTCATCATAAAGAGGCCCTCCTTCTCCATGAAGTCAGCCAGCCTTTGTCCCCGAGGGTTCCGCTGCCCGTATCCAAATGGCCCCACTCTCAGCTCATCGCCATTCCTTGTGCCCAACTTCGCATTAAAGTCTCCCATCACAACGGTGAAATATGTTTCGGAAGTATGCATGGCTTCGGATATATCCTCATACATAGCTTCTACTTCATCGTCGGAGTGTGCCGAGGTCGGTGCGTATACCTGGATGACCTTCAACGAATACCGTTTGGTTATTCTGAGTATCAGGTATGCTACCCTGGTCGACACACTGTCGACGTTGATCACGTTGTTGACGAGAGACTTGCGACGAGGAACCCGACACCACCTTGGGAAAGTTGGTCTCCCTCCCGGTAGAAGAGTAAGTTACCGGAATTTAGGATTATCGTGTCCCTGTCTTCGGACTTCTGAAAATCCCATTACATCCCAGCGTAACTTACTCATCTCCTCCTCCAATTCGACCATCCTTTCGTCAGCCCTCAACGTGCGCACGTTATAAGTTGCCAGGGCCAGGGGTCGTGTTTGGTGGGGTTGGTAGCCGGGCGTCTTCCGGTGATTCTTCGCACCCCCTGCCTTGCCGTTACCGTGACCGCTACCGGAGCCACGGGATAGCAGAGCCGCCGGGGACTGGGGGCCGTTATTGTTTGTGCTTGTCATTAGGGGGGGGGGGTTTGCCATAATCACCACGCTTGGCAGGCGGCTTGGTGATCGCAGTAGATTATGGTGGAGACCGAGGAGAATGCTGCAGCCCATTCCCTGGATGTTCCCTTAGCCGACTTTTACGGCACCCACGGGAAGAGATGGGGTGGTCCTATTCGTAACCAGGACCACACGGCAATATGTACATACACCTTCCTTAAATCCATAAAATTTTTTACGTAACTTATTTTAACTTACCTACTGGTTGTTCTATAAGTATATTACCTAATTAAATAAGATTTTGTCCTAGTGAACTAATCAAATGAATGACTGACTAACAGAACAGATCAAGACCATCATCAGTAGGTAAGTACAGGGACTAGAGATGCCTAAATATAGAGGGTGTTTTCTTGAAAGAAAAATTGATGTAGGTACCATTTTTATTAAGTACTAGCTTTTGCCCGCGGCTTCGCACGCTTGTGTTATGTTATTTTTACGTTATAGTCTAATAATAGATCATGCATTTCGTACCAAACAACAAAATCCACTAAATCTTTTCGAAGCTGAGCACAGTAACCTGTATTAGCATAGGTATAAGTATAACGCAAGCATAGCCGTGAGTGGAAGCTATTTAAGCCATTACCTAAAATTAAATGTTTTGAGTCTAATATAGATTTATAACAGTAAAAGAAGTTTCAAACAAAAAACTACAATTTTATAAGTACCTCTTCATATTAGGTACTTACAACAAAAAGAAATCATCATCACTTCACGCAGGTCTTTAACAGAAGTTTCAGTAAGTTTTGTTTAGGTAGTAGTTACCTAAGCAGGCAGGTACAGTTTAGAAAAATATGGAAGAATCACACACGATGATCTTGTTTTGCTCAGTTTTACATAATTATTAACCGCGCGCTTTTTGTTCCATTTACCACATTTTTTTTACCTTCTTAAGTTTGGTTCCATACGAATTGAGTGCCTAACTACCTACACACAACCAGTGTCAATAATAAGTTTATAAATTGCTGGAGATATGCATTTACCTGTACGACGCGTACATAATTAATTTCTTAATACTAATTAGGAATTACTAATACTAAACCACCACTCCTTAAAGAATCGACAGTTACAATTATTATATTATGTCCACTATTTTCCACGCTGTCTCATTCCCAACATACCTACCTAGTGATGAAAGTGAGGAAGTAGGTTAAATCGTCATTACATAATTATTACTAACACCCAAAGTTACTTACCTACTATAACTATAACCTTCTTGAAGTAACCGAGTAATCAATCATTTTCTGCTCCCGTGGTTTATTTAAAAGCCCACAGATCTAAAATATTTTAACTATTAAAAACTTATTTCAACATGCAAGAAGAAGAAGAAGAAGAAGAAGAAGAAATCAAAAACGAACGAACGTTACGCGCCATGTTGTTAATTCGAGGATATAATTTTATTGCCATAATGAATACCTACATATTAATTATTATATCTAAGTACCTACCCTTTTTAAACATTTTTCATCAAATATTTCGTATCATTGGCTAAATACAAATAATAGCACCTCCGGCTTAAATGCCAAAATAAAAAAGGTTTAAAATGCGTAGCAATGATAAGGGTATATAACTTAAGTAGCTATAAGTACTACAGGGGGTCTAGCAAAGATACCAACCACTAACGCTAACGCCAAACGCTAACTCCGAAACTGTATTGAAATGACATTCGCTGTGGAAAAGTTAGCGATTTCCGAAATGTCATCCTAGTACATTTTGGAGTTAGCGTCAGTGGTTGGTTTCTTTGCTAGACCCCCAGATACCTTAAAACTTCCTTGGGGTTGATCAAGAGTGTAGCAACAGCGCGAAAATAATTTTATCTACCTAATTAGAATGGTAACGTGTAGTAAGTTCATGTAAATAATACATTTTACCAGATCGCCAATAAAGAACATTACTCCCGCCAAAACCCATAAATCGAAAACTTGAATAAAAATGTATGCTTCAATATTGGCTAAGTATGATAATCGTGTGAAGCCTTATGAATAATTATAAAAAGTCTAAGTACCTTCCCTTTTTAACAGTTTTCATAAAATACTTCCTATCATTGGCTAAATACAAATTTTGTCTAATGCCAAAATAAAAAAGGGTTTACAATGCGTAGCAAAAACAAAGGTCAATGGGCACAGATTACTGAATATGTTACTACTAAAGGTTAAGCTATAGGTACTATAAATACAATTTTAAATACTTATTTCGAATGGTAACGCGTAGTAGATTTTTGAAAACTAATACATAATACCAGATCGCCAATAAAGAATTTTGCCCTCTCCAGAACCCAATAAATCGAAAACATGAATAATAATTTAGTTGTGTTTCAATATTGGCTAAATATGATATCGCATGAAGCCTTAAAACTTATAAAAAAGTTTAAGAAGTTTTTAGTTTTCTAAATTTCTTGTTCTCTGTGTCGTGCTCATATTCAAGAAGGTTCTCATACCTATTCTCCTTTTTAGTTTGGACCACAGATTAATGAAAAAACTTATCTATATGTAAATACATATGACTTCCTTGGGTATAGGTACTTACATAATGAACACATTGTTTTTCTCTTATCTGCATTGCATCGAGCGCAGACGAAGTTATCGTGCGATGTATTTCGCCGTAGCCCGAATAGTGTGATACACTGCCGGTAATGCAGGCGCACCAATTGTTATTTACTGTTGTAAAACATGCATTAAATTACTTCCTTATTGCTTAGTGCATTGGGGATTGTTCAGAATGAAATACAAAAATATAAGAGTTCCATATTCAAAGAGTAAATCCTTATTACTAAACCTCCGCGGTCCGTCTGTCCGTCGGTCTGTCCACCAGGATGTACTCATGAATCGTGATAGTTAGACTGTTGAATTTTTCACAGATGATATATTTCTGTTGCCACTATAATAAACGTGGTCCGTATTCAAAGGGACAGATAAACAGACAAATAAAAAAAAAATGGTTTTACTTCATATTAATAAGGAATTATAAATTAAATCTATTACATTTATTTTTGTAATCACAAAAAATACTCTCACAGTTTGTAAAACATATTAATTCGCCGACATGCAATATAACGCTACTGCTTCCTCCATTTTATTTAGCCCACGTCGGTCGCGCAGCAGTCAAACAAATTGACTGTGTGTCCAGGTTGGGGCGCTACAAAAACATCGAGGATAGTCAACAGAGATGTTTTTGCGCACCAACTCAACAGCGAAGGTTCGGGCGTATATGAAGCCGTGCCATAATAGTAACAGAGTTTTTTCTTTAATCTGTGCATCCGGATAAACCCGAGCTAAAACTACCGTCAGTAGCAGTGTAGCAGAGTAAATTTTTTTTTCTTTCATCTATGGTTAGTAGCCAAAATATAACTTACCTTTTGACACTGGCTAAATACCTACACTATGTGTGGAGCCAAAATATAAGACAAAAAACTTACCTTGGGGCCTTGAAGCGGCCATCTTGTTAAAATCCCGTTCCGTTTCATAATGAAATCTTAATCATTTTCATAAAAAAAAAATTAACGATATATAAATTTTAATAAATCCTATGTTTTGCGCCGGGTTTTTCTAAGCTTATTAGTGAAAACCGCATGAAAATCCGTTCAGTATTTTCGGACTTGTGCCGTAACAAACAAACAAACAAACAAACAAACAAACAAACAAACAAACAGACAAAATGTCTAAAAAGTAGCTTAACGTGATCAGCGAAAAATTTCAAGCCAACCTGTGTAATTTTTTTTTCGATATCTTGCATTTACAGATTTTTTTATCTCTACAGTTTTATTATATGTATAGATATAGAGAGATAGGTAAGGTTGGTACGGTCGTACCTCCTAAGGTATTTAATATACTGAATTAAAAAAAAATTGCTGAGATCTTCAAGTAGGTAACTTTAATAGGTTTTGCATATAAAAATCGTATAGGATTATGCTTGAATTTATTCATACCTATCGCATTGCCCACAGGAAACTGTGAAACATAAAAATATTAATTTCTTCACGATGCAGTCATCCGTGTAATTTATTTTCACGTAAGAACTCAAGTATCAAGTTCCTTTCAGAAAGTAACGAAATGAAATGTTTATACAGAGTTTTTTTTAATTATCTTTTTGTTTTAACTGTATTTATTCTTGGTAAGTGATTATTATTATTATTGGTAGTATCCCTGCCTTCTGAACTGAGGGCTGTGGGTTCGATTCCTACCCAGGGCAAACATTTGTGTGATGAACATAGATGTTTGTTCTGCGTCTGGGTGTTATATTGTATTCTATGTATGTATTTACAAACAAAAAAGTATATAAGTATTGTATCAGTTATCTGGTTCCCATAGTACAAGCTATGCTTAGTTTGGGGCTAGATGGCGCTGTGTGAAATGTCCACACATATTTATTATTATTATTATTATTATATTATTAAAATGTTCTTTTAATATTTAATAATTAGGTTATGTTAACGGCTCATTAGTTAAGTAAGTTGACCTGGTAGTTGACCTTGGCCCCAGATAAAAGCTTGGTTTTTTGCGTCATAGGTTATGGGTTCGATTCCCACGCGCACACGTTTATAACCAAAAATTAATGTTTCAGAGATCGAAGCCGTAGATGTAGCGACTACAATACCTCCGAAATTAAAGAGTATTTTAAGAGACACAAACATCAGTGATGTGAAACATCTACTAAATAACTCTAGAAGAATCATGATCGGTTCAGAAGCTACTACTAATAGACCGTACATGGTAAGTATTAGGTAGGTACTTTTATTTTTTTTTCTTTCCTCAGTCTGAAGACGTCCACCATCCAACATACCTATAGGCCCCTCATAGACCACCTCTTTGAGCAGTTGCTCGCTCTTGCATCCATTATTTGCTATTCATTATACTGTTGTTACTCACCATCAGCTTGTAAAAGGTTCTCTGTTAACCAAATTGGTCATGATCATCACTGAAGAACCTTTCTTCCCCATCGGTTGTCAGCTCTACGACCAATATGAAATGCCTATTGTCATTTGAACGTGCTAACTCTATAGAGCTATATCAGTCACTTTATTACTCTTACGGATCTCCTCATTTCAGATCTTATTTCGCAAGGAAACCCTCAAGGGCTTCCATAATGTGAAAGATATCATCAACCTGTGAAGACGTCCACTGCTGAACATATGCCTCCCCAAAAGAGCGCAACTTTGAGCGGCTGCTTGCCTCCTGCATCTATCGTCTCTATGCGATTTTTACCGCTTTTCGTCATCGGCCTACGTTGCGTCTTCCGGTTCGTGGTTTGAGAACCTTTCTTCCCCATCGGTTGTCAGTTCTACGAACGATGTGGCCCACCCAATGTCACTTCAACTTGCTATATCGGTGACTTTAGTTCTCTTGCGGATGAGAAAGCTATGCTCGGAGCATAAGTAGTTACTGTTATTACTACTACAGGTCTACCTAAAACTACCAGTAAACAACCCAAAGTACCAGGACTACCGCCGATGGCTTTGTGGAGGTGTGATCATAGCTGAAGAGTACATCCTTACTTCAGCGGCTTGCATTGAGGACGCCCGGCATTTCTACGTGGTCTCCGGTACTTATAAGTAAGACATTTGGCTATATGGAGACTAACCCCCATATTCTAAGTCGTTACCACGAGATTACTCCACACGACTCAACCTCGCATTAACCTCATTTTTGTGTTTTGGTATTTTTAAATGACAATAATAATCAACTTGACATTTCTGCGTAAATTTTTCTCAAACGAGGGAAGCGAAGCAACTGACAACTCAAGGTACGTCGCGATGTACCTTGAGTTTCCCTCAAAGTTAAGTGGAAGTTAAGTGAAGGATTTTTGGTGAAATGTTTTAGAATACGGGGGTCAGAAAATCATCATCATCTTCAACCACCTGAAGACGTCCACTGCTGAACATAGGCCTCCCCCCACAGTTATCTGTGCCTCCCCAGAGAGCGCCAACTCGAGTGGCTACTCGCCTCCTGCATCCATCGGTTCCCCGCGGTTTTCACCAGATTGTCGGTCCACCTAGTGAGGGGCATACGCTGCGTCTTCCGTAAATAAAAAAACAGTTTTTTTTATAAGAATGAAACCGTAAATAGGTAAATAAAATCATGCCGAACCTTTTCAGCATTTCGTAGTCCCTATTACCAACGGCCAAAGCTCAGATCCGCACTACAAAGACAAACGGTGTAAAAATGAAACCAAAAACTGTAGATATATCTGAACTAGAGGATAATAGTGTTGTAAAAAACCAGCCAAGTGCGAGTCGGACTGGCGCACAAAGGGTTCCGTGCCATTATCTATAAAAGCAAGCAAAAAATAATTACGTTTGTTGTGGGAGCCCTCTTAAATATTTATTTTATTCTGTTTTTTAGTGCCTATTTGATTGTTATAGCGGCAACAGAAATACATCATCCATGAAAATTTCAACTATCATGGTTCATAAGATATAGCCTGGTGACAGACGGACAGATAAACAGACAGACGGACGGACAGCGAAGTCTTAGCAATATATAAATAGCCCTTTGGGTACGGAACCCTAAAAATTACAGCTCATGAAAAGTTGGCAAGGATTCGGAATTGATTACGGAACCCTCAAATGTGCGTTGTCTAACACGCACTTGGCTGGTTATTATTTATATATGTCACCGTCTTTTTATAAAAACCGATTGTTTACAAAAAAAAGGCGGCTATTTATACACTGTCGATTTATTGTATACTCATAATTTGTCTTACAATAAAACGGATGAGTTTTCAGTTATTTATAATAAATTGGTATCCCTTCACTTTATCGTAATGTGTACTTCTAGTGTGGTCAAAGCGCACCTAACACTTCTCCTCGCTTCGCTTGTCGTCGTAATCTACTGGTTAGCCACTAGTGACTCTGGTGCATTCATACGGGTTAGTTCACAATTAAACGCTACTAAAACCGTTTGCTTATAAACTCACCGCTGGGCAACGACTATTGATAAATAATCGAAAAATCATCCGTTTTATTGTAAGACTAATTATTATTGTCAGTTTACAATAAATCGACGGTTTATAAATAACCGGTTTTTTTTCGTTTTTTATAAACAATGGGTTTTTACAAAAAGACGGTGACATATATATTATAAGTACATGTTATTTTGCAGGCACGACGAGCGCGAAGATCGTTATAACAATCTGTGCATTAAAAACGGAGCCAAGAAAGCTGTATGGAAATGTATTCCAAGAAGTAAGAATAAATTAATAATTTTCCAGTCGTATGTAAACGAATAATTTTCATACAAACACCATGATATGAGAGTAGCAACGTTCTCACTGCTGGAGCTCCGTTCGTATGTTTCTTATAAAGAGAGCTTAGAACGTAATCTACCTCACTAGCCTAATCCCAGTTGGTATCTAAATGTTGCATTCCTTTGGGTGACGGTTTTTAGCGATACCAGTTTATTATGACCCCCCTGTGGTGTGGTGGTTGAGCGCAGGTTGGTTCATCGGAGGCGGTGGGTTCGATTCCCGCTACATGACAAGCATTTGTACTACAGACATTTAGGTAATACTATACAGAAAGATGTCTGTGATCAGAGGGCAAATTGTTCTGGCTTTGGGTGTTGTAGGACCATGATCCTCGTAGTTCCTGGGTCTCTAGATACAGGGAATTTTAGTTAGGTTCCAGATTGTAGGCAAGTATGTGAACGTTGGCCATTATTTATTTATTTATTATCTCTTCTATAAAAAGATTGCTTCCACAACAGATTACATTTTTGATGGACATGAAAACGACAACATTCGATGGATGAACAACGATATAGCAGTTGTAAAAGTTGAAGATGAGTTCGACTTCACGCGTAGAATCCGTGGGTGCGACTTTATACCTAAACCGATCTGCTACAACAACCAGAGCCAGAGATATGAAGAAACCGGCAACTGGGCTTATGTGGCTGGATGGGGAAGCACTGAGACGTACAACGATGTAAGAACCAATTCATCAATCCATATTAGTCCAC
This sequence comes from Ennomos erosarius, assembly GCA_963580505.1. NCBI lineage: Eukaryota > Metazoa > Arthropoda > Insecta > Lepidoptera > Geometridae > Ennomos > Ennomos erosarius. The sequence continues at coordinate 4,827,094 of OY757000.1, forward strand.
TACTGGAAATATGCCTCTCCTAATGCACGTCACTGAACCTGAAAGAATGAAAAAAGAATGAAAAGAAATCTTATCTAATCTTCGAATATACTCTGCGTACCTACATTGTCGCTCCAGCTAGTCACAGAGTGGATACCTACTATTAATTTAATAATTATCATACATCATGTAACTAAAGTGACTGATATAGCTCTTAGGATTAGCAAGTTGAAATGGCAATGGGCAGGCCACATCGCTCGTAGAACTGACAACCGATAGGGTACAAAGGTGACCAAGAACCGGAAGATGCAGCGTAGGCCGCCTCCACTAGGTGGACTGACGATCTGGTGAAAGCCGCGGGGAGCCGATGGATGCAGGAGGCGAGCAGCCGTGCAGCGGCGCTCCCTGGGGAGACCTATGTTCAGCAGTGGTAATGATAATAGTGATGATGATGATACATCAGGTAGGAATGCAACCGTGGAAAACGAAGTGTAAATGACACCAAAGGCCTTGCAAGAAAGACCAGACCAACGGTTGCTCAAAAAAAGAAATTTGGCGTTTATATATTCAGCTTCAAAATAAACTACCGGTTACATACTAACAGCTATAACCACTAAAGGGGCCAGAAAAGTACTGGAACATGTAGCTATGATGTAAATCTTGTTATGTATAATATCCCTTTTCCAACAGGAAACTCCAACACAAAACCTTCTGGAGTCAAAAGTAAAGGTCATTGGGAAGCACCGTTGCAAGAAACGATGGGGCAAGAGGTACCACAACATCATCGATAACTACATGATCTGCACGAAGGATTTGATAACGGACATGAGTGAAATTTGTCAGGTTTGAATTCGAACTATATTCTTTAAATTTTGGTGAGTCGTCATGGACGCATGTAACTAAAAAAATCGACCAGGAACTTTTGAAGAAAATCCGACAATGACGGTTATGATTTTATTTTTTTTACCAAAACCTGAGTAAATCTGAATTTTAATGTGTAATAAGGGTGGATTATTATCCGTTAAGTGTTTGTGAATGTGCACGAGTGTTGGCAAATGGATTCAAATTCATAAAACTATGCATTTTCGTTTTCCCTTCAACGGCTTTTTTGAGCTTTCAGTAACATACCCACCATTTTACTGATGGCGTCATAGAGCTATTAAAAAAAGAAGGAGGGAATCCCGTCTGATCCGAAACTGAAGCACCCTTAGGAAGCCGGCACGCTTCGTCCGTACGAGCGAAACACGCACACACTCACATCATATGCAGCCGGTCGCCATACATTCATCTGGCACACATATGTAATATGTCCGCCATTTTGGGCTTCAGTTCGATGTCAATCAAAACTCAATCCTTCTTTTTTTATTTCATCCATGGATGGCGTTTTGACTTACAAAATACGACTTTGACTTGACATAACCGTACAAATTATACTCACTTGACATTGCCAGAATTATTGCTAAAAAGCGATCGAAGGCCATTAATGAAGAAGAAGAAAATCGACCAGATAACTAGCTTACTTTGCCTTTATGACCTTTTGTATAAAGCCTGTACTCTTGTAACACCTCAGAGCAAAAAATATAAATACCTACCCTTACTCTATGTGTAACACCAATAACTCTCCGTGGTCTCACTCCACCCGCTGCGCGTTGCTACGTGGCAATTGTTACCTGTTTTATTAAATTAGATTGGTTCTTTCACCATAATTACCATGAAAATGTTTAATTACAGGAGAAATACGTAGACTGCACCGATATTATGTACTCAGGAGAGTCAGGCGAAGGGGATAACGAGAGGAGAGTCTTAGTCCCAAAAGATTTAGTCCTACATTCAACTCATCAGAACATATCTGCGAGAAGGGTAGCAAAACCTAGTAGCGGAGGATTTTGTGAGGTAATTTTATTCATTGTATAAGTTCTTACACCACTAACAGAATTAATATAACAGACACAATATTAGAAAAAATAATTTTGAATTTTGAGTTAAGCAAAGATTTGCAAATCGCAAATATAACACACAATACTAATGTGTTTTAAACCTACAATTAGTTATTCCATTCAAACTAATACAAACAAGAGAATTCTATGTAAAAGCACGTTTTATTTAAAAAAAACTAGTTCCACTTCTGTTACTAGATGGCGTAGTAACGACGTATTTCTAACATGGTCGTAGTTTCAAACCACGGAGTACAAGGAAAAGTCAAATTCAGCTGAGTGGATCACAGAGTACGTTGTCGATTTGTCGATAGAAAGCCATTAGAATATATTGCCTTCCATAAAATAAGGATAGAATACTAAACTCGATACATAATTATCTTAACAATGACAGAAGGTAAAACCTCCATTTTAACGCCATCTATCGGGCCTTTAAAGCTGTACTACAGCTTTTTTTTTTTATAAAACGGCTCATTCTACCAATAAACACTCATGCATGCCCATAAACTGGACATAGTGCAATACTGTAGTTATGACAGAAAACCGTTTTAAAATTAAAAAATATAGAATATATGATATAGAATATTAAAATATTATTAGGGCCTAATTTATTCAATGGCTTTAAATAAGCCATCGACGCCTCTATTTTAACTATAGACGTCACCTGGCTGTTGATGATGAGAATGATGAATCCCCACCACTTTAGCCTTTCTATAATAATACACTTATACCAACAGAACGACCATGGAGGTCCTCTAATTTACGGCACAGGTGGTAACGAGATCGTGATAGGAATCATCTCAGCGTGCCTCGTGAAGGAACGGACCAACCAATGCTATGGACCCTTCCTATACACCAGTGTTTATAAAAATAGAAATCTCATTAGCTGCGCCATTTATAAAGATGTCGCGTAAGTAGAAATTTATGATTTAAAAAAAATATTTGCATGTCCTTTGTGTGCAGTGCATTGCATTTTTGAAGGGCATTGAATGGTGAATAACCTCTTGTATCGAAAAAGGTCAAAGATTTAAATTTTACGCCACTATTCTCATCGTTATTAAAGCCATCATTAGTGCTGTTTACTCCATCATAAAAAAAAATGATCTCATAAAAATACATCAGACCATCTTTCGAAACAAGATATATTGATCTCTTTTTTTTCTTATTTCAAAATTGATAGGTAAGAGAGGGACATCTGTCTCGTGTATGATTCCAAGAGCTGGTTATTGTTTACAGAACTGACTGCGACAAGTTATTCAGATCAAGTATAACTCACACGGAAGTGGAAATGAACTGGGCAGATCACCCAGATGGGTAAGAACTGATTGATTACGAAAGTTTAGTACAAGCAAGTATTACTAGCCTTGAACGTATCTATAATTCTTATTTTTTTGGTCGATGTGTCTCCACCCCAGTTAGGTAGTGATTATAGTGTTTGCGGATAAGAACTTCGGGTTCCTTGCCAGCAATTGGTCCCAAGCTAGAGCTACATGATCATCTTTTTTATTTTGTCATTAATCCCCAAGTTTTTTCATAGATTTCTTATTTCTAAATACCTAACTAAAGGAAATTGACACCCTTAAATTTATTAGTTAGAATTAGTCCCACCACTTAAAACCATAAACTACTATTTCACGCTTGAAACTGGTGTCATGGTGAGTGCAATCATACAAAATATGATAGAGTAGTGGCAAATGGTGACCTCTTTTCTATTTCAGTCCATCCAAAAGTGAGCTAAAGAAGATGCGAAGACAAAACGCAGCCAACAACTCCACATCACCTTTAACTAATCAGTCAACAAATGCTTATGATATAGCTGCGCAACACGAAGGGGTCATCGTCAGAGTGTTCAATAAAAATACAACTAAATCTGTTGTTAACAAAACGACAGCGTCTATAAATGTAACACAGGCTTAGGTTTATAATAAATTGTGAAATAAATTTACTTATAAAGAGTTGTAGTGTATGATTTACCCAAAACAGTACAGCTGCAGACAGATAAATAGCTCATAAAATAAGCGTCCACCAGAGGTGCAGTAATCATGACATTTAGCAATTTATAACCCAATACTAAAATTTAATAAAAGAAGCACTGAAAATAATACCTGAATATAATGTTAGGGGTATTCATGATAAAGGTTATTATTTTGATGCCGATATTATTTATATCGCCATTTCCTGTCATTTTCCAAGTATATTAACTTCATTTTGGTATAGTGTCAATTACTAGTCATTATAAATCATTTATTATTTGTTTTACCGTTTATGAAATACTGGAACTATTATTAGTTAAATTATTTGATCCAATTGTGTAAATAATGTTAAGTTTCCGACTTTGACGTGCCTGCACTTCCGGTTGAATATCAAGGAAGCGCAGACACGGTCGGAGGGTGGCATTCTTAAGGGAGGCAGCAAGGAAGCAACATGTCTTGGCTATATCGTATTTATGGTTAATTTATGGTTAATAATGATAATGATAATTTTGGAACAATAATTATAACGGAAAAGGATTGTTAAATGAATCTGTGAATATTGGCGATATGAATCTTGTAAATGGCAGAAATAAATGCTTGAAACGTTGACTGGTGTTTGAACTTTTGGCCTTCGCCAAAAATAATATAAGACTGGATGTTCAAACAATCGTGTAGAATAATTAAAAAAAAGAAGATAAATTAAATGAGACCCGGGCTTTTCTCTCAGGGATAAAGCCAAAATTCACCACGCTGGTTAACTTCAGCTTATGAATGACACATGCCTTCGAATTTTGTGATTCTTAAACATTCCACTGGTTGGTTACGCTGTTTTCTTGTTGTAAGAAAAAATTAATCGTCATTTCCTCTTACTCATATAACCTGGAAAGTCATGATACTACGGGGCAGAGTAGGATTCAAACCATGGTGTGTGTTGTGCCACGTAGCACGTACCCACACGTTTTCATAGTATGCAAATAATTGAAATGATATTTCAGCTTTACCTGCATTTGTGTGTAAGCCAGATAGTTTTCTATCTAAGCGTTTACATGCACTCTACATATTTAGGTATGTATTAGCTTTTAAAATGGCTTTTTAATGTAGCTTTTTTGATTAAACTAAAACTACTAACATATTAGAGTGTCTTTAATTGGGAAAGTACCTCTACCAATCAATCTTCAGAAATCATGTAACAGCTACTGTATAAGTCACCGGAAATGAGTTTCCATTCAACACATTACAGATTAAAATTCGCCGTCAAACCATGAAATTACCTTTGTTGATATTGGAATTAAAACAGTAATTGAAATCAAGGCTAACGTTCTTCCTATTACTCCGACAGAACAATGAGGGCTGCCTTCTGTATTTTTGTAAATATTTTACATTTTATAGGTAAGTTACTTTTAATTAATAAAATATCAAATAATGCTTGAGTAGGAATTAAATATTTGATTACCGATTCCCTAAGTACTGTTTACTGGTTGTGTAGTACTGTTGTAGGTTCTTGAGTAGCGACAGCGACCAAGAACCGGAGATGCAGCCTAGGCCAGCCCTAACTAGGTGGACCGACGATCTGGTCGAAGCTGCGGGGGTCGATGGATGCAGGAGGCAAGCAGCCACTCAAGTGGCACTCTGTGGAGGAGGCCTCTGTTCAGTAGTAGCCGTCTTCAGGCTGTTGATGATGATGATAATGATGCTTATAGTAATCTAACCGATTTAATTGTTTTGAAATGTAAAAACATAAAAGAAGCAACTGATGCATCTTTGATTTTAGACATCAGAGCAATAGATGTAGCAACAGAACTACCGAAAGAAGTACAGAAGATTCTCAATGACTCGAGAAGAGTTATAAATGGCGCAGAAGTTACAGACACACGGCCCTATATGGTAAGAATATCAATCAATAATTTGAGACAAACTTGGTAAGGTATAAAAATAGGAAAGTTGTGTCAGATAATTTACATACACGTATGTTTTAGCAAACTTAATTCATAAGATGATATTTTCAAACAAAATGGATAACTACTATACTTGTGCTTAATCGCTACTGGCTTTCGCTTTTGATTCAGTAATTCGTCATGCTCCTGCTTTCGATTTAGGCTGAATTTCAGTAGCTGCTTAGAATGCTAAGTACGAAAACAACGATCATATTCAAACTGTCACAGACTCCCACAGTGATCACTTTTATTGCTAGTGGAATGACTTTTTGTGATCGAAAATAACAAAAATGACACCAATTGGAACACACTCTTACTACCTACCTTCCTAAGAATAACAAAAACACGATAGTTAGGTATCCATTACCTCTATAAGTAGAGAACCACGAATCTAGTTTACATTTACTTATACCAAGAGCAAGATACCTAATTTATTATTTCAATAGGTATATCTAAAAATGCCACGTACCAATAAGAAAGCACCTAATTATCGAACATGGCTTTGTGGGGGGATGATCGTCCACGAAGAGTACATCCTGACGTCAGCTGCTTGTATTGAAGACGCTGAACACTTCTACGTAGTTTCTGGCACTTACAAGTAAGAACTTGAGACGAACCGGAAGATGCAGTGTAGACCGGCCTCCCACTAGGTGGACCGACGACCTGGTGAAAATCGCGGGAGCCGATGGATGCAGGAGGCGAGCAGCCGCTCAAAGTGGCGCACTCTGGGGGAGGCCTATGTTCAGTAGTGGACGTCTTTAGGTCGTTGATGATGATGATAATGACAAGTAGAACACTTTAATATTCCTTCATTAAAATACTGAAACAGTCCAATCATAGCATAACTGAAGTTAGTCATATCAAAAACATTTATGCTTAAACGATGAAGCTGGTAAACTGTGTTAAACTAAGTAACCATATGAAATTCTCAGAAGAAATAATATATTCTTAGATAAATATTGATGTTTATAGATATGCTGATGATGACGATAGGTTCAATAATCCATGCATTAAGAACGGAGCTAAGAAAGCAATCTGGAAATGCGTCCCTAAAAGTAAGTACCTCCTTTCGTAAAACCAGGATTGTGAAAGCAGCACTATTTATGTCTTCTCTGTGTGCTCTATAACTTAAATAATATGGACTTGGATAAAAAGAAAAATACTCAGTTCTTGCTTATACTAGAACCAGTTAAAATGCAAATATCAGATGAAGAATCAACATAACTATTCGATTGTTTACTAAATTACTAATCAAATATTCTACTCCATCATGCATCACAGATTACGTATTTGATGGCCACGAAAATGATAACATCAGATGGATGAACAATGATATAGCTGTCGTAAAGGTGGAAGACGGCTTCGACTTTAATAGAAGGATCAGGGGTTGTGACTTCGTCCCCAAACCGATCTGCTATAACAACCAATCACAGACTTTGGAGAACCCTGGAACGGTTCTTTCTATTGCTGGATGGGGTACCACTGCCAAATATAGCGACGTAAGTAAGCTGTTTATTGACTATTTTTCTGTATTTTAATTACAAAACTAGTATTAGTTCAACGCATTCAATTTCTATTTCCCTTATAGAAATAGCACTAGTGAGAATGTTCCAGTTAGTATGTTTTATCTGGTTTAGATTAAAATTGACCGAGATACATAAGAGGAAACGAATCTCCGAGTATAATGATCGACAAAGAATTTCGTGTCATTATTTAGTATTTAAAATTAATATGCTGAATGGTTATAGTGGGTCAATAGAAGAAAGGACAACCAGCAGAACCTTCTAGAAGCAAGCGTAGAGATCATTTCCAAGACAAGATGCAAGCGTCGCTGGGGAGCCCGATACCACAACATTATTGAAAACTACATGGTCTGCACTAAGGATATCGGACAAACAATGTCGGAGATTTGTAATGTATGAAACATTATAATTTCTGTACTTTTGATAGCTTTGATTTACGAACATGGGTGGAACAGGGTGCTGAAACGAGTGTCTATAGCGATGCCAACGGACTCTTTCTCAATTTCAATGATCGTGAGGAAACTAACATGTCTATGGACAAAATCGGGGCATATGATATCTTTAGCCAGTGTGTCAAACAGTTGCTATTGAATTTGTTGAGAGCACTCAAAGCGTCTCTACTCTTTCACATTAATCGCAAAGTTGTAGTGTTAGAATGGTTACACAATATACAGCGCACACTACTTACGTACTATAGATATTTTGTTTGTCTCTTGTTTTCTAATATTGATATTATGCAATGTACATTCCACATTTTTCATGATCTGCAGGAAAAATATGTTGACTGCCAAGATATAAACTACTCCGACGAAGAAGATATGCGACGCGATGTCCACGTCAATCATGTCGAGAAAATACCCGTCAACTTGGTCATGCATTCGGCTTTCCACAATGACTCCCACCATACTCACACAGCAGAATCGACAGCCGCTACAATCGGCCCCTCAGGTGATCCAGCAACAACACAAGCAAGAAGGTACATGGCAGCGACTGACGGTGGATTTTGTGAGGTTCGTAACATTGTCTGAGCTGATTTTGCAAGAAGTACGTAAGTTTCAAAGTCAAAAACAAAATAGTACTAAAAAATTAACTACAAAACAAGCCGAGATGAAACAACAGTTTATTAAACTTATTAAATTTGCAAAACTGAAATCATAAGTAAAGTTTGTCGTAATAGTTTGAGGTAGGTACTATAGGTACCCATCTACGTGTCAATACAAATGAAATATGTTTGTGAAAACTAAAATACTTTTAGAAATCATTTTACAAAGGTATGCCAAAGGTACATGTCTGCAATATTGACAGATAAGTATATTATCGTTATTTTTGTACTGCCATGTTCATCACAGTCATGTTTATAGTTAGCTACCATATATCTCTTTTTAGAACGACTTTTTATTTTCAAACAGAATGATCATGGAGGTCCTCTCGTTTACGGAACAGGCATCAACTCGATCGTCGTCGGCGTGATCTCCGCCTGCCTCGTCAAGGAGAGGACTAACAAATGCTACGGACCTTTCCTCTACACCAGCGTCTATAAGAACCGGCAGTTCATCTCCTGCGCTATCTATAAGGATATTGAGTATGAAGCTTAGGACAATTTTCGTTGTATATTCTGATGTGACTTTAAGTTCAAATGAAGTTTTGCTTTTGCTTCATGGAATCAGTCTAACATTTATTTTTTTATTGCAGACCAAAGTGTAGACGACAATTCAGATCAGGTGTGACTCACGTTGAGAAAGTTTTGTCTTGGAAAAATCATCCTGACGGGTAAGATATTTTTATAAAGGATATATGCTCCAGACACTCTAGCATTAAGTCATAAAATGACTCAGCTCCATGCTTGATCAGAAATAAACCACGAACTGAGCGTATCTTTATTAAAATACTTATAGCACATTTTGTTGTCGATTTGAGCTGAAAAGTCAGTGTCTCACCCCCGTATTTCAAAACGTTTCTCCAGAAATTCTTCACTTCACTTCTACTTAACTTTGAGGGAAACTTAAAATACATCGCGACGTACCTTGAGTTGACAGTTGCTTCGCTTCTCTCGTTTGAGAAAAATTGACGCAGAAATGTCAAGTTCATTATTTATTGTCAACTAAAAATCCCAAACAACAAAAATGAGGGTAATTCGAGGTTGAGTCGAGTGGAGTAATCTCGAGGTAACGTCTTAGAATATGGGGGTCAGCGCTGTATAGGTAGGTGGGTGTGACTTTCCAAGTGACGCTTTGGTTCCCACTCAACATCGCACCAATAACTTTTAAAGTTATATATGCCATTTGAACTCTCTTTCACCACGATGAAAAAACGCCATAAAACATGTTCACGAATCACAAAATTCGAGGATATGACGTATCATCAACACTGATTTGGCCAACGTAGTGGATTAAACCAAATAAAGAAACACTGCTGAGAAAAAGAGTTTTTTCCAGCAGTGAAAAATCATGAATTAATTATATTACTACGTATGATAATCGTTAGTTATTGATGATTGGTTACAGCCCTGCTAAAAACGAAGTGGATCCGGCCAAACCAACAGAAACGCCCGCTGAAGTAGTGCATCGTGCCCACGAAGGACCAGTAGACGCGACTGGGGATAAAGTCTTCGCTGGCAGTGGATTCATACTTCGTACCTTCAATGACACTGTTGTCACTAATGGTACTAATACTGTAACTGTAAAGCCAATAACTTAAGTTAATATTAATAAACTGGTTAAAATTTAAACTAACGATTTTTTTTTCACTGTGAGTAGGTAGGTAGGTAAGCACACAGAGTCAGAGAAACAAGTCGAAAACGCTATAAAACCCAAACTAATGAGTTTGGTAAATATAGGAGTTATAATAAAGTCTGGCCATACCTACCAAAGAAGTTTCACCCATATAGAATTACGTAACTACAACTTACTTGCTATAGCTTTGTAAGAACGTACGCGAAAAAACTCATACTTTTTATATTTTATTCATATAAGTAGGAACTTGTAATATAAAACAGCTTCTGACAAAAATGGCTGTTGCAGCCATTTTTGTCAGAAGCTGTTTTATATTGATAAAGATAATGATAAAGCGTTAAGAAATGAATCTTTAAAAAAATTTGAGGATTAATAGCAAATTAGTAACGATATAAAATTGTATGAGTACAGGGATAGGTCCTAAGTAAGCTGATTCATGATTGGCTAAGGCTATGCTGATAAAATTGAAAGACATAAAAGTTGAGAAATAAATTGTAGAAACCTTTAATTTAAAATCACAATTATTAATTATGTTTCCGGCCATCATAATAAAAGTCATTCGAGTGAAACAACAACAGCAATTGTTCGTGAAATTACTAATTATTCTTATTAAGATTCTATACAAATTACATGTTATAGCCATCATGTTACAGTTCATTTTGGGGTTGGCTTTTGAAGATGGTATTACTGAAAATTGTAGCTTTTATCCTACTAATTGGTAAGATCTTAATTTTTTTAAATTTGAAACCTAATCAGGTTATTACAAAGCCGCTGAATACAACGAAGATTTTTACTATAATATTTTAGAGCTCAATAGATATGTATAAAGGCTGCCTATAATTCTAATTAATTCAAAATTTACCGAAATCAAAGAACATTAAAATCGTAACAATTTACAGGAACTTGTCTATCAAATCCAACAAATATTTCCGAGAGTAAGCCTTCACCAACTATTGCACCAGAACATAAAGCCAGGGCCAATAATACAGATAAAAAAAATACCACCAGCACTATCGATGCTGACAATGAAATAAAAGATGAAGGTTGGGAGTATGAAAACACTACCACAATAGATACCAGAAGGATCCTATACAGCAAGACAGTGGCACCAGGAAAGAGGCCTTACATGGTAACTAATAACTCCATTTCAATTATTACCTCCCTATTCAGTCTATATAACCTAATTGGTGAGAAAACTAATAGCTACTATTTTAATATCTGTGCTAATAGCCACAGAATCATAAGAAATACATCTAAGTTGTTTTCTAAAATGTTTTTTGACACTAAATACCATTGTTACCAATGTACTCTGTGCTAAATACAGTTTATGAAAGCAACCAACCAACAACCTATCAACCTATCAACTATCATAATCAAAAGTAAAATTTGAAGCCAAGTATCTATGCGATTTTATGGTAAGAAAATCCGGATTGGATAATTTTTTGCCTCATTTCACTGTAGCCAGCTCATCATCCCGAAGACGTCTACTGAACCCTACAGCGCCAATTTGAGCGGCTGCTTGCCTGCTCGGCGGACCGGTTTTCACTTAGCGGGGAGCTGCCTACGTTGCGTCTTCTGGTTTATGAAGATATTGAGGTCTATTTTCTGCAAATCCAAGCCAGGAAAAAAAGGAAAAAGCCAGAAGACAATGAACATCTGTAATTTAGACATGCTTTTTCCCCAAAAAAAGAATTTACCTCACTTAAAAATTTCAGGTATATCTCTCACTAACGAAGGAGTCTGCAAAAGCACACAAGTATCGTGGGTGGCTATGCGGTGGAGTCATCGTGGACCCCTCATACGTCCTCACCTCGGCTGCTTGCGTTGAAGACGCGGACAGATTCTACATCGTCAGTGGAACCACGAAGTTTGTGGACAGCTTCGATTACAAGAATGATGACTGCGTGTGCAAGCACAGGAGGAAAGTCGTGTGGAAGTGTATTCCAAAGAGTACGTTTCCTTTTGCTCATTCACCATTCTATGTCATAGAGCACCTTTGTTATGGTCTGGAATTTACTCCACGAGAATACTCTCGTGGAGTAAATTACAGACCATTGATTTGATTGATTTGGATTGTATCTGGCTGCATCAAAAGATGAAGTTTTTGCACCTATTGCTGCGATGGGAACGCTGAATAACAATGCAGTGCGCCGCTACAATTAGACATCATTTATCGAGATACTGGTAGTACTTTAATTTCATTGAATCTTGAAACTGCTGAAGTAACTTGGAGACAAAAGGATCGCGTCTACTTATCAAACAGTTACAAATAGCGCATCTAATTTTTGGTGTCTTTCAGATTACAAATTCGACTTCCAAGACAGCATCAAATGGTCATCCAACGACATCGCCATCGTAAAAGTTGACAAGCCATTTAAGCTTGGAGTGAATGAGAAGGGCTGTCAGTTTGCTACGGATCTTATCTTGTACAACAACATCAGCAGAGAGTTGGAGAAACCTGGAACCAAAGGGTTTATTGCTGGATGGGGAAGTGGTAGCAACTTTAGGGAGGTATGTCTGATTAATTTGAGAGGTAGAAATGTTCGTGATTTTTCTTGTGGGACAATCAATTTGAACTACTCCAAACGAAGAAATTAAAGAGTACCCCTGATGGTGCAGAATAAGAAAAAAGAAAGAAATAAAAAAGTTTTATTCATGACAACAACAATTAATAGATTAGCACCTAAAATAGGTGTCCATGTAGCGGTGATCTTTCTATTAACGCAAATCTTCTAAAAAAATACTACAAAAACCACCCAAAATTGGAATCATTAACATAGAATATTGGAATGCTTAGACGTTTTCTTATTTCAGGGAGTATACCGGCGCGGAGATGATGGTGAACCTGGTGAACCTGGTCAACCAGGCGGTGAAGGTCATCGACCAGTTAACGCTAAATGCTTACAAGAGGCTAAAGTTTGCATCATGGACAATGAAGCATGTGCGAAGAAATGGGCGCAGAGGTTCCGGACGATCATCACACAATACATGATCTGTACCAAGGATGTTATGAAACGAATCAGTGAGATTTGCGATGTAAGAATAACAATGCAAGCATTGGTTTTTTAAATAGGTAAAATACTTTTCGGGCTGTCTGTTCTATCCGAAGACTGTTACCACGTTAATTTTTAATTTTCCGGTTTTAAGTAGTTAAAGTTCTGACGCTGCAGCTGTTATGGATATAGGACAGGTATAGGCCCTGATTGTGACCATGACCATTAAGCAAATTAATAGCTCAACAAGTCGTTCCATTCAGTATTATTCAAAGGGACCTCCAAACCAAACCTATAAACCAAATATCAGCAAAACTATTTAGCTGTTTCAGAGCTAAATTGTAAGAAACATAGGTACATACCAAAACCATCGCATTTAAAACCAACTATAGTCCAATCAACGAATCTGAAATAGAGTGCCTGAGATATTATGTTTACAGCTACTTCTTAAGTAAGTACCTACCACAACCTCATCCTGAATTCAAAAGTTCTACTACCACGCACTCTACCTCTTTAAGACCACTAGACTAATATTATTGTGTACCCTACATACATACAAATATTAGCGTTGATTGCAATAACTTATAATTTTAATACAAACAGAAAAAATATGCCAACTGCACTGACGTGGAAACTCGTCGGAATCAAGAAAACCAGATGGAAATTACTGATGATTCATCAAAATATAACGTCGACTTGGGCAGACACTTGAGGAATCCTGACGATTATACAGCCAGGAGGTCATCCATGCAAGGAGGTTTCTGCGAGGTAAGACAAGCAAAGAGCGTTCATCGTCATCATGCTTTGGGACAAATACTACTTTTTAAAGTTTTTATTTATTTATTTATTTATTTATTTATTAAGAGACCAACAGCATTAAGAAAAAACCAGTAAATACAATAAGCAGAATAGAAAATACAGCCAATAATAGGTCTCGATTCTAAGTACATGATTATATGAAAGAGACACAGCTACCGCAGAGAATAAACCAATCTTACGTGTAGGTATGTTGTTACATGTATTGGAGTGTGAGGGTGTGTAATGTTTGTGGAGTTGGGTGTGTATAAGGATATGATTTGGGATAACAAATAAAGTTTGCAGTAGTAATGAATAGTACTTATCTATATAATTAGTAGTAGTTATTATTATTATGTATTCTTTTACTTTAATGATAGATAAATAACTAGGGGTGTATAGGGGTGTGGGGGTGCGTGTGCGGGGGGGTGTGTGTGTATGTGTGTTTATATGTGATATATATATACAACACATATATATTTATAGATATAGGTAAAGGTATATTATAACTTATTCCGTACCTTGTAATTGTAGAAATACCTTTCTTTTGAAGGTATTCTTGGAAGTACTAAAAATGTCGAGGTCCGAAAATTTCTTATTGCATGTTGAGCTGATGCGTGAAATAGGGGCGTTGCTTGCATAATTTGTGTTTTGAAAAGGGGGTAAAAATAATGATGTATGCCGTTTCGCTTTCTGGGGACGTTAATATTAATATCAGACAGTAAAGCCGGAGCATCCAGGTGACCGTTGACTATGTTATACAACAACATTATGTCTAGCAAGGTACGTCTGTCCACTAAAGGCATAATTTGGTGCCGAGTGCAACCTGTATCATAATCTGAATAGTTATGAACTCTGTAATTTAAATGTTTAATAAATTTGGCTTGTATTCTTTCTATACGTTGTATGTACGTTACATAATAAGGTGACCAAATACTGCTCGCATACTCAAGCACACTGCGTACATATGCATAATAGACATTCTTAACACAACTCAGGTTGGAGAAAGGTTTACAGGTACGAAGTACAAACCCAAGGTCTCTGTAGGCCTGTTTGTGCTTTCTATCCATTTATTTATCCATCCATCGATCTCCCTTAAGGTAAGCTGGGGAGAAAAGGATGTTTAGCAGTTACGCAAATACCTAAAGAATTAAGCCATAAAGGATGACATAACCCAGAAAACATTTTCATCACACAAATTTTACCTCAGACATCAGCAATTTTCCTCGGTGCTCGATCTGTTGAAAGCTGTGGGGAGCGGATGGATATAAGAGGCGAGTAGCCGCTCTGTGGGGCTCTCTGGTGGAGGCTTATGTACCTATGTCTTTTGGCTATTGTTGATGATGATGATAGATAAAGTCCCGTCGGTCTTGTTTCCTAACAAATATAATCTGGGTCTTTTTAAGACAAGAGTGAATAGGTACCTCATGAGTCTGCGTGCTACACCTTCGGCTACATCGTCGCTTTCCATCAGGGCGGTTATTCTCTATGGAAACGCAGATTCCACACGATACGAAACCACGCCGTTATCGTGTCTAGTTCAAATCGTGTTACAGCGTTAGGAATACCTTTACTTTACATAAATTTATTTTTATTTTGAATAAAATATATTGACATAAGTGGTGGTACTTAGGTTTTGATGTGGTTGATGTCTCGGAACGCATGTCTGTAAAACATGTGATTTTTGAGTTTAAATTGCGCCAATTCCAAATTCATTTCGCGCGGTTTTGTTTTCGTTTTATAAAGAATAGAGTTTTGCAGATTTCTTATGTAAGACAAGGAATTCGCGTGGTTTCGAATTCGAAGTAAGGAATCGATAGTGAATAACCGCCGTGAGATGAAGTCAAACGCAGGTTTATTCTACATAAAAAAAAGAAATTAAACATAATTTATAATTGATCACTTGATTGACTCCCTTCTCTTTTAGAATGACCACGGTGGGCCCCTCATTGTGAAGTACCAAGGCAAAGAGCGCGTGGTAGGCGTGATATCAGCATGCAAAATAGATCCCAAGACCCACAGCTGTCATGGACCATTCTTATACACCTCCATCTTCAAGAACAGACAGTTCATATCTTGCGCTATTCATAAGGATGTGGAGTAAGTTTGATTATTTTAAAGATTTCCTGTTCTCTAGAAATGTTACCGAGAGGCACAGCGTAGGCAGACCCCCCACTAGGTGGACCTACGATCTGGTGAAAACCGCGGGGAGCCGATGGATTTAGCAGGCAAGCGGCCACTCAAAGTGGCACTCTCTGAAGGAGGCCTATGTTCAGCAACTGACGTTTACGGGCTGTTTATGATGATGAGAAATGTAACCTAAATCTACTATCAGTTAATGTGCAGGCTAGGCCAGAGGCACTCCACAATTTTACTTGTAACGTGGCCATCCTATCCCGTGTCCCATCTCTTCCCGCGGGTGCCGGAAGAGCTGGCTAAGGGAATATCCAGGGAATGGCAGCTGCACTTTCCTTGGTCTTCGTTATAATCTACTGCAATCATCAAGCTCCTTACTAAACTTGGTGATTACGGAAAATCGACCAAAGTAGCGGCTTGTTGACCCTTGTTCAGCAGTGGACGTCTTCAAAATAAGTAATCTGTGTGCGGACTTTTTACCGAAATATGTTGAGTTTCGCCGGAAAATCGGGTAGATAGTAGGTGAAGCCGCAGGGCATCACTAGCTTATTACATTGTTAGTATGATGTCCAAACTGATTTTTTAACTAACTTGAACAAAACTAGTTTATTTGTTCAGTGTGTTTGTAGCCTCAACGTAAAGGTAGAGAGCTCCCTGACTACAATACAATGATGTTCCAAAATACGTGTCACACTGTATCTAGTCATGGCTGATTTATATTGTTTTAACATTACACATAATATATAATATCAATAATATTTTATTTATACCTAATAACTATTTTGACCAAAAATTTTTTTTTTTGCCTTTAACGCTAAACGGCTTCGTAACACCGTAGTACTCACGTAGCACCAATGCTACAAACTTACTACAAAGATGGCATAGGCCCTTGAGTTCAAATAAAATAATAAAACAAACAATAAAACGTGTACGTCACTACGTACTTGAAACTGCCTTAATCCACCACGCTGGCCAAGTGCAGGTTGGTGGATGACTGATGGTCTCGAACTATCGATTCTCGAATATGCCGATTTACTCACGAGCTTTTCTTTTATATTTTTTTTTTCTTTTATTTTGGCTCTACACATAGTGTATTTAGCCAGTGTCAAGTATTATATTTTCATCGTGTTATAAAATATTTCACGTAAAGTCATGTCCTAGTCATAGTCATAGTCCAGTCTAAGTCAGGTAGTCATAGTCCAGTCTAAGTCATGCTCCAGCAAAGTGGTGGCAACTTTACTAGAAGCTTCTATGGAGTTTTGGAAGCAACACGAAAAGTCACGTTTCACCACATTATATCACTTCCCCTCACTCCTGCTCGTAATTCAGCACTTAATGCGTAAAACGCCACCAATTTTAAACATTAACACTGGAAAAAGCAAAAGTTTTGAAAAATAATAAAATGCAACGACGTGAACTTTTCCGCGTTCCCGCCAAAACTCAATTCTTTTATATTGTAAGTCTCTTACTAAGAGCCAGGGTAGATTCCGCAAACAACTTGAATAGTGCAGGGCCGCGTAGTATTCTTAACAAAGTGCGCCAGTTTGCGCTGACTACCTTGTTTTGAGTCATACTCGCTCAAAATAATTGGTTAGTTCCTTTTTAAAAATAAAGGTTAATCGTCAAAAGTCGCGACTGTTAAATAAAAATTATAACCACTACTGACTAAACTAACACCCAGTTGCAGAAACGATCGTTGCCTTTTAAATCTTAATCTTCCATTAAACTATTGCCCTCCCTTCAGTTTAAGGACTCAATTATCTTTAATGCCACCATTAAGATTAATGATCGTTTCTGCAACTGGGTGTAAGAGTATGTACAGTGGGACCAATTTTAAAGGCTTTAGTTGACAGATCTAAAGCTCTTAAAACTGTTGCTGTCCTTGTCAAATAGACGGCAAGGTAAGAAACAGATATATTTTTAGTATTTTGAAGACTGCCATCTAAAGCCTTCAAAATTAGGCCTTGTATAGCATAGATTGCTTGTGTTCCTATATAGTTTTCTTAGATATCATGATAGAGTAACGCAAACGTTTGCAAAATTTCACTGATTTATACTTTTGCTTGCAGAGATAACTGCCGTAGAGTATTCCGTACTGGCATCACTCACGAAGAATATACGGTGGACTGGAAAGATTACGAGTAAGTATACTTTTGAACTAAAAACGGAGAACTAAAGTGTCCGATGTAGCTCTTAGAATTAGCAAGTTGAAATAGCAATGGGCAAGCCAAATCGCTCGTAGAACTGATAACCGATGGGAAAGAAAGGTTCACGAGTGGCGAACACGTAGGTGGAATCTGGTGAGGACCGCGGTGAGCCGATGGATGCAGGAGGCAAACAGCCACTCAAAGTAGCGCTCTGTGGGGTAGGCTGTCGTTGATGATGATGATTGTGATAATTATGATAATTTTGTACTCAGAAAAACTAACAGAATGTTATCGGGTGATAAATGACATCTGCTAAAATGGCACTTTTCAAAATATCTGTCAAAATGACATCTGTCAAAATAGAACACTATCTGTTTTTATTGTATCGGTGGTATAATATGTAACGGCTTAGTTTGATTTTTATCTGATCGTACTTCTGGTTAGTGGCGAATCTGTTGAGTTGATAATCTGATGAGTTGCGATTCTGGTGAATTGAGAATCTGGTAAATTGCTCTGGAGCGCTCACTTGACCCACTTACACTCTTTCGTTTATTATTGATTTTAATTGGGTCAATTGATTTTTCTACTATCTATGCGAAATAAAGCAATGTGACGAACTTACAGTAAGCAAAATTAATAAAATGAAAAATTTATCTGTAAAATAGAATTGTGGCGAATTTACAAATCCTTTTTTTCGTGACGAATTTTCTTTGTGGCGAATTTACAATAACGCAGGTAGGTATGTATGAGCAGATGCAATTACATTACCTAAGGTATATAAAATGTCACCCTAAAACTGTTGATCCTGCAATTGCCATGTCGACTACAAAATAGTTACATTTATTTACAGATCGGATGATGAGGATAGGTAAGCAAATTTTAATGATTTTTCAACAAGTAACTGAAGTACTGATTTTCGTGCTGGTACGGCTAATATTGAAGCTAGTGCTAGCATCGGTGCTAGCGGCGCTCTTTGGGGGAGGCCTATGTTCAGCAGTGAACGTCTTCAGGCTGTTGATGTGTTGATGATGACCCATGGTAACTACTTCGAACAAATTATATTCGATCCGAATGTTAGTTCGGATCGAATATAATTCCCTATGTGAAGCGTCGAAAGTGGCGTTGTATAAAATAAATAACTAAATAACGCCCAACGATCACATACATAGATCCTGGACCCTAACTAGAATTTCCTGTATCTAGAGACCTATCTTTATTTTTTTCTTAACATAGGATATACATAAAATCTTGTTTTGTTTTCACAGAGCCGATGACAAGGACAAAAGGTCTGTTATTTTTTTTTCTTATATTTTGGCTCTACACATAGTGTATTTAGCCAGTGTCAAGTATTGTAATTTTTCATCGTTAAAGAATATATCACGTAAAGTTAAGGTCATAGTCATAGTCCAGTCTAAGTTAGGTAGTCGTAGTCCAGTCTAAGTCATGCTCCAGTAAAGTGGTGGCAACTTTACTAGAAGCTTCTATGGAGTTTTGGAAGCAACACGGAAAATCACGTTTCACCACATTATATCACTTGCCCACACTCATGCTCGTAATTCAGCACTTAATGCGTAAAACGCCACCAATTTTAAACATTAACACTGGAAAAAGCACAAGTTTTGAGGAATAATACAAATTACAATGCAACGACGTGAACTTTTCCGCGTTCCCGCCAAAACTACCATTTTTTGAGTTATTAATGCTTCATAAGATCAAATTCAAGATCTGTCACCCAAAAAAGTTTTTATTACTGAATAGGTACCACTAACGTTTCATTTATTATTTCAGCTCTTCCGACGATAGGTAAGAAAAAATTATAAGTATAGCGAAGTAGGTTCGCTTTTATACAACTGAAATGTGGTTATGAAAGCTCAATTAATACTGGAAGACGATAAAATCTATCTAGGTACATACTTTTAAGTGAGATAGCACACGCAAAGCGTCCAGTAGGTTGTCCAATGTTACTATACAAAGATAGCGCAAAACGTGATATGATATCCTTTAACATCAAGGTATCAAATTGGGAAAATGAAGCCGAAGATCGTCACCTTTGGCGGAAATCTCTTGATCATCGACGAAAGGTGGCTTGTCTATCAATCTTCTACCGGTTGCACTTCGGGGAATGCGCACAAGAACTGCATGAGATGATTCCGTCATCTCCATTTCGACATAGAACAACAAGGCGCGGGGAGTCATTTCACCCCTACGTAGTGGATTTACCAACATGTCGAACCAAGCGTTTTTCTGACTCTTTTATCATGCGATCCGCTAGGGAATGGAACTCGCTCCCGGCTTCTGTGTTTCCTGACAAATATAATTTGGGTCTCTTTAAGACTAGAGTGAATAGGCTCCTCATGGGCCAACGTGCTACACCTTCGACTGCATCGTCGCTTAACATCAGGTGAGTTGCAGTCAAATAAAAAAAAAAAAAAAAAATGTTGGCCTATTATTCATAAAAAAAAAAAACGCTTGCAGACGGCCTAACCGCACATGACGAGGCATGGTTCGCTACACTAGCTAATAAACGCGCTAAACGGCATGAATACGCATCTAACCCACTCTGGCCACTACCACCTAAGGCAACGCAACATCTATATATATGTGCATACTGTAGCCGTACCTGCCGCTCCCGTATTGGTCTTATAAGTCACGAGCGTAAATGCCGTGCCACAGTTAATATCACAGAATACTACTTAAAACATCTGTTTAGATGGAAACAGGCCAATGATGATAATTATACGTACATAGACGGCAAATTACAGTTTCTATTTATTCAATTATTTTATTTTACTGTGAACAATAATTTTATCCTTTTTTAAATTACGTAAGCACTATTTATTTTTAATGTTTCCGGATTACAACGTTACATTTAACAAATTCTTTAATTGTTTCCAGTGACGATGAAACAGCTGTTCTTAGAGAAAAGTAAGTGTATTTTGTATAATTTTATGGAACGCTAGCGTCTCTTAGCTTTAGCCCAGATAATATAATATTAGCTAACCTGATTTATCTCAGGTATCCTGCGTCTACAACCAAAAGAACTTTAGCATTTTTTTGTGTAAATGAATAACGGGACGAGTTAGGGTCTGTTCGCACCTTACCGGCACAGGTCCAGCACAGGGGGTCTAGCAAAGCTCCCTCACGCTAACGCTATCGCCAAACGCTAACTACAAAATGTACTAAAATGACATTTCGGAAATGGCTAACTTTTGCGTAGCGAATGTCATTTCGATACATTTTTGGTTTTAGCGTGAGGCGTTAGCGTTAGCGATTGTGATCTTTGCTAGACCCCCTGGCCCGTCACATTGTTTGTTTTTTTGTTTCGCATTGTTTGGGGCCGGGCCTGCGCCCCTGCGCACAAACCCTTAGTCGTTTGTCTGATGTTAAGCATCACCACCGCTCAGTTGGCATTTCCACTCTGAACTCTTTAACTAAACGAATATTACGTGATACCTCACTGCACACGTCATCCTTGGATATCATGGTACCAACGCATAAGAAAAAAGAGAGTAGAAAAAGGGGAAAGTGATAAAGAGAGTAAAAGTTTTTTATTAAAGAAGTTCGTCTATTCTTTTGACCCTCCTTTTAAAGAACTATATGCCAGTGGTAAGCTCATCCACAAAAGTGTACGTAATGAAAGTGCGCATATAATACAATACATAGGTAACTGTATTGTGATTTTCACGACTCACTCAAGAATGTGTGGATGAGGTTTTTTTTTCCTTTTTTTGTGCGATAGTAGAAACGCGACGCGCCGGTATTAGATTCAATCTAGGTACTAGTATCTAGTAGTATCTAGTACCTATAGTTAGTATACCTCTTTATTATTTAGTACTACTAAATAGGTAATTGTAATGCTGCCTTGACTTAATGTAGGATAGCAAACAAAAAAGAAAAAGAAGCAGCCGCTGAGAAGAAAGACAGCAGCTCCAGTTCCGAAAGCGCAGAAGACGCAAAAGAGAAGAAGACAGCCGAAGCGAAGACGGAGAAGAGTAAAAGAGATAAAAAGAAGAAAGAAAAAACTAAGAAGTCTGATAAGAAGAAGGCTAAAGAAGTAAAGAAAACGAGAGATGAGACTCGTGCTAAGAAGGGTAAAGATGGCAAGGACGCGTTCTACGAATCTAGCAAGGATGAAAATGTGAATGAGCCTGAAGAATAGAATAAATTGATTGTTCTTATAATTACTGTTGTTTAGTTTGTTTTACTGTAATTAATCTACTAAACATTTATTTATTTAAATTAATTTTTTTTTTAGTAGTAGTAGTAATTAATAGATAAATAGAGCATTTTGGCGATTCCTACATGACTGTGTCTTCCCCGATTTTATAGTTTAGTATTAGGAGCTACGGTTATTTGCAGTAGCTTTCAGTCTTAGCTCCAATTTTCATCTCTGCTATAAGATTAAGGCAGTTTGCCTAAAAAACAATTACGTTGGTGCACAATTTACTAGAGCATGTGTTTTTTTTTTCTACGTGTTCTGACATAGGTAATAAAATAAATGTAAGTAGCCCAAATGAAACGAATAGGTAATATCTTATCCAGTTTTCATAAATTATTGTATTTAAATTAAAAAACCATTTTATTATCAGACTCAATCCATATTAGATGATTAGGCAATTTAGGTACCTATAAGTATATAAAAATAAGTATTCGTATAAAAATACTAGAAACAGGTGTGAGAGATGAGAGAAATCCGCATTACCTACTTACTTACCTACTATCAAACTTATTTATTTTTATATTAAAAAAATATATAATTACCCGCGGAATTTGAACTCAATTACCTACTTAGATTACATTCCCAAAGACGGAAATTCGTGCGGCGGCGTCGTGCGTCGGGTCGTCCTCTTCCCTCAAAAATGGTTGAGGAGAGCGATGGCTGGCGCATGCGTCAAGCTCGTGAACGGGCGCTGCTTACGGGAGGTGTTCTGCTTGCGGTGTATGCACAAATAGCAAACCAACAATTAAAAAAAAAAATAGGTTAAGTATTTAATTGTCCTCTCGTGTATGGTAATTGTACAAACAAATAAGAAAAATTAATAAAAATAAATGATAAATTAACAAAGAGCACGGACCCAGGTGTCTATGGTAAAGGAGGGTTTAAAAAAAAACGGAACTTTTCTCAAATAATCGTAAAAACTCATAGTATTAACTGACCATCCTTTTACATTCAACTTACGGGGACCTAGTTGACAATGGCTTCATGCTTGGCCTTTCTTTTGGATTGCTACATCCATTTTAACGGTGAACAGTTCTTCAAGATGTATTTTGCAGTCCTGGCCTATCTTCCTTGAGACTACGAGCGTGCATCTGTACTCGCCGCAGTGCTCATCCTTGATTCCCAGTTTCTTCGTGTCCACAACTAAGTTGTTAATTTTTACGGTTTGCTGTAAGATAATAATTATTTCAATGAATTTTCACGATAAACGGCGAGCTGGGAGTTTGGGAACGCGGAGAAGTTCGCTGTATCCTCGTGGTCCTACTGGTATGGTAGGGCAAAACTACATCAACTATCCTACTACAGGGCGGTTATTCTCTATGAAAACGCAGATTCCACACGATACGAAACCACGTCGTTATCGTGTCTTGTTTAAATCGTGTCATAGCGTTGGATAACCTTCACTTTACATTAAACTTATCTTTATTTTGAATAAAATAATTATATTGACATAAGTGGTCATATCTTTTGATGTGTTGATGTTTCGGAACGCGTCTCGGTAAAACATGTGATTTTTGACAGTTCAAATCGAGCCAATTCCAATTTAGTTTCGCGTGGTTTTATTTTCGTTTCATAGAGAATAGTGTTTTGCAGATTTCTTATGTAAGACAAGAAATTCACGTGGTTTCGAAGTAAGGAATCGATTCAGAATAACCGCCGTAGGATATACATGTCCTCGTGGTCCTACTCACTTTTGTGGACAAAAGCCCAAGATACGTCTTGAGCGACCCGGAAGATCCTATAGCAGCCGTTGTTTCGGCTGCGCTAGGATCACCAGACCAGTCTAGCCCTTCTGGCTCAGGTACCGATTTCGGCACCGGTATAGGATACCAGCGTAACGCAATCAGACACCGACCCCGCCGGCGAGGTTGCCGTACCCCCCGTAGGTTAGTTGAATGGTCGCGACTTTCCATAAAGTCCACTCCTCTAGCGGACATAGCCTTCTCGATCCTCTTATCCCGGCAACAGCCCAAGCCGAGGCTCGCACCCCAAGGGTGCCCTTGAGCTAGTTGCCCCCCACTTTTGTCGGCTGGGTGCCTTAAGCGCCTGCCCCCCGCCCGCTATAAAGGTCGTTAGAGGCCAACAGCATCAGCCCGTTAAAAAAAAAAGAGGTTTATAGGGAGGGCTATTTTCAGTAGTGAACGTATTTCGGGCTTGTAATGATACAACTTACTGGCTCAAAAGGGCAACTACTAGGCAGTTCCATGTACTGAAAATATTCATAGTAGTTACTATCAGCATCTCCCATTTCCTTGCAGAAATCACAGATGTCATGAGATATCACCATTTCGTGCCGACCCGACATTTCTCTCTCTAGAGTGAATTCTAGCTGTAAACATTACAAAATATAGCTGTTATTTCCACTTACCTCTCACTCCTACACCAAAATACTTCGTAGCACCGTAGCACCAATGCTAAGAAGTTATTTAGCGTAGATACGTTACAAGTAGCGACGGGAATCGACAGCCTCCGTGGTGTGGCGGTTGAGCAGGTCAGCTCATAACTCGGAGGCGGCGGGTTCGATTCCCGCGACAGAACAAGTATCTACATATTTGTGTACATAAAAAAGCGCAAATTGTTTTTTTTTAATATAAAATAATACCTATATATGTTGACATTTTACACAGCGCCATCTGGCCCCAAACTAAGCAAAGCTTGTACTGTGGGAACCAGATAACTGATAGAATACTTACATACTTATTTGTTTGTATAACACCCAGACACAGAACAAACATCTATATTCATCACACAAATGTTTGTCGTGGGTAGGAATCGATCCCACAGCCCTCAGTTCAGAAGGAAGGACTACTACCAACTGAGATATCAGGCCCGTCAAAACATGTTCTGTGTCTGGGGGTTGTGGGACCATGGTACTCGTAGTTCCTGGGTCCCTAGATACAGGGAATTTTAGTTAGGGTCCAGGATCTAACTACATTTGATCGTTACGCGTGTAAAAATATACGAGGGAAGACGCAGCGTAGGCCAGCCCCCGACGGTGGACGGACGATTGGCCATATCCGCGGGGAGCCGATGGATGCACGGAGGTAAGGAGCCGCTCAAATTGGCGCTATGTGAGTTTAACCAATTTGATTAAAATTTAGAAGCTGGTCGGGCGGCCGTCCATTTGACGCCTCAGGGTTTAATGATGGCAAAAGTGTGGATTGTCGATCTTACAGCAAGTTTGTCCATCTTCTTTTTGAAATAAAACTCGCCGTGCATATAAGAGACGCTGTCGTTGTGCCTCTCGCATTCAATTTTCGAAGTGTCTATGTATTTGCTAGATCCACCCAGCACGTACACTTCAGATTCAAAGCTAAGGAGATATTCGTCTTCCTGCAAACACATCGACGAATTTCAATCACCAGATTATTTTGTAAACGATAAATTGGAATCCGCATCCACTCGTCAAATAGTGGTAGTTATTCTATATGGTATGATGGTTAGTATTACGATGTAGGTACTTAGTTATATCCAGATAGTGTGACAGAAGACAAATTGGTGTGACGGCGAATCTAAGCTGCCTCCATAATAATTTACCATTACAGTGATCTCATATAATCCTTTAGATACCCTTTACAACCAACTTAAGGTGTTAGTAACGTGATGACTAGGTACTAAGCAGGCGATACTAGGTATAAAGATTATAAATCTAACAGTTACAGTCTAACAAAATACTTCACTTTTAAAAACAAAATCTACAGATTAATATTAAAATAAAAATTAGAATCATAAGCGGGAACATCGGACATGAGGCCACTTGTCACGGTAGCTTAAGTAAAGCATATCCCGGCTTGAGGGGTGGATGGGTGCGGGTTCAATTCCCGCTCGTAATTCTAATTGTTCCTATACACATTAGTCTGTAGATTACGCTGAGCAGGCGATACTTCTATAAAAATCATAAATACTTACAGAATCGTCACCATAACAAGTACATAATAAACACAGTAACATTATAAACAACATTATGCTACCGCTGTAACCAAATGAGATTTCCGTACAGACAATATAATTTATAAACGGAAATATCGTGCTGAAGATCTGATATTAAAACATGTAGGAAATGTTGATTATATCTCTTCATTGTTATGTGTCACGTAGGTCTGTAGATATGTCATGGAATTATATCATCGTATGCGTGGGTGCTAAAAACGCTTCGGAGCAAAATGGCTTATTCCCAGTCGTCTCCGTCCCCATTAGTAACAATGTTTGATCTTTTCTGTTCCTTCTCTATGGCACTGCGAGGTGTCATTGGGATCTACTATTCCCAGTGACACACTAGGCTTCTAGTGACATCACTAAAAGCCGACCACATGATTCGTCGGCGGTGCGTTTTTGCTTTTTTAAATTTACACACTGTATCCAACCTAAGTATTTAGAAACTTCGTAAAAACTTATATTATTGATGTGCCAATTATCAACAAGGGATGGTGAATCACAGAATACTTAATAAAAAAAATAACATCACTAGAGTGACCACTCTGGGAATACTTAAGTGCTGACCTGATTCCCCATGATGACACCTGCCTGGCGGCGTCTTTTCATTGAACAAGTGAGAATAAAAATCAATTAATTGAAATACTGAGAATTGACGATTTTAGCGGTGTCATGGGGAAGGAACGTAGCGTAGACCACCATGACACGTGCTATCCTGTACGTACCTAAGTATACCTGATGACCTGGGATGCGCACCGCGAGAAAACTTGACGCTGTTAGAGCGTCAAGTTTCAAGTCACTAGGCGCTACCATAGTCTTGTCAGTCTCTCACGAGATAGTGTAGAGAAAAATTTGTCGCGGTGCACATGCTAGCCCATTTGTCCGCTTTTAACCACTTACCAGATTTATATTTCTGGCAAAATTAAGATTTCTTTGATTAGGCATGATGACTACTATTAAAAATGAACAAGTAAATATTACTTTCATAAAGACGATTAAAAATGTATGCAATAATTGAAAAAATCCCTTCCCTACATATAATAAATGTGTAATTCTGATGCGCTACGGAACACACACATAATGATATCAAATCTAATTTATCCTATAGGTTCTACTGTTCAAAAAATATCGTAACCGCGATGCAGGACTACAAGGCTTTTTTCCCTTCTCCATACATTTTATAATTTATCGTGTCTAACGCCATCTAGGGACAATAATTTGTAGCTATTTGTTTGTTTGTTTGTTTGTTATTGAACAAATCCCTAGATACTGAACTGATTTTCATGCGGGTTGCACTAATATGCTTAGAAATAACCAGCGCACAACATAGGATATATTAAAATACAAATATCATTAAAAATTTTTGGTCATAATTATTAAATGTCATTACGAAACCGGACGGAATTTTATACAACATGGCCGCTTCATGGTGAATTCTTTTTTGGCTACTGACGGTTAGTTTGTGTCACAGTAATTTTGCCACACATAGTGTATTTAGCGAGTGTTAAGTATAGTAATTTTTCGTCGTGTTGTTATTGAATATTTCACAGGTTTCACGTAAAGTCCATCTGGAGGCACAGATTAAAGAAAAAAAAACGTGTGTAAGGCCATGAACAAAGAGTAATAGGAGTTAATTTCGGTAGTAAATATGCATTAAACAGTGAAATGAAATTTTCCAATTTATTAGATTTGATTAACCATTATTAGTTTTTCTATTTAAGCCCTTGCAGGTTGTTTGGGGGTTTTGGAGTAAAATAGATATACCATCAAATAATATGTAAGTAGTATGAATCGATTGCATTCAAGATACAAACATGTTAATTATACTTAAGTGCCCGCAGATTAGAGAAATAACCGGCCAAGTGCGAGTTGGGCTCGCGCACGAAGGGTTCCGTATCATTATCTATAAAAACTAGCAAAAAAACGTTTAATGTATGAGAGAGAAAAAAAATACTAAAATACAGAATACAATAAGTATTTAAGGGGTTAAATACTTATTTTATTCTGTATTTTTTGTAATAGCGGCAACAAAAATATATTTATCATCTGTGAAGATTTCAGCTGTCTAACTATCACGGTTCATGAGATACAGCCTGATGGTGACAGACGGACAGACGGACAGCGAAGCCTTAGTAATAGGGTTCCGTACCCAAAACGGACTGACGACGTCTGTCAGGCTGTCTGTCCGTCTGTCACCAGGCTGTATCTCATGAACCGTGATAGTTAGAGCTTTACCCTTGGGAGTATCATCTTGACTCTTGCTACGCCTATTTTTGGTATTACATGACGTTTATGTTTGGCCCACAGGTCTGAAGGCCAATGCATACTATTACCACCATAGGCTAATGCAGTGGGCCAATGATATACTCTTACGTTACGTATAAATTATATACTCTTTGAATGATACAGAAGTATAATAATACTCTTTGGAATGATACGAAGTAGATTTTTTTTCTCTAATCTGTGTACGAAACATGTTATGTAAAATGCCCTGGGGGTCTAGCAAAGATCACAATCACTAACGCTAACGCCTCACGCTAACTCCAAAAATGTATCAAAATGACATTTGCTACAGAAAAGTTAGCGATTTCCGAAACGTCATTTCAGTACATTTTGGAGTTAGCGTTTGGCGTTAGCGTAAGCGGTTGGTATCTTTGATAGACCCGTAGACTTTGCCCTATTGTAAAAATGTTTTGAAAGCCTAGATTTTAATATAATATAGGTTTTAATTAATCATGAGTTCGATGATACTTATCGAAATATCATCGAAAATTTTTCTATAGTTAAGTAGCCATGAGTGGAGATTTCATCAAAATTGGTCCAGGAATATCAAGGATAATAATTAGCGTACCTACGCTGTTTTGGGAAATATTATAATTAATTATTTCATCCATGATTAAGACATGTCATTTTTACTTCGTAGAAGTGATTATACGAGCAGAAAACTCAGTGTAGCTGATAGAAAATCAGTTTTTAAAAATAAAGCCATTACCCAAACCGAAACCTGAAAAGTAATGTAATCCACGCGTGGCAACGCCGCGGGCACTAGCTAGTAAGCAATATCGGGAAATGAATCACGGAGTAATAAGCTTTTAAAGTTTCTACAGGACGCATCTCCTGTCCCTTTCTCGCGAAACAGAGCGCCCCTATATGTTGATGGCGCCCCCAGTTACTATGAAAAATCTACTCGTGACGTCACATGCCAAAGAGATTGTATGAAAAGCTATCACAGCTTAGTAATGTGGTACTATAACGACCTTCCTCTGACGTCACTGGCCGTTTGAGCTATTCAATGTCTTTCAACCCATCCTTTCTATTCCGAGATTTAAAATGCTCGAGAGATATTTAATTTTTGTTTAAACAAATGTTTATCTTTTGAGGAACATAATTAAATTATCCAAAAAAAATATTTTAATCATCATGCCTTTAGGCATCTAAAAGTCATTCTGATAGGCACTCCTATTCTATGAGGCCCTTAAATTATTAAATGAAACAGCGATTCGCTAAAAAAATAGAATTTAATTTTACCCTCAACCTCTAATCGACAAATTAAAGTACAATCACAACATTAAGTTTCAAGTTCAAACATCTATAGAGTACGTCTTTAACAACTATTACTATTACTCCATAACGAAAACCAAAGAAAATAAAAGGAAAAACAAAGAGTTTAATAAATTTATTTAAAAAAATTACAAAACAAAAACCTCCGTCAATGCTAGCCCCAACGTTAAATATTACAAAAGTAAATAGCATGTTACAACAAGTTAACCATAATTAATAGGCCTAATTTTGAAGGCTTTAGTTGAGAGTATCTAAAATATATCCGTCTCTTACATTCCCGTCTATTTGAAAAGAACAGCAACAGCTTTAGGTGTTTTAGATCTGTCAAGTAAAGCCCTTAAAATTGGCCCCTTTAAATTGCAAGTGTTGAACAATAACAAAAAAGCATAAATATGCAAAACATTTTCTGTATACGCTAGTACTGGGAATAGTAAAAAAAATGCTAAATTTAAATACAATAATTTTTACAAAAGTTATTATGCTGCCTTTAGACTACAATTTAGAAAAATATGCTCCTGAGGAGTGCAGATGGAACCACGTTGTATCAACATCGATTAGGTAAAACCACAAAAACTGACGAGCAGTTTCTATTGCTATCTCACTCCCACTACACCTGACATAACGGTGGAAGTGAGAAAACAATATTCTCTCGTTTCCGTCGGAAATTTCCAATGGCGCAATTTATCTGCTCACTCTTATTTTAAACAAATGTTTATCCTGTTACCAATGAAGCTGATTTAAGTTTTTATTTACTTTTAAATTTACGATTTAATTTTGTGCTACAAGTGTCACCAATTTCAATCTCAGTCCATATTGAGTAAGATGCTCAGGCGTCGGTGCTCAAGTCTAGATTCAATAGTTCCTTTTTTGAATGAAATATCGTCTTGAGCAGCGGTTTCGACTGAGGGTAGTTCTGTAATACGGGGCTAAGATTACTATATTTTTTTTTAAACTGGATTTTATTAATTTTGTAGGACATCAATGTTGATTAGTGGTTTAATTTGAATTAGTTAAGAAATTTCACACCCTGCATAAAATGTATTAAAACGCTAAGAGACCAATGCAAATGATCTTAACGATCGCTATATCTAAATAGAATAGTAATATTTAAAATATATTATCATCTTATTACATCTAATATATTACTTTTCAAGTCTTAAATTATAGATAACCTAATACTGAAAAAGTAAATTTGAAGTTAAAAAAAATGTTTACACCAACTTTCGGATATGTTAGTAACAATTTGTTATAGACTTAAATTTTTACAGATCAAAACTGAGGTACAGAAATTATAATTAAAAAGGATTCAGTTAATCAAAGTTGGCACAAACATACCCATAACGATATAGGAACAACGGGACCCCAAAATTCGCGTTTTAAAAATAAATTAATATCTTAAACACTAATCAAATCCTTCCAAACTAATTTCTAACAAAGTTTGGGATTCCGTTCTTGCAAGCACCTTAAAATTACAATAATAAAAATATAGTTTTAGTGTTCGTTACTATACTATAATTATACTAAAAATATAGCTTCTTTCGTTACATACGTTTATTAATGGAAGAATGCTTAAGGAAATTCGCATTGAAAAATGAGGAATCAACATTACTCGATATAAGATCCTGAAGGGAGTAGCAGTGGGGAAAAGAGAGGGAAGACTAAGCAGTCCATCTAAGAGTATGTCGTGTCTAACGTGTGTATGATTTTGGGTCAATTCTTTTGAAAATCCGTCCTGGAAAAATTAAAGCATTTAAGATACAATGATCTACTCAAAATCGGAGAGTTTAAGTTTAACTCGAAAATTAGGTTAAATCATAAGACGTAGGCCGTTCATTTTAATATATATAATATTTGTTTGATAAACAAATACATCGGAATTACTAACTTCCCTTTCTGATCACTAATGCTTAATACATTCCTTCAAGAAACATTAAGATGTTAAGTAATTACATACTAATTTTAGACTAGAGAACAACTAAAACATTCATAGAGATATTCGTAAAAAGTTTTTCATAAATATATAATAGCTCACTTTCAAATAATATGCTGTGTTGACATTGATCGAGTTGTAACTTTCCAGTTACTGGTATTTCAAACTATAAAAAATATATAATCTCTTTTTTCTGGTTCAATTTGTGGCTGAAAAAATATATAATTATTAATGCATAAAAACATTTCATTTCCTTTAGACAGTTATACGTATTACCCGATCAAGTAGCTCGAACATTGTAAATTTCGAGTTACTGGTGTTTCAAACTATAAAAAATATATAATCTCTTTTTTCTGGTTCAATTTGTGGCTGTAAAAAATATATAATTATTAATGCATAAAAACATTTCATTTCCTTTATACAGTTATACGTATTACCCAATCAAGTAGCTCGAACATTGTAAATTTCAAGTTACTGGTGTTTCAAACTATAAAAAATATATAATCTCTTTTTTCTGGTTCAATTTGTGGTTGAAAAAATATATAATTATTAATGCATAAAAACATTTCATTTACTTTAGACAGTTATACGTATTACCCGATCAAGTAGCTCGAACAATGTCAACGCAACGGAAAGCGCCGGCCCGTAATAAACAAGAACACAAGAACCATGGAGCGAACATTCGTTCGAACATTGCTAACTGAAATCGAACCTCTTCGCTAATCGGTCAGAAACGTGCGTGTATTGTTTATTAGTAATTGTGAAAATAAGAATGTAATCTTGGCAAATAATAATTGAAACGAGTTTAGTGATAGATTCAAGTTAAAATCCTACACTAAACCGATCCCCAGTCTATCATTCAAATTGCGTTTGTATCGCTTTACGATTCTCGATTTTTAACAAAATTTCTATGGAAATCCGTCAAAAACTCACAACTATTGTAGATCAATGCAATTATAATTTAAATAGAAGACTTGGCACAACTAGTTCGGCGATCTTAGGATTACTATTATCATAGTAGCATCAAAAAACTAAAATAAATGAATATTCATTTGATCAAGTGCTTGGCATTGTCAACGTATATTGAAAATTCTAGCTAAAGTTGTCATTACAATGAGTAATATTTTTGTAGTATCATTTATTTTAGTGCCATTGTTAAAGTTTCAAATGTTCTAGCGGATAATCAAGCAATGGAATAGATGTAAACGGGCCATTAAAAACAGAAAACGAGTACGTAATTTAACTGTTTATTACCTATGTTTTAAATGTACTATGTATGTGTTATATGTATGAGAAACACTTTCTTATTAGACATAGTAATAAACAATACCCTCACTGTCATTGCCTATTAACAGGGTTCCGTGTAGGATTAACAAAATAATATTATACTTCTAACGACTAATAGGTACTCGACAAACAACAATTTTTTAAAATATAAGAACATCTATATGTCTTTGTAAATATCCAGTTAACACAACGTATTTTGAGGAAAAACATCAACGTTGGCTTGGAGTAGTAACCATGCCCCCAAATCAATTCAAATCAAATCAAAGTACTTAGGTTAGCCTTTTTCCATCTGTGTTTTCCGATCAAGAATATTTTTGATGTATAAAATCATCTCCAAATAATTAGGGATGTAAAATTTGACTCTAATCGTCTTACGATTGAATCTGCATCTGAGTTTGAGTATTTTTGGATTTGTCTTATATTGCGTGGGCTTAATTTTGTGATTCATAATTTAGCTGAAAAGATTTTTTAGAATAGCCTTATTTATTGTTTTTACTTTGAGATTCAATTTAACATTTTGACTAACTTTTAAGCTATTAACTGGATAACGCTCAACCAATTTTCCGTTCCAAAATCTATACAGAACCCAGGAACAAGCAGTTTTACCGTGGGCCGGCGCAAACAAAAACCTACCTTAAAACTAAACAAATAAGTGTCGGAATGCGACAGGCGACCCGTCAGTCCGCGTGCAACCAAGCATCTTTTATGCGTGTTTTATTTTATTAAATATTCGTTTTCAGTATCGTAGGTTTCAGCATCGGTCGCGTAGGAATCTGTTGAATCAGTGTACCTGGAATGGGTAATATTATTTGCGTGACTTTGTGTATCATTTACCCCATTTGGGCGAATCTCTTATAGCTTTTGATGCACACGGTACTTAGTTGCGACTCAAGCTGTACCTAGCAACTGCCGCCGGTGGCACTTAGCTCAGGTATGTAACTAAAGCTGTATGTAGTATGTAGCTACTAAGCTGTAGGTACGGGACTCTGTTGCACCTACTTCCCAGGGCAGCACATCTAAATGGCGTAAGTAATAAATACCCTACTACCAACGCAAGCTGGACCTGACCGCTGACCCAGGATGTACCTAATAGCTACTGACCCGCCCGACTACCACCCGTTAGTTTAGTATGCTAAATGCTAACCCAAGATGTACCTAACTACTGACCCAAGATGTACCTAGATACTGACCCAAGATGTACCTATCTTCCAACCCAAGATGTACCTAACTACTGACCCAAGATGTACCTATCTTCTAACCCAAGATGTACCTAGCTAATGACCCAAATTGTACCTTATTACACTGACCCAAGCCATACCTAGCTGAAGCATACTCCGACATAACAAATACGTGTTTATTCTGTTCATAGTATACCTAAAAACCAAGCCATCTTCACAATATATCTCAGTAAACAGTATACCTAGTGAGCCAGCTGTCGTCCACTTACCTCAGGCGCTGGCGGCTGCGCCCTGGGCGGCGCGGGCTCCACACACAACAAGCGCGGCTTCTCCTCGGGCTCGGCGCCGGCCGCGCCTCCGCTGCCGCCCACCGACATCTGCGCGAGGGCCTCTAGTACTCCGTCCATGTTTATAGCGGCCGCTGTGTCGCCTTCACCCTAAAGAGACCATTGGTAAATAATGG
The DNA here is from genome assembly GCA_963580505.1 of Ennomos erosarius. Taxonomy (NCBI): domain Eukaryota; kingdom Metazoa; phylum Arthropoda; class Insecta; order Lepidoptera; family Geometridae; genus Ennomos; species Ennomos erosarius. Next base: position 4,861,811 of record OY757000.1, read on the forward strand.
TCATCCAACCTGCGACGAGTTTTCAACCAGCGTGTTGCCAGTGATGACTTATAGCACTGAGACGTGGTCTCTTGCTGTTGGATAAGAAAGCTCAAAGTCGCGCAGCGAGCTATGGAGAGAGCTATGCTCGGTATTTCCTTCCGAGACAAGATCCAAAATGAGGAGATCCGCAAGAGAATTAAAGTTACTGATATAGCTTTCAGAATAGCAAGTTGAAGAAGCAGTGGGCGTAGAACTGCCAACCTATGAGGAAGAAAGGTTCTCGAGTGGCGACCACGAACCGGAAGACGCAGCGTTGGCCCCCCACTAAAAGGACCGGCGACCTGACCAGAACCGCGGGGAGCCGATGGATGAAAGAGGCAAGCAGCCGCTCAAAGTGGCGCTCTTTGGGGGAGGCTTATGTTCAGCAGTGGACAGCTTCAGGACGGTTATTCTCTATCGATTCCTTACTTCGAAACCACGCGAATTCCTTGTCTTACATAAGAAATCTGCAAAAGTCTATTCTCTATGAAACGGAAACAAACCGCGCGAAATGAATTTGAAATTGGCGCGAATTGAACTGTCAAAAATCATATGTTTTACCGAGACGCGTTTCGAAACATCAACACATCAAAAGATATGACCATTTATGTCAATATATTTAATTCATAATAAAGAACTTTAATGTAAAGTGAAGGTATATCTAGCGCTGTGACACGATTTGAACAAGACACGATAACGCCGTGGTTTCGTATCGTGTGGAATCTGTTTCCATAGAGAATAACCGCCTAGGCTGTTAATGATGATGATGTTGATGCCTTGCTCTGAATCTAATGAAAGTGATCATACGGCGAAACAAAGTAAGTGCATAAGAAAATAACCTCTTCTTTCATTACTTTATTGCGGGCTATCAAGTAAATGAATACGTATTCCTACGAAAAATCGTTAGAAAATAGTCTTACCTTCTGTGGGCTGGGCTTGAAGAAGTGTAAATAGCAGAATCCACGGAATCCCTGTAAATAAAGTTTTATATTAATAAAACTTGATTATGATGGAGCAAATCTCCCAACGCCTTCGTCAGAACCGCGGGAATACGATAGATGCAGGAGGCAAGCAGCCGTTCAAAGTGGTGCTTCATACGGGATGCCTATGTTCAGCAGACGTCTTCAGGCTGTTATGATGATGAAACTAGTTACTGAGCAAAGCCAAAAGAAGCTATCAATGGTGTTTGGTGAAATAAAAGAAAACACGTCCGCACTTGTCTGTGTATTTCGAAAAGAAAAAAAAAATGACAGATAACAGATCAGGGAGGTTATTCGCTATGACACATGAGATTCCTTGCCAATAACGCGTGACGTGTAACATGCTCTAAACGTAAACGCGGGCTTTAACGCGCCGCGACATGGAATTAACATGGAATCAAAAAGTCGTATTCTGTATGCCACGCGTTAGATTGTTTGTGCCCAGTGTTTTCTATATTTTGACGTGCGTGTAACGTGCCTTGTCGTGTTTTTTAAATTTGACAACGGCATACAGAATAGCATTTTAAACCCAAAACCATTCCACGAAGATATCGTAACGCGCCGCGTTACGTGCGTGAATTGTCATACGGAATAAGGGCCCAGTATCTCACAAATAAATTATAAAGTAATTAATGGTCTTTGAAGAAAATCCGACAATGGCGGTTGTAAATTTTGAATTTTTTACCAAAAACTGTGAATTTTTGAATTTTAATGTGTAATAAGGGTGGATTATTATTCGTTAAGTGTTCATGGACGTGCGCGAGTGTTGGCAAACGGTTCCAAGTTTATAAGACCATGATTGCCGATTTCTCTTCAACGACTTTTTAGAGCCTTCAGTAAAATATCCACCATTGTACTGATGGCGTTTTGACCTGACAAAATATGACTTTGACTTGACATAACCGTACAAATCTTTACTCACTTGACATTGGCAGAATTAATGCTAAAAAGCGATAGAAAGCCATTAACGAAGAAGAAGAAGAAAGTAATTAATGTTTCCAACCGTTACTATAAAGTTACATACCTTCCAGACCATGACCTGTGGCTTGACGCCACGTTCTGTCAACGCTTGCTTCAAATCACGCACTCTGGTGTTAGGGCTGATGTTCGAAATCTGGAAAAAGAACGATTTATTGATTATTTATACAGTTACAGTATAATTTGTTCTATTATATTGAATGTCACTTTAAAATTCGCGTGACACTGCTACTGTTATGGGTGGCCGTGATGCTTAGCATCAGGTGAACGTCTAGCTCTTATGCTGTTGGTCTCTAACGACCTTTACAGCGTCACCGGGCGGAGTCGAACGTCTAGCTCGGCACGTCATTCATTCTCATATATAAAAAAAAACTAAAACCGCAATAGGCATGATGACTACTATTAAAAATGAACAAGCAAATGTTACTTTCATAAAGAAGATTAAAAATGAATGCAATCATTGAAAAAATAAGCAAAATCAGTAAATAAATCACGGAGTAATAAGCTTTTAAAGTTTCTACAGGAGGCATCTCCTGTCCCTTTCTCCCGAAACAGAACGCCCCCACACGAAAAATCTACTCGTGACGTCACATGCTAAAGATATTGTATGAAAAGCTACCACAGCTTAGTAATGAGGTACTGTAACGACCTTCGTCTGACGTCACTGGTAGTTTGAGCTATCTCTTTCTATTCCAGTTTTTAAAATGCTTGTAACTTGGTAATTTATTGAGATATTTAATTTTTGTTTTCACAAATGATTATCTTTTGACAAATATAATTAATTTATCCAAAAAAAAAAGTTTTAGTCATCATGCCTATTGGATTTTTGAAAAATCATTTTAATCGGTCATTAGGGCGTATTTTAAAGGGTTTAGTTGACAGATCTAAAGCTCCTAAAACTGTTGCTGTCCTTATCAAATAGACGGCAATGTAAAAGACGGATATATTTTTAGCATTTTTAAAACTGTCAACTAAAGCCTTCAAAATTAGGCCTATTGTCGGTTTCATTTTATAAATTTATTATGATGTGGTTTATTAAATTCTAACTTTCCGAAGCCGTACATGTCATTACTTCCCAGAATTCGATCCTTATTAGCGTCACTATCGCATACACAATATGTTTTTTTTTCTAAATCAACGAGTCATTTCTATTACTGGCATAAAAAACCAATGAGCAAAATCCAGATAGCAGTTTTAGTTTTCATACAAATTTGGCCCCTGTTTCCTTTGAGTACTTTTCGATGTACAGCTTCGGATTTTGGTGTTGGTGTACTTGAAAAATTCAACCTGTATACGAAATGCTGGCACTGACTAATGACCGCTCCAGAACCATCCTAATAAAGTACAAATTTCAGTTTTTTTTGGTTTAGTAAGACCTGGTTTAAGGGTTAAACTAAGGTGCACTCCAAAACTACAGAAATTGTGTTTAAACTCAAATGATTGCAAATGCCATTATAAAAGTTTATCTGATTCATCTGAAAATCGATATAAGTTTCCAGTAACAGAGGCCCTAGCACGAACATTTACGCGGGAGTAAGTGAAACGTTAACGTAAGTCAGTTGTATGGGGCGCTGATCAAATGCCATACAACCGGCTTACGTTAACGTTACACTTACTCCCGCGTAAATGTTCGTGCTAGGGGCCTCTGATCAAAATTCATAATTCCGTTGGGTTTCGCCATTTACTAAGACGCCCGCACATGCGGAAACCAATTAATGCAGGTTATCAATCGTAAGTAGGTACTTAACTAGGTAAGCAAGGAGGTTGAATATATTTCTAATTGAATATAAGTACTTAATAGAGTTTTGGCGGGAACTCGGAAAAGTTCACTTCGTTGCATTGTATTGTTTATCAAAACTTGTGCTTTTCCAGTGTAAATGTTTAAAATTGGTGGAGTTTTACGCATTAAGTAATGAACTACGAGCACGAGTGTGGGCAAGTGATATAATGTGGTGAAACGTGGTTTTTCGTGTTGCTTCCAAAATTCAATAGAAGCTTCTAGTAAAGTTGCCACCACTTTACTAGAAGATGATTTAGACTGGACTTTGACTTAGACTATGACTATGACTAAGACTTGGGCTTACGCGATATATTCTTTAACGATGAAAAATAACTATACTTGACACTGGCTAAATACACTATGTGTAGAGCCAAAATATAGGAAAAAAAAGAACATATTACCTTAACAGAGAAGTCAATCTCCGGCTTGGGACGCTTGTTGCGCTTGGGCTTGACATCCCCTTCTTTACCCTCCTTCCCCTCTTTGCTGGCAGATTTGTTGCTGTTGCGGCGACGCTGGTTACGGCGAGGCTTGCCCGACTTCCCCTCTTCGCCTTCCGTAGTGTTACCCTGACAATAATGGGCCACCGTTTGTAAAGCTGTTTCGCAATGTACCATAACTTGAAAACTATTTCGAGTATATCTTACAATAATTTTTTGGTGATGGGGAAGAAAGGTTCTCGAGTGGCGACCATGAACCGGAAGGCACAGCGTAGGCAGACCCCCACTAGGTGGACCGACGATCTGGTGAACCCGCGGGGAGCCGATGGATGGAGGAGGCGTACAGCCGCTCAAAGTGGCGTTCTCTAGGGGAGGCCTGTTTTTTTTTTTAATCTGCTTTACCACAGACACCTGGGTCCGTGCTCTTTGTTAGTTTATCATTTATTGTTATATTTTTTTTTATTTTATTGAACAAAATATTATACAAGAGAGGACAATTAAGTACTTAACCTATTTTTTTTTGTTTTTATTTTTATGTTTTTTTTCGTTTTGTTTTTTTTTTCAGATTTGTGCATACACCGCGAGCAGACCAGCTCCCGCAAGCAGCGCCCGTTCACGAGCTTGACGCATGCGCCAGCCATCGCCCTCCTCAACCATTTTTGAGGGAAGAGGACGACCCGACGCACGACGCCGCCGCAAGAAGAAGCTTTTTAGTGAGCGTGAGTGCTCCCGGGAGGCCTATGTTCAGCAGTGGACGTCTACGGGCTGATGGTGAAGTTTGTTGTAGACATTCCTCGAGTACACACAAGGCCTTACTAATAAACATGTAGTAGTTTCGGGTCTTTTGGATCAAGTTCGATGCCAAAAAATACATAAGTTGGTGTAACTAATCTGTACGAGCCATCGTACATTTTTGTATTATTAGCAATTTTCAACTTTTACCTTATAAGCGTTTTTATCAACTATCGCGCCCGCGACCCGCGGATGGAGAGTTCGTTCGCAGTCGCATCGCCGATAGATCGTGCTCATCAATAATCATATGTCATAAATCATATAGAGTAGAAATCTTTCTAGTTTAGTCATACAAATCAGTGTTAATATAATTAATTATTTTATCGGAAGTGCATTGGAGTTTAATTTAACCGACTATCACTATATCGTACAAATCTAAAGCTACTAGAGGGTCAACAGTGCGTTTGGATTCCTCATTTATAATTTAATCAGCAAAGGAATGGAACACCTTAACAGCGTCATTTTTTCCTGACAAATAAATCTGAGTTTTAAAAAGTAAACAGGTATATCTTCTAGGCAAGCATACTCCACGTCATTATTTAGCATCGCGTGGCGCGCTCCTCCACGTGTGTGTCCACCTTCAGTGTGTGTGTTGTGTGTGTGTTACCTCCCCCTCGCTCTGGGACTTGTGCGAGCGCGTGCGGCGGCGCGTGCGGCGCGGGCGCTGCGTGGCGCGCTCCTCCACGTGTGTGTCCACCTTCAGTGTGTGTGTTGTGTGTGTGTTACCTCCCCCTCGCTCTGGGACTTGTGCGAGCGCGTGCGGCGGCGCGTACGGCGCGGGCGCTGCGTGGCGCGCTCCTCCACGTGTGTGTACACCTTCAGTGTGTGTGTTGTGTGTGTGTTACCTCCCCCTCGCTCTGGGACTTGTGCGAGCGCGTGCGGCGGCGCGTGCGGCGCGGGCGCTGCGTGGCGCGCTCCTCCACGTGTGTGTACACCTTCAGTGTGTGTGTTGTGTGTGTGTTACCTCCCCCTCGCTCTGGGACTTGTGCGAGCGCGTGCGGCGGCGCGTGCGGCGCGGGCGCTGCGTGGCGCGCTCCTCCACGTGTGTGTACACCTTCAGTGTGTGTGTTGTGTGTGTGTTACCTCCCCCTCGCTCTGGGACTTGTGCGAGCGCGTGCGGCGGCGCGTACGGCGCGGGCGCTGCGTGGCGCGCTCCTCCACGTGTGTGTACACCTTCAGTGTGTGTGTTGTGTGTGTGTTACCTCCCCCTCGCTCTGGGACTTGTGCGAGCGCGTGCGGCGGCGCGTGCGGCGCGGGCGCTGCGTGGCGCGCTCCTCCACGTGTGTGTACACCTTCAGTGTGTGTGTTGTGTGTGTGTTACCTCCCCCTCGCTCTGGGACTTGTGCGAGCGCGTGCGGCGACGCGTACGGCGCGGGCGCTGCGTGGCGCGCTCCTCCACGTGTGTGTACACCTTCAGTGTGTGTGTTGTGTGTGTGTTACCTCCCCCTCGCTCTGGGACTTGTGCGAGCGCGTGCGGCGGCGCGTGCGGCGCGGGCGCTGCGTGGCGCGCTCCTCCACGTGTGTGTACACCTTCAGTGTGTGTGTTGTGTGTGTGTTACCTCCCCCTCGCTCTGGGACTTGTGCGAGCGCGTGCGGCGGCGCGTGCGGCGCGGGCGCTGCGTGGCGCGCTCCTCCACGTGTGTGTACACCTTCAGTGTGTGTGTTGTGTGTGTGTTACCTCCCCCTCGCTCTGGGACTTGTGCGAGCGCGTGCGGCGGCGCGTACGGCGCGGGCGCTGCGTGGCGCGCTCCTCCACGTCCGTATCCACCTCCTTCAATGCGCATGCGCGACCCGCACTGACAACACAAAAAATTGTATTAAAGCCAACGCGCGGTATCCTCTACCGCCCGCGGTAGTGATATCCGAGTGGGTACACGATAATTTTACTGTTCACACACAAGCAGATAACGCTTTGGGTAGCGGAACCCGAACGGAACGTTTTTAACAGGGGCCCGATTCATAAATCATCAACTCTATCGCAATTTTGTTAACAGAAGGACTCCCAGCGGTCGGGCGCCCGTACCGCGCATTACCGCGGAATTTGTTCCGCTCTAAGGGAAAAATATCGCGTACCTAGGCGGTAAAAGATCCGTCTTTTTTTTTCTTTTTGAACGGGCTAATGCTGTTAGTCTCTACCGACCTTTACAGCGTCACCGGGCGGGAGGGCAGGCGCTTAAGGCACCCACCCGACAAAAGTGGGGGGCAACTAGCTCAAGGGCACCCCTGGGGTGCGAGCCTCGGCTTGGGTTGTTGCCGGGATAAGAGGATCGAGAAGGCTATGTCCGCTAGAGGAGTGGACTTTATGGAAAGTCGCGACCATTCAACTAACCTACGGGGGGTACGGCGACCTCGCCGGCGGGGTTGGTGTCTGATTGCGTTACGCTGGTATCCTATACCGGTGCCGAAATCGGTACCTGAGCCAGAAGGGCTCGACTGGTCCGGTGATCCTAACGCAGCCGAAACAACGGCTGACGGATCTTCCGGGTCACTCACTTTGGGCAGAGGGTCAAGACAACCATCATATTTCCTGAAGTCGAAATTTATCTATCTTGGTATACTCACAGCATTTCAATGTCCCTCAGTTGTCCCAGTATCGGCATGAGTTGCAGGCGACGGTTCGATAGTAAGTGCCAAAGTATGCCCACTGGCCGCTGGCTCATACGCTGCGTTTCTATCACCTGGAGACATTGTGGAATATTCATTGTAGAACCAAACAGTCTGAAAGCCCATTTTGATCAATTATTACTTCATGTTGGCCTCATTAGTAAGCTCAAAGTCGCGCAACGAGCTATGGAGAGAGCAATGCTCGGTGTTTCTCTGCGAGATAAGATCCTAAATGAGGAGATCCGCAGGAGAACTAAAGTGACGGATGTAGCTCTTAGGATTAGCAAGTTGAAATGGCAATGGGCAGGCCACATCGTTTGTAGAACTGGCAACCGATGGGGAAGAAAGGTTTTCGAGTGGCGACCACGAACTGGAAGACGCAGCGTAGGCCAGCCCCCACTCGGTAGACCGATGATTTGGTGAAAGCCGCAGGGGGCCGATCGAGCTGCCGCTCAAAATAGAGGCCTAGGTCCAGCAGTTGGCGTCTTCAGGCTGTTATAATACATTACTGCAGCGGCCAGCAACAAAGACATTGATGGACGAACGCGTAAATGTGGGCCGCGGCGAAGCCGAGGCACACATACGTAAGTCCATCAATGCCTAGTTGTGGCCAAGGCTTGTATAGTGCTTTTCTCAAACAATGCGAGGAAATTAAAACTAAGTAGTACATAGGCAGAACTTTTTATTTGAAAATACAGTTGTTGAATGTACAATTTCAAATACTTTTCTTTCGATTTTGGCGGTAACGAGTTTTCTATAACGGCTCTTGCAGCCTCTTGAATTTCAGGTGGCGTTAATGTTAGTTGATCAAACTCTTCGTCTTCACTTGAACTCATTTTATCAAATATATAAGTACTTTTCAAAATCAATGACGAAAAACAAACATCAATAATTTTTCCCACGTAAAAAGATGATAACTTCAAGGTACTCAGTAAGCTGTGGTACCTCTAGTCGTTGCCATACAATACAATCCCCTTGCCATACATGCTATACGATCTCCGTTTTGCAAAAAGGAACAGGCGATACCCCCTCCAGACACATTAAAAGCGCACCTATTACTCCGCAATTTATTAACATTTCACAATATTTTAGTTATAACATTGTTTTATTAACCTTATTTAAGAAAATAATATTTAATCGATCATATTTAGTAGTAACCAGATAGCCTATTAGGCCATTAATATTTTAAAGATTACTATTGTAAATATACTGTTGAAAGGCTTTCAAGAATTAGTAAATTATCACAAAGTAAGCTTGAACTTTTGCTTTAAATTGTCCTGAATAGTAACAAAAAGTACAAAATTTTTGAAAAATGGGGTTGATTAATAAAATAATATTGTTGGCGGAGTCTAAAATGGTATCATAATGATATTCATTATAGCAATGTCACGTGGTTTTTTTCTGAATAATAATAGCATAATCTGACAGAAACTAACTTTATTGGAACCAGATAAATAATTCTTTTGCATAACAAAGTTGATAAAGTAAAGACAAAACCAAGGAAATATTGGTTTTATTCAACAATAAGAATTTTACTATGTTAGTGACACAATAGACAGTAGTAATGACGTGACGTATCTACGACATACATTTCTGTAGCCGTATCTCAATGGAGACCAAGAACTCTATGATGTAAAGGAGGCTAGTATATTACTACAAAAGAAACAATAAATTAATGTTTCTTTTATAAACCATTAGCCACTTTGAGCGGCTGCTCGCCTCTCTGATTGCCATTAGGGGGCGAGGGTCTCATTCCCTAAATATTCACTTAGCAGCTTCTACGGCAGCCACGGCAAGATATGGGGTGGTCCTATTCATAACAAGGCCCACACAGCAAATGATTACAATATACTGTAATTGAATTCATTAGCATCCTTTGAAACTAAGTACCTACTCCTGATACCGGTCACGTCTGGACCAAAATGTTTGAATTCTAACACATTGGTTTAGTAATAATAATAACTCCAAAAAATGGAATAACTTACTTTATCAAATGCTACAATACAAAATTTAATTAAAATAATGTAGTACTGTTTTTAATTAGTACATACAAGGTATAAAAACATTTAAATGTATCAAAATCATCCGTGCCAACTGCGGTAGGCGCCGCGCCAATATTCATAATTTTCAATAAAAATATTTTCATTTACACACTTTTACTCTTTAATAATCATCTGTAAATGATGTACTATCATGGGCTCAATGTATGCTAACGAATTAAATTACATCCTGTAGATATACCCAATCAATTATTTACTGGACATTTCGAGACATGTGTGCAGCATTCTACTGGTTAAGAATCCTCATTTCACTAACCTGGGTAGGTGTGACGATAATGTCGATTGGGACATCATGGGGTCCAAACAGTTCCGCAGGCAAGGTGTCGAATACCTGAAATTAAAACCTTATTGTCAGTGCTACAAGACCTGTTTCTCAATGAGTTAATGTTGATGGAGAAAGGTCAGATTGGAAGGTGTAATGGCTAGTCATAAAGATATGCCCTAGCGTCATCGAGATATAGTGTAACAAATAAATAAATATAAAGTCTTTTCTATTGGGTACGTCAAAATTAAGCCGCTTAAAGTGACGCTCTCTGGAGGAGGCCTATGTTCAGCAGTGAACGTCTTTAGACTGTTGATGATGATGAGGATGATGGTGGTGATGAAAAGTATTAGTGAAAACAGGTGTGGCTTACCTGACAATCATGGACGGTGGTGATCACAACAGTGTTTGGCTTGATTGCCTTCATGTGCATCATTAGGCCAAACTCTAAATCACCATAACCTGAAAAAAAATCAAGAACAATAATTACAGTGTTGTATGGAAGTCATCCTGAACTTTATAAAAGTTGTCATAATTACAAATACCTAATTTTGTAATCAACCGACAACCGACGGGGAAGAAAGGTTCTCGAATGACGACCACGAACCGGAAGACACATCGTAGGCCGGCCCCCCACTAGGTGGGCCGACGATCTGATGAAAGCCGCGGAGAGCCAATAAAGAAACCGGTTAGTGGCGCTGTGGGGAAGCCCTATGACCAGCAGTGGACGTTAGTGATGGATTAATTAGCACTCACATTCATTTTTAGCATGTTTCGCAAATGAAATGTAGTTACGGAATTCTGTGAAATATTAAATTTCATATCAATTCATTTAATTTATTTCGAATTTAATTTTTAATATAAAGTTTCATTTAATATTTCATTTCAATTTCATACAATTTTTCATTTCATTTTCATTTTAATTTTCATTTTAATTTTCATTTTAATTTTCATTTTAATTTTTATTTTTCATTTCATATTTCATTTCATTTCATTTTAGCAAATAGCATAGCAATAGCAATTAGCATGCTAAGACTCGTGAATTAGCATGTTTATGAAATTTACGCAAAATAGCATTAATTGCCATCGCTAGTGGACGTCTTCAGGATGTTGATAAGAGAGGGCAATGTTACCATGTCACAAGTTAACTTATATTTTAAAGTTTCAGTAGAGGTGGCAACACTATGAAGCTACATACCTCTGCCTTTTCCAATACGATAACCCTCCTTGGAGACAGCTACGGATCCCATAACAACCAGGTCTAGAGAAACGGTGTCTTCTATGCCTGAAAATATTTGTTTTATTAGCACATCGTTTTCATAAGACATCCAATAATAATATAGGTCTCAGACCGAAGTTAGGCATTATGAATTCGTCGTCATAATAAACACTTTAATATTGTTTATTCATAACATTCCCTAGTTCCCTACCAAGTTTGGACACGGTACAATGTAGTACATGGCTGTTAAAAAGATAGCGTTACTTTCTAACCCCCACAGCTTCTATTTCAAAGGTACTGCAAGCGAGATCTTTTTGATTGTCAGATATCTTACAAAGTGGTCAGACAAGGACAGTATACCCACCAATAGGTTTGCCGTAAGTATCCATGCCGTTTCTAGAGACCGCCTTTCTGATGGCCGAAGGCCCGGTCTCGCCTTCAGGTAACTCCAAACGGTTCAGGAAACCAGTTTGCAGGCGGGGCACCGGCACGTACAAAGTCTTGTTCTGCTCGAGACATAGCACTCTGTGAAAGAAAATGGTTGGATAAAGCTAAGAATACAGTTAAGGCCCTGATAGGAGCCAATGCGAGCACGTTTATTACAGCAGGCGAACATTAAACGTATTCTGTATTACATGGGGTCGCTTTTTGAGTAGAAAGAATATGCCGATCACGAACACAACGTTCGTGTGTTATGTGGAAAAACGATAGCATGAATTTCCTGTAACAATAGCATCGAAATAATACTCAAACAATAGCCTAACTCTAAAACATAACCAATTCCACTAAAAAGAAATGATTTTACGAATTTTAAGTTTCCCCTTAGTGTTTTACCTGCATTTCGTAGTGGTTCAAGGCGAAAAGTGAAATCGTACTGAAATCGTTTGATTCAAATATCCATAGGAAGATGCATTGAATTGCAAAACAAACAAATGTTTTTATATGGTAATGAATGATTAATCTAGAGGCATTTTTAGACCTTTGGTATTAGTCGAGGGTAGATTCAAATTTATTCATCTGTTGAAGGCCGCCAAATACAGCATTTGGTGAGGCATTACTCGAAGCACCAGACCCCACTGACTCAACCGTTGGTTCTATTTATCTAACTGCTTGCACTTTGCTATGCTCTGCTACTGTACGTATTATATTACCTGTGACTCTGGCTCCTCGGAGGACGATTTTTACCGTGTCGTGGTTTTCACTCAAGATCTCGTTTACACAAACGTCTTTGCAAATAAAGTTGTAACCATGCCACAAAAATAGTAGTTAATCGAAGAGTATTTGGCATCTAATGGGCCAACGGGCTCCATCTTAGACAACTTCGTCACCACCAGGGGGGTTATTCGCTATGCCACATGAGATTCCTTGCCAATAACGCGTGACATGTAACGTGCTCTAAACGTAAACGCGGGCTTTAACGCGCCACGACATGGAATTAACATGGAATCAAAAAGTCGTATTCTGTATGCCACGCGTTAGATTGTTTGTACCCAGTGTTTTTTATATTTTGACGTGCGTTTAACGTGCCTTGTCGTGTTAGTCAAATTTGACAACGGCATACAGAATATCATTTTAAACCCAAAACCGTAACGCGCCGCGTTACGTGTCTGAATGGTCACACAGAATAAGGGCCCAGTAGGCCTAGCACGAATATTAATGCGCGCGTAAGTGTAACGTTAACTTAAGCCAGTTGTATGGGGCGCTGATCAAATGCCATACAACTGCCTTACGTTAACGTTACACTTACGCGCGCGTAAATATTCGCGCTAGGCCTACTGAGTTGCTGTCAAACGTATTATTTTAGCACAAAAAAGTATTCACCAGATTAATTTGTAAAGGAAAAATTAGAATCACGAGCCGGGATTGAACCCGCATCCATCCATCCCTCAAGCCGGGATATGCTTTACTTAAGCTACCGTGACAAGTGGTCTCATGTCCGAATTTTTCCTTCACCTTTATAACCAACTTACGGGGTTGGTAGCGCCATCTATTGAGTGATTTAAGAATCATCCCAACCAGCATGGTCAAGTTACATCAACACAAATGCTGGAGAATCTGGAGATTACGCTGAGCAGGCGACACAGCTTTAAAAATCATAAATATTAAAAAAGTATTCAATTTCGTATTTTATGAACATTGCTTTGTTGCCTATCAGTCAAGTTAATTAGATAACATAAGATTGATCGTTTTGCGGTCCTTCAAAATGATATCAGGGGTCATTTTAAAACCCGACAACTGTTTAATTTGAACTAATTGATACTTCGACTCTTCGGCAAGCTGTAAGAAGCCAGTATGTATCGCTGTTCCGAATCAAACCCCCATCTCTAACATTCTAAATATGCAGAATGAGACGGTCAGAGAATATAATTATGATGTTTTTAGAGTCGAATCCAATTTTTATAATATTAAATAAATAATTTTTCTAATAATGATATTATAGAAGGTAGCGTGAGTACTTGAGTAGTACTCATAATACCACCTTTTTTTTCGTGAGTGAAGTGGATTAGGTGCACATTTGCATTGCGCATCGGCATAGAAGCCTATTGAAATGCAACTCAGCTAAGAAACACTTTCCTCGGGGTTCACTTACCTGCGCTTAGGTATTAAATTATTTCACTCGTCAATGATTGTTAAGTCGACATGAGTGTGAGAATCGTACGATAAACCAAGTGGTTAGAAATCAAATTAAATAATATCCATTAATTCCTCTAAAATGCGGGAAAAGGAATAAAGTGAGGTGTGAGTGACTAAAAAGTGAGGCGTGAGTGAGGAAAAAAGTTAGGTGTGAGTGAGGAAATAAATGCGGTGTGAGGAAAAAAATGAAGTGTGAGTGAGGAAAAGAGATCAATTTCCCTCATTCTCATCGCATTTAGGTTGTTATCAAGATCGACCGAAACGTCACTTAAAATCAAATATGTGAGATAGTGGTAAAAGCTAGATTAGACTACAGATTAAATATCAGCTATCGGTCAAAATGTATTACTTAAAACTGCGGCGTAACGACAATGCACCTTACTATCGCGACTCCATACAGATAAGTGTTATCAACGAAATTATATGAATTAGGTATTGCACAGAGCAAAAGTTTATCAATATTGTTGAAATGGGGTCACAGTAAGCCTTAGTGCATAATAATATGTGTACTAGACGTATATGTGTAATAGTCTAGACTTCTAGTATTATTCTTATGATGTCATTGCATATTTATAGATAAGTTGGCGTGAGTAATGTTAATTATTTATGCGTGTGGTATAAATAAATGAAATAAGTTGTTTACTCTACAATTAAATATTTTTTGTACTCTGTGAGACTTCAGTAGAGCTGAAGTAACTGACATCTAATCGGTGTCTAAATCTCAGTGCCCTGGCTATTTCATATGCATATTTTGGACTGATTGCAAATGAATCTTAGAATTATGGTTAAAAAGTTGAAATGACCAATTGGGTTAGCTAATGGTAGCCAAGTTGCCCCTGATAATAGATTAAATGGTCTGCCAAGTCTAAGTATAGAGTCTAGCCGGAACTTAGAGTTCAAGACATTTGAAGTTGGATTTCCATGACCCGGCAGGATCATAATTCACAGCCCCAATTTTTTTTACATTTTTAAGCGCCGGTTAACAATGTACAGGTGGCTATTGAGGTACTCGATTACGTAGGTATTTGTGCAGTGGGCTCTCGCACTAAATGGGCAGGCAGGCGAGATGACGTTATTCGTGTCGCATGTCACCCATATAAAATTGTAGTTATCAAACATCATGGTCTTGCGCGATGCCAATAAAATTATCAGCCACAACCAACGACTTACCTGACTTATTCAAAATCGTAGAACGAACAATTACAGTATTTGGATCAACCCATAGCAATGTTTTTAAAAAATCCTCTCGTTTTTCTTGAATTGAAATCAGGTCATAGAATTATTTTCGAGGAGATTATAGAAAAACAAACGTGTAAGAATTAATATTAGATTAGTTGCGATGTTGTTCAGATTCTTAATTCTATAAATACATTATCAAGGGGAGATGACACAGTGAAACAGTCATCAGGGCTGACGACACCGCCAATCTATATAGAAGCACTTGTACTATTGTGTATTCTGTGGTAGAAATAATTTATTTGAAGCCGATATTATCAAAGCTCTAATTTTTCTCTCTTACTGTTGGTCTCATTAGAAAGCGCAAAATATATGCAAAGCCATAGAGCGTTATTCTTCATGTGCTATGCTCGGCGTTTCCTTGCATGATCCGAAATAAGGAAATCCGCAACAGAACTAAAGTGACCGATATAGCTCTTAGAATTAGCAAGTTGAAATAGCAATAGGCAGACCACATCGTAAAGCTGAAGACCGATAGGGAAGAAAGATTCTCGAGAGGCGACCAATTTCCGGAAGAAGCAGCGTAGGTCTCCCACTAGGTAGACCGACGATCTGGTTAAAACCGCGAGGGCCAATAGAGCAGCCGCTCAAGGCGCTGAATGCTCCCAAATCGACTATTTTGAACGTTATTATCTCAAAACGTATACCATTTACAGGATTGAAAAAAATGCATGTTAATACTGGTCATATCTCCTTTCCATCTGCCGAAACCGAAACACGTTTACGAAAAGTTTTCTCGATAAAAAAAAATCGTGAAGTGACCTCTAAAAAATTATTCAAACGTCCTAAAATGTTACATTGTAATAAGACACCCCATTGAAACTAATCATAGTGATAAGCTATCTTTCAATGCATCCGTCTATAAGCTTATTATTTTTATAACAATAAGCATTTCTTTTTTAACTAATTATTTGTACCGAAAAATGGATAAGTCGAAGTGCAACGCAACGTAATCGCCATATTTTTGCTATGCATAAAGCGACCCTATATCTTACAAAATAAGTTTCAAGTTTGTCTGCTGTAATAAACGTGCTCGCATTGGGTCCTGTCAGGGCCTTAAAGTGGCGCTCTGTGGGGGAGGCCTATGTTCAACAGTGAACATTCTCAGGCAGTTGATGAATGATGAATTTTATTAGACACCTTTTTGTCATGTCATTACCACCTTATAAAACGCTAAGTATTCGATCATTTTCTAGTGAGTAAAATTGTTAGTTTTAATCCGATATGAAGAAAGCGCAAACAACGAATAGAAAGAGTAATTATTTTTATGCAAGCGTGCACACATTCCTAGTTGAATGTTATAAAACGCACAACAAGGAATGCATTGCCCAAGAAATCGGTCATGGTTTATGTAATAGACCTGTAATCAACGTAGCATGTTATTTCTGAACGTAGTATCGATAATTTTAGAACACCCGTTGATATTTTTATTTTATTTTTATTGTGTGTTCAGTTTCGAATTGCTGAAGCGTGACAGGTCTACCTGTTTTCGTGATCTGTGTCACTAATTCTAGTCTTGGGATTGAATTGATAAACTTATATGCTACTCCATGATATTTTCTTAGGTTTATAAATTAGGTTTTTGCAGATTTTCAGTGTAATTTGAAAATTTGAGGGCCATACAGGTACATATAAAATTTTTCCTCCTACCGTCAACTTCGGTAACATGAAGGTTTTATAGAACGAAGACCCCTTTTTCGAACGATTTAGACAGTTTTTTTATCAATGACTAAGGCTAGCGGTGACCACTATCTCACCCGATGGGAAACGACGATGTGGTGTAGGGTGTCGCTGGTCTAGTAATGTTAGCAGTTGTTAGTTAATTATACTAGGTGGTAGGACTTTTCTGCAAAGATCGTCTAGGTAGGTACCACCGCTTTGCCAGTTATTCTGCCGCCAAGTAGTAGTGTGCAAGCACTACTGTGTTCCGGTTTGAAGGGCATTGTAGCTAGTAAAATTACTGGGCAAATGAGACTTTATGACCTGATTACACAGTGTAGTAATCTGATTACTAGACTGTGTTATGTCTCAGGATGACGTGCGCAGTGCAGTGTCACGCGAAACTTTATTATTTTAAATTTCCGAGTGACACACCAACTGTTGGGCGGCCGTATTGCTTAACATCAGGTGAACGACCAGCTCGTCACGTCATTCATTCTCATAAAAAACAATTGCAATTTTTCAAAATAGTTTTTTTAACTACATTTATAATAATTGTACTTACGGGATCTTTGCCGTGATTCGTTTATTAATTACCCCTCTAAATATAAAATCTTTCTACGATTTGGGGTGTACGCTGCCAGGCGGCCAGCATGTAGCCTGCAAGCCAGTTTGACGTAACGTCCACGACAAAGGCTTTTTTAAATAATATGCACGAAAGCAATGCGGATGTATTGAAATAAAAGAAATCAAACTACTGTAAGTTACGGAGATAAAGTTTACGTGTTTCTAAGGTCAAATTTTTTATTTCGTTTCAATATGGATTTTTTTTATTTCCTTTGTTAGGTTCCTTCAATCATGCATTTCCGTAAAAATAAAACTCTCTTCGAAATGTTTGTGAAAAACTTGTTGAATTCCAACAAATAGAAATTGATAATTGATTAATTTTTATTTAGGTGGTAGGACTTTTCTGCAAAGTTCGTCTAGGTAGGTACCACCGCTTTACCAGTTATTCTGCCGCCAAGCAGTAGTGTGCAAGCACTACTGTGTTCCGGTTTGAAGGGCATTGTAGCTAGTGAAATTACTGGGCAAATGAGACTTTCTGACCTGATTACACAGTGGAGTAATCTGATTACTAGACTGTGTGATGTCTCAGGATGACGTGCGCAGTGCAATGTCACGCGAACCTTTTTATAGTGATAATGCAACTGGGCCATTATTCCGTATCGATTCCTTACTTCAAAACCACACGAATTCCTTGTCTTACATAAGAAATCTGCAAACTCAAAAAATTCTCTATGAAACGAAAACAAAACCGTGCGAAATAAAATTGCAATTGGCGCGATTTGAACTGCCAAAAATCATATATTTTACCGAGACACGTTCCGAAACATCAACACACAAAAAATATGACCACTTTTGTCACTATATTTTATTCAAAATAAAGATTACTTTAATTTAAAGCGAGTGTATATCTAACGCTGTGACACGATTTGAACAAAACACGATAACGACGTGGTTTCAAATCGTGTGGAATCTGTGTTTCCATAGAGAATAACCGCCCTGTTATGGGCGGCCGTATTGCTTAACATCAGGTGAACGACTAGCTCGTCACGTCACTTATTCTCATAAAAAAAAATTGAAGGCGAATAAATTCATCTCAGTCAAGGCTGAAAAATCTAGGTGCAATCCAAAATAGTTTAATCTGGAAAATGTCGCGAAACAGTACGTGAAATGCAGGTTTTAAAACTTGGCATTGGTTTGGTGAATCGAGGAAATGATGTTACATTATAAGAATGCGATTCAAATGCAGAAAATTGCCTTTGAATTACATGAAGAAGAAAGTACGGATATCACATCAAATAACCTGAATCGGTTACTAAAATTTTTTGATTTAAATGTTAGAAATAGGCTGAGGTTTTCATGTTCTTGGAATATCATTGAAGTAACAGGACACGATATCAAATAAAATATGCGTGGACACACAAATAAACATATGTGTGTGTGGACATTACACACAGCGCCATCTAGCCCCAAACTAAGCATAGCTCGTACTATGGAAACCAGATAACTGATACAATGCTTATATACTTTTTTGTTTGTAAATACATACATAGAATACAATATAACACCCAGACGCAGAACAAACATCTATGTCCATCACACAAATGTTTGCCCTCAGTTGAGAAGGCAGGGACACTAACACTGAGCTATCGGGCCAGTCTCAGTATTGTGGAAGTTCTAACATCCTTTCATCAAAAAGAAAAATGCTGATGATTTTCAAGCGGGTGAACCATTTTTCTTGAATCATTAACTAAATAGGCCCGTATTTGACCGCAATCTGACCTAGAAGCTACGAACAGGGTATCCCTAATCGAAGCCTAGAATATACTTCAAGATAACCCTTCATTCAAACAAATGAAAACCACAACATCCATTTGCAAGTTCCCGCTACGATGCAGACACATACTTAGATAAATACATCAAACTTGTAACTTGTCTTGTTAGTCATTAAAAAACACTAACGATGAACGCAAACGCTCGAAACAGTTATGAAACTCAGTCCGAAGCCTTTTGATTTTCAAAACGATAGCCCTGAGTCCGACGATAAGTTGGGACGCTTCTAATAAAACTTAAAAATCTTGAACGTCCGTGAACTTTACACCTACGGAAACGAATACAGTGGGTGAGTGTACATTCCCGGTGGAAAAAGTAAAAGTGCGAATTTCAGTTCAACGACCGGCGACCGAGCGTGGACAAAAATATCTTCACTAAGCCCGCCAAACTAAATCTAGATACGTTGCTAGACAATATAGTGTGTTTGTCCGTTTGTTTATTGGCAGACTATGGACTAGCCGTTGGCTTCGCTCGAACAGATCTTTCAGGGAGTCAGGCCCACGGGTATGCGTCTGTGAGAACCGTAAAATGCCGATAGATGTTGTCTGTCCTGTATTTTATCTCGCTCACACAAGCGATGTAGACGAGGCAAACTCATATTACTGTCTTGCTTAGTTGAAAGCACGTAAGCGCAACCTTGTTCGTCAACGTATAGGTAGGTGGTCATAGAAAATAGTCATAGCTTGCGTCATTTAATTGCATCAAACTGATTCGCATCGATTGGTCACAACGAGTGTCTACAATAAGAATCTTTGCTCTGTTGCTAGACCTTGGGGTCTAGCAAAGATACCAACCACTAACGCTAACGCCAAACGCTAACTCCAAAACTGTATTGAAATGACAGTAGCTGTGGAAAAGTAAGCGATTTCCGAAATGTCATCCTAGTACATTTTGGAAATTAGCGTTTGGCGTTAGCGTTAGTGGTTGGTATCTTTGCTAGACCCCCTTAAAATTTCACCAGAGCTTCCTTAATTATATCTGAAACCTATACCTACATGTATATAGAGCCAAGTCACCCTATACCTTCTTACGTTGCTGATGGAACTGGTTAAGCAGTGAAAATAACAAATACTGATTCATTCATTCAACCTATGAAGAATAACAAAAAAGTATTAACAGTTTTAACACGCCCTCGGATCAATTACTTAACCCTAGGTGATAATTTGATAAAGTGTTATATATTATAATATATTTTTAATTATGCACACAACTGCTGCGCTGTACGGAATATGTGGCTCGTCATAAGTACCCCATGCCTACTCCATCTTGTACCTACACACATTTTATTTTAAGCTATATTGTGCGAATCAATCGCAATGACAGCTGTGAAGCCTGCCCGAAACGCTCCGCAGTAGCAAATGTGCGCGGGAAGAGGTAAACGGTGTGCACAGCGTGCGGGGGTCGTACCGTACAGCAGTTGCAGCGCACTCCACAGCCGCCATTGAGTTTAATTCACACTCTACCAAATTGAATGCTAGTTCTTAGGTACTGGGCCACGAATTTTTACACCTTTTTAAGCCTTTGGCATTACGTAGTAAAACTCACGAGACACGGGTAATCAAATAAGGCGCAAAATCGCAATCGAAAAAATTAAGAACAACCCAATAGAAGGGAGCAGCAAATCCAAACGATTCCTCTATGCCAGCCATAATATGTAGATGAAGGACCTGTAATTAACGTATAGTACCAACCTGACAGGCTCCTGAGGCTTATCCGGGTTGACCTTCACAGTGGTTGCGTTTTTAAACGCGTCAAGCTCGGCCAACTTGGCCGCTGCCTCCGCCGCGCCCTTGAAGTTGGGGATCCGATTGTAAACGGGGCGCGGGAACATCGCCAGGCCGTTGGACTCCAAGTGGCGCCATATCTTCAGACGGAAGGACTGCTTCGTCACTTCCTCCGGCACTGGCTTCTTGGCTGGTGGAATTGAAGTTCAAAATGTACTTTTTTGGAAAACTTCATAGATGTAATTACAGTGCTTAGAATTACAATTATTATTTCTAAGTTTTCTTTTACTTGAGACTTCTCATTTTACCACGCTCTCATTTGATGGAAAAAGACGATGCGATCGAAGGTGTAGCATGCTAGATAAGAGTCGAGAAAATGTCCTCTTTAAAAATTAACAAAAAATCGCTATTAAAAGCTTCTGATTTGTTTAATCAGAATGCATGGAAAAAAGCGCAAACCCTTGTTCTGAATTTGGGTATTATGGGAGTATGGTCCTAGTTAGGGTCCAGGATCTATGTGTGTGGTCGTCGGGCGTTATTTAAATAATTATTTTTATATTGAAAACTTGCCCATATTCAATTAAAATAAAAACAATAAAATGAAATGGTAGCCCCAGTTTTGAAATCTTTAAATCTAAATTAAAGATAACACTACCTAACTACTATTGATAACAAAAAAAAATACCGCTCTGATGACGAATGACGGTATGAATCAAGATTACACAATGGTACCAAACTGTTTGTGGCTACAGACAAAAAATAATAAAATACTTTTTGTGACCAGTACAAAATTAAATACACTATTTAAACAACCAAGCTGGGCCCCAAGTCAGCTATTTCACTTGTGTCATAATGATTCATGAATGGTACCATAATGACAGATTTTGACACTAATGGTACTCTACAAACCATAAGTAGACTACTATTAGTGTTAAAATTTCTCATATAACTAATAAATCTGTCAATAGTAGTCTACAAACTATAAGTAGACTAATATTAGTGTCAAAATCTGTCATTATGGTACCATTCATGAACCATTATGACACACAAATGAAATAGCAGACTTGGGTGTTACTATGTATTTAATAAATATGACAAATAAAATGTTAAATCCATAGCAACAGGCGGGTTTGAAATCTATTAATTAAAATAATCTGTTAGTTGTCTAAGGTTGCATTAGTTTTTTTGGCTAAGGAAATATTGAGAATTGGTAGTCTGTGTAAAAAAAGTTAAAAATAAAACCCACTTGCTTTTTCGCAAGCTTTTCACTTTTTGCTCGTTATTACAAAAATTAATTTATGATTTTCTCCCTTATTCACCAGATAAGTTTTATAAGCAGATGGTGAAATGGGCTTTTCACATTGTATAATGTTGATTTGCCTAGTATATCTGTAGTCAAGGCGATTCGTAGTAGGCCTCATGACACCTGTTTATACATTCTTTTGTCATATGAGTGTATTGAACTATAGTAAAATAGATTTGCTATCAATATGTTCGCAATGTTTGCTTGATTACACTCCTGTATTTAGTTTTAAAATGGGTTTGCAATGTTGTTTTATTCATTCACAATGATGGCAAAACGATTATGTACCTCAATGAATAAACATATTCTAAAGTTACCACTGGAAAAGTGGAAAGATGCAGGTAAAAATTAAAAGTCGAAAGTGAACATGTCCTTTTAACATCATGATTAATGGCATACGCTTAGGTAGATGTTAATTAATGCTTTAAAATGATACATCCATAAAAATATCGAATGTATTTTAATATACTCTTTTAGAAACTGCCATAAAGCCTGCAATAATTATTCTAGTCTTGACCTATCACTTTTAGTTTCACCCACTATTGACAAAATGTGGGTAGAAACTAAATATTTAGCCAAAGGCAAAAGATGTGGGTAGCAATCTGGTCAAAACCATATGGAGCTGCTCCATGTGAGCGGCAAGAAAGCCACTTTATAGGGACCTGTGTTCAGCAGTGGACCTTACGGCAGATGATGATGATGATGATGATGTAGGTAGAAAATGTATAATTTACATTATGTACGTTGCAAATTTCGAGGCCATAGTGTTCAGTAGATATTGCGAGTAAACTATGGAACTTATGTAGTTGCTACTTGGATGCATTTTGCAACCCTGCATGACATGTGGTGCCTTATTAAAAGAAATCTTTAAAGGGATATTTTAACGAAAATACTAAGCTGAA
The DNA here is from genome assembly GCA_963580505.1 of Ennomos erosarius. Taxonomy (NCBI): domain Eukaryota; kingdom Metazoa; phylum Arthropoda; class Insecta; order Lepidoptera; family Geometridae; genus Ennomos; species Ennomos erosarius. The sequence continues at coordinate 4,884,802 of OY757000.1, forward strand.
TGAAGATTGGATACAGTGTCAACGTGTTTAATAAATTAGACATAAATTCCAATCATTTTATTCAGCGATTCATTTCATTAGGTACTTCATTTAATTATAAAAAATTGCCAATGATGGAAGGCCTATGTTCAGCAGTGGAAGTTTTACAGCTGTTGATGTGTTTTTACTAAAATACACATACTCATGAAATTATTTCTTCATTATTTTATTACTAGTAGTATGCTAGCAACAGATACGGATAACCATTGATACTACAAGGTAAGATTTACTAAATTATTATTTATTCTGTGGTGATCTTTACACGTGATAGACATATTTTCCTCTAATCAAAACCTTCAAACTGGTGATACTGGTGATTCAATGCAAATAGAAAATCTAAAATAATCTCACAACTCCAACGAAGGTAGCCATACACAAACGTGTAATCAAAACGAATAAATGTCCTTGGACAGATGTAAATATATTTGGGAAGCTAATATAATAAGTAGGTAATGGGGAAACATTGGTAATCAATAATCACAGTGGAAAACTCTTCAGTTTACCATCACAGTAAGGCATGTATGCCATACTCTCCACACTCGGTCTGTCTAATAAATCAAATGCACTTTTACAAAAGAGGTGGGCAGCCAGAATGTGAGTCATGTTATTCACACTCCAATTAACCTACCCACCAGTATCAATAATTACAAGCCGAGGTAACCACCCAAAACGCAGCAAGCAATGCACGAAACAATCAAACGCAAGTGAAATTATTATCACGGACCAATTCTACTTAATTTTACAACATTCAATGCATATTCAGGAATCCAGGTACATCAGTTTAAAATAGTGGGGTACTTGGAAAAACATGTGCTTATGTCATAAAAGTGGATAGAATACGTTTTTCAGCTATTTACTAATTAAATATTGGCTGAAATCACAAAGAAAACACGATAATCATTATTGTTTTTAGTATTTTCTTTCGACAACATTTTATCATGATTAGAACTTACCGTTTTCCGGCACGTCGTCTCCGTTCTGCATTTTTATTATTTACCGCAATCGGGAGGAATTTAAGGGAATGGCGATGATTTTAAACTAAAATCATCAAAGTTATTTGGAAAATAAAATTTTCCTTTGCCGGACAGCCGTCACACACAAAAATAGAACGCGAATAAAAAATAAATAATGACAACCAAACGGCGAAAATTTTACTAGTGATGGTAAATAAATCGATAGACTGATTGATAAGTAGTCTATGATCATCTATAATCAACTGATTGGTGGTCACAAGGCGGCCACCTAATGCGGCGTTTCATTAAAAAATAAAGCTGTCATTTTATAAAGGCCCGATAGATGGCGCTTAAGTGGGAGTTTTACGTTCTGTCATTGTTAAGATAATTATGTATCGAGTTTAGTATTATATCCTTATTTTATGGAAGGCATATACTCTAATGGCTTTCTATCGACAAATCGACAACATACTCTGTGATCCACTCAACTGAATTTGACATTGCGTTGTATTCTGTGGTTTGATTTTTTTTTCTTATATTTTGGCTCCACACACAGTGTATTTATCCAGTGTCAAGTATTGTATATTTTCATCGAGTTTTAGAATATTTTACGTAGTCAAGTCTTAGTCATAGTCCAGTCTATGTCAAGTCACAGTCCAGTCTAAGTCATGCTCTAGTAAAGTGGTGACAACATTTCTAGAAACTCCTATGGAATTTTGGAAGCAACACGAAAAACCACGTTACACCACATTATATCACATGCCCACATTCATGCTCGTAATTCAGCACTTAATGCGTAAAACGCCACCAATTTTAAACATTAACTCTGGAAAAAGCACAAGTTTTGAGAAATAATACAATGCAATGACGCCGACGTGAACTTTCCGCGTTCCCGCCAATTATCCGGTTTAATATTACGACCATATTTTAAATACGTCGTTACTACGCCATCTAGTAACAGAAGCGAAACTAGTTTTTTTTAAATAAAACGTCTCATTTGATTTGGCACTTGCGGCTTGCGATAACCGGCGCTTTCCGCAAGACGCTAAGCCTGTATTCCGGTTCAGGGCTATAATCGCTGACAGTGCTCACGTTTTTGTATTTTTGTACCACTCACGCTCATTTGGAACACAAATATAGCGCAATAATAGCGATATTATTGATTACAGCGTGAATTGGAGTACGACCTAAAATCACTCGTACCGTTCACGTTGATAATGTACCTACCAATACCTACCGATTTAGATGATATACCATCTGTCAATCTCAGATTCTGCTATAGGTACGCTAAAAATTTGTGGGGCATGTTCTTTTTAGGGTTCCGTACCCAAAGGGTGAAACTGACCCTATTAATAAGGCTCCGCTGTCCGTCTATCTATCTGTCTGTCTATCTGTCTCATACATCTTTATAATACAACAATTTCAACGAATAGGCTTATTGATTAATACGTATTGCTTATAAATGAAAAATATTACAGACCATTAGTGTTTCAGGCTGTAGTTGAACAAATTTATATTTGACTATGTTGATGACACTCAATGCTAAAAAGATGAAAATGTCTCAGCTTATAAACAAAAATATGTAAAGAAAAAGATTTGATGTGAATGTGACATTATACAAGGCCATGACCTTCAATATGACAGCCTCCATGGTGCAGTGACTGAGCAGATCGGCTCATAACCCGGAGGCGGTGGGTTTGATTTGATTTGTGCACAGAAAAAAAGTGCAAATACTTGTGCTGTGTCTGGGTGTTTTGGGACCATGGTCCTCGTAGTCGCATTTTCTGCGGGAAGAGATAGGATGGTCCTATTTGTAACCGTGACCACATGGGGGCACAGTGTAAAGAGAGTCAAATCTGCCAAGGTGGCAGAAATCTACCACAAAAGATCATACATTTTGATAGAATTTATTATTTTTTTTTTATAAACTAAGAACATTTAAGGCCATATACAACTATTATAAATAAATATTAAATATAAATAAACCAAACCACCCAAAAAAAAAATTATAACCGAAGAAAGTAGAAAATTACAAAAAGGTATTATTAAGAATAAATTTTTAGAATTTGCGCGTATTTCTATAATTTTTCGTCCTGAATTTTATCTGTCAATGGCAAAACTCTATCAAATATTTAGGGGAAAACGATATTAATATTTCACTACTCTGTGGTGAAAACAATTTGGGCGTGATTTCGGCAGAGTTTGTTCTCCCGCTCAGCGATATCTCAGCGAGGATTTGCGATCACGGTCCTTCTTTTGACGTTGGAAAGCTCCGCGACAGATGCAGCATAGACAAAATGAAGACTGCTGTTTATAAAATCGCCAGAATAAAAAATAAATATTTTCTAGAATATAAATCACTCGCAATAGTCATAAAACTCGAGTAAAATACACGGCATTGTCAGCATCATTATGAAAATAGCAGTACACGATGTTCAACCCCGTAATTCTTGCAGAACGTTTTAAACAATAATGAATTGTATTTCAAATATTGTATTATTTGAACTGGTCATCATCATCATCATTAACAGCCTGAAGAAGTCCACTGCTGAACATAGGCCTCCCCCAGGGAGCGCCACTTAGAGCGGCTGCTCGCCTCCTGCATCCATCGGCTCCCCGCGGCTTTCACCAGGTCGTCGGTCCACTACGTCGATGGTACCCTACCATCGATCTTACAAAACATTATATTAATAGACACATTTGATTTATTTGAAAAATGAAAAAAATTGTAATTACCATTTAGTTATTTTAAATTATGAACTGTACTACTGTAGTACTAATTAGATGTTTAATATCGTGCCATGGATGCTTTTTATTGAAATTATTAAAATGTTTTTAGTAGGAATGCAACAAAGCTGCTATGGAGGAACTCAAGTGAGACAGTGGTCAAATGCTATGCCTATAAATTGCAAAAAATAATAACTTTGTAAAGCGTCTTTTGGGCGTCGATTTGACAGAAAAAAAGGATGACCAATTTCGTGACTCCGATTTAGATCTAATACGTCACTTCCGAATAAAGTCGTCGGCAAAACGCCGATTCGCCATTTTGAAACATAGTTGAGCGGCAGACGTAAATCAGCACCAATAAGAAGGCGTAGCGGGATATGTCAAAGATCTTTGCAACCAATAGTATGGATTCTTGGAGTAATATGAACCAATCATATTTGTTTTTGTCTATTTCGCGGTTGACAAGGAATTTTTCTCAATCTTGGCTCAATCGTAATTCGAGTTTTTCGCTGAAGATTAGGAAAGCTCCACCAAAGGAAACGTGAGCTCAGCGCCAAGTGATTTCTTCAAAAGGCTGCAGGAGGGACAGGGACATACCAAAGTATTTTCTTTTTTTTTGTGTTGTTTAGTTTTTGTATTTTTTTGTATTTTTCTTTTTGTTTTTTTTTTATTATAATAATTTTGTATTACAAATGTGCATACACCACGGGCAGACTAGGGGGTCTATCAAAGATCCCTTTCCATTAGCGATAATGCCAAACGATAACTCAAAATGTATGGGAATGACAGCCCCTGCGGAAAACTTTTCCGCAACTATCAAAGTCGTGAGCGCAATATCGGAACGCCGACCAATCGACGTGAGTGTTGTGAGCGATTACAGCGATCACAGTGTGAATCAGATTTCAGCCTTATTTACTAAGGTGACATCACTACTCTCTTTACGCATTTCTACCAACCTAAGCATAATAATTTGACAATAGATGTCATTTGCAATTTTGCATTTCGACGCGATGTTTGAAGCGGGAAATTCAAATTAAATACATTGAGCTTGGCTGAATTGATTCTTTTCTTTCTTCTCGTTCTCGTTTATTGGCAACGATTAACAGCTTTATACTGTGCTCTTGTAATCAGCGATGAGCATAATATTACGAGTGTAAATAACGGGCCTTCTTAGATTCTATGCTTTTTGTATGCTCCCATATACATATATATTATAAATCTATGGTGAATCCACACTGAAATAATCTCCTCTGTAAAAACAATTTAAGACGAAGGGTAGGGCCAGATAAGTAGGTCGAAATTCATTCAAAGAAACATCGACCTTAACATAAACATAGAATCAGGACCTTAATATCGTAGGTTTAATTTTAATTCAGTCTAGGCTTCCGCGTGGCATTTTGACAAAGACAACGCGCGAAATTACTGATTGATAATTGTATGTCACAGAATTCCCCCTAAAAGTCTTTGTTGTATGTATAGTATTTTTCAAAGTTATGAATTTATCTCATTATGTGAATGTTTGTTGGGCATACACAATTTTTTTTTTTCTAAAAGTTTAATCGAAAGAATCTGTATAAAATGGGAACAACGAAATTTTTTGATATATATAGAGATTTTTATGTATGTTTGCTTTTTTTATAAAACTGTTTTTTTTTTTATATTAAGTATTTGCGTTCATTACAAACAATGAAACGAATTACATGATAATTATATTAAATTCAAAGTTCCACATGCTCTAATTTCGTCAGAAGCGTGCCAAGTAATCTTTCTTTCGCCTTTTCCCTTCGCCTTAATTACCTATTACATCTAGTCACAAACTTAAACTTAGGTGGTAGGTAGTTACTTCATAAATAAAACAGCTTTATCATAACGTAAAATAAATCTTTAATTAACTACGTATTTAGCCAATAAATATAATTTGAAACTTAAAAATAATAATACCCAGTACGGCACAATCGTCAATTTATTAATTAAGTATTTACATTTTAGTCCCTTAGACTAAAAAGAGATTGAGGTACAATATCAGCATCCCGGGTGTTGCAAATGTCCAGAAGCGATGGTGACCACTATTATATCATGAGGGCCCCGTTTTATAAAGCTACAAGTCTCACTTATAATAAAAACTGGCAGCACCACACAAATTTAACAGTACAGCGTTTTCTACAGCTACAAGACAGCAGTTGATGTGTTGTTTTATAATGCTAGAAGACAACAAAAGACAAAATTTGTTGTTTTTTTCTTTATAAATCGTCATACTTGATGTTATTGTGGTGTTGCATTACAAAACGGGCCCAGATTGAGTTGTTTAGCACTCATAGCATAAAAAGAGGGAAACTATTTATTTTTTATGCTGAAGTAACTGATAAGAGGTCTAAACCACAATCTAAATTAAAGGATTGAAGAGAATTTGAAAGTATTTTAAGTATTATTTAGTGTTGATAGTCTGGGACATGTGCAGAGGTGTGAGCATGAGTTCAAAAGCCGCATTTTTCAAGTTTGCACCACGGAGGTTTGCCTCGTGAAGGTCACTGCCGGATAGGTCGCAACACTGTAATAAAAAAAAAAGAAAATGAATTCAACATTTTTACCTTGAATAGACTGAAGACTGGGGACCCCACTAGGTGGACCAATGTTCTAGTTAAAACAGCGGGGAGCCTATGGATGCAGGAGGCGAGCAGGCACTCAAGGAGGCTCTCAGTGGAGGAGGCCTATGTTTAGCAATTAACGTCTTCAGGCTGCTGATGATGATGAACTGACACTACGATCTGATTGCAGTCTAGAAATCTGATTACCAAACTGTGTTGGCTGTCTCAGGACGACGTGCGCAGTGCAGTCACGCGAAACTTTATTTTTAAAGTTCTGAGTGACACTGCAACTGCTATTGCCGGCCATGTAGCTTAACAGTAGGTGAACGACTAGCTAACCACATCATTCATTCTCATAAAAAAAATATTTAACTAAATCTATTCTGTTTGTTAGCAAACTGATGCACCCAAGTTGATACTTTGTATGTATGTCCAAATATATTCTTCAATTTCATTCAAAAACTGAACGATTGAATGAATGAATGAACATTGAACATACCTCTAAGTCTGCGCCAGCTAGCACAGCCGCCCTGAGGTCGCAGTTCTGCAAATTGGCGTTCTTTAGAGTTGCAACTCGTAGGTTTACTGCGGCCATATTGCTGCCTTCTAGATTTGCAGCTGAAAACAAACAATTATCATAAACCTTCTCAGTAAAAGTAGAAAAACTACTGATCATTCGCTATATCGATTTCGATAGCGTCATCAAAAATGGTGATTAAGTATTTATTCAATATTGTTGTTTCAAATTGATAACACTATCAATAGTGTTATCACGTCAACGTGGATAATAAGAAAACCATATTTTTTTTAGATGTTGCCGTAAGGTGTAAGCTACTTTTATGATTAACCTCCCTAATAGGCATGATGACTACTATTAAAAATGAACAAGTAAATATTACTTTCATAAAGAATATTAAAAATGATTGCAATAATTGAAAAAATAAGCAAAATCGGTCAGAAAATCACGGAGTGATAAGCTTTTAAAGTTTCTACAGGAGGCATCTCCTGTCCCTTCCTCGTGAAACAGAGCGCCCCCAGTTACTATGAAAAATCTACTCGTGACGTCACATGCCAAAGAGATTGTATGTAGAGCTACCACAGCTTAGTAATGAGGTACTATGAACAACCTAGCTTTGACGTCGCTGGCTGTTTGAGCTATCTCTTTCTATTCCGGTTTTTACAATGCTTGTAAATTTGTCATTTTTTGAGTTATTTTATTTTAGTTATCACAAATTTTTATCTTTTGAGGATATATTTAATATAATTAAATTTATCCGAAAAAAAAATTTTTTTTGTCATCATGCCTATTAATCAGTTTCTCTCCAGCCAAAGGTTGTCTGGAAGAGATCGCTCTAAGCGATAGGACCGCACATTGTACTACCATTTTGTTATATCTTTCGTGTTTTAATGTTATCTTCTGTATATTTGGTGTGCAATAAAGTATTCTTCTATTCTATTCTATTATGATGACGGGACAACATAATCTAAGCCCTCATATCGAGGCGAAAAACTACTTAGAAGTTAAAAGAAATCTTTTGTACCTTTCAAATTTACTCCTTCTAAATGAGCGCGAGTGCCGGCAGGGTCCTCCATATTGCAACCCTTTAGATTGGCACCTGAAATTACATTATTTTGATTTATTTAGCTAAATTAATTACTATTAATTATTGTGCGACTAATCTAGCTAGGTAGCTTGGTAGGTGTTTTGTGCATCAGTGAAAACAGTGTTCATATTTTATCCTTCATACACACAAATTCGTTCAACCGACTTTTAAATAAATAGCAACTTTTGGTACAATGCATCAAAGTAAAATTCAGTGTTGCAAACCAAAAATATATTTAGCTACTAGTAGCAGCTCTTTCTATGACACAGTTCTTTTTTCTTCTGACACATTATGTTTGAAGGTGGACGGATAATGTACTTCGCATATAAAATGCAAAGTATTCCTTTCAAGCTCTGATTTTATTTAGAATACAAAAGCATAGAATGTACTTCATCATATTACCTTCCATATTGGCACAAAGAGCTTTGACTCCTAGTAGTTGCACTCCTTCTAGATTGGCGTTCGACAGGTCAGCGCGTTCCAAGCAACAATGTGAAAGGTTAGCCCCACTAAGGTTGCAACGGGAAAGGCAGGCATACTGAAATGAAAATATTTTGAATGCAAAAACATTATTAAAAGAATTTTAAATATACTTGTGCTTACATCACCTCCCCCATAAAACATCTCTTTGGATGCTTATGTTAGGGGGAGATTGCTATAATCACCACCCTTGGCAGGGTTGCTGATCGCAGAAGATTTTAGTGTGAGGAAAATTCTGCTGCCCATTCCTTTATCTCTTAGCCGGATCTTCAGCGTGACCACAATTTTAGCTTGTGCTTAATGGCCCTGTAAGAGAGCTTGAGTATTTGCCATTACTGCTATGTATATGACGGCGGTAAATCGCGTCCATTCTTCGGATCGAGAGTTTTCAGCACCCCTATTCCCAACCTATCGGAAACCTTTCGATTCGAAATCTCCACTCTCCATCTTCTTCATCTACATTTAGAATGAAAGAGAGATGGAGAGTGTAGCTTTCAAATCGAAACGTTTCCTCGACACGTTGACAGCCTCGATGTCACACCTTTTATTCACAGTACTCGTGTCACCGCCGTCGCATCCATCACCGCCTATATGTGTAACCAAACTACCTATACATTAATCTTGCCATGTTGGAGAGAAAATTTTTAATCATATTTTATTGATGCAGAGTGATCCTAAAAGGAATAAATTTATTGAAGCTTATATCAAAAACCAAAACCTATTTTGGTTTAATTCAGATTCCCACATTTCAGGATTTTTGAGTTCAAGATTTACAGCATAACACCTTTTATTAAATTACCAGTAGTTGCAGACTAACTTATTTTTTTAATTTTTAAATGCATTATGAAGCTTAAACTTTACAATTTTCTATTTACTTTCTTAGTTTGGCCAATGAATTTTTTTTATAAGGTTACAGTACAAAAACATTACCTTAAAGTTGATGTATCGCAAGTCCAACCTATTCAAGTCGGCACCAGACAGGTTAACTCCTTGGAAGCGTAGCTCTGACATTATTGGAGTCTTTATAATTGCATGTACAACATCCATCCGTGACAGTGGATGGGTACTGCCCGAGTTGATTCGAGAGTCTTGTATGAGCTTGTTGAGTGTTGGTATCATGGATTCTATTCCTGGAATTAAATTTCAGTAGTGTGTTAGAAAGAGAGTAGCAACAGTAGAGTAGAGGAGAATCATCATCTTCAATAGCCCGTAGATGTCCACTGCTGAACATAGGCCTCCCCCAGAGAGTGCGACTATGAACGGCTGCTCGCCTCCTGCATCCATCATAGAGAGAATGATTTACCAATAAGGTGGTGGAGTGCCGGAGATAGTGGAAAATGGCGAATTCTACAGGAGGCCTACGTCTATGGTAAACAGACTGATTGTGAAGCTGATTGCTGGTAAAATTGTTATAATAGAATAAAAAAATCAAATGAAAAGGGTTTTTAAATAAAATAGCAGGAAATATTTGGATGAGTAACAATGACTAGCCAGTTATCATAACCAAACCAATGTAAATGCTCAGCAATGTGCATGCTAATGACTACAGCAGTATGGATCATCATTATCATTAACAGTCCGAAGACATCCACTACTAAACATAGGCCTTCTCCATAGAGTGCCACCTTGAGTGGGGGCTTGCCTCCTGCATCCATTGTGATGGATACTTTTCAGCATATTATATACGTTAAAATCAGTGTTATAAAAACACAGAGAAGGTGGGAAGATGATTTACCGAAAGGATGGCGCAGGGAAACCAGAAACAGGTAAAAATGGCGTACTCTAGAAGAGGCCTATGTCCAAAGTGGACAGCCTGAATGAGAAACTGACTGCTGGTGAAATTGTTATAGTTTAACACTTTTAAAACAATAAGTGTGGAATATGTTAGTAAGTAAGACTATTAGTAAGAAAATTGTGAATAAAGGCTTTTTTTATTTTATTTATACATTAAAATTAGGTCATTAATTTACTGCTTGCTCTTACCATAGAAAACTGCTTCCTCAAGCACACCTCTAGGGTTGACATGAGCATCTAATATCACCATTCCGTGTCTCAAATAGTTCAGAATTGGCTCAAAATATTCTGGACTTCGATCAATCAAATAAGCACCTTTTTCATCCATAGCACTAGGGTTCATTAAGTACATGTTCTTGTCTTCTGCGAACATTCTCGCAAGCATTGATAAAGGTTCTTTAGCTAGAAGTGTTGAGCGGGAAGTTGTAAAGCGTTTCCCACCAACATTTAGCGTTAACCACTCAGACACAGTATTACTGTGCTGTTCATCTTTAACAATCAACTTTTCTTCGAATTTCCTGGCAATATCACAGCTTTTATTACCACCGACACTTCTAGGATTTAAGTAGATCTTTTCGTCGTCCTTTATTACTCTTATATCACGTATTTCACAGCCATTCTCAAAAAATAAACTGATGTCTCCTTCGTTTATTTTGAAGTGCTTTTTGACTGCACTTTTGAAGGTTTCAATCGAATCTTCCAGCGCCAATGCTTTGCCAGCACCATCCTCTATGTTTCTAAACACAAACACGCGTTTCATGGTACGAATCAGTATGATATAAATTGATATTTTTGGCTATTTAAAACCTCGAAATTGCAAATGCAAACATGAAACAACAACAACACAAAACTGAAAACATGAAATTCATGAAAACGAAAGATAACAACAATTTTTCTTCTTTTTTTTTACCAATGTACTCTGTGCTTCTTTGTATAACTAGAGAGGTTCCGAATGTTCCGATACTAGTAACTCTATAGGAGTAAGTATTCGATACCAAGTACTTTTAGCATCGAATCATTCTTTCAATGCTTACTTGGTATCGGAAAGAAAATACTGAAGTGTATCAAAAAGAAAGTATGTACTAAAATAATTGTAACGCATAAAATAAAATAAAATATCCTAAACGCATACTTAGTTCTATTTTGTGAGTCAAAACATCATCGGTAAAATGGTGGAACTTTTACTCTAAAAAGCCGTTAAGGGAAAACGAAAATGCATGGTTTTATGAACTCGAAACCATTTGTTAACACTCGTGCACGTTCACGAATACTTAACGGATAATAATGCACCATTATTACACATTAAAATTAAAAACATACTCAGGTAATAGTAAAAAACATCGAAATAAACCCATAGAAAAATAACTCTAAGCAAGATCGCCCAGTATTGTAGCCAAACGAACGTTGTACTATATTTATTTTTATTTATATCTACTTACGTCCACACACCAATGTAAAATCGAACTTACTCCATTGAGATTAGGCGCATTTCAACCTACAAAGTCAATCACATAAGACTTTACTCTAACCTATACCGCCAGCTTAGTGGTCATTCCCTGATTGGCTGATCAGTGACTGCTTTTGACGCTCGATAAGAGCTAATGCCGATATGTAGAGAGAGACGCATAGCTGCGTCTTTCTCTACATATCGGCATTATAGTTGGGGAGCTAACTGGTTTTGATATAAGATTTCTTCATGTTTAGAAACACCGATACGGATGCGGATAGTTCAGATCAGCACAAATCGATTTGGTTCGGTCAACTAAGAGCGCTCTTGCATTTCAACCGTTATTTTTATGTTAAATGGCCAACTTTGGCAGTCTCATTCTGAGAAACTGAACAACTTCGACAACTTACCTCTTCCCATGAACAGGGTAAGGATATAAAACTAATAAATCCATGCAAATTTCAGTTAGTATTCAATACAATATTTGATTAGTTTGTTACATAAAGTTTCGTTTACAAGCAGCTAAATTTCGTACAAACATGAGAAATCAGTTGAACCTAGAGTACGTAGAGTATTTCGGTGTCGCGTTCGGAGTGAATACTATTATCACAGTCTACCTACCTTAGCAATAAATGATAACAATGGTAATAATAATGATGGTTGAGTGAGATAATAGTGTGATGTGATGTCTGCCATATAAAGAAATCGCAAAAAAAATTCGATACTTAGCTCCCTAACTATGACCACAGTGACTGGTGATTTGGGATGGTGTTATGCATTAAAACTACGAGTATGGAAAACATGTATAATTTAAAATAAAAAAAATTACTTAGAACGAATTTTTGTAATCATATCACACCACAGACCTAGAATTTCAATAGTAATAAATACGAATGTTTATACGTCTTTATGTTCAGGTATAATTATTTCAATGAGTAGGTGTGTTAACCCTACAACCAACAAACTACGTCAAGCCAAAATGGATTTGCGTGAAATTCGGTTACAATACTTGTTAATTCATCATTTATCTGGTTGTTGTTTTTTATCGCTCATTTAGGGTTCCGTATCCAAAGGTAAAGCAAACCCTATTACTAACAGTCTGTCCGTCTGTCACCACTCACCAGGCTTGTATCTCATGAACCGTGATAGTTATTGAAAATTTCACAGATGATGTATTTATGTTGCCGCATAACAACAAATACTAAAAAGTAATACAAAATTAAAATTATACCACAAAAAAACCTTACAAGTAAAAATTACATTAAAAATCCAATATAATACAGCTCACAGAAACTAAAACAACATTTAAAAGTTTGAAACTCATTTTCACCAAAACGTCGCTTGTGTCGTTATTTCATAACACAGTCCAAGTAAGACAGAGCGGCGGTCGTGATGCGAATGGCGCAAAATTGCAAAATTAAGCCCCCACCCACCGCGGTTGCATTTGCGTTTGGTCATTTCGGACCTCGTATTATACTTCTATGGGTATTATTTCGATGGTAAAATAATTATAATTCAGAACTTCATCATAGTTGATAATAATGATTTGAGTACTACTACCATGAATAGGTATCAATACTTTGGTGGTAACAACCCTATGAACAAATGTCATTTTGTATATATTGCCAGTTGTCAGCTATACTCAAATGTCAATGTCATGGTGTTATCTGTAACTGTCAAAGTCAATTTCAGAAATACACTTTTTTACTTTTAGTCTAAACGCGACCAGTGTATTTAGCCAGTACCTGTCAGTCAACATTAGAATAAAATTATCTTTAAGCTTTTCTATTCTATGTAGGTAAATGATTGATAGTATTGCTGAAGAAGCCACTAAATAAATAAATAATTAAAAATCGTTGGACCACAGATTAATAGAAAAAATAAGTTTAGTGCTCCTTATTCCCACAGACATTAATTTAATTACACGAATTCTAGCTCTGTAGTGTTTAGTACTATACAGTAAGCTTATTCCTTAGTTCAGGGTGGCTCAGCTAGAGTCCTCTTCTCTGTCTACGGGCTCAGCCAAAAACACAAAAAAACGATGCGCCCCCCGGACGCTCGGGTCACACGGCACAGACCACAGAGAACTTTGCTATTGGCACAAACTAATAGAGGATAGCATAGACCGACTAAAACCTGCGCACCCAAGTTCAAATCCAGTTCAAATCCTGTTCTGCACCAATGACTGATTTTATTCAATTTATTTGTGGTATTTGCACTTGCTTTTAGAAAGTGAAAGCAAGCATCTTATATACCTTACGGCACTTGGCCAGAGTAGGAGATTATGACCTCCCCATGTGAGAAAGCCCGTGTCTCAACTCAACAGTGGGAATGAATTGGATTGATAACATTAATGACGATATGACGACGGACGACCTTCCGCTTAGGATTTTTCCCTCAGCACTTAATAAGGAAATAGGTAATTTATTCTATGGTGTTTATTGAGGTTTTCACTCTTTGTAAAAGCATAGTACTATTTTTATCTGTTCTGTGGTGTAAAAGAGAAGGCACGGGAGTTGATCCACATAATAGGCATAATGACTATTATTAAAAATGAACAAGTAAATATTACTTTCATAAAGAAGATTTAAAATGAATGCAATAATTGAAAAAATAAGCAAAATCGGTAAATTAACCACGGAGTAATAAGCTTTTAAAGTTTCTACAGGAGGCATCTCCTGTCCCTTTCTCGCAAAACGGCGCCCCCAAAGTTACTATGAAAAATCTACTCGTGACGTCACGTGCTAAAGATATTGTATGAGAAGCTACTACAGCTTAGTAATGAGGTACTATAACGACCTTCCTCTGACGTCACTGGCCGTTTGAGCTATCTCTTTCTATTCCTGTTTTTAAAATGCTTGTAACTTGGTAATTTTTTGAGTTATTTAATTTTTTGTTTTCACAAATGTTTATCTTTTGAGGAATATACTTATTTTTTACAAAAAAATATTTTAATCATCATGCCTATTAAGTATTCCCAAAGGCTCCAGCCAAAAAATTTGAACCAAAGTTTGAACAAGCGCAGCGTGCATAACTACAGAGCATTAAAAAATTACGCTTCGGGGCGAAACATATATTTTTCATGCTCTGTGCTAGCCTGTAAGCGAAAGCATTTAACATGCTTCCAAGAAAAAAATGTCTTCACATTATTTTCCGAGTAAGTAGGTATGTAGGTACTTGCAGTAACCTATTAATACATCGTAAAACAGCTTGTAACCTATAGATTGATAGCGCGATAAATAGCAGATGGCTATCGTAAATGCTCGTCTGATCTTCGTGCAGTCGCGATAGTAGGTTGACAATGACGTGTGCCTCCACTTTTGGACCTATTATCAATAGGGCGAATTCTGTGCTATTATCTCATTCGCTCCCTGTTGTAAACGGGGAGAAAATGCAATGGAGGGGGTGGAGAGGCTTCAAAGCGGAAAAGACAATGCAGAAACCATATCTGACAGGTGTGTTTCACCTACTTTTACCCATAAGTACCTACCTACCTATTTACTTATAATTCCTATACTTATACAAAAATAATATTATAATATTATAAACCAAAACGACAGTCATAAAACCAAACAAAAACGACTTTTTATTCATAGAAATAAGCTGTGCCTACGATAATAAAGGCAAAGTGCCAAATGAAGTTTATGATTAGATTTTAAAAAAAAATATAAATTATAAATATGTGTGGACATTTCACACAGCGCCATCTAGCCCCAAACTAAGCACTATGGGAACCAGATAACTGATACAATACTTATATACTTTTTTGTTTGTAAATACATACATATAGAATACAATAGAACACCCTGACGCAGAACAAACATCTATGTTCATCACACAAATGTTTGTCCTGGGTAGGAATCGAACCCACAGCCCTCAGTTCAGAAGGCAGGGATACTACCAACTGAGCTATCGGGCCCGTCAGATTATTAAGTAGGTACTTGCCATAAGTAGTTGCCCTTGCCCATGTTATGATGTTATGTTATTATTGAACCGCAATTATGAGATCCGCTGCAGGAGATCTAAAAAGACACATTATACTTATTTATTCTAAAAATTAGCAAGTTGAAATGGCAACGGGCAGGCCGCAGGTCACATCACTCGCCGAACTGATAACCGATGGGGAAGAAAGGTCTTCGGGTGGCGACCACGAACCAGAAGACGAAGCGAAGGCCAGCTCCCCACTGTGGACCGACAAACTGGTGAAAGGCGCAGGGAACCAATGGATGCAGGTTAGTGGCGCTCTCTGGAGGAGGCCTATCTTCATCAGTGGACGTCTTCATGCTGGTGATGATGATGATGATGATGATGATGATGATGACTGAAGCTCACTAAAAAAGAAACTAAAAAGAAAAACATTCATTCCAGTCATAAAATGGTAATACTTGATATCTCTTTTATCCATCCACATGGGTACGCTCCCCAACTTTTATTACTTCGCAACTTGCTCAAAATTATCCCAACTTTGTAACTTTAACGAAAACCTTTTTAATTTTTAGTTAGCTAGACCTCAAACAACACATAATCACTTAATTCTGCCTAACTGCACTTTCGTGTCTTTATAAAAACTTCGAACAGCTGTTGTAAACAACTTTGTACATCAGAGAAAATTATTTTTCCAAGAAAGTTGCTAAGTGACTAAGAAGAACTTCTCGAAAATTTCTTATTCGAACTACATACTATAAAGGTACTGAGGGCACTGACTGCTAAAATGCTTCGATGTTCTCATTTTTACCGGATTTTTCTTTAAGGCCCTGACAGGACCCAATGCGAGCACGTTTATTACAGCAGACAAACTTGAAACTTATTTTGTATCTTATAAGGTCGCTTTATGCATAGCAAAAATATGGCGATTACGTTGCGTTGCACTTTGACTTTTCCATTTTTCGGTACAAATAATTAGTTATAAAAGAAATGCTTATTGTTATAAAAAAAATAAGCTTATAGACAGATGCATTGAAACATAGCTTATCACTATGATTTATTTCAATGGGGTGTCTTATTTCAATGTAACATTTTAGGACGTTTGAATGATTTTTAGAGGTCACTTCACGATTTTTTCCTATCAAGAAAACTTTTCGTAAACGTGTTTCGGTTTCAGCAGATGGAAAGAAGATATGACCAGTATTACCGTGCATTTTTTTCAATCCTGTAAATGGTATAAGTTTTGAGATAATAACTTTCAAAATAGTCGATTTGGGAGCATTCAGCGCCTTAATATTGAAGACGAGGAGTGAGTCATTGTCTGATTCACTCAATCATTTTATTTATAACACTTTTTAACAGATGTGGGAAAAAAGAATGTTTTGATAATTTTGATTGCCAACATTCATCGTTGAACTTGACGTTGCATATGAACAATTTTAACTAAGCGAGTGTTTCTGTTTTTCGAAGGTGAAGGCATGGTGGATGTAAAAGGTAAGTTATAGGACGATGGTGACTCTTTTTGACTACTTCTTCCAGATATTTTTTGGACGGACCGACCATCAATCAAAGTAGATAGGTCACAGCAGAGAATATACCTAACCTACTCTCTCAGAGATGGTACCTACTCTCTGTGTTCTGTGATACTTATTTGAAAAATAACATAGGTACGTTTCTTCTTGAAATATACTTGTAAGTACTTACCTTACCAGGCTTGATCCATTTTGATACATCGCGTTGCGTTAACATCTAAATCTTTCAGCGGCCGAATGTTCGCTGAAGCTGAATCTCACAGAGTTACGCATACTCTTCATGGAAGACATAATCAGACATATTAATTAGCTACCTACACCACCGGTATATACAGTATATTCCGTGATACCCAGACGTACCGATTCCCGATGACACAACTGGAAGCTCTTCTAACGTGGTTTATATTTATAAAATCAGTGTCCACTTCGAAGTTCGGACGTCTGTTATTCTCACGTCGCGAGCGCCGAACTTAATGTCATTTTAACAAAACATTTCAGCGCCGGCGCTTCGTATAACGTGTTTGTTTGACGTGTCAATAAACAGTTTGTGTATTAAACTGCGATTAAAAATGGGTAGTGTTGATGTGCCGCCCAGTTACCCGCCGCCTCCGCCGCCGACAAGGCCTGTGCGACCAAAGATCACGCTGCAGATTCCCGACGCTCCAGCCCCAATGACTCCCAGAACAGCCTCGATTTACCTTACCCCAAGGTTCCCGAAGCAACCTGGGACCCCTGGGTCTCACATATCGGATCCTCATGGACCCTACTTTGGCCATTTCGGACACATGTATCATAATAAAGCTTCGGAGTTTATGTTCAAACAGTTCGAAGGTTTTAAGGACTTTACTATGAACACAGCCAAGAGCGGACTGAGTGCTGGTGAAAAGTCCGCGTTCTGGTTCTATAATAAGTTACGGATTCTATCTAAGAGGTGGTTCACTCACTTGTTTTTGACATTCAGCCTGGCGTTGTATAGTGTTATTGGTGCAGCAATTTTTGCGACTTTGGAGAGTGAGTATTATGGCATTGTTTTTCTTTTATATATTTTTATAATTGTTTGTTTTAATTATGTAATGGCTTGGTGCTTCCTTCTAAGTAGTTAGTAGCTAAAACAATTTCCCTATTTTACAGCTTCATCTTAAAATTGCTGTTTAAAAGTGTCCGTGCAAGGCCATAAATTAAAAATATAAAATTGTCAGTCGATTACGCAAATATTCTACCATGGTTCCACATTTTTGCATAATTTGCGAGCACAGGAACCATTTCAATTTTAATGAATTCAAATACACGAAAACACAAGGGTTTGTCCTTTAAAGTGAAAGTGGAAAGGTCAGAGTTGGGGTTAATGTTTGGCAGAGTCATATCGAGGGGAGACCTTTCTGTAGATAGATAATTAAGTTCCTTTTTTAAATTAAAGAAAAACATTTACTTGTTATTTTTTTGGCATGCGTGCTGATAATTTCATAATTGTTCACTTGTTTAAGTTAAATTATGGAGTGTTGGCGGGAACGCGGAAAAGTTCACGTTGTAGCATTGTAATATTTTTCAAAACTTTTGCTTTTTCCAGTGTTAATGTTTAAAGTTGGTGGCGTTTTACGCATTAAGTGCTGAATTACGAGCATAAGTGTGGTCAAGTGATATAATGTGGTTTTTCGTGTTGCTTCCAAAATTCCATAGAAGCTTCTTGTAAAGTTGCCACCACTTTGCTGGAACATGACTTAGACTGGACTATGGCTACCTGACTTAGACTGGACTATGACTATGACTAGGATATGACTGCGTGAAATATTTTATTACACGATAAAAATATAATACTTGACACTGGCTAAATACACTATGTGTGGAGCCAAATTATAAGAAAAAAAAAAAAGTTAAATTATTAGGTACATTTTCTAGAGCCCATACCATAGGCCGGCTCAGCATTTGTTTTGTTTTCTCTCGTAGTAAAGGATAATATATTACTTAAGAACATTAATACGAAAAACAGCATAAGTCATTATGTTGTTTTTTGTATTAATATTCTTGCCTATAGGTGACAGTATACTTATTCCGTTTTCCTCTACTTACAGTTTTGATCGGAGGAAAATCCAACAGTTTAATTTAAATTAGGTATTATTTTATTATTTAGCGATGGTATTATTTCCTTCAAATGGATGGAATTCATTTTTACAAAAAACTATTAATGGTCACTATCAAAACAATGAAAACATAACCAACGTGCTAATATTGTCAAAGCCAAAAAGCAAAGTAACTACTCTACAAAACTCAGCGTAAATCTTGCATCAAGATATATTATTTATGATTTTTAAGATTTCATAATTTCTATATGTTACAAATAAAGGACGAAAATCAGAAAAGGGGGCAAACAGCGAACAGACCTCTATTGGGAGCCAGGACCTACGAACACCCACAACATCCAGACACAGAGCAAGTATTTGCGTTTATGTTCCTGAGCACAAATAGTTAGTTGTCCTGTCGCGAGCATCGAATCTCCTACGTTTAGGTTATGAGCCGACGACCTCATTCACCACCATACCACAGAACTGTCAATATATACGATCTGTAAATAATTTTTACTCAAATAATTATAAGTATACTTATATAATGTTTTAATAAATTAGAAAAGGGCCTTCACTACCAATATATTAAAGCCTGAGTACGTCCCGAGGCTCAGTATATAATAATTCATGCCCTGAGGCGGGCAGGTCTGGCTGATAACCGCTCACATCCCGCACAGAATACAAAAACGTTTTTATACATTTTATTTTAATATCTATTCCCGTGAAGTGTCTTATTTAGACGCAATTGATATAGGAATAAGGCTAAAGGAATATCTAGGGACTAGGCAGCAGCATTCTCCTTGGTGCAATAGGCATGATGACTAAAAGTTTTTTTTTGCACAAATTAAAAATATTCCTCAAACATTTGTGAAAACAAAAATAAAATATCTCAAAAAACGACAAAGTTACAAGCATTTTAAAACCCGGAATAGAAAGAGATAGCTCAAACGGCCAGTGACGTCAGAGCAATGTCGTCATAGTACCTGATTACTAAGCTGTGGTAGCTTTACATACAATATCTTTGGCGTGTGACGTCACAGGTGGATTTTTCATAGTAACTGTGGAGGCGCTCTGTTTCGCGAGAAAGGGACAGGAGATACCTCATATAGAAACTTTAAAAGCTTATTGCTCCGTGATTTATTTACTGATTTTACTTATTTTTTTGTGTGACGTTTTATGGTGGACTCCAGTGTTCAGCAGTGGACGTCTTCTGGCTAGTATAAAGTATTTTCGGTAATTTACAATAACATTGTGTTTACTGACAACAGATTAAACTAATAGTTTCTATACTTATAGATGGTTGTGTTTTGTTAATGGGTAGGTACTTAGGTAGGTATATGAGGTACACCATAATGTGCTGTATTGACTTTAGATAAATGGATCCATTAGCGTTTGTAGCCTTTTATTCTTTATCAAATTAATAAACAATGTTTTCAATACAACAATTACTAATAGAGCTTGGTGGTTTCGGCCGAATTTTACAGTTTTTCGGCGCGGGTAGGTTTAATTTTCCGAGATGAAACGTAGGTATATCTATCTGTCTTATGTTGATTTTAAAAAAATTAAGCTGCTACTTATGTACTTGTACCTGTGAGTCGTCTAGTGGTGCTCTCTGGGAGGGGCCTATGTTCAGTAATGAACGTCTTCAGGCTGTTAACTTGTGTGAGTGTATATACGTACCTAATCTATAGGTAGTGTTTGATGTAGTGGAGATATAGCTTTAGCATTAACCTCTTAATATTTGGTGTTCATTTAGGAATATATCAATATACCTACTTACTTACAAAATGGAGCTACTCTCAATTCTCAATTCAATGCATTGATCAGTAAACACAAACAAACAAACATATCCTCTGACCCAGATGCCTATTTTACTGTCCGAAAATAGAAAATTGAACTGATTCCAGGGATTAATTTGTAAAGGAAAAATTAGAATCACGGGCGGATTGAACCCGCATCCATCCATCCCTCAAGCCGGGATATGCTTTACTTAAGCTACCGTGACATTTGGTCTCATGTCCGAATTTTTCCTTCACCTTTACAACCAACTTACGGGGTTGGTAGCGCCATCTATTGAGTGATTTTTTAAGAATCATCCGACCAGCATGGTCAAGTTACATCAACACAAATGCTGTACAAATAACGCCTCCCAAATCAATATTTATGATTTTTATAGCAGTATCGCCAGCTCAGCGTAATCTACAGATTAATTTGAATATTGATTCCAGGGAATTTTGGAAATCATAGAAAAGTTTGTTTGGAAAACACGGAATCTTCTAAGGGAAGCCCCATAAATAAACAGTGCATTAACAGTGGAATAGCTAGGTGGGTAGGACTTTTCCACTAAATTCGTCTAAGTACCACCGCTTATCTTGTTATCCTGCAGCCAAGCATTAGTGTGCTAGCACTGCTGTGTTCCGGCTTGAAGGGCATTGTAGCTAGTGAAATTACTGGGTTAATGATACTTTTAAACTGATCTCACAGCCTAGAAATCTGTTTTAGACCTGTGATGTCTCAGGATGACGTGCGCAGTGCGCAGTGCCATGAGAAACTTTAATGTTGAGTTCCGAGTGACACTGCAAACTATTAATGGCGGCCGTGATGCTTAACACCAAGCGAACGACTAGCTCGTCACGTTATTCATTTAGATAAAAAAAAACAAAAAAGTTACTCAACCCAGTGTTTCTCTTGTTTCATTTTTGCCTATTTCTTTGATAGAGAGAAATAAAATACAAAATACTTACTATTTTTTTATTTTTCTACTCTATGTATAAGTGTAGGCATACTTACTATATAATGTATGTAGGTATGTTACCTTTACCTATACATAACAACCAAGTATCAGAGCTTTCTCCGTTCTTCCTTGATCCACGTGTTCATCCATTCAAAAGCTCCCCCAACACCTTTAATAATGGACAGAAACTTTTACATCCTATAAAAGCTACTCCACGCTGAAGCGGAGTTGAGTTAATAGCATTTTAAAGCAGTATAAAAGCGTTTATTAAAATTATTCCGGTGTTTAACTCCACTTTTTGTCGTTAATAGGGGTAAATGGGCTTTTTTGTGTGGCAACCCTTGCCATTACTAATAAAGTATGTGTTTGTTTTAGCGAATAAAAGTGTCTGGAATTTAGTAGGCCTGATATTCTTGATCAATAGATGTGAATTATTGAACTCTTCAAATAAAACCGGCTGAGTACGCGTCAGATTCACGCCCCAAGGATTCCATAGCACTCTTTTTCCCAAGTTTAACACGCACTTAGCCCATGTACATTTTGCTCCGAAGCGCCATTATTAACGAACTATAAAAAGGAGGAGGGCGTCAATGCAGTTGTATTATTTTTCCCTTTTTTACCTTATAATCTCCGTCATTTATAAACTGACTTTGCAGATTTTTTAATTTGAGGGGATGTAGGTATACTCTCAGATTGGTTACAACTTCAATCAGGGATACAACAAGGGTATTCGCATAAGTTGAAAGAGGTCTGTGACTTAAACCCGGTTTAAAAATAGGGATTTTTAATAGTATTTGTGTAATATATATAATACAGCGTATGCATTATAATAATAGTAAGTTTGAGGCTTGCATAATTTACGTTACCGTTTTTAAAACCTAGATGTAATCAAATAGGTAAAATAAAAACACGGTTCTTGTAGAATTTTACGATTTGCTATAACCCGCCGTAATGATTAGTCGTTGTGCCAAATAAGTGCTAGAATTTTGATTTTGGTCACGCGTCGCATTGACCAAACAATGTGCTTATAGCTTTCAATTGTAAATCCATTGTTAATAATTAAGCAAAGTGTACCGACACATATTGCACATGCAATAATATAAAATGCCATAGTAACTATCTGGTGCTTTGATTTGCTCCCATCAGTTAGGCATCAGGTAGTTCATTAGTATATTCTTGGTAAAATAGTGTCAATCTTCGACTGGTACTGGTCTATATAATAGCTCATTCGAAAAACTGATACTGATCCTATTTACCTGTAATAGTAGGCACAGAATTCGCCCTACTACATAAAATTTGCTAAAAACCTGAAAAAGATTTCCAGCGTGGCGTGACATACATAAACTATTCAGTATTATGTCTCTGTCAATCTTTCTTGACAAACGTCTTGGAAATAGAAAAGTTATTTTGAGATTTTTTTTTTACTTTGCGTCTAACAACGGCCAAGTCTAGTTAAATATGAGTTAGCGATTTGCTCGTCTTTGTTCCCAGGACTTTCTGTTTTATACCGCGGTTTTTATATCAAGGTTGTTTATTGTGTAAAACAAAACACTGAAAATAATATCTAAGGAAAAAACTGAGCAAAAAAATACTATGGCCTAACTTATTGCAAAACTTTGTGAAGGAAAGTTTTCAGTTGTATAAAACAAAACATTGTGAAAATATAAAGTGAATTTTGTAAACCGAACAGGCTTGTGTCCTGCTATTAAAAATTAACAAGTTAATATTACTTTCATAAAGTAGGTTAAAACTTAATGCAATAATTGAAAGAATTAGTAAAATTGGCAAATAAATCACGGAGTAATAAGCTTTTAAAGTTTCTTTGCCTGTCCCTTTGCCTGAACAGAGCATCGCCTACAGTTACTATGTAACTGTGGGATATGACGTCACATGCCAAAGAGATTGTATGTAAATCTACCACAGCTTAGTAATGAGAAGAAGTGACGTCACTGCGCGTTTGAACAGTCTCTTTCTATTCCTGTATTTTAAAATGCTTGTAACTTAGTAATTTTTTGAGATATTTAATTCTTGTTTTCGCGACTAATTATGTTTTAAGGAATATTATTAATTCGTGCAATAAAAAAAATAGCACGACACAGTAACTAAACGCCAGATCTGCGCTAAAGTTGGTGTTGCTTATATTCTTCACTATACCTTTGGATTTATTATAATTTATCTACAGATTAAAATTTATAAAGTTTTATAAACTAAAATTCTCGTTACATATTACTACAAATAAATCAAGCCCTTAGTAGTTTCATTTCTACGACTATTTTTACTAGATGACTGTGAACTTGTTTGTGCTATTTCTGAATGTCCCAACACGTTATTAATCATGGAAAATCCGGGAAATTAACCATTAGTGCGAGAAAAATAACAGCGTAGAAATATATAAATACATTTATTTGACGGGCCCAATAGCTCAGTTGGTAGTGGCCCTGCTTTCTGAGCTGAGGGCTGTGGGTTCGATTCCTACCCAGGACAAACATTTGTGTGATGAACATAGATGTTTGTTCTGTGTCTGGGTGTTATATTGTATTCTATGTATGTATTTACGAACAAAAAAGTATCTAGTAGTATATCGGTTATCTGCTTAATTTGGGGCTAGTTTGCGTTGTGTAAAATATCCACACATATTTATTTATTATTATTTATTTATTTATAATGGTCATAGTAACGTTAACATTACTATACTTAACTATGTATTTCATAACGATTATTTTAAGAAAAATAAATTATTAACACCTAACAGTTTACCGTGTATGGTCCCGGTATGCAAATAGGACCACCCCATCTCTTCCCGTCGATGCCAAAAGAACCGTCTAACGAAATATACACAGGAATAGGCACCAGCTTTCTCCTACGTCTTATTATAATCTTCTGTGATCAGCAAGCCACCATAAGCGTGATGATAACGGCAATCCCTTCCAAAGCATCCAAAGTTTTATAGTTGAGGCATATTTTCAACAGTGAACGTCTTCTGCGGTTGATGCCATCCAGATCAGACAAGGCGGAGGGACCGTTATACTAAGTCCTATCTGCCGCAGAAGTCTCATAGATCCCATAATCTTCAGTACCATTCAATAAGATAGATACCTATAATTTTGCGCCTTCCCCGCTGCTCAACTAAATTGCTCAACCGCAAGTTGAGCAGTGGGTAATTTATTTGTTATAATCCCCGCTTCTGTGAATATGATCGAAATTCATTCAATAACGTAATCCTAACGAGCGAAAACGCAGACGCGACATAACCCCACTAATCTCCCATCTATCATCACAGCATTCACAGACAGCGAGTAATATTTAGAAAGTCTTGTACACCTTCCACGAGAAATTGAGACCACATTATGTCGTTCATTCCCAGTAGTTCCGTGGGAGTCGTTCCGTAACGGAACTACTGAGACTTTATTTCCCATTAGTTCCGTCAACGGAACTACTTAGAAATGAGTTTCTCACTAGTTCCGTTACGGATTGTGAATCATAATTATTTAAGAATAATTAACCCGGTGTGGGCCGGCCTACGCTGCGTCTTCCGGTCTCGAGAACCTTTCTTCCCCATCGGTTGTCAGTTCTTCGAGCGATGTGGCCTGCCCATTGCCATTTCAACCTGCTGATTCTAAGAGGTTACTTTAGTTCTGCGGATCTCCCCGTTCCGGATTTTATCTTGCAGGAAAATACTGAGAGCACTCTCCATAGCTCGTTGCGCGACTCTGTGAGAGCTGTTCGCGCAGCGAGGAACTACCCACTCTTTGACGTCTGTCTTTACAATAATACAAAACTACAAATCATGGCTCCACACTTTTGATAAAAAAAATCAAATATTTACTTGATTTTTTTGTCAAGTAAATTTTAGGTCTAAAAATCTATAGGTAGGTGTTTTAATATCTTGCATAAATAATTTATTTATACTTACGTATTACTGCTCACAAAATTTCAAGAGACTTGCTAATTATTTTAAAGCTGGGGACTCATGGTTCGTGCTCGCTCGGTTAATAAACAGAAAAACTTAGGCTGTGGTCTTAGGTATCTTGAACAACGCGGTTGATTGTCTCAAACAACGAAACAATTCTAGATCAGCGTTGAGACAGTGAAGTGGCATAAAACTACCAACCATTCTTCTTCTTCTCGTGTAGGCAAGTGGTCAGCCCTGGTGTCAGAATTTTTAGGCCGCCCGAAGACTTCTGACTTGGCTTAACGACTATTGTCTTACGACAGCAGCCGGGACCGATGGCTTAACGTGCCCTCCGAAGCACGGTAGCGGTCAGTTTTAAATACCAACTTTTTGCTGTAGCGGTCACCCATCATAGTAGTGACCGCAGCGAACGTTGCTTAACTTTACCGATCGGTTAGGAACGGCTAGTCGTGCTTCGCTATGAGCGGCTACCGACCATTAAAAACCTAAATCAACAAAACACGTAATAGGAGCGATGTTGCTTTCTGTTTTTCTTTGTGGTTGTCCATTCGTAATAATTATGTCATACTGTATATATCGTCGCTTATGAGATGACGACCATACATACGGTGATTTTAAGTAGGTATCATTCCTCTTAGATACAGCTTATTATTTTATTTAGATAGTTTAGACACAATTAGAGAGACAATTTCGTCGTAGAGACATTTTCTTCTTAGAGACACTTTCCTCGTGGAACATTTTCCTTGTAGAGACGCTTTCTTTGTAGACATACTTTCCTCGTAGTGACACTTTCCTCGTTCGTTCCTTTATTCTCAGTGATCATTCTGAAAAAAGCAAAAGCACCATAACAATGAAATATAACCCGTTATTCACATCAAAAGTCAAACTTTTTATTCCCCTGCCATATAAAATCGTGTAACCACAGTGGCAACATCATAAACTGCCGACTAACCAAAGGTTGGGGATATGTAAATAAACACTGAAACAGTTTTTAATACGCTACGGAATGACAGAGTCGGTTTATGTACGGCAATATCCGTTTTTATAGGACTGAGTTTTTACAGTCGAGGTTTCCGTCAGGTTTATCCTGAAAATGGCGGCACGACGTCACTTGCTTAATGTCGTTGAGTATAACAATAAGATTATTTTATGAATGCAAAACATTCTGTAGTTTTAGATTGGGCTCACTTTTGGCGACATCTAACCTGATGGTAAGTGAGATACAGCCTATGTTGAAGCACGTTTGCTCACGAGGTGCCTATTTAAATAAATAAATATGTGTGGATATTTCACACAGCGCCAAACTAAGCTAAGCTTGTACTATGGGAACCAGATAACTGATATAATACTTAGATACTTTTTTGTTTTGTAAATACATACATAGAATACAATATAACACCCAGAACAGACATCTATGTTCATCACACAAATATTTGTCCTGGATAGGAATTGAAACTACAGCCCTCAGTTCAGAAGGCAGGGCTACTACCAACTGAGCTATCGGGCCCGTATTTACTCTTGATTTGAAGAGATCTAGATTGTAACTTGCCAGAAACCTCGAAGCAGGAAGCGCTTTCCACTCCTCAGTTGTTC
This sequence comes from Ennomos erosarius, assembly GCA_963580505.1. Lineage (NCBI taxonomy): Eukaryota > Metazoa > Arthropoda > Insecta > Lepidoptera > Geometridae > Ennomos > Ennomos erosarius. The sequence goes on from OY757000.1 coordinate 4,912,187, forward strand.
GGATAAAGTAAGATCACACTTACAACAACACACACACAAAACACTTTTACACACACTTTGTACTGGTTCGAGGTATGTTTTTGTATAAAGAGATGCGACGATTAGTCATGCCTTGTCAGCACACACTATCGATATCAGAGAATTCTCCAGATTTTTTTAATAAGGTTCATTTGAACGCACGTCTTACCCTGAACCCATATCTCGTCCAGCACAATTCCTAATGGAGCTAGGGCTAACAATTCAGATACGTGTTGGCGGGACGGCATGGATGGGTTGAGTTTTCAAGGCTACAGACAAATATGATCGGAAACGATGACAAGAAAGACCATGCTCATCAGAACAAATCGCTCATCATATTCAACGGCTTGGGCGTATCGACTGCTTTGCGATCATCACCACCATCATCACCATCTTTGGAACAGTTATGTCAGCGACCCAAGGAGTTAGGTTGCCTAGGGTAACAGCTAGCAGAGGGAAATGCACAAAACACCCCAAGCGGAACGTCAGTGTAAGCCTTTATCGCCCCCGTTCAGAATTTAGAATAAGAATAAGAAGCAGATCATTTTGGCCATAGCTCAAAAAAAACTCTGCTATCATTCCTACCTACCTAGGCTTATTTCAATGTGGCGTGCAGCGGCAGCCTTCATTCGATACCCTCTTGAAGTGGTTACAAATCAGGCAGGGCTACCAGGAGCCCTTACTTTGATTTGATTCATGAAACTCCTGTTCTTAGAATTCCTGTTAATTTTTAACCAGAATATTTTTACCCCACCTCTCACATCTCTAGAATAACCTTTACAGTTTTCGTCACTTCATAATTTATCTAGATACCAATAATAAACTCTCACGTGTCCAGTTATCCAAACGTTATCCGCAACATAACTGAGAATTATCACTCAGCGAATCATACATCAATGTTTTACACATCGGAGGCATTAAAATATCTGATCCCTGACTAAGATTTTTAAGTTTTATTTGTTAGACGTAAAATTAAATGTTTATCATTATTTATATGAGACAGAATCGGTAGGTACTGGAGAATAAAAACCATGGTAGAGTTTCAATGTCAGACTAATAAAATAGCTGTGGTGGTTTATTCTTGAAACTCACAGATGTAGTTCATCAAAAAATGTGGAGGTTTCACGAATTTCAAATTAAGTTTTTCCATCATATCATCAACTAGAACACGTTCACTGCTTGACACAGGCCTCCTTATACAACCTTGGACGCTTATATTAACTAACTAGCTTTTGCCCGCGGCTTCGCACGCTTGTGCTATGTTATTTTTACGTTATAGTCTAATAATAGATCATGCATTTAGTACCAAACAACAAAATCCACTAAATCTTTTCGAAGCTTAGCACAGTAACCTGTATTAGCATAGGTATAGGTATAACGCAAGCATAGCCGTGAGTGGAAGCTATTTAAGCCATTACCTAAAATTAAATGTTTTGAGTTTAATATAGATTTATAACAGTAAAAGAAGTTTCAAACAAAAAACTACAATTTTATAAGTACCTCTTCATATTACAACAAAAAGAAATCATCATCACTTCACTCAGGTCTTTAACAGAAGTTTCAGTAAGTTTTGTTTAGGTAGTAGTAACCTAACCAGGCAGGTACAGTTTAGAAAAATATGGAAGAATCACACACGATGATCCTGTTTTGCTCAGTTTTACATAATTATTATCCGCGCGCTTTTTGTTCCATTTACCACATTTTTTTTACCTTCTAAGTTTGGTTCCATACGAATTGAGTACCTTCACATAGCCAGTGTCAATAATAAGTTTATAAATTGCTGGAGATATGCATTTACCTGTACGACGCGTACATAATTAATTTTCTTAATAATAATTAGGAATTACAAATACTAAACAACCACTCCTGTCCTTAAAGAATCGACAGTAATAATTATTATTATGTCCACTATTTTCCACGCTGTCTCATTCCCAACATAATGATGAAACCCACCTATGATGATGAGACCTAGTGATGAAAGTGAGGAAGTAGGTTAAATCGTCATTACATAATTATTACTAACACCCAACGTTACTTACCTACTATAATTATAACCTTCTTGAAGTAACCGAGTAATCAATCATTTTCTGCTCCCGTGGTTTATTTAAAAGCCCACAGATCTAAAATATTTTAACTATTAAAAACTTATTTCAACATGCAAGAAGAAGAAGAAGAACAAATCAAAAACGACCGAACGTTACGCGCCATGTTGTTAATTCGAGGATACAATTTTATTGCCGTAATGAATACCTACATATTAATTATTATATCTAAGTACCTACCCTTTTTAAACATTTTTCATCAAATATTTCGTATCATTAGCTAAATACAAATAATAGCACCTCCGGCTTACTTTAATGCCAAAATAAAAAAGGTTTAAAATACGTAGCAATGATAAGGGTATATAACTTAAGTAGCTATAAGTACTACAGGGGGTCTAGCAAAGATACCAACCACTAACGCTAACGCCAAACGCTAACTCCGAAACTGTATTGAAATGACATTCGCTGTGGAAAAGTTAGCGATTTCCGAAATGTCATCCTAGTACATTTTGGAGTTAGCGTTTGGCGTTAGCTTTAGGGGTTGGTTTCTTTGCTAGACCCCCAGGTACCTTAAAACTTCCTTGGGGTTGATCAAGAATGTAGCAGTAGCGCAAAAATATTTTTATCTACCTAATTGGAATGGTAACGTGTAGTAAGTTCATGTAAATAATACATTTTACCCATGTAAATAATACATTTTACCAGATCGCCAATAAAGAACATTACTCCCGCCAAAACCCTATAAATCGAAAACATGAATAAAAATGTAAGCTTCAATATTGGCTAAGTATGATAATCGCGTGAAGCCTTATGAATAATTATAAAAAGTCTAAGTACCTACCCTTTTACCCTACAGTTTTCATAAAATACTTCCTATCATTGGCTAAATACAAATTTTGTCTAATGCCAAAATAAAAAAGAGTTTACAATGCGTAGCAAAAGCAAGGGTCAATGGGCACAGATTACTGAATATGTTACTACTAAAGGTTAAGCTATAGGTACTATAAATACAATTTTAAATACTTATTTCGAATGGTAACGCGTAGTAGATTTTTGAAAACTAATACGTAATACCAGATCGCCAATAAAGAATATTGCCCTCTCCAGAACCCAATAAATCGAAAACATGAATAATAATTTAGTTATGTTTCAATATTGGCTAAATATGATATCGCGTGAAGCCTTAAAACTTATAAAAAAAGTGTAAGAAGTTTTTAGTTTTCTAAATTCCTTGTTCTCTGTGTCGTGCTCATATTCAAGAAGGTTCTCATACCTATCCTCTTTTTTTAGTTTAGACCACAGATTAACGAAAAAACTTATCTATATGTAAATACATATGATTTTTTTGGGTATAGGTACTTACATAATGAACACATTGTTTTTCTCTAATCTGCATTGCATCAAGCGCAGACGAAGTTATCGCGCGATGTATTTCGCCGTAGCCCGAAATGTTGATACACTGCCGGTAATGCAGGCGCACCAATTGTTATTTACTGTTGTAAAACATGCATTAAATTACTTCCTTATTGCTTAGTGCAGTGGGGATTGTTCAGAATGAAATACAAAAATATAGGAGTTCCGTACTCAAAGAGTAAAAATCCTTATTACTAAACCTCCGCTGTCCGTCTGTCTGTCGGTCTGTCCACCAGGATGTACTCATCAATCGTGATAGTTGACTGTTGAATTTTTCACAGATGATATATTTCTGTTGGCACTATAATAACCGTGGTCCGTATTCAAAGGGACAGATAAACAGACAAATAAAAAAAATTGGTTTTACTTCATATTGATAAGGAATTATAAATTAAAACTATTACAATTTATTTTTGTAATCACAAATAATACTCTCACAGTTTGTAAAACATATTTATTCGCCGACATGCAATATGACGCTACTGCTTCCTCCATTTTATTTAGCCTACGTCGGTCGCGCAGCAGGCAAACAAATTGACTTTGTGTCCAGGTTGGGGCGCTACAAAAACATCGAGGATAGTCAACAGAGATGTTTTTGCGCGCCAACTCAACAGCGAAGGTTCGGGCGTATATGAAGCCGTGCCATAATAGTAACAGAGTTTTTTTCTTTAATCTGTGCATCCGGATAAACCCGAGATAAATTACCGTCAGTAGCAGTGTAGCAGAGTAAAATTTTTTTTCTTTCATCTATGGTTAGTAGCCAAAATATAACTTACCTTTTGACACTGGCTAAATACCTACACTATGTGTGGAGCCAAAATATAAGACAAAAAACTTACCTTGAGGCCTCGAAGCGGCCATCTTGTTAAAATCCCGTTCCGTTTCATAATGAAATCTTAATCATTTTCACCAAAAAAAAATTAACGATATATAAAATTTAATATATCCTATGTTTTGCGCCGGGTTTTTCTAAGCTTATTAGTGAAAACCGCATGAAAATCCGTTCAGTATTTTCGGACTTGTGCCGTAACAAACAAACAAACAAACAAACAAACAAACAAACAAACAAACAAACAAACAGACAAAATGTCTAAAAAGTAGCTTAACGTGATCAGCGAAAAATTTCAAGACAACCTGTGTCATTTTTTTTTCGATATCTTGCATTTACAGATTTTTTTATCTCTACTGTTTTATTATATGTATAGATTAGGTACCTATGTGTTTCGTGGTCATATTGCCCCGGGATGAATTTTGTCCAAGGACACTGAAGAACGTTCAGTTCAGTGGCTATTGGTACCCACTGTAGGAAAAAAGTGATTACGGTGATATCTCTGCAGCAAAATCTAAAGACATTATTAAGTTGGAAGAGCTTGACGATAATAAAAAATAGGTACCCACCTCTTTAGACGTTTCTACCTTCGTAGTAGGTAGTTTTAAGTACTCTTTGTTCATATTGAAAAACGTCAGAAATATGTTGTTTCACTACCTGTCAAAATTTACTCTGTGCTGTCAAACATAAAAAAGGTAAAAAAATAAAAATGTACAAAAAATGAAACTTTTAAATTAAACCCCCACGTGCTATTACAAAATAGCATGCCAATCCAAAATTGAGACTTCAACAAAATATTAGCAAATTAAAAATAACATAGATCAGTTAAAATCTTGGTATTCGTGCCAGTCTGTAAATTACCAATTGCCGGCTCAAACTTCCAAAAACTTGTTCCTCAAATAAAAGGATAATAATAATCAACATGTCAAGAATGCCAAGTAAGTCTTCTTAACTCTTCAAATGTTTTATCTTCTAGGTGATCAGCTTATAGGCAAGGTAACTATGCTCCATCCTAGACCACGTTAGAACTCTCTGAACCCCCCCACTCTCTCTCTGTCTCTTTACGTCCAGTAACTGGGTGTGCCAGGCTGTACCTACGTTGTCTGTCAAGTCAGTCAGCCGCTCATACAATGCCTCTCACCGACTTCAGCATTTCACTCAAAGCTACATAAATTTTAAGACTGCCTAGACGCCAACAAAACCTAGAACCCCTTTCAGGCCATCTATACGAAGTATCAATGGAGGAAATAGTTTTTACTTGTAAGACCCACTGTGTGTTGTCAGGATTAACAAACTCAAGATTAAGTAGTTATTTATTTAGTTAACCCAGGTTTAAAACGGTACGCGCAAGTGAGTCTCAGGCTTAGATACAGTAATTTTCAGAACACTTTTATGTTTTTCTATTCCAGGAGGAAAAATAGACAAAGATCCCTGCCTGACTTTAGCAAAAGGGTACAAGGACCCCATAACTTTGAAGGGCCTTCTAATGACGTTCGTGGTCGTACCTTTAGCTAACATCGTTTACTGCATGCTGCAAAGTATACCGATCCTTTTCTACCTATGCCTTTCTATGGGTTGTGTTTTCTTTCAAAGCGGTTTATGTTTTCTATTTTGTTCCATTTAGAGATTTCTGAGCGTTTTCACATAGTCCAATGTGGAGAGCAAACATCGGCGTCTTTTTCGGAACCTTGTTTTCTGAAAGAGACGGGTTTTTTTCTATTGCGATGTGGAATTGAACACCGTGAAAACGTTCTATAAAAAATGTTTATTTTAATTAGTAGTACCTACCTAATCTTTTTCGATGCACCTTCTAATATATTTTAATATGAGGTTTTCGTTCACTAAGCGTAACGCAGAGTGTAAGAAATTTGTCGGTATACTTGGTAATTATTATTTAATGATCAGTGCCGTGTTTACAGTCAGTTGTGCAGTGTAGTCAATTTAAAAACGGCCGGGACAATAATGCTTACAATTTTTAAGAAAGAACAGGTTTTTTATTTCTTCTTTTACTTTAAAACGACAAATAGAGTAGCTCTATAGGTAAGTAAGTCTTATATTAAGCCTTAGCGATAAAGCTTTTTTATTAAAACTTTCTCCAAACCTCCTCTTATGGGAACAAACAGTAATATATTACTAAAATATTGTTTACTAACGGAATATTTACCATGTAGTTTATTTATTTATCGGCAACTCGAATACTTAAGTCAAACTTAAAAACTGAACAGAAAACTATTCCTTCTATTTCTATGAAGCCATACAAAAATGAAATGAAAAGAAATAAAAAAAATATTTTGGTACTCACATTTTCTCTGAAATAAATGCCAAACTACATCCAAACGTATTTATAAAAAAATGTCGTAAAGCATGTGTCTAATGAAAATGAAACTTTATTGCCACTAAAAGCTCTATTTAAATCGTTATTTTTCTCGGAATTTATAAAGTAACTAGCTCATCCGCCTAATGGCAAAAAGTCCATGGATGGATGCAGGAGGCGAGCAGCCGCTCAAAGTGGCGCTCTCTTGGGGAGGCCTATGTTCAGCAGTGGACATCTTCAGGCTGTTGATGATGATGTTGACTTTGGTAGAGTCGGCAATCTGTCTGCAAAATTTCATCTAAATTGGTTGAACCATTTTAGCGTGAAAAGGTTACACAACGAGTTGATAACAACAATGACGATAATTTAGAAAATTCGGCAATTTATTTGTTTGTCAACCTAATAAACATACATAGAAAAAAACAACACTTCCTTTTTTTTATAAGAGTAGGCCGGCCCCCCACTAGGTGGACCGACGAACTGGTGAAAGCCGCGGGGAGCCGATGGATGCAGGAGGCGAGCAGCCGCTCTAAGTGGCGCTTCCGGGGGGAGGCCTATGTTCAGCAGTGGACGTCTTCAGGCTGTTAATGATGATGATGATGATAAGAGTAGAATTAAAGTATAATTTTTTACACTACCAATTTTAACACCCTAATGTAATAGGGCGAATTCTGTGCCTAATACCTACTAAATGAATAGCATTAAACAAATTGCCAAATTTTCCAAATTCTCGTCATTATTATCATGAACTCGTTTTGTAAACGTTTCGACGCAACATAATAGAACGTATTACGTTAAAATAGAAATACTTTCTCAAAGAAATTCCTCGGATATTACAAAATAGTCGGTGATCCAAAATTAGCAGCGCGTACGAGAAATGTCTCGTGAATGTAGACTAAATTGTTTTATAACACCGAAATAAACTGGTTTATTGCAGTTATTTTTTACTTTTCACGTGGGTTAGCATCAGAAAAATACTGTGACGCTGTGAGAAAAATTATGGAGATAAATACGACTTTTATTGTGTGTCCCATTTGTTCTATCATGTTTTATAATAAGTTTGTGTAAAGTCCCGATAGATGTCACTTTTATAATGGCTAAGGTTCTATTTATAATTTTTTTAAACCTATTTACGAGCTGCAGGATTAGACTATTCCTCAAGCTTTGAGTTGAGAGCAGTAATTTTTAAAATATTTTATTATCTTTGTGAAAGTCATACTTACTTTCGTCCTACAAGTTCAATCCGTTTCAAAAGTTGACACTTCCTACTCTGAATATTCCTATAAAGTTCCCATATTGACCTGTTTTCATTAGGCACTGTGGCTAAGTCTATGAACTGAAATACAAAAGTAACTTAACGACATAATAGCGGCATAGTAACTTCTACTTTAATTTCCCAACCATATTTTCCTTTAGCCTTTGTAAACTAAAAATAACATCAGCGTTATAAAGGTTTTTCTTAACTTATAGATCACGCAACGGGAAGCTAGAAAAATGCGTTTGCTTTGTAAGCAGACATGATGGATGATATCGCCCTTCAAACCTTGAACTTGGGGGAGGGCACAGAGTGGTACTCAGGGCAGGGCGGAATGTTGTTGACCTTTAATAAATATTTTTTTTATGAACTACGAACTATGAACAAAGTACGCATCATGGTTCCACTCAAATTAAAATAATTTTGCACCCCCAATTATGGTAAACATTGTTTTTATCCGTGTTTACTCGCTGCAAGTGGAGTAAAACAGGGGAAAGACAATTTTGTCCGTGCTAATGCTAACCCACCAGGGGGTCTAGCAAAGATACCAACCACTAACGCTAACGCCTCACGCTAACTCTAAAATGTACTCAAATGACACTTCGGAAATCGCTAACTTTTCTGCAGCGAATATCATTTCAATACATTTTGGAGTTAGCGTGAGGCGTTAGCGTTAGTGGTTGGTATCTTTGCTAGACCCCCTGGGCTGACTATTTGCCTGCACTATAAGATTATATTTGTATGGATTAGATATCTGCTTTATTAAACCAGCAATAAATATTTTAAACTTTTTTGGCGCGTGATTTATCTTGTCGGCCGCCAAACCTGGGTGTGACGGGTGATTCCCAGAAAATTAAACGTGTTTCATATTTATTTTGCTTTAAGTGACGATATGACGATACTACTGGTACATACAATGTATCAGTAAGCATTATAGAAAGTAAGCATGCCGAAATTGATAACCGCATTGCATGTATTTCAGGGCATTATTTTATAAATACATTTATTTCTATAAATCACTTTTACAAAATAACACTTCTGGGCGGTTATTCTCTATGGAAACACAGATTCCACACGATAAGAAACCACGTCGTTATCGTGTCTTGTTCAAATCGTATCACAGCGTCAGATATACCTTCACTTTACATTAAAGTTATCTTTATTTTGAATAAAATATTTTGACATAAGTGGTCATATCTTTTGATGTGATGATGTTTCGGAACGCGTCTCGGTAAAACAAATGATTTTTGACAGTTCAAATCGCGCCAACTCCAAATTCATTTCGCGCGGTTTTGTAAGATGTAAGACAAGGAATATGGTTTCGAAGTAAGGAATCGATACGGAATAAGGGCCCTGGAATGGACAACATCTAGAAAAGTGGCCACTTCTAGAGAAAATACCCTTTCTTAGTGACACACGCATGCCGTGGAGACTAGTGAGATAACAGGCGAGTTAATTTTAAGAACTCGTTATTATGCCCCAAAGAAGACTATTTTAGAAAGCCTAAGCTAAAATATTATCCTGATGACATCCCTGGATGGAAGACATTGGCATTGAAAGATAAATCACAGACAGAGACCCATTGTGTTCCTGGTTCTAATTCACTGCTTACATTATATTTCAGCTTGAATCGGGATGAGTCGAGTGTTTATCTAGAAAGTGATTTGTGTCAGCTTTCGTGAATGAAACTTCTGGAATGATGACTAAGGGAATATAAATGAATGACGCGATATGATGAGCTCAAAAGCATTATTAATAAGGTTCACAGTCGGTTATTGAAATATAACCGTTGATAATGAGAATTGAGTATCTGTTCTTATTATAGGTTAATTATGTAAAATTTAGGTAAGTATTTGTAAACTTATCCATTTTTTCTATTCTGCTTATAAATATCTGCGATCAGTTTTCGGCCTACGAGCAGATTATTAGGTACTTAGTTCAGCATGTGGGGACCGTGGTCACAGGTATTTAATGTATAATTTTCTTCTAGCTCTATGATGTTTTAATAAGAAACGCATTTATTTTGGTTATTTTCCCCTCACACTACTATGGAGGCACCGAAACTCCGTTATGATGAGAGTTATATAGCAACTACTGTATTTATGTATAGTTAGCTAGCTAGGCGATCACGTGATTTGATGGCAACCAATAGAAACAATTGAATGGATTTGTTGGTGTCAATAAGCACGTAGTTTATGTGCATAGTTACTAAAAAGCTTTTCAAGAAAGTGCCCTATTCAAAAAAGATGTTACTTAGTATAAGTAGCATCTATGAATTTAACACATATTCGCACAATTACTTTATCTTTTAGGTAGGCTAATTGTACAAGACTTATCTGTTATATCTTTAGGACGCACCCCTAGACGTACCCAAATGCGTTGGGATTAATGCGGGCTTTTTAGGAACTGTCTAATTTTAGTGCAAACGCGCATAATCCCCCTTTTTGCCCTAGTCGGGTAAATTAGGTAGCAACCGAATACTTTTCTCCATGTCAGTCCCGAGCGATACTTATTCGCAGAGCCAGAGTAAAAACAACAAGTTTTTGTCACGGCTAAAAATTAACGCGTGACAAACATTTAGAATTTTTCAGCGGTGATTCTCAACCGTTTCCTGGACCCATTTATCACACAAATATTCAAGGGCTCGCTCTAACTACCATTGCCGTTTGCCGTGGGTTGACGATGACAAATCTGCTCTACTTTGATCAAAATGTTACGTGAAATCGTGAAATGAACTAGAAAATAAGAAAATAAGTCAGCAGAGCTCAAGTTTCATTCTGGTCGTAAATGTGGAGGATTTATATACGTTGTTAGTTTGTTATTGGTATTACATTTGGGGAAGCAAGAACTTGGAACAATACCTACTCTAGACTTTATAGAAGGAATGAGAAATTTCTCGTAAAATCGTAAAACTAAGTAGCCTTGTAATTTGATTTCAATCCATAAGTGCCATCTTTATAAAGGTAAGCGGTCTGTAAGAAATGATCTTCTATGTCACCAGTGCTAAGTAACGATTTCTGCAACTGGTCTTCATATCAGGCGTGCTCCTATTCATGGTGCGGGGCTCCAAGGAAACTACGATTCACGGACACAAATCAATATATAATTGAACTGATACATAGATACCGATATAACTAAATAATATAAACTATGACGCGGTAGTGGTGGAGAGACGACTGCCTAAATTACATCTCGCACCCTTTATATAGGTCGGCGCCGGCGTCGTCAATATTATAAACAAATGTGTCCCTACAGGCCTAATCACCTTCCAAGAACTTGTCTGACAAACTCCGTTCATTTGGGTTGAAAGAAAAGGATACCCTTAAAGTGAAAAGCTCTTATCTGTGGGGTGATTACGTAACTTTGACAGCAATGCAACAGGAGAAATTTCATTCCGAATATGAAAATTTTCATAGTAACTATTGTCACGTTACATCCGTTCCTTTCGTGAAAAAGGTAGAATGGAACGCTACAAGTTAATGAGCAGCTCCTCCCCTACCTAAACAGTGCCTAGGTTGACAGGATCCTAAGAGCTGAAGAGAAAAAAAAGGAATTGGTAACAGATATTTATTTTCGTAAATTTTACAAGCTTTGTAGAAAGCAAAAAAAAAAAGTCTCTAGATGATGCGGAAGTACGCGAAATTCAAGTTGTTTACGGCCTACAAGTTATCACGGTAGAATTAGAATGTTATTGGATCCAAACAAGGCCCACTTCTGGGTCTTCAGATAAACAAAGCCCGCTTCCGGTCTTCAACGAGGCCCACTTCCGGGTCTTCAAACAAACAAGGCCCACTTCCGGGTCTTTATTCAAACAAGGCCCACTGTCGTTATAGAGACTGAGGAATTCGTTGCCTTTAGTTTGTCCGACTTCCAGAGTTCAGCGGCTAGCTCATTCAGTTATTAGCTTCTGGATCCAGAAGAAGATTCTCGTCCTTCCACCGTCGATGAAGTATTATTACGCAGCTCAGATTCAAGATGCAGCAGCAGGAGACACGCAGGTATTAGTCGTCAAAGCTTTGACGGACGACGGGCCGGAACATGGTGATGAAGTTATATTGCCACTCAATGTTTGAAAAAGGCAAGCCGGTCGTCTCACTGGTTGACGCTCGGCGATAGATTCGTCGTGGTAGATACGGCGGCCGACGGTGACAACAGATGTAGTTTCGGCGATCAGCTCTCGGCGATAGATTCGTCGTAGTTTCGCGACTGGCTGTAGCGGATGTAGCTCGGCGATCGGCGATTTGACAATGGATATGTCGTGGCGCAGCGATTGACGTAGATGGAGATTCACTTCACAATTTTGGTGTTGGATAGCCAAAGATGGTTTTTGAAGGCGTTCTTGAGTTCCCGGGCCTTGCCTGGCCCGGGAATGGCCTTATATCAATTTAGTGTTCCTCGTTCGAGGAGTAAATTGAGACTGCCATTCCATAGCGACAGCTTTTCTAAAGAAACCTCGGTAGCATTCCAAGGTTCTAGATTTTTGTAGTTTTCAAAATTTTGAATACAGAATAGTAAAAAAAATAAATCTAGAGTCAAAATACATACAATCATGGCCAAACTATAAAATACCTCACTGAAATTGACAGTAGAAAAAGAAAAATATGAATTTGAAGAGAAACTAAATTCGAAACAAAAAAAACAGTTTCAAAACAACTGCCATCCGAGCAGTCGTGTCTAGAAATCGGGCCCGTGACCCGCGCGCAAAATCGATAAAGTGATGTAAAATTTTGAGAAAATCAAGTTTTTTTTTGTGCTTAAATTACTGTGAAAAGGACTGTCAAGTGCTGTGATGTGAAAGTTGTGAATGAATAATAGAAACCAGGTAATATATTATGATATATACATACATGTAGCATTACATATTTCCCCCACGACCCCAGAAAATTTTCAACTCCATTGAAAATTTTGAAGGTTAGGAATAAAACCTTGCTCTTTCATACTTAAATCTTGCACTTCTTCTTTTACTCGCTCACAAACATACTTAGGGGATATGGTTCACATATTTGATGACGCATACTCCACAAGGAACTATTCATTATACATAACGAAGGCTTATTTTTTTTAATTAGGTGTCGTTATCCGCACCTTTTTGAAAACCCGAGTAAAGATAATAAGTATTTACAATTAAGAAAATGTACAACACAAAGGCTTATTTAACGAGTTGTGTACCGCTCTTTAAGAATATTACACACACCCTTGGGTATTGAAGATTTCAAGGAAATTAATATTCAAGAACCTTGTATTTAAGAAATTGCAAGGAAATTAAGATTAGAGTAACAACATGTGTAACTAAGAAAGTATAAAAAAAATGAGTAAACACAATGGCTTCTTACCCACACGACTCGTGTTATAAGATAAAACAAAAAGAGTGAAAAAAAAAAATAACGTTTGTAAAATGGATTTAAAAAAATAAGCCGAAAGGGTCTAGTTTCCTTGTACAATACAAAAATAATATACGCTAAAGCTATTTACAGAATAAGTATACAATTTAGAGAAAAAAACAGAATACAACCGCTACACTATTTACACTTTAAAATCTTTTACATGCCACTTTCCTCTTAAGCCGTTAGGATCCTCTAAAATAAAGACGAGAGGTGAGAGCTTCTCAACAACTGTGCATTTGACATATTTGGGAGCCAACTTTGAACTGAAATATGCACCAGCGTTACTCTGGACGTAATTTTTACGCCAGACTGTGTCGCCAACGTTGAACTCTTTAAAGGTGTGTCTCGCGTTGTAATGAGCAGCATTTTTTGTGTGTGCAGTGTGTAATGCAACCTGTACTTTATCGAAGATGTTAGATAATAATCCTAAATTAGCGGCGTAGATGTCACGAGGAAGAAAAATGAAATTATCAAGGTTGGAGCAGTTAGTGTATAGTGAACCACATGGTATGGTTTCACGTCCAAAGACCAGAAAGGATGGAGAAAACCCAGTTGTAGAATTTACAGAACTGTTGAGTGCATATTGGATTTTCTGCAAATGTTTGTCCCATGAACGGTGATCATCTCCGACCAACTGTGAAAGTGCGGTGATAATTGTTCTATTATACCGTTCTGTGGGGTTTACTTGAGGGCAGTATCGAGGTGAATAAAATATAAAAGGAATTTTATACTTATTCAGAAAACTTTGAAACTCATTAGATTGAAATTGTGAACCATTGTCCATGATGATGGTTTGTGGCACACCGTGTACCAGAAACACATTATTTTCCAAATACATGATGATATTGGAAGATGTAGCGCGCTTGATAGGGAAAATAAGGCAATACTTTGAAAAAGAACATGTAACCACTAGTATGAATTGATTACGTTGTCTTGTGAGTGGAAAAGGGCCCATTAGATCTAATGAGAGGCTTTGAAAAGGTCTTGAACAAATTTTTGGTTTACCCATAGGACCATATGGAGAATGATTCGAATGCTTATAAGAGAGGCATGTTTCACAAGAAGAACACATTTTAGCCACATCTTTAAACATACCAGACCAATAGTATCTTAAAGAAAGCTTCTTGTATGTTTTGAAAATGCCAGTATGGGGATTACTTTCTGAGTCACCATGGCAAGTTTTGATGAGATTCATTCTCTCAGAGGGAAGTGGAACTTCTTTCCAAGCAAAATCTTCATTTAGATAATCAGGTGAGTTATTATAACGGTATAAATTATTGTTGAGAATTTTGTATTTTGGATAAGCATCAGGATTATCTCGACAGTTAGTAAAAAGTCTATTATATAGTTCCAATTGTGATGCATTGTCTCTAGATATGGGTTCAACACCACCAATAATAGCAGTATCGGGTATTTTATGACGCGACAGAAGGTCTGGGACAACATTTTCTTTTCCTTTTTTATGTTTTAGGTCGAAGTTAAAACAAGACAGACGAAGACTCCATCGTGCCAATCTGCCAGAAGGATTAGACAAATTTTGGAACCACTTTAATGCTGCATGGTCAGTGTATACTGTAAATCGTTTACCGTTATCAAGATAACAACGCCAATGCTCAAGTGCAGTAATGACAGCTAAAGTCTCACGTTCTGTAGTTGAATAATTCTGCTCATGCTTGTTTAGAGATCTACTCATATATGCAATAACAACTTCTTTATTGTCTTTTTCCTGAGTCAGCATAGCACCTATCCCAAAGTTAGAAGCGTCGCAGTGAACGGAAAATGGATAGTCAAAGTCAGGGCAAGATAGTATTGGTGTTGTAGTCAAGCATTCTTTTAATTTAGCAAAAGCAGAGTCAGCCTCAGCATTCCAGACAAATTTTTTTGGAGATTTTTTTCCAGATGACGTTAATTTACAGAGTGGTGAAGCAATAGTACTGAAATTAGGTATGAATCGGCGAAACCAACTGCATGTACCTAAAAATTTTCTTACTTCTTTTTTAGAGGTAGGAGCAGCGTAAGCTAGAATCGCTTCAATTATACTGGGATCAGCCCGCAATCCTTGCTCATCTACTATGTAGCCAAGATATTTCAGTTCTTTGCGAAAGAATTGACTCTTTTCAAAGTTAATGGTTAGACCAGCATAAGAAAGTTTCTGATGAACTTTAAGTAGGAGTGAAATATGTTCCTCAAATGTCGCACCTATGATTATTATGTCATCTAAGTAACAGAACACTTTATTCTCAAACTCTGGAGTGAATAAACTGTCCATAAGTCTTTGTTGAGTTGCTGGAGCGTTTGTCAATCCGAAGGGCATAACAGTGAATCTATACATTCCTCTACCAGGTACGTAAAAACCAGTTTTATCTCTGTCTTTGGGATGTAATGGAATTTCCCAAAAAGCCTTTGCTATATCGATACTAGACAAATATTTAGCATTTTTGAGGTTATCTAGTATCTCAGAAACAAAAGGGAGGCTGTAGGCATCTTTACGAGTAATTGCATTCAGCTTTCTGCTGTCGACGCAGAAACGCCATTCTCCGTTCTTTTTTGGAGTGATAAGTACTGGAGATAACCAAGGACTCTCACATTTTTCTATAACTTTTAATTCTAGCATTTTATCGACCTCATTGATGAGTGCTTTTTGCTTTTCTGGAGAGAGACGATAACAACGTTGTTTTATAGGTAAAGCATCACCAGTATTGATCCGATGACTAACTAAACTAGTACGGCCTAATTTACCTCGTTGTTCAAAAGAAATACTTTTGAAACGCTTGATTATGTCATTAGCAATTTCTACTTGATTCCCAGACAGATGATCAAATGTTGATATTTGATTTTCAACAGCACAAGTTGTATGATCTTTAGATTCGAGATTGAGTTCAAGAGAAAGTATCTTTGGGGAGAGTTCGAATTCTTTCCAGAAATCCCACCCAAGTATCAAAGAAGGATAAATATCAGGGAAAACATAAGCTTTGATAACATGTGTCTGATTATGAAATCTCAATGGCAAATGAAAATAACCAGAAGACATTGCTTTTTGTTTATTAGCAACCATAACTTGAGTTGGAGACTTGAATAGTTTAAAGCCTAACTTTTGGATATCTTTATGAGAGTTATTACCTAAAATAGTTATACAACTTCCACTATCTAAAAGACCGGAAAAAGGTATATTGTTTATAGACACGTTAATAAAAGGTCTGTTAAAGTCTTTTTCTTTGTCGTAGAAAACAGAAGTTGTTTTGTAGCAAAACATAAAATTTCGAATAGTATTTAACCATTGATTCCAGTCGTTAAGATCAAAATTATTGTTATGTGATTTAGTGAAACCATTCAAGTCGTCAGCTAGTTTTTTTGTTGATTTGATGGAGCACATTTTGGACATTCGCTGATTCTCACGCCTTTACGACCACATTTAAAACAAATGAGGTATCTAGGCTTAGTACAAGTTTGTAAAGAATGGCCTGTGATACGACAGCGATAACAGAATTCTTCTTTAGAAATGTCATTAGTTTGAGATGACGAGCGTGGATGTTTATCTTCCTGCACTGCATTAGTGTACCTTACGTTTGGAGACGCTTTAGGAAGTGAAGCTTTAGAAAATGAAGGAAGATAGGCAAATTCAGCAGCACAAGAAGTGTCTTCAGATCTAGGCTCATGAAAATTTTTGTCTCGTTCAGAAATGCGTTCGTAACTTTGACAAGTAGAAATTAAAGAATCTACCGTTTTAATATCTTTAAGTGCAACAAAAACTGAATAGCACGGTCTTATATTATGGAGTAAAATCTCTAATTGTTCGCTCTCGCTAAGTTTCTTTGAAAGACGAGCAAACATACCGAACATAATTGAGACGTAAACGATAATGGTCTCAGTTGCTCCTTGCGTTCTATTCCTTATAGCTTCCAACAGCTTATAGTCGTAATCATGTATACCAAAATCTCGAATCAGCAATGTGCAAATATCTTTCCACGATAAGGTAGGATTTCGATTATACTGAAAACGAAACCAATGAAGGGCATCACCTGTGAAAATCTCAAAGGCGTGCTTGCAAAGCATACCTTCCGGAATGTTTCGAGAAATCCTAAACTCGTCCAATCTTTGAAGAAATGATCTAGGGCACGATTTTCCATTGAAAGAAAACGTTTTGAGCTCCTTCACAAAATTATCCGAAGTGTGATAGTTTTGTACAGACTCGGAAGCCAGTGGTATACTAGTCAGAATGCTTGAAGGTAAAGTGGGTTGAGGAGTACTCAGTACTTCCAAAGTTTGATTGGTTCCAGTCATAGGTAGTAATTGATAAATCGAGGGAGGGCTAGGCTGAGTCTGAGGACAAGGATTGTGAATGTCAACTAACACTTCTTCAGAAGATCCTGAATAATCTGAAGTTAAGACTTCAAACCGTTTTTGGAGCGTGAAGAAGCGAGATCGTATGTTTGAGCATGACTCAACAAATGGTGGAACGGCGTTAAAGCGTTCGAGGCGATAATGAAGATGATTTACGAAAGATTCAACTTTCCTCAGGTTACTTTTATCATCCGTGGCTTCGAGGTGCGAGATTTTACCCTCGACGTAATTAAACGTGATCTCTGCTTGGGAGAGGTCATGTTTGAGAGGTATTGGAGAAGATTTTATGTCCTCAGGTTGAATGTGACTCAATTTTGCCAGCTGCTCCTTAAGAGTTGTCAAAGTGTCAGCTGGTTTTTCACCTCTGATAGTCACTTCATATTCCAGTTCAAGTTTGTTAAACGAGTATTTAATGGGTCTCGCCATAGTCACAAGTTGAAGTCAATAGTCAAGGATAAAATCAAGTCAAGTTTAAGTTCGTTTAAGTATTAAGTACTATGCGAGTGGTGTAGAATGTAAGTGTGATGCCCCACGTTGGGCGCCAAACTGTCACGTTACATCCGTTCCTTTCGTGAAAAAGGTAGAATGGAACGCTACAAGTTAATGAGCAGCTCCTCCCCTACCTAAACAGTGCCTAGGTTGACAGGATCCTAAGAGCTGAAGAGAAAAAAAAGGAATTGGTAACAGATATTTATTTTCGTAAATTTTACAAGCTTTGTAGAATGCAAAAAAAAAAGTCTCTAGATGATGCGGAAGTACGCGAAATTCAAGTTGTTTACGGCCTACAAGTTATCACGGTAGAATTAGAATGTTATTGGATCCAAACAAGGCCCACTTCTGGGTCTTCAGATAAACAAAGCCCGCTTCCGGTCTTCAACGAGGCCCACTTCCGGGTCTTCAAACAAACAAGGCCCACTTCCGGGTCTTTATTCAAACAAGGCCCACTGTCGTTATAGAGACTGAGGAATTCGTTGCCTTTAGTTTGTCCGACTTCCAGAGTTCAGCGGCTAGCTCATTCAGTTATTAGCTTCTGGATCCAGAAGAAGATTCTCGTCCTTCCACCGTCGATGAAGTATTATTACGCAGCTCAGATTCAAGATGCAGCAGCAGGAGACACGCAGGTATTAGTCGTCAAAGCTTTGACGGACGACGGGCCGGAACATGGTGATGAAGTTATATTGCCACTCAATGTTTGAAAAAGGCAAGCCGGTCGTCTCACTGGTTGACGCTCGGCGATAGATTCGTCGTGGTAGATACGGCGGCCGACGGTGACAACAGATGTAGTTTCGGCGATCAGCTCTCGGCGATAGATTCGTCGTAGTTTCGCGACTGGCTGTAGCGGATGTAGCTCGGCGATCGGCGATTTGACAATGGATATGTCGTGGCGCAGCGATTGACGTAGATGGAGATTCACTTCACAATTTTGGTGTTGGATAGCCAAAGATGGTTTTTGAAGGCGTTCTTGAGTTCCCGGGCCTTGCCTGGCCCGGGAATGGCCTTATATCAATTTAGTGTTCCTCGTTCGAGGAGTAAATTGAGACTGCCATTCCATAGCGACAGCTTTTCTAAAGAAACCTCGGTAGCATTCCAAGGTTCTAGATTTTTGTAGTTTTCAAAATTTTGAATACAGAATAGTAAAAAAAATAAATCTAGAGTCAAAATACATACAATCATGGCCAAACTATAAAATACCTCACTGAAATTGACAGTAGAAAAAGAAAAATATGAATTTGAAGAGAAACTAAATTCGAAACAAAAAAAACAGTTTCAAAACAACTGCCATCCGAGCAGTCGTGTCTAGAAATCGGGCCCGTGACCCGCGCGCAAAATCGATAAAGTGATGTAAAATTTTGAGAAAATCAAGTTTTTTTTTGTGTTTAAATTACTGTGAAAAGGACTGTCAAGTGCTGTGATGTGAAAGTTGTGAATGAATAATAGAAACCAGGTAATATATTATGATATATACATACATGTAGCATTACACTATGCCCATAAACTGTGTATTGAAACTGTCAAATCCATACATTTTTGTGTTTCTATTGGTTGCAATCAAGTTACATAATCGCCTAGCTGATGTCATGTGCGCATATCAACAGTGACGTCATTTCAAACCCCTCGTCCATAATCCGAACAGCATACATTGTATAATAAATAAATCCCGCCGAAATCATTACATTCATTGTATATTTATGTTTGAATTTAAATCCAGCATCTCGGATTGCACGGTTTTCTCAGTTGTATAAATATTTGTTCAAACACATCATAACAGGCATGGACCGACAGACCGGTGGAATACACTTTATTTCGCGGATTTAATAAACAGTTTTATGGAGATTGTGGAATAACAGCTGTTGAGGTGGTAAAATGAATGAGTTTTGCAGATGCGGGGTGAAATACTGAGTAATAAAAGGAAAAGAGGTGATTGGAACTCGTACCTGAAGGGTTCCATCATTATCATCATCAACAGCCTGTGGACGTCTACTGCTGATGATAGACCTCTTCCAAAGAGCGCCACTTTGAGCGGCTGCTCGCAAATGTTTTTGATCTAAAAGATGTTAACACTCCAAAATTCAGTTCATGTTTTAGCGGCAAGCTTTGTTCACTTGAGTTAAAATTATTTCAGCACTAAAGCGGCAGAGACACGGCTTTAAAAATTGAAATGTGAATAGTAAAGTACAATTTTTAACACGAACAGGTACCACGTAGGTATTAAAAAATCTCATGGTTATACCTACTTATAACTACCATAGAATTTAAGTACTTATGGTAGTGGGTTGGTTCTTTAGGTGATTATACTATATGTATATACCTATAATAAATAATAATATTTATTATTAGTAATTTTCAGCAGTGGATAACTTCCGGCTGTGGATGTGGTTGATGAAGACCTATAAATTCAAAACTATTTTTTATTGATTGTGTTTGTAGCTTTTAGTTGAAACCGGCTGAGATTGGGAATTGGGACGTAGTTTGCACATACAGGTTAATAATATAGAATTTACTAAAATTAAGATTTTAGGTAAAAAAAAAATGGATGTAGGTACCTAATAACTACAAGATACTTAGTTATTTTTTCTGAAAATGTGTACTAATCTTAAAAACGAGGCGCCTCTATCTCTATAAATAAAGAGAGCTAACTTTCAACAATATTAATGACGCAAATATTACACGAACGACCCACAAAAGCTCAAGTTTATATGGCTTTATGCAAGCCAGTAGAAGTCAAGAAAGTAGGTAAGGTGTATAAACATGTAACTAATAAAATCATTGTTGCAAACTTTGCCAGCATAAAACTTGCCTTTTCTTATGGTTATAGGTATTATATACCTACTTTTTGTTTGCCTCCTTTCTTCTCTTGTGCGCAAGTGACCCTACTGGTGTCAGAATTAGTTAGATGGGTTGGAGGTATGGACTAAACTTCCCCCAGTAATCCTGACATCATGAAAGAAGGGCGACTTTTACCGAGCCTAAAATATGGTCTAGTCTAGTTTGTTCGATATTATAAATCCACCAAAAAGTACTTAATAATAACATTACGATACAGAAAAAAAAGGTTAAAGGTTATTAATATAGTATTTTTTATTATTTCGCCCAGAAAATCGCAGATAAATCACAATATTAATTTATGATGCCATTTTAAATAATTATTATAATGCGCACCAATTTACTTCAAAAAATGAAGTAATGGCTAACATACGAATATTTTTTGAGGTTTTGTCCTTAAGTGACACTATTAAGCACTAAAACCTTCTATGCTTTCTATATTATACAATTATACATACATATTTGCGGTTAGGATAATTTACCAGCACGTGTTAACGTGTGTATCCTATTCACCCTTTAGGGGTACACTTTACAAAGACAGGTGCCGCAAATGTTCCACGCTATCAAATCGGTCGCTTGCAGTGACATTTTAATAACTGAGCTTTACGAGTTAAGTCAGACGATTCTTACATGATTTATTTGACATCGGCATTCTTATTTTTTAGATGTAGGTAATAACTTAGAGGAGTAGTAAAGAACGGACAATCAGAGAAAGTGTCGACCTGTAACTGATGTAAGTCCCTCGGCCCCATACCAATGATTTTTCAAATTATAAATAATAATAATAAATATGTGTGGACATTTCACACAGCGCCCTCTAGCCCCAAACTAAGCATAGGTTGTACTATGGGAACCAGATAACTGATACAATACTTATATACTTTTTTTTTGTAAATACATACATAGAATACAATATAACACCCAGACGCAGAACAAACATCTATGTTCATCACACAAATGTTTGTCCTGGGTAGGAATCGAACCCACAGCCCTCAGTTCAGAAGGTAGGGATACTACCAACTGAGCTATCGGGCCTGTCAATTATTTGCAGAATATGCACTCGCTCTTACAACGATGAGAATAATGTGTAGAAACGAGCGTGTTCAAGGAACACAATATAAGAGGACTTGACTGTATTATTCTCCAACCCGCAGTAGGCTAAGGTGGTGGATGCAGTTAGGTACTAGTGACGTAACGAATATTCGCATATTTTTCCATATTCGCATTCGCAGAATTTCTGCGAATGTTTTGCGAATATCAATATCAAAAAGGAAAATAATTGTTAGGTTAGTAAAATAAATGTTTATTCATTTTTCAGGTTTTGTAATGCAAGGAAAGTAACTTAAACTCGTAAACACATTATCAGTCTTGACTTTACCATTTATTTATTTATTTATTTATTTACGATGTATTACTTTTTAAAATTTGTGCTTTTTCCATTGTTTAATCCAGTCAATAAGGAGTTGTAGAGTGAATGACAGGGATCCAAAGCGATTTCTTCTGAAACTTGCTAAGGGTACTCAGGAGATAAACATACTAAAAGTCCTGACCCCCCAGGGGTGAGCCGGAGGGGGGAGTGAGGTCCAAAGGTGCCACTTTTGGGTTTTTCATCAATATCTCGGAAACGGTGCGTCCTAGAACAAAAATCTGTGTACTATATGAAATCTCATAAAAAGGTCTACAACTTTGTTGTAGTGCACTTTACCAAATTTTCAACCGTTTTTGAGCTGCAAGCTCCGGAAAAGTGAAAATTGGAAAAAAATACTTTTATCAAAATATCGTTTTAGTAGGACCTTTTTTGCTGGCGATTCTACTATTGTTATTGGTACCAGGGTTTTCCGCCTACTCTTGAGGAGGTGCGGCTCAATAAAATTCACGGAGCACCCACCACCTAGTGCAGAAGTGGCTTGTTAATAAGCTGCCTCCTTCTTCCTGCGAGAAAAGTGTCACCTTTGGATCCTCCTCCCTCCTCCGGCTCACCCCTGGGAGTCAGGGGATTCTCTCCTGAGTATCCTTAACAGGTTTCAGAAGAAATCGCTTAGGTCCCCTCTCATTCACTCTACACCCCCCTTTTGGCCAATCGTTGACTGGACGATGTTAGAAATTGGTGGCTTATTACTAAGTACTGAATTATGAGCATGAGTGTGGGCAAGTGATAAGTATTATGTAGTGAAATGTGGTTTTTCGTGTTGATTTTAAAAGTCCATAGAAGCTTCTAGTGAAATTGACACCACTTTACTAGGGCATAACTTAGACTGAACTATGACTACCTGACATAGGCTATGTAAAACTTGAGTATGACTAAGACTTGACGTGAAATATTCTATAACACAATGATAAATTACAATACTTGATACTGGCTAAGTACACTATGTGTGGAGCCAAAATATACCTAAGAGAAAAAAACGGACGCTACTCGTGACTCTGCAGCTAAGCCATAGACAATTGGCGCCAAATTTTAACAAAACCTGAATATTCGCATTCGCATTCACATCCACGAATGCCAGTAGCAGATATTCGCATTCGCATTCGCGAATGTTCAAAAAATGACATTCGTTACATCACTATTAGGTACACTCCCTGCCTATAATGTCCTGTCCCTGTTATGCCACATTGAATCGATTGTCCAGTGTTCGAAAAATTCTGGATTAGTCAGATACTTATACGGTAGATTACCTTTTCGAAAGATAGATTCGAAGGATTTATCTATACGGCAGAAGTACATTAAAAAATGATAACTGAGCTGTAAATTGGCAATAGGTACTCGGCATTGAAGCTCTAAGCCTAAAGTCACCGGTATGGCTTTTAGAATCAGCAAGTTGAAGTGGCACACCACTTGTAGAACTGACAACCGATGGGGAAAAAAAGGTTCTCGAGTCAATTCAATTTCAAAAAATCTTTATTCATCATGAAGAAATCTTAAGTACATGACCTAGTGTCCATTTTAATCCTAGGTATGACTGACATTAATAATTTATACATTTTTAAAGTGATGCACTTATAATAAAAATTTCCGATAAGAATATTTAACTAACACAATACATAAAATACAATACTAAAGTTATAGATGTCCTAATATTAGTTGTTTTATTTGCTTTAGTAAATAGCATAACAATTACAAGTTGTAACAATTGCAAGTTGTGATGAGGAAAAAAGTTTCTCCCCCTCCCTAGGTAGACCGAGGACCTGGTCAGAAGCGCGGAGAGCCGATGAATGCAGGAAGAAAGCTCAAAGTGGCGCTCTTTGAGGGATTCCTATGTTCAGCAGAAGACGTTCCAGCTGATGATGATGATAATGATTGGATCCCTATCTTTCTAGACGTCTGTAACACTTAGTTAAGCTTAAGTTGGTTAATTCGAAGAAATATAATACATAACGTGTTCATAAACCGAAAACGTGAGAAAGCGCAAGTGCTTACTAATAATATTCTACAATAGACGTTAATGATACAACAATACAAAGGTAGCAATTACATCAGCACAGATTGTTTTGGCACTTCATTCAAGTGTTGTGTTTAATGGATAGTAAAACTAATAGCTGTCGTAACTGCGAGCAAAGCTGGCAAATAACAATTTAGTGTTCAGACACCATACAAATGTGTTACATTTTAGTCTTTAATAAAAATTTGCATGGGGCTAGTTTGCTTTTCAGAGCTCACACTGGATTAACTCTTACAATGGACGTAGGTACCTATGATATGTATTAACTCTCTCCCAGCAATGGCCCGATACCTAAGCTAAGGCTTGCGCCCCAGTGGTACTCTCCCCCTTCTGAGGGCTTAGTCTTAATGCACATGGTGACGCTGTAACTATAAATAAAGGTCAATAGAGACCAACAGCTACCTAGCTAATACAAAAAACACACAAATGGGCATATTTAACGCAGTAGTCATTTAAAAATGACATTGCTATTCTTTCTTCTTCTTTCATAGAGCGAAACTGTTGTCTATGAAGTTTCATCCATTCTTCACGATTTTTTGCAAGCACTTTAAGGTCTTGGCTCGTCATAATGCTAATGATATAAGTAGCCTTTTAGTTGATCTACGAATGTTCTTCGCGGTCGTCCTCTTCCTCTCTTTCCTTCTAATTTTCCTTCCATTATGGTTTTTATGAATTAATTAAGCCAAACATCTTTCCTCTTCTGACTTCTATGGTAAGTACTGAGTAACAATCTTTCTTCTTCTACCATATCTAGAATTTTCTTGTTGGTTTTCTTACAGTCCAGCTTATGCTTCTCATTCGCCTCCAGCACCACATCTCCACATTCATCATCATCATAATCAACAGCCTGAAAACATCCACTGCTCAATAGAGGCCATCCCCAGAGAGCACCATGCATGAGATGCAGAAGGCGAGCAGTTGCTCAAATGGGCGGCTGCTCACCTCCTGCGTCCATCGGCTCCCCACGGCTTTCACCAGATCGTCGATCCACCTAGTAGGGGGCCGGCCTGCGCTGTGTCTTCCGGTTTATGGTCGCCACGTGAGAACCAGTCTTCCCCATCGGTCAGTTCTACAAGCGATGTGAATCTACACATTGAGTTACTTTTATTATAACGTTAAAATTACAATAACGACGTTGATTTAATTTTAACAGTACTCGCAAACCCACCAAGGTTAAAATACATTCCCTCATTTCATTCCCGCTCCTAATTAACACAAACAGACACCAAAACACAAATAGATCTAACCAGAACTTGGCGTGTCTTCTCGGGCAAATCATAATTATCGTTTAAACATCTAAAAATAACAACTATTCTGTACTGAAATTTAGAACCCGAAGCGTTGAAGATATTTAGGCGCATTCTAACGGAAAGGTTACTAGCTAATCTTAGATCAGGTAATAGAGTACCAGACAGTTAAACAGCTAGGAACATAAACACTGGAAGTTTTATTCGTGGATGCATGCGTTGTTGACATTCCAGAGCACACGTTCACTTCTACATTATATCTAGTAAAAGAAAATGGCGGAACATTTTTCTCGCCTAAACGTTTTAGAGAGAGCTTCACAAAAATGTTATCCGATAGGAAAAATTACCTAATGCGGTCCTTATTAGAAACTTTAAATTTAAATAATAGATATTAGTGTACTAAGTTGATCATCAGTTGATCAGCGGCGAGTGGCCGCTCAAGGTGGCGCTCTTTGGGGGAGGCCTATGTTCAGCAGTGGACGTCTTCGGGCTTGATGATGATGAAGTTGATCATCGCGTTTGATACGAAGTTTTTCAGCACAGTTGAGAGGAAAAAACAGACTTGTATGATCCATTAACTTTTAACGTAAATTGCGCGCCTTTTTAACGCGCCGTACGTATGTAGGTACTCCACAGAAAAAAATTATAAAAAACTTTGCAGTCCATAATTTGACGATAGACATTATTAAATATGATTCTAAATTAATCATGATAAACTAAAATTAATTGAACAACAATAATCCTACTTATATGCTAACAAAATGTGTTTCCCAAGTCCTAGCAGAAGCCATACATAACTTACGCCAATAAAGGCAAACTTAGCTGCGAGAGACGCTAAGTTGGGACCGCTAAGTTTGTCCGCTCATATATTTTCTGTAGCTTATTTTTGGGAAGAATTGTCGTTTTCATTCACCAAACCGTGACCTCTTAGTAAGAAAAGCTCTTTGGTAAAGGCATTTATTTGATGTCGAAGATAATGTTTATCCGTTTTAGGTCAAGACCTTTTTTTAACATCATTAAGGTTTTATACTGTCATGGTCACTAACGTAAATATAATTAGTTAATCGTTTAATTTTATTGCACCTACTCAAAAGTGAATCTATTTTCACGCTTTTAGGTACCTCCTAGCAGAAAATTTTCACGCAGCGTTAATAGGTAAGTTTGTACTAATCTATGCCGCTCAAAGTGGCGCTGTTTGTGGAGGCCTATGTTCAGCAGTCTTCGGGCCGTTGACGGTGACGATATCTAGTCTATGAGTGAGGTCCACTTACGATTCGTAGTTTCATTCACGTACTATGTAGCGCTCATAGCGAATATCGATAAGGTGTCCTTAACCGATCGGTAAAGTTAAGCAACGTTCGCTGCGGTCACTACTTGGATGGGTAACCGCTACAAAAGTGGGGTAAGTACAACACCGTGAATAAGGCAAAAAGCTGTTTTTCTATACGAGAAGAAAATATTGAATTTGTAGGTATTGTTGTAATGCACTTAAACTTTCACGGCCTTAGGGCGTCAGTGCAGAAAAGTATTATGATCCAGGCAGCCATGCAGATAAATATTATGTCTTATGTCCTTACCTATAACTTTTTATTTAAAATTAGATTTCTTCTAGAATTTTATTACAAAATTCTCTGTCAGGTATATTTTCAACATGAAGAATGGTAACACATTCTGAAAATGTTGCTTTTCTGAAAATCTGAAAGTTTAAGGGTCAAAATGATATACGAGTTATTCAGAATGACAGCTCAACGATTTGTTCATAAATTCGTAAAACTTTCTTTCTTGTTTTTCTTCTGTGTTTTTCAATTTGCTTAACTGACAATAAATTTTGATTTGTGATCCTGGAGTAGAAAAGTTTTTTGTTTATGTTTACGTCAGTAAGCAATTCTTCGGTGGCTAAAGAAGGCTTGGAAAGCGAAAATGAAATAAGTTATCGACTAGTTTCTGATTCTATAGTACAAACTGATGCGGGCCACTTTACAATTCGTCACAATAAAAGAGTGAGATAAACTTAGGCGCTCCCATAGTCTTGTCCAGTCTTATCATGCCGGGCTAGCATGCGCACCGCGACAAAATTTTCTCGACACTTTATCTCGTGAGAGACCGTGACAATGCTATGGCAGTGCCTAAGTGTGTCTCACTCTAACAGCGACGACAAGTTTTCTCGCGGTGCACATGCTAGACCATATGGTCTCTCATCGCGAGAAAAGTGTCGAGAAAACTTTGTCGCGGTGCTCATGCTAGACGGGCTAGACCAATATTACATTTTCTTTTGCCCAATTCTATTGATCTAGTTTAACAATCAGAAACTTCCCCAACGTCAAGTAACAGAGGCACATGGAAGGTCTTTATCTACTAGAATAGAGACTACGATAATCTGAACCTAAATCAAGTCCACTGTCTTGAAACTAACGTCGTAAATCTATTGTGATATATTTGTAGCAAGTGTCTGAAACTAGCTCGGAGCATATGCTGATATTTATCTAAGATATGCGTTTTCTAATAGTAGGTACATAAAGTATAGATTTCAATTTATAAAAGGTATATAAGATTGTGAGGTCCCGCGGGGTTATTACGTAACTCGCAATCAGTTTGCAACAGGCGCAAATTGCGCAAACATTGCTGTCAAACGTCACTTTGACAGAGCAGAAAGAGATCGAGCGCTAGATTTCCGACTGTCGGACAATCGATGAACTAAAACTTACATTATTTTGTTTCCATCTATTGCTGTTCTGTTGCTAGTGGCGCTAGTGTCTAAGGCCAAAGTGCAATCAGCGACAAGTGTGCAAACGGACGTCTTGCGATTTGCGACCGGTTGCTAGATGTTTGGTGTCGCATTGCTACTGCTGTTGCAATTTTTACGTAATACAATTGCCGGTTTGCGAATAAGCAAGACCACACCATCTCTTCCCGTGGGTGCCGTTTGATAGAGCCGGCTAAGATTAAGAGAATATTTAAGGAACTGACAGCTGCATTTTGCTCAGTGCATTAATCTTCTGCGATCACCAAGCCGCCTGCTAGGCGTGGCGATTATAACAAATCTCTCCCCCCCCCCCCCGCGTGGTAAGCGTCCAAAGTAGCGCTTTATGGGGGAGGCCTATGTTCAACAGCGGACGTCTGCGTTATTCGGCCTATAAAGTTAAGGTTTGCTCGTAGAACCTTGCCATTTCAACTTCTAAGCTAATTTTAGAAGCTATATAATAATTGATGACTATAATTAATTTGATAGTGGATTGTGAAAACGCAATTTTCATAGACTTGCGTTTATTTGACCACTTCGTAAGTAACTATGCGCATGCTATGCTGCTTAAAATGATTTAGGCGTAGGTACTTAGGAAGATAGTGGTGTCGATTCGGTGATTTTAGAGAACTCTATTTTTAGCCTACTTTAAAATTTTAGTTTAGGTGCGAGATGTCACAAAAGCCATTTGGTATTTACGTCGAACTTAATTTAGAATTGCTTAGTCGTGCACCTAAATGAAGTAACGCCACCCGCGCCTCTAGTGTCGAGTAGCTGTAACTAGGTGATAAAAAATCTACAAAAATGTACAGATAACGCAATTATTTACATATTTAAAGAACGTTATTTATTTATCGTAGGTACTAACTAGGTACCTATCTAAGGATGTAAAAATTGACCAATAAATATGCCATATACATTTTGCTGCATTGAGTTTTAGTAAAGGCGTAAAGAGCTAGCCCTGCCGCCCGTTAGGTGGATCGATTATATGGGGAAAACCACTGGAGCCGATGCCGATGGATGCAGCACGCGAGCAGCCGTTCAAAGTGGCGCTCTATGGGGGAGGCATTTGCTCAGCAGTGGATGTCTTTAGGCTGTTGATGATGATGATGATGATGATGATGGTGATGGTGATGATGATGATGATGATTATGGTGGTGGTAATGATGGTGATGATGATGATGATGATGAGTATTTTCTGGTGATGCTTTGAAGAAACCTGGACTAGTAACACTAGCCGCTACCTGCAACGGCTGTGCAATATTTTAGTTGTGCATTCTTATCACAAAACAACCATTTTATCAGAGAAATTACTGGATTCATAATAATCTAATTTTAATCGCCATATTTTAGGTGCCGTCTATTTTGACATTTTACGTTTAAAATTTTAGGCAGAAACTTCTCTAAAATGTGTTTGCCGAATAGCTTAAACATGCTTGTAAACTAAGTTGAGTAATTTAGACGTGTCGTCTCTAAATTTTAGTTAGAGGTGTCATGTCCGAATAGCAAAGTGATGTTTGACAGCACTATATTAAAATTAGAGAAAATTTAGGTTAGTCGGTGTACCACCGAATCGGCACCACTGTCTTATATTATGCTACCTATTCTCGGCTTGTAGACACAAATTTTATTCGTCAACAGCCACTCAGTAGAGTTCCCCTTAGCAGTAACTCATGATAAATGGAAAAAACGCTTCATGTGTAAAAATATTTTAGGTCAGCGAATTTGGTGGTATACATAAACAGTATCTTTGAAGCCTTAAAAATAATCCATAATTGTGGAATTTAGCATCTCTATCCGTATATTTCAAACATGAAATAAACATATTTCAAAAGGCTTTGACGGGGCGTAATTCTGCCACACAATTTGCTTCACCCAGCAGATTATTACGCGTGTTTTATTTTGATGCTGCTTATAGAATTTGGGACGCTCCACAGTCTCGACCATAATATTTGCCCGTTTTTGTTTATATCAGTATCATCAAATGCAAGCACTAGGTAAAACTACTATAATACTAGGAACTTGTTCTCCTTAGAGTTTCTTTACTGTTATTTATGTGCTAAAATAAGGCCATTTTAAATATTTACTCTTTTTCTGCCAAAAAAATTACCTCACACTTCCACTCAGCACTGATTGATCGAAAACTCGATGTGCCTACATTTTTAACGTAAGCCCACCCGCCATTAGGTAGAATACCGACACTTGAGAAATTGTTGCTGTGTAGCTCATACTAAAGCCTTGTAACTTAAGTATAACCTACGTATAATACTTATACAAGGTGACCTTGAAATGGTATGTTGTCCCGAAAAGGGGTAAATCTACACCCCAAGGTAAACAATGTTTCTTCTATGACTTTCCTAAATTAATAGTTTTTCATTGAAGAAATGCCTTGTTTACGTTCGAAAATTATTATTATTATTATTTATTATTATTAAGAAAATAGCATTAGCGCAGCTGGGTGGTTAAACTTTGTCCTTGACTGACTGCACATAAATGAGTTTAACGAACTGTGTTTAGAAATGAATTTATATTATCCTGTTAACTTTCGTAGCGATCGCACGTGCAATTTTGCGAGTGGATTTCTTTTACCATGGAAGTTTGGAAACACCCAGTTTCAAGTAAAAGTCTCACAACTTGTAGGGTATCATGGTCCCAGTTCGCCCATTTCGGGATAACATACCAATTCAAGGTCACCTTGTATTTACACTCACCTACCTCTTAAATTCTTAAACATGAAGGGAACGCGTTGACGGCTCGCATTAAGGTTGATTTATGCGAGGAGAGTCTTTACTCAAGTGGATATGATAGTAAATTCTGTGCATTTCACATATTGAATTTGAACTGGTAAATGCAACCTTGTAAACAGTTATGATGCAAAGCAATGTCACCATTAGTGGTTTGGCGATGGTATTTTTCCAATTGCCCCCACATGAAACGTCCCCCAGGCGGCAATCGGGAATTAAATTTCCAGCTGCGACCCGGTGGCAAGTGGGATGGTACATAGCAAAGAATAATGTTAATCTCATGTAAATGTTTGTGCAACAATCAAACAGTAACAACGGCCCCCCATAGCCTACTACAGCGTACAGCAAAGCCTTATCGGTGGTAAGTAATTGTATCTGATAACCAAAGGTTTCAGTTAGTTTTCAGGTTATTTACTTCACAAGAATATTCATCATTACCAATGATATTAACGATGAAATAAACTATGTAGTAAAATATTGTATGACTAAAAAAACTGCCCCAAAATGTTCCAGGCAAAAATATCGCTTAAAATAATGCATGCAATGCAAATGTTTGCATGTGGTATATTTTTATGATTTTGGACATTCATACCATGTACCTAAAGGTTTTATGATGACAAAAGTAATAATTATGTCATGGACTGATGTTGATAATGCGTGAAAATCATTAATGCACATGCACAAGTCAGTCCAGTAGCGACTTACTAAATAGATTCATGTATTTTTTACATGCATCATTCTTTTCAAGTAGCTAAATCATTTTAAGCATACCATCAAATTTGCGACTGAAGTAATTCAAAAGTTCCGCTGGAATTCTCGATCGTTTCAATTGGAACTCGGCAAGTAGCTCTCTTGAAGTTTCCGAGTGGTTTTACAAGTTGTTGGGGTAGACCATGTAATTAGGTATACCTACTTAGTTTCGTCGGTTTAGCTGGAGCGCTTTAGAGGTTGTTCTACTGCTTGATACCAGCTGAAGTAGTATAAGTCAACTAAGTAATTTTGTTAAGTCTGCTTTTCTCACCGGCAATTGTATTACGTAAATATTGCAACAGCAGTAGCAAAGCAACAGCAGTTAGCAATGCGACTGCGAACACATAGCAATCGGTCGCAAGATGGCCGCCGGTTGCTCGATTACACTTTGGCCTTA
This sequence comes from Ennomos erosarius, assembly GCA_963580505.1. Classification (NCBI taxonomy): domain Eukaryota; kingdom Metazoa; phylum Arthropoda; class Insecta; order Lepidoptera; family Geometridae; genus Ennomos; species Ennomos erosarius. The sequence goes on from OY757000.1 coordinate 4,944,425, forward strand.
GAAACTAGCGGCACTAGCAACAGAGCGGCAATAGATGGAAACAAAAGAATGAACTTTTTAGTTCATCGATTGCTGTCAAACATCACTTCGCTGCCAAAGTCATGTTTGACAGCAATGATTGCGAAGTTTACGCCTGTTGCAAAAGTTACGTAATAACCCCGCGGGTCTCATTCTCCATGTGTCATTACAATTTCAACTCTTCTTGTGGGTGCCGTCAGAGCTGGCTAAGGTCATCATCATCATTAACAGCCTGAAGACGTCCACTGCTGAACATAGGCCTCCCCCCGGGAGCGCCACTCAGAGCGGCTGCTCGCCTCCTGCATCCATCGGCACCCCGCGGCTTTCACCAGGTTGTCGGTCCACCTAGTGGGGGGCCGGCCTAGGCTGCGTCTTCCAGTTCGTGGTCGCCACTCGAGAATCTTTCTTCCCCATCGGTTGTCAGTTCTACGAGCGATGTGGCCTGCTCATTGCCATTTCAACTTGCTAATCCTAAGAGCTACATCGGTCACTTTAGTTCTCCTGCGGATCTCCTCATTACGAATCTTATCTTGCAGGAAAACACCGAGCATTGCTCTCTCCTAAGGTAAATCTAGGGAATGAGCAGCAGAATTATCTTCAGCGTTTCTCAGTTATGGCACTAATATAGTCCTCCATTAGAGATGGCGCTGATGGGGGAGGTCTATTTTCAGAAGAGGACGCAAAAATCATATCATAATTAATTCTGTGAGCCCACCTAGAAGACTCCCATACACCCAGCAAGTCAAGAGATAAACCTGGCACCCAGATAATATAATACCTACCTGGCATGTCCATTTGTCTAACAAATACTACATTTGCAAGCCCAATAAAATCCGGCGGACCCCGAAAGCCATCAACAATGGAAGGGTACTAGTTTTGTTTGCTTGAGGCAAGGTTCTATTACGACAAGCATGGTAGTAATTTAAACAAAATAGCGGTTATATTGGTTTTATCCCTATTTGGCATGAATCAGTTTATAATTAAAACATACATAATATTATTATGTACCTCTGACTTTTCTAATACTCAAAAATCTAATTATTTGAGACAATTATTTTGCGGGCATTGTCATTTATTTTTATATCCTTTATGCTAGTTATATAAGTCATCTAGGGTTTCACAAAGTTTCTGCGAGCGTAAACGTGTTATTATAAAATTAAATAAGCCGACAGCTACCAACTACCATCACAGTAGGTAGATATCGTGATGAGAAAATAAACACTTTAAAACACTTTTGAAAGAGCACTAACAACGTAATCATACTCCAGAAAGAATAAAGCGGTAACATAGACTAGAAGAACTATTTTAGACGGCGTGCTCATAAATAGAAATCGAAGGCAAAAAACACGGCGACACGAATTATCGCGAAACGTTGTCATTTTGCCTTACATGGCATTGGACGTATAAAAAATATCAGCATGAAATGGGAACACTATAGGTCTAATCCGGTATAGCTTCGGAAGGAGCAGCGTAGGCAGACCCCGCACTAGGTGAACCGATGACCTGTTGAAAACCACGGGAAGCCGATGCACGATGGATGCACGAGGCGAGCAGCTGCTCGAGGTGGCGCTCTCTGGGAGATGCCTATGTTCAGCAGTGGACATCTACGGGCTGTTGATGATAGATTTAATTGATTAAATTTGATAATGATACCATTCCCGGTTCAGTATTATATCCTTAAGCAACGTCAGAAGCATTTTATGAATGCATGGTGCTGTCTATTACCTATCTCGTACGCTTACGTTCGTTGATTGAAAATATTATGATTTAGCGGTTTTATGATTTTTCTTTTATACTCACAAGAATTATAAAATTTAGAACATTGTACAGTAGCGCCGAAAGTTTAGCTATATCCTTCAATTATAACTTCCGGCGTATTCCTTTTATCGGCTTCATCTTCGTGTTTTAAACTAACCCATCTTCATTAATCTTCTACAGTCTGCGATAGGAAACTTTATAATGCCATTGGCAAGCAGCCAGGCTTTGAGTTGCCTATTACAATAGACACATAACAAGTATTTCATGTCAATTAACATTTTATAATAAGTGGCTCCACGTACCTAATTCAGAGCAATATAGGTAGCTCATAGATATTTTATGAGAATGATTTATTGCTGATTGAATTGGGAATAGAGAACAGTTAGATTATTATATTGAAATGAATTCAAATACGATTTATTTATAGTTAGTGTACTTTTGAGGTTGATATAAGTGGCGATGCAGTCGACGATGGCTCATGCTTGCCTAGAAAATATCAGTTCACTCTAGCCATAAAAACTCCTAGATTAGAAAGAAAGAAGAAAGAAAGAAAGAAACTTATTTTCCGTACTTATTCAAGAAATTCCAATCACAACCTACACATGCCGTGTATCCGTGCGTCTAGTTGTATTACGATGATAAATTGGCGATGGGAGAATTAAGTTGTGCAAATCCATCGCACATTCTCTGAAGTGCAGCTTGCAAAAACCGATAGGCTGGCAAACTTGTGTAGCCAGTATTCAAGGCTTTGGAGTGTATATAGTGTAGGTGCCATTCCTGATTTACCGTCGCCAATGAGCTTCATGACTCGTTTTCATATGTATAAGTACGGATAAATCGTAAGGTGTGTAGAGCTATTGGTTCATCTGCACATTTTCATTGAAATCTGAATATAGACGAGTGAAAATAAAGTTTAATCATGCGATTTAGCTCACAATGATGCAATTTTCGGGTATGCTCGGCATAAATAAAAATTTCTAGTCCATGAACATTATTATTATGGTGTCATATATGAGTGTCGTGACAAGGATCATAGGTAGAAACTACTTTTGTTACAGAAAATGTCTGTAACAAAAGTTGCTTACCATCAAGCAAATGAGCAGCTCGTGGCATTGTTATAATTCATGAAACATGTAGATTAATACAAGCATTAGCAAAAGGTCATCTATTATTCTCAGTAAGATCCATTCAAATTCAGACGAAGGTTGTACTGATAACGAAATCTTAACAAAAGGAGGCACAATAGACATTGCATATTTTAAATTAAACTTTGAGTCCTATTGTAAGAATAACTCGAGGTGGGCCGAGTTAATACGGGACGTCATCATTCCCCTTTAAGCCTTGGCTATCGGAGTGAGTTTCAGTAATCAGTTCTAAGCTGTAAACACCAGATTTTCTAAAGGTTTGTATTCCTATAGTACCTACCCCTTCGGAGAGAACAATTTTGGAAAGAAGTGGTCCAAATCGACCGGAACACTTACCTACCAGTTTTTTCGAATGTAGGTAGGTACATTCATGCTGTTAAGGTGTAGCTCAAAAGCTTCGATCAGGAATACAAAAGCGTAAAGCAGGTGTTGTTTCATCAGTTGACAGCCTCCGTGGTCTGCTGGTTGAGCAGATCAGCTCATAACCTGGAGGCGGCGAGTTCGATGTCCCTGTGAGAAGTGGATGAGGTCCCTAGATACAAGTAATCCTAGTTAGGGCCCAGGATCTATTATGTGTCCGTTGGGCGTTATTTATTACTATTTATTTGATTTATTTTTACTGAAGAACCGATACCAAATTTCAATAAGTGCAAAACACTCTAACGTCTATTTATTTTGTTGAGATAGCTTTGTTTGTACGAAGCCTGTTTCGACAAATGCATCATCATCATAATTTCAGCCTGTATCGATCCACCACTGGACATAGGCCTCTTCTTTAACACATTATTATGTCTAAATTCGGTTGTTATTTCGGTAATATAACCTCAAAAAATCTTTAAATCTGGGAATTAGCACCTGCATCACCTACCTACAAGCTCAAACCGTGAACCTAAAGACACGTACGCCGTAGCATATTCACGTAACCGTAGCTAGGCAGGGACGTGTCGGAAACACGCGTGCTTTCATTATGAGGGGTGTAAAGTCGGTGGCATAATAGCGTTTATTACGACTGAATAGGAGGAGAAAGTAATATAACATTTATTTCAGAGTATTTTGGGCAACAAGCTTACAAAATTAACAGTCCTATTTTAGTTAGCTATCTAAAACGTGCTGGTGCTAGCGTGCTAAGCAGGCAAAGTGTATTAGATGTCACGTAGGTACCTCATCATCATCATCATTAACAGCCTGAAGACGTCCACTGCTGAACATAGGCCTCCCCCCGGGAAAGCCACTTAGAGCGGCTGCTCGCCTCCTGCATCCATCGGCTCCCCGCGGCTTTCACCAGGTCGTCGGTCCACCTTGTGGGGGGCCGGCCTACGCTGCGTCTTCCAGTTCGTGGTCGCCACTCGAGAACCTTTCTTCCCCATCGGTTGTCAGTTCTACGAGCGATGTGACCTGCCCATTGCCATTTCAAGTTGCTAATCCTAAGAGCTACATCGGTCACTTTAGTTCTCCTGCGGACCTAGAGCAACATTTATTTCACCCAGGTTTTAGGTATTGGTTTTATTAAAAGCAAAAATAATAACCGTATTTTTTTGATGATAGTGCAATTTTGTATGAGTGAGTTGTATGAGGAGGAAACTAAATTGTTAAGACTTTTCTTTCACTATATACGCATAGACAAATAAAAAACGATATAATGTGGAGTCACTATTTTCTCACACTATTTTGGCTTCACACATCGATATCGTATCTCCTTATAAAATGATGTTAGCCATAATTTTGTTATGGGAATCTGTTAAATTTTTGATTTAGATTAGATTTGTTTTAATTACATTTTATTCTGGTGTTAAGTGACATGCTATATACCCGGACCTGTCCGGTCCGGGTATGTTAATTTTTATTAACCGTGGCACTGTCGAATGGGGTGGTCCATTACCACTTTAATTATTCTCTATCCTTTATTACAATGGTCCGAATGTGAACAAACCTTTACTGGCAACATTATGCAGCCTGCCATCACCCGTACAGAAACAACGTCCATGCATGCCTACTCGATTACTTGCCATGTGTATTTTAACAACGAAAACAATTCTGGCAAAATAAAGCCTATTAGTTTCATGATGGTATCTAAATTCAGCCTTTTAATACAGTGCTAATAAAGATACAGTTAGCATGTAACAAAAGAAAAAATTAACGTTACCAACGGGTTTTGAATCCGCATCCATTTGCCCGTAAAACCGGGACATACCTTACTTAAGAGAATAAATTTTTCGTAATCTGAAATTCAGGATTACGAAATTTTTAAAATGAATTCCGGGGCTTTAATCAGTATTCCCAACAAAAAGGACGGCTCCCTTCACTTGGATCTAAGCTCAGAAACACTTGTGGATCCAAGGATACCTTTTTTCCTCTTATACACAAGTGCACGGCTTCCTCGGATACTTACCCCCATATTCTAAGTTGTTGCCACGAGTTTACTCCACTCAACTCAATCTCGACTTAGCCTCATTTTTGAGATTTTTAATTGACAATATATATTAGTTGGTATTTTTAATTGACAATATATAATCCACTTGACATTTCAGCGTCAATTTTTCTTAAACGAGAGAAGCGAAACAACTGTCAACTCAAGGTACGTCGCGATGTACTTTGAGTTTCCCTCAAGTTAAGTGGAAGTCGAGTGAAGGATTTATGGTGAAATGTTTTAGAATACAGGGGTTAGAGTTCTAATTAATAATTTGTGCGTAAATTATAAAAAAATATCATGAACAGAACTGACCATTAAACATCAGAAAACAGCATATTATAAGGCCTGGTTTCCACCAAAGCGGAGACGAGAGGAGATTTATTTTGAATAGCCAATCAGATGGCGGGGAGTGGGCGTAATGACATGACGTTTTCCTTTCGTAGACAACTCAGCTCAAATCTCTGCTACGCACAGCTCACATCTCCTCTCCTCTCCGCTTTGGTGGAAACCGGGCCTTATGCTGTATACTCATGTTTTATCGTTACACGTCATGATAAATTATAATGAAAAACGCTCTGAAATCTTCCAACAGTAATGACGAGACATTATGATGGTCATTACGATTTGGTTTACTTACTTTCGTCAGAATAAATATGAAACTGTTTTTTTTTTGAGACGAAAAAGGAAATCCTTTTACGCCAGATTTCTTTTTTTCCGATCTCTCTTCTATTGTCGCCCCATCCATTTATCCTTTTTCCTTTCCCTTCTCTGTTACTCGTAAACAGAGTTAGGAAATAAAAGTAATTAACCCGTGCGAAGCCGGGGCGGGTCAACTAGTATCAACATCACACATACCTAGTTATACAAGTACCTGCACACTGAATTTGTTAAAGTACCTAGTGCATTCAATATTGAATACTGTGTAAATAAATTCCTAGTGCAGTAAATCAAGTGAAGGCAAAACATGCTTTGTTAAAATCAGGCTTTCGTGCATAAGGTAATTTAATTATCTACTTTGAATCCGCGCCCAAGAGCTCTTGTTTCAGTATGTATAAAATGATACTTATACTGTTTTTTTATACTATGTTTTACGCACGGACTGAAAGCTTTATATAGCTCAGTTGGAAGCTTTGTCTTCTGAACTCTAGGTCGTGAGTTCGATTTCCACTCAGGACAAACATTTTTTTGGTATACTGTGTCGGAGTGTTATATTAAGGCGCTGAATGCTCCGAAATCGACTATTTTGAACGTGATTATCTTAAAACTTATACCATTTACAGGATTGAAAAAAATGCTCGTTAATACTGGTCATATCTTCTTTCCATCTGCCGAAACCGATACACGTTTACAAAAAGTTTTCTCGACAGAAAAAAATCTTGAAGTGACCTCTAAAAAATCATTCAGACGTCCTAAAATGTTACATTATAATAAGACACTCCATTGAAATAAATCATAGTGATAAGTTATGTTTCAATGCATCCGTCTATAAGCTTATTTTTTTCATAACCATAACCATTTTTTTCATAATCATTTTCATAAGCTTTTCTTTTAAAACTAATTATTTGTACCGAAAAATGGAAAAGTCGAAGTGCAACGCAACGTAATCGCCATATTTTTGCTATGCATAAAGCGACCCTATAAGGTACGCACACGCGCAAACCGCGCGTGTAAACGCACGCCGCACACCATCTTAAAATACACAGACAGTTATATAATCTAGTGTAGTTACGCACTGTTTACACGCACACTATGATGAAATGAAATGAAATGATGAATATGATAATGTGTATGACCAAATAGCTTCTATGACCGGCAGAGGGTTGCCTTGGAACCAAGGCCTTGCCTTGTCATCTCTATTTATAATTTAAGGTATGTGCCTATGTATTCATTTTCTACCTAGATACAGTTATTTAGTTCCTAACTGGTAGTTGTTTTTTAGTAGTTTAGTTCATATGAGTGGTATGTGCCCTTATTTATTCCAAAAATAACATAATCAAGTAAACATTTGTTGCAATACCTAAATAATATCTCAAATTGATAGTTGCGACCTAGGATGATGACTGTAATGCTGTTATACGTATTTGTTTGGGAGGTTTACGTTCACTCACTGAAACGTGAAATCCGCAAAAATTGCATTTTTACGCGTATAAACACAAAATCACAAAACAAAACACAAAATGCTTTTCGTTGTAAAACCGATTGTGGTGATATGTGCTTATATTCATCCAAAATAATGATATATTATATCCGCCATTACTTCACTATATCTTTTCTCTCGGGCAGTATCCGTAGTGAGTATAGAGTATCTTATACATCAGGGGGTCTAGCAAAGATACCAACCACTAACGCTAACGCCTCACGCTAACTTCAAAAAGTATTGAAATGACATTTCGGAAATCGCTAACTTTTCCGTAGCGAATGTCATTTCAATACATTTTTGGAGTGAGCGTGAGGCGTTAGCGTTAGCGATTGGGATCATTGCTAGACCCCCCGAAGTAACAAAAGTAGGTATTCTAGATCTGCGGATGCGCCTTCCATTGCCAAATGAGTTTGAAAAAATTTAAAACTCCCACCGACAAAGTGTAAGCAAGTCAGCCAACTTAAAAGTGAACAGCCCTTAAATAAGTTTTACTTTAGGCCCAGATAATATAATACCTACAGTACTTTAGGTTATTTTTGTAATTTAGACTTGACGAATGACAGCGGCCTTTTTGCATAACCGCAAAGATCGCCAGAGTCCAGTTATTTGAGCGCAATTTGAGCTCTATTTATATAGGTCAGTAGGTCGCTTTATTTGTATCTCAAGACTGTACCTTGACTTTGGGGTGGACTGGGCCCGCTTTCAGGTGGGTATACACGAGCGAATGGGACGACTGAATTTGAGTGAGCCTGCGAGTGTGGTATGCGAGAGGTTCACTGAGGTAATAGAGCGGACGGCGGAGGAATGCCTGGGAGTTGTGAAAGCGGCGAAGAATGATAAGGGGTATGAGTGGTGGACGCCTGCCTTGGACAGGCTGAGGCAGCGCGCGGGTAGGGCGAGGCGAGCGTGGCAGAGAGTGAGAAGTGCGAAAGGGATTCGAGAGGAGCGTGCAAGGGAGGAGTTCCATCGGGTGAGGCTGCAGTATAGAAGGGAAATGGAGTGTGCGGAGTATGAATGGAATAGGAAGATTGCGGAGAGTGGAAACGAAGACCCGTGGGGACTTGCGTATCGTGCGGCATCGGGTAGGTTCCGCGCCCCGGCGAATGTGGTAAGCGGTGTGGAATTCGCCGGGGGAAATTCGGACGACGTGAGCGGGGCCATGCAAACACTGCTGCGGGCGCTGTGCCCCGACGACGACATGTCGCGGGACACAGCGTACCACCGGCAAGTGCGCGCCATGGCTGCGCTCCCGCCGTCCGGAGCGGACGCTCCACCCATAGAGGAGGAGGCACTGGGGCGGATTCTTGCCTCCCTCCGCAACACGGCGCCGGGCCTGGACGGCATCACCGCGCGCATGCTCCGGAGGGCCTGGCCGGTTGCGAAGGCGGAATTCATCGCGGTCTACGGGAAGTGCGTAGTGGAGGGGGTGTTCCCGGGGGTATGGAAGAGCGGGAAGCTGCTGGTGCTGCCCAAGGGGAACGGCAAGCCCCTCTCGGACCCTAAAGCGTATCGTCCCATCACGTTGCTGCCAGTTTTGGGGAAGGTCCTCGAGCGGGTTCTCCTGCACTGCGCGCCCGGGCTCCTGTCCTCCGTCTCCGACCGCCAGCACGGGTTTGTTCGGGGTCGGTCCACGGTGACGGCGCTGGGGACTCTGCTTGACGCTGCGAGAGCCGGACCAGAGAGGTACGTCCAGGCCATACTGCTGGACATCAGTGGCGCCTTCGACAACGCGTGGTGGCCCATGGTCATGATCAAGGCCAAACGGAGTTGTCCGCCGAACATCTACCGGATGTTGGCGGACTACTTCCGGGAGCGCCGGGTGGTCGTGATCGCGGGTCGCCACGCGGAGTGGAAGTTGTCCACGATGGGCTGTCCGCAGGGGTCGGTGCTGGGTCCGAGCCTCTGGAACATCTTGCTGGACGACTTGCTGGCCTTAACACCGGAGGGTGTGGAGATGGTCGCCTACGCTGACGACGTTACGGTGCTGGTAAGGGGGGACTCACGGGCTGCGGTAGAGAGGAAGGCCGAGTCCGTGCTGGGGCTGGTAGCGGGGTGGGCGGGCAGAAACCGGCTCGATTTCGCCCCGACCAAGTCCCAGTCCATTACTCTGCGAGGTAAACTGCAGCGTCCCCCCCATATCCGGTTCGTCGGTAACGTCGTCAAACCAGTGAAGCAGGCTGTGGTGCTGGGTGTCGTCATTGACGACATCCTGTCCTTTGCACCACATGCGGCGACCATCGGTGAGAAGGCCAGCAGGTGTTTCGGCAAGATGTCCCGAGTCTCGGCCTCGTCTTGGGGGATGCGACATAGGGCGCTTAAAGTCCTGTATAAAGGCACCTATGTCGCGACCCTGACCTATGCGGCTGCGGTGTGGTATGGACGTGCCTCTCTCCACGTGATCCGCAGCGTCTTGCAGAGGACCCAGCGGCCGTCACTGATCCTGCTGACTAAGGCATACCGGTCGTGTAGCACGGCCGCGTTGCCGGTGTTGGCGGGAGTATTGCCGGCCGACCTCGAGCTGGTCCATGCGGGGCGGCGCGGGGCGGAGGGCGCGGGCGCGGGCGCGGGGGGCGAGGAGGCGGCCCGAAGGAGGAGGGCCATAGACGAGGAGGTCATCGCCTCGTGGCAGCATGGGTGGGACGATACGGTTAAGGGGAGGGAGCTGTACGCCTTCTTCCCGGACGTAGGGGAACGGATCGCGATGGACTGGGTGGAGCCGGACTACGAGGTGTCGCAGATCCTCACGGGTCACGGGTGTTTCCGCAAAAGGTTGAGCGATATGAAGCTGTGCGAGGGATCGATGTGCGAGTGCGGAATGGCTGAAGAGGACAGGGACCACGTCCTGTGGGACTGTCCTCTGTATGCGGAGCTGCGTGACAGGATGCTGGATGGTGTTGCCCGCCTGGGGGCGGGCCCGGTCTACCACGCGGAACTGGTACGGGATGCTGCCAGTTTCCGGCTGCTGCGCGAGTTCGCGCACAAGTGGCACGCGGTGCGGTCGGCGCGCGAGGGGATGGAGCTGCCTGACGGCGAGTATCGTGTGTGTCGTCAATCAGCCCCAGAAGGGGGAGAGTGATTAGGTTGTAAAGGGACAAATAATATGTAGGAGCATGCTGGTTCGCCGGTTCGCCGGTTCGCCGGCATGCTCCGCGGATTCGGCCCTTATAACCGCAAGGTTGGCAGGGCCATGGGAGGAGGTGGGTGTACCTTGACTGCTGATAGACTTTCAGCAAAGCGGACCACAAAATTTCTTCATTTATTTATTTTAAATAATAATGTGATGAGAACACTACTTCCCCACTGCTCAACTAAATTGCTCAACTGCATCAAGTTGAGCAGTGGGTAATACCGACAGCTCAACTGGTAACTTGCTCAACTATCATAGTTAGTCAAAATTTAACTTGATGCAGTTGAGCAATTTGGTTGAGCAGTGGGGAAGGAGCACAATTTTATAACAGGATGACCTACTGATCAACTTAGTTGAGCAAAATACAGTTGAGCTATAGGGCATAAAATGGTCGGTAATACAAACTATGTCCTACTGCTCAACTGCTCAACTGGTTGAGCAATTTAGTTGAGCAGTGGGGAAGTACTGGATGAGAAATGTAGTCGTTCACAAGTTTTTTTCTGTTGCTAGAATACACAATTAAAATTAAGCACTCTACTTATAATTATATACAGAAACAGATGAGTGTTAGAATTTTAGTTTAGTCTTTCAAATATGATAACTGTATCGTAATGTATCTGGCAACCGATGGGGAAGAAAGGTTCTCGAGTGGCGACCACGAACCGGAAAACGCAGCGTAGGCAGGCCCCCCACAGGTGGACCGACGATTTCATTTCTTCTATGAAAATCTATTAATTTAGTAAAGTCGTAGAACAAACATTGTCTACTTTAGGGTGTAGATTTACCCCCTTTCGGGATAATATACCAATTCAAAATCAGGTGGTATAGGCCAACAGGGTAGCGGCAAGCTCGACCACACTCTGTGCAAGCGTGTGTTGCTGTTGAAACAGGTGGATTTTCGTCACTGTAATGCCGTTTGGCCCTCTTTGAAGCAAGAGCACAAGCAGCACCTCCTGTATATTTATTTATATCTCCCCATTATTGTTTCTTGCTTAAATTTCTACAAGAGATGATGGTATTTTTTTAAAGGCTTGCGGTTTTGTTTCAGGTGGCCATGAGGAGAAGTTTGACAAAGCTTTGACGCTAGTCAGAAGATCCGTAGCTGACAAAATCTTCGTTATAGTATCTGAAAATAACTTAACGATGCAGGTACGATACAACTGCAGATTTCATACTAATCATATCACCATCATCATCATCATCAGCCAGAAGACGTCCACTGCTGAAAATAGGCCTCTCTTAAAGAGTGCCACTTTGAGCGGCCGCTTGGTGCTTGCCTCTTACACCCTACGGCTCCCCATTAAGATCTTCTGCGATCACAAAGCCGCCTGTCAAAAACCCCCACTATGCTTCAGACAAAATACTAATAATATATTACGACCGTGTCTTCCGGTCCATGGTCATCACTTGAGAACCTTTCTTTCCCATCGGTTGTCAGTTCTACGAGCGATGTTGCCTGCCCAAGCCACAAGCTTACCTACTTTCTATTCATCAGGGCAGCAGCCTGGACCTGCTTTCTTACATAGAAGACGATCTGGCAGACTACGAAACAAGCTACACAGAGTGCATGAAACACCTCAACGACAACAATACCACTAAATCGACTTGGTCTTTTTGGAATTCTATGTTCTACGCTGGCACCATTTACACCACTATAGGTTGGTTATAATCTCTATTTTTCGATGTTTTTATTTGTTTTTACACCCCGTGTTTTCCACCCGTGAAAGATATTTGCACTCCATAATTATCAGTTTTTTTATACCTATGCTATATTTATTTTCAGCACCTAAAATTCACAGTTTTAATTACAGATTCTATAAAATGTAATAATGATAATTATAACAGTAACAGGTTTTACTTATCTTCCTATTTGTTACCATAGATATCCCAAACCTATAAAAACTATGACAAAAAGGCTTTACCTTCTCAAGACTACAGTAGAGCTAAAAAACCTACATTCATTAATTAGCCGCTCCCCGGGACTGTAGAGGTTCTAATGGTTGTATAACGAGTGCAAGCGCCTCTAATGGACCCTGGACTATCGCAGAATTGTTCATTTAACATTTTATAAAAAGCTCGGCTTCCTTACTCTGCACAACTTACATAATTTTATACCGAAGCTATTTTGATATTAATGTGGGTAGTAGGTGCTGTTAAAATAAAGTTAGGTGTGTTAAGTAAAATAAGGAGCTTTTAAATCGTTTTTATTTCTATAAAATATATTTGCATGCCTTATTTATCTTCATGTATGTTAATAAATCAAAGAAAAAACTGTTATTAAATTAGAACGCCTATAATATTTACAATAGCAATTCACGGAAACACTGTTGCAGTGACAATATTGTAAGGCGTTGACACCACGTTTCTATTTTCCAACGAAATATCTGTGAAACTGAAAACAACAATAATTTTATCATGATGATAAAACTCTTTTGCTTAGTGTCGCTTCGACAGCGTAACACGTTCAAAGCTCTAAAAAAAGTATTTATTTCTTTTCCTTTCTACGTAGGTAATGCGAGAAGCGGAACAATTTAAAAATGCAGCGTTTTCTGCTTGCAAAGTATCAATAATATATTATTTAGACAAAAGAATACGAATATATTTTTTGTTCACTTTTTATGACGCCTGTGACGAAAACTATTTATTTTGTTTAGTAGTTCTTTACAGGCTTATTTTAACCAGCTTATTTATATTATGTTAGCGATGATTTTCTTAGCAGGCGTCCATTAAGCTTAAGTTTTTAAATTAATTTCAGTTACTTATGGGCTTTTTAGGTGCACCCAATAATAATGCAATAATTGAAAAAATAAGTAAAAACGCTAAATAAATCACGGAGTAATAAGCTTTTAAAGTTTCTGGAGGGGGAATCACCTGTACCGTTCTCGCGAAACAGAGCACCTCCACAGTTACATGAAAAATCCACTTGTGACGTCACTTGCCAAAAAGATTGTAAAGCTACCACAGCTTAGTAATGAAGTACTATGAACGACCCAGCTCTGATGTCACTGGCCGTTTGAGCTATCTCTTTCTATTCCAGTTTTTAAAATACTTGTAACTTTGTCATTTTTTGAGATATTTTATTTATGTTTTCAAGATAATTTATCTTTTGAGGAATATTAAACTAATCAAAAAAAAATTTTGTCATCATGCCTATTATTTTTATATACCGACCTGAATTTTTTGTGATTGAAAATAATATTCGCCTTACACAAATATTTATCAGATCAACATCAATTTCTCAGACGTTGCAATAAAAATAAAGAATTACAGACAGTAGCAGCTAGACAATTAGATTTTACTAAAGTACCGGGCGTATCCAGGGGGGCTCGTGGACTTAATAACGACACCTCTAGCCACCAGGGACAAGAATGTTAACACCTGTTTTTATCCAATTTATTAGCTGCCAAAGTGGATAAAACGAGATTTGACACAAATCTCGTTTTATCCACTTTTCATCACGATATTACGAGATTTGTGTCTTCAGTTGTATTTAATTTTATGAAATGGTCCACTTTTTTCTGAAGCCTAATATTGTGTTACATAATAAAATATGTAAGTGACTATAAGGCCTTTTCTGCAGAGCGATAAAAATCATCCAATCTTTTAGCAGACGATGTTCATTGTCTATCACTGTCACATGCTCAATATTCCGTTATGAAAATATGAATCAGAAGCCGTGGCCGGCATTTGTTTTGTCACATCGGGAGATATCGTGACGAAAAAATTGCAGACCCCAACCCCCATTCCTAAGTACGTCCAAGCGGAGGAGTAAATACTTTACTCTCTAAATGCGAGACAAAAATCCTCGCGATTCTCTAAGCGCTTTATACAAAACGTCTGAAGTAAATTCTTTAAAACTGCTTCAGAGAGGTTTTCCTGAAGTAAATTGTATTTTAAGCTTGGATTTAAGACTAAATCTGGATGATACCCATGAGTGAAAATAAAATGAACCGGGTTTTAGGCTGATTTGCATGACGATAATCCTTGTATTTCTTGTAGGTAGAAATAATTATATTATTTGGATCTTCTTTCCTTGATACGAGATGTTTTGGCATTTATCTAAACTAAGTAATAAGACTCATAATTTAAATTCAATGATTATCTAAAAACATTGTTTATTTCGGTTTTGAGCACGTTGCCTAAAATGAAAGATGCCATTGCAGTAATATTGCCTAAGACGCGATTGACTACGAAGCACATTGCCTAAACATCAATGTCTAAACTTCGTAATTGCCTAATAAGATAATTGTCTAAAAATCGAAATGCCTAAACAGCACTTTGACACCGATGGCAACATTAATGCTCATTTTGTTGGAAACTTGGTCCGTCTTTCTGTCTGTAAATCCGAATCCTTTACAGCTTTTACACACGATTAATTTACCTAAGATTGTTTGGTTTAAGGCAGATTTTAATTGTTTTGTAACTAATTCTGTCAAAGAAGGCATCATTTCAAAGTAAGTACTGTTATTTCATACTCTCAACACAATAGTACCTACGAGTCCACAATTAATTAAGAGATTAAAATCTTCAAATACCTTAAAAGTATAATAGGGATTTCATTTCAAAGGAATTTATACTTAATTTTGTTCGCTTTGATCACGTTTCAGGTATGATTTTTTAATTATTTAAGTAAACAGACAATGCCATCATTATTTAGGCATCGCATGAGCGAGCAACTAAAGTAAACGTAGAATTTACTCAACTCTTGTTAAAAAACTATTACTTAAAACTTTTATGAAACCTTCAAAAAATAAAATATGCACGATTGTGTTTTGATAATTTCGGGGTTTACCTACGTAGCTTCAATTATCTCTGCGCTAATAAGTATTAATGAATGAAGTGCTACCGATGTATTGTATACCACAGAGCAAGAAAAAAATACCCTTCGCCTCCGATGCGTCCTTTTTTTTCCCGAATCTCAGTGTATTATCCTTATCAAACTATTAGATGTGATTGCGATCAGCATAATGCTATTTATTCTGTGCCATTAGATACTATCGACTGATCAATCCCAAGCAACCTAGATCTGCATTTAAGACACTCTCTCTTCAAACATCGTGAGGTGTCAACTGAAACTGGACATTTGGGTGTATTATTTTCGGTGCAGATTGCAAACACGCGGACCGCACTGAATATAGGTGGTAGTTGTTTTAAATTTGGCTCGTCGCCCGGAGCTCTTGGCGCTTTTCAGCTCAGTGTTCACGCGTTTCATACGTCTAATGTTATCCGGAAATTCTTTTATTTCACAACCGAAATATAAAACACCATCTGAAGGACGAGTTTCATAAGAAAAGTGCTCCAAATCGGTTGAGAAGTCAACGAAGATGGATCGCATATCTTGGCCATTCTACGTTTGTTTACGAATCGGTGAAGGCCAAAATAGATTCTTTTATTAGACATTCGCTTTGACCCCGATAAAAAAAGCGTTTGTTTTTGGGCGCCTAGACGAAAGGTAAGTTTATGTTATATCAATCCTCATCATTGTTGGCTCAATATATTTTTAAGTCATAATTATTGGCAGGGGATTTATCACGCACTGCCAAATAAAACGCTTTGTCCACCTGATGGGTTCAACTGCCTCAGTTATCTCTCGATCGTTTTATTTAAACAACGTTTCTTTTATTACAGTGCGCGTTAACGTTGGTTTTGGCGGTGATGAGTGAAGATTCTACGCAAGATTTTGCCTTCACCCTTACAATCCCCTCAGAGACCTCAGACGAATCGGTATTAAAATCTCCTGATGTCATAAAACCAGATGCAATGGACACCGAACAAGATAAACAGAGCATGTCGATTAGGAAAAGGAGAAACTTGTCCAAAAATCGAGGACAAGCTGCCAGGCAAAGAGAGAAAACGCCAGAACCTAATAGAACTCCGATACCGCATGAAGATACTCCAACATCAGAAGACGAAGAAAACACTGCGCCACATAACCCTAGAGAAGCTGAAGCAGATGATACGTATGAAGAAATGAAAAGGCTTGTACAAGAGAGATCTAAAACGAAAGATCCTATCTATGACATAGACACAGAAGAAATTCTCGAAGCTAGAGTCGTAGCGCAAAATGATAGACGACGTAGAAGTATTTCACCTTTTGCAATACAAGATAAAGAACAAGAAGAAGCCTGTTTGCTTGAGAGAAAAGGAAGTTTCATAGATCCAACCAATAAACTTCTTAGTACCAGTTACACGTTAAGCCCAAAAGACAACTCTCGTCGTGATTCTTTGGTAATAGAACCTCCAAAAGAAGTAAGGGCATCTTTGTCTCCACCTTCTTCTGCAACCGCATCACCAAAAGAGAAAGAATTTCCATATCCATCGCCTACGACACCAAAAAAACAAGAGAAAATCGTTTACCCAGATGAAAAAAAGCTAATAGAAAGTATTCCTAAGAAACCAAAAACACCAATAAAAAATGAAACGGTTTTTACATTTGAGGACAAAGAAAGTAAACAAAGTACAAAAACAACTCCTAAACCTCCCGAGGCACCAGTAGCGCCAGGTGAACTGGTCACAAAAATTATACAGTTAGAAAGGACACCGAGCAAAATACTGACACAAGATAAAAAGCCTGTAGTTGATATAAGAGCGAGAATAGTGAGAACTCCGAGTAGAAAAACAACAGCTGACGCGAAACCATCTGTTATTAGGCAACTTAAACCAAAGGAGGAACTACAACCACAAAGTAAAATTCCACCAGTGAAACCGGCACGAAGCAAATCAGCTACTAGATTTGGGGTCAGTTTTTTTATAAAATTATTTTTGATACTATTTGTTGCTTTCTTAATAGCACTTTATTTTCTTCTACAAAATGAATGATTTTATTTGAGGAAAACCTATATTTAGATAATTATATAAATAAGAAGAGAGATCACTAATTTATGATAACATTTACAGAATAAGACTAGTGAGAGTGAGATGAGTGAAGATCAAGCTAACCACAATATTGCCAACGCAGAAGTGAAACGTAAAGTAGTGCCTACCCCACGACGGTTCCAGAAAAAAAGATCTCCAAATCTTAATCGTTCTCAATCTGTTATGAACAGAGCAGAAAATGTGAAGGTAATAGATAAAGTAGATAAAACAGGAACGAGTATGAGTCAAACAAGCCGTGAAATTCTTGAACTAATGCAGAAAGCTAGAGCCAGAAGCTTATCAATACCCAAAGATGACCCCAAACTTCCATCAGCATACAAAAACCCACCGGCAAATAAAACAAAAAGTAGAGAGTTAAAAACTCCGAATAAGACTCCAAATACACTTCGCCAATCAAGAGGAATATCTTGCCCGAAAACTATACAAATTATTTCCGACAAAGAAATATTATCAGGATTAACAAATAAGTCAAAACCAGATTTAGAACTACAGAAACATAGTAGACAAAGCTCTGGATATGTAGACGCAAGTCAGTCAGAATACACTTCCAGCTGCTACTCTTCGTCACCGAGTGAAAACGAATATGAGTTTGATTTATCCGAACGAACTGCTGAGTTGACGCGGAAGTTGAATATTTTAAGCCAAGCCGTGGATAAGTATGAAACAACTAACGACACAATTTTAGCATTGGATGATACATCAGTTACTAAAGATGAAGTTGAAAAACCGGTGCTGAGAAAAAGATCAGTTGCTGGTGTTAAGACTGTAGAGAAAAAAGAAACAAAAAAAGAAAAATCCAAAGCAAAAGCTGATAACAAAAAGAAACAAGTCACAATATCGCGTTGGAGACTCATAGCTAATTGGCAACAGTTCAAAATAGAACAAAATTTATATTGTGAAAGAATTAGATTGCTTAGGAACAGATGCGTATGTGATTTGTTTTTGTTGATTATAATGTTCGGATTGGGCGGGATGATGTTTAAAACCTTAGAAGGATCTTTTGAGAATGCCTTTAAATGCGGCAGTAGAGGTATGAAGAGAGATTTTATAGAAAGTTTGTGGAGAGGAAGCCATTATTTAAGGGAAGAGGATTGGAAATCGATGGCCAGGACCAAGTTGTACGAGTTCGAGAATCAATTACATACAGCACACGAAGCAGGAGTGACGTCTTATAGCGGACAAAGATCTTGGAACTTTATGAACTCGTTCGTGTATTGCATGACGTTAGTTACAACTATCGGTAAGACTTCTTTATTGAATAAAAAATATATAAATACAATACTTTTAATCTGTATTACTGGTTTGGGTGTTAGTTTGTTTGGTTGATATACCGATGTAAAATTACCTTAGAATAAAATTTAGATTCAAAACAATTAACGTATGATTAATTATAAGTCGTAATTAATAATTATAATAACGTCCATTTGCTACTAATAATTATTTAGCTCCAATTTTATTAAATGTAATTTCAAGTTAGCTGCAAATTATATTTCATCAAATGACTAAGTTGTGGAGTAATATTTAGGTAGCATTATGTAGGTAGTTCTTCTTTAGATGTTTTGTTGCATGTGGAAGATATTTTGATTCTTTTACTAATACAGATGATTCACTGTTGCATATAGCTAAGCAAACTATTTAGTATCTTATTTCATTTCCATGCTTTTACATCTAAACCATTAATTCTTCTTTACTTTTCAGGGTACGGTCACATAGCACCAAAGACAACTTACGGTCGGGTAGCAACCATCATCTATGCAATCATCGGGATCCCCCTGTTTCTGATTGTTCTTGCTGACTTCGGCAAGCTGTTCACGAGAATCATCAAGTTCTTTTGGCTTTTCATCAGAAGGTTCTACTACACCAGGAGCTGCAGAAAAGTCCGGCGGACAGGACCTGTTCAGGTAAATTTTAAAATCATCATAGTGATCAGTTTAGTCTTCTTACAGATCAGTATTGGACATCGATCCAATCTTGTCGGATCTTTCTTGTACCTGTGGGTTAGCCACTATTTTAGTTATTCAAAGATCCCTCTTAACATTAATTATGTTCTAAAAACTCCAGCCAGATATTTATGATTTTTATAGCAGTATCGCCTGCTCAGCGTAATCTACAGATTAATTTGTAAAGGAAAAATTAGAATCACGAGCGGGGATTGAACCCGCATCCATCCATCCCTCTAGCCGGGATATGCTTTATTTAAGCAACCGTGACAAGTGGTCTTATATCCGAGTTTTTCTAAAACCGAAAAATTTGGTTTAGGTAGCTACCTAAAGCAGACATTCAATACTAAATACACGAGTACGAATAAGCATGCATATTTTGACTAAATGGCGTTGTGTGAAATGTCCGCACATATTTTTTTTTTATTGTCCTTATTAGTAGCTATATTAGCAGTTCTTTAGTGCAGTGCTAAGTGCTAACACTAACAGGTGCCAATAGTCTGAGAATCAATGAAAATAGGTATCCAAAAATTGCATTGCTGTGGTTCAAGAAAAATAATAATTTTAATTTTCTTCATAAACATTTGCCGTCATACTTTTTACAATAAACAGTGAGATGATCAGCACTAATTCTAAATAAAATTAGCCTCCATAATATTACGCGGCTTGAATTTCGTAGAAGCGATATATTTGCACAAACTCATATGAGTTTTGGTCGCCGTAATGATGTGGCGAAACCTTGTTTGTAGGAGACCGAAACACGCAACGCTTCAACGTTGTATTTGGGGACTAATCTTTTATTGAACCAACCCTAATATAAGAATAAATGTTGAAAATGTTATTTTGCCCTTAATAATAATTATTATTTAATAATGATGAAGCTGCCAACTTCGGATTTAGCTTATTAGCTACACGGGTTTATCCGTGTGGACAATTAGCCGGCCATCTACCCACTCCATAGAAAATACACTACTAATTTTGAGGAAAAAACAGCCATGATCTGATGATGATGATGATCATCTGATGTCTGATGTCCACACGATTTTATCAAAGTTCGTAGGTACAGCTATTTCAGCACTGTGTCATTATAACACATAATATTATGACTGTGCGGAAATTAACATACAAGCATAAATACAACATTGGTAATAAATAAATAAATATAGGTAACTACATCACATACACACACATTCACATTTATAATATTAGTAAATAAAAATCTAATCCTGCTTAGGATTTTCTACTTAACTGTTACTTATTAAAGTCAATGTTAATACAATAATTACAAATCTCCGACGAGTATCATGCTAGTAGGTACTGGATACTTGTCAGAAATCCGATTAGTTTACTAATTATAACTATCGCGCGGCAAAAAATTGTATGGTATTATTTAAACACAATTATTATCATAGCAAACAAATTACTAACCATAATCAAACCAAAAAATATCTTACCATTGTTCATAAAAGTAATGCTCAAATTAAACTTGAAAAGAAAACAAAGCAATGTTTCTCTTTTTACACAGAAATGAATAACGGTAGCGCTCCGAGCTATATGTTATCTTACAATCCCAGACCTTTTGTAGTCTGAGCAATTATCTTAAAGATGAAAGTTAACGGAAACAATGTTGATTTTACAGGAGGTAATGAAGGGGCTGAATATCGTCTACGACGTCGTGAGACGGCCTTCGCAAATCTTTTCCGAGGAAGATGAAGATAAACCAAATGAAGCTCCCACAGTGGAAAGAAAATCTAGCGACGTTCCACCGCCTTTACCTCCAAAACCCAACTACTTAAGAGACCCCGAGATCGCCACAGAACCTGATACTCCAGCTCCGTCTATTTTCGAAATAGATGACGAATTCAATCTACCCATATCAGTAGCTATTTTCATTCTAGTCGTGTATATAGTCATAGGAGCTTTAGGCTTCAATATTTGGGAAAAATGGAACTTCTTTGAATCTTTCTACTTTGTTTTTATTTCGATGTCTACTATTGGTTTAGGAGATTTTGTACCAGACCATCCTATGTTTATGATGGCTTCGATTTTGTATCTAATCTTTGGATTGGCTTTGACATCTATGTGTATTAATGTAGTGCAGGTTAAGTTATCAGACACGTTTAGACAGGCAAGTGCTAAGCTAGGAGCTACGATTGGTTTGAAAGTAGCTGAAGAAGATGGCAGCTTAGTACCATGTACGCCACCGCCAACAGAAGTAGTTCCGGTACATAAGCCTAAAATTGAAATTGATGAGAAAAGTAGAGAAGATAATGATAATGATATTAAGAACAGGTAAAACACTGATCCGCGGGCGCGGGGAGCCGATGGATGCAGGAGGCGAGCAGCCGCTCTAAGTGGCGTTCCCTGGGGGAGGCCTATGTTCAACAGTGGACGTCTTCAGGCTGTTGATGATGATGATGATGAAAACACTGATTCTGTAATATAGCAAGTATTTGGTGTAAGTATCGTTATGATGATTGGAAATTTTAGAATCAATTTTGCTACCTGTGAAACTGAAATGAACATTATAAAATAGGGTGTGAATTCAGAGAAGGTAGGAGTAAATTGTAAACTAACCCTGCACTTATTCAATAACGCTTGATAAGCTTAACTGATGTATAAATTTAATTCCTTTGTCTCGCTTTGTTGTGCGAGAATTGTTATCAGAGAGAAATTGTATTTTACAGCAAAATGCGTTTATGAATAAGAGTGTGTAATTCCAGAAACGCCATAAGCACTAAGTGTAGTGAAGTAGGTGTACATATGACTAACTATACCTAGGTACTATAACCTGACAAAAAATAAGATTTTGTCATTGAATGCAAAAATTTAGGTGCAACCTATAAACAACGCGTTGTGCAAATATTAAGATATTTTGGAAATTTTATAAAGAAGAAATGGATAAGTTTTTAATAATATTTATACAAAACAATATTTCAAAATTAAAAAATAAACTAAAGAAAGTAAGAATATCCACACAATGTAATTTCTTTTTGGTTGTTTGGTAGTTAATTTAATTTAAAATTACTTGTGGTGATAATTTACCTTTTTTCAATTTTACTGACTTATGCGTAGAGGTAAGCATATTATATTAAATTATAATGTTTAAAGCATTATTATGATCTTTATTATGTTCTATACCTACTTAATATACTACAAGGATTTCAAAATGTCAAAAGTAATTGGCAAATCATATATTTAGTACTTAGTACTAAATATATGATTTGCCAATAAGATTTAGTAGTTTATAAAAATGAACATCTTTAGAAATGTGTCCGAAGGTAATTATAAAAATTTTGTAATTATAATTATTTTTGTAGGGATTGACTTTGAATTTTTGAAGGTTTAATAAAAATCCTATCGTTGCCAAAGATTTTGAGTTATAAATACTTAGTCAATTAGTAATAATGTGGTGCTATATTTATAACATAAGCTGAAAGCTTTTTTATAAGTGACATAGTTACTAATTTATACCTCTTTTTATATTTTATTATTCCAAGTGTTTGTTGCTGTGTAAATAAAGATTTTTATAGTTTATTAAATGCGTTTATTATATCTACTCGTTGTTTCCTGACAAATACAATCTGGGAGTTTTTAAGGCCAGAGTGAACCGTTATTTTCTAGGCAAGCATGCTCCATCGTCGACCGCGTCGTCACTTACCATCAGGTGAGACCGTAGTCAAAAGTAAGCCTATCGTTGATAAAAAAAATCTAAGACGATCAGAATTAAAAATAAATGTTTATAATTAAATATATTTTCCGTAAATGTAGGTAAACAAGAATACCTAAGCTAATGGCGTATGTTATGATAAAATAAAGAAGAACTTAAACATCTAACCATAGAACTATATAGCATGTATAGACACGGAACTAAAATAGGTACTTTGTTCTAACTAAATCTTAATCAGTGTTCCTACGAGCATCTCATTCAGATTCTCTAGTCTTTCAGATCTTGTTTTCTCTGTTAATGTCTTTTTGTTTTTTAATTCCCTCCGGCGGAGTGCCGTTCCCCGGCATTATGGTGATTGATCACCACCACTATTGAATATTGAAAGCTTTTTATTCGTTGACAGAAACATCGTTCATCACTTAAGGGTTTCAGTAGGTATTCAGACCTTTTAATTGAGATAAATTTGTGACTAGAGACCAAGTAAATATACTAAGGTAAAATTGGCTGAATTCAATGAACTTCTTTGAATTATTGAAATGATAGGTACCTTACTGCGTAATAATGAGTCACTGATAAATTCAAACTGGCTGAATGTATTCTGAGTTAAACCTGTACGGCAATAAGCAGTAGTTATGGATTAGTTAAGTTCTCCAACTTTTGTCTTTTTTTGTCATTGGAATATCGAACTCGATCGAAAAGACATAAGTCGGTTTAACAATTCCAAAACTACTCCACGTTTATTAATAAAGCTGGTAGGTTGTATAGAGGGTAGAAAGCTATGTGTATATTTGTATAGTACATATACCTCGTTGGTATATGAGCTGTTCATGTCTAGTTGCTCCACAGAGGTAGGCTGTTTTATGTTCCACAGTAGCGTCTAAAGTCCTCATCCGATTTTGATGAATAAGATGTGAATCGGCTATATTTCAGGCGATATAGGTTGATTTTTTGTGACTAATAATCCTGTTTTTAATTTTCTAACTTGATCTTTTTATTAAGGCAATTCATAAAAATCCAAATAAGATATACACAAACAAAATCGAATTAAAAAAAATATATTCATTCGTCTACAATTTTATCATAATTACAGCCTTCAGAATTCCGTAGACAATAAAGGGCCTAACATTTAAATTCGCCACGTTCTTATAATTCTAATAATTACTAATAAGTGTTTTTCAGTCGTTAAGGTCCATAACTCGGTATTTTTTCCCATTCGTTAAATTGAATGGGAATCTGCTGCTTCAAGTTTATTATTATGGGTAAGCAACTAGACAGTACTAATATTATAGGTGCTATTATAAAATCTGTGATTATAGTAAAGAGTAGCAGGTCTTCTTTCCCAAACTCGAATGACTCTACTAATGTTAATACTGTTTATCAAACGCAAAAGCTGTTTCTTCGCAAAATAAGTCTTATAGCCCACATACTCATTAATGACAAAGTCATCGAAATACATTTTCAAAGCATTTACTATTTTAGTTTCCAAAGCTAGTAAATCGGTCAGAGTATCATTGAACGCCTTCATCTTATATACCGACGAATTAATATCGATTTCTTGTGTTTGAGAATAAAATTCAATAGTGGAATATCCATTATCATCGCTTTGGAAATCCAAATAAATGTTATGTATTGTATCAGAAAGATCAGTCAAAGCGTAATATAATTTGACATCTGTGAAACTACTGCACGAAGAAGCATCAAAAAAGGCAACGTTCGTGCCAACGTTACAGGTTAAATTATTTCCAACGTTCTCTGTTAGATACTTTGCAGAAAACTTATTTATATCAGCATCAGCGAAGCCATCCGAACTAACGCCAATCTTGAATTGTTTTATAATTCGCAAACTTAGGATAAGACTGGGCAACGACACAGGCAGCAATTCGCAAAGAGGTTGCATATGACTGTACCTTGACCATCCTGTTAAAATCAAACCTTTGAAAGTGTAGACTGAGTCGTAAGCAACCATTGTTTTCATCCAGCTGAATATATTCATGATTCTGAACTTCAAATTTGGTACTGATGCAGTAATTCCATCGGCTCCTTTAAAAGCTGCTGCTCCCCATATATTTTCAAATTGAGTTTTGTAGCGGTAAAAACTTACACGGGGCAAGATTACGCTCGGTTTGTAGTCCCAATAGACTACTTCTACGTTTTCAAATTTAGGTAGTTCGCTCATTGTCCGAAACATATCGTCCCAGATCATTACAGTTAGTTTAGGACTGATTTCTTTGACGATCTCCACGACATTTATTACGTGGTCTAGGAACACGGTTCTGGGAAGAACATTTTAAAAATAACTATTACAGGTATAGGTAATAAATATAAATATAAATATGTTTTTTGTGTAGCTTTCAAACCGAAATGGCTATTCGTGTGTGCCGTAAGAGTCGGCTAAAGGAATATCCAGAGAATGGACAGCAGCATTTTCCTCTGTACAAATCTTCTGCGATCACTAAGCTTCCTGCCAAGCATGGGGATTATGGCAAACCCCATCTAATAAGCGCCCAAAGTGGTGTTCTATGAGGGAGACCAGTGTTCAGGAGCGAATGTGTTCCGGCTGTTGACGTGTAAAGTGTGTCTCTTGTATTTATAAAATAATATATTTTCATTGTAACTGGCAATATAAACTTTTACAAACATAACTGTTTTGATGTGTTAAAGTACCCCACACATTTTCAAAATTTAATGTCGTAGACTACCCAATTTAGGGGTTCTTTCTTGCCATGGACACATTTAAAATATGGGATGATCTACCATCCTTTAAGCTTTCCTCAGAGTTAAAACATAGAGTCGTTCAAAAAGGATGTGACTGATTGATAAATTGACTTAAAATTGTTTTTTGCAGACCTGTTTGCATTTTTGTATTACCCTAAAACTATTGCGTACCTATTTAGGGTAATACACATTATTGGAGGTACAGGTACCTAGTATCTACGACATTAGAAGCAAAATTCTAAATCCACTTACTCGACCGAAGTATTTATCTTCAAACAATGCTCGCATACATTAATGTGGTACACTTCGTCACAGCCCACATGAATGTGTTTCAGAGAAGTAACGTTATTATGAAAGCTTATTACCTGAAAATACAGAAAATTTTCGATTAAATTCTGGCGAACTGTCATTATGAAATGAAACTTAGACCACAGTTAATAAAATTTGGGTTAATGATACAAAAGACTCGAATAATAGTTCTATAAATAGTGCAGTTCAGCTTACACGAATGGCAGGAATGGAAATGACTGGATGAAGAAACATAGAAAAGGATAGAGGTAAGCAGATAAGGGAAGGAGATAGACGGGAAATATTCTAGAGTCCCCTTCTGTTGTGAATTATTATAATTAGATGGGTCAATTCCTTAGACGTATTTGATAAACTCCTACGAAGTCGAGGCAAGTCAACCAGCTATAATCATAAGGTAAAATTGTGCAAACGGCTATAATCATATGGCCCGTGGAGTATATTTGGATTAGTTAAGCCGGCTTTTTTCTTTTTCGATCGAGTTCCAATGACAAAAAAGACGAAAATTGGAGTAGGAAACTAATCCAAAGCTACTACGCGTTTTTTATTGATAAACCAATAGTTTAAAGGTCTAACTAACAAACGTATTTGACACTTTTAATTAATTGTGTAATTAAGTTGACCGAATCAAATAGTTTATACTTTTACCTGATCTAGCATCAGTTTGATGATGATGTTACTCTCCGGCTGGGTTGGACATATCGAATCTGGGTACTCGGGCGCCTCTCGCAAGTGTTTAAACTCCCGCAGCTTCAGAACATGCTCCATATGTCCAAACGTCTGGACCAAAGGGATGATCTCAAACCCCAAATCCACAGCTACTTTCAGGAATTTTGACAACTGAAAAGAAAAAAATTGGACGATGGTCTAATATAAGCTAAGTTACCTATAAGTACCAACAAAAACAAACAAGTCTCCATAGTTTTGATATTGTCGTTTTAGACGTTGTGACCTAAATGTGTATTAATTTTTAAGGCAAACTAAGGTGACTTTAACCAATACTTCAGTTTGGCCTATGCGGCCTGCTCGTCTTTTACTTAGAACTGATATAAGTATTTCTAGCATCACCGCGCTACATATAAATACCTTTTTCAAAGCTTAATCAAATCATTTTTATTACTATCTCAATACATCATCATTATGATTAGCCCGAAGATGTCCTGATGAACATAGTGTGTCACTTTGAGCGGCTGCTTGCTTCCTGCATCTATCGGCTCCCCGCAATTCTTACCAGGTTATCGGTCCACCTAGTGGGGGCCGGCCTACGCTGCGTATGTAGCTTACAATAAAGGGTTTTATTAGGCTTATGTCTTTTCTTTTCTTTTTATCTTTCTTTCTAATCATACTAAAACGTGTTCGAGATTCGCAGATTATCCTATGACCTATTGGTTAAAGAAAACAGCAAGGTACCTATTAAATTAAAAGTGTCCCAGCTGGAAACACCTCATTCAATACAATTGATATAAAACAGTATCTCTTACCTCGCTTTGACTGTAGCAGTTCTTAGCACTCAAATTCAAGAGTGTATCTGTATATGGAAACATATCTTCGTACTCCATTAACAGACCATTGACGCCATATTCTTTGAACGTCGGCAACAACGATTCTAGATAACTTAACTTTGGTGGTGCCCCTTTCAAGTCGAGATGAACAATCACATACGGAACTTTTACATAGTTGTCCTTAGATATTTGACCGGCAGCCTTGGTTTTTGGATACCAGTCCACGAATATGCAAAATATGACTAAGTACACAGAAATTATGACGAGAACTATTGCAAACAACTTGGCGGATCCATGTACTTTAAATCCTTTTTTAGATGTACGCATTGCGACGTTATTATCAACGGGCTTTCTTCAATATTCTTGCTTTTCTCAAAGGAAAAAACTAGATTTTCTGTCACTTTGCTCTGATTTGCTCCATCGAGTTTTTTTCCATGTTTTTTCACATGGCCTTTGACTTAAGGCACAAAGCTGTCTTATTCTGACAAATAATTGACTTCCATTTTCTTTCTTTTTCGTGTTAAACCTTTTTATTATTATTACAATATACTTGTATCCTCTACTTAGTTTGTGATTACAATACATTTATTTAATTCTTCCATCATATCCAAAATATTTTAAACTGGCGTATTTTGGTTCAAGTTACAAAACTAAAACTTACAAAAATTTTGTTATGACACAAAAAAATCTATCAATGCTTATAAAAACTGAAAGTTCTTCGATTTTACTAAAATTAGAACACCTAAATTAGATTGATTGATTTATTTGCAAATTTTTTTTCAATACACAAATTAAGTGCCAGCTTTTTTAATTTGTTAATACCACTATGTTAAATGGACTGTTGTTAGTAAACAGGTTGCTTGTTAACTGAATGAGGTGGACCATGTCAGTCTTTATAACACTGCTAAGGCTTCACTTCGGCTGCGTTAACTTGTAGTTACTTTAATCTGTACCTACGTGGAAATAGGCAACATAGATTAAATGTTCCATAGGTACACGTACGGACATTATACGGACATTACGAAATGTTTGTTGTAAAATAATTTACTTACAAAAAGTCCTACACGACGCCCTCAAAAATAACATTTCGATAGTTTTTAGGGTTCCGTACCCAAAGGGTAAAGCGAACCCTATTACCACAGATATTAAAATAGTAGTATACTAAGGCCCCACTGTCCGTCTGTCCGTCTGTCACCATGCTGTATCTCATGAACCGTGATAATTAGAAAGTTGTCATTTTCACAGATTATGAATTTCTGTTGCCGCTATAACAAAAAATAGTAAATACCAGAGTAAAATAAATATTTAAGGGGGCTCCCATACAGCAAACGTGATATTTTGGTCGTTTTTATAGATACAGAACCCTCCGTGCGAAGTCCGACTCGCAATTAGCCGGTTTTTATAAATGATGTGACCTGCCGTAGGTACAAAGCCGCAAAGGGTAAAATAGAGGGCAATTTGTAGAATTTGTAGCTGTTGTTTATAACAAGAATTTGAGGAATGATATACAAAAAATATTTGTTTTAATCTCAATGTTTTACTAAAACAAATTCACTTTAGAAATTAGCATTTCTGCTTTTATTTTCAAATTACGCTTTGGTAAAACCTCGAAGTCTAAACAAAGCACTCAACTTTTTATCAAACGCATTCTAAAAGTTGTTCGAATTTTATTATTCACGTCTATCAGCCACCCGTAAAGTTTGAGGACTACCGCAATCACGAAGTTACGGATCTCATCTGTTTGATTGGTACCTTTTTACAAAAATCTAAACATATTAAAATTAAATAATTTAGCCTCAAGTTTTAAGGATTAGGTTAATCTTTGGATTTGAAATTATCATTTCATTACATTCACTGTCATCATCAGCCTGAAAACGCCTACTGCTGAACATACTCTCTCACAGAGTGCCACTTTGAGCGGCTGCTTGCCTCCTGCATCTTCCGTGGTGTGGTGGATGAGCAGGTCGGCTCATAACCAGAGGCCCAAGCACGAATTTTTCGGTCTATCGTGTAGTAAGCGTGTCGAGTTTACCGTACACTTACGCAGACGGCAGCACGAATCATATTTTACCACTATCGAGTCCTCGACAGTGACGTCATCCTGCGTAAATAGGCATGGGTAGGCTTGATAGAAAACTGACATAAAACTGATCAAATTGAATGAACATAGTACGAACATTTCACTTTGTCTGTGGGTTCTTATTTGACGGATGACATTTGACAATGACATCTGTGGCGTTTAATGGTATTTATTTGTCTACAGTGTTGCC
This sequence comes from Ennomos erosarius, assembly GCA_963580505.1. Taxonomy (NCBI): domain Eukaryota; kingdom Metazoa; phylum Arthropoda; class Insecta; order Lepidoptera; family Geometridae; genus Ennomos; species Ennomos erosarius. The sequence goes on from OY757000.1 coordinate 4,974,302, forward strand.
AAGTCAGATTCTATGGATAAATTTAGCTAAAAATCAACTTCATCAGCTACAAAAAAATTGATCTATCTATTTTGATCTAAAATGTTTAGCTTTTTATGGTAACGGGCCAGAAACGTATAATTAGTATTAAAAAAGCTACAACCATGCCTTAAACGACAAATGAACATGATTAACAGCTGGTTAAAGAGCTTAAAGAGACCTTTTTGGCCTACATAATTGTCCATAGCCCATCATACCCCCACGGCACCATCAGCCGCCGACCCTTTATCATTATAGCTGCGATGAACGCTCGTAAATATTCTTTTCCGCTTTGTCGATGATAGTCGCTAGAGGCACCATCTTAGCACCATGGCCAACAACCACAGTATAGTTTCCCAACAAGTTAAATGAAAATGGACAAGACGGAAATCATGTATAATGCCCATCCATGCTTCACCTTTACCAATTGTTGTTGGGAATGGTACTCTCGACGCGGAGTCATCGACCAAAATATATGTCTACCTAGAACAGACTGCCAAATTAGGTGGGCCTACCTAATTTGGCAGTCTGTTCTAGGTAAAGAATTCGATAAAGAAGTCGCACGAAGTATGCAACTTGGCTGGGCAGCATCCGGACGTATCGACTATTTTCGTCCAAAATACCACAGAGCCTGAAAACATAGGTTTTCAACCAGTATGTTGTTGCCAGTAATGAGTTATATGGCATTTAAACTCAATGTCGCGCAGTGTGCCATAGAGAGAGAGCTATGCTTGGAACGGGAGTTCTCTTCAAGATAAGACAGGGAAATTTTGTTTTTTTTTAATTTCTCATATCCTCAGAAAGTACACTTAGGTGATTTTAGTATGGAATACTTTTGTTTCCTAAAATTTTCCTTATCGATTGACACTAATTTAATTAGCTGTCATGAACTTATGTTTTTTTTTAAATGGAGGAGTGTAGGCAGGTCAGACTCCATACCAAATGTTTGATGCTCCTTGGATTAAACGAAATAGTGGAATGGATTGCGAGTACTAGGCTACTAGTACCTACTAGTAGCCTACAAATATTATAATATTTTTTTTTGGTTTTTTAATATTTTACTGATTAAATAATCGTCCAAGTGACAATCGCACTCGCGTACGAAGGGTTTCGTACCGTTATCGATAAAACAGCCAAAAAAAAAACACATTCATTTTATTTGTTGATTATTGTATGCCCCTTAAATATTTATTTAATTCTATTTTTTAGTATTTGTTGTTATAACGGCAACAGAAATACATCATCTGTGGAAATTCCAACTGTCTAACTATGACGGTTCATGAGATACAGCCTGATGACAGACGGACGGACAGACAGACGGACGGACAGTGGAGGCTTAGCAACAGGGTCCGATTTACCTTTTGGGTACGGAACTCTAAAAAGCATTAAATTCTTTTGTTCCCAACTCTAATTTATTTTTTTTAGCTTTAATGGCTGATCTGGCTATCTTTTAAAAATCGAGTTGGCAACACTGGTTTTTCTTTACAAAATTATAAATGATTTTATCAATTTCTATATTGAATTTCTTCGTTTACACTTTACGTCGGGAAATAATATAATTCTAAGCAGTGACGGCACCTTGGACTCTTGACCGGCCGTAGCAAAAATGGCGCAAAACATGGAGGTAAATAATCGATGTATTACTGCATAAGTAAACACCACACTTGTGTTAGGTTGGGTATTTATTAAGTAGATACCCTTTTGTTGGGTATTAATTTACATGGGTTTCATTGCACTGCATCTTTTTTCTACTAAAATTTGACTTGTTTACTCATGCTTTACAATCCCACCACACACAATGAAAACTAATAACCCATGTCAAATCTTCAACCTAATACGTTCCTACTACAGCGACACAGGCCTACTCTCTCAAAGAGAGAGTGTAGCACATAATCCATCACACATCACACTTGAATATAATGTCCAGCCACTGAGAGAATTTGTGTTCGATTTAATGTAGTAATATGAAATTTTGTATATTGTATGTATATTAAGTAATTTTAATTTTGCAGATCGAAGCTAACCTATGGCTGGGCCAAACCACCAACCACCGCCTCATCGCATGGACAACCAATGAAATCCTCAACCAAAGAAGAAAAATGAAGAGTCTCAGGACTGCGAGACAGGGCAAATGCCGATTTAGAAAGGGAGTGACGGTTATTCTTGAAGAACAATAAAATTGCAATTGTGAGCAGCAGATTTTAGGAAAGGCAAAAAAGAAAGTGATATTTAATAGTGCCAGTGTAATTATAATATAATTATTGTAAGTATTTTTTATGTATGTTCTCCGATCACTCAAACACACCTCGAACGGCTCAAGAAATAAATTTCTTTTGTGTATACTTCCTAGTTCCTAGATAGTCCCATAGGTCTTTTATCAATATTGGTTCAGTAGTTTCATGTTTATATGATATGAGTATAGATGATATTACCATCCAAGTATTTGTCATAGCAAAATAAGGTAATGTAGTTGGTTTAACCTTTAAAAAAATATACCTACTTGTATCCTTGTTTAGATAATAAGGTTATTCTATATTTAATAAACTTTTTGAAATTTACACAAGTGTTTTTGTTTATTTACATAGTTTATTTTACAAATTAACATGAATAGGCCTAGTTTTTAAACATGTTTTAAAGGTGCGTACCTAGTAGGTAGTGCTACCTACACACCTCATAACTGGGAATAAGCAAGTCTGTGGATACTTCAATCCTGAATGATTACTCCTTGTTTTATATACAAAATCACTAGGTAACTAGTACCATGAACTGGTAGAAAACAGAATCATGGTTCTTTTGTGATTTCTTCCGGTTTGGGTTGGCCAAAATCTATGGCAATGTTGTGCAAGACTGAGTGAGCCATTACAATTGTTGCGCATTTCTCTGATGTATGATGCAGTATACAGTCTTCGCATAAACACCTCCATAGGTACTAGTGTATATTTGGCTTCTGGGCTCACCTCCGCAGCATTGGTTATGGGTGTCATCAGCCAGGGCCGCTGAGGATAACTGGAATCACCTACAATATTAATAACATGATACCTAAGCGTTATTAAAAAGGTACCTACACTCCCATTCATCCCACCGCATCATTCTGTATGGAAATGCATTATTCATAGTTCCTGTTGATTCCACTATCAATTATTAATGAGATAAAGGAGAATTTCTTAATATTATAAGGTACATAATTGATGTAAGTGATTAGCAACCTAACAAACCAGAATTATTCATTACTCCTGTGATGCTATCCCCCACTATGGGTATGAATTGCATTTGCTTCACACTCACAGTATACCTACTTACTCCCAAATGAAGGCATCATGAGTGGCTCCGTCAATCAATGCATTAACATGTAAGTATGTAATATTTTGCAGTTGCTAAGTAGTTGCTGTCATAAATCTGAAAATAAATAGGTAAGTAGGTACATTTGGTAGTAGTACCTAAGTATAAGTAGATCTAGATAGGTAGGTAGTCTACTTAGATATGAATAAATTTTTCATATCATAATATACTGTTATTCTTACAATTTGTACATTCAACGAATGAAAGTGTTTCCTGCAGTAAAACAGATGTTCAATGCCTTTTTGGAGGATATTCCAAACAGTATAGAATCTTTAAAAGGATATTAATTTTTTATCCATTCAAATAAATAAATTACAACAAAATGACTAATTTCATTACCCAACATTTCACAAATAGGTACACACAACATTAGTAGTAGCTAATATAAGTAATAAAACACTTAAAACAATAAGAATAAGCAAAAATTAATCATTTTAATAGCTTACGTTATACTTCTCACTATCAAATTCCAAGTGTACAAACCTTCGTACGTAGACGATGACACTACGCTAGCCAGCCTTCGAGTTTACGTTAACGCCATATTCGTGCTCGCGATTTACGCCGTTTTCATACAAAATTTCTTACATTTACTTAACGCGGCGATACGATAGGATTCCTGCTGCCGAATTTGTTTCCATTTACGCCCAGTAGGGGCGCTGATCAAATGCCATACAACGGACGTACGCAAACGTTACACTTACTTTCGAGTAAACATTCATGCTCGGGGTACAGAAGGCGGCAGGTTCGATTCCCGCAATATACAGGACTAGTATTTCAACAAGATAATTCAGCCGTTTAGTCGTGAGAAGGTAGAAAGGCATAGACAGACGTATGTAAGTACCACTTTCTTTAGCACTATTTGTTGTAGGTGGTGTATTCAAAATATCGTAGTTAATTGTGTATAATTGATAATAGAACGTAATCCGGCTTACTTTACGTACAAATCACGTCGATTAACTCGACCGGTGTTCGGGCAATAAAGATGCCCATCCTCACGGAGTATGCGCGGCGCCCATAGATTTATATATCAGGATATGCCCGAAGGAACATTTTATTTAGTCAAAATGGCGTGAGAAAAGTCAGCGCCATCTATTAGATTTCGCGTGAACTACGACAAGATGAGAAAATTAGGTGCCTATCGCTGCCATTCAGTGTTGCCAACCGTTCGATTTAAATCGTATTTATACGATCTTTTTGGCCCCAATACGATGTACGATCGTGAATCCGAAATCGTACGCATAACATACGACCTTTACAAAGCTTGTAATGTTCGTAACAAAATAAAAAAAATACAATAAATCAAGTTCATTTTGTCGAAAAGTCAATAACGAGTCATAAACCAAACCATCACACTAAATAATCTAATCGTCTTACTAATTTTATTAAATTAAGCAGGTGGCGTCCAAGTACTTTACGCGCATTATGCATTTTAATTTGCGTCCTCATTTTTTTCGTTTCGTGTGGATCATTATGAAATGTGTCGGGAGTTTGGTAACCAAACTGTCGCCGTTATATGTATATAAAAAAATATATAAATTAAGAATTTTTTTCTATACTTTTTCTTGCTTTTTTATGTTCTCTATTGTCTCAATACTTAATAAATGTATTATTGTAATCTCGAAATATATTAAGAAGTACCAAATATTACATATTGTGTAGTTGTGTATCCTAAAATATTGAATCAATGGGGTAGGTATTATAAATTACATTTTTAAATAATTTTGCATTTTCGTTCAAATTTCTACGCGTACTATCTTTTTTCGGGAAATTGTAGCAAAATACGACCTTTCACGTCAAAGGTACGATTCCCTAAAAAATAATGTTGGCAACACTGCTGCCATTATGTCCGTCAATATTTATGTTTACAATGATTATTCCAAATATAAATTCGATTATTTTGTTACAAAACAGAGTGTAATATTGAAAATATTGAATTACTTGAGGTAAGAAACTTGGTCTTTCTTTTTACTGCACTTTTGAGTATAGATTGTGCAACCCTTCACAATACAACTTGGCATATTTTGTTTGTGACATTCGACCGATGCCTTCTAACTTCCATCACAGACTGAGCGCTAGTGGATGCCAATCTGTGATATTGGCTCCCACTTTGAAGCGACGCGGCGACCTGTCATTAGGCCTGTCCTTAATATAGTATATGTCTATGGCGGCGCCGATGGCAGCTCTGCCACCGGCGCCGCGCATACTACACGTGCTATTATGAGTTCTACTTGTGATTTTTTTTTATTGGAATTAATGACGTGACGAGCTTGTCGTTCACCTGATGTTAAGCAATACGGCCGCCCATTACAGTTGCAGTGTCACTCGGAACTTTAAAATAATAAAGTTTTGCGTGACACTGCACTGCGCACGTCATCCTGGGACATCACACAGTTTAGTAATCAGATTACTACACTGTGTAATCAGGTCATAAAGTCTCATTTGCCCAGTAATTTCACAAGCTACAATGCCCTTCAAACCGGAACACAGTAGTGCTTGCACACTACTGCTTGGCGGCAGAATATCTGGCAAAGCGGTGGTACCTACCTAGACGAACTTTGCAGAAAAGTCCTACCACCTAGTAAATCCACCTAGTAGTATGATTGATTTTTTATTTTTTATAATTTATATGCGTAGCATTTGACCACAGCATCACCTGATGGTAAGTGATGACGCGGCCTACAATGGTGCATGCTTGTCTAAAATGTGTATTTAAAACAGATTTTTTTTAAACAAATACTTTTGTCATGTCATCGTTATCATCAGCCTAAACACGTTTACTACTGAACATAGGCTTCCCCCAAGTCCCCCATAGAGACCACTTTGCTTGCTTTCTGTCCTGCATCACCCACAGATTAGATAATAGTTGTCACATAAAGCTAACGATACATAATTAATAGGTGTAATACCTTTGGGAGTGAGGGATAATTAATTTGTATTATTGAGATTAATTATTCATAAATTAATTTATGGAGATGCAATATCACCAATCCATTTGATTAGATTGTGTGCTAAACTATACTTGCTAATACCCCAGATAATATAATACCTACAGTACAGATGCCTCATCCCATACCACAGAACAACGCGGGCTATTTTACGAATTATTTTATTTCTGCATAACGCAAGATCATCAAGCGACATTTATTGCGTGTTGGCGAAGTATTGGGCTTAATGAATACACTGGACACTAACTAGTAACGCTCACGACACGATCACTAAAGTTTTTTCACGTTCCGGCTAATTTTTGTTAGTACCTGATGGTACCCTATCAGAATACTAATTTATATTCATCATCATCATCTCATTCTGAAAGCTATATTCTTTAATGAATATTTCTTCTGAAATGTTCTGACTACAACACATAAATGACATGTTCAAAAATAGAACTCCAAGAGATCTACAATGCACTACCGTATTACGCGGCTTTAAATAATTAACATACGAGAATTAATGTTCTGTACCTCAGGACTGCGTTCCTTCCTCTGAAGAATGCCGCCATGCCGGCGCGCGCCCGGCATAGGCACTGATGATGCAGCAACGAACGCAGCAGAGTTCAATCGCACACAAACGTAAACACACGTTTTAAAGTTTTTGCCGTTTGCTAATCCATATTTCAAATTATAAAAAACACTCCAAAATATAGTTTTTAAAATCTAATCTGAAATTCAACAGTGCTCCATTTGTGGTAACCAACCAAACCTGAAACCTTACAATCAAAATTCATTGAATCTGAACTTTGACACCACTATAAATTGGAGCAATCAACAAGTTTAGTTTCAGTATCAAATCAAATATCGATTTTCAGCTTACATCCCTATTCCACACGCGTTTAGTAACAATTATAAACCTTATTCGGCTAGTAATATGGTGCATAGGAGTTCCAAGTATAAATTGATCTTGTATGTCCTGGTTTTCCTCTGTCCGGTCCCATTTTGATTTGGGTATATTAATCATTTTGTTTTGTTTGTTTTTAAGTCTGAAGTAAGAACTTCAATTACTATGCTCTACACCAGTTGATTAAATTCTTAAAGTGACATCATTAGAATGGAATCTTAATATTGTTTCAAATATTGTGACTTGAGAGTTTCGCAACTGGTTGCGATGCAGTTTTCATGGGTAGGTTTTACGTAATTTCTCAAGCACAATGAAAATGATCATAATGTAAGTAGGTACTTATCTCGTTAGATTTAACTCGAGTCTCTGTTAGTATATTATCTCACCTGTCGTCTACTATGAAATTATAGCACAGGAATCATACTTGCAGAGAGTAGGTACCTACTCTGGGATGAACACCAGATGTCTTTGGCTGTCTTAAGGCGAAGGATACCACCGCGTATCAATATTTTACGTCACTATATCCTACTATCTTAGCTACGTGGAATCCTAGACAGGCATAAAAAATACAGATGATCCTAAAATCACAAAAAAGTAATTACCATTGTGTTTTTTTAAGTAATTACAGAGAAAGTTAATTAAAATCGTGCTCGTCCGTACCTTACATCCTTTGAAACGGAATAGCTATTAGACTCGTAGCTACAAAAGAGTTGGCAAATGAGACTTTTTATTTTATTGTAAAACAAGCCTTAGCTCTTCAGTTTTCTGGTCTCCGTGTACCTACTTCTTTTTTATTCCTTAAACACATAAAAATATAATCACTACATACATATTGCATTCCGGATCTGTTTAAATAGGTAAACTATGAATATTTTATGTACTAATATTATGTTTAATAGTATGCCATTGAAGTTTAAGGCGGTATACACACTGACCTATGGAATATTTTCGTTAGATACTATAGCCGTAGGTATATAATACACAAATAAACATACTGCCATTATAAACGGTATTGAAAACGATTTATGATAATAATTGATGAAGGATTTTCTTTTTTTTTTTCTTCTCGTGTAGGTAAGTGGTCAGCCCTGACCACCTAGCATGCGCACCAATGCTAAATTTTGTCGACACTTTTTCTCGTGGTAGTTCACTCTAACAGCGACGACAAAATTTCTCGTGGTGCACATGCTAGGCGGGCGGGCCAAGGCCGCCCAGAAATTGCTTACGTGGCTTAACGACTAACATAATTGCTGTACGACCTCCCTTTAAGAACGTCATCTTGTGTCCGAGATTAAACTACCGAGTCCTAGATAACTAAATCTGCTAGCTACTAGGCACTATCTCTAAGATGGAAGGCTGGTAGAGGCAGGACGAAATTACTATTAATATTTGATGTGGAATTCTTTTGAAATGCCCGAGATCCAAGCTTCTTATACCTTCTCATAGCAAAACTCAACTAGCCGGTTCGCTGTAGGCACTACCCACTACAAAAGTGATATTTACAACAGAGCGCTGCCGTGCTGCGGAGGGATAGGTATTAGGGACGTCAAGCCGGTCCATGACCTACGCTTGTGCTACAAACTAAGAAGAGGATATGACGACAAACTTATTATTATATTAGTATTCAATCAAATCATTAAAGTGTGACAACCTGAGTCATACTGAGTTGCGAATCACTATGATTCAAAATCATGCTACTTCGACTCGGCAGCTTTGTCTTGGCTAAGCTATTTGTCAGTAGTCGTCAAGCCGAGTCACACATATAAGATCACCAAGCAAATGAAAGAATAGAATTCAGGATTTCCTTATTTATTCCACTTGAGCTACAACCGATTTACAAAATCCCGTCTTTTTCATGTCGTCGCTGGCGGTAGAATGCCCATCTCCCCTTGAATCCGTGCCGTACCCTCCTTATTTTATATTTTTTTATCTTAGAGTATCGAACGTATTATACCACTTTATGCAGCCACAGAACACAAATAAAGATTACAGATTGTACGTACCTACGCCCACGTTTACTCAAAATTCTAACATTCGGCCTTTCCTGACACTAAGTTTGTCCACAAACTTTTTGAATGTAAGTATTACTTATCTACGATTACATGGTATTTAATTAACAAAGGAATAATGATCTTATCCCTACAATTTGTTGAAAACACCCATGGATCTATCAACATGTACTCAAGTGTTTTCAACAGTTGGGCAAGTAAAATACTAATGAGTCTCAACATATTTTAGAAGAGACCGACATCGAGTAATTTACCTCCATTAGATACAATCTTATTTTAACATTAAAAATAACGAATTGAAAATACCCATGGATCTGTCAACATGGTCGCTCAATATTTTCAATTTTTAGGTATGTAAAATACCGATTGGTCTGTCAAAATCAAGTAATTTACTACCATTCCCTATAATCCTACAAACTTAGTAGCATATTACAAAAATAAATATTTATGGTTGAAAATACCCATGGATCTGTCAACATGGTCGCTCAATACTTTCAACTTTTAGGTATGTAAAATACCGATTGGTCTATCAAAATCAAGTAATTTACTCCCTTTGCATATTAACAATAGTCTCTTAGTCTTACATAATATAACCCTTTCATACAAAAATATTTTATAATTGTTATATTGATTGAAAATACCCATGGATCTGTCAACATGGTACCCAATATTTTCAATCTTATGGTTGATAAAATACCGATTGATCTATCAAAATTGAGTATTTTATCACCACCATTTCCATTTCACTTGGTCAGTCATCTTAAATTCAGTGCCATCCATCCACTTATTCATATATTCATTAAACATCTTATAATCTCATAATTTCTAAATCATTTATAATACCAAATTATATTGATTGAAAATACCCATGGATCTATCAACATGGTGCACAATATTTTCAATCTTTTGTTTAATAAAATACCGATTGATCTATCAAAATCATGTATTTTATCACCACCATTTCTATTTCATTTTATCCGTCATTTTAAGTTCAGTGATATCCATCCATCAACTTATTAATTATTCATATCTTATAATTTTATTTACAGGTCTCAAAGCCATTGGCAGTCAATTAAGCAAGAAGTTACAGAAACATTTCACAATATTTTTAATGTCTTTAATCATCATACTATAAACTACTTATTCAATTTTTCTGCAATTCTTAGTACTTACATTAGATATGTATAAATAAAATTTCAAGCTGTAATGCAATTAAGGTTTTGGTTTAACCTATTACAGAAATCCAATTGAAAGTGGTTCCGTTTTACTACTATTGCTTCTACTATCCTTCTCGTCGTCGTTGTCTACTTTAGGTAAACAGTACCTACTTGTGTACTACAATGTCCTGCCGTATCAGTGTACAGTCACTTCCAAAATCCACATAACTTTGTTTTATAATGTTACATATTATGGATAACAGCGGCCTTATGATTTGGAATCAGATCTAAATTTTTATGTTTACAAAGTTTTCTTATCCGGCCTAGAGTTGTTATGCAATTGATTATTGTTTTTGGGTCTGAAACAATCATTTGCCGTATGTCCAGGCAGTTGACAGTTATCACATCGAATTAGTGGTTTTGAACATTTATTAGATGCGTGACCTTGTTCCTTACAGTTGAAACAAAATCCTTCATTCGTAGAATTATTATGATCTCGACAATGAACAGCTCGATGTCCAATTTTATTACATTTAAAACATTTAATGTCGTTAGGTGTAGAATCGGAAGCGAATGCAGTGACTGATTGTCTAAAAGAACGAGAGGTATTAGTCTCTCTACATAAATCTTTGAGAAATTTCAGTAAGTCTTCGGGGTCTTGACATCTAGCCGTAGACGCACTAGCCCTAATCGTCCTATCCTCTATTCCGTATACAAGACAGTCGACTGCCTTTTTCCCTACAATGCCACACGCGTTTAGTAACAACATCTTATCGTAGTAATATTCATCAATCGATTCGCCTAACTGCATTCGCCTGTCAAGCATTTCAGATAACAAAGCACCGTAATTACATTCTGAAGGAAAAGCTCTAATGAGTCGATCCTGCCACTCGGTCCATGTTAAAAGTATAGTTTGTAAACCTTCATACCACTTCCTAGCGTGACCGCTTAATTTGGGCAAAGCATAATGAGCAGTCTGTTCATCAGTCCATCTATAAATTTTTGCGCATTCATTAACCTTAGCTATCCACCCTTCTATACGTTGATTTTTCTGTGCTGGGTTAAATGTAGGTACAATATTTTTATCATACTGAATTTGAGCATTATGCTTCGTGAAACTTTGAATAAGCTGCGAAACATCATTAATACTAAGTGACAAACCAGATTTACTTGTTGACGAGTCCATACGGGTAGCTGGCGTTGACTGCCCAGGTTGAGAAGGCTCGGCACCCATCGCAGGTGCAGGCCACACCGTATTGCTGTGTAGCTCTGCGTTCTCAGATATCTGCTGATGCTGATGCACCAACAAACCGCTTTGTGTACTCAGTGACCCTTGAGCTTGTGGTTGTGTAATTTCCTGCAAAGTTACCACCAGTGCAATATATATTATGTCTATAAACGGGTGTAAAAACCAAACAGTAGGAACGAATAAAAATAATTTAACCTATAAAATAATTAACATTGGCATGCTTACCATTGCAAGGTAGAAGACAAAAACTACAACATAACCATCCTGCCTAACAATAATAGAACAGTGCGCAGGAATTATCAATTATCCACACGACTAAATAATAATACTTTAGTACAAGGGATATAAGAGTAAATAGTAAGTCATAGTACCCTATGAGCGGTCAATAGTATCACATTTCCTGAATAATTATGATATTCTCTTCGAATAACTACCTAGGTACTTATTCTAAGAATATAATAATAATATGTCATATCTACTTTCGATTAGCTAGTACCTCGTAATAAAGTAACTCGTAACAAATCCTTTAATAACTACCATTATTCGCCACGAATACAACAATAAATTATTCCTGTCACTTCAAAATGAAACAACGTAGGTAGATTAGAATAACAATTGTTGTGAAATCAACCATAAGTGCTTACATATAAAGTACTTTTGAATAGATTCGACATAAGAGCTCACGCCGCAAATGGGCTCTTATTTACAGAGACGGCTTTTATGCCAAGATCCGATATCTAAAGTATACCAGATCGAAGATTCAATGTAAATGCCCACCTACTAGGCATTACTCAGCATACCTACTTCCGAATCTATTTTATTTTTACTTTGACTGGATTATCCTGCTTACAAATGCCTCATTAGTCGCATGTAGCGAACGAATAGTTTTGTAACACTATCACCTACTTTCGTAAGTAAATAAATGAATATAATGTGAATATGAATGTAGAACTTTAAACGAAAATAACGAAGAAAAACAATAGGTATGGTCACTTGCCTGCCGTGCGTGTATTCGTTCCATAGCTTGGGTAGAATCTTCATGTCGCCTGGCAGAAGCATCTCCATTTCTAGTCTTAGAATTCCGTAAATGACGTCTCTTGTGGCGATTATTCTTCTTTTCGCGTTCGCCTCTTGTTCTACAGTTTCGCCCCGACGACGTAGCAGGTTCATTATCCGAGCTGGTGCTATAGCGGCGACGGCGTTTGTGTCGGCGGGAACGCCTTCCACGGCTTCGTGAGCGTCGCTCGTGTCGTTCAATGTCGTTATCACTGCCCATTTTGATTCCTTATCCCACTTCGGATATAAGATCACCAAGCAAATGAAAGAATAGAATTCAGGATTTCCTTATTTATTCCACTTGAGCTACAACCGATTTACAAAATCCCGTCTTTTTCGAGTGTGGGAAGTTAGCCCCCAACTTTTTGAAATCAGGATTTTTTTTTGTTGTGCTGAATTGTTCTCGGTTTGTTCTATATTGTTCTAAAATAAAAAAAATCTAGGGTGAAAATTGTAGAAGAAAAACAAAAAAAACAATTTTTCACCGTAGCCCCCATATTTTGAAAAATCCAATTTTTCTTTTTTGTTCTGGATTGTTCTAGGTTTGTTCTCAATTGTTCCAAAATATAACGATCCTAGCATAAAAACTGAAGCCAGAAAATAAAAAAAACTTTTTTGTCGTAGCCCCCCTTTTTTGGAAAATCCAAAATTTTAATTTTGTTCTAGATTGTTCTAGATTTGTTCTACATTGTTCCAAAATAAAAAACTTCTAGAGCCATAATTGAGGCCAAAAATTAATAAAAACCTTTTCATGGTAGCCCCTCATTCTTGGATATTCATTATTTTTTTTATTGTGCTGGGTTGTTCTAGGTCTATTCTACATTGTTCCAGAACATGGTTCGTCTAGAACGAAAGCTGCGGCCAGAAAATGAGAATAAGTAAATTGAGGACCAGCATGACGTCGTCTAGATAAACAAAGCAAAAAGTTAGCCCCCACTTTTTTAAATTTCTTAAATTTCTCTTTTGTGCTGGACTATGATAGGCCCATGTTACATTGTTCCAGAATATGAGACTTCTAAAGCAAGTATTGGTGTCAGAACACAAACAATAAATTTCCATAATAATTTGACGGTAGGCATAACTTTATGGCGTAGGTAGATAATCTTTATTTTTTTTATTGTGCTGGATTGTTCTAGGTCTATTCTACATTGTTCCAGAACATGGGTCGTCTAGAACGAAAGCTGCGGCCAGAAAATGATAATAAGTAAATTGAGAACCAGCATGACGTCGTCTAGATAAACAAAGCAAAAAGTTAGCCCCCAATTTTATTAATTTCTTAAATTTCTCTTTTGTGCTGGACTATGATAGGCTCATGTTACATTGTTCCAGAGTATAAGACTTCTAAAGCAAGTATTGGTGTCAGAACACAAACAATAAATTTTCTATAATAATTTGACGGTAGGCATAATTTTATGGCGTAGGTAGATAATCTTTATTTTTTTTATTGTGCTGGATTGTTCTAGGTCTATTCTACATTGTTCCAGAACATGGTTCGTCTAGAACGAAAGCTGCGGCCAGAAAATGAGAATAAGTAAATTGAGGACCAGCATGACGTCGTCTAGATAAACAAAGCAAAAAGTTAGCCCCCACTTTTTTAAATTTCTTAAATTTCTCTTTTGTGCTGGACTATGATAGGCCCATGTTACATTGTTCCAGAATATGAGACTTCTAAAGCAAGTATTGGTGTCAGAACACAAACAATAAATTTCCATAATAATTTGACGGTAGGCATAACTTTATGGCGTAGGTAGATAATCTTTATTTTTTTTATTGTGCTGGATTGTTCTAGGTCTATTCTACATTGTTCCAGAACATGGGTCGTCTAGAACGAAAGCTGCGGCCAGAAAATGATAATAAGTAAATTGAGAACCAGCATGACGTCGTCTAGATAAACAAAGCAAAAAGTTAGCCCCCAATTTTATTAATTTCTTAAATTTCTCTTTTGTGCTGGACTATGATAGGCTCATGTTACATTGTTCCAGAGTATAAGACTTCTAAAGCAAGTATTGGTGTCAGAACACAAACAATAAATTTCTATAATAATTTGACGGTAGGCATAATTTTATGGCGTAGGTAGATAATCTTTATTTTTTTTATTGTGCTGGATTGTTCTAGGTCTATTCTACATTGTTCCAGAACATGGGTCGTCTAGAACGAAAGCTGCGGCCAGAAAATGAGAATAAGTAAATTAATAACCAGCATGACGTCGTCTAGATAAACAAAGCAAAAAGTTAGCCCCCACTTTTTTAAATTTCTTAAATTTCTCTTTTGTGTTGGACTATGATAGTCCCATGTTACATTGTTCCAGAATATGAGACTTCTAAAGCCAATATTGGTGACAGAACACAAAAAAACAAATTTCCATAATAATTTGACGGTAGGCATAATTTTATGGCGTAGGTAGATAATCTTTATTTTTTTTATTGTGCTGGATTGTTCTAGTTCTATTCTACATTGTTCCAGAACATGGGTCGTCTAGAACGAAAGCTGCGGCCAGAAAATGAGAATAAGTAAATTGAGAACCAGCATGACGTCGTCTAGATAAACCAAGCAAAACGTTAGCCCCCAATTTTTTTAATTTCTTAAATTTCTCTTTTGTGCTGGACTATGATAGGCCCATGTTACATTGTTCCAGAATATGAGACTTCTAAAGCCAATATTGGTGACAGAACACAAAAAAACAAATTTCCATAATAATTTGACGGTAGGCATAATTTTATGGCGTAGGTAGATAATTTTTATTTTTTTTATTGTGCTGGATTGTTCTAGTTCTATTCTACATTGTTCCAGAACATGGGTCGTCTAGAACGAAAGCTGCGGCCAGAAAATGAGAATAAGTAAATTGAGAACCAGCATGACGTCGTCTAGATAAACCAAGCAAAACGTTAGCCCCCAATTTTTTTAATTTCTTAAATTTCTCTTTTGTGCTGGACTATGATAGGCCCATGTTACATTGTTCCAGAATATGAGACTTCTAAAGCCAATATTGGTGACAGAACACAAAAAAACAAATTTCCATAATAATTTGACGGTAGGCATAATATTATGGCGTAGGTAGATAATCTTTATTTTTTTTATTGTGCTGGATTGTTCTAGTTCTATTCTACATTGTTCCAGAACATGGGTCGTCTAGAACGAAAGCTGCGGCCAGAAAATGAGAATAAGTAAATTGAGAACCAGCATGACGTCGTCTAGATAAACCAAGCAAAAAGTTAGCCCTCAATTTTTTTAATTTCTTAAATTTCTCTTTTGTGCTGGACTATGATAGGCCCATGTTACATTGTTCCAGAATATGAGACTTCTAAAGCCAATATTGGTGACAGAACACAAAAAAACAAATTTCCATAATAATTTGACGGTAGGCATAATTTTATGGCGTAGGTAGATAATCTTTATTTTTTTTATTGTGCTGGATTGTTCTAGGTCTATTCTACATTGTTCCAGAACATGGGTCGTCTAGAACGAAAGCTGCGGCCAGAAAATGAGAATAAGTAAATTGAGAACCAGCATGACGTCGTCTAGATAAACAAAGCAAAAAGTTAGCCCCCACTTTTTTAAATTTCTTAAATATCTCTTTTGTGCTGGACTATGATAGGCCCATGTTACATTGTTCCAGAATATGAAACTTCTAAAGCAAATATTGGTGTCAGAACACAAAAAATAAATTTCCATAAGAATTTGGTGGTAGGCATAATTTTAAGGCGTAGGTAGATAATCTTTATTTTTTTTTATTGTGCTGGGTTGTTCTAGGTCTATTCTACATTGTTCCAGAACATGGTTCACGATAATTATTGGACAAGATTTTAACAACATGATTAAAAATAAACAACAACTTATAATGAATTTTCTAACAAAACTAGATAAAACTAATCAATTACCACAATAACAACATAATATTTTATCACCTACCCTACCGCCTAGACGTTAGCACTTTGACGATATTATCATCATTAATCTTACACATAGGTATGCAATATTGTCTATTATACAACCTGTTTTTTTTATATGTTGCATTTACATATTTTTTTAATTCTACAGTTTTATAATATTATGTATTAGATAATGGTATGGAGTCCGTGCGTGAGTCCGACTCGCATTTGAAAGGCTATTTTTTAACATAAACTGAAGTACAAATTATTTGATGTGCGGGTGTCGTCGTCGCCAAGCAAAGGGCGTCGAATGGTAATCTCGCTCCACCCAAACCAGAGCTAAGGCCGGCTCTGGGATTCGCGGCTCTTTGTATTTCACCGCAAAGTGCCGCGAAACCTTTGTCGGCACGCGACCGGCGGTGTTTGAGAAACACTATTGTCTTACTGCTTAATTGTTGCACTGACAATGAAGAAGATTATAATTGTTTTTTTTTTTTGTATAGTTAAAGAGCCTAAAAATTGCGGTCATTAAAAATAATGGGTTCAGTAAGGTCTATAAGGTTGAAAGATTTCTATACTTATTATAAGAAATCGCAAATAATTTTGTATTTGAACTCTATATTATTATACTAGAATTTTGCTCTGTGCGCGGGCCGCGAGCGGCCCACGTGGGTGTTTTCGTGGCTGTTGTATTTTTAAAGGTCTTATACTTTGTGCTAAACTTTAAATTTTGCAAGAATTAGTACAAAACAGCGGTATTTTTCAAAGAAAATGATAATTGATCTGACTTTTGCATGGCGGCCATCTTGAAAAATGCTGTCAGTCAAGTAAAAGGTCAAAATTTGAAATCAGCATCCTTTAAAACCCCCAAATATAAAATATCAGCCGAATCCAATTTACTATAAAATCGGGCGCCATTTTGAATCCGCCATCTTTGAATTATGTTAAGACTGTAAGAAAGCCTCCGTTGTTCTCTGTAACATGAGTCCAAACACGCTATGCTTGCCTCTATTAGTTCAGATAGTTTGCGCCTTTTAATTTTGCATGGCGGCCATTTTGTTTTATTTCTCCAAAGAGGTAGTTTGAAGCTCCTCCTCGCTTCGCTCGTCGTCGCGGTAGGTAGTTTGAAGCTCCTCCTCGCTTCGCTCGTCGTCGCGATAGGTAGTTTGATGCTCCTCCTCGCTTCGCTCGTCGTCGCGTTAGGTAGTTTAAAGCTCCTCCTCGCTTCGCTCGTCGTCGCGATAGCTAATTTGAAGCTCCTCCTCGCTTCGCTCGTCGTCGCGATAGGTAGTTTGAAGCTCCTCCTCGCTACGCTCGTCGTCGCGATGGGTAGTTTGAAGCTCCTCCTCGCTTCGCTCGTCGTCGCGGTAGGTAGTTTGGAGCTCCTCCTCGCTTCGCTCGTCATTGCGGTAGGTAGTTTGAAGCTCCTCCTCACTTCGCTCGTCGTCGCGATAGGTAGTTTGAAGCTCCTTCTCGCTTCGCTCGTCGTCGCGGTAGGTAGTTTGAAGCTCCTCCTCGCTTCGCTCGTCGTCGCGTTCGTGGCTTTGCCAGTATGTATGACAGCCATTTTGAAAAACGGTGGATGTCTAAAAGAAGCTATAGCATGTTAATCAGTATCCTTGGGGACACTCAGATATCAATTTTCATACGGATTGGAGATCCATAAAAAAGTTCAGTTGTATGTATGAATCTTTTCAAAATGGCGGGATCAAAATTTTTTTCCAATATTATTACTGAGTATCTAGGGGGATTCTCAGATATAAATTTTCATCCGGATCGAATCACTTTTTCTCTATGTCGATATGCTTATATCTGCCATCTTGAAATAATCGATGTCATTAATATTTCGTTTTGTCCATTACTACATCTCTACTCGATCCCCAGAAACAGCTTTTCTATAACATTCGTATTAGGGGCGTAATAAAGGAAAGTTTATATTTTGATAAAAGTACCTTTGTATGGAAACCCTATTGAAAAATGGCGTATGTCAAAATTTGATTTTAGAATGTTGATCAACATTCTTGGGGACCCCCAGATATCAATTTTCATTCGGATCGGAGAATTTTTTTTTCCGCAATGACCGAATTCCGCCATTTTGAAAAAAAAAATTGTGATGTCTTCCCTTCCGTTCAAACAATATTAGTCCGTTATTTTTGCCGCTTGACCCTTTGGGTACGGAACCCTAAAATGTACCTAACTTGATACCTTCTGGCTAAGTAGCGTTTAGACGATGAGTCGAACTTAAAAAAAATACATTTGTACAGTTATGTCATAGGAACACGGAAAAGTTCACGTCGTTGCATTGTATTATTTCTCAAATCTTGTGCTTTTTCCAGTGTTAATGTTTAAAATTCGTGGCGTTTTACGCATTAAGCGCTGAATTACGAGCATAAGTGTGGGCAAGTGATGAAACGTGATTTTTCGTGTTGCTTCCAAAATTCCATAGAAGCTTCTAGTAAAGTTGCCACCACTTACCTGACTTAGACTGGACTATGACTTGACTATTCAATTAACATGATGAAAAATTACAATACTTGACACTGGCTAAATACACTATGTGTGGAGTCAAAATATAAGAAAAAAAAAAGAGCGGAACCTAGTAGATTTTTTTTTTCTCTAATCTGTGACGGAACTTTTTTTTTTTTAAATAAAACGCCTCTGTGTTTGAAAGTAAAGACACCTATTGTCAAAAATGTCAAGATCTTCGAAGTGATTATATTATCCATGGATGAAATAAAAAAAAGAAGGATTGAGTTTTGATTGACATCGAACTGAAGCCCAAAATGGCGGACATATTACATGGCCCTATTCCGATTCACGCTAAAATCGATAATATCGACATTATCGCGCTAAAAACGCGTACCGAATTGCCGTGAGCGCGACAATGAAATCTCTTGCAAACGTCATGATCGACTCCATCTTGCGATATCGCCGTCCGTGATTGGTTGTCCCGAGTCATTAACAGCGGTCAAAGTGATTGAGCGCAATATCTTAATCGGAACGCTGAAAAATCAACGTGAGCGCTGGGAGCGTTATGAGCGATTTTAGCGTGACTCGTAATACGGGGGTGATATGGCGACCGGCTGCATATGATGTGAGTGTGTGCGTGCCCCGCTCGTACGTACAAAGCGTTCCGGCTTCCTATGGGTGCTTCAGTTTTGGATCAGACGGAATTCCCTCCTCTTTTTTTATTAGCTCCATGATATTATCTTTGCTTTCTTTCTTGTTTATGTTTGAGTACAATCTTATTTATCATAAGTGCAAGAGATTTAAATACCCAGCAGTGAGATAAGGAAGCTGCGGATGTTTAAGTGATTTAGTAGATAATATAAAACGCAGCATTCACAATTTACTCACCTATGTAGCTGCTATTATGTTTGAATACCTATATTCAAAGTCTTGGTTTGATGTGCTATAATTTTATGTGACAACAAAATATATAATAAGTAGAAAGATGTAAAATAGTCCTGATTCATAGCTAGATCCCTTCAGTCTTGTCATCTGTGTCAAGTATATTAAGACCTATTTTTTTACAGATGAGGAAGACTTCATTTATGCTGTATGTTCATTTCTGTTATGGCCATGACTGTAAAAGTCTGATTGGAGTTTGTAGTGGAGAATTCAGCACCAGGACAAACAATATGATGGTATACAATTTACTGACTCAGAAGAACCATGCATTAAAAAGTTGGATACATTTGAAGATTTGATAAAAGTTATATTATACAATAATAAAAGTTGGACTCATACAAGCAAACCATTATTACACAGTTAATATCCAATTCCTAAGAGGTTTACTTCAAATACCTATTCAATATTTAGTACCTACCTATAAATAAAAAATTACCCTTTCAGAAATCAGCCATGACTTAATAAAACTTATTCTCATTGAATAGGTCACTTATACACATCAAGTCAACAGATTCTTTTTAACATAGCTAATTATATCCTATATACCTACCAATATTGAAACTATGTGAAGTGTACTTATGTGACTATTTGCAGCCCTCCATTGTTTGCTGTTGCGCTGATGTGAACACAAAAGAGTTTAGCTGCAACAGGATTAACAATTAATAAAATTATTCCTACCACAGAAGAATTCACTTATTCACAGATGTTCCAAATACAACAACCTTAGCAAAAATGGTATTCTATTTATTAAATGTCAATATAACTCTTATATTTATTCCTCAAACTACTACAATAATAGAAACTATACTATGTACTAAAAGCTACTGGTTACACTGTTTCTGAAACAAAGTTAGCTCTTATACATTTGGTAGGGGTAAGAGGTAAGACAAGAATACCTTAAATACCTACCTATCTACTGAATTGCATACAATAACAACCATTACCTCGAGAATGAGAAGACAAGAATACTTTTTCGTTAAGTTTACCTACATAGGGTGAGTTTCCACCTGCAAGAAGAATCTAAACACAATATATCAGACTGTAGCTTGCAAATGTTAATCAATGTAAACTACCTACAGTTGAGACACTACTTGCAAAAGATTCTTGCTGATGTAAACCCCGGCTATAGAATTGAGTTAATAGGTAGATTTATTACAATAATTGACATTACTGTGTGTAACACTTTTATATATCCTTTTTTAAAGAATTGCTTGTAAAGTAGGCACCTATGATGACAAATAAATTGTTATATTTAGCAATTAGAACAAAGAATTTCTTAAAAAAGTGTCACTGTGGTATGGGAAGCAGATAACTGATAGAATAAATAGCTGCAGAACTGATGAATTGGGTAGGTATCATTGATGGTGGGAATAGTTATAGGTACCTACCTATCTATATAAGATATAAAAAAAATCCTCTATTTTTTTCAGTCAGGTTTAGATAATAGTATGAAAAATCCACCAAAATGAATAAAGTTCTAGGTAGCTAGATATATAAATCCTGCCCTAATGATTTTAAATTTGAATAATATAACAGTTGATGATCCACCACCATTACCTTATACTGGGACACAAAAAAAACTCATAGATACATTTCTTTATTCAGGTAAGATACAGTTTACAAAAAAGAGCAACTTATCTTTACATGACGTAGGTAGCACCTCATAATTTTACAGATAGATAAAACACTTTATTGAAACACCACACTTATAAAAAAAATAATCAATATACACACAAGCTTGAAACTGACCCCCGTATTCCAAAACATTTCACCAATAATCCTTCACTTGACTTCAACTCAACTTTGAGGGAAACTAAAGCGGTCTCTTCCAGACTACTTTTTTATACCTATATAACTAAATTGATTTTGTATGCTTTCTTCGAATAATAACTTTTGTCTCATCATAAGTCTGAAGACGTCCAGGCCTCCCGTGAGAGCGCCACTTTAAGAGGCTGCTTGCTTTCTGCATCCATCAGCTCAACATGTAGCACACACTACACTGAGCTTAGCCATATCTCTCTTTTTTAGGTCCTGAAAATAAATAGAAGTAAGTATTTGTTAGAATGTATGCTTTATGGATTAAATCTTGGGATTGGTTTCTCTTGTGTCATCATCATCATCAGCCTGAAGACGTCCACTGCTTAAAATAGGTCTCCCCCAAAGAGCGCCACTTTGAGCGGCTGCTTGCCTCTTGCATCCATCAGCTCCCCACGGTTCTGACCAGGTCGCCGGTCGGTCCACCTAAGTTCATCTCTTTCTTGTGTAATATAATTTGGTGACAACATTGTAATGGTCTTTGAATATTCATATATTATGTAAAATACCATGATACCATTTGCAAGTTTGATGTTTATTTCCAAACAAGTATGTAACTTGTTTATATAAAAAATAATCTTCCCCGTTAGTTTTCATTTGTACAAGCAATATGACCTGCCCGTTGCTATTTCAACCTGCCAATTCTAACCTAAGTACTAAACTGGTCATTTTAGTTCTGCTTGCTGGGCTACTTTTAGCTTACTAAGGGTGGGTTTCTACACTAATAGTTAAGGTAACCAACAGTTAATAGCTCTAACAAATTTTGACCGTTTCCATTGGTTACCTCAACTATTGGTGAAAATACCCACTCTAAATCTCTATTAAGCTATTATCCACAGTTTTCCCATAGGCTTAGAAGATTAAATAATAAAAAATGTATCTATAGTAACTCCGGTTTCTCACAATATGTTAGTTAAAGTAGTACCTATATCTTAGTTGGTGATTTTCAAATAGTAGGTCATTTAAAAGACTTACGTGTTACATGCAAATGATACCCATGGGAAGAGATGGGCTGGCCTATTCTCACACAACCGGAACCACACACCCAATCTCAATGTTTGTGGTGCTCCTTTTTATTGTCAAAATTCCACATTGATAATGATAGTACTTTCATGGAATCTTGAAAATAATACATTCCATCGCTTACTAATTTACTAAGCTTTTATTCACAATGCTTCTCCGACAGGCTTAGAGGATTAAATACTAAAAACTGTATGGATAATTTAAATTAATAAAAGAAAAGCACAAATGTAACAAAACAAAACATATCTGTATTACTATATCTAAAAACTACAGATTCTGCCCTAAACTTTTTTTTTTTTTTTTATATGTTGGCTCCACACATAGTGTATTTAGCCAGTGTCAAGTATTGTATATTTTCATCGAGTTTTAGAATATTTTACGTAGTCAAGTCTTAGTCTTAGTCATAGTCCAGTCTAAGTCGGGTCATAGTCCAGTCAAAGTAAAGTGGTGGCAACTTTACAAGAAGCTTCTATGGAATTTTGGAAGCAACACAAAAAACCACATTATATCACTTGACCACATTCATGCTCGTAATTCAGCACTTAATGCGTAAAACGCCACCAATTTTAAACATTAACACTGGAAAAAGCACAAGTTTTGAGAAATAATACAATGCAACGACGTGAACTTTTTCACGTTCCCGCAAAAACTCCTCAATCCTAACCTTAAATATAGGCTACAAATTAGCCTAAATCTGCCAAACTTTTTATGACATGAAGTTTTTCAAGAACAGGTATTTTATTACAATACAATACAATAATACTTTATTGAACACCAATAAACAAGAATGCACACAGATACAAATTTATAAAAGAATGGTAGAACGGCGGCCTTATCGCATTAAGCGATTTCTTCCAGGCTACTTTTGTATGGACAGGAATTAAAACAAAAATTACGGGTGGTGTTGCAACAGTTACAAATTACATCCAAGAACAACAATGAAATAAAAAAGTGCATGATTGCGTAAATATAAAACAAAAATTTATACTCTTATCTACTAAAAATAATACATATGACATAATACTACATACTAATACCATACACATTATTTATTCAAGATTCAGGAAAAACATCATGACCTAAGATTCAATCAAGGAATTATTATTATGTAATGGTTTCAGCGTAATAACGGTTCAGTTGTATGAATAACATTTTTCAAAATGGCGGATCATCATTTTTTCCATAAAATATCTTATTAAGTATTTAGACACATTTTTTAATACGTTTACACTATTTATCATTAAAGTGTAAATTTGAAATCTGCCCAAATGGCAGAAATCTGCCCAAGTGGTCGCACTCCATCCACCATAGTCCATAGACCACATTATTATTTACCAGCACCGAACAGAAGTTAGCCGTATGCGGCCATCTTATTTCATACGATTATCGACCTTATTCGAGGAACGATAGAGTTTCTTACTGGATGACAGGACATACGAATATACGACTTTCTGAGTACGTATTTTTCAGTTTTTGTATGAAAAATATATGTTTTTGTATGAGAGGTACCTTTTTTTATTGTTTATTTAGAATCGTCCCAAGGTTTACTACATTTTTGTTCTATTAGTTTATTTTTATCTCTTACCGTTTCCGAGATCCCATCTGGAACTTCTTCCTGGTACCACTTTCTGATGCTGACATATTTAATTCTTTGCCTCGGGATTTTTCCGTACATATCTCTAGTACATTTCCAAATCATCCTATGGGCCAGTTTTCGGGAACATTCATGTCAACATGATCTGTCACCGTTTTTTAGCTTTATATATCTGTTAAGATTAAGATTCGGGAACATTCATGTCAACATGATCTGTCACCGTTTTTTAGCTTTATATATCTGTTAAGATTAAGATTAAGATTATAATAGATAATATTGCGTACCTATGTGTAAGATTAATGATGATAATATCGTCAAAGTGCTAACGTCTAGGCGGTAGGGTAGGTGATAAAATATTATGTTGTTATTGTGGTAATTGATTAGTTTTATCTAGTTTTGTTAAAAAATTCATTATAAGTTGTTGTTTATTTTTAATCATGTTGTTAAAATCTTGTCCAATAATTATCGTGAACCATGTTCTGGAACAATGTAGAATAGACCTAGAACAACCAAGCACAATAAAAAAAAATTAAAGATTATCTACCTACGCCTTAAAATTATGCCTACCACCAAATTCTTATGGAAATTTATTTTTTGTGTTCTGACACCAATATTTGCTTTAGAAGTTTCATATTCTGGAACAATGTAAAATGAGCCTATCATAGTCCAGCACAATAGAGAAATTTAAGGAATTTCAAAAATTGGGGGTTAACTTTTTGCTTTGTTTATCTAGACGACGTCATGCTGGTTCTCAATTTACTAATTCTCATTTTCTGGCCGCAGCTTTCGTTCTAGACGACCCATGTTCTGGAACAATGTAGAATAGACCTAGAACAATCCAGCACAATAAAAAAAATAAAGATTATCTACCTACGCCATAATATTATGCCTACCGTCAAATTATTATGGAAATTTGTTTTTGTGTTCTGTCACCAATATTGGCTTTAGAAGTCTCATATTCTGGAACAATGTAACATGGGCCTATCATAGTCCAGCACAAAAGAGAAATTTAAGAAATTTAAAAAAGTGGGGCTAACTTTTTGCTTTGTTTATCTAGACGACGTCATGCTGGTTCTCAATTTACTAATTCTCATTTTCTGGCCGCAGCTTTCGTTCTAGACGACCCATGTTCTGGAATAATGTAGAATAGACCTAGAACAATCCAGCACAATAAAAAAAATAAAGATTATCTACCTACGCCATAAAATTATGCCTACCGTCAAATTATTATGGAAATTTGTTTTTGTGTTCTGTCACCAATATTGGCTTTAGAAGTCTCATATTCTGGAACAATGTAACATGGGCCTATCATAGTCCAGCACAAAAGAGAAATTTAAGAAATTAAAAAAATTGGGGGCTTACTTTTTGCTTGGTTTATCTAGACGACGTCATGCTGGTTCTCAATTTACTTATTCTCATTTTCTGGCCGCAGCTTTCGTTCTAGACGACCCATGTTCTGGAACAATGTAGAATAGACCTAGAACAATCCAGCACAATAAAAAAAATAAAGATTATCTACCTACGCCATAAAATTATGCCTTTCGTCAAATTATTATGGAAATTTGTTTTTTTGTGTTCTGTCACCAATATTGGCTTTAGAAGTCTCATATTCTGGAACAATGTAACATGGGCCTATCATAGTCCAGCACAAAAGAGAAATTTAAGAAATTTAATAAAGTGGGGGCTAACTTTTTGCTTTGTTTATCTAGACGACGTCATGCTGGTTATTAATTTACTTATTCTCATTTTCTGGCCGCAGCTTTCGTTCTAGACGACCCATGTTCTGGAACAATGTAGAATAGACCTAGAACAATCCAGCACAATAAAAAAAATAAAGATTATCTACCTACGCCATAAAATTATGCCTACCGTCAAATTATTATAGAAATTTATTGTTTGTGTTCTGACACCAATACTTGCTTTAGAAGTCTTATACTCTGGAACAATGTAACATGAGCCTATCATAGTCCAGCACAAAAGAGAAATTTAAGAAATTAAAAAAATTGGGGGCTAACTTTTTGCTTTGTTTATCTAGACGACGTCATGCTGGTTCTCAATTTACTTATTATCATTTTCTGGCCGCAGCTTTCGTTCTAGACGACCCATGTTCTGGAACAATGTAGAATAGACCTAGAACAATCCAGCACAATAAAAAAAAATAAAGATTATCTACCTACGCCATAAAATTATGCCTACCGTCAAATTATTATGGAAATTAATTGTTTGTGTTCTGACACCAATACTTGCTTTAGAAGTCTCATATTCTGGAACAATGTAACATGGGCCTATCATAGTCCAGCACAAAAGAGAAATTTAAGAAATTTAAAAAATTGGGGGCTAACTTTTTGCTTTGTTTATCTAGACGACGTCATGCTGGTCCTCAATTTACTTATTCTCATTTTCTGGCCGCAGCTTTCGTTCTAGACGAACCATGTTCTGGAACAATGTAGAATAGACCTAGAACAACCCAGCACAATAAAAAAAATAATGAATATCCAAGAATGAGGGGCTACCATGAAAAGGTTTTTATTAATTTTTGGCCTCAATTATGGCTCTAGAAGTTTTTTATTTTGGAACAATGTAGAACAAATCTAGAACAATCTAGAACAAAATTAAAATTTTGGATTTTCCAAAAAAGGGGGGCTACGACTAAAAAGTTTTTTTTATTTTCTGGCTTCAGTTTTTATGCTAGGATCGTTATATTTTGGAACAATTGAGAACAAACCTAGAACAATCCAGAACAAAAAAGAAAAATTGGATTTTTCAAAATATGGGGGCTACGGTGAAAAATTGTTTTTTTTGTTTTTCTTCTACAATTTTCACCCTAGATTTTTTTTATTTTGGAACAATATAGAACAAACCGAGAACAATTCAGCACAACAAAAAAAAATCCTGATTTCAAAAAGTTGGGGGCTAACTTCCCACACTCGTCTTTTTCATGTCGTCGCTGGCGGTAGAATGCCCATCTCCCCTTGAATCCGTGCCGTACCCTCCTTATTTTATATTTTTTTATCTTAGAGTATCGAACGTATTATACCACTTTATGCAGCCACAGAACACAAATAAAGATTACAGATTGTAAAATGAATACTAAGATGAAAGCGAATAACTTAGGCAGGTCTGTGTACGTACCTACGCCCACGTTTACTCAAAATTCTAACACACACAAGCCTTTGAACAGCCTAAAAAATTTGGCTGCATGGTTGAATACTTTTTATGACGTGACGAGCTAGTCGTTCACCTGATGTTAAGCGACACGGCCGCCCATAACAGATGCAATCTCACTCGGAACTTTAAAATAATAAAGTTTCGCGTGACACTGCACTGCGCACGTCATCCTGAGACATCATAGAGTCTAGTAATCAGATTACTAGACTGTGTAATCAGGTCATAAAGTCTCGTTTGCCCAGTAATTTCACTAGCTACAATGCCCTTGCCCGCACCAGAAAAAGAAGATACATAATTATTATATTCCATTCGTAAACAGCTTTTAGAACCGCTTCATCCTAAAGCCAGAATATAATAATCATAATAGAGCCAACCAAAACCAAAAGCCTATACCCAGCCGAAGGTATTCATTATTAGAACAACAGTTACAGCTATGACGGTAGCAAAAACATTGACTACATTTTAGCCTCTAAACAAGGTAGTCAGTGCGGCCATCAAAGCGGCCTATTACCCTCGCAATAACTGAGATTAGCCCCATCGTAAAGTGTTGTGAGAAACTCGGTTTTTAATGTCCCGAGACGAAATTGGATCAGAGACGGATTTTATGATAATGTTAGGACCTGGCGTATATATTTTGTACTAATATATTGATGAAAAATTCAGATTAGGTATAACTTTTACATCGAACCGTTTTACCGAAGTGAGCTTGCTGTGCGAAAGATATAACTCACGAAAAGAAATAAAGGAACTATGATACAGAATCATCATCATCAACGGGCGGGGAAGAAAGACTCTCAAGTGGCGACCTAGAATCGGAAGACGCAGCATATAGGACTTCTCACTAGGTGGAGCTGGAGTAGTTGTACCAGAAACCCAAAGCCACACTCCGTTATAATTATACTAGCTTGTAGTAGATGCTGTTGGGGGAAATGCACAATACACCCCAAGCGGGACAGGTCCTTCAATCCTCACGTCAAATTATCATGTTAAGAACAGCGTTAAGCAGTGCGTTTTCATTATCAACAGCGTGAAAACGTCCATTGCGGAACTCAGGCCTTACAGCGCAACCGAAGCTGCGCTAGGTGCTTGTCTCCTGGCTCCTCGGCTCCGCGCAGCTTTATCCCGATCATCGGTCATGAGAAGGGGGTTTGGTCATCGCAGTAGATTATAACGTAGACCGAGGAAAAATGCTGCTCATTCTCGTTGCTGCTTTCTACGGCTTCATCGCTCATAATTGCTGCGCGAGAACAACTCCTTTGGTGCAGTATGATTTTGCATTTGTTATTTTTTATTGTGGATTTGTGTTATAATCCTTCTTGTTGTACCTATGTATAAAGTTTAATCTATCATTCTGTCTCTAATAATATTTATAATGTTCGTGCAAAGCGATCGCTAAACTTTCAGGAACTTCGTTCGCGAGTTGAATTTATGAGTTTCCTTCGTTTCGCTGAAGAACCTTATCTTTTTATTTTAGGCTCAAAACTTACTAAACTTTAAAAAAATGTTAGTTTTAGCTGGAAATAAATTGTAATAAACTTACCGAACCATTATCGATGAAATTTTAAACACAGATGGCTTACACTACCAAGATTAACATGGGATGGATAACTTTAATCCCAGATTTAGGATTCTCCTAGGAAAATGGAATGAAACGAGGCGCCATAAGAGAACTAAGAGAGTAAAGTGTAATTTTTATGGCTTGATAAAGGTTATCCTGTAGATCTTGCTAATAAAACCACCCAATGAAAACCAAGAACATTAATTTTACAAAAGGGTATATGGGTTACGAAATTCATTTTTTATTTTTATTCTGGTTTGTTTGAAAGTATAAATTTTATGTGATTGGGCTGGCGAGTATCGACCTTTAGCCGTAGGTCACAGTCGTATTTTTGTTATTTTGTCAAAACAGCTTTCGTGTGGAAAATAGCAGTTTTTAAAGTTTGACTAACACATTTCACATAAAAATTTTAACCTGTTTTCGGTCGAGCAATCTGAAACTGTCCAAGTTTATACACATTTACTGACTTACATTTATTTACCCACGACTAATGTTAGTATCATTGCGTTGCTCTACTTTAGTTAACCACTCGAAATCCGGCAACACCACCATACAACTAAAACTGTTATTACGGTACTGTGCTCCACATGTGTAATATTAATTGACTTTTCAGTTCAAGCAGTATTGTAATGTCAATTATCACGCATGTGGAGCACTGTACCTACCTACCTATATACTTTCCAGCAGACGTGAACGTGTTCATGCACAATTGACTCTATATTAATGAATCAAAATCTGTATACTAGGATACCTACTAGACGTAGTCTGAGAGGTGACCGACCGAAGACCTGGGTCAGAACCGCGGGAAGCCGTTGGATGCTGGAGACAAGCCAGCCACTCTAAGAGACGGTCAATGTAGGGGCTATGTTCAGCACCAGACGTCTTCAGGCTGATAATAATGATAGCCTCACTAATAGGAAGTCTTTTAAAGGCAGCAGAGAAATCTGTATATCATAAAATCCTGTTCAGCAATTTGTAAGCCACATCAACAAACATGCAAATTGCGATTGTTACGATATAGCCCTGTATTCAACCAAAAGCTACTGTAAGTATAGTGAGAACTTTCATAACATGGCAACTCAGTTTCAGGTGAAATGCGGTTAGAATATGGTTGAAATCCCTTGAAATTAAACTTAGGTACTCGCGTCAGTGAGCAGGTTCAATTACTGGCTGTATTAAATTGTAGCACAAACTACCTTCATGTTTATGCTACTTGGGTGACGTAATTCCATTTAAGGCCTAGGTAGTGCATTCCACCGCAATTGAAAGGAATATTTTAGGCACTATTGCAATGCATAATATATAATATATACAAATGGTTTAACATCTCTATTGAGAGTGAGTGGCAGTATCATTGAAAAGGGCCGCACAACTGATGCCTACTTCGATTTGTGATTAGAAAATCGCCTATATCAGCTTATATCCAAACCTTTTTTCCTCTAATCTACCATACTCACTCATAATGTACGTATACTGGTTCTTGATAATATTTTATGTAAGTATGTATACTGGTTCCAGCTATCTATCTATATTTCACGTAAACTGCATCGAAGTGGCAGCTTTATACGAAAGTTGCCATCGTAATAGTTCCAAGATCGAGGTGTAAAGTTAGTCCTCCTTTGGGAACTGACTTCGCATTTTGAAGGCTGAGTTAGATAGTAAGATAAAAATTGGTTCATACAACGGGGGCTACCTACATTACTTGTGAGTGTAATGATGTTATTTTTGTTCGGTTTTGAGCGCGTTGCCTATAATGAAATATGCCACTGCAGCATATTGCCTGTAATGTGAATTGACTATGCAGCAGATTGCCTAACCGTCAATGCCTAAACTTTGTAATTGCCTAATATTAGCTGTTTGATTCAGATTATAATTTAGGGCTTTCTATTATATTTTGAAACGAAAAATTGCTTTGTAGTATCCATCAAGTTTTCGTATTTGTTTTCGTATTGTGGTTGGATCGCAAGCTATAATTTTCTGTAGATTTTTGTTTCACTAAAGCATAATATCCGGCGGGGTTCTTAGTTAGGTTTTTTTAATTTGGTTTCTTTGGTAATAATTACAACGGTGAAGCCTTTAGGGATCTTAGTTTGGGGCTAGATGGCGCTGTGTGAAATGTCCACACATATTTATTTATTTATTTATTTATTTATTTATTTATTTATCTAGACTTGAAGGAGAGAGAAAAAGCATTTGTTTTATTTTGCAGTGCCGAGTTTGGATCGTGCTGTGTCAGGAAGTAACCCAAAACCAAAACCAAAAACTATTTAGACACTAGCAAATGGAGTTATACTGGAATTCGTCCATTTTTTAAACGTCTAGGAATCTAAAAAGTTAACTTTAGGTTTATCTATAAAAAAATATTATATTGTCGATCTAAATATCTTGGTAAATGTAAACTTGGCTTTAGTCACTCTTTACTCGTGGCTAGACAGATCTAATTGACTTTATTACAGTTTTGAAATAGCAATGTAGTTGAATCACAGAAGTTGTATTAAGTTAAGTTCATGTAGAAACTTTCTAGGATATAACCCAGTTTCCACTAGTAATGGTGGAAGTTACCTACTTATGTGTTACGCAGCCGTAATGATTCTCGAGTGGCGACCATGAACCGGAAGACGCAGCGTAGGCAGGCGTACACTAGGTAGATCGACAATCTGATGAAAACCGCAGGAACCGATAGCAGGAAGCACGCAGCCGCTCGAGGTGGTGGTGGGGGTCTACGTGAAATTTGAGAAAAACAACTTTACTCGGTGATAAAATCAAAGCCATGCGAGATATAATATCCAGGTTTATTAAGCAATATTAAGAGATACGATCATGGGATACGATTGTCCCGACGCTTAACCCAGCCCTTTGAATTGGCAATTTCAAATGGCTAGCGTTGGTGTGACCCGTTGAGACTTGGTGTTGCTATAAAGTGGGTCAAAACACACATAATATTCTGTCGGAATGCCCTCAAGCATTTAGGGTGGATTCGACCAAACTTGGATTTATGCACGAGTAATTAATTCAGAATAAATTTTCTACGATCTTAAACTAAAGAGTAATTCATTAGTCGGTTTACCATACAATTCAAAGTATAACTGCCTACGCTTATAAGCGAATAGCGGAATTAATGATGAACGAATCTATTGCTCAGCTAACAATAGTTGTTCTACAATGCCACGTTATTCTGTCTTTATGTCATATCTACTCGATTTTGTCGTATGAAAGTAAATGCTGAATGTTAAGCATAAGTTGCGCTACCGCCATTAAAATATTCTCGGATTAATCTAATATTCCACCAAACACAGGTATTGCTGTGGAATAAGCTTGCTATTTTTAGAATTTTAGATGTCAAATTGTAATTTACTTACTCTCAGATAACTGGAAATTTATTCTGAGAATAACCTTTACTCTCGTTTGGTTGAATCCACCCTTAATTGGCTAAAATTTATTATTTAGTGTTGCCAAGAGACCGTCTTGAACTGCTGAAACTTTCTTTGTCTGTCTTTAGGGAGTTGCGAAGCTGGACATATCAAATTGGAGGTTAATTCTTAATTGAGAATTAATTGATAGTTTGGTTGACTGTTATTGGAAATTCCAACCCACTGAATTTCGTAGAGAGACATGTATATTACTGGCAAAATGATTTAGTTATACGCATGTTTTAAGGTTTCCATAGCATCAAATAATTCCCAAATTTAGAGATAAATTTTCCGTACTGACAACATTTAGAAATCCTGTTGCAAACCACAAAGCACCGGGCAAGGCCTAAAAAGCAATATGCTGCTCTGTACGCTGAATTTATTGGACAGCCTGGCCTTTAGAGAACAAATTGCAATGAATGTGGAATCAGCAGAACCTATGTGGTCACGAAAGGTTGTATATAGAAGGTTTCTTTTTGGGTTTAGGGGAAAGGAGGAATATAATTATGGAGATTAAAAATACAGGGTGGAAATAAAGCCAATTTATTTCTTTATTTAAATAATGTACGCAAAACTTATTTTTACGTAGCTTGCAATAACCGTTGAATAAACCATTGAATAAACCGACAAAAAATATATCTTCGACGACACTCAAATCTCTCTACGAAACGTATACGTATACGCTATACGTAAGTATATCGGACTGGCGTATTGTAATCCACTGAATACCCCCCCCCCCCTCCCCAAGGTAATAAACATAAAAAAATTAATGTTCCCTATTTTGAAGTCAGTAAAAAAAGTCTCATTTTATTTCAATATCATCACATTATCAGAAATCGGTCTTAAAACCTTAATCACACCGTTCCAAAGAAGGTAAGTAAAACCGTATGAGAATTCCAAGCTGTTCACATTTCTGAAAATAAATTACTTCCTTCTTACAGTACAGGGAAGAAAATTAATTAAAAGGAAACTTTAAAATTTAATGTTCCGGAACCATAACACGTTGAAGATTGTTTTAACAATTTAAATATTCGCGTGCGAAGAGCTAAAAGCTCTTTAAACTAAGTTCAGCTTAGCTGGTCCTTATACATTTTAAATCAGTAAGGACTGCTACTTACATTTGCTTATTTATTTAAAGTTTAAAGTGTGATAATAGATCTATTAAGTGATACGTATGTATAACGTTCATCATCGTCACCACGACCATCATCATTATCATCATCACCATCATCATCTGTTGTGTAAATCTACCTTATGGTATCTGTGGTTCTCATAGTGCATTTTATATACTCTGTGATGCGATCTCTCTCTGTGTCTTAGAAATAAAAGAAGTTTAATTGGTTTATTAATTTGGTGATTTTATTTAATTTCTTAACATCATCATAATTTCAAAATACTTACCAATTAATGTCAATGATACGATTCACTTTAAATATCCCGTTGTGAGTTACACAATATTTTTTTTTGTTTTTATTCATAAATATATCCACCAGATAAAAAAGTATTTGACAGAAGTTGTACTCAATGGTTGTTTTCTATACTAACTGCTTACTTATTTGTATAATTGATTTTTAAACTAAATTAAAACTATAAGGCTGAGTTGCAGCTTACTTTAACACTAATTATAATAGTTCCACACTTCGCGGGTCGGGCTAATGTCAAAATTTGGCCGTAACTTTAACCGTGATTATGGTGCAACTCAACCTTAATCTGATAAAAAGAAGTATACCTAATTATTTTGTAAAGCAAATCTGACTACGCAGAATTCTTTTTGTCCAAAAGTTTATTCTGAGCTTTATCCTGTTCTTTAACAATTTTCATTATACTCGACTCAAAATAATGATAAAAAACATAAATGCACTTTTAATTGGAAAGTATCAATGGTCTGTGGAAAAACTATAAAAATGGCACCTATTCTATTCATTCACTCATCATAACTTATGTGCTTACTGCTTAGATGCCATACTGACAGAGACAGTACGTTCTTTTAAAAGCTAATTAGCATCCATGTAAATACCAGTGTTTGCTTGCAAAGTGCATTTCATGAAGGAAATTTTGAATGTTTAATGTAAATCAATTTAGCGTTCTATTTACTCTTTCAGATGTTGTTGTTAGTTTAGTTAACTTCAGGAAAAGCTAACTTTATTAATGAACTGTCTTCATTTGCTCTTTATATTGACAGCCTCTGTGGTGTAGTGATTGAGCAGGTCGGCTCATAACCCGGAGGTGGCGAGTTCGATTCCCGTAACAGGACAAGTATTTGTGCACGAAAAAAATACTTGTTCTGTGTCTGGGTATTGTGGGACCACGGTCCTCGTAGTTCGTGGGTCCCTAGATACAGGGGATCCTAGTTAGGGTCCATGATCTATGTATATGATCGTTGGGTGTTATTATTATTATTATATTCGTAAAAGATCACTGCTTTCCGTTATTTTACACCTTTTAACCTCTTTAGAAATAAATAAATACTAAATAATTAAATATATTTATCGAACATTGCTGCTCTTTGTGTTAGCTCGCAGTCACGGTATGTACTTACCTATATGAAGACATGTAAAAATGCTATGTAATAACATATTATATTCTTTTTACTGGCATTCTTAGTTTTAAAAATCATAATTACTTCGTGTCTTGAACAAACATTAAAATAAAAACTACAATCGAACCTCCTTCTTTTTTGACATCGGTAAAAAAATAACAATGAAACTTATGTGCTTCAAAACTTCGTAATGATCTAGGACATATACAGATACTAACTTACTGTCATAGCTAATCAGCCGATATGGCCAAGGACGCCTTTGTTCCATCAAACAACATGAACTCTCATTATAATAACTTTGATATTTCAGAAGATGAATAAATCGTTTGATGTTATCATTCTGCATTATAGAATATAGTGACGAGAATGCTAAAGATTCTGTGGAAATAGAAATTGATAGCTGAATGAGCTTATTTTGAGAGGTTATCGATTGTTCGTCGTTGATTGACGATATTACCAGGAATATTGATCAAAATATCATGTTTAGTATCGGTTTATTTTCAAGGACCTGTATGTATTATGTTTGGTAATTCATCAACTGGTGTGGTGTGGGTAATACTATTGGAATATTTTCTGCACAAGCAAGTGCCAAGGGCGAGCGACTCAACCGAAAATATGAGGTTACATTTAGTCCAATTTGATCGTAACAATAATTTTTCTGCCGTTTTGGTAATTGAGTTTTGTAATCAGCTATGATGCAGGAATTTAACTTTCCCTTTTCATAATCGATTATTTAACTACTTATAATAGAACCTTTTGTCGAATAAGTTTTTAGAATTTTTCAAAATGGTGTAGCTGTTGAAAACGTAGAAATTTTTGATACTTAAAGAAATATCCACGTACTTAGCCATTATTTTATCTAAGGAATAACTTCAACAAAGTCTAGTCAAATATTATTTTATGAGAATAAATGACGTGACAAGCTTATCATTCGCTTGATGTTAAGCAACACAGCCCATAACAGGTAAATATAGTTATTTTTAACATATATTTGTAATCGATAGCTAAAATATTATTGGTAATTGACACCAAAGGTTGACGTCCCCCTACACATAACGTTTCAACTCAAACTCAATTTATAAATGGCAGAAGCGCCAATAACGTCACTTAGGGCAGCAAGAGATGAGGTGTCGAATTCCAAATGGTACATTATCAAGACGGATTGTTTTGATGCGTTAAAAATACTTGGAAAGAGCGTATATTTATAGAGGAACGTCTTAATTTTCGACAATAAGATGTCTTTCAGGGACAATTTATAAGCGAGTTCTCAAAAGAATCGTGTTACTTAGGTATTAGGCCTACTTAGAATGATTAAACTAAAATAAGCAATGGTGTCAGATATGAAGAGCTGCTTTCAGAGTGTTTAATATTTTGACTTATGGCGTGTTAATTTCTTCGTTTTCTTCTTTTTGATTAGTGGTTTTTAAACGCTTTTTGGCGTGTTTCTCTTCTAGTATTGGAGTGAGACACCGCGGGGAGCCGATGGATGCAGGAGACGAGCAGCCACCCAAAGTGGCGCTCTCTGGGGGAGACCTATGTTCAGCAGTGGACATCTACGATCTGATGATGATAATTGGAGTGAGGCCAGCCAGTGAACGGTACATACATATACCTATTATAGTTAAAATACTTTACTCATAATTTTTTTCTGAAGTGACTGAAAGGTAGTCACAGAACCAGATAACCGCGTTGGGGTAAATGTTTTCTATAATGGAGACCGTGACCTGGCAAACATAATTTTAACGCTCTCTGACCAGATTGACAGTATACACGTAGTGATTTGTAGTAGCATGGGGTCCCATCAAGCACAAATGAAAAATAGCCCGAACGTGAAAAAATGTAGTGATCGTGTCGTGAGCGTTACTAATTAGTGTCCAGTGTATTCACTTGGCCCAATACTTCGCCAACACGCAATAAATGTCGCTTGATAGTCTTGCGTTATGCAGAAATAAAATATTTCGTATATAGCCCGAGTTAGTCTGTTGTATGCGATGAGGCATCTGTACTGTAGGTATTATATTATCTGGGGTAGTAGCTAGATGAGTAGGGGCTTGATAGCTGATAGTAAAATTAGAGAGGCCTATGTCCATTGTGAAGCACAAAAAAACTTCTATCGACATATTGAAATAGGTAGGTATATATATCCAAGTATAGTATCGTGTCTTGTAGCGTGAATATATTAGACTGTACGCTTTAAACTTTAAGTACTCACACTCAAAAATCCTCAAACCATATTCGTCTTTAAACTAACCCATAAATAAATATCATATTCGGTAACGTGTAAACTAATGATGTGTTGCGGCGATCGGTCACGATTCTCCGGCGACAGGTCATCTATAAAAGATGAAACTTCATCTACCTCCAGCTCCTAAGCGTCTCTTAGCGACTTTCAGTTATAGCCTTCGATATTTCACAGTCTGATATGGTGAAAGGTTAAGGCCCTTCGGTTTTCATACGGAAGGGATCGGTGATATAAAATCGGATATTATTCATAACAGAGGTATGAATTTTTAAGGTAATATCTATAATAGCACATCTATTAATAAATTGCTAACTAAAGGGCTCTATAGATTGAAGAGTTGTATTTTTACCCCTTCACCTTACGAAAACCTTATAGTCATGGAAAATGGTTAATCAAAATCGTAATCATTAGTTTTGCAGGAATACTATTAATTTCATATTATGTATTACATCCTTGTGAGTGAGTAATTAGTAGTATAATGTAGTACTTCTCTCTTTCCCACAGTACAGTAGTCCCCTACGAAACGGATAAATGGAAGCCGGGGCGGGCCAGCTAGTTAATAATAACTTTCATAATCAGCGCTTTGCGCAGATAATACGCATAATAATTATATTGATGTCTACGATTGTCCGGTGGTATAAAGGACTGGGGACACCAAAGGTGGCATTAAGTAATGCAGTTCCTTTGCACACTCTCCGAAGCGCCGCTATTTCAAATTTCTCTGGAACGTTTAATTAAAATTCTTTCTAACCTAGGCACCTAAGTAGGTATAGGGTATGCCACCTTATATCTGTTGCAACCATAAACCTAAGTATAGAGGCTAGTTTCCCAAATGTATCACTGGCACTTTGTACCAAATGAATTCTTAACGCTTGAGTATCCCTTTTAATGTATCTGCTAATAAGGGTTCAGATGGGCTGGCGTTAGCTAACTATTCATTTATTTAGAAAGCTTCTCGACTGGATTAACTGTCCGATGACGCAACCGACGTGGCTCGATTGAGGGATTAACGTTTTGTTTGGGAGAATAGAACTGTCTAGGTTGCTGCTTTGTGCTCCAAGTCAGTTGACCTTGCGGACAATATACGTGACAATTAGGTAGAGGCTTACAACTAAATTGTGTGAAATTGGTTTGTATTTGTATTTTACTAAATGTACAGTTTTGGGAAAATTCTTTTATTTGTCTTATAGAATTGTGTTATAAAAATTTCAAGATAGAATTTTCATGAACTAGATATAATAATGCCGATGAACTGGGCCTCCCAAGCCTCAGCCTAAACAGCTGTGACGATGTCATCCTCCTTCATCATCACTTCGGCTATTCACCTGTTTTCTTAGTTTTCGCATCAAATATTGGCTAGATTTAAATTCTAAATTAGAACATTAGTCGCATTCTTTTCATTTTCCATACATTTTCGTCATTCTTCGTTCTTCGTTTAATCTCTTAGGCGTACAGTCCTCGCCTGTGCTTTAACAAATTTTTATAAGTTATCTGTTATTAACAGCTTAAAGTGTTTAATCTACCTTCAGTTATATTTACTTATCGTTCCGTAAAGTCCCAGTTGGAACAAGTTCGGTTATTTTACCTTTCAGGCTGTTTAAAGTTCTAAATTGCTGTTACATTTGAAAATAAACCAAGTTCATCGAAGCCTACAGTTTTCATTTCAATAGCTCCGGATTTCCCACTAGCTACCCCCCTTACCAAGCTACCGGGAAGGAGCTTTGGGGGAACTCCAGGACACAGCGTGCGTCGCGGAGACCATGATTTCGTGAAGACCACAGAGCTAACTTTGCAGAAGCATACCTACCTTTGTGAGTTTTAAATACTTTTGTTTTTTTTTAATTGCAAGTATCCACTTTCTTGAATTATATACTTCTTGGCGTGTTTCAGGTTTGCACTTTACTAAAAATTACTTTGTATATAGGGCGGAGCTATACATGTACATGAGATTGGCCCCGACCACAGATAACTATATCTAACTACCAAGTTGGTCCATTACGCGCCAGAATATCAGAACTATATAGCGATAGAAAGAGAGAAAGAAAGGCGCTTCAAGCCCAAAAGATATTTAGGATAGGGTTGTATGGTAGCACTGTCCAAGCTGATGAACTTCAGTTTATTGCGTTGTAGAAGAATTGCTAATTATAATTATAGACTTCGCGGAGTGTATTTCTGTACTCCGACTTCGTAGTATTTTTATTTATACCTGTAGAGTATAATTCAAACTTAATGGTAGCTGTGAAGGGTATGGTGCAAGTGCTTCTCAAGTTGCGGCCCGCGCATTCCGCTATCCTATATTTTTCCTACTGAACAGCGTTTTACGACAACTTCAGAGCTGCCATTGCTCTACTATTAAGTTTTTAATGCTATCAATCAAACTCATGAAACCATCCAGCCATTTTTCTTTAACAAAAGCTTCATCATCATTTTCATCTTTTGTCTTTTCTTCGGTGTTTTCTCATTGCCACTTAGAAACCAATTTGACACAGTGAGTGATAGATAAAGCTTACGTTCACAAAGATATATCGTTCAAGGAAAGCGTGGGTGGATAGCCATTTTTATTGTTGCCAACTTGTCTCAAAAGTTGGAGCCGACGAACCGCTAAGTAGATAGATTTAAGATCCTTGCCAAAGTACATCCATTCTGTGTACGCTTGACTGATGAAGTTCACTACAACCATTATTGTTCTTGTA
The DNA here is from genome assembly GCA_963580505.1 of Ennomos erosarius. Classification (NCBI taxonomy): domain Eukaryota; kingdom Metazoa; phylum Arthropoda; class Insecta; order Lepidoptera; family Geometridae; genus Ennomos; species Ennomos erosarius. The sequence continues at coordinate 5,014,286 of OY757000.1, forward strand.
TTTTCGCGCCATCTATCTGTGCGTGCAACTGTCAACGTCACTGTCAAAAACGAAGCACTGATTGCCGGCCGGCGGAGAAGACCGGGTATCAAAAAAGTTTGTAGCTTGGCTGGGAGCCCTTTAATAAGATTTTAGACTGGACTATGACTACCTGACTTAGACTGGACTATGACTATGACTAGGACATGACTTGCGTGAAATATTTTATAACACGATGAAAATATAATACTTGACACTGGCTAAATACACTATGTGTGGGGCCAAAATATCAATTCAATTCAATTCAATTCAATTCAATTCAATTCAATTCAATTCAATTCAATTCAATTCAATTCAATTCAATTCAATTCAATTCAATTCAATTCAATTCAATTCAATTCAATTCAATTCAATTCAATTCAATTCAATTCAATTCAATTCAATTCAATTCAATTCAATTCAATTCAATTCAATTCAATTCAATTCAATTCAATTCAATTCAATTCAATTCAATTCAATTCAATTCAATTCAATTCAATTCAATTCAATTCAATTCAATTCAATTCAATTCAATTCAATTCAATTCAATTCAATTCAATTCAATTCAATTCAATTCAATTCAATTCAATTCAATTCAATTCAATTCAATTCAATTCAATTCAATTCAATTCAATTCAATTCAATTCAATTCAATTCAATTCAATTCAATTCAATTCAATTCAATTCAATTCAATTCAATTCAATTCAATTCAATTCAATTCAATTCAATTCAATTCAATTCAATTCAATTCAATTCAATTCAATTCAATTCAATTCAATTCAATTCAATTCAATTCAATTCAATTCAATTCAATTCAATTCAATTCAATTCAATTCAATTCAATTCAATTCAATTCAATTCAATTCAATTCAATTCAATTCAATTCAATTCAATTCAATTCAATTCAATTCAATTCAATTCAATTCAATTCAATTCAATTCAATTCAATTCAATTCAATTCAATTCAATTCAATTCAATTCAATTCAATTCAATTCAATTCAATTCAATTCAATTCAATTCAATTCAATTCAATTCAATTCAATTCAATTCAATTCAATTCAATTCAATTCAATTCAATTCAATTCAATTCAATTCAATTCAATTCAATTCAATTCAATTCAATTCAATTCAATTCAATTCAATTCAATTCAATTCAATTCAATTCAATTCAATTCAATTCAATTCAATTCAATTCAATTCAATTCAATTCAATTCAATTCAATTCAATTCAATTCAATTCAATTCAATTCAATTCAATTCAATTCAATTCAATTCAATTCAATTCAATTCAATTCAATTCAATTCAATTCAATTCAATTCAATTCAATTCAATTCAATTCAATTCAATTCAATTCAATTCAATTCAATTCAATTCAATTCAATTCAATTCAATTCAATTCAATTCAATTCAATTCAATTCAATTCAATTCAATTCAATTCAATTCAATTCAATTCAATTCAATTCAATTCAATTCAATTCAATTCAATTCAATTTATTTACTTGCGAACATAGGTGAACAATAATTTGTGGTCTTGAAAGTAACATCATATTCGTATCTTTAGTTCCGCCGTTCTGACATGTAAGCGTTTTCTTACAATCGTTTATAAAATTAGTACATTAATGTCAAAATACAAATTAATAATTATGAGGAGATATTGCGAGCAGTTATTATTTAAGGTCTTTAAATATAAAAAAAAAAGATTTTGTGTGGGACCTCAAGGCGGCATCTAACTAGTCAGAACAACGAAGTATTTGGTAAGTACAATTTTGATTGTAATTAATTTTATTGGTTGTGTGTGCTACTTTCAGTTCTAAACTTAAACACATTCATACCAATATTATTAATTTGAAAGTAAAGGGGGTGTACGTGGTCGCCACTTGAGAATTTTTCTTCCCCATCGGTTGTCAGTTCTACGAGTGGCCTGCCCATTGCAATTTCATGGCTTTGCATAACAAAAGATTAATTAAAAAACGTACGGTCGTCCCTAAATTCTACATTCTTTTAATGAATAATATCCGTGAAAACCAGACTTATATAAAATTATCCTTGTTGTGGGAGTTCCAGCAGGTGTTTGCAAAACAAGCTCATTGAACATTGCATGAAAGTACGTTATGGTTGATATTATTACGTAGATATCCATAACGGATGGTCAGATACAAGACGATGATGTGTGACACCCGTAAATTCTGTGCCATCATCTAACCTTTGGTCACATCCAATCATCCCTGACACTGATGGACGATCGGCAAACATTTCCTGTTCTATTCTAGTTCTCGTATATGGGTTTGTGAGTGTTATAGCCATTTTTGTTAAAATACCCGATTTATCTACGAATCCGTTATGACGGACACACACATCACACTAATGCTAGTGGTCACATTTTTGATGCTGGTTAGCATTTCAGTGTTGGAACTTCAAGAATTGAAGAAATTCAGATACAGGAAAAAAGAGCAAGAGAGCGGGGTCTTGTCTTCTTTTGTCAGTTTTCATGATTCATCAACAGTCGGAAGACATCAACTGCTGTACATAGGTCTCGCCCATTGAGCACCACTTAATGCGGCTGCTTGTATCTTGCATCAATCGGCTCTCGGCGGTTTTACCAGATCGTTGGGTACCGACGGTCGATGTGGTAATGCAAATGTTATAATCGTAAACTTATAAGTAGTTTATTAACAATCAAAAAAACGCTCTTGATAATTTGATCATTATTGTGATCGTGAATCGTCATCATCGACCTGCAGTCCACTGCTGCAGAAAGGCCCCTTTCAGGATACGCCATTGAGTAAGCTGTTCAGCTTTATTCATGCCAGCTACTCAACTGAAGTCGCCACGACTACGGGGTGTTAATAATACGATACCAAAAAACGCCAGCTTGGCATAACGCTTGAATAACCAAGTCAGCATTTTTCACATTTTTTACTAACACCTTCAAATCAAAACACCCAAAACGTTCAAAAACCAAGTTAAAAGTGAAACATCATTAATCATTAGTAATTTAACTGGCATGACTGTCAGTTTTGCAGGCAAACAAATGAGAACCGACAAGTCACGGGTTTGAATGTCTGATAATGAATTCAGTTCAGCAAGGAGGGCTACAAGTAAACGCTTTAGAAATTAGTTTCTTTGACCTCTCTTTCGATGCTTGATGAGAAAGTTGATTACGATTAACATGTAGAAGCTAGATTATATCAGAATAGCTAAAATATGAGTCAAAATTCAAAAATATATTACAATATTTTCGTATGCAATCTTCTTCTCTTCGTGTAGGCAAGGTGGACAGTCTTAACTACTAGACTCAGCATCTCTACCGATTCTCAATCATGTTTGTGAGGATTTTTTTTATCACAGCTCACAGACCTAGTTTTGGCAGGTGACTCTAGTAGGTAGCTATGCATATTAAATGTTTTGTAAGCTACCTGCTATATGTACAGGTACATTTTAAAAGCCACGAGCCGGAAGTGAGCGCCCGGGGCAGGGGCTTACGGCGGATGTGACGTCACTCAAATCCACTGGATCTAGTTTCGCAGGTACCTTTTTAAAATAATTACCGGGTAAGTGAATAGTGTTAATTTAGCAGTTAAATACGTTTTAGTATAAAATTCGCTAATTAATTTTGTTGGATTTATATTGTCGCAAACACCATTCAATCAAAGCAAGTAATTTTTAATGATGATAATTTTTACTATTTTCTTTACCCGGTAAGGAATCAAGCCGAAATGTTGATACAGGTTGATACGTTTTTGTGGCTTGGCAGGAATGCAGACACTTTATACGGTGCTGTAAAGGCTGACAGACATTAAAAGCAAGTTTACTAAAAATAATATTATTCCCAAAATTTTATGAATTTAATTTACAAGGGCTAAAACTTACTTACACTTTAAAACTATGCGGGTAGTTTCTTTTGAGTAATCACAGTTTTTATTTGTTGTCCATTTGAACTTTTATAATAAAAACAGGTTTTATAATAAAAACAGGTATTATAATAACAAAGGTAGGCGCCGGAAGCGTGCTCATCCGGGGAGAGAGTCGGCTCATATCATAACGGATATGACGTCACGCGCTCGCATCATAATATTATCCAAGCTTGTTTATGTTTTACTAGCCTGTAATATTACTTATTTTCAAGGAGTCATTCTAAAGACTTTATTTTGAAATTGCTTGTTAGTAAAGGGTTTTTATTTTCCATCTTTTAAGACTCTCTTGCCATCTGTATCTCCCTTTCTCACTCTCTCTCTCTCTCTCTCTCTTTAAAATATTGGCACGAAAGCCACACTATCAATCAATTAAACAAGCGACCAGTAAGCTAGCCAGCATGCTAGCAAGCAAACAAGCAAACAAGCAAGCAACATGCAAGAGAGCAAACTAGAAAGCCAAAATAAACGTTTCTCTTTGGTATTACTATTCAAATATTCAAATAACTTCTAACTCTACATTTCATGCAACAATCGTATTCAGACCAAGAGGTATGAATTCATACTACCAATTGCATACCTCACGGAAACAACGCAAATTCTCCTCAACAAACAACATGCTAGGTACAATAGATGGAATGTTGCATCCGGCGAAGGAATCTCAGATCTTGATACCGTCTGAGGTATGAAAACATAATTGTTTACGAACGAACCTTAGATTATTATGAACCAACTTGTGCTGTGAGTTCAATTTTTTCAATTTTAAAATATCTTTATTTAGCATAAAAGAATTAATTTTTGTACATTCCAGTGTAAATGAATCCTAGAATACAAACTATTGAGTACTTAAAATTGTTTTGCAAGCTTGCGTGCCCTTATAAAACTTTTGACATAATCTTGTTTGAATGCTATAGTAATGTTAAATTATCTAGCCACAATGTATGGCTGTAAATCAATAAATAAACCTATGTATGCCGTAGGAGAACACAACATTTATCAAAATTATATTTTTACGTAAAAAACACCTTATTAGGAGGTAGGTAGTAATAAAATTATCGTGGAACATGGCAGTAGGCAGTAAACAACAGAACGGAGAATGAAACTGTGCTGTGAGTGTGTAGTGTATAGAAACTAGATTCAGTGTGTGGAGAAATGCTGTATCTAAAGGGAGAGATATGGAAGGTATGAAGGCTTTAGACCTATTGTCTAACCTATATGCAAGCCGATTTAGCCGTTTTCATACAAACAAGTTTATAGAATTACTATTAGGGTGGGATCCGTATCACTTCATACATAGTTAAATTATAAAAAAACGCTAAGAAGATATCCTCCTGTTAAATAATTTGCAAACACGATTACATTCAATCCATTTATTTTCTCAATATGTCATATTAGGTATTTCTTTCTTTTAAAATAGACACTCCACGAAGTTTAAATATGACAGCCCTCCACCACCAATTCCAGCTGTCTACGGTACCAGGGGCGCCGGCAGGAGCTGGTCTACATGTTTTTTCCTTACGGTACCATCATCGGTTTGGACCATGTAGTGTAGACGGCCTAACCGACTCAGGATTCTGCCAAACTCCCATCTTCTGTTGGAAACTGAGTAGCTTCGCGCTTGTACTCTATCACCGATCGCAAACTCTCTAATTTGCCCAGACAGAGGATTTGATGTACGGGTTGAAGTTGAGTTGTGGAACATAACATGCAACTTCGTTCGGACGTCTCGACCGAATATCATTTGTGACACTCCATTTGGACCTGGCGTGCGTCTAAGTCTACTTAATACGGTGTTAATTTTATCAGTCAGACTACCTCATATGATTCCTGTTGACTGTAATTTACGCAGCTTGTGTAATCTGTTGTAGTAGCTGTTTGTGCCTGAATTTCATTGGTTTTTCTTGATTTCATTAGTTTGCATTTGATGCTGGTGTAGAATTCCTCAAAATCATACCTGTACTCAGTTTCTGCCTCCAGCTCATTCTCGTCCGTTTCTATCTCAATTTCAGTTTGTATTTCTTGAAATTTCTGTATAGTTTCTTGTAATGATTGGATTCTGATGTCAATTTCTTCTGTAGAGAGTTCAATATTCGTATTTAAATAGTTTTCGATTCTTGTAAGGGTGCCCCGTAATGAGGCGCGTACTCGTTTTAGTTTTTTAATGTCGTGGGTAGGCCTCGTCGCCAATTTGTTAAATAATTTGCAAACACGATTCCATTCAATCCGTTTATTTTCTCAATATGACATATTAGGTATTTCTTTCATTTAAAATAGACACTCCACGAAGTTTAAATATGACACCTCCAAATATTAAGGTGCGGTGGTTTGGATTGTAAGCTCCTGCATCTATCGGCTCCCCGCAGTTTTCATCAGATCGTCGGTCCATCTGGTGGGGTACCACTCGAGAATCTTTCTTCCCCATCGGTTGTCAGTCCTACGAGCGATGTAGCCTGCTCATTTGAACTTGCTAATTCTAAGAGCTACATCGATCATTTAAGTCCTCCTACGGTATAAAGTAACTTAATAATAATTAGGGACGTTCGTACATGTGTAGGTATAGGTACTTTCATTTACATCGCTTCCACATTATGCTAACACACATGCCAGATGGTATCAGTATTTCCACTAAACACTGCTAGTATCTGAGTTTATATCTGACGTATATGGGAGGTGCGGTGCGTTTACGTTAAACGTAGGCTGAAAAGGAAATGGAGCCTTCGTATATTACAGCAAAACTAGTACTGGCATCCCTACCTCTATAGTTATGTATAATGTATACCTATTTGATGTGTTCCTCGATCTTTGTGTAGGTATAAAAACGAGATCGGTCTGGCTGGAACGCATAAGAGAAGAGTGCAGAAATTATAAGAGGTAATAAATATAAGTTCTCACAAACAATTTCTCTGTATCATTTGTATGTTTGAACTGTAAAATCTTACTCAGCTATGCATTTACCTATTAAGAACTTCTGGCATCCGTGCAATTCTCGGCTGAGTGAGCTGCAACGTAGCGTTTCACCTAAATGCATCATAGTTCCTTTGCACGAGGCCGAGACCGCATGACACGCGGAAACCATTCCATGTGAAATTTACAGCTTACTATGGTTGACTGGATGATGCGTTTATAAGCCGTAATACAAACGAAGGTGCTAAGGTTATGATCACTAATATATGATATTATGAATAATTGCCTCATTGAAAGTCTTCTTTTTTTAAAAATATATTAGGTTACTTTCGATTAGATAAAAAAAATCTAAATTACTTTAATAGCCTTATTAATTTAACCAAATGTAATATAAACTAAATGTCTCTAAAACCAAGGTGACAAAGGCCTAACCGAAACAATTTGGGCTGGAGTAAATTAAATTTATGTCTGATGAGCTTCAGACGATGTTGCTTTCAGTAATTAATCTTGGTCTAAAATCTTCATAGAAATACAGAATGGTACAGCAAATTGATCTATAGGTGAAGATTCATAAAGTGGTAGAAATTGAAAAAGTTCATCTTAGACTTACACACAGCTTTGCTAGATATTAAACTACCATCATCATCGTCATCAACAGCCCGTAGACGTTCACTGCTGAACACAAGCCTTCCCCCGAGAGCACCACTGAGCGGCTGCTCGCCTCCTGTATCCATCGGCTCCCGAGGGTTTCACCAGGTCGTCGGTCTACCACAATTTAAAGTTTTTCACGTTAAATTCTTGGCTAAAACCCTAAAAATTCCTCAACTGGAAATGCAGGTTTTGCGTTCGAATCCCAAAACAATTTGCTTTGAACATTCCGTGTGTAAAAAATGCACGAGGAATCCTACCGGAGCACTGCAGGAATAGCTATAGGAAATTCAAGCGCAAAGGTGCAGAGTTTTATTTTGTAAGTTAATTATTTATTTAGTACCTAGATGTTATTTATCTCTACTAAATAAACGATTAACTTCAAAGTAAAATAGGAAAAATAAGTTCTAAATAGTTCTAGTACTTTCTTGAAAAAACAGTTTTAAAAAAATGATTTAAAAATTACAGTAGGCAAGTGTCATACCATAGGTATGTGTCTTCGTCTTATGAATATACTAGAAGTCATTACACTGTAGGTGCTTACACTAGGGTATACCTGTGTTACGGGCGGCATGAGCACTAATAAACTGATAATACTTAGGGGAGTTAAAGTTAAACGAACATATTTTATAATAATGTGGTCGACGAATCAATTTAGGTATGTACCTACCGAAGTTGTATGCATTAAACCTAAAAGTATTCTAGGCCACTGGTGTAAGCATCGTCTTTTCTCAGTAGTTCAATGAACAGTTCAATTGATTCAACTACTGAGCCTTGTTAGTCTGTTTAGTTAAAAAAAATCATTGATCTAAAAATTCCTAAAAAAAAAGTCTCAGTAGTTCAGTTGTGAGAATTTTCATTTTGGCTTTAAAGCAGTAAACTGAATATAATATAAAAAATAGCACTGAATTATAATTTCTGCCTTTTTAGGGCCCCATCCGTTTTGGAAAATTTTTTTTATTTTGGCCTTGAAGACACCAGTTAAAAGTTCTAAGTATCAGGACACAGAACATGCCAACGAGTTGTTTAATTAACTGTGTATATGCGAAACCAAATCTTAGTTAGTACCAATGAAAAAAAAAATTGAATACTGACTGTTCCATGTTCGTGATTATAAGTGTGTACTTACTATGTTTGAACCGTTTGTTCCCGTTAGAATACTAAATTAACTGGTTGTCAAATAAGAAAAACATTTACTGTTTGATTACCCGGTTGTCTATCGATATTTACATTTCCTTACAGTAAACCAATTTTTTGGTGTTTGCACTTCATATAATTTATTTCCAAAAACTTTTAATCACCTAATTAATAAAGATTTCCTTTGATGTCCCGTCATTTACGCTCGATTTATTCTAATTGATGGCCTAACAAAGGTTCCATCTCTCGTGATTACCCTTCTACAGAGATACATTGCTTTCACCTGGGTGAGCGCATTTTTCAAATAAATTACTTTCGAGCTCCACTGCAGTGCCTTGGTCGTCGACTCTGAATTATTCATTTAAATGTGACCCGAGGTCGCAAGTTTTCACGAAGAGAAAAAAACTTTGCTGGTTTATTATTTACACGCATAGAGAAATAAATGATACTTTTGTGGTCAAAGGAAGGAAAATGATTCTGTATTACTCTTGAAGGGATAATCATGACCTTTATGTTATTATGTAGGGACGTATACTGACATAGTTTTATAGGTGCTGAGAAGACTAAAGCTTTTTTAGAGTCGAAATTAAGGCACTTTTACCAAAGTTTTGGCATTGTTTTGTAAGCACAGTGAGAACTTGAATTTCAATAAATAAATAAATAAATAAAGTTATTTGATTAATAGTTTACAATACACATTCGTCAGGCATTCAGTGGTTTAACAGGTAACTTTATATACAAATTTATTCATCTAGGTGCCGAAATTCAGGACTAAAAAGCAGATCTTGTTTACACGAAAAAGTCCAATTACCTGCTGATTTGAAACAGTAACGACCGTGAGGCTTACGAACTTATTGTAAACAACAATAGTTTCTGCTAAAACCTCGAATAATTTAAACCCTGGCCTAATAAAATGGAGGGCGATTCACGTTCTCTTGTAGTGTAGAGTGAGTTTTACAGAGCTTCTCGAAGAACATTTTTTCTCGAAATTTAAAAATAATTGTAATTTTTTAATATGAGAAAATACTGAGCATGAGTTGTAGAAATCAACATAGTTATCTCGAGAAACCCTTTGACCAATATATATTATGATCTCGTGGGTGACGTCATAAGCCTTTTGTCGCGTTTTCATTGGTGAAACGCTATTTCGAGAAAAGCGATATGTCGTATTCCCTTTCTGGGTGGCATTGAAGTGAAATTTGCCAAACTAGTTAGTTTTAGAATAGAAAGGCTAAATTTCTCGTATTTTTATAAGATTACGTTAATATTTTATATTATTAATTTAAAAAAATATTCAAAATTTCGAATGAATCGAGAATTACCCTACAAGGCACGCCCACCGTTGATTAAAAGCAACTGCCGCCCTATTGGTGATTAGTATGTAAATATCCGTAAAGTATCCATTTTAGAAACGTGAGTTAGGTATTTGACCTTAACTTTTTGTCCTCTGAACTCGAAATTGTAAGCCTGTTTTCGATAACCTACTCCCCATTAATAGTTTATAACAATTTTCTTAGCCTTTTTTATTATTGTTCGAAACATAATTTTATTCATTACTCAACGCTCCATAGATCTTCTTAATCTGATACTTTGAAATCGCAAATACAAATTAACAAACATTATAATTTTTTTCTATAGTTGTAGGTACTTGCTTTATTTTGATATCAACTGTTTACTTGTAGTGTTATGCTCACACAAACATGAAGCCAATCTCAGCGGGTAGAAACGAAATGATTCTTTTTTTTATAACACAGACAAATAGTCTGACGGCCGTTACCGTCAAATATAATATAGACACCTGCAACACCTGGTGCGTTGCCTACCTTTGAGGACTCTATTTACCCGTCGTTTAAAGTCTTTACTTCAGAGTGGAAAATGTGAAAACAGTTGAGTGGGATTTGAAGCTGGGTATGTCGGTGTGAGTTTCACATAGTTACCTTACTTTACGGGGAGAGTCCTGAGTTCAGCAGTGGACGTTTTTGGCCGTTGGTGTGTGATGTCATGTAATCGATAAACTTACTGTAATTGACACATCACTTAAACATCACCCTAAACTATAACACCTACCCTATTATGTAATTAACAATGCTATCTCTTACTCGAGTTACAATTCTGCCCAGCTGAGCGCCATTAAATGCAAAGGCATTTCAAGAACATCCAACATTACTTCACCGGAACCGTCGTAAATGTCCATAAACATGAAGAAAAAAACTAATGGAGTAATGGAGTAGCTTGGCATCGTAGAACATCATCTACTACACGCAGTTTAAATGTATTGAGTGACAGAGAGATGCTCTAGAAGCCGACACTAGCAGTTTATCCCTCTTTAAATGACAGAGACAATGCTCTACGAAGTCGTCAATAGCCGATTATATCCATCTGAGTGATTTAGATGATAATCTAGGCAGCCAACACTAGCTGATTATTTCTGTTTACAATACGTGTGTGCATTATATGACGGCAGTACGTGTAAGTATGTCGTAAATAGCAGCGTAAGAAGTGTTATGGCAGCGCTGAAAGGGTAACTCGCAGTCAATCAGTTTAATGGTCTTCGCCAAAAAAGCTTCCCCAGACTGATTCCGGATCCGGAACATAAATCAGCATCATACCTACACAAAAAACGTCGCGTCGTAAACTCAAAGATAAAACTTGTAATTTACGAGCCTCTCAGTGCTAATGGTGAAAGCCTTTATTGCGCACCCATCATAAACTTAAACAGATGCCACTCAAGTGGCATATCTCGATCGTTTTCCATTTACGACGGTTGATACGCTGTATGGTAATAGAAAAAGAAAAGTTGATGGAAATTTCCTACTATACGCACACTATGAAAATTGTTGGGCGGTTATCACGCAAATATTTTTTTGGTTAACGACTATTTTGAACGTGATTATCTCAAAACGTATACCATTTAAAGGATTGAAAAAAATGCACGTTAATACTGGTCATATCTTCTTTCCATCTGCCAAAACCGAAACACGTTTACTAAAAGTTTTCTCGATAGAAAAAAATCGTGAAGTGACCTCTAAAAAATCATTCAAACGTCCTAAAATGTTACATTATAATAAGACACCCCCATTGAAATAAATCATAGTGATAAGTTATGTTTCAATACATTCGTCTATAAGCTTTTTTTTATAACAAAAAGCATTTCTTTTATAACTAATTATTTGTACCGAAAAATGAAAAAGTCGAAGTGCAACGCAACGCCATATTTTTGCTATGCATAAAGCGACCCTACTAGATACAAAATAAGTTTCAAGTTTGTCTGCTTTAATAAACGTGCTCGCATTGGGTCCCGTCAGGGCCTTAAGAGATAGTAATCATACCTATTAGTTACTCACACTGCTATTATTTGTAAGTACCTGAAAGTTATTAGTCTTTATGCGTTTGCATCTTTCTAAACTTGTCTTTTTTCCGTTTTGGTCTTGCTGCACTTTAGACACACTGCATTTTTAGATTTTCTGCGCTTTTTAGACATTCTGCATTTCAGACTTTAACATTTTTAGTCAATCGGCCTGCGTAGGCTTTTTAGGCAATCTGATCATTAGTCTCTAGTAACAGGTGGTAGGACTAATCGAAAAGTTCATTCACTTTGCCAGACATTCTGCCGAGCAGTAGTGTGCAAGCACTTATGTGTTCCGATTTTATGCAATAAATGGGCAAATGAGACTATGAGTACTGACTCATAGTCTCATTTGCTTGACTGCTCATCGTGTGTAAATCATTTATTCTAATGTTTCAGGATGACGAGTTCCATTTCGAGTAGCACCGCAGCCGCAGCAGTTATGGGCACGCATCCTCGCCGGTTGCTTGTTTTTTTTAAGCCATAACGCCTGCACTGGTTTGGATGAAACTTTGCACATAGACTCCTTACGATACTGACACCAGCATAGAAAGCGGTAACCCCAAAAAAATTGGCCGCAGGAAAATAAGAGCATTGCATTTTAGGCAAGCATGCACCACCGTAGGTCACGTCATCACTTACCATCACAGACAATAAACAATGGTCAAATGTTATGCCTATAAATTATAAAAAAAATCGCCTGCGGTCTTTAATACACTTTTTTTTATGAGAAAAAAACTTATGCTTACATTTAAGTCACTGATATTCATCCTAGACTAAAGTATGTACTTTTTGTCGATCTGTGAATCCACTACAGATTACTTTTATAGTGTGTGTAGTGGCGAAAATTGTGTACTCTTTAAGGCGGAAAACTAATAAGCAAGTTCAAGTAAAACTACACAAAAACGCAGCTGTTGGTCCGATAAAAAGTCAGTTTGTGCTCTTTGTGGACGTACCAGCTGGTGCGATGTTGTTATTTAGAGAAAACTATAATGGGCTTTTGTTGACTTCCCACAAAATGGCAAATTCCCACAAAAATGGATTATGGAATCCAGTTTTGTTGTTGCCATTTTGTGATTACTTTTAGTGCTTTTTTCATCGGTGCTATCAAAGTGGTGCATCTGACCCCAGATTCTCGTAAGTTAAACTCGTGTGAACATAACACACCAAATACTAAACACTCATTAGTTGTCTGTAATTGATCATCATCATCTCTTCGAGTCTGACAAATGAATGCTAAGAAAGTGGCGTGTTATTTTAACATGAATTGAAAAACTCACGAGAAACCGGGGATGAGAAATTGTGACAAAACTTTTGTATACTCGTAGACCTTGATGTTCAGAGGAAGGTCATTATTTTATCACGTAAGATTTTCAATATTATACTCCTAAGGGCCAAATAAAAAATGCGAGTATATCCGTGGGCTACCTTCAGTCTAATTAATAAAATAATAGTAAGTCTTGAGCTGAACCGAATGGCGAACCGGAAGACGCAGCGTATAGGCCGGCCCCCACTAGGTGGACTGACGATCTGGTTAAAATCACGAGCAGCCGATGGATGCAAAATGACACCTTCAGGCTGTTAATGACAAAGACAGGCCTGTATTCAGAAATGTTCATGATGAAGTCTTAATCATCAACAGCCCACTGTTGAACAGCAGGCCTCCCCCAACAGGCTAGTGGACAATGATTTTGCGAGCCCTCTCAGCTTTCTTTGACCTGAATGATGTTTTAGTAGAAAAAGATAGGACTTTTTTAACTGCTATGTATTGAAAATTTGAAACAAAAGATTCTCTTTGAAATACAAAGTTTTACGAATTTTTATGGTTGGTTTCCCAGCCATAACATTTTTATGGCCCGAAGTGACATTGTTGGACATTCATTGTACTTATATTGATTTCGGTTTGTATTGTATCTCTATCTGAAACCGAGTTGGTATTTGACGAGGGCGATTTCATAGATTTTGTTTGTGCCGTTTGTTTTTCAATGTTGTTTATTTCCATGACCTAATTTTCATTTGCCAACAACCGTCAAAACTGCACACGTTTATAAAAGCAAGGAGACAGTTATTGCAATATAGTATAATACATGCATGTCAAACTGAAAGTCGTTGATGGGCCGCATGCATAATGGACCGTAGCAAAAGTGGCCCAAAATCCCAAAAAAAAAAAACAATTTTCTATTTTAAACGCATTTCAAATTCAATTAACTCTTCTCATTTCATCGGTATTTATTATTTGATATTGGGACACTCGATTTTCCATTAAGTAGGCTTTTCTTAAAAGTGGATCGGGCCGCAAACAAATACATTGAGGGCTCATGCAGGCCGCGGGTCGCAAGTTTGACATGGTGTATTATTATATTATCTGTGGTAATACCAACGCTCAATTAGTTCAATGAAAGCCGTTCCAGTCGTCACGTCCTCGTTTTGTTTACGCACATGCATTACGCATAAAAAGGAAGATCACTTTGGTACTTTACCACATTTAATATTCTGGAGACATCCTTAACCGCTCAAAATCTCGTCAGCATCTTTATAGCGACAGAGTTCTAAATTTATAACATATTCGACCACATTTTCGATTATATCAAATTGGACTTTGATATGGTGCCAAATGCATCCAGATGGCAGAAACATGTCAAATATAGATGGAAATAGAATTGCGGATCACGATTTGAGGAACCTTATATCGTAATTAATTAAAGTTAGGTTAGGTTAGCGAAAGGAAAAGCTTAATAAGTCATCGACAAAGTTAATAATAAGCGTGTTTTAATGAAATCCGAATTACTTGCATCATCATCCAAATACGACCCTGCATATTAAATTGCACCCTGTCTCTATTCTACGTTTGTCTTCGTCCGGGAAATTCAAAATTATGCCTTTTTGCGTTTTCAGCTGCAAATTCCGCGCGCAACTTGAAAAGTAATTGATGCAGGGCCAAACAAGATTCGAATCAGGATCCGTGGGTTTGAAAGTTACACGTCGAAGAGTTAAGTCTTCGTGTCTTGATTGGTTGTAATTATTGTTACAAGCAAGATAAAAATTGATTTTGGTAAAAAGCTAGAGAATAACCGAACTGGAAATCGCAGTAGGTATAGGCCGGCCTCCTATCAGGTGGACCGACGATTTGGTGAATGCCGTGGGAAGCCGCTGGATCCAGGAGACGAGCAGCCACACATAGTGGCACTCTCTGGGGAAGGCCTATATTCAGTAGCGGACTTCTTCAGGCTTTTTATAATGATGATGATGATGATGATGATGATGATGATTGTTTGCCTTCTCCCATCATTACGTCAGAAGTGTAGTGAGAGTGCCCCAAAGACATCTGTTTTTTTCTATTACGAAACGTATATATATTTACCGGGAGTGAAATGCAAATAGAACACTATGTATTCCCCAGCACGGTAATCCATACAGTCAATATTTGACTTTTCAATTAGCTCCCTTTGTTCTACCGGTTTGCGAACAATGCTGTATT
Organism: Ennomos erosarius; assembly: GCA_963580505.1. Classification (NCBI taxonomy): domain Eukaryota; kingdom Metazoa; phylum Arthropoda; class Insecta; order Lepidoptera; family Geometridae; genus Ennomos; species Ennomos erosarius. The sequence continues at coordinate 5,029,732 of OY757000.1, forward strand.
CAATAACCGCGCAACTGCATTATAACAAGGTTCGTGATGTCCATGACAATCTCGTCATATCAGCGTACCTATATTAGTTTCCATATAGGTAGGTATAGGTAAAAGCTTTGAGAAATGTACATAGAGCTAATCTCCTCGCCCTAAATGACTGTTAAAATAGTAGTTTGTAATAGCAATGGGCAGGCCACATCGCTCGTAGAACTGACAACCGATGGGGAAGAAAGGTGCTCGAGTAGCGACCACGAACTGGTAGACGCGGGGAGCTGATGGTTGCAGGAGGCGGCCTATGTTCAGCAGAGGACGTCTTCAGGCTGTGGATGAAGTAAGACGCCGATTATAAAAAAAACGTACCTACCTATAGAACATTACCAACGAAGGACTTTTCTACTATTTAAAATTGACACTGTCTACCTGAATAGCAATTCAGGAGACCTCAGCGTTGAGGCTCAGCGCTGAAGCCTCGATTCAACCAACTTTTATTTGAAAATAGAACGGAAAGCTCTCCCCTAGCTCATGCCTTTTGCAGAAACGATGACGCTACTTCCGTTCTATTTTCAAATAAAAGTTGGTTGAATCGAGGCCTCAGCGCTGAGCCTCAGCGCTGAGGTCTCCTGAATCGCTATGCTGTACCTAAAACACAGATAGGTAATTACTATTGTTTAAATACGTAGTAATAAATAAAGCCAACTAAATAGTGTGGTTCGACAAGTTAATTTATGGCTGTAACAAGGGGTTTATGCAGACTCCGCTGATTTCATTTACATTTTGAGCGGGGGCGGGCTTGCATACACATAATTTTTAGGCACGAATGCTTTCTATCCAGTTTTTAGTACTTTCACTTTTCTTTTAAGTTACTTCAGGACCATTTTTTGTAGATTTTCATTCATTGTCTAGTAGAAAAGCAAGTGATGAATCTTTTTCAAGAATGATGTCTGTCAAGGGTCCCATCCAATTTCACTTGACGGTTCCGCACATCCAATTTACATACATACATTTCTTCCGAGGATTTTCTGTACTGAGTATTACTTATTCTATGATGTTAGACTGTTTAGGAATTTACATTCATGACTGCCAAGTCTATTACTATACAAATTAGATAGAAAGCTAAAACTGATGGCGTTACACATAATTGACACAAGTATTATATATGAATGATGCAGAAAATGACTACTTACTTTGAAAAGGCATTCATTTTGTACAGCCAAGAAAAGATCAGTGACTGATTCCCAGCTGAGTTTTCTCTATTTTTGCTGAGTGTGCGTTATGGTGATGACTACACCCTTTCTGTGGATGGGTTGATGATGAATTCCGACCGCTCTTCTCAATATTTTCCCTGCGCCAGATCGTCTGTTAGCAGCAGAAATCTAAAAGTGAACGGGTTGCCTGTTTACTAATTTTGGAGAACAGAAAATAACTGAATATTTTTTTTAAATTCTCCTTTTAATAGTTGAAACAAAAAATATATTACTTACAACTTTCATACATCATACAAAAAGCTCCCCCCATTCTGTTATAACCAAATAATTTTATATTTTACACCCTCAACTTGCGATTTTAATCTAATGCTCATTTTTTCCACGAATCATACCAAACAAAACACGATCGTGACTTCATAAAACCGTAAAATGAGCTTATCTTTACAACTTCTACCTAATTAGGCAAACAATTGAATAGCAAGCCAAATTAAAACTCGTAACCCAAACTAATTTACAACGTTAAAAAAAGCTAGACATTTCAAAGCGTGTTTAATTATAACTTAATTATTGTATGACGTGAAACTTGGCTGAAAACCTGTCACTTCTAACTCTAATATTCAGATAAAGCTAATTATTTATTTAATGAATCACTCGGTAACGTGTTTTAAACTATACGAGATTTATTAATTAATTTAAGTAAAATTTTTAGTGCTACTTTAGTGAAACCTTTAAAAGCCTCTGCCACTGATTTAGCTTAATTAGCTTTGTTCGAATATTTTGAAGTGAAATTTTAAGTACTTAATCATATTACATCACGTACATTATGTTATCTTATCTTATCTTATCTTATCTTATATTAATGCTGGGACAAAAGTCTTATCTTACAGGAAGAGAGTATGTAAGCCATAAACCACCATGCTGGCCAAGTGCAGGTTGGTGGATGATACATCTCGAATGTTCTTCAATTTGCAAAAAATGACAAAGTTACAAGCATTATAAAAACCGGAATAGAAAGAGATAGCTCAAACGGCCAGTGACGGCAGAGCAAGGTCGTTCATAGTACCTCATTACTAAGCTGTGGTAGCTTTACATACAATGACGGGCCTGATAGCTCAGTTGGTAGTAGCCCTGCCTTCTGAACCGAGGGCTGTGGGTTCGATTCCTACCCAGGACAAACATTTGTGTGATGAACATAGATGTTTGTTCTGCGTCTGGGTATGTATGTATTTACAAACAAAAAAATGTATATAAGTATTGTATCAGTTATCTGGTTCCCATAGTACAAGCTTTGCTTAGTTTGAGGCTAGATGGCGCTGTGTCAATTGTCCACACATATTTATTTATTTATTTATTTTAATCTCTTTGGCATGTGACGTCACAAGTGGATTTTTCATAGTAACTGCGAAAGCACTCTGTTTCGCGAGAAAGGGACAGGATGGCCCCTATAGAAACTATAAAGCTTATTACTCCGTGATTTATTTAACGATTTTACTTATTTTTTCAATTATTGCATCCATTTTTAGAATTTTTTCGAAAGTAATAATTACTTGTTCGTTTTTGATAGTAGTCATTATGCCTATTAGTGGTGGACTAAAGGTCCACCGACTTGGTCAGAACCGCTGGGAGCCGATAAATGCAAGCGGCAAGCAGCCTTATGTTCCAGTCCTCCAATCCTTATGTTCCGCAGTGGCCGTCTTCAGGTTGATAATGATGATGATGATGATGATGATGATGATGATGATGAAAGTCCCCATTTATACGATAACGGGAATATACGGAAGTGATCACAAAACTTGAAAAAGAAACCGCAATTAATCATTATGTAATGTTACACAAATAATTACATTACAAACTTTAAATTTAATGTAAATGAAGAAACAAAACATGTAAGCGAGCAGAAACCGAAATATCTCATCTGTCGAGCCGGCGGTGACACGTACAAATTACCAGTTCCCTCCTCCAGACAGCGACTAGGATAGCTCGTTATAATTCAAACAGTGAGTATGTTTTATATTGATTTTTACTATGATGCATTGTCTTTTTACATTTTTAATTATGGATCACAATCAGCGATTATTTATACAAAACACGTCATGCAACATGGTTTATTTTCTAGAGTAGCAGATGATGTAGTTTTTGACGCCACTACATTTCCATAAATAATTTATGAAGCCTCAAGCCTGATGATGGCTCAGACCTAAAGGAAAACATGTATCTTCCACATATTTTTATTTAAGGTCTAACTAAGTACCATGGTTCATGAGATAGCCTGGTGACAGACGGCCAGATAGACTGACAAACGGACAGCGGAGCCTTATTAATAGGGTTCCCTTTACCTTTTGGGTATGGCACCCTAAAAATCATTTCATGCCATATATTCGAAAAGAGGCTGTAACGGTACGGGGTCCCGTTTACATTTATACAAATAGGTTTCTTTAGCAGGAAATAATATTTAAAATAACTTACACAATGTAGCTAATCGTTACTGAAAAAAAAACTATTACAATAGTATGATAATACCATAACTATTCTTAAATTGTTAGGAAAATGTGAAAATAGGCATCTGTGGAAACATCGTTACTAGTAATAAAGTTCATTGATAACAACGTATTAAAGTAAATTATCAAAAGTTAAACTATAGTTTATTAACAGGATTAGAAGAATGGTTTAAACAATCCGATAGATAGATAAATACTTATATCAAATTCTTAATTCTTTATGTACAGGTCATATGTTCAGCTGAAATCAGAGTCCACGTGGAGTGACTCCACGTGGAGTGCAGGCTCAGAATGTATGTAATTCATTCAGCGGAACGAATAAATTCCACCAATCAGAGAGCAGTATACTAGATCTAGATGGTCATGACGAGCTGCAGAAGATGCTGGTCCACGTGGAGTACGGGCTTAGTACGAACTATGTCGACCAATCAGAGAGCAGTATAGTAGATCTAGATGGTCATGACGAGCTGCATGCAGTACCAGGTCCACGGGGACTGCCGAGGTTCTTGACCAATCAGGGAGAAGAATCGGGATGTGAAGAGTTGTGATTGGTTGATAGGAGCTAATGAGGAAGAGTTTTAGGTAGGTAGTGGATTAGCAGCTGTTTAGTCAGTCAGGTTTATTATTTTAAAAGATTATATTGTAAAAGGGGGGGTTGTTACAAGGCGAAGGGTTCCTTGAGAACGCACATAATATTCCAACAGTGTAATATCTTCTTTGCTCTTACAAAATGTTAACGAACTAAAAATCTTGAATTGCCCTTAATAGACGTCACCCAGTTTCTATGGAAAATGGAAAAATTGATGCACGCATAAAATATTTACTTATTTACGCAGTAATAAACCCAACAATGAATCTCTTATTACATCAGTAAACTAATTTTTTACATTAAGTGACATTAATAATGTCAATCAACAAAAAAGGCTTTAAAAGGTCTCAATAGATTATAAGCAGCCAGTGCCGCAAGAGCAGTTGAGCAGTAGGCTATAAATTCGATTTTATAACAGGATGACCTACTGATCAACTAAATTGAGCAAAAACCTGTTGAGCTATAGGGCGTAAAATGTTTGGTAATACAAACTATGTCCTATTGCTCAACTGCTCAACTAATTGAGCAGTGGGTAACATAGTTGAGCAGTTACCAGTTGAGCTGTCGGTATTACCCACTGCTCAACTTGATGCAGTTGAGCAATTTAGTTGAGCAGTGGGGAAGTAGTGAGAATGAAAAGAAGCAGTGTGCCACGCGGTACGAAAAGTACCGAACCTTGAGTGACGTACTTTGAGTCCCTCGCTACGCATAGGATTCTACTCTAGGATACTTTGCTTCGCAAGAGTGCAGTTGTGTTACATTGTTTTGGTCCCTTGTGATACCATCTATGTTAAAGAAAACCTAAGTACTTTATTACTTAAACAACTAAGTATAAAACAACCAAAACAACTTTTGCACAGGTAGCTCTTTATTTCCTTTCACAATCTCACGCAACCAACGCAACTCCTTACAAAGTATCACAGCACATTGCCTTACGTATTTTTCTCCGTACGGCTGAGTAATGAATATGCCAAGTACAGGATTTACTTCGCACTTACGTACGGCACTGAAAGGGAGCATTACTCAAAGGTTTTTGTAAGCTCAGCTTGTAGTCAGACCTTTACAAATTTGCGAACTAGGGTTAGTTTGGATTAAGGTTTTGTTAGAGTTGAGATAAATGATGGTATTGAGGAATACAAATTAAAGCTAAATTATCGGAATATATATAATAATATCATCATCATCAACAGCTTGAAGACGTTCACTGTTGAACATAGGACTCCCTTACAGAACGCCACTTTGAACGGCTGCTTTCCTCTTGAATCTAACGGCTCCCTGCGCTTCTGAGTCCACCTGCCTGAGCTGCGTCTTCCGGTTCATGGTCTTCCTCATCAACACTATAGGTAGGTATATTTCAAGATTTTTTTATCAACGATAGGCTAACATTTGACCACGGTCTCACCTGATGGTAAGTGATGACGCGATCGACGATGGAGCATGCTAGCCTAGAAGATACCGGTTCACTCTAGCCTTAAAACTCCGATTATATTTACTAAAACATTGCAGAGGTAAAAAATTGTATTGTATGTGTGAGTAATTACATATCTACAGGTCTAACTTTGAAACTTACCTGAAAGCTGCATAAACTGAGTGACATAGCCTTAGATGTTTTGTTCCACTGAAATAAAGCAACTCAATCTAAAGAGATATTTACTGATATACTCTAGGAAATGCTCTTGGATAATGGATCCATTTGTTAAAAGCGTTTCCTGCTGCATGGAAAAAGCAGTATAATCAGCGTAAAGTTTTAGAAGAAATGAGAATACTTTTATTGTAAGGATTTATAGTTTATTTTAATACAAGATGCGTAAAAATAAGACTAAAATTGAGGCAAGACATAAAATTAAAGTCGACACTTGCTAACTTTGTCAAGAACTATTGAAGTTCCTCTTGAAGTGTGCTGTGTGACACAGCTGTAACAACTTTACTATAGTCTTCATATTTCCAGACTCTGGGGCTATTTATCAAGAACTTACATACATTTCTGACTTAATTGACAACCTAATCATGTAAATGTGGCATGTCGTATAGTGGGATAACCCTAATCATGGCATCTTCCATAGTTCTTCCATGTGTGGGTCGTGGTGTGGGCTTAATGCTCATGTGGTCACGCGGTGGACAAAGTCAGGTAGGTAGTGATTGTTGTTTATAATTGTTTAGCATAGTAAATAAATAAATAAATAAATAAATAAATGTGTGGACATTTCACACAGCGCCATCTAGCCCCAAACTAAGCAAAGCTTGTACTATGGGAACCTGATAACTGATACAATACTTATATACTTTTTTGTTTGTAAATACATACATAGAATACAATATAACACCCATAGTATTATATACTGGGTGTAATTGAATTCATTAGTATCCTTTGAAACTAAGTAACACATTGGTTTAGTAATAATTATAACTCCAAAAAATGGAATAACTTACTTAATCAAATGCTACAATACAAAATTTAATTAAAATAATGCCGTGCTGTTTTTAATTAGTAGATACAAGGTATAAAAACGTGTAAATGTATCAAAATCATCCGTGCCAACTGCGTTAGGCGCCGCGGCAATCCTCATAATTTTCAATAAAAATATTTTCATTTACACACTTTTACTCTTTAATAATCATCTCTAAATGATGTAGTAACATGGGCTCAATTTATGCTAATGAATTAATTTACATCCTGTAGATGGTTGTACTGTGTAGGTACAATTTTTTGACGTAAACTAATGACGGGACGACCTAGTCGTTTGCCTGATGTTAAGCGTACGGCTGACCATAACAGATTGCAGTATCACTCGAAAGTATTGCGTGACACTGCACTGTAAAAGCTTAGAGTATCTAGGTAGCTATAGTAGCTACATACTCTAAGCTTTATAGTGCACATAAGCGTGCAGTGTTAACATGTTTTTTTAAATTTTTTCTTCATTATATAAACTTCGGTGATAGCCGTATTCTTTCGCAAAACTTTTTTTTTTCTAGTGTTAATGTTTAAAATAGGTGACGTTTTACGCATTAAGTTCTGAGTTACGAGCATGAGTGTGGGCAAGTGATATAATGTAGTGAAACGTGTTTTTTTGCGTTGCTTCCAAAATTCCATTAGCTTCTAGTATAAAGTTGCCATCACTTTACTAGAGCATTACTTGGACTAGACTATGACTATGACTTAATATATTCTAAAACTCGATGAAAATAAATACAATACTTGAATCTGGATAAATACACTATGTGTGGAGACAAAATATAAGAAAAAGAACGTATACGTTGTCCCTGCGCGTGACTATATTGGTTACTGTAGGCCTAGCACGAACATTTACGCGGGAGTAAGTGTAACGTTAACGTAAGCCAGTTGTATGGCATTTGATCAGCGCCCCATACAACTGGCTTACGTTAACGTTACACTTACTCCCGCGTAAATGTTCGTGCTAGGGCCTCAGATATACCCAATAGTTCTCGTTCAAACGAGTTACCGTGCTATTTTCCCAGTCCTTGGCGAACTAAAAAATCTCACAATTTTTATAATAGCGATGAACTTTATTCACTTCCCTCAGACCGTCGACATTTCCATAAAACTCGGTTGGCTGATAAAGTGATTACCCTAAACAAACTAAAGTAAAAGTATTGCCTACCTGTCTAGCCGTCTACTTTTTAACTTTAATATCAAGGCTTAGACTAAAAAATTAAATAGGTATAGAGTTGGCACTCAAAACTGGAAAGTGAACACATCATCATTAACAGCCTGAAGACGTCCACTGCTGAACATAGGCCTCCCCCAGGGAGCGCCACTTAGAGCGGCTGCTCGCCCCCTGCATCCATCGGCTCCCCGCGGCTCTCACCAGTCGTCGGTCCACCTAGTGGGGGGCCAGCCTATGCTGCGTCTTCCAGTTCGTGGTCGCCACTCGAGAACTTTTCCTCCCCATCGGTTGTCCTAATCCTAAGAGCTACATCAGTCACTTTAGTTCTCCTGCGGATCTCCTCATTTCGGATCTTATCTCGCAGGGAAACACCCATAAGATTGCTCTCTCCATAGCTCGTTGCGCGACTTTGAGCTTAAGTGAACACATAAAAAGGAATAAATCACATAAACATATATTATAAGACACTTCTATAATAGGTAACTAACTAGGATGGCGCAGTGACCCAAAATGAGTCTTGGCCTCCGATAATAAGAGCCGCCACTTCGATCTATCCTGAGCTAGCTCCTGCTAGTTTTCGGCCTGGAGTTCGCGCAGGTCCTTGTCCACTTCATCACTCCAGCGATATCTAGGACGGCCTACTGGACGTCAGCCACTTGGCCGTCCCACATATGCTCGTCTCACCGCCCGATCCTCACCCATCCGTTCGACGTGGCCAAGCCAGCGAAGTCTGTGAGCTTTTAGTTCGCCGATGATGTTTGGCTCAGTCACTAGATCTTCACGCTCTCTATTCTTCCTTCTTTGCCACGATCCATTTTTTCTTTGTACTGGACCCAGAATTTTTCTCCATATCTTTCTTTCCGTAACAAGAAGTTTATTCTCCTCCTTAAGGGTCAGTGTCCAGGCCTCAAAGCCGTACATTAGGATTGGCCTTATCACGGTTTTATAAATACGGATTTTAGTGCGCTTGCTGAGAAGCTTGGACACCAAAACCTTATGCAGGGCTGCACTACAACGGAGGGTATTCTGTACTCGGATCTCTATCTCTTCTTCGTCTATAATAGTTACGTTTAATCTATCGCTCTCTATCTTGTCCACTGTACCTTAATTCTATGACAATGTACCTAGTTACCTTCCCGATTGCAGATCAAAAATAGAATAGAAAATAATTTATTCCTGACAATAAAAAAAAAGTAATACGGGCGTAGTTCGTTTTCGTATACCGCTTTAGATTCTTCTGGTTCTGAGTGTTAGAGACTAGACGAATAATTATAGATAGAATCTATAATTATTCGTCTAGTCTAAGTATCGACGTTAAATGCTCATTAATAAAGTTACGTAACTTCACGATGGCTAAAGTTTTAATTATGGTTAGAAATCCTTTCGATGTAGCTTTTGCGGTGCGTGGGTTTATGGAGGATTTTTTGCAAGTTTTTTGTTTGCGATTCAATCACGCGGAACACTATTTTTGGCCTAGAAATACTTTCTATAAAAGATTTTTTTGACTGAAAGATCATGGATTATTATTCCAATAATTAACTTTAAAAATTATTGTAATCTTTAGCAAAATGAAATACAAATATAATTATGCTATGCATCCATAACAGATTAGTCAGTAGCATTTATTGTAGGAGTGCCTAAATGTAATGCCAAAATTGTTGTTCACAACGCAGTGAACAATGCATTCACCAAAAAAGTGCTTTGGATATTACGTCAATATTACGAATGCTGTTTTCTTTTTACGGCTAACTATTTCTCATAAAATTGAATTACTGGGCATTGTTGCATTAAAGATTAATGCAATAATACTCAGACATCTATTTTTTTTAATAATATCACCTAATATTCGGCATCAGACGGCGTCAAAGCAAAGTTAATCTGGTGAATGCTGAAATATTAACGTTTGGAAAGTTGATATTCGTCTCAAATGAGACAGTTCAAGCAGTATTGTCTTATTCATGAGCCCCTTATTAATTCCAATTTAGAGAATAGAAATATTTGAACGAAGGTATTTGTTGAAGGACATTTTATAACGCTAAATTAAAATTTATGAGCGTGCGAGAAGAGCAGACTGTCTGAATATATCAGGCAAGGTGATTGAAGGAAATTGCGATCACAATTATTACCAATTTGAATAATTAGTCTGATTAGTAATCAGCAGCATTGCTCCGTTGAATCAGCAATGCAATTCACCGGAGCAATACTGGCTATTTGTACCTATGTAGTATGCATGGATATCTATTAGACTGTATATAAGTAGGCTCCTTGGCTCAGGGAGTAACCCGGCTAAATTTAATCCAAATATTTTTTGTCGTAGTTGTTTTGTAGTGTATCGATTACCATTAAATTTTAGTAGTTGGTATTTCTCGGAAAGAAAAAAATATATTAACTATTTAAAAAAATGAAATGTTCGATATTGCATTGTCGTATTCATAATTATAGGTTCATTATAGCTTATGTATGATACAGTACATTATAATAGAAGATAATATGTCTATAAAATGAATTAGACAATTCCCGGTTTAAAAACCATTCAGCTGTGTATTTTACTTAAACACAGTTCAACTAATTCACACCTAGGAGTGCCCCGAAGAGTACTCCAACAGAAACTTAGGTAAATCTCGCGTAAATTAACGGTAACATTCAGTGAGCAAATACTAGGCGGCAAACATTGCGGCCCGCAGCAAACATTTGCGTACAACTTCACTCGACGCCTCTCCATTCGGCCCCTATTTGCCTTTCTGTTTACCATGAAACGAAGTGAATGAAACAATAACCGTAGTGAGTCAATGGTTGGAAAACATTAAATTAATATAGACGAAAAAAACTACTTGCCTGAAAACAAATGCTTTCAATCAGCGTGTGTTGTCAGTGATGACTTAGATATGGGCTGAGACGTTGTCTCTTATACTGTAATGTTGGCCTCATTAGTAAGCTCAAAGTTGTGCAACGAGCTATGGAGAGAGGCTCGCTGTTTTCAGATCCGAAATGAGGAGATCTGGATAATTTAAGTGATTGATATAGCTCTTTGAAGTAGCAAGTAGAAATTGCAATGGGCAGGCCACATTGGTCATAGAAACTGACAACCGATGCGGAAGAAAGGTTCTCGAGTGGTGACCACGAACCGAAAGACGCAGCGTAGGCCGGCCTACTACTAATGTTTTATTAGACAAGGAAAGTCTATTACAAATACCTACCTATGTTTTTTTAAGAACCCCCCTATAAGAGCGCGTGAAAAAAAGAAGCCTGCGCAACAATTTTCACATAAGGTAATAACAATACAAGTCTGTTTTTTCTTCGCAACTGTGATGAAAAACGTCGTATGATACGCGTGTGCATTTATCATTAAACTCTCGGCTGCCTTATCGCACTCGCCTAGATATATCCATAAATTATTCAAACGTAATCCGAAGACTCACACCCCAGAAACGGTTGCAGTCACCACTATATAGCAGAAGCTAGTAATTTTATTTTGAATCCGATGTCCTTTCGCACTCAACATTTTACAGCGTGAAATTTTAGATATGTAAGTGTCTGGTAGCCTAACCAGAAGGTCCTAGCGCGTCCTTTCTACTGGGATAAGTAAATCAAAAAGAGTTTATTCACGTCACCATTATTGACGGGCCCGATAGCTCAGTTGGTAGTATCCCTGCCTTCTGAATTGAGGGCTGTGGGTTCGATTCCTACCCAGGGCAAACATTTGTGTGATGAACATAGTTGTTTGTTCTGCGTCTGGGTGTTATATTGTATTCTATGTATGTATTTACAAATAAAAACGTATCTAAGTATTGTATCAGTTATCTGGTTCCCATAGTACAAGCTATGCTTAGTTTGGGGCTAGATGGCGCTGTGTGAAATGTCCACACATATTTATTTTATTAATACCTAACATCGGGCCGCGGATGCGTGGACACGCGATTGCAAGATGGGGGCGTACTCAATTGACGCCGCGGGCCCATTTTGCCAACTAAGCAATTTCGCCCACGCTTACACCGCATGTCCCTACAAATTCACTATGTGATTCAAGCAAGTCTACCGCCCATATGAGAGTTATAGCATCCAAGTAACTAAGCACTTATTGCACCCACGCAATTAAAGCAACCTCACCGAAAATAAGTCGTTAGATGCGTCAAACAACTTTGTAAAGTTATCTTAAAATCTAACCATTTCTGTAACTTCCGTATGTTAGTTGACTGATCGAAATACTGTTTTATCTATATTCTATTAAAGATTATATTACTTTGCCAAAAATATTAGAGATTAATGAATTCCATCCAGCGATGTGACGTGATTCTCAGGGGGTTGGAACCCTTGTTTATTGTTTGATACAATGTGTAATTTTGTGGAATTCTCCGCAGACTGCCTTGATAATTAGTGAAGCTTACAGCTATTTACTTATATCATAAATTATACGACTATAAAATGTTAAGCTTTCGCAGTACTTAAGTATCTACTATAACATACATGAGAATATAAATATTGATTGACTACCGTTGTGGTGTGACCACAAAACCTCCGAACGGCGGCTGCAGGTATGTAATGAAGTAAAAATGCCAATCTTCTCAAGGAGGATATTATGAGACCATGGTCTTACTTCGTGCAACCTGCACTTGGCTGTTTTTTGAATTATTTTTTTTTGGGACTTTGAGTTGCTTTGCTACTGTATCAGTCCCTTATTGTCTTAAATTATTATAAAGACTGTTTCATGAACGAAATCAAAAACCATTGTAAAAAGCGTTCTAGCAGCTTCACTCAATGGCATGGATATTGTTATATTGAAGCTCACCAATATTTGTAAAATTCAGCGTGGCTGTTCAACTTGGCCGTTTTTGAAAATATATAATATCCCAAATGCCATTTCTAAGAATTAACCATGCCTAAAGCTCATAGAAAGTTTCATCGAAATCGGACTAGCAGTTTGAACGCGAAGCACGTCCAAAGAGCAGCAGAATAAAAAAAAAATTGTGTTCATCTCGATGACAAAGTGTAGGTATCGCAATTGGGATGAAAATTACAAACAAGTTTTCGCTTATTTGAATAGGGGTGGGAAAATCCTGGCGCTGGCAGCGTTGGTTAATGATCTGAATTAGCCTATATTCAGAATGCTAGACGTGAATGTACTCAAGGTGTGAGGTTTGGGGGGGTAGTTTGCTTTTTTTACTATTTTTTTAAGTTCTGTATAAAAATCTAGCGTTCTAAAGGTTTTTATTTCTAGTTTTTTCTGTACCAACCTATCAGCACAAAAAATCACCATGGAATAGTACGTTATGATATTAGTGTGGGAAGTTGAACATTGCACTCGAGGTGGTAATATGCGCACGAGGTGCAGGCGAGCGCAATATGGGAGCCGAGAGTGCAATGATCAATCCACACGAGTGTCATACGACTTTTTTCATCACAGTATGCGAAGAAAAAACAGACTTGTATTGCTAAAAATCGTGTATTTTCTTATTCTCCCGCACCGTAATTACCTAGTAAACATAGTAGTAACTAAAAGTTATATGAGAAAACACACACAGATTATAGAAAAAACGAAAAATAAAGCGAATAACAATGTATCCAGAACATAACTTACTGTGAATAATTCGTAAAATGAAATGTGTATTGTGGAGGTACCTGTCAGATTTATTTTTTTCTCTAATCTGTGTCTGTGTGTAATACCTAATCTGTATAAGTCGGTAAATTAAAAATTCTTCTTCTGTATAGGTATTACTTGAAGCAATACACAGCACTTAACTGAATCGGGTTATCCTCATAAACCACTAATACGGTAATGAAAAGTAAAAAGCACACGTTGGAAATTTCTTGGAGTATGATCCTAAAAACTTATCCTACCATAAGAGCTAATTTACGAGCAACTGTGATGAAAAATCTTTAGCATTATTGTTAACTATACCATCAGCCACATTGCGTTAAACGCAAAAAAACTGTTTGCTCCTAAATATCTAAAGTTGTTCGCAACAACACCAATTTTCTTGTTATTTTCTGTACAGTTTATTTGGTTGTTGACCTTGAAATGGAGCCCTGGCTTCGCTCCATAAAACGTACTTGTAGCATTAATCAAATGTCTGGAAATCTAGACTTGTAGGTCTTTTTGTTATTCAGCGATAATTTCGGTAATTAATGATCTCCATTTGTTGGGGTAGGATTATGCTATCGTTCTCTAGGTCAGGGATTTTGTTTTTAGGTTCGAGACTTTTGTTACTAAGTAACATATTTATTATCTGTGTTTTTAGATTACATATTAAAACAAAAAAATATCCTTAGGTCGTTTTACAAAATTAAAGGAAATAGTTCCAAATACTGGCTGATTTTCTCAGTCAATATAATTATTATGGAACAATTTCTTATCGCTGTTAGTGCGAGATCCGACAGCACAAATTCATACAAATACCTACGTCATCGAGTACCTCAATAGACTATCTTTAGATCGTTAGCTGACACTTAAACATGTAAAAAAATCTGGTCTATCAATTTCGGTCCTGCCGGATCATGGAAATCCATCTTCAAATGCTTTGAACACTAAGTTCCGACAAGTTTAGACCTAGCAGAACTTTTAGTCTATTATCAGGGACACCTATTAATGGGCATAGGTTCCATCGGGGTACTCGTTGAGGAAGGTAAATGGCGTGAAGGGCACTTCGTATGGGTCTGCCAGGTACTAGTCAGGTACTTGCCAGGTACTTGCCAGGCAGGATGTGCGATGGCAGACCAATTTTTTTTACGTAATTAATCCATGTTTTATGTTTCGATTAACGATCTACAGATAGCCTATTGAGGTATTCGATGACGTAGGTATTACTACTGTGGGATCTCGCACTATGTAACTTCAGTTTACTGCAAAAAATCAACATATCATTGAAATCCAAATATTTGTTTAACTAAGCGACGTCTGTCACTCAAACATTTTTCTATAAATGACGCACAGTCCAGGCGGGCCGAAATCAACAACAACTTTGGAATCTACAGAATTTTAGGAAATGCGCACTGGGTTTTCTATACCTGCACTTCAGCTTGAATAATTAAAAGACAAAAAGGTAAGAAACTTACTTAATAACTTGTTATACGGACGGGCCCGATAGCTCGGTTGGTAGCAGCCCTGCCTTGTGACCTTTGAGGGCTGTAGGTTCGATTCCTACCCAGGACAAACATGTGTGATGAACATAGATGTTTGTTCTGTGTCTGGGTGTTATATTGTATTCTATGTATGTATTTACAAACAAAAATAGTATCTAAGTATTAGGTATATCAGTTATCTGGTTCCCATAGTACAAGCTTTGGGGCCAGCCAGATGGCGCTATATGAAATGTAAAAAAAAATATATCTTGGACAACGTAATTTTACATCACACAGTCAAAATGCATTTTTTCACATAGGATAGGGAGGATAGAATTTTTCTGCATCAACCTGCCCCCTTCCCCACTACATGAGGCAAGTAGCTGCCATAAGTGGCGCTTCATGGAACAGGCATATGTTCAGCAGTGAACGTCTTCTGGAGATGATGGTAATAAGAAATAATAATAAATAAAAATGCGTAGACAACTGGATATCTCACACAGCGCCATCTAGCCCCAAACTTAGCATAGCTTGAACACGGGAACCAGATAACTGATACGATAATTTTTCCATTTTGTTTGTAAATACATACATAGAATACGATATAACTTTAGTAATCATAATAATTATAGATAATATTCAACAACAAAATCATTGTTTAGTTTTGTTTACTTCTTTTGTAGAACAATAACGTGTTATCTTATTAGAAAGCGGCAATATTATGGTTTCGGTTGCCCATAATACAAACCTATTTAACGCAAACATAAACAAGTATTATGATAGTAGTAGTATTAAAGACAGTGAATTATAATAAATCAATATAAATATCTACATTTAGACAAGTTTTGAAGGTCTGACGTCATCACCCGTCATAAATCTTGGAACCATTCCACAAATTCGTATTCTACTTTTTTAAGCAAAATTAAAATTATTATTCAGATTTCTATAGACAACATTGTTCGGAGAATTTCGTGAGGTTTTAGCATGGTTTACTTTAAAGAACGTACTATGCAATCATCCAAATTGCATTGCCTGAAATACTACGAACGTCGCAAAATGTAGACTGTAAACGGAAACAAATCTAAACATACCATAATGTTTTTGCAATCTATCGATGACAGTGGTTATTTATAAAAGCATGGAATATGCAAAAAAAAATCGTTAAAGAATCAAAATATTCCCGCTTCGGTTTGTTCAGCCTACTAGATGCAAAAACATTGTAGGTGTTAGTGATAGCAAATTCATTTTACAATCATTCCTGCTAACATTATTTTTGTATTCGAAACCGCTCCAGCGCTTTTTAAGAATTCTACACTTAGCATGAAAAAATACCCTTTGTAAGAAAATATAAAGTGTCAGAAGCAGCTGGTGGTTTGCCCCGTTCTGTATATTTGAATAGACAAAAAGGCTTATCATTTATCATCTAACATCTTGGAGGACCTTGAGGTACTTGAGAGGCTTGTGTATCTTGCAAATGGACTTTGTGGTGACTTCAGACGTCAGATAGCTTTGAGAGGGTCAAGCGAGGGTGCTTTAAGCGCTTTTAAGTGAAGTTGGAGCTGGCTTTTGAAATGTTTTGAAATGCGGGTCGGTTGTAACTAAAAGGCTTTATGATTTTGACACAATTCAATTTGTATTGAACTTTAAGGCCCCGTCTTAGCACATTTTTGTAGTAACATTCATTTAATTCTGTTTCCAAATGTACATAATATTGATTATAATTTAGACATTATGGTACGTAACAACATGTGCTGGTCTCTACAGGTTTTTTAGGGGGTGTCTAGAAGTCTTTGTTTAAAGCTGTAAATCTCTCTGTGCCTGAAAATGAGTTAGTTTTGTGGGTTTTTTGTGAAATCCATTTGTCATTGCTTTAGATAAGCAATGACAAATAATAATAAGCATAGCTTGTACTATGGGTCCCAGATAACTGATAGAATACTTAGAAGTATAGAGTGAACAGGTACCTTCTAGGCAAGCATGCACCATCGTAGACTGCGTCATCGCTTTCCATCAGGTGAGACAGTAGTCTAATGCTTCGCCTATAAAGAATAAAAAAAAAGATACTTTTTGTTTGTAAATACATACATAGAATACAATATGACACCCACACACAGAACAAACATCTTATGTTCATCACACAAATGTCTGTCCTGCGTGGGAATCGAACCCACAGCCCTCAGTTCAGAAAACAGTGGGACTACCAACTGAGCTATCAGGCCCGTCAATCTATCCATGCTATAAAGCTATCCATGTAAGTAGACTGATTAATATTATCAACGTTATTATAGAGTCTGTATTCAGCATTGTCAATCGTAATATCTACCACCACTTGGACAGCGAAGCGCTATTGTGTTCGCATTAACTACAGACCCTATTCTGGAATGGTTCTCGAGAGAATAATAATTACTATTATAGTGTTACTACAGCATAATTCCACCTTTGTTACGTCCGTTTCATCTTATTGCTGAAAGTGGTTCAAATTCCCAGACATCATTGCATCACCATGATTATTACTTTTAGTGTTATGGTGTAACTGAAATTCTGGCTTATCGAGCAAACGTACTAAAGTTTTGATGAGTTTTTAAAATTCAAAATAAAATAAAATTAGTATATTAATTTCACAATTATTTTTGATTAATTATTATAATTTTAATAATTTTAATTTTTGATCTCTGACATGTAATTCTATGAACAATGGTTAACTATTTATACATAGAATTTCTTTTTTTTTATATATTATGTTGTATAATTAATGGAAACCTATGTATATAACGTTAGTACTGTGAATTTATAATAAGTATATAAATACTTACTATTCATTTTTCAAATTAATTATGGTTTATATACTACTTTGAATGACATGTAATTTAAATTATTACGAATAAATGATTATGATTATTATGATTATGTGTTTGCAGCAGATTATGGTGGACCGACGACCTGGTGAAAGCCGCGGGGAGCCGATGGACGCAGGAGGCGAGCAGCCGCTCTGAGTGGCGCTCTCTGGGGGAGGCCTATGTTCAGCAGTGGACGTCTTCGGGCTGTTAATGATGATGATGATGAGCAGATTATATGGCAGACTGAAAAGAATCATTATCGTTATCACCCTGAAGACGTCCACTGCTGAAAATGGCGCCATTTTGAGCGGTTCCTTGCCGCATCCATTGGCTCTCCGTGCTTTTAACCGCATATCATCGGTCCACTGGCCGTTGCTTTGTCTTCCGGTAGGTATATTATATTAGTAAGGTGGTTAAATACTTAGAGTATATTATAAAATATTTGTAGGGTAAAATTGGAATTTACGATACTAAAACAGTTATCTTTAATAACTTCAAACGCCATAACTATTCCGTAAAGTGGGCATCCACTTTCCGGATCATTTATGGCGCAAATATTCCTAGAAGCCGTAGTATAAGTAGCTCAAAGCAAAATGCAGTGTTAAAAATTCAAATACCTACCACCCTTCAATCCTTTCGTTTGAAACTTGGCATATTTTACAAGGAATCGCTGACAAAGAAGTCGCGATATTGGAACGGTTGAGCTGTTCCTGAGTTTCATGTAATATAAGTCATCTGGGTTTGGTCATACCTATCAAAAGCTTATTGTAATTAATATTTTGATGTTATTCTTCTTCATTTCTTCTAGGCAAGCATGCTCCATCTTTGACCGCGTCGTCACTTACCATCAGGTGAGATCGTGGTCAAATGTTAGACTATCGTTGATAAAAAAAATAAAGAAACTATATTTTTGTACTGGTATGAATGTTGTTGTTTATGAATGTTGTTGGTATGAATGTTGTTGTTAATGCAGGATACAATACGCAATGATACGCCACTCCGTAGCACACTACGTAACTGTGCTAGGTATTAGGTATGGTATAGGTTTTTACCTATGTACTCTGTGGGTATAGATTTTGATTTGATTTGATAAGATCATGCTACGATATGGCGTAGCACTGCGCTTCTTTGTTCATGCTACGGCTTGCTATGCAATTCTTCCAAGTTTCTCTATGCTACGTCCTACGTGTTACTGTTGGACTCACCACTGGCTACGCAAGGTATGCTACGGTTCACTGCTTATGACCATTATAGTGTGAATCTGCACTTCGCTACGCATCGTTTTTCTACGCTACGCTGCGTAACTCTACGTTACGCTACGTTGCGTAACTCTACGTTACGCTACGTTGCGTAACTCTACGTTACGCTACGTTGCGTTACTCCATACTACGCTACGATACACTACGCTACGCCATGCCGTGCTACTCTCTACAAGTTATGCTGATGACAAAGGTATAACTAAATATTTTCGTAGGTGTGAAATTAATTTTTTTTTTATTATTCAAGCTAACTACTTCAATAATAACTTAACTAAAACTAACTACACTACACACTAACTAGCTACACTACCTACTACAAAGAACATATGAAATTAAATTGAAATTCTATTTCTCAACAAAAACATGACCAGAATAGGGCCAATCCCCGTGTACCACTGGATTAGCGAACAATGCGTTGTACCTATTGTCACAGATAATGCATTATTGATCACTAACATCAAGGCAATAAGCTTGTATAATAAATACAGTGGGTGATGTGCATTATGTCGATAAGTGAATTAATCTTGGTTAAGTGATGTACATAAAACGCATATTAAATTTATTTCAAAGTTTGTGTTGAATATTATCATCGTTTTGTAACGGGGTGCCCTTTCGGCTAGCTCACCTGGGCACCTCGTTATGTAGGTAAGTCGAGCCCTAGGCCTGCGGGAGGCGAGATGAGGGTTGGACCTATCTAAAAGGGGGGTTAGCTGGTGAGGGGGTTTAGTCCAGAGAAACAGTAATTACGGGTTTACAATAAACACATGTATATTTCGGGTATCACAAAGGTACGCTTACGGCGTCTAGACTATAACTAGTCGGTCCTAATACTATTACATTAGATACGCACGGGACTAACGGGCGAACGAACACCGTGATGGCACGGTCGCGGGACGTCCTCGAGCAGGTGAGCGGCGCCTGCGAGGACCACGGTACGCGGCGGGGGTAGGGCCTAAATGCGGAAGGTATCCCGGTCAGGAGTAAGGGTCGTGCGCATAAGCTTGGAGCCACGCGTTCACAGATAGCCCTTGGATACGGGAACGGGTTGTTCTGGGTGCCAGGAGCGAGGATCGTGCGCATCAGCTTAGAGCCACGCTTTCACAGAAAGCCCTCGAGGGTTGGGGAGCGGTTCGCGACGAATACGGTGCGGGGCGCGGCGGGTATGCGACGAGTGACGGTACGGTTAGTGCATGCAGGGGTCGAGGGGTCGAGCGCATATGCTTGGAGCCACGCGACTACGGATAGCCCTTGGAAAAGGATGGAGTTTATGCAGGTTTCCAGGAGTGAGGATCGAGCGCATAAGCTTAGAGCCACGCGACTACTGAACGTCCTCGGAACGGGAAGGGGTGCGGGTAGCGGAGAGAGATGATCGAGCGCATAAGCTTAGAGCCACGCGACTACTGAACGCCACCTCTCACCGTGTTAGTGCGGAACACGGGTTAGGAGCGATTTGCTAGAGACTCTGCAGAGCGGAGGACACGTCTGTTCGCCGCGGGAGCCCCGAGCAAATGCTCTTTTTGCAGCGGCCGGCGCGGCCTTATAAAGTATCGGTGTGGCGCGGCGCATGCTTGTGTGCGTGCGGTGCTGGCGGGGAGACGAGCGCGGGCAGGAGAAGCGGTGTGTGTGTGCAGACGGGCGTGTAGGTCCGTTACAGTTTCACCCGCAATTTTCCTTTTTCCTGTGGGTAATCCCTACATATAATAAATGTGTAATTCTGATGCGCTACGGAACACACACATAATGATGTTAAATCTAATTTATCCCATAGGTTCTATTGTTCAAAAAATATCGTAACCGCGATGCAGGACTACAAGGCTTTTTGCCCTTCTCCATACATTTTCTAATTTATCGTATCTAACGCCATCTAGGGACAATAATTTGTAGCTGTTTGTTTGTTTGTTTGTTTGTTATTGAACAAATCCCTAGATACTGAACTGATTTTCATGCGGGTTGCACTAATATGCTTAGAAATAACCAGCGCACAACATAGGATATATGAAAATACAAATATCAATAAAAAATTTTGGTCAAAATTATTAAATATCATTACGAAACCGGACGGAATTTTATACAACATGGCCGCTTCATGGTGAATTTTTTTTGGCTACTGACGGTTAGTTTGTGTCACAGTAATTTTTTTATGTTGTATTATGGCTCCACACATGGTGTATTTAGCCAGTGTTAAGTATACTAATTTTTCGTCGTGGTGTTATTGAATATTTCACATGTTTCAAGTAAAGTCCATCTGGAGGCACAGAGTAAAGAAAAAAAACGTGTGTAAGGCCATGAACAAAGAGTAATATGAGTTAATTTCAGTAGTAAATATGCATTAAACAGTGGAATGAAATTTTACAATTTATTAGATTTGATTAACCATTATTAGTTTTTCTGTAAAAGCCCTTGCAGGTTGTTTGGGGTATTTGGAGTAAAATAGATATACCATCAAATAATATGTAAGTAGTATGAATCGATTGCATTCAAGATACAAACATGTTAATTATACTTAAGTGCCCGCAGATTAGAGAAATAACCGGCCAAGTGCGAGTTGGGCTCGCGGACGAAGGGTTCCGCATCATTATCTATAAAAACTAGCAAAAAAACGTTTGATGTATGAGAGAGAAAAAATACTAAAATACAGAGTAAAATAAGTATTTATTTAAATACTTATTTTATTTTTTGTAATAGCGGCAACAAAAATATATTTATCATCTGTGAAGATTTCAGCTGTCTAACCATCACGGTTCATGAGATACAGCCTGATGGTGACAGACGGACAGACGGACAGCGAAGCCTTAGTAATAGGGTTCCGTACCCAAAACGGACTGACGACGTCTGTCAGGCTGTCTGTCCGTCTGTCACCAGGCTGTATCTCATGAACCGTGATAGTTAGAGCTTTACCCTTGGGAGTATAATCTTGACCCTTGCTACGGCTATTTTTGGCATTACATGACGTTTATGTTTGGCCCACAGGTCTGAGGGCCAATGCATACTATTACCACCAAAGGCTAATGCAGTCGGCCAATGATGCTCTTACGTTACGTATAAATTATATACTCTTTGAATGATACAGAAGTATTATAATACTCTTTGGAATGATACGAAGTAGATTTTTTTCTCTAATCTGTGTACGAAACATGTTATGTAAAATGCCCTGGGGGTCTAGCAAAGATCATCACTAACGCTAACGCCTCATGCTAACTCCAAAAATGTATCGAAATGACATTCGCTACGGAAAAGTTAGCGATTTCCGAAACGTCATTTCAGTACATTTTAGAGTTAGCGTTTGGCGTTAGTGTTAACGGTTGGTATCTTTGCTAGACCCCCAGACTTTGCCCTATTGTAAAAATGTGTTGAAAGCCTAGATTTTAATATAATATAGGTTTTAATTAATCATGAGTTCTTTGATACTTATCGAAATATCATCGAAAATTTTTTATAGTTAAGTAGCCATGAGTGGAGATTTCATCAAAATTGGTCCAGGAATATCAAGGATAATAATCAGCGTACCTACGCTGTTTTGGAAAATATTATAATTAATTATTTCATCCATGATTAAGACATGTCATTTTTACTTCGTGGAAGTGATTATACGAGCAGAAAACTCAGGGTGGCTGATAGAAAATCAGTTTTTAAAAATAATTAACCCAAACCGAAACCTGAAAAGTAATGTAGTCCACGCGTGGCAACGCCGCGGGCAGTTGCTAGTAAACAATAAAAACATAGTTACCGTAACTATTGACGGATGATTGAACTATGGACATTCATAGCGATGGCTTTTATCATTCATGCACGTTGACCAGCAAAGGTTAGATATTTCGCGGCGCTATAAATCGGAAATTGTTCGAAATTATTATTTCAATGTGTCCCCGTAACATTATTCGGAACGGAATTCGTAAATTGTTTGAACAATTTCACAATGAAGTGGCCTATTTGAGTTCACAACTTCACACAATTTTGTTGACTCAGGGTGGCGTTTAATATAGTGTACTTATAACTTTTTTTAAATGTTTGTCTACATAAGGTCGTCATTAGTAAGCATTTTCTTAATAGTAAACGAAGGGAGTTTTCAAACGAGATAGATAAATGTTAAAACGTAATTACTATTATAATTTAAT
The DNA here is from genome assembly GCA_963580505.1 of Ennomos erosarius. Lineage (NCBI taxonomy): Eukaryota > Metazoa > Arthropoda > Insecta > Lepidoptera > Geometridae > Ennomos > Ennomos erosarius. Next base: position 5,052,908 of record OY757000.1, read on the forward strand.
ACCTGAGTAAATCCTATGTCAAAGGCTTATTCTGTGCGATAATTGTATTTCAAGTGCATTTCTAATACGCACAAGTACCATTTCGTTTATTTAGTGATGTTTCAATCTATAGTTTAAAGAATATAAACGCTGATGCTGATTCTGTTGCTGATGTTGATTCGGATGCCGTTGCCGATGCCGATGCCGATGCCGATGCCGATGCCGCTGCCGATGCCGATGCCGATGCCGATGCCGATGCCGATGCCGATGCCGATGCCGATGCCGATGCCGATGCCGATGCCGATGCCGATGCCGATGCCGATGCCGATGCCGATGCCGATGCCGATGCCGATGCCGATGCCGATGCCGATGCCGATGCCGATGCCGATGCCGATGCCGATGCCGATGCCGATGCCGATGCCGATGCCGATGCCGATGCCTAATTTTGATATTCAGAACCCATTTAGACAATAAATCTAGCTAAACAATTACTAATGTTGCAAATTAACCTTAACAGGTACACAGAAACTACTGCTATAATTATTATACATAAGAAATATAACAGTTTTACCCGATGAGTCTTAGTATACATGCAATATACATCAGCAATGTTACCCAGAGCAGCAGCGTATGTACAGCTTGGCGCAGAGTATGAAGGGTAACACACCTCCGCTGAAAGTTATCTGAGCATGATGTGCAGCATAAGGCACTAGACTTGTGTAACTCCGGAACGAGTCGTTCCTAGGAACTGCTCCGTTGTGGTGAACGAAAGGAACTCGTTCGCCTCCACGGACTGTTTTCATTCAGTCATTCCCAGTTCCCAGTTCCCAGTTCCAACTCCTTGCAACAAAATCGTTCCGCAGTTCAGCAGTTCAGTGAATCCGAACGAGTTGCAGAGACTCGCACATCGTCTCGTTCCGACGGAGTTACTGAACGAAAGGAGTTACGGGAACTTCTAACTCCTTGCAACAAAATCGTTCCGCAGTTCAGCAGTTCTGTGAATCTGAACGAGTCGCAAGACTTGCACATCGTTTCGTCCCGACGAAGTTACTGAACGAAAGGAGTTACGAGAAACTTCTAACTCCTTGCAACAAAATCGTTCCGCAGTTCAGCAGTTCTGTGAATCCAAACGAGACGCAGAGACTCGCACATCGTCTCGTTCCGACGGAGTTACTGAACGAAATGAGTTACGGAAACTTCTAACTCCGTGCAACAAAATCGTTCCGCAGTTCACCAGTTCAGTGAATCCGAACGAGTTGCAGAGACTCGCACATCGTCTCGTTCGTTCGGATTCACAGAACGCAAGGAGTTACTGAACGAGTTAGAAGAACAAGTTCCTTGTCTGGAACGAGATTTGAAGAACGAGATCGCTAAAGTGAATGAGTTTGCCCAAGCCTATAAGGCACCAAGTCATAAGAGACAAACAACGCGACAAGACGACCGTGTTACTTTTATGTTTTATTCCGTGGGTAAAACGCTAAGAAAAATAGTGGGTAAATAAATTAATAATTTTCTTAGCAAATAACCCGTTTTTATAGGGTTCTGTAGCCAAAAGGTAAAGCAAACCTTATATTACTAAGGCTCCGCTGTCCATCTGTCCGTGTACCGTCAGGCTGTATCTCACGAACCGTGATAGGTAGACAGTTGAAATTTTCCAGATGATGTATTTCTGTTACCGCTATAACAACAATTACTAAAAATCAAAGAAAAAAATTTATGGTGCTCCCATACATCAAACGTGATTTCTTTTGCTCGTTTTTATAGCACTTGGCTGATTATTTTGTTTCGTATATTTCTGCCAAGCTGATGCAAATAATTCTTCGCCTTCCTCTTCTTATATTAATCTCACCGTGACAAGCGTAGGTGTAACTTGTGCAAGTGAACAAAACCACAAAAAATCTGAGTTATTACAGTCACGTTCCGTTGTATGGAATGAGGTATCTGTATCAGTATAGTGTTATATTGTCTTGGCTAAGTTATCCCCAAATTCCCCATAAGTTCCTAACTTTCCCCACAAACTACAACGTTGTCATAATTTCCGTAACGCGATTACCCCCGCGCGACGGCGGCCGGGTGACGTGGACGAGGTGATGTTTGAAGGTTCCAAGTTAATTACTCAATTGCCATCAGTTTCCTCCGTAATCACTGATTGGGGACGGAATTCAGAATTACTGTTTGAAATTAGGCGTCACCTTCGGTTGAAATGTTCCGCGGGGAAAGGAGCGAAGAGGTATAAAAATAGCCTGATGATAAAAACATCAAACTTTAAATTTGCTTTACTCCTCTAATTGTATTTTAATGATATTCCCAATTATTATTAATCGCTATGATTACAATAGGAACAATTTATAATTATTCTATTCGGATGGATGAACTTCATTAAATTGCCTGCAACTCATCGAGTGTTTAACTGTTTGCTAATGAAGTACTAGGGTCGCATCGATTAAGAAGAGGTTCAGGCTCCAAGTTCTATAATTATGGAACCTAAACTTATTCTTAATTTATGCAACCCTGGTACTTCATTAGCTAAAATTGGCAAGTAGGTATCTTTTTTTCTTAAAATGAAGTACTAGGATGGCATCAATTAAATAGTTGTCCAGACTCTGTTACACAGATCTTAATAAATTACTACTTTTAATAATGTAGCACGGGGACAATTATTTTGAAGTAATTATATTTTGTATACCTATTGCATAACTTATTGTGCAAAGTGTATGGGTATATTACTTGGGTTTTTCTGGGATTTTCAGGCACATTGTTCAGAATAAAGCTTACAAGTTTACATAGTTTAATTTCAATCCTCATGCGTCAAGAAGTTGTACAGACCTATTTCCCAGCTGACGTGGTCGAATACATCTCTCTGCTGTAATCACATGGGACAAGATTGATGTTAGCTCGCTTGTGAAACAGAGTTTTGAAAGTGGTAGACATAGAAATATATATATCGTGTGTTTATAAAATATTGCCTATCAATAACGTTTGGTTCAAGTTTTAACTGACTTCAAAATGGGTTCAGTATTCGGCTGTGTGTATTTTTAATGTATGTTTAGTATTCACCTATTACTTCGAAAATTCTGGACTGTTTTTTGTGTAGTTTGTGGTAATCTCAAACGTCCAACCCGCACTAAACGGTTTGCTATGCACTTTATAGTGCGAACAGCTATTGAGTGGAACACCTTGTCGGCGTCCTTGTTACCAACTAACTACGATTCGAGAGCCTTCAAGTCGAGAGTGAACTGGTATCTTCTAGGCAAGCATGTCCCATCGTAGACTATGTCATCACTTTCCATCAGGCGAGACAATGGTTGGCCTTTAATGAATAAATTTTTTTTTCTTTATTATCCAAATCACGTCAAAGAAAACCTCTTCCATTTTTGATCTCCTCCAGTTTTTCATACCAAAATTGTATTTTTTTCAGTCTACCTACCTTTTAATATTAAAAAGTGAGAATAAATTAAAAAATTTAAGTATTATATTTATTTATTCATTTATTAATATTTAATTTATTAAAATTCATGACACTTCTATACCGCATGCAAGTCTACCAATGAAAATATTTGGTGATGTCCACACGGCGACACGCGCGGCCATTTGTACGCTACATCGTCCAGTTACGGAAGAGTTATGCTTCCACATCACGTTGTGGTTCTAATGATGTTTTGTTACGTTAACGTGATGATAGCTGACAAGCGTCTTATATTAAGCAAATTTTTGAATTATGAACGGAATTTGAACCCGCATCCATTTGCAAGGTAAGGCGTACCCCTCTGCTGGTTATATGGCGCTAATTGGTCATACACATTATCATAGTGTGCGTATAAACATTGCGTAACGACGCTGTATTATATAACTGTGTGCGTATTTCAAGTGCGGCGTGCGTTTGCATCCGCGATTTGCGCGTGTTCTTTGGCTATACGTGTTTACCCCGTCCCCCGTAAAATTAGCAGAAAATAATTTTTGTTAATTAAAATGTTAACATCTCCATTGGATAAATGCTCGAAGGTCCCTAAAGGTCGCTTTAACATTTACTAATAGTTGCACTTAAACGATAGCCTATTTTTACATTGCAAAAAAAAAATTACAGGTAGCCCAGGAATTGTATATGATGTATTTTCTGCAGCGAAGGAAAAACGTTTCGCTGTTTCTTGGTATCTTATTTCAGTGACATCACGCTGATGCCCCGTCACGTCACCGCCCGTTCTTCCCGACTTCATGTTATTTATACAAATATTGTAATTTTTGATTTATTCGTATGTTTTTGTTTCACTAAAAATAAATCTTGTGGGTGTGATTTGATTTAAAGTGGTGACGATATGTGAAAAATACTGTTTTGTAATATTTTATTTTAGCAAGAGGTCGATTTCGACGTCAACTTGGCGAACTTTAATCATTTTTGCAAAACAAGTTCAAAGCATAAAATTAGTGTCAAAATCCCCTTTTTTACCCCTAAGAGTATTTATAGGCTTTATTGGGTATTCGTTATTAATAATCTATAATATTATAAATAGTAGCTGTGAAATTACTAAGCAATTGCGACTTTGTGACCTGATCGCAGAGTCTAGTAATCTGATTAATAGACTGTGTGATGTCTCAGGATGACGTGCAGTGTCACGCGAAACATTATTGTTTTAAAGTTTCGAGTGACACTGCAACTATTATGGGCGGCCGGGTCTCTTAACATCAGGTGAACGACAGGCAAGTCAAGCCAAACATTCTAAAAAAAAAATTGCAACACTGCCTCCTGCTTCTTCGGAAGATGATATGAATTTTCGGTCTTTTGTCTAGCTGTTAAAGGTCAGCTGTATTAATGGTTTAGTATTTAGGGGCTAAAAAGCGCTACTTCACTTGAATTCTCAATCGATCAATCAATCAATCAAATCGTTTATTTGCTAAAATACATATATAGTAAGGTCTTACAAAAAGTTTTGCTCATGTATTTAGTCTGCAAGCAGACGTGCAAATGTTATTTAATAAATAATCACAATTTTTATAATTTATAAGTAAATATTTGTACAGAATTCATTATAATCCTTAACACTATAAAACAGTTCTCTAGCCGACTTGTGCCTATGTGCTGTTAAAAAAATAACAGCATCATTCATCATTCCGAAGATGTCCACTGCTGAGCATACTCTTCGCTTATAAAACGCCAGTTTGGACACTTATCATACGGCTTTTTTAATATACTATCATTTAGCAAACCCAAAGCATGGGGTCTCATCCAGTACAAACGAAAAATAGCCCGAACGTGAAAAAAATGTAGTGATCGTGTCGCGAGCGTTACTAGTTAGTTAGTGTCCAGTGTATTCACTTGGCCCAATACTTCGCCAACATGCTATAAATTTCGCTTGATAATCTTGCGTTATGCCGAAAAAATAATATGTAAAATAGCCCGAGTTATTCCGTTGTATGGGATGAGGCATTTGTACTGTAGATATTATATTAACTGGGCCTAAAGGTTGTATATATTACAAATTCTTTACTCATGCAGCTAAAAGTTAATGACAAGTCTTGCAAACTGCGAGGCATTCGTCAAAACACGTATTAATCATGCTGTCAAATTTGGAGCACTAATGGAATTCAAAACTTACTTTGCTGAGAAAAGTTTTTAGGAGTGTTGATTTATGTTCTTAATAACATTCAACGAATTTGCATATAAAACACAAGCTAGACGTTCATCGTACGTTCAACATGTACGTACAAAATTTTGTGACGGCGTCCTGCGGTTTTACCGCATATTAACCGTACTCCGCGGAAATATTACTGATTTGCCGTGGGAATTAGCTGACTCCTTTTGTGTCCTTTGCTCATAATAAAGCTTGTGTAACACATACAACATAAGAAAACATAATAAAAGTTCTGTGTTGTTTTGTGTTCTGTGGACCATCCACATAAGTCAACACACAACTCAAGAACACAAGAGCATTGACACATCCCACCTAATTTTAAGTGGCCCACAATAAAGCGGACAATTCAAAATTTTAACAGTTCTTCTTAATTCATGACTATCTCAAGTAACATTTAGATCGGCACCTTAAATGGTTCTGATTGTGTATCGACATTCCTGTCTCTCTCATCTACATAAAGGATGAAAGAGTATGTGTAAATTTGGAATCAGGCTACATAAGATATTCCGGGGATCCACACGTGGATTTAAAATTTTGTTTAAATTAATTCGGCTTTAACAAATATAAATGTACTTTTTTATGGGAATGAATGACGTGATGAGCTAGTCGTTCACCTCATGTTAAGCCACACGGCTGCTCATAACACTACCACTACACTAATATAATATTCTGTTACCTTTTTTTTTATAACGAGCAATGTGCCCGGTATTAAAAAAACTGACTCAAACTAACTTCTATACTAATTAGAACTGCAACTCTACCTACTACAAATAACATTTAAACTGTAAACTAGCCAGGATGTCCTATAGACAGACCAAAGTTAAATCCTCCAGCCCACTACCGGTACGTAGCGTCAACATAATCTTGTAAGAAGTATTGTGATGTTAAGCTCTACATAGAGCCCATAGAGCTATCGTTGACGTTTGTAGTTTAGCCTCCCAGGTGTACAATGTAGTATGTTTATTTTTACCGACACGTAAAACACGTTCATTTGTTTTCCTACCGCACTCGGGTCGCCCCAACCCATCGTAAACGTCCTCATAAGCTGGCAATGATGTGTCATAAGTATCTAGCCAGTCATAATAGTAAACATAGATGTAGTATGCTTATATAGAGCACCAGTCTCTGCGGGATTCGTGAGGCATCTTTTAAGTAGTTTTAAATGGCTTAGTTTGTGTTATACAACTAACATAAATAAACAGCTCAGCGCAGTTCAGCAGCAGAAAGGGAGCTTAGACACTTTTTAAGGCACAGTGCAGATGTAACACTTAAAAAAACATTAAGTACGTACTTCCCGAAATAAGTTTTAAGTTGTATAATAACAGCTACTGCTTTTGTAGTAATGCCGCTCAGACTATAGTGAAATATGACAGTTTCATTTTAATAATTGAAATCACGAAAACGACGGTAAAGGCACTACAAACTTCATCCCTTTTAGATGGAAACACACGCTAAAATCAAAAATCGCTGACAACAAAGTACCTAAGTACTCTATGAAATTGTGAAGTAAATTTATGATTTATTGAAAAATACGACGCGAGTACAAACATCAGGACAGACTGACCGAGCGAAGCGAGCAAAGCCACTGCTATTTTGCTCGCTTTGCCCACTCAGTCAACTAGTGTTTTTGGCAGATAAGATTCTCTAGCGCCACCTACCGAGATGATGTGCAATCTATTTTCAAAGTCTTTCAAAAATCTCTTTAGTGATAGTACTAGGTAATACCTGTACTATCACTAAAGAGATTTTTGAAAGAGTCACCCTTTCAATCCGTCTATATGTTATTATATTTCTTTGGCAGTACATATTAAGCGTAACCAGTGTAAAACAACATTGTGACACGCCGAGCCTGCGTTAGTGGCACTAAAAGCTTGTATCCTGCCTTACTTTGTAGGAAATGCTTGTACAAAACTCGTGAAAACTGTACCGTCGTAACTTTTCTGGACTGCTGCCTTGAATTTCTAAGAAAAATGGGATTGCTGTATTTTGAAAACTATCTCTACATTGCATTGAAATCGCAAGAGAATTTGTTTTATTTTGGTAGTAATATCTACGGTTCTTAATTAAATGAATTTCTGCTCTGTGCCATCATTTATCATCACACTTTTATCCGCTCAGGCGCTTCAACCACATGTGCGGCCGGCACCGCGCAACGTAGACTGCTCCCCACCACAGTTGTGGCTTACAGCTGATTGCGCTACTAGGGATGGCAATCAATTTTTAGAGGTGTCACTCGTTATAAATCGACTAAAATTGAAACTAGTTGAACATCACTATCGAATAAAGTAAAAGTCTCTATAGTTCAGGAGAAAAAAAAACGCCTCAGTCTAAATTGCATTTCGCGCCGAGCCGGCGCGCGCCGGCGACGGAGTAATTTCCTTTAGATACGGCGGAGCGTCAATTATTATGTGTTGTGTGTGTTTTTTATACTGCAACACACGTAAAAATGCATTTGTTTAAATAGCCAAGTAATGCTACTTATCAAAACTAGTTTTGAAATTTTAAAAAACTGCTTAGTTTATTCGTATAAACCGTAAATATGCAAAAGCATACCCCGCTATTTGAGGAGCGCTTTGGGACCTACCTACGCCCGCCGCACCGCGCCTGAGTGGATAAATATGAACGTTTGTGGGTGTTTGTTTATCCCCTCTTCACGCTGCGACAGCTGAATAGATTGGAATGCAATTACAGTCATACGCAAGGCTCACATGCTCGGTAGTATAATACCCTGTTTTCGCGGTCGAAACTGCAGGGCGAAGCTAGTCTTAACATAATGTCAGAAGGGATCAGAAATACAGCAGTTTACCAAAGTTATAAATCCAACGTCACCAGTGGTGTCGTATTCCCGGATAATCCTTTATTACGGTTATGTGGAAACCCAGTGTGGCCCTTTTATACGACGAGGTTCCTTAATCCCGTAGCTATAGAGTTTAGATTATTATCATATTATTTTAAAGTGAGAAAAACAAACTTGTTTTTATTAAGACGCCATTTTCATAAATGAATTGTTCTAGACATTGCAAACAACGCCATCCAGTACCAAAGTAAGCCAAGCTGTCATTAGCGTCATCATCATCGACAGACTGACGTCCACTGCTGAACATAGGCCTCCATCACAAAGCGCAACTTTAAGCGGATGCTGCCTCCTGCTGCATCCATCGGCGCCCCGTGGTTTAACTAAGATCGTTGGTCCGCCTAGTGGACAGGCCTACGTTGCTTTTTCCGGTACGTAGTCGCCATTCAAGAACCTTTGTTGGTTGTCAGTTCTACGAGCGATGTGGCCTGCCTATGGCCATACTCAGTTTACTTTAGTTCTCAATTCAATTCAATTTCAATTCAATTTATTTGTTAGAATGTAGGTACTTATTACAGAAAATGATAATATATTTATTACTAATGTCCCTTATAGATTCTCACCAGGTAGGTAGGCATGCAAATATTTTAGTCATAATTTAAAACAATAACAAGTAACATCTTACAAGGCTAAACACAACACAGTCATTATGGCATAACCAAATCGGAGTCATTCTAAAATTCTGTAATACTTATAGTATTACAGAATTTTAGAACATTTATCGACTAACAGCCGTTTTAGTTTCATCTTAAAATTTGTCAAGTTATCCTGCGGATCTCTTCATTTCGGATATTATTACGCTGGTAAACACCGAGCATAGCTCTCTCTTTAGCTTTTTGGGCGACTTTGCGATTTATTAATAAGGCCCACAGTAAGAGACCACATCGTCATTATTATTATAAAAACAAATAGGTCGTAGAAAAATTGCCTAATTTTTAGTCCAGTTTATTTTACATCACCAATTTTCATCAACATTTCTAAAACATTTTGTTATCCCTTTCCTCCCTATTATATATAATAAATGTGTAATTCTGGCGCGCTACGGAACACTCATATAATGATGTCAAATCTAATTCATCCCATAGGTTCTATTGTTCAAAAAATATCGTAACCGCGATGCAGGATTACAAGACTTTTTGCCCTTCTCCATACATTTTATAATTTATCGTATCTAACGCCATCTAGGGACAATAATTTGTAGCTGTTTGTTTGTTTGTTTGTTATTGAACAAAACCCTAGATACTGAACTGATTTTCATGCGGGTTGCACTAATATGCTTAGAAATAACCGGCACACAACATAGGATATAGTAAAATACAAATATCATTAAAAATTTTTGGTCAAAATTATTAAAATATCATTACGAAACCGGACGGAATTTTATACAACATGGCCGCTTCATGGTGAATTTTTTTGGCTACTGACGGTTAGTTTATGTCACAGTAATTTTTTTTACGTTGTATTATGGCTCCACACATAGTGTATTTAGTCAGTGTTAAGTATAATAATTTTTCGTCGTGTTGTTATTGAATATTTCACATGTTTCACGTAAAGTCCATCTGGAGGCACAGATTAAAGAAAAAAAAACGTGTGTAAGGCCATGAACAAAGAGTAATAGGAGTTAATTTCGGTAGTAAATATGCATTAAATAGTGGAATGAAATATTACAATTTATTAGATTTCATTAACAATTATTAGTTTTTCTATTTAAGCCCTTGCAGGTTGTTTGAGGTTTTTGGAGTAAAATAGATATACCATCAAATAATATGTAAGTAGTATGAATCGATTGCATTCAAGATACAAACATGTTACTTATACTTAAGTGCCCGCAGATTAGAGAAATAACCTGCCAAGTCCGAGTTGGGCTCGAAGGGTTCCGTATCATTATCTATAAAAACTAGCAAAAAAACGTTTGTTGTATGAGAGAGAAAAAATACTAAAATACAGAATAAAATAAGTATTTAAAGGGTTAAATACTTATTTTATTCTGTATTTTTTGTAATAGCGGCAACAAAAATATATTTATCATCTGTGAAGATTTCAGCTGTCTAACTATCACGATTCATGAGATACAGCCTGATGGTGACAGACGGACAGACGGACAGCGGAGCCTTAGTAATAGGGTTCCGTACCCAAAACGGACTGACGACGTCTGTCAGGCTGTCTGTCCTTCTGTCCGTCTGTCACCAGGCTGTATCTCATGAACCGTGATAGTTAGAGCTTTACCCTTGGGAGTATAATCTTGACCCTTGCTACGCATTGCTAAACCTATTTTTGGCATTACATGACGTTTATGTTTGGCCCACAGGTCTGAGGGCCAATGCATACTATTACCACCATAGGCTAATGCAGTGGACCAATGATACTCTTACGTTACGTAATAAATTATATACTCTTTGAATGATACAGAAGTATAATAATACTCTTTGGAATGATACGAAGTAGATTTTTTTCTCTAATCTGTGTACTAAACATGTTATGAAAAATGCCCTGGGGGTCTAGTAAAGATCACAATCACTAACGTTAACGCCTCACGCTAACTCCAAAAATGTATCGAAATGACATTCGCTACGGAAAAGTTAGCGATTTCCGAAACGTCATTTCAGTACATTTTGGAGTTAGCGTTTGGCGTTAGCGTTAGCGGTTGGTATCTTTGCTAGACCCCCAGACTTTGCCCTATTGTAAAAATGTTTTGAAAGCCTAGATTTTAATATAATATAGATTTTAATTAATCATGAGTTCGATGATACTTATCGAAATATCATCGAAAAATTTTCTATAGTTAAGTAGCCATGAGTGGAGATTTCATCAAAATTGGTCCAGGAATATCAAGAATAATAATTAGCGTACCTACGCTGTTTTGGAAAATATTATAATTAATTATTTCATCCATGATTAAGACATATCATTTTTACTTCGTGGAAGTGATTATACGAGCAGAAAACTCAGTGAGGCTGATAGAAAATCAGTTTTAAAAAATAAAGCCATAGCCAAACCGAAACCTGAAAAGTAATGTAGTCCACGCGTGGCAACGCCGCGGGCAGTAGCTAGTTTGAACATAAAGTTGAAAATTGCCTGGACGCCCGCGGCGGTCCTCTCTATTTCAATTTACTATAGTTGGTAACTACAATGTACCTAGGTTTTTAGTCTACACTTTGTATGGTTAGTCCTTAGACTACAATAATAAGTAAGAAGAGAAGTGCTTAGGATACAGGTATTACGTGTACTCTTAGAACCGCGTATTACTTTTAAATGAAATTAAATAAAATGTAAAAGTTTGTGACTATTATCATAGCGCTAGTTTCAAGTTAAGAAATGCGTGTATGTAAGTGTACCACAATCTTGTATTTGTTTTACAGAAGATAGCGGAAAAAATAGGCTGATGCAGATTGGATCACAGAGTATGTATCACATTCCTTTATACAGAAAGAATATATTTCTATCTAAAAAAGTTGCTTTATCATGGAATGGAATTTAAGGTGTTTGCTAAAAAAAATTGTTCTGGTACTTATACAAGTTAATAATAATTATTAATTGCCCATTATAATGATGAGGATAAATGGTGATCTTGTGATCTCTGTATTCTAATAAATATTTTACTTTTGAGACTTTGGTTTCAGCTTCTACGCGCTCTATATCATATTGGTTAGTGGTAAAGGTTAGGCTTTGTTACTTAGCCTATTTTCATAAACACGCTCGTATTATAGCTCCCACGTGCCTCTTAAGGTTTATTATTAGCGCTAAGTTTGGAGGCGATGTTATAGTAGGTACCTACTTAAAGCTACCAAATATCAAACGATGGTAGCATTAAACAGGAAGCTGATAATATTTTATGATTTTATGATGGAACCTGCGTCCATCCGTCCCTAAAGCCGGGACTTGCTTTAACTTGAGTGAACGATAAACGACATATCGCTCATTTATCAAGTATACGAGTTACAATCCCATTCGAGATAAAACAATCCTTTACATAAAATACACCTTGGAAATAAATCCAAGCTCACAACTTATTAGTAAGCTTATTCAATGCAACAAAAAAACTTGGTTTTGATCCAATTTTTAGTAGGTATTTTTTTTAGTATAAGCACCTTTATTTTTGAGAATGAATGACGTGACTAGCTAGTCCTTCACCTGATGTTAAGCGACACGACCATCCATAACTTTTCTTGGTTTAGCTTCTTCCAGAGTTCACATAGACCGTCTTACTAAGATATGGTATCCCTTCGCCTGTTATTCTATTTAATTGTCATCATCATCATCACCATCACCATCACCATCACCATCACCATCACCATCACTCTCACCATCACCATCATCATCATCATCATCATCATCATCAGCCTGAAGACGCCCACTGTTGAACATAGGCCATAGAACCACTACTTGCCTCTTGCATCCATCGGCTCGTCACCGTTTGAACCCAGCTAACATTCTTTCTATGTAAAATCCTAAAATACATAGATCTTGTTGTTATGTTATTATAAATCACTTTTGTATTCAGTTTCAATAAATTTAACTAATTTAATCCCCTGCTATTCTGTAATACGGCTTTATTTGCACAGACATTTAATAGTAAGCAGACCTAACATTATCTTTACTACTACATAGACGAGTATATATAATATATCTGTGTTTTTCTCTCCTATTAAATATGTATAACTGTATCTCTTTCCTTTTTGTTGTTGCAATACTTACGCACACATGGACAAATAGGAAAGCGTGCTCAAAAAGATCTTGTTATTTCTATGTTACCATGGCAACTTTGAAACGTCAATAATGGCGAAGTAAACAATCAGTGTGCGGTCTGTGTTTGTTACAATAATTTCGTGATATAATTATAAGAAAGTGCTTACTGCAAAAAAATAAAATAGTAAAATGTAGTGCGCCTTTGTGCGGCAACCTTTCAAATAGGAAAATACCCAAATTATCATTTCACCGGTAAGTTTTTATGTGCATGAATTTCGTAACGTTTTTTTGTTAGTGTTTGATAAATAATGATCGTTCGGCATGTTAAAAGCTGTGAATAGTTGTTTTATAGCGCAAATTACGTAAATATGTAGGATTGGGTAGTATTGTGCAGATTCCTTTGATATACTTATCAATTATTTATTACCCCGATTACGTTTGACGTTCCATTTTGGAGGAACGTATTCAGGGCTATAACAGGGGTACCTATGCTTTGCGATGGTTAATATATTCTCACTGCTGGGACATTGGCCTTTTCTCACACTGTGAGTGTAGGTAGTAATGTCCAATTCCATAAATAAACATGGTGATAAAATTATTTTTCAGTTTTCCAAAAGATGAAAGACTAATAAAATGCATGGTTGCATAACATGAATATAAAAAGTTGGCAGCCACAACCAACAAGCGTGTTATGTTCCAATCGTTTCGAAGCTAACTTAGTGGACCGAAGTGGCCTCCATGCAGTGCTCACTCCTGGTGCGATTCCAACTAAATTTGATACATCATTTAAAGAGGTAAGTATATAATATCTACACCATCATTAAAAAACCCCCTAAAAAAACTCTGTGCTTCCTCAACATAGGTATTAATGTACCTAACTGATATTATATTCAGCGAGGATAATAGGTTTTATTGTTACCTTGAAAATTTTATATATTCAGAAAGTGATTTTGAAATTTTTGATTTTCAGAATTCTGCTGCACCACCAGGACTAGAAGTAGTTAAGTGTGTTCCTGGGAATCAGGTTTTAAGGAATGTGCAAAATTTACTGCCTACTACTGCAAGCGCTACTCTACATTATGCAAGTATCTACACCTATTTACCATTATGGTACCATTAGGTGATTGTCAAATGAAACACAGCGCAAAACAAACCAACCTATCAGAAAGAAATTACTTAAAAAAAAAAATACTGTTTAGAAATAAATGAGTAGGCACAGAACGGGCGTATTATTTATTATACCCTGTCCTCATCTGTCGTCATTTTACCTCATGTAGGTACTGGCCACCAAGCTTGTGCGCAGTACATGCCCATTGCCCCTGTGTGCCTGAGTTTGACCTGGCTTATGTCACTGTGTGCGTGAGATTTGTATGTTGTAAAAAGTGGCACGCAATATTTCTCTTATGTTAGGTCTGCTTACTGTATAGTATTAGATGTCTGTGAAATGGAGACTTTGTAATCGCAATTACAAATGTTGCCTCTTTATCTTCTACGGTACAATAAAGAGAGATAGATATAGGTGATTTCGAATTTGCAACGAAATTGGGTTTCCGTGTTTCTGTAATGGGAGATTAATGCCGTAAACATTGTATTCGAGAATTTGATGGTGATTGTAGGTTGCGAGTTAAAATGCCGTAAATTCTTTTATAATCTAAAACCTCATAGGTGGGGTTTACGACTCAGCTATGTGTAACAACTTTGTAAGTCGTATAATTATGTAAGGGACAGAATTTTACGCTAGTATGGTAGGTCTATTTCTTTTCGCGTATTTTGACACTACGCGTGTTCGTTATTACGCGTATATTTTGTCACTGTGTCAATTTGTCACCGTCTTATTGTAAAAATCGTTTGTTTATAAAAAATACGGAAATAAAACCGGTAATTTATAAAATGTCGATTGGTTGCAAACTGACACTTTGCCTTACAATTAAACGGATGATAATTCGATATTTATAAACAGTCGGTGCCCAGCGGTGAATTCATAAAAAACAGGTTTTAGTAGCGTTTAATTGTGAGCAATGCACCAATTTTTGCTGTAATTTATTGTTTTTTTAGAGTCACTATTGGCTAACTAGTAGGTTACGGCGACCAGCGAAGCGAGGAAGAGTGTTAGGTTAGTTTTGACCACACTAGAATTACACAATTACGAAAAGACGACGTGATGCCGATTAATTATAAATAACCGAAATATTGGCCGTTTTATTGTGAGACGCATTGCCGGTTTGCAATGAATTGATAGTTTATAAAGAACCGTGTTTTTTTTTATAAAGAAACGGTTTCTACAATAAGTCGGTGACATATACACCTATATGATACAATCCATAGCTTCTTTTAAGAATATATAAATTTAAACTTAATGGCGTAAGTAAGAAGCTTTTTATTTCAATATTATATTTTTTACCTATGCAAAGGTATATGAATAAATGCAAAAACGTTAAGCTTTAGGCGTCACACTTACCTATACATAGGTTAGTACTTTGAAAAGTATCATAGATACCCTTTGCGCTATTATCATCATCATCATTAACAGCCTGAAGACGTCCACTGCTGAACATAGGCCTCCCCCCGGGAGCGCCACTTAGAGCGGCTGCTCGCCTCCTGCATCCATCGGCTCCCCGCAGCTTCCACCAGATCGTCGGTCCACCTAGTGGGCCGGCCTACGCTGCGTCTTCCAGTTTGTGGTCGCCACTCGAGAACCTTTCTTCCCCATCGGTTGTCAGTTCTACGAGCTATGTGGCCTGCCCATTGCCATTTCAACTTGCTAATCCTAAGAGCTATACCGGTCACTTTAGTTCTCCTGCGGATCTCCTCATTACGGATCTGATCTCGCAGGGAAACACCGAGCATTGCTCTCTCCATAGCCCTTTGTGCGACTCTGAGCTTAGTAATGAAGCCAACAGTTAGAGACCACGTTTCAGCGCTATTATAGGTACTAAAAAAGCTTACATGTGTTGTGCCTCACTTAATTATATGGCAGTTATCACTCTATAAGAGTTACCTTCTATGGAAAAAGGTTGGAATTTTTTAATACCTACCTACACCTATTATAATATCTGTGCCAACACTGAATAATTGTATGGAAATATTATGGAACCTATTCGTTAGAAAATTTGTAACTTTTCTGAACAAAAAGGTTTTTGTCAAGCTAATTATTTTGTGAAAAGAATTTAATAAGTTCAATAACGACATATTTATACTTAAGTGATCATTAATCTTGGACTGTAAAAAGTTTTAAATGAAGAAAATAATGTACACAAAGAATGCCTTTACCTGTAGACAAAATGAATAAGAAATTTTATTGATATAAGGAAGTCTTAAGCTAAGATTTCATACTTATTACATTCCTTGCAGTTCCAAGGCTTTTAACCGACTTAAAAACAGAGGAGGTGCTATGTTCGCCCGTAGGTATGTAAAATAGCCCGAGTTATGCCGTTGTATGAGATGAGGCATCTGAACTGAAGGTATTATTTATCTGGGACTATACATATTTACAGTGGATCAATTGATTTATATCACCATCATCATCATCATCATTAACAGCCTGAAGACGTCCACTGCTGAACATAGGCCTCCCCCAGCGAGCGCCACTCTGAGCAGCTGCTCGCCTCCTGCATCCATCGATGGTTGCTCTATACTTAAGTAACTAATAAGTTAGTTACATATTCAGTTACCATCAAAACTCTTATTGTGTTTTAATACACAGCTGCTTATGTTTTTGATAATAAAATAAAACTTAAAAATAACACCCTGTTCGGGACTAAATCCTTTTATTTAAAGTTGAAGATAGGAAGAACGCTTTCCCTAATATATTTTACTGCCAATAAAAGCAAACGAATAAGAGTTTTGTCGCTAGGATCAGTGGATCGGTTCTTTTTATTGGCCAATAAAACATTACGAATGTAACGGCTCTTATAATGATTATAAGTCATAAAACACACTGACTCGACACTTGAGGGTTGATTTGGAAGGCTTATCTTTGTGCTTGGACTATTTCTCTTTGAAAGTGGATGCTGTCTAGCTTGTGCTAGGATTTATATAATTTGGAATTTATAGAGTAGTACCTAAGTATATAATTTGATATGAAGTTAAGTCTTGATCAGCATAGCGATTCAGGAGACCTCAGCGCTGAGGCTCAGCGCTGAGGCTCAGCGCTGAGGCTCAGCGTCCAACCTCGATTCAACCAACTTTTATTTGAAAATAGAACGGAAAGCTCTCCCCTAGCTCATGCCTTTTGCAGAAACGATGACGTTACTTCCGTTCTATTTTCAAATAAAAGTTGGTTGAATCGAGGTTGGGCGCTGAGGTCTCCTGAATCGCTATGCTGGACAAAACATGCGTTATAGGCAACCCAGTAACCATAATAGTAACATTTTCTGATTTTACTACTGCTTTTTGCCTACATAACGAGACCACATGTGCGATTACAGTATAATTTTTTATCAAGAGATCTGTTAAGCCCCTGGAGAAAACAGTTTTTTTTATTACAATTTATAGGCATTTATAGATTCTCGGGATTCACAAATCATTTCACCACATTTTTTTTATAATCCAGCGATTTCTTAGAGCATTTATAGTTAAAAGGCGGTGGCAAGGCGTACCCCTCTGCCAGTCATATGGCACTATTTGGTCATCTACAATATATCATAGTGTGTGTGTGTAAACACTGCGTAAATACGCTTATAAGGGTGTGCGTGTTTTAAGATGGTGGGCGGCATGCGTTTACACGCGCGGCACCCGCGTGTGCTATGCATGTTAACCTCTTCCCCCGTAGAAATTGGCAGAAAAATGGTGTTTGCGGATTATAACGTTAACATCTCCATTTATAGATGCTCTAAGCAGTGATTTATAAAAAGGAAAATGGATTTTGTAGAAGACGTGTTCGACAGCGTCACGCGGCTTGTGGCAGTGAGTGCAGTCTGACAAGGTTTGTTAAAAATCCAGCAGCCGGTGGTCGCACGTGCACGTATATCGAATGAAATTGGACATTATTGTATGAACAGGTATAATGTATTAATTAACAAACTAAATTATAAAACTGACCAACCTAAATGCCTTGCATGTCTTACGACTGAAATAAAGAATTTTTAGTACATAAGATCACAATCTATTGGTACTACGTATTTCGCACGAAAATAAATTGTTAACTGAAAGTCGAGTAAAGGCCCAAAAATACACATAAGTACCACATCCTTGTACAAAATCGTTTAAAAGAATATTCAACTCTTAAACATATTTGGGTGAGGAAGTGCAGAATATTAAAAAAATATACTTCCCAGAGGCGAGATAAAGTAGGTGGGGATATTGAATAAACCATAACTCCAGTAATTTTGAGGAAATGAAAGCAATTTCCTTCAAATCGAGATAAAATAGTTTAGGAGCGTCGAGGACATTTAACTCTCAGATGACTCGTAAATATGAAGAGGTGGACGTAACGTTGTTTTGGCGGAACAAGTAAATTGCGGGGCGGTTCCGGCTTATCTCCATCTCTACAAAATCTCTGGGTAATAATTATAACGGCTAAAGAATGGAATACCTTGCTAGCATCTTTGTTACCGGCAAAATATGACCGCAAGCGTGTTCAAAAGACTCCTTTCTTGAACACATGCTTAGCTAGCATGCCACACCGTCGATCGCATGTCACTTATATCAGGGGAGGGATTGTCAAATTCTAGGTAAGCCTGATGTAAAACAACAAAGTAGACTTCAAGCAGGCGGTCAACTATAAAGATGTGGTGAAATCTTCTTAATAGTTTATCTATCTCACTTGGAATGAGACTACTTGCATTATAACATGTGATAATAGTAGGATATTAATCAAATGTTACGCATCTAAACTTTTGGTGGGTTTTTTGGCGGGAACGTGAAAAAGTTCACGTCGTTGCATTGTATTATTTCTCAAAACTTGTGCTTTTTCCAGTGTTAATGTTTAAAATTGGTGGCGTTTTACGCATTAAGTGCTGAATTACGAGCATAAGTGTGGTCAAGTGATATAATGTGGTTTTTCGTGTTGCTTCCAAAATTCCATAGAAGCTTCTTGTAAAGTTGCCACCACTTTACTAGAGCATGACTTAGACTGGACTATGACCCGACTTAGACTGGACTATGACTGTGACTTGACTACGTAAAATATTCTAAAACTCGATGAAAATATACAATACTTGACACTGGCTAAATACACAATGTGTGGAGCCAAAATATATGTATATATATAAAAAAAAACTTTTTGTGTTCGCCTTGTTAACTTAAAAAGAATATAAAATTATAAAGTATGATTTTATAGTTTTTTCATATTAGCATAGATTAACTGTCGTACCATAACTCCACATAACTCTTTGCGATGAAATCAGTGTAAGTACGCCATAGAAGTTTCTGAAGACGATGAATAATTGCCGGAAGAAAGTCCAACCCTATTATACTAAGGCAGTTTTAAATTTGCAATTTGGTGCTTTCGTCGTTCGCCGTGTCGCTGCAGCGGACTTTATTGCCGTCTCAGTGATTAAATTTTAAACTAAATTTAGTTCCACTGTTTTTGTGTTGTTCACAGTTTGCAGATTTCGCTTCCGTTTAAAATTCTTGTTGGTCTTTGTTTCCTGTTTGTCACTGGAAGATTTTACCTGGATGTTACCTATACAATTAACATAAAACTTAATGTGTTGATGAAGCATGAGGCTTTTTCCTCTCATGGTAAGCGTATCTTAAGTAATAATGTATGTGATCGTTGCTAGTTATTTATTTAATTATTTTTATAATAACATACTTAAACCATGTCCAAAACTATAATGCATTGAGCATTTTCAAACATTCATGTCGACAAGAATCATCGTCATCTATGGGTCAACCTCACTTACTCCCAATAATATTGTGCCACCCTTTCACCCTGGACTTATTCCATTCTAATCATCTATTTCGAAGTCAATTTGTCTCTGACTTTCTTTGTTTTTACTGTAATTCTTGAAACGGAAAACCATTTAATAGCTTAAATAGACATAAGTATAAATATAAATAGGTCTTTGCTGCAAGCACTATGTTAATTAATACCGTTTTTTGACATAAGTATGTGTTTCCTAAAATGTTCTAAATCATACAGTGAAGTGATTATCCAATACGTTGTTTTCAGTAAGTTGATTCGTATATTTTTACTTTATAAGGTAATCAGTAGAATAATAGAAACATCTGCATCGATGGGCATGAATATGAATGAATCGTGAATGGAAAACAGAAATATAGGCAACGGTCCGCTATTCAACGACTCTATTCATCTCCACATTTCTTCAATATTTCTTTCAACGAGTCTTGAGGAAATATGCTCACGGTACATTGAGTTTACGTACATCACTTAAATGTAGTAGAGGTTTTGAATGCGAGCCTATTTCCTTCCGATATGGAAATCCGTTATCTGAGAATGCATCTTCAAATACGTTCCGTACATTCAGGGAAATGGGCACTGCAATTTTAGAGTACGTTAGATCTCACACTGCTTCGTTGGAAATTCAATTATATGACGCCCAATATTTTTAAAAGAGTTATATTCATGTTTACCTTGGCCACCTAATGCTTTCAGTATAATTAGGTATAGGTAGTCACGTATTGCAAATTTAGCGGTGTTGTATACAGGATGTAATTTAATTCATTAGCATAAATTGAGCCCATGATAGTACATTATTTATAGATGATTATTAAAGAGTAAAGTGTAAATGAAATAATTTTTATTGTAAATTAAAAAGATTGCCGCGGCGCCTAATGCAGTTAGCACGGATGATTTTGATACATTTAAACGTTTTTATACATTGTATGTACTAATTAAAAAGAGTTATTCATTATTTTAATTAAATTTTGTATTGTAGCATTTGATAAAGTAAGTTATTCCATTTTTTGGAGTTATTATTATTACCAAACCAAAGTGTTAGAATTCAAAAATTTTGGTCCACATGTGACCGGTATCAGGAGTAGGTACCTAGTTTCAAAAGATGCTAATGAATTTAATTACACCCAGTATAAGCCTTTTATTTACACAAGTTATACTAAGTATATTCAATATGCGCAATAGTTTCGTAAGGTTATTTTCTGTGCGGCTATTTGTTTTAATGCCAACAACTCACCTGGGTCTGTAGTCTGCTATTTCCATTGTGTCATAATTTTTCATGAATGGTACCATAATGACAGATTTTGACACTCATAGTAGTCTACTTATGGTTTATAGACTACCATTAGTATCAAAATCTGTCATTATGGTAACATTCATGAACCATTATGACATAATTGAAATAGCAGACTTGGGGCCCTGATGGTAAGTGATGAAGTTGTCTAGGTGGATCACGTTTGCCCTTGAGATGCTTCACTCTTCAATTCAAAAGACTCAGGTTATACCCAGGAGGAAATACTGCCGCTGGAAAAGCATTCTATTCCTTGCTATAATCTGTGTGTACACATTATTATGTATAGGTACATAAATATGTAGTACATAGGTACATACGTAATTACAACATCTACATCATCATCATCATCATCAGCCCGTAGATGTCCACTGCTGAACAAAGGCCTCCCCCAGAGAATGCCATTTTGAGCGGCTGCTCGCCTCCTGCATCCATCGGATCCCCGCGGTTTTCACCAGGTCTTCGGTCCACCTAGTGGGGGGTCTGCCTACGCTGGGCCTTCCGGTTCGTGGTCGCCACTCGAGAACCGTTCTTCCCCATCGATTGTCAGTTCTGCGAGCGATGTGGCCTGCCCATTGCCATTTCAACTTGCAAACTTTAAGGGCTATGTCGGTCACTTTAGTCCTTCTGCGGATTTCCTCGTTCCGGATCTTATCTCGCAGGAAAACATCGAGCATAGCTCTCTCCATAGCTCGTTGCGCGACTTTGAGCTTACTAATGAGGCCAACAGTAAGAGACCACGTTTCAGTTCCATATGTCATCACTGGCAACACACACTGATTGAAAACCTTTGTTTTCAAGCTCTGCGGTATTTTGGACGAAAAGACACAACACCGTATACAACATCTTATACAAGGTCTTTGAAGAAAATCCGAAAATGGCAGTTGTAAATTTTGAATTTATTTTCAAAACTAGTGTATCTTGAACTTTAATGTGTAATAAGGGTGGATTATTATCCATTAAGTGTTCGTGAAAGTGCACGAGTGTTGGCAAATGGTTTCAATATCATAAAACCATGCATTTTAGTTTTTGCTTCAACGGCCTTTTTTAGAGCCTTCAGTAAAATATCCACCATTTTTACTGTTGGCGTTTTGACTGACAAAATATGACTTTGACTTGACATAACCGTACAAATTTTACTCACTTGACATTGGCAGAATTATTGCAAAAAAGCGATAGAAAGCCATTAAAGAAGAAGAAGAACATCTTATGCAAGTGTAATTTAGGCGTACTACTTACATACCTTGTCTACAACATATCTATATCTAATATCTACACTGTGGCATTTCATTTATAGCGATCATGGAGGGCTCGTAATATGCCGTGGAGCTTAGGTAAGGTTAATGAATTTGTAATTACGGCCACCGATCGCAAATCCAGCCTAAATTAATGTAAGGAAACATTAATATTGCCGCACTGGTTATGTTCAATATTATTAGATTATTTTAGGCTGTGACGTAAATACATTGTACGCAACTAAATATTATGTAGATAAGAGTTACCTAAGTTTATTAGCTAGACCTATAAATAAGTGTCCACTGTAAAATTGTTTATTGTTTCGGGTACAGATTTTATAATAGTACACTACCTTTGATATAGGGCCATAATATAATACCTACATATAGACCTATGCTTTTTTTTACGGGCAATATTTCTTTATTACTCATGCTAACTACTACAATAATAAACACTGAACTAAACTAAAACTAACTACACTACACACTAACTAGCTACACCTATGCTTCATTTAAATGTTTAAGTTCAGTTGTCAGCCATTATAATTTACAATATACAATATTATAGGTCTCAAGTGTCAAATTTATGAAGCAGGTTGATGTTCTTCAAGCGAATATGTAACTCAAATTGAAGGTTCATTTGGTATTCTACCCTTAGCTTTAGGTAATGGAGTATCAAATAAGTTTTCAAGTCTTAGTTGTTCGGATTTGAGTTCTTGAATCCAAGTAGCTGGAAGTAGGTGGAATAAAATAGTAAAAAAGCTTAAAAAAACAATCATTTGAGTAAATGCCGGGTTATGTCAAACGGTCTGGGGCCGTACTATGAGCTCTTAACGCGATTCAAAACGGAGCTTATCTTGGATCGCTTTGTTTTTTTTGTATGAAGATTTTGACAAGCTATCCAATATACGCTCTGTTTTGGATCGCGCTAAGAGCTCACAGTACGGCCCCAGAGCTGTAAAACGCCTGAGTAGGTAATTCAAATTGTCTTATTTGCAAAATCAATGTGAATGCACAAAGGTACTTAATTGCAAAATGTGTTACACTCTTTTTAAAATGTCTAGGTTGACCGAAAACCATTATTGCATTAATGACTCGGTATATAATGCTTGGATAAACAATGATCGCAGCATGACTATGTATTCAAAAAAGTATTCTTCTTCTTCTTCTTCAATTAGTGGCTTTAAAAAAAAAAGTACTGTTTTATGTAAACTTGGTATGTTATTTTGACAGATGTCAATTTGACAGATATCATTTTGACCGATTTTCCTTTTTGTACAGTAATTTCATCAACCTGCAATTGGCTAACGTGTGGCTTATGACCTACACTCTCTCAGGCTCGTATCTTAGCAGTGGAATCATATTGGGCTGATATAACGAAGTACGTAGATACTTACCGAAACAAACTCTAGCACAGTGTCGGAGACACATTCATAACATTATCACCCTTAAATGTGCCCATAACGCGTAGGCGTGTAAACAAGGCGGCAGAAAGTTCATTGGTCCGAAACGTTTCACAATGCAATGAAGACGCAATATCGAGCTCTCGGGCTCATCTACACATCAGTGAAATGGTAACTCTCTCGGGGGTTCACGTTTAATATTCCTAGTAAACATTTCATTGGATGTATGAATAGGCTATCTGTGAATTCTAGAAATTTCCTCTATAGACTTCACAGGTATCTTGTAACAAATTCCAAACCCTATTGGAATTATAAAGGGGCTGGTGACTTGTAAGAATTCTTGTATCACAGGCGTACAAATAATGGTTATACCTTCAACTTATTTGTGTTGGATATCTTATTTATAAGTCTCTGGATTAAAGTATCATGCTTGATTTTCAATCATAATCATACTCATCATTATTAGCCAAGGCTGATCATAAGTCTGCTCTAAGAGCACCACTTTCAACGGCTCCTCAGGGAATTTAGACCAGGTCGTCTGACCAGGGTCTAGGAGGGGACCGGTCTACGCGTTAGCTACGTCTTCCATTTCGTGGTCTTCATTTGAGAACCATTTTTTATCATCATTTGGCAGCTTTGGCATGATACATTACATGCTTATTTCTCCTCTACTAAAACTTTTTTCAATGATCATAGGGAAATACGTGGGCAGGAAAATAATAACAAACGGGAAAGAAATCCCCGCGTCTTTTATTATTATGGTAGGTATCAAAGCCAGAATAACGAACGCATAAATTACATTGAGACAAGTATCACAACACAGAATGATATAGCTTAGAAGAAAACAGTGAGTTATACTTAAAACTTGAGTTTTTTGAAAGTAAATAATGTATTTAGAAATGTATTTAAAATATAGACACAGTTTTGGAATGGATTTCAATAATGTAAACCACACTTAAAAGGGCCATCTTTGATCTTGTATAGTATAAGCACCATAACTAGGGCCTAACGTAGATAGGTTAAGGCAAAACCAACCTTGACAACTAGTGCAAAAGTGATGTCTTTCGGCAGATTGTTATGTGGCTCTCGATCTCCAGAAACTTATTTTTACGGCACAGCAACAGATACAAATCTTGTATTTACGATAAGCATATTGTATGCATATCGCGTAAGTGCCATGTCACTCAACTGTAAGGAAATAAAACAGGAGTGGAATTTCAATATCCAAGCATTATTTCGATGTATCCAAGTGAAAATCGTTCATGAAGAAAAGCCTATGCTCAAAATTGGATATCGCAAGGCAACTTGTAAGTAGGGAATTATTTTGTCGGCAACGGCGCGTGAATAAAGCCGATATTGTTTTGTTAATCTTTGGAGAAGAAAGACTTAAACTGAGGGAGGAGTTGAATACTAAGATTAAGTGTGCTTTCGATAACATAAGTTTCCAGACTGAGTTTACTAAACATAACAAGCTTGTGTGTCTTTTAATATTGTGATGTCGCGTGAATTTTCTTGCATGTGTACTTTGGTGTTCTTAGCTTGATATTATTATTTTCACATCACAGTGAATTACGCTTATGCTAACATTTTATAAAAGCACGGAACTGCACGGACAAGCAATATTTAACACATCGCCAATATATTGTCGCACCCACTCCGACCACACAGCCCCAACACTGGGGCACTGGAGGCTAGCAGATCTTGGTACATAATTTAATAATTATTAGTAACAATAAAAGCAAGCACTGTTCAGCAGTCTGACTTCTTCAGGCTGTTGATGGTGATGATGTGTTAAGCAAGTTGAAATGACGGTTGGTACGTCACATCCCTCGTAGGACTGATAACCGATAGGAAGCAAGATTCTCGAGTGGCGACCACAAACTGGAAGAGGCAGTGTAGGCTGACCTCCCACTAGGTGGACCGACGTTCTGGTGAAAACCGCAGGGAGCCAATAGATGCAGAAGGTGAGCAGCCGCTCAAAGTGGCGCTGTATAGCCTATTTTCAGCAGTGGACGTCTTCAGGCTGTTGATGATGATGATGATGATGACATAGGCGCCAGCCTAGGTAGACCGGCGAAGCGGGAACCCATTGGATACAAGAGGCAAGCCGTTCAAATTACAGTTCCATTACGCCTGTCAGTACGTCGATATCTTCTGGCTAGTGATGACAATTGTAAATATTAAGTGATCATGATGAAAAATATTAAGCACAATGATAAAACATAAATCAAAAGAGCTCAACCCTCATAAGCTTTTATTAAAATAGCCTGAGCACCTGTAATATAGGTGGTTACGTCACCAGCCTGTTTATAATTCCGATAGGATCCTCCAGCATATCAAAATTTTATCCAAGCCGTGGCTGAAGTGACATGTCAGTACATTGTACCACGAATAATCTAAGCTACGTGTGCAGAATGGTTCAGCTCTTGAGTGCGAAGGCTATACGGCCGTATTTTAGTTAGCTTTCAGTGAACAAGTTTACGATTTAAGTCGTTGAGATGAAGTGCTATAAAGCGGCTTAGATAATAAAAGGTATAGCAGACCTATCCAATCCAAAACGTGATTAATTTAAAAATAACTATTTTCTTGGAATTAGACAGCCCGTGATCTTATTTTTTCTCAGTACAACCTTCCCTATAGATCTATTAAAAGTCTGAGCCCTCTTACCAATAAACATTGCATAACAGTGGAGTAGCTGATCAGTGTTTTCTCTTCTTTTATCTTTGGCAGTTTCAAACTCAACAGAGAAAGACAAAACATTGAAAAAGTAACAAGACTAAACATTCTTTTAAACTATTACGGCCTAATTAAGACCCTGACAGGACCACAATGAGAGCACGTTTATTACAGCAGACAAACTTGAAACTTATTTTGTGACTTATAGGGTCGCTTTATGCATAGCAAAAATATGGCGATTACGTTGCGTTGCACTTCGACTTTTCCATTTTTCGATACAAATAATTAGTTATAAAAGAAATGCTTATTGTAATAATAAAATAAGCTTATAGATGGATGCATTGATACATAGCTTATCACTATGATTTATTTCAATGGGGTGTCTTATTATAATGTAACATTTTAAGACGTTTGAACGATTTTAGAGGTCACTTCACGATTTTTTTCTATCAAGAAAACTTTTCGTAAACGTGTTTCGGTTTCAACAGATGGAAAGAATACATGACCAGTATTAACTAGCATTTTTTTCAATCCTGTATATGGAATATGTTTTGAGATAATCACGTTCAAAATAGTCGATTCGAGAGCATTCAGCGCCTTAATAAATGCGTAGTAGCTTTGGATTAGTTACTAAAACATTTATCTTTTTTTGTCATTGGAATATCGAATTCGTTTGAAAAAGACAAAAGCCGGTTAAACGCAATTAGTGGAGCAAGTCTTGAGGTACAGCAATTTGGGTTGTAACCACTGTAATAGGTACTTTTTCTGACAATAATTCAGCATAACTAATAGATAATACCGTAATTCAACTTTAGAGAAAAGGGTGGGGTAAAAACAATGAATTAAAAAGCGGTTATC
The DNA here is from genome assembly GCA_963580505.1 of Ennomos erosarius. NCBI lineage: Eukaryota > Metazoa > Arthropoda > Insecta > Lepidoptera > Geometridae > Ennomos > Ennomos erosarius. Next base: position 5,080,379 of record OY757000.1, read on the forward strand.
GAGATTCAGACAGCAGCATAAAATATTGCTACAATTCAACTGCACACTATAACGAAAACAAATCAAAAAAATACCTTCTGGTGCAAAAAATAATCCTTATTATAGTCTTCATTCTCTGAAGCTTTAGCGAAACAACACAAACGCTTTTCTCTTTCTTTTTTATTCTACGGTTGTCAGCGAGGCAAGAGTGTGTCTATCGGAAAAGCATTGTTTACTTCTTATTGACTACAAAGACGGTATAAGCTGAGATACCTACACCTTTTTTGTTCTAAAGGTGTTTATTTTATGACCACATTTTATTTTATTTATTCAGGATTGTGAGGGATTTCAATGGCACTTATCTCTCCTGAAATGTATATTTTGGGGTCCCGCATATAAAAAATATCCTTAGATATTATTTTGGGGTTGAAGCTTTCAGTATATTGTCAGTGTCAGCTCATGTATTATCCATGCTAGATGTGACTCATGTCTTCATCTGCATTCTTCAAACAATCTTACTTAGAGTAAGTAAGATGATCTCAAATGATTATTACTTATTGAAGTGAAAGGGGTTCGAACATTATTCTATTGGAGCTGGTACCCGCCGCTTATTTCATTTAGAGTAAAGAAAATTATCTGATGAAGTAAATGGGTAGATGGCACTATAGATAAACAAAAATTTCAGGTATTCCTAATTATTATGTACTCTAAGCAAAGTACTCTAAGTCGCATTCCCGATATACCTATTTGATGTACGTAAAGATCGCTATAATGGAAACACGTAAAACTCTACAACTCGATTTAGGACTTAAAACCTTTTAGGTTCTATCGAGTTATCTAGATGCTTACGAAAACGCTATAGGTACTCTGCACCATAAATTTTGCTTTATCTAGTTTTTGACAAACGGCTAGGTAAGGGTTAACTAAAGTTTGGCCGTAAATTATATGTGATACCTACTATGCTACGGTTATATTAACAAAACCATATTATAATCATAACTGAGTAGGTATATTAATTTGTTACCTTTCTCTCCGTCCACACCAATATTATTAATTTGAAGAAGCTTGAAGAGTTACCTGACTATAGTAATTCTGTTGGTCGACCGTGGATGTCTCCGGATGACATGCATTGTGCAGTGTCTATTTATTTTATTTTATTTTGTTATCAAATGAAAACTTACAGCTAGTTATAAACACATAAATAATACACTAGAACAGAAGGCTAATTAAAAGTTTGCACAAATATTGTAAATAGAAAAGCTGAAACAACCAAAGTACAGTAGAAAGACGGACGTGCACAGACAAACTATTAGATAACGAGAAAAAATAGGGTAGGTATAGACATAATTTTACATACATAATCAAAATCTTCGAATACAATTAAATAACAAAATAGATAAAATAACAATACCAACTATATAAACATAAAAATAACCTACTACAAAAACGTTGTTATAAAAAGTACTCATCGCCCACAATTCTTTTAAATTTGGATACTGCCGTATTAAATAGATCCAAGTCAACGTCTTCGGACAAAGCGTCACATGAAACTTTATATTTTAAAGTTCTGAGTGGCACTGCAACTAATATACACGGCCATGACGCTAAACATCAGGCAAAAGATTAGATATCCATTGATTCACATAAAAAATAGTCAGTATAACACTCCCAGTCTAAGTAGGTATACCTTTTTATATACGACTTAAAGGCTTAAATCCGATCTTGATGTGTCTGAACCTTGGAAGAAAGATATAGGATACTTTTTACCGCGATAAACTTTAAGCATGTAAAACCCTGAGTAGATTTGTGTAATCTTTTCAGAATCTAATAAGAATTGCTTCAAAACAATATCTGATGTTAGGAAGATCTAAGAAAAAGGCCTTCAGTGGCAAGTCCACCTATTTAAATCTAAATGTATTTATACTTATTACATAACACAATGCTAATTACGCAGTAATTCCATCTAATCCCACTTGCAGAGCTTGATTGATATATTAACATTCATCATCATCATCATCATTAACAGCCTGAAGACGTCCACGGCTGAACTTAGGCCTCCCCCAGGGAGCGCCACTTAGAGCGGCTGCTCGCCTCCTGCATCCATCGGCTCCCCGCGGCTTTCACCAGGTCGTCGGTCCACCTAGTGGGGGGCCGGCCTACGCTGCGTCTTCCAGATCGTGGTCGCCACTCGAGAACCTTTCTTCCCCATCGGTTGTCAGTTCTATGAGCGATGTGGCCTGCCCATTGCCATTTCAACTTGCTAATCCTAAGAGCTACATCGGTCACCATTAACATTAGATAGGGGTAAATAACCTTTACGTAACCGTAAGGAAGATTGAAAAATCACTATCTTAAAATATGACGTCACAGTAGGATCACGAGGACATGATTGTATATCCTCGTGGTCCTACTAATAGGACAAAATAGTAGGTCCACAAGGAAACAGTGATAATAATGTAAGTTACCAAATTGAATAAAGCTCCTGGACAAAACTGATCTTTTTCCTTATAACCAAGTATTTAAGGGTGGTATTAGCACAGCGACATAAAAAAGGAGAAAGAAATAAATGTCATTCAGCAAGTCAGCGTTGTTTTCTCAGAGCATCTGTCAGCTGTCACGTGATGCCTGTGTCTCTTGTCGACTGTCACAGAGTTTGGAATGCTACTTATATTGCAAACGGTCCTTGAAAAGAAACCTAAAATGGCGTTTGTGAGCTTTCTTACTCGATTATAATAATCACGTTTTTTATTGACCATTAAAGCCTAATTCACGAGCATTTGGCAAATGATTCAAGTTTTAAAACCAGGTTTTTTATGTTCTTTTCTAGGCTATCTAAATTATCAATTATTTAACTGTTATTATCAGAAATAGAGTTTATTTATCCATTATTATTATCAACTGGATACATTTATACTTTATTATCATTTCTTCATTTTACTCATTATTAATAATAACTTTAGCATCATTGAATAAACTGATAAAAACATTTTCAAATTCATTGCCCTAAACTTTAGATTCGCATAGCACACAATAAAAATATGTTTTTCATAAATATCAAATAGTTTTGTCCCGAAAAAAACTATAAAAGCATTCTGACTGAATACGTGAGTGTACTAAGCGTTCTTTGTGAAAGCAGTGAAGGGATAATTTTATAGAGGAAATCTATTTTTAGTAACACTATAAATTCTTCTCTCTTATAAAATAAGATCATGCTAGCATTGTGTTATCAATGAAAACTAGTGTTAAATCTGGATTTAATAACAATGCCTTAGATACAATAACATCTTATTTTTTATTAGGAATCTGTTTACAGGTCTTTGTTTTCCACCAACAAAAATGTAGTCAGTCTCAACGTATATCGTCAAATTATCCCCACTCCTTGCTCGCGCCTCTCACTTCCACAGATAATCCATGACATCTACAGATAATACAATATTCAAAGCATAAGAGTAAAAGTGTGTGCGAGCAAGGAGGTGATACTAAACTTGAAACTGCAGTACATTCAATGTTCTATTTATATTACGTATCACATCAAAACGAAGTCAAATAATTAGTAAAAATATGGAAAAATAATATAATCTCTAACACTAGCCAGCTCTAAATCCAACCCAAAATCGGTTTAAACTATTCACCATTGGTTGCATTTTATTGGTGTTGTTTATAATAGTTGTAATCTAAGCAGGTAGGTACAAAAAATATGACAATAGGCATAATGACTAAAATTATTTTTTGTATATATTGAAAATATTCCTCAAAAGATAAACATTTGCGAAAACAAAAATTAAATATCTCAAAAAATGACCAAGTTACAAGCATGTAAAAACAAAAACCGGAATAGAAAGAGATAGCTCAAACGGCCAGTGACGTCAGAGGAAGGTCATTCATATTACCTCATTACTAAGCTGTGGTAGCTTTCTCTTTGGCATGTGACGTCACGAGTGGGTTTTTGATAGTAACTGTGGGGGCGCGGCGGCGCTCTGTTTCGCGAGAAAGGGACAGGAGATGCCTGCTGTAGAAACTTTAAAAGCTACTCCGTGATTTATTTACCGATTTTGCTTATTATTTCAATTATTGCATTCATTTTTAATTTTCTTTATAAAAGTAATATTTACTTGTTCATTTTTAATAGTAGTCATCATGCCTATTTTTCTTGTAATCCAGTTTAGTTCAGTACTTACAGTGACCCTAGAACCTCCTTCTTTTTTTGAAGTCGGTTAAAATATGGCTCAGTCATTGACTATAATCTTTGGGCTCAGTTGTCCCCGCTCGGCCCGGTTCTGCTCGGCTTTATTACTTACACGTTTTTGCGACTGTTTTTTGTCGTTGTTAGGCTAACATTTGACCACGGTCTCACCTCATGGTACGTGACGACGCGGCCGAAGAAGCATGCTTGCCTAAAAACTGTCAACTGTACAAATCGTACTAATCATTAGTTGAATATTAACCCCTAATATATAACTATCTACCTCCCTACTATAGGTGAGTTTATATTAATTTATGTCCCACTCAAAATGCTGACCGCGTTGCTCCGCCGTTCCTACTGTATTTAGTAAAAGACTTAACAAAGCGGTCCCTTTTCTGCCTAATTACTAAAAGGGCTTTCATAAAAAGGGCTCAAGCTCAATTAAATATACACGATGAATGCGTACTACTTTTAAGATCAGTCATGGTTAAAAGTAGCTTGTGAAGGTTTCAATTAACGTACTAACTGATTACTTCGCGTTCAACAAAGTGTTAGTAAGCACAAGTACTAATACAACATAGATAGTTATCACGATTTTTCTAGGTAAAGCGATTAAAAATGGATAATTATTAAGTCAACTGTACCTACCTAACCTACCTATTTACATGCGTAAGGTGTAGTTTTAAATTAAGTTGTATTAGTACTTGTGCTTACTAACACTTTGTTGAACGCGAAGTCTTTGATTATTTTTTGTTATATTATTTGAGTACGCAAAGCTCAAAATAGAGAACGTTATTTACGATAAGGTATAACACATACACACACATACATGCCACAGACACACACAGCTAAAACACATGCACACACACACACACACACACACACACACACACACACACACACACACACACACACACACACACACACACACACACACACACACACACACACACACACACACACACACACACACACACACACACACACACACACACACACACAAGAAAACTAAACACATAGGCTAGGACAGCATAAAAATAATTATACTAGCTAGTACCTTATAAATAACAATCTACATAGGTATTAATAAGCATCGCTCACTAAAAAAAGGCGATCAAAATACTGATCAAACAAAATTATTTATAATACTTATGATCTTTATAGCAGTATCGCCTGGTCAGCGTAATCTACAGATTAATTTGTAAAGGAAAAATTGGAATCAAGGTAGCTTATGTAAAGCATATCCGGCTTGAGGGATGGACGGATGCGGGTTCAATCCTGCTCGTGATTCTTATTTTTCCTTTACAAAGTCATCTGTAAAAATAGTTGTATTTTCAATCCATTGTCTGGCCTCAGATTAATAAAATCGATCATAAAACTTGTACGACTGTCCGTAGATGATTCTATGTTGATAGTACGTAGGTAGTTCCCAGTAGTTTCAGCTGCGAATACAATCGGAATTAAAAAATATCTGACAGATTGCAAATTCAAAAGAAAGATGTTCTATTTTAGCAGATTTTTCGAATGTTTTGACATGCTTTCGTTTGAAACGGCTTTTTGTTTTGACGTGCGGTTGGTTCATTAAAAATTACCACAGAAATGTTGGTAGCTGAAAATCTAAAACTGTTTACTTGCGTCACATCGTCAGCCGGAAGTCGACGTCCCTGTTCAATACATAAAACGCCACTTTGGACGCTTATAGGGATTTGCCATAATCACCACACTTGGGCGGCTTGTTGATCCTGATCACAGAACATTTTAATGTAGATAAGTCTGATGTAAAAAAAAAAAATGTATTTTATTGCTACTGGGCCCAATGCGAGCACGTTTATTACAGCAGACAAACTTGAAACTTATTTTGTACCTTATAGGTCGATTTATGCATAGCAAAAATTGGCGATTACGTTGCGTTGCACTTCGACTTTTCCATTTTTCGGTACAAATAATTAGTTATAAAAGAAATGCTTATTGTTATAAAAAAAATAAGCTTATAGACGGATGCATTGAAACATAGCTTATCACTATGATTTATTTCAATGGGATGTTTTATTATAAGTATTATAACATTTTAAGGCGTTTCAATGATTTTTGAGAGGTCACTTCACTATTTTTTTCTATAGAGAAAACTTTTCGTAAACGTGTTTCGGCAGATGGAAAGAAGATATGACCAGTATTTACGTGCATATTTTCAAATCTGTGACTAGTATAACGTTTTGAGATAATCACGTTCTATATAGTCGATTTGGGGGCATTCAGCGCCTTAGCCGTCTCTTACGGCACCCACGGGAAGAGATGGGGTGGGCGTATTCGCGAACCGGAACTGCAGTCATGTGTATCACGGTAAAATAGCGCATCAACAATCGATATCTATTAGGCATATAAAAGGCTTTGTCCTGACTGACCGACAGACAACGCACTGCAGCCCAAACCGCTGTACGTAAAGACTTGAAAGGAATGTGGCTTCCTTTTATGATGTAACCGCGTACTAGGAAAGGATTTTTGAAAATTCAAGCCCTAAGTGAGCAAAAAGGGTAAAAAGCGTTTGTATGAAAAATCTACGTTTGCTGGTGACGTATAGTTTCGAAACTTGACACATAAAAACTAGTATAAAAATAAAAGAAATGGCTCAGAACGTTTTTAGGTTATCGCAATTCAACTTGAAAAAATTGTTAAAACTTCAAAGAAAATTATAAAAAATACTGAATCATAAGTATTGGAAATTTGAAATGTGTAAAAAACATGTAAAATGAATATGAGTCTCGCAAATTCTTTGAATTTTATAAAAAAAAAAACTTTCCTGAGAGATGGTCCACGCGGCCGAAGCCGTACGCTTTACCTGTTGTACTTATCCATTATTTTAAATTTTATTTCCGTATCTTAATTTTGGGTTCATCATAATCATCATTAACAATCCGAGACGTCCAATGCTGAATAAATGAATGAGTGAATGCATGATCGAATGAATGAATGAATGAATGAATGAATGAATGAGCGTTTATTTATAAGAATATTGTAAATACAGATGTTATACACCTCCCCCAGAAATATACCTCCCCCAGAAAGCGCCTGCTGCTCGCCTTATTATTTACATACTTATTACATTTCTGATGTCGGATTTTTTAAGACTTTGTAAACTAATTTATTATCTGTAAAGCCCAGCCAGCGTATCATTACTCTACTTGCGTGTATGTAAATACCATGTACTTAATACAGCTTCACTCGTTTCTGTATTTAATCTATGCCTGTCCGTCGTCAAAGCATTATATCGTTCACTCAACAGTTCACCGTCCGGGATGAATGTAAACGCACTTAATCGAGAATCAATCATTGTGTAGATTAATTTGGAATGTTCAATGCAGTATTATAAATGTACATAATATTTACATCCTGTCCCATGATTAATGCTGTATGATTGTTTTTTTTTCTTATAATTTGGCTCCACACATAGTGTATTTAGCTAGTGTCAAGTATTATATTTTCATCGTGTTATAAAAAGATTTCACGCAAAGTCATGTCCTAGTCATAGTCATAGTCACTCTAAGTCATGCTCCAGCAAAGTGGTGGCAACTTTACTAGAAGCTTCTATGGAGTTTTGTAAGCAACACGAAAAATCACGTTTCACCACATTATATCATTTGCCTCACTCATGCTCGTAATTCAGCACTTAATGCGTAAAACGCCACCAGTTTTAAACATTAACACTGGAAAAAGCAAAAGTTTTGAAAAATAATACAATGCAACGACGTGAACTTTTCCGCGTTCCCGCCAAAACTCTTATATGATTGTTATACTGGCTCTTATTTTTATTTGTACTCTTACTCAAACGATGAAGACAAAGCAACAGCAATTTTTCGCAGAGGCCTACATTATTTTCGCTACTATTAATCATCACACCTATTTATGTTAGTTAACGCACAAACATTTTTAGTTTTAGGGCTATAGATGGCGCTGTGTGCCATAATATTTTATTTATTATTATTATTATTATTTATTTTAAAAAAGAAATTAAAAATATTCTATAGGCATCAGTGGCATTGAGAAAGTATGTGGAAGTGTATGTAAAGATTTTATGAACGCGAGTGAAGCCGGGAGCTGCAAGTATAATAAAATTAATAAATTGTTCGGATTAATATAGTCCATTCTCAATTTAAAATTGAAATCTAGGATGGGATCTTTCCACTTGGATTCCCACATATGGATATAATGAAGATGAACATTAAATGGACATTCATTGTGGGGAAGCTGTGGTCATTACTTTCTATTATGCGGAGTACAATGAATGGGAAGTCAATAGAGATTTAGAGATCTAGGGTCATAATCATAGTAAAGACATTATCCCTTTTGCTTTGTGTTTTTAAGGATCAGTGCATTTTATTGGATGGTTATATCGTATTTTGTGTTAAGTGTAGGTTCGTTTTATATTGTCCCTTTCATATTTATTGGTCTGGCTGGATGCTGGCAGCAATGGACTTGAATTAGTATGGGATTAGACGAGACGCCATGCGGTCGGTTAATTTTGGTAATAAAAAATACGCGACAATAATTTTCATTTATTTTCAACATTAGTACGAAAAATGTACAAGGAGGACCTAATGCTACGAAGCATTATCTACCAGTCATTTTTATTATGATGTAGTCGTAAAAACATTTCAACAACGTTGCGATAAAATATAAATCATGTTGTAAAAGTAATTGCGCGGTGGAATATACCGTATTATAATACGAATTACTGAGCCAATTACTTAAAAACATGGTTTGTTCAAGTATCAACATAATTACAGGTATATTATAATAGGTGTGTAGGTACGTAGAGGAATGACGCGGTATGTATACTATAATGGGAGATGCTTTAGTGCAGAGGAACCATTACTGATAGTAAACTCTCATCAGGAGGGCCGTATGCTTGTTTGCTACCTATAGCATAAAAAAAAAACCTCTAAAAATAATAAAGCATTTTAATTAAGTTGAAACAATGAGACCGTGGGGGCCAGGTGCACTCGAAATTTATAGGGACTTGGCAAAGCTTTTGGTGGAGGCGACTGGTGACCAGAGGGCTGGCTCTTTTGGTGGAGGCGACTGGTGACCAGAGGGCTGGCTCTTTTTTGCTGAGAAAGTAAGCATTGCTATATAACGTGGAAGCTGCTTGGAAGAAACTCCTCGCTGTTAGTACATAATAAGCTATTACTATACAAGCAAGTCCTTATGCCCGTATGGACTTATGGCATACAACTCTGGGGCTGTACCAAAAAAGTAACACACATATGATCCAACGCTTCCAAAACAAGGTACTGAGGGAAATACTTAACGCACCTTGGTACATACGCAATGACGATCTCCATCGGGACCTTAATATCGAGCTCGTTGACAAAGTTGTAAAAAAATATGCCGAAAGTCACCAACATAGACTTCACCATCACGTGAACGTCGATTAGGGGGTCCACCCCCAGGTTCTGGGATAATGAAGGTAATGAAGAGATGAATAGATTAATTCATAAATGTTTCGTTCACAGTTATTATCTGACCATTAGGGACTCAGTATATCAGTAAATGCAGGACAGCTTGTAGTTGTAGATATGTAAACAAAAAATAACGACCAGCAGAAAATAATTGTTGTCATCTACGCTATACGATAGCATTCACGGTTGTGATTTCAACTTCAAATCGCTGAGGGCACTCCACCTTTCCCCATGTTGTTCGACGAGCCTCCGTCCTCCGGGATCAATGTAAACAAAAACAATTTGAATAAAATAAAACCTTCACAAATAACGACCGAATAATTTTTCTGTAAAAAGGGATTTAAAACCGCCTAGCTTTTGACGCCGATACATACATACAATACATATGTACAACGTAAGAAAAGGACGTTGTAGACTTGTGAGTCTATTTCGGTTTTATACCCAAAATGATCCACTGTTCGATGTTGTTTTTCAAATTGAATTCCCGGTTGATCCTCTTAATCATTTTTCCAGTTTCTTCCGCCTCTGCTAGTTGTTGTAACGAACAGTTGTGAAACTGTATTTTTACTAGTAGGTAAGTACTCTAATTTCTAGGGACTTCTTAGATAAAGATCTTGCTAATGCTTTCTTTCTACTCACTAATTCTAAATAACTTTTTTTTTTCAGAAGTTGCGCAGCTAAGCTTTGAAAATCTACTGAACTCCAGCAACTTTCTACAGTCTTTGCATATGAATGATTTCATTTGAATAAAAACTGAAGAAAGTTTAATAAATCTATTTGAAACGGGAAACGTAGAAACGTAAAGCTGTCGTTTCTAAGAGCTACCTTACGAACGTTGGTAATTTTAATGCTCTTTTAGGGACCATTTTGTAAACGAGAAAAATAACAAGTTTGTTAGTTTACCGCTTTTATAGGTTTCAATTGCAAAAGTACGTCCAGAGTACCGTTTTATATCTAACTCATCTAATTTTACTAATAAATATAAGACTTGCAGCATTCAACAAAACCAAAAAATCGTTTAGTTAAAACACCAACATTATAATAAATAAAAAATAATAATAAATATTTTTTTATTTCCAGAGAGAGTATTTACATTAATACAAATTACGTTACACAGGTTTACAGAATAGCGTAGCGACTCGATATAAAAATTGAAAGGTGATTCCCAAACTAGGCCAAGTGCCTGTATCTTAGGACTCAGAGATACGATTTCTACAAAGACATAAATTGTTGCAAACACCGGTGAAGTGCAATTATCAAAAGCTTAATTATAATAACAAATGCAGCTATAAATAACACAATAACAGCTATGTAAAACTAAAACACTAGAGTAAGTAAATTTACACATTCCATTAAATTTTGATTACGTAGAAAATAGATATACTTACATTAAAAATATCCTGCGCTGTTTAATTATGTTTTTGAAAATTGTTATAATATAGTATAAATTTCCCACATCATTAAAAAAACGTCCATTGCTAAACATAGGTCTCCCCTATAAAACGCCCTTTTGGGCGCCTATCATACAAGATTGCCATAATCGCCACGCTTGTTTCCTGGATATCTTACTATGGCACGGAAAGAGATGGAGTGATCATCATCATTATCAGCCTCAAGACGTTCAATGCTGAACATAGGCCTCCCCCAAAGAGCGATATTTTAAGCGGTTGCATCCATCGGCTCCCCACAATTCTGACCAGGTCGTCGGTCCACCTAGTGCCTACGCTGTGTCTTCCAGTTCATGGTCGCCACTCGAGGGCGTTTCTTCCCAATCGATTGCCAGTTCTACAAGCGATGTGGCCCGCCCACTGCTTTCTAAAAGCTATATCGGTGATTTTAGTTCTCTTGCGGATCTCCTCGTTTCAGATCTTGTCTCGCAAGGAAACATTGGGCATAGCTCTCTCCATAGCCAGCTGCACGACTTTGAGCTTACTCATCAGGCCAACAGTAAGACCCCTTCAGACGTCAGGGATACCTACTATTCGATATTATCCCAAACGATTAATAATATTATAAACAATACGCCTCCAAAATAGCCTACAGATAAACTCATCAAAGTCAAGTGGGTGATATTGAAGATACGGATCAACGCTATCGGACGATAGGTACAAGATGAAAAGATCGACGACAATGATAGAGGCCTTATCATGACAGGCTTATCCGATAAAGTACCTGCGCATTCAAGGAAAAATGTTGTAAGAACAATTGACTGTTATTTCCTGTTTACATCCCTTGTTTTTACATCGAGGATAATTGGGTATAGCCTTGGAAGAATCAAAATATGTCAAAATATTTTCATCTGAAGGACGTGCGCTGATATACATAGGTAGGTAGGTACATAGGTGTCTTAACTACATAGTTCTGATGGCGATGTCCAAGCACAACTTTTTAATAGGAGGTGGACCGACGACCTGGTCAGAACCGTGAGGAGCCGATGGATGCAAAAGGCAAGCAGTCGCTCAAAGTGGCGCTCTTTGAGGGAGGCCTATGTTCAGCAGTGGACGTCTTCAGACATGATGATGATGATGATGATGGTGATGATGACTAGAGGACTTTGTTGACAAGTTGAAAATCGCAGGTCATTTGATGTCAAACTGGGTCTGCGCTGGATACTGTGTTAATTCGGCGGTTTTTGGGGTGAAATAAGCATAACCAAATAAAATAATAAAATGGTTATAGGTTATTAACTTACAACCTGTGCTTAAAACACTAGTTTGGCTATTTATTGTAAAAAGGTGCCGTTATAGTGCTGAAAATTTGGAGCACTACGTTAGCAGCAAAGGAATTTTCAGGGTCATTCTACGATATTATATTTGAATAACAGAACTTTTATGTTACCGTTTTTCTTTATTTTATTTCTTATATTTTACACTTTGATTATTTTCGTCTCACGGATTATTTCGGGGGTTTTAAAAATAGTGCTTTTTGTTGTTAGACTCCACCTAAACGGTCATCAGAGTACCTGACATTATAAACATTGAAGTATTTTGCACGTAGAGGAGGGAATCCGTTCACTTAAGAATCTGTAAAAACTGGAAGACTTTAGAATTGGGAATAACTTCAATGATCTTTGCGAACAGAGCAGTGTGCAAAGCTAGTATTAAACATGTTACTGACGTCATCACGTCAAATACTCAGTTCAAAAATCTCTGACGGTTACGTAAAACAATACTCTATCTTGTACCATTATCTTATCAATCATATTGTAAGTGCTGGCATTACAAAAACACGCATTGTTTTAAATCTAGAGATGAAAGACGAGTGGTTTGTGGCGCACACGCAATCTCAGATGACTAGACGTACCTACTTTGGAGAATTGACTCGTGTTTGTAGGTACTGCCAACCGAATAATTTCATCATCATCAAACTCATCATCAGCCTACTGTTGAACACAGGCCTCACCAATGAAATGCCATTTGAACGGCTACTAGCCTTCTCCATCCAACGGCTCCTCGCAGTTTTGTCCAGGTCGTTGGCATTGCGTTTGTCCACCGGTTTGAAATTGCCACTCGAGAAACTTTTTCCCCATTGCTTGTTAATTCTGCAAAAAATGTGGCCTTCCCAAGGCCATTTCTTTACTAATTTATAGCCTAAAAATGAAATAGTACGAGACGTTTAATGTTCCTTCACGGCTAAGCTAAGTGAATATGCAGAGCAGCAGTATTTTTGGGTAAATTAAAATATTCTGCGATCACCGAGCTACCTGCCAAGCATGGTATTTATGGCAACCCCTCGATGATGATCGTCCAAAGTAACGTTTTATGACAAGCACAAATAGAAACGGCCCTCAGTCCCCGACGGCTCTGCTATCCCGTGGCTCCGGTAGCGGTCACGGTAACGGCAGGGCAGGGGGTGCGAAGAATTCCCGGCAGACGCTCGGCTACCAACCCTACCAAACACGAACTGAGACGTGGTCTCTAACTGTTGGCCTCATTACTAAGCTTAGAGTCGTGCCACGAGCTATGGAAAGAGCAATGCTCGGTGTTTCCCTGCGAGATAAGATCCGAAACGAGGAGATCCGCAGGAGAACTAAAGTGACCGATGTAGCTTTTAGGATTAGCAAGTTGAAATGGCAATGGGCAGGCCACATCGCTCGTAGAACTGACAACCGATGGGGAAGAAAGGTTCTCGAGTGGCGACCACGAACTGGATGACGCAGCGTAGGCCGGCCCCCCACTAGGTGGACCGACGACCTGGGGAAAGCCGCGGGGAGCCGATGGATGCAGGAGGCGAGCAGCCGCTCTAAGTGGCGCTCCCGGGGGGTTAATGATGATGATGATGAACGTTTTATAGGAGAGGCCTGTGTTCAACAGTGGACGTATTTTGGTTGTTGAAGTGTAAATGTACGCGGTTTGAAAAAAGTCTTTGGTAGATCACCCAAAGAACTTATTCAAACACTAGTGCGGATTATTAAAACAAACAAAGATTTTATAGTAGAAGGTCAGCTTCCCGAGGGACCGCGTATAAATTGTTAGGAACGTAGGAAAGCGAGCGGGACGGCCGTGTCGGAAATAATAACAGTATATCAACCTGCCTGGATCAGATCTCCGCGCCTTCTTGAAATATTGATGAACGGATTATGTGAAGAAATCTGCCAGGATTTCTGGAGTTGGGACATTCTATTTATATTACTCTAGTCGTTTCCGTGAAAGCGAGCCAAAAACTAATGCTTCTCGGTAAATAAAGAGAAAGGTCGTATGTTTGCAATTTTTTGTATTACTAACCTATAAGACGTGCGATAGGACAAATTTGAATTTGAAGATGATGAAGATGATGAAATTCTAAAGTTATTCATTGACTGCAATAATTTTTTATCATTTTTGTATAAAAAAAAACCGATTCATTCATTAATTCAATCCAAAATATTTGTATGCCTTTTGAAAAGACATGAGGAATACCTAAGTTTTAACGGTAAAATTGGGCAATATATTTCATTTTTAAAGTTGAAATGATAAAGATTGTATTGACAAAACTCCGTTTAACTTTCCTCTACCATTATCTTCTTCGTAGTATCTCTAATAATATATACGTGGAACTTGCGAATTTAATTCACTATTTGACAATAATAATGTCGAGAATAAGTGAACTTTGTTATGTTGTACAAACTATCGGATGAAAACGATGATAAAGTACCTATATGTAAACATATAAGCACTGTACCTGCCTGCATCGTATCAAAACTTCACTACAAAATAAAGTAATTTTTCATGTCATTCGCTCGCGTTAGGTTTTCTGGCCAGAATAAATGTAGTTCTGATTTGTATGTGATAATGCGATAAAACGCCAGCCTAATATCGTTGTTGCATGTGTATTGAGTGAACGAATTTGTTACAAAATCACCATGAAGTACGTAAGCCAATGGAGTACATATACATCTTATAGCTATTTTATCGAGCATCAATTCTGGTTGAAACAAGTGAAGTAGAAAATTTGGTATTCGCCACTGTTGAGCTCAGAGTCGTGCAACGAGCTATGGAGAGAGCAATGCTCGGTGTTTCCCTGCGAGATAAGACCCAAAATGAGGAAATCCGCAGGAGAACTAAAGTGACCGATGTAGCTCTTAGGATTAGCAAGTTGAAATGGCAATGGGCAGGCCACATCGCTCGTAGAACTGACAACCGATGGGGAAGAAAGGTTCTCGAGTGGCGACCACGAACTGGAAGACGCAGCGTAGGTCGGCCCCCCACTAGGTGGACCGACGACCTGGTGAAAGCCGCGGAGAGCCGATGGATGCAGGAGGCGAGTAGCCGCTCTAAGTGGCGCTCCAGGGGGGAAGCTTATGTTCAGCAGTGGACGTCTTCAGGCTGTTAATGATGATAATGACTGTTGATTATTCAATTTCAAACACTATTGTGTTAGTGGCAAATGTCAACCTCGAATGGAAAGCCCCACCGCTCATTTGTACTGCTCTCGATGATGCCTGGTTGCTAGTTCTATTTACATACAAAAGTTCACAAAAAAAAACTAGTCTCCAATGAATAAATAACTATGAACAGTAGTTCCAGCAATGACGACGCCATCTAAAGTTCTATGCTTCTCCATTGCTTAGCTATGATTACACTAGGTATACGTAGCGTGTTTCTAGCGACTTAGGAGAAGCAGTTATAGGTAGTCAATCGGATAAGTAATCTATGATAATCGCTGAACAATTTCGTGCTTCTTCAAGCGTTCTCATAAATGTATAATGACATCCGTTTTAGTAATGGACTTTAAATTGACTTTTATGCGCGCTATTGCTATAAAATAAAATGAACCACATAGTTAATTTATTTGAGTAGTCCATATGTTTTGTTTTACAAGAAATTTTATTTTCCCACGTTATCTATAGTAAGCATACCGAATAAACTGTCTGTTGTGACTAAAATGCTTTAAAAGGGTAATCAAATAGGTAGTTATGTCAATGTGTTTGGAGCATAAGCTGGTGTGCAACTGAACAAACCGACAGATTTTAAAATATAGTCGTCTTTATTTAGGAATTCATAACTTTCATAAGAAGTAAAGTTTGTGTTAGAGATTCATTCACAAACTCACTTCACACAAATATTTAAACGCAAAAGTCTATGTATCATTTTATTTCAATAAGACACTTATTATTTGCGTGTAAAACCGCGGGAAGTAGCTAGTGCTAGTAATATAATCATATTTGGCGGGCCCATAGTATATAAGTATTGTATCAGTTATCTGGTTCCCATAGTACAAGCTATGCTTAGTTTGGGGCTAGATGGCGCTGTGTGAAATGTCCACACATATTTATTTATTTATTTATAATAATGTGTATCTTATAGTCATCATCATCATCAGCCCGTAGATGTCCAATGCTGAACATAGGCCTCCCCTAGAGAGGGCCACTTTGAGCGGCTGCTCGCCTCCTGCATCTATCGGCTCCCCGTGATTTTCACCAGGTCGTCGGTCCACCTAGTGGGGGTCTGCCTACGCTGCGCCTTTCGGTTCGTGGTCGCCACTCGACAACCTTTCTTTCCCATTCTTTATTCTTCCTCTTATAGTAAAATTGGTATTTTCTATGTTGACAACTTTTTTCATTCACGAATCATAATTATGACTCTCTAAAAATTTCAGAGTGCCACTAATTAATGTTCTTAATGCTTTCAACAATTAGGTATGCATTAAAAATTAATATCCTACATTTAGTGCTCCAGACTTGGCAGGCACTGCCTTTGTAACGCGATCCAAAACTGAAGGAGAAATCCGATGTCTGATTTAATAATCCAAGAAACTTGTAGGTAGGTACTGTGTGAAGTTTGATATTGGTTTCTGTAGAAAAGATTTCTTTTAGTATAACAACTTATGAAAGCGTAAAAATTCTAAAAGTTTATTGTACTTAGGTACCTAATTTACTTAATCAATTTTTTAAATCGTAAATTAATTAAACTTTTATTTTGGCTTATTTATCCATAGTGTTAGAACCTTAAAACTTATGGCTATATTAGTTAATTAAAACTATAGCTAAGTAATTAATGTTCACTTTTAAATATTACGGAAACATCGAATTTTGAAATTGGCGTTTTAGGAGTATTTACATTTTTACACTATCAAAACGATAATAAAACTTGTTTTACGCTTTAATTTACTTCTTGGTATTTAAAATATAAAAATAAAATAAGCATAACGAGCCCGGGCTATCTACCTATATGTATAAACTTTGATTCAAAAGGTCAATCGTTTGCATAGTTTTATATTCAAAAACAGTTGATTATCACGTGTGTTATAACGCTATTCACATTGTAATGAATCAATAGTTTAACAGCTGTAACTTTTTTCTACAAAGTCATGTAAGTCGTACATCGGTAGATTGAAAATCTATTTTAGGCTATTTAGGTACAATAAAAACTCGCTCTATCATGTATTAACAGAATTTTAGTCTAGGTCTCTATTTTAATCTTCAAATCTTGGATATTAAAATAAAAATTATTTGATTTCATAACGGTTTAAAATTGCCAATATTATAAAACACATACCTTATATTATAATTATAATTTCGTTTTATTTTAAGTTCGCTGTACCGTTTACTTTTATTAAAATGATCTATCATAATCTCCACCATGTTAAGAACTGATTCGTTCATAAAACTTATTTCGTGTTCTTGTTCATAATTTCAAATAGTAATAAGATAAATCGTTCAAAAACACTGAAAATTTGGAAAACCCCGTCACAGAGCAGCAAAATCCACAGGTGCGCAGTAGAAAATTCAGGCGCAAGCTTGAAGAGGAGAGCTAGTCGTCCGCCACGTACCGTCTAGTATGGACGCCGCGACGTCGGATAGGCCTCTACGAATACGGTACAAATAAAAATAAACTTCGCGGAGTGATGTGCTGTGACCGCGGAGTTATGATTTAACATCTTGTGAAGATACAGTCAGTTGTTCCGTTCTTATTGGCTTACTGTTCTTGAGTTGGATGTTGGATATAGTGTTAGTTGAAGTTTTGAGATCCTGTTCATTCTTCGTAGACCGAAAATGTAAGTTGAAATATGAAGTTCTATTAAAAAATAAAATTATAATTTGTACTTCTACTACATAAAATGCCCTGATACTGAAATTAAAAGCCTCATATATTTCAGTAAAACAGGATAATAAAATGCTTAATTAATTGCAGTATGAAGGCATTTTTCAGTAGGACTGAGGATATGAAAGCTGCTTTAAATAAATAGGGCATTTTTCAAAGGAATACTTTTCAGTAAACGCTTGTGAAAAAGGCTATGACACTGATTGACTGTCGTAAACCACAATATAAAAAATATAGATTACACCTTAACTATTAGGTAATGGTTTACTGATGTAGTATTACCTGTCTTGCCATAAAAATTACAATACACGTTCTTCCCCGCGTATCACGCTACTGGCTTTTTTTAACTTATACTAGGTACCTATTTTGGGATAGACATAAAAAAATCAAAGATCCTTGTCAATTAACTTGTCAATCTTGTTATTACGCACCGCTACACTAGCTAAAGCCTTTAAAATTTATCTTTAATAAGATTATTAGGGATCGATTTCTAAAAAACTACTAAATCAAAAACACTACTATGTTAAATAATTAATTAAACAATTAAATAATTTTTATGTTGCGAAACAGGTAATACAAAAATTGCTGAACCTAACACTATCAAACTAGAAGTAACTAGTAAAGTAATATACTTAAATTTAAATGGTAGTAGTACATTATATACCTACCTTATTACCTACATGTAAACCTACTTATGTACGTGAGATTATTATTTCAATATCAATTTTACGTCAAAGACAAATTATGTCGCAATTGAATAAAAATATACCTTACAGAGAATGTCGCGTCCATTCAAAAATACCGTAGGAAAAAAAGCATTCAGCTTTTCCGCATCGGAAAATTAATTGAGAATATTTATTAAAAAGACATTCAGTTTTTTGTATTCAAATATTTTTCTGGAAACCTTTTCAATTTTCTTCTAATAATGATCTGTTTGTTTGTTGCCCTTCTCAAGAGATGTTACCTACGAACAGTATTTCTATTTTATTTATATCATCATCATCATCATCATCATCATCATCATCATCATCAGCTTATACTATAGTGTGCTGCTAGATATGGGCCTCTCCTAAGGCACGCCACTGAGCCTTTTCCATCCATTATATTTATTTTCAAAGAATATCATAAAACCACATAAAGTTGTAGGTAATATTACGACGTATTTACATAAATACTAATTTAAACATTAAGTAATCAGTTCCAACTTAACGTAACTAATCTTTAGTAATAAGTTAAATCCATATTAGGTAAGTAGGTACTACTAGAGTCATCTGAATAGATTTAAAAGAGATCGAATCGCATCAAGTTATCTAATATGCTCAATTGCTCATTGCAGTTAAAACAAACATAAACCGACAAATCATTTATTACTGAATATTTTAGTTACATAACAGGGAAATCGCGTTTACAATAATAAAAAATTGCATGGAAAAATTGGCCCTTATTAAAAAAGACATACATAACCTAATCGCAAAAAAAATTGAAATTTTTTTTTTTAATGAGAATGAATGACATGACGAGCTTGTCGTTCACCTGATGTTAAACAATACGGCCGACGGCCGCCCATAATAACAGTTGCAGTGTCACTTGGAACTTTAAAATAATAAAGTTTCGCGTGACACTGCACTGCGCACGTCATCCTGAGACATCATAGAGTCTAGTAATCAGATTACTACACTATGTAATCAGGTCATAAAGTCTCATTTGCCCAGTAATTTCACTAGTTACAATGCCCTTCAAACCGGAACACAGTAGTGCTTGCACATTACTGCTTAGCGGTAAAATAACTGGAAATTTATATTTTTATTGTCTTATATTTGTTTATAAATTATCTAGCTCTATATAGGCTGTTAGTTTAGAGTTTAGAGTTTAGAGCATAAAAATTTATCTCAAAAATATTTTCAAAAAAACGTGCTTTGTTCATACAACAACATGCAGAAATGAAACAAAAGCTAAATATAAATAATCAATTACTAAAAAGGAAGCAAGAGATCAAGATTGACATAATAAAAGACTGATCACTGGTCATAGTTGCTAATCAGGTATTTATAGGCAACGATCGTCATAATGATGATGCAAATGACTCTTCAAATAGTCGCCAAGAGCCAACGGATACCGAGATAGGTATCCGTTGGCCGTTAAACATGCCCCATCAACGGACATCGTGGTTAGGTATAGGTACTTAGTTATTACTTGAGATCAGGTGAGACAGTGGTTAAATGATTTGTTAATATCCAAATAACGTATGTTGCTTAAAAGTGTAGTAATTATTTATTTATATTTATTTAATTACGCGAATTATTGTCATTTTAAATAATTTTCAGGGAGCTTTCCACACAGGGAGCCACGAGAGCAATTTATGGCTCCAATTGAACCGCTTACATTTCGTTAACGTGTGTTTTCTATATGTAGTTATTGTATGTTTTGTGTGGCACCGGGGTGTTAAAATGTAGATTGATAGATATCTACTAAATAACATTGCACACTCACTTGCCATCTTGTTTAATCTTTTTGCGATCTTACCGTTGGACTTTGATTCACAATCTGAGTTCATGTACCTTAGTAGATTGGAACTAACGCTAACGGACACTGTCACGTTACATCCGTTCCTTTCGTGAAAAAGGTAGAATGGAACGCTACAAGTTAATGAGCAGCTCCTCCCCTACCTAAACAGTGCCTAGGTTGACAGGATCCTAAGAGCTGAAGAGAAAAAAAAGGAATTGGTAACAGATATTTATTTTCGTAAATTTTACAAGCTTTGTAGAAAGCAAAAAAAAAAAGTCTCTAGATGATGCGGAAGAACGCGAAATTTAAGTTGTTTACGGCCTACAAGTTATCACGGTAGAATTAGAATGTTATTGGATCCAAACAAGGCCCACTTCCGGGTCTTCAGATAAACAAAGCCCGCTTCCGGTCTTTAACGAGGCCCACTTCCGGGTCTTCAAACAAACAAGGCCCACTTCCGGGTCTTTATTCAAACAAGGCCCACTGTCGTTATAGAGACTGAGGAATTCGTTGCCTTTAGTTTGTCCGACTTCCAGAGTTCAGCGGCTAGCTCATTCAGTTATTAGCTTCTGGATCCAGAAGAAGATTCTCGTCCTTCCACCGTCGATGAAGTATTATTACGCAGCTCAGATTCAAGATGCAGGAGCAGGAGACACGCAGGTATTAGTCGTCAAAGCTTTGACGGACGACGGGCCGGAACATGGTGATGAAGTTATATTGCCACTCAATGTTTGAAAAAGGCAAGCCGGTCGTCTCACTGGTTGACGCTCGGCGATAGATTCGTCGTGGTAGATACGGCGGCCGACGGTGACAACAGATGTAGTTTCGGCGATCAGCTCTCGGCGATAGATTCGTCGTAGTTTCGCGACTGGCTGTAGCGGATGTAGCTCGGCGATCGGCGATTTGACAATGGATATGTCGTGGCGCAGCGATTGACGTAGATGGAGATTCACTTCACAATTTTGGTGTTGGATAGCCAAAGATGGTTTTTGAAGGCGTTCTTGAGTTCCCGGGCCTTGCCTGGCCCGGGAATGGCCTTATATCAATTTAGTGTTCCTCGTTCGAGGAGTAAATTGAGACTGCCATTCCATAGCGACAGCTTTTCTAAAGAAACCTCGCTAGCATTCCAAGGTTCTAGATTTTTGCAGTTTTCAAAATTTTGAATACAGAATAGTAAAAAAATAAATCTAGAGTCAAAATACATACAATCATGGCCAAACTATAAAATACCTCACTGAAATTGACAGTAGAAAAAGAAAAATATGAATTTGAAGAGAAACTAAATTCGAAACAAAAAAAAACAGTTTCAAAACAACTGCCATCCGAGCAGTCGTGTCTAGAAATCGGGCCCGTGACCCGCGCGCAAAATCGATAAAGTGATGTAAAATTTTGAGAAAATCAAGTTTTTTTGTGCTTAAATTACTGTGAAAAGGACTGTCAAGTGCTGTGATGTGAAAGTTGTGAATGAATAATAGAAACCAGGTAATATATTATGATATATACATACATGTAGCATTACATATTTCCCCCACGACCCCAGAAAATTTTCAACTCCATTGAAAATTTTGAAGGTTAGGAATAAAACCTTGCTCTTTCATACTTAAATCTTGCACTTCTTCTTTTACTCGCTCACAAACATACTTAGGGGATATGGTTCACATATTTGATGACGCATACTCCACAAGGAACTATTCATTATACATAACGTAGGCTTATTTTTTTTAATTAGGTGTCGTTATCCGCACCTTTTTGAAAACCCGAGTAAAGATAATAAGTATTTACAATTAAGAAAATGTACAACACAAAGGCTTATTTAACGAGTTGTGTACCGCTCTTTAAGAATATTACACACACCCTTGGGTATTGAAGACGTCAAGGAAATTAATATTCAAGAACCTTGTATTTAAGAAATTGCAAGGAAATTAAGATTAGAGTAACAACATGTGCAACTAAGAAAGTATAAAAAAAAAATGAGTAAACACAATGGCTTCTTACCCACACGACTCGTGTTATAAGATAAAACAAAAAGAGTGAAAAAAAAAATAACGTTAGTAAAATGGATTTAAAAAAATAAGCCGAAAGGGTCTAGTTTCCTTGTACAATACAAAAATAATATACGCTAAAGCTATTTACAGAATAAGTATACAATTTAGAGAAAAAAACAGAATACGACCGCTACACTATTTACACTTTAAAATCTTTTACATGCCACTTTCCTCTTAAGCCGTTAGGATCCTCTAAAATAAAGACGAGAGGTGAGAGCTTCTCAACAACTGTGCATTTGACATATTTGGGAGCCAACTTTGAACTGAAATATGCACCAGCGTTACTCTGGACGTAATTTTTACGCCAGACTGTGTCGCCAACGTTGAACTCTTTAAAGGTGTGTCTCGTGTTGTAATGAGCAGCATTTTTTGTGTGTGCAGTGTGTAATGCAACCTGTACTTTATCGAAGATGTTAGATAATAATCCTAAATTAGCGGCGTAGATGTCACGAGGAAGAAAAATGAAATTATCAAGGTTGGAGCAGTTAGTGTATAGTGAACCACATGGTATGGTTTCACGTCCAAAGACCAGAAAGGATGGAGAAAACCCAGTTGTAGAATTTACAGAACTGTTGAGTGCATATTGGATTTTCTGCAAATGTTTGTCCCATGAACGGTGATCATCTCCGACCAACTGTGAAAGTGCGGTGATAATTGTTCTATTATACCGTTCTGTGGGGTTTACTTGAGGGCAGTATCGAGGTGAATAAAATATAAAAGGAATTTTATACTTATTCAGAAAACTTTGAAACTCATTAGATTGAAATTGTGAACCATTGTCCATGATGATGGTTTGTGGCACACCGTGTACCAGAAACACATTATTTTCCAAATACATGATGATATTGGAAGATGTAGCGCGCTTGATAGGGAAAATAAGGCAATACTTTGAAAAAGAACATGTAACCACTAGTATGAATTGATTACGTTGTCTTGTGAGTGGAAAAGGGCCCATTAGATCTAATGAGAGGCTTTGAAAAGGTCTTGAACAAATTTTTGGTTTACCCATAGGACCATATGGAGAATGATTCGAATGCTTATAAGAGAGGCATGTTTCACAAGAAGAACACATTTTAGCCACATCTTTAAACATACCAGACCAATAGTATCTTAAAGAAAGCTTCTTGTATGTTTTGAAAATGCCAGTATGGGGATTACTTTCTGAGTCACCATGGCAAGTTTTGATGAGATTCATTCTCTCAGAGGGAAGTGGAACTTCTTTCCAAGCAAAATCTTCATTTAGATAATCAGGTGAGTTATTATAACGGTATAAATTATTGTTGAGAATTTTGTAATTTGGATAAGCATCAGGATTATCTCGACAGTTAGTAAAAAGTCTATTATATAGTTCCAATTGTGATGCATTGTCTCTAGATATGGGTTCAACACCACCAATAATAGCAGTATCGGGTATTTTATGACGCGACAGAAGGTCTGGGACAACATTTTCTTTTCCTTTTTTATGTTTTAGGTCGAAGTTAAAACAAGACAGACGAAGACTCCATCGTGCCAATCTGCCAGAAGGATTAGACAAATTTTGGAACCACTTTAATGCTGCATGGTCAGTGTATACTGTAAATCGTTTACCGTTATCAAGATAACAACGCCAATGCTCAAGTGCAGTAATGACAGCTAAAGTCTCACGTTCTGTAGTTGAATAATTCTGCTCATGCTTGTTTAGAGATCTACTCATATATGCAATAACAACTTCTTTATTGTCTTTTTCCTGAGTCAGCATAGCACCTATCCCAAAGTTAGAAGCGTCGCAGTGAACGGAAAATGGATAGTCAAAATCAGGGCAAGATAGTATTGGTGTTGTAGTCAAGCATTCTTTTAATTTAGCAAAAGCAGAGTCAGCCTCAGCATTCCAGACAAATTTTTTTGGAGATTTTTTTCCAGATGACGTTAATTTACAGAGTGGTGAAGCAATAGTACTGAAATTAGGTATGAATCGGCGAAACCAACTGCACGTACCTAAAAATTTTCTTACTTCTTTTTTAGAGGTAGGAGCAGCGTAAGCTAGAATCGCTTCAATTTTACTGGGATCAGCCCGCAATCCTTGCTCATCTACTATGTAGCCAAGATATTTCAGTTCTTTGCGAAAGAATTGACTCTTTTCAAAGTTAATGGTTAGACCAGCATAAGAAAGTTTCTGATGAACTTTAAGTAGGAGTGAAATATGTTCCTCAAATGTCGCACCTATGATTATTATGTCATCTAAGTAACAGAACACTTTATTCTCAAACTCTGGAGTGAATAAACTGTCCATAAGTCTTTGTTGAGTTGCTGGAGCGTTTGTCAATCCGAAGGGCATAACAGTGAATCTATACATTCCTCTACCAGGTACGTAAAAACCAGTTTTATCTCTGTCTTTGGGATGTAATGGAATTTCCCAAAAAGCCTTTGCTATATCGATACTAGACAAATATTTAGCATTTTTGAGGTTATCTAGTATCTCAGAAACAAAAGGGAGGCTGTAGGCATCTTTACGAGTAATTGCATTCAGCTTTCTGCTGTCGACGCAGAAACGCCATTCTCCGTTCTTTTTTGGAGTGATAAGTACTGGAGATAACCAAGGACTCTCACATTTTTCTATAACTTTTAATTCTAGCATTTTATCGACCTCATTGATGAGTGCTTTTTGCTTTTCTGGAGAGAGACGATAACAACGTTGTTTTATAGGTAAAGCATCACCAGTATTGATCCGATGACTAACTAAACTAGTACGGCCTAATTTACCTCGTTGTTCAAAAGAAATACTTTTGAAACGCTTGATTATGTCATTAGCAATTTCTACTTGATTCCCAGACAGATGATCAAATGTTGATATTTGATTTTCAACAGCACAAGTTGTATGATCTTTAGATTCGAGATTGAGTTCAAGAGAAAGTATCTTTGGGGAGAGTTCGAATTCTTTCCAGAAATCCCACCCAAGTATCAAAGAAGGATAAATATCAGGGAAAACATAAGCTTTGATAACATGTGTCTGATTATGAAATCTCAATGGCAAATGAAAATAACCAGAAGACATTGCTTTTTGTTTATTAGCAACCATAACTTGAGTTGGAGACTTGAATAGTTTAAAGCCTAACTTTTGGATATCTTTATGAGAGTTATTACCTAAAATAGTTATACAACTTCCACTATCTAAAAGACCGGAAAAAGGTATATTGTTTATAGACACGTTAATAAAAGGTCTGTTAAAGTCTTTTTCTTTGTCGTAGAAAACAGAAGTTGTTTTGTAGCAAAACATAAAATTTCGAATAGTATTTAACCATTGATTCCAGTCGTTAAGATCAAAATTATTGTTATGTGATTTAGTGAAACCATTCAAGTCGTCAGCTAGTTTTTTTTTTTGATTTGATGGAGCACATTTTGGACATTCGCTGATTCTCACGCCTTTACGACCACATTTAAAACAAATGAGGTATCTAGGCTTAGTACAAGTTTGTAAAGAATGGCCTGTGATACGACAGCGATAACAGAATTCTTCTTTAGAAATGTCATTAGTTTGAGATGACGAGCGTGGATGTTTATCTTCCTGCACTGCATTAGTGTACCTTACGTTTGGAGACGCTTTAGGAAGTGAAGCTTTAGAAAATGAAGGAAGATAGGCAAATTCAGCAGTACAAGAAGTGTCTTCAGATCTAGGCTCATGAAAATTTTTGTCTCGTTCAGAAATGCGTTCGTAACTTTGACAAGTAGAAATTAAAGAATCTACCGTTTTAATATCTTTAAGTGCAACAAAAACTGAATAGCACGGTCTTATATTATGGAGTAAAATCTCTAATTGTTCGCTCTCGCTAAGTTTCTTTGAAAGACGAGCAAACATACCGAACATAATTGAGACGTAAACGATAATGGTCTCAGTTGCTCCTTGCGTTCTATTCCTTATAGCTTCCAACAGCTTATAGTCGTAATCATGTATACCGAAATCTCGAATCAGCAATGTGCAAATATCTTTCCACGATAAGGTAGGATTTCGATTATACTGAAAACGAAACCAATGAAGGGCATCACCTGTGAAAATCTCAAAGGCGTGCTTGCAAAGCATACCTTCCGGAATGTTTCGAGAAATCCTAAACTCGTCCAATCTTTGAAGAAATGATCTAGGGCACGATTTTCCATTGAAAGAAAACGTTTTGAGCTCCTTCACAAAATTATCCGAAGTGTGATCGTTTTGTACAGACTCGGAAGCCAGTGGTATACTAGTCAGAATGCTTGAAGGTAAAGTGGGTTGAGGAGTACTCAGTACTTCCAAAGTTTGATTGGTTCCAGTCATAGGTAGTAATTGATAAATCGAGGGAGGGCTAGGCTGAGTCTGAGGACAAGGATTGTGAATGTCAACTAACACTTCTTCAGAAGATCCTGAATAATCTGAAGTTAAGACTTCAAACCGTTTTTGGAGCGTGAAGAAGCGAGATCGTATGTTTGAGCATGACTCAACAAATGGTGGAACGGCGTTAAAGCGTTCGAGGCGATAATGAAGATGATTTACGAAAGATTCAACTTTCCTCAGGTTACTTTTATCATCCGTGGCTTCGAGGTGCGAGATTTTACCCTCGACGTAATTAAACGTGATCTCTGCTTGGGAGAGGTCATGTTTGAGAGGTATTGGAGAAGATTTTATGTCCTCAGGTTGAATGTGACTCAATTTTGCCAGCTGCTCCTTAAGAGTTGTCAAAGTGTCAGCTGGTTTTTCACCTCTGATAGTCACTTCATATTCCAGTTCAAGTTTGTTTAGAAACGAGTATTTAATTGGTCTCGCCATAGTCACAAGTTGAAAACAATAGTCAAGGATAAAATCAAGTCAAGTTTAAGTTCGTTTAAGTATTAAGTACTATGCGAGTGTTGTAGAATGTAAGTGTGATGTTCCGCGTGTCCTGCCTGTATAAAAATAAATTAAGCAAGTACCTAAGATATTACGTTAGAGCCAAAAGTCAATATCAAATTTTAGCCTACTTGAGTAAGTATTATTTTAGAATTTAGAAGAATGTTTTAGAGGGTTCATTTTAGTTGGGCGCCAAACTGTCACGTTACATCCGTTCCTTTCGTGAAAAAGGTAGAATGGAACGCTACAAGTTAATGAGCAGCTCCTCCCCTACCTAAACAGTGCCTAGGTTGACAGGATCCTAAGAGCTGAAGAGAAAAAAAAGGAATTGGTAACAGATATTTATTTTCGTAAATTTTACAAGCTTTGTAGAAAGCAAAAAAAAAAAGTCTCTAGATGATGCGGAAGAACGCGAAATTTAAGTTGTTTACGGCCTACAAGTTATCACGGTAGAATTAGAATGTTATTGGATCCAAACAAGGCCCACTTCCGGGTCTTCAGATAAACAAAGCCCGCTTCCGGTCTTTAACGAGGCCCACTTCCGGGTCTTCAAACAAACAAGGCCCACTTCCGGGTCTTTATTCAAACAAGGCCCACTGTCGTTATAGAGACTGAGGAATTCGTTGCCTTTAGTTTGTCCGACTTCCAGAGTTCAGCGGCTAGCTCATTCAGTTATTAGCTTCTGGATCCAGAAGAAGATTCTCGTCCTTCCACCGTCGATGAAGTATTATTACGCAGCTCAGATTCAAGATGCAGGAGCAGGAGACACGCAGGTATTAGTCGTCAAAGCTTTGACGGACGACGGGCCGGAACATGGTGATGAAGTTATATTGCCACTCAATGTTTGAAAAAGGCAAGCCGGTCGTCTCACTGGTTGACGCTCGGCGATAGATTCGTCGTGGTAGATACGGCGGCCGACGGTGACAACAGATGTAGTTTCGGCGATCAGCTCTCGGCGATAGATTCGTCGTAGTTTCGCGACTGGCTGTAGCGGATGTAGCTCGGCGATCGGCGATTTGACAATGGATATGTCGTGGCGCAGCGATTGACGTAGATGGAGATTCACTTCACAATTTTGGTGTTGGATAGCCAAAGATGGTTTTTGAAGGCGTTCTTGAGTTCCCGGGCCTTGCCTGGCCCGGGAATGGCCTTATATCAATTTAGTGTTCCTCGTTCGAGGAGTAAATTGAGACTGCCATTCCATAGCGACAGCTTTTCTAAAGAAACCTCGCTAGCATTCCAAGGTTCTAGATTTTTGCAGTTTTCAAAATTTTGAATACAGAATAGTAAAAAAATAAATCTAGAGTCAAAATACATACAATCATGGCCAAACTATAAAATACCTCACTGAAATTGACAGTAGAAAAAGAAAAATATGAATTTGAAGAGAAACTAAATTCGAAACAAAAAAAAACAGTTTCAAAACAACTGCCATCCGAGCAGTCGTGTCTAGAAATCGGGCCCGTGACCCGCGCGCAAAATCGATAAAGTGATGTAAAATTTTGAGAAAATCAAGTTTTTTTGTGCTTAAATTACTGTGAAAAGGACTGTCAAGTGCTGTGATGTGAAAGTTGTGAATGAATAATAGAAACCAGGTAATATATTATGATATATACATACATGTAGCATTACAACACGTCATCCAAATGATCACCATTACTTAGAGTTGTATGACCTCATTCCATTACATGTCTAATAATATCAGACGTATCAAAAAAACATGGCCTTGTCTTGACAAAAAATGGATTGATGGTTTGTGTGATCGATTGATATACTTATTATTGGTGGTAGAGACGAATATAGTTTGTTATTTCTTTTTGCAGAACCATTAAGATTATTAGAAGTTGGTGTGAAACGAAAATGTGCTTTTTATAGCCGCTTTTTTAAGGTTGGCAATATTAAACTAATGAATACTGCCAAAATGAGAGATAAACCTACACTTTTATGCAGTGCTATACCAATTGGTACTTTTAACATAGTGTTAGTGAGTTAATAGGCCTAATTTTGAAGGCTTTAGTTGACAGTTTTAAAAATGCTAAAAATATTCCGTCTTTTACATTGTCGTCTGTTTAACGAGGACAGCAACAGTTTTAGGAGCTTTAGATCTGTCAACTAAAGCCTTTAAAATTGGCCCTAATGTATGTTATAGGCCCAATCGGGCCGTACACTGCTAAACCAGTCAGAAATATTAGTGCTTGATCGAGAATTACTTCTTTGGTTTCCGATTGTGCCTACGATATTCCTATAACATAAATTACATACATAACCGACGTTATTTTGGTATGAAACCAAGAATGGTGGGTTTTATGCCTAATATAGTGAAACGAAATGAGCACCAGTGCCATTTTGCATAATATTTGCTGAGGAATTAAGCAAATCCAGTGCTTTGACGTAGTCATATCTATGCTAAGAGGTACACTATTTACATCAGGTTTCGTTTTATCTAATGTTGAATTAAAAAAAAAATATCTTGTACATTTTCTTTTACACAGTTGTGATAATAATGAAATGAATGATAGATAAATTGGTTCGAATACCTTTTTGTCAATAAAATATTATTTGATTGATTGATTGATTGATTGAATAAATTTTGTTCAAACTTCGAATAGTAAGTTCGTTTGATCATCAGTTTGATACACGAACAATGCATTGAATTTTATACTGTTACTTACATTAACCACGCAATAGCATTTATTTCCCACAATAGCAGATATTATTGTTCATCATCATCATAATCATCATCAAAGGCCTGAAGACTTCCACTGCTGATAGGCCTTCCCTAGAGAACACCAATTTCAGCGGCTGTTTGCCTCCTGCATCCATCTGCTCCTCACAGATTTCACCAGATCGTCAGTCCACCTATTGGGGAGCCGCCTACGCTGCGTCTTCCAGTTTGTGGTCGCCACTCGAGAACCTTTCTTCCCCATCGGTTGCCAGTTCCACGAGTGATGTGGCCTGCGCATTGCCATTTTAACTTGCTTAATATACGCATAAAACGGAGTATGTCTATGAAAACTCGAAGCCAAAAACTAAATAAAAACCTTTACATAAGATTGTAAATACTACGTTACAATTTGTTTTTGTCATACCTATTTTATAACTCTAACGCGTTTGGCGACGGCATTTAAGATAACACAAACAAATAAAAGAGACTCACAATTTCTTTTGACGAGCTCAATTACCTTACCTACTAAAATTTCATATTATTATAATGATGATCCAGAAAAGTCCTGTCATAATTTTTACGTAAGTATTAGAAATCTTTCTTTGGTTGCACTTAACTTATCTCTCTAATCAGTGGGTGCACTATTAGCATCTGACGGATTGGTAATCATTTAAAAAAAGTCAATTAATCAATGCCTAAATACCTATCTACCGAATTATAAAGTAAAAAAATGTCTCCCTCTTTGAAAATGAGTGAAAACTAAAATTATCACTATTGTTGTGTTTTACCAATTAAATAAAAACGCAATTGTGACACAAAAATGTTGTGTCCTTAGGGGTGATCACGAAACTTTGATTGCAATGCAACATAGAAATTTCATTCCATATTTAAAATTAAAATAAATAAATAAACAAATAAAAATGCTTGTTTATTCCTTAATTACTAATAAAATGTATCTTAACCATAATTATATTATACAGTGGCAACATTTCTAATCCTCTTTGGGTAAAGGCCTCCTCCATTTCAAGCCATGACTTCCTGTCTTTAGCTACTGTAGTCTATTTGTGGCCTGCTACTTTAGCAACCTCGTCCGCCCATCTATTCATTTATCATTTGAAAATTACTTACTGCGTATTGAAACTGTCAAATCCGTACCTTTATGTTTCTGTGGACCATCTGCAGAGTAAGTGTAGCTCAACATAAGTTCAAGCGTTTCCAGTTCAGAAATTTGAACACAAATATGCAGTTAGTTTAATTCTATAGAGCTCTTGAACCATATTCGAAGCAAATTTCGCTATTTTTTTTATATGTGGACCAATGAAATGAAGAGCTAATCGCTCACCTGATGTTAAGCGACACGACTGCCCATAACAGTTGCAGTGTCACTCGGAACTTTAAAACAATAAAGTTTTGCGTGACACTGCACTGCGCACGTCATCCTGAGACATCACACAGTCTAGTAATGAGATCTAGTGATCATAAAGTCTCATTTGCCCAGTAATGTATAACTGTTTTAAAACTAAATTGTTTCACACGTTACCACCTAGATTGTACCGAACATGTATTCTTGAGATGAAATAAATTTATTTATTTAATTTCACTAGCTACAATGCCCTTCAAACCGGAACATAGCAGCACTTGCTTGCACTAGCTTGCACACTACTGCTTGGCGGCTGAATAACTGGCAGAGCGGTGGCACCTACCTAGACGAACTTTGCAGAAAAATCCTACCACCTAGTATACCTACACCTACAACTACAGATGTCACTTCAGGGACAGCCAAGTAAAACATACCAAAGAGTATAAGCCCTGAATTCCAGGAGTAAAGCGCACTTATGGAAGAAACCTTCTTACGTCACGAAACGATGGTCTTAATTACCGAGCCATTACGTCAGTCTTGCGTCTTCAAGGCCCATTCGGCGCCGGCTTTGTACACGGTTTTCCGGTGTCAGCGCCGGATATAAACCAGCAGTGCCTTTAGAAAACGGTTTCTATACACGTTGCCATATAGCAACGATTCCAATAATGTATAATACACACACGACTAGCAATCGAACCAATATACCTAGACCCGAAAAACAGGGTCATAGTATATTAGTATAAGTAACAGGTTCTGATTGCAAGGGGACTAGCAAAGATCCATTTACATGACCATTGCATGACATGAGCTGCGGAAAAGTTTTCAGCAGGTAATGCCATTCTCATACATTTTAGGTTAACGTTAATGGAAAGGAATCTTTGCTAGACCCCTTGTGTCTTAGTGTAATTCATCAGCCTAAAGACGTCTATTTCTAAGCATATGCCTCCCCGTGCCAGTTATAGTGGCTGCTTGCCTCCTGCATCCATCGGCTCCCCGAGTCGGTGGTCTGACCAGTCGTCGATCCACTCATGTAGGGGGCGCTACGTTTTCCGGTTCGTGATCGCCGAGAACCTTTCTTCCCTTTATTTCTTCTGTAATTAGTAACCTTAAGAACTCGTCATACTTTTTACGCAAATGAATGACGTAATGACCCAGTTATTTAGCTGGAGTTAAGCGTCACAGCCGCTCATAAAATTTGAAACTAAATTTAATATCTCTGATTTACCATGCCATTGGACATTTAATTTTTATTACTTATGTAGAGACTACATACATAGGTATATAAAGAGCATCACAATACACAATTGTTTTAGACTAAAACAGACAAAGAAATATGGCTTCATAGCAACCAAACGAAAGAGTCATCGACATCAAAGTTACAATGTTAAATTAGGAAGAATTGGCAAGATGTGTCGTTTTTGTTTGCCTTTTAAAATCTAAACTAACGTAGATAACTGTTCAAGTAAACACATGTGTAAATTCATGTCAAATACTCTAGTGACGCAGCTACTTGTGCAAATAGTTGACGTAGCTTGCGGCTGTTGCCTATTCACGAATTTACTTATGAAGCAATTTCCACCTAATAATTATTATACTTTAATATTTACGATGCAAAAAACTGTTGGTGTTCCTAATATAAATAAAGAAAATATCATGGCAAAAAATGGTGCAGTGGAGAA
This sequence comes from Ennomos erosarius, assembly GCA_963580505.1. Taxonomy (NCBI): domain Eukaryota; kingdom Metazoa; phylum Arthropoda; class Insecta; order Lepidoptera; family Geometridae; genus Ennomos; species Ennomos erosarius. The sequence continues at coordinate 5,113,604 of OY757000.1, forward strand.
ATATCGCAGCGAAATCAGCGAGTCGATTGAAGAACAATTATTTTATTTACATAATTAAAACACTTTAATCAACCGATTGAATAGAATAGAATAGAATAGAATAGCGTTTATTCAACTTCATAATAATGCTAATGATAGTGTTTTTATATCTGTTTGTTACTCTTTACAACTAAATGGCTGAACTTGGCTGACTAGATATTGATGTAATTTGGCATGTAGATAGATCTAAGCCTCGGAATTGGCATAGAATAATATTTATCGCGATAAAATAAAATGTATTCCACTCGTGTTAAGCCGTGGGCAATAGATAGTCATCGTTACCATTAACCACATGAAGACGTCCACGGCTGAACGTAGGCCTCCTAAACAGAGCGCCACTTAGAGCGGCTGCTCGCCTCCTGCATACATCGGCTCCCGCGGTTTTCATCAGGTTGTCAGTGCACCTAGTGGGGGCCGACGCAGTTTTCCGGTTCGTAGTCACTACTCGAGAACCTTTCTTCCCCATCAGTTAACTTCTGTAATAGCTAGTAATTTATATTTAACTATGCCTTGTCACCAACCAGTAACTCGCCAGTGAGGTAGATGTTCACGCACTACCACTAGAACACTTCATTTTTTATATATTTCGTTCGATACTTAACCACTTTTAAACGGATGTAAATATCTCACCCGGATTTAGGTACCGTGCCTTTATTTGAATAGCTTGATAAACCTCAATAGCCTTGTCTAGATGTAATAAAAACTCTCAAATAGAGGATCACTTTAGAGATCTGATTACGCTAGGAGCCAGTAACGTAGTTATTAACATTACCTTGAAATTATGTAATATTTGAAGGTTACAAGAGTGTGCGCTAGTGATCTTTTTAGATGGATAACTATTCTTATTTGTGTATGTATTTCCTAAATCCTAAGAAAGCCATTTTTTCTTGATTAGTTTCGAAAAACTTTGGTTCCTGTTTCCTTCCCCAAAAAGACAATAATCGTAGAAAAATTTTAGGTGCTTACATAGATCTATATATCAGGATATGCCCGAAGGAACATTTTATTTACTCAAAATGGTGTGGGGAAAAGTCAGCGCCATCTCTTAGATTACTCAGGAACTACGATGAGAACGGCCCTATCGCTGCCATTATGCCCGTCAATGTTTATGTTTACAATGATTATCCCAAATATAAATTCGATTATTTTCGTACAAAACGGAGAGTAATATTGAAAATATGGACTTACTTGTGGTAAGAAACTTTGTATTTCTTTTTATTGCACTTTAGAGTGTAGTTTGTGCAACCCTTCACAACACAACTTGGCATATTTTCTTTGAGACACAAGACCGATATCTTCTCACTTCCAACACAGACTGGGCGCTAGTGGATGTCAATCTGTGAAATTGACACCCTCTTTGAAGCGACGGTTTAATCTGTCATTAGGCCTGTCCTTATATATATGTCTATGGGTACTTATTAAAACGAATTTCTATAGATTGATTTTAAAATAGTAGGATAATAAAATAGTTCTAAAAAGAGCGCACATCTATATTGATATTTCACTCTCACTACACCACAATTCGCACAATTTTCAACGTTGGTGAAAACCATATTGTGTAAAATGTTCATTTACACAAAGTTTGTAGGCATACAGACGGCTACCATAGTGCAGAACAAATTACGTTCAAGGCGCGATAGCTATTTATTTACCTGTAACTGACCACAATTTCGACGGTGCTAGCTCTTCGTCTATGATTTATCATTTAAATTCGACTCATCAGTATTCAATAGCCGTTTTTATCGTATAAGCAAACATTATATTCCGCCATTGTAGTACTATTTAAATTTTGTTGCCTAATGTCTGTATATTTTATAAACAATGACGGGTTTTTGTGAGCTTATCTCTGTTAATAATCTATCTCTCATCTCAATAGGTATCTATTTACATACGTTTTGTCGGATTTGCAAAGTTTTTGTTAAACTCAGTCATTTAACAATATTACTTTTTTTTATGCTATAGGTAGCAAACAAGCATACGGCCCTCCTGATGGGAAGAGGTCACCGTAGCCTATGGACATCTATGACGCTATAGACGTGCCACTGATGCGTTGCTTATTATTTTATTTGAATACTTATTTACTTACATATGTATTAGGAATTGACCGTGCTACATTTTTTTTACCTTAAGTTGTATTAGCTGCTGTCACGCGTAAACTAATTTTTTAATTATCTTAGTTTTAGTTTCGATGCTATTAGATTGTTGGTAGTCATAAAGTGCGCGTTTCCGAAATGGCAACTAGAGAGACAATAATACCTATATATTTTTTTGTTATTTAGTTGCTATAAAGGTTATTTTGTTGGCAAAAGTTACATGCGAAAGCAACTTTATTTATAAAACTAAAAGTACGGTTTGTAGTTTTGATTTATTTTTCATTGGCTTTTACGTGATTGCGGATGAACCGATTGAGCTGCATTCTACACCTATTTTTTTTATATAGAAATGGAATTATTTTTTTTGTTTTGTCTGTCGGTCTGTCCCTTTGAACACGCATGACGCTGAAACTACTGTTTGGTTTCATTGAAAGGTATCCCTGTTGCCTCTTGCCTACCCATAAACAAGGTTAGTACGTAAAACTAATTAACCCGTGCGAAGCCGGGGCAGGTCAACTAGTTTTAAATAAATCCAGGACGTTTTAACACGAATACAATGGAAAATGTAAATGTCTTGTTACGAAAACCCCTCGGGAAATTTATAAATCTTTTGAAAGGTAAATACTTACCTACGCTCCGCCATTTTACCAAGTTTAATTTTCTATTGAAATTCGAGGTTTAATCTTAACTTAAAGGCTTACCCCTAAGCTTACTTGCAGCTTTAAAAGTATGCAAAATTAAATTGCGTCTTGTCATCGTTATACAATGTCGTGACTTGTATGTCAGCAAATCAAGTTTAACTGATTATCTAGAAGGAAAAACCATAGAATAGGTAGATATTTTTTCCCCACTAGATTTAATATCAAGTTTGGGACTTAAATGGAAAAAACATTCCGATTTCATAACTAGTAATGTAACAAAACTTGTTTCTCTGATAACCTTTGTCAAACTTAGTCTAATGAGGAAAAAAAATTCTACTTCATAATTACTAATTAGTAATGTAGCAAAATTTGTTTGACTGATAACCAGTTATCAAACTCATCCTAATGAAAAAAGATTCCTACTTCACAACCAGTGTACCTTTCAAGAGTTTTTTCACCAGGTATAGATAAATCAGTTAAAAAACTTGTTATAGATACTCTAATGGGGGAAATTAATCCTTCTTCATAACTCCTAACCAGTAAAGTAACAAGATTTTTTCCTACTAAATAACCAGTAAACAAACATGGTATTCTTACGGGAATAAACGGTTCATCACACTTATTCTAATTCTAATTTGAAGGTGGTTACAGTAGGCCTGCACTGAACTGAAAACGGTATAACGGCTAACGCGTCAAACATGGCACGTCGAACGTATCGGTTATTTTGCACTTATGTTTAAAATCCTTTGAAATAATCTATCACCATCAATCAATATCTTGATCTCAATTAGGAGAGTGTCCTCAAGAATCATACGATTTGATCCTTGACTAAATTTAGTTGACCAATGATACAACTTCCCTTCATACGCAAGCTCAAATGGATTACCGGAAACAGACAGTGCTCGCGTAGGCATGCCTCCCAGCAGCTGTCTACCCCGCGGCATCGTACACCTTCACAGGCGCTTTTCGTTACGCGGCGTCGAAATGCTGGAACAATTTGCCACCACCAATCAGGGAACTTCGAACCAGATACTTATTCAGACAAAAATTAAAAAAACATCTTCTGGACGAGCAGACACAGCATGCTGATGTCAATATAGACATGTCTTTTATATAGTTAGCTTATAGTTTAGTCTTCTTGCCTTTACTTTTTGGCTTCTATTCATTGTCATCATTCTTCTCCACATTATTTATTTATGGTTTATTTGATTCATCGCATAGGTAACCATTTATCTATTCTTTCAAGTGTATGTTTATTATTATTGTTTTTTATTTATTTATGGTATTGTGTGTATTAATATATAATAATAATTTTATTGTATATTGTGCTCTGTATATATGTATATTTTTATTTTATTAGGTATTTCGTATTTGTTTTTATTATAGTCACCTGACAACTAATTGTTACTTACCCGTCAACCAAAGGGTTTAACTGAAAACCAGCGCCATGTGTTGAGTGCACCGGCATGAATGCTGAGTTAAGCCCTTTTCAACACCACTGTACCTATAAATTTATTTAATTTTTATTTTGTATTCTTGTTATTATTTGTGTGTGTTGAATAAATACTTTTTCTTTCTTTCTTTCTTTCTTTCTTTCTTTCTTTCTTTCATACGTAAATTAGTGGTGTATTTTAACCGCTAATCCTATAAGAGGAAACGGGATGACAATTCCATCCTGCTCTGTTCTTTATAATTTCATATGACTGTGCCTCGTTTTGTTATTTCGCCCGCTGTCCGCGTAAGTGACTCGTGTTGTAGGAGAAGTTATGTTCACGAGCTCTCAACGGGCTTTATACTTTACTTCCCCATTTCACAACAGTATTATGTATTATTGCTAAATAATGGAACTCGTTGCTACCTTCTATGATTCCTGAAACTTAAAACTTGCGTGATTAAATGGGCCCAATAAACTACTACTTTACCTGTAATAATAGTACTTACAAGATACAAATAAGAATTTCTAGTGTCATTACATCCACGCAAAGGATGTCGACTAAACAGCGGAAGGCTCAATTGATCTGCTTAGAAGTGGCAATTGGCGTTGGTACAAGTGAAGTGCGCGTTTACTACAATTACCTTTTGTGTATCTACTAATACCACAAACCAACTCGTATCCAACTCAGTTGGCAGCATTCGGGAAGTTTCGACCTATCTTTTCGTCCAAAATACGGCAGACCTTAATAACAAAGGGTTTCAGTGTGTGTTGCCAGTGATCACTTACCTATGGAACTGAGCCGTATGGTCTCTTACTGTTGGCCTCCTAAGTAAGTTCAAAAGTCGCGCAACGAGCTGAGGAGAATGAGGAGATCCGCAGGAGACCTAAAGTGACCGATAGCTCTTAGAATTAGCAAGTTAATGGCAATGGGCAGGCCACATCACTCGCAGAACTGATAACCGATGGGGAAGAAAGGTTCTCGATTGACGACCACGAATCGGAAGACGCTGCGTAGGCCGGCCCCCTACTGGCTGGACTGCCGATCTGATGAAAACCGCGGGGGACTGATGGGTGTAGGAGGCGAGCAGCCGCTCGAGGTGGCGCTCTCAGGGGGAGGCCTATGTTCAGCAGTGGACATCCTCAGGCTGTAGACGATGATGATGATGAATACCACAAATACGTACAATATTCACTAGATTACTAACTATGGCCTAACGGCGAAAATGAGGGCGCACCATGAGCGCACTTAAACAAAATTATTTTTGTCTCTGAAAGTTAGCAATAATGAGGTCACTTGTATAATAATTAATTATGTTCTGTTTCATTATAAAGCAAATGTGCTGGTTTATCTGCCAATCATATTTCAAGTTATGTGCGGAATAAGCACTTGCTCTAACGGTGAAGGAATATATCGAGGAAAGACTCTTTTATGATTGAGTATTATTTTATTACCGTTGACAATCATAAATAAGTCTTTAGTGACAATATTGGATACCTATGACTAAGTATTAATAGGTTAGTTTTAGCGAGTCAGCTTGAACAAGCTGGCCCAGCGGAAAAACGTAATCCTGTCCAAATTTCCCATAGGAAAAACCATGTAGTTTTATTTGTTATGTTTTCCCGAACTTAAAATGTTTACTGGATCATTTTCTGTTTTTTTTAATCTGTTCTAATGGTGATCATCACAAACATTTCCAAACAAAAATTAACTCTATTGGCCCTGCCATTCTCAAGTGTGTCGCGAACAGCATTTTATTATTACTCATCCAATCGTGCCAACATGATTAGATACCCAGAAACGGCTTTAGAAACTTCGAAAAAACATCAATTATCGACAATCGCCTTTATTGTGTTAATCTATTTTTATCATTGTTACATTGTACATGCCGATACATTAAAATGATGTTTCCAAAGAGTTCGCACACCTGCTAAAAGGAACCGGTAGGTTAAATTAACACTTGTATGACATTAACATTCTTGATACTTTGTCGCGCTATTCAACACAATATTCACATTAAGTATTAGTAAATAAACCTTTTTAAAAGAGCGATGATAAGGAACTAATAACATCTTGAAGTGATCCGGATTCAATTAGGTGCAACGCACACATAATTGCCGTGTGAAAGGAGATCGCAGTGTGTATTTTGAGTGACAAAAAATAATCGAGATGCAAGTTTTTAAATAAGTTAGCACGCGCCTCACTTTCATCTTATAATTAAATTTGTGATTAAAATTAACAAAACCTAATAAAAATGACTGTCTGAAACACGCATAAGTATTGCAAAATGAGACAGAGTATAAAACTGCTACAAAAATAGGAGAATTACCCTATAGATAATTACACCTAATTCTTGTTTCATTTTGTTTAATAGGTGAGGTGGTGGTGGTTCCACTAGGTCATGCCTGACTCTATCAATTGAGGTCATTCATTGTGGTTAGGTACAGCACCGTCAATAGTTCTGTTTTCTCAGTAATTTCACTAGCTGCAACCTCTTCAAACTAAACACAGTAGTGCTTGCACACTACTGCTTGGCGGCAGATTAACTGACAAAGCGGTGATGCCTACTTAGATGAACTTTGCAGAAAAGTTACTATCACCTAGTAAAATTTGCGCAATTTATTTATACAGTAAAGTTTTTTTTTTTATTTCATTTGTTTTGCTTAGATTACTTCGCCTTCGGAGGGCATTGGTTTGGTCTACGCTACATAATTATGAATTTGCAGTAAGGCCGCGTTAAGATTACGATGAGCTGGCACATAACTTAATGCTGAACGTATATTAATTTCAAATTTTGAGAGTATCGACAATATTCAAGGTCTATGGTACTGAATCATCTTGATACTTCACCTTACTTCTATTTCACGCTTGTCAATCAACTCTACACGATCATAATGACCGCATCACGAGCGGTTTTGCATTTGAAGTGATCTTCACTCCTGCGTTAATAATACAATTGCATACATTCAATGTCATGTGATAGCACATAGGTAATGCATGATTTTAATGTTGTAAGTCATGCATGATTTGATAGACGCAATACCTACACTAAACATTTTCATTGTATAGAACGACTTGTAGCGAGTTGGAGTGATAATATACGCAAAGCAGTAACAGGAAAAATAGAACCGAAGACCGGCCTCATTAGTGTGCCTTTGGAGAGTTTTATGTCCAGCACTAGTATAAGCTGATGATGATGATACATTGCGAATAGACATCAGTAGGCCTAGCACGAATATTTACGCGCGCGTAAGTGTAACGTTAACGTATAGCAGTTGTATGGCATTTCATCTGCCCTATTACGATTGAGCTAGCAGCGCTGCTAACGCGCGTCTGCCGCACAACTGCTGTCAAAATTGTATGAACTTTGACAGCAGTTGAGCGGCAGACGCAATCGTAATAGGGCCTTACGTTAACGCTACACTAACGCGCGCGTAAATATTTGTGCTAGGCCTACTGGTGTATTCAAGAAAATGTTAGCCCTGCATCCCTATCGCGTAGCTATCAGTTTTGTCTGACCTCGCCTGCCATAGAACTATTCCTCGCACTCACAGGCTTTTAGCTGCCACTGCGACCTCGCTACCAGACTTTCATGCACGATAAGGCTCTTGGTCACAAATGGAGAAACCATTAGATGCAAGAGGCAAGCAGTCAGGAATCCATCCAACAATTAAAATTTTTATAAAACCTAACTATGCGGTTCAGGGTTAGAAGTTGGTGTTTTTACTATACGGATAATAGTTAAAATAGGTACGCCTACCTATAAAACATTAAACAGGAAGGCGTAGATAAAAGCATGGTAGGTAAATCGACCGTCAAATGGTCACAGTTAGGCTAGGCCTAATTTCATATATCTCATTTTCAAAGGAAACAAGAGAGCGTAATAGGTTATTCATACATAGTTTCTTTTGTTCTTTTGAAATCTAATATCGGAACGAACTAGACTTTTGTGCACACTAAATAGTGCGTCTGTCTCTTTATTTTGCGAGTTTTATTTTTATTTGCGAATACAATTTGGCAAACGTGAACTATTTATTCGCTGTAATTAGTGGACTAGTCAATGTTACATACAGAAATATATCGAAGTAAGTATCAGAACGACGACCGTTTTTCTGATAAAATTTTTGATATTTATTTCTGTACTTATGTATATCGATGTTAGACGTTTATTTGTCCAAACGAATGTTGCCCGTACTACCCTGATGATCAACAATTATAGAAATTACCAAAACAGTCCTACCTATTAATTTTACAATAATAAATTGATAAATAGTCTCCCACAAACATACATTAAAAAACCAAGTTATCGTTAAAAGCTACTATTGTACTACGTCATATAGCCAGATATAACACCACGGAGCAAAAAAAACCCTTCGAGATGCGAAGCGTAATTTGTTTTGTGGATTACACCTACCCAGTAGAGCAGCGAGACAGCAAAATGTCAGTGGACCGAGACAGTGCTGTGGCCGAGTGAGTATATATACGTATATTTTTAAAATTGCGGCGAGACAGTCAGTTATTTACCTTTCAAAACTACACGTGTGAGCAAAAATTCGCAGCAAGAAGTGACGTGAACACATCGAGTGGCGAGTGGTCGCCGAGTGCGCGTGTTCAGATCCACCGAGTGTGCGAGCGAGACAGCGCGGGGAAGTGGGGGGTGGGTGTACTCGGTCTAGGAAATAGAATAGAGTCTGTTTCGTATTCATATAGCTAAATGCAATCTTTTTTTTTGTACCTAACGATGTTCAGTTTAATCGCGAATGCAGCAGCAAATGACAGTCTAGTTTCGTCTGTCATGCACCGCGGACTCGTATAATTTGGAGCTCTCAGCAGTTTTTCGTGTGTGTGTGAGACCTAGCCACCGCACGCGCCCCCTATCGGTCGGTTTATTAAAAATCGAATCTTCTAAACTACTACGCGTGTGATAGTGCTCTCTTAAAGCGTGAATTTTGGACTCAGCTGGTGGACATCGAAGGTGGAACCTCAACGAGTGCTGGAGCAGTCCAAGGTACGTGTGTGCATTGTATTTGCTGCAGCATAAGTCGAGTTTTTGAACATTCGTCCTTTTTTCGAAATCGTCTTGTCCCTATGTAATCAGAAAGCCACCCGCTATTTCGGTCAGTTGGTGCGTATGCTACATGTTAATGGTGCCGAAACCAGGGAAGTTCCTCCTATCACAGTATGCGTATGGTATTTCTGGTCATATTCATAGTGCTTTAGCTTGGGAAACGTAAACCCATCGATCAAAACTACAAACTTACTGCATCCTAAGTTATTGCATCATCTTTCAATCGTAAAAGATATTGTGCCTACCCTACCTACGTATATTGTTTTAAAACGTTCACGAGCTATCACCATCGAACAGAATTCAATTCTATTCACACACATAATTAGTCGGGAATTATTGTAAGAACCAATCGAGCAATCACTAACATTTATCGGTGCTCAATTCCTTCGACTTACAATAATTTCAACTTACAATAATTTCAACATCCAAATAACCCGCAGACCTTATCGTTATTACATAAGTACTAATTATCATAGTTTCAATACCTACCTAAATCATAGGTTAAAATCGCAAAATTCTAAAATATTATTTTTCTCAAAACCGTGAGGTAGAATCGTATTCATCGTACTGAGTCGCGACCACGCCCGGCTCACATTCCGTTCGTAGCAGGGTAGTTGCCGTGTACAGTCTATCTATCGCGATCTCTCATACATTCATCGGTAGGAGTCACGTCAACTTGCTAGGTGGGTTGTACCTTTAGCATAATCGCAACGTCGCTGCCATAACTTTGAAATTGAACTCGTAGTCTTGGTTTATTTGTCGGTTTTATTTCAACTTGTAACTCTTAATAAAAAATAAATATATATATTTTTTTTAATTGAGACTAACTTTATCAAATAACGAACAATGCCTATTCTCAGTAAACATTCAACTCGTAAACGGCGAAGTCTTGGGAAATTATCAAAGCTTAAACCAATGGAAGTCGAGTATTCACCTAAAGATTTGCCATCATTACGTAGAAAGCGAACTATCGCCTATAAACGATTAGCTAAGGCTTTGGAGATAGGTGAGTCATGCCTGACTGATTGTTTACAGCGCGACCTGTTCTTTTCTTATCACCAGGAAGTAAAACAAATCGCTGCAAGTTTTGAAGATGCGCATCTTGCGATTTTGGAACTGGTTGATGATGACTCGGGAGATGATGATGATGATGTAGGTAACATGCAAGAACGTTTCGATGAAATGTATTATGGAGTTTTGTCAATTCACCGTAGCTTAACAAAAAATGAATCCCCTATACCGAACGGCTCATCATCTTCATCACCTGCATCATCGAATATTCGTTTACCGAAAATTTCGCTTCCTCAGTTTTCTGGTGACATTAAACAATGGCCTGAGTACTTTGATACTTTTAATGCGTTGATACATCAATCCACATCACTTAGCGATACTGAGAAATTCCATTATTTGATTTCTTCTCTCAGTGGCGATGCGTTGTCTGTAGTCAGAGCGTTTCCTATGACTCACGAACATTATCACGACGCCTATCACTCGCTTGTGGCTCGCTATAAGTGTAAGCGCACCTTAGCTTTTACATGTTGGCGGGATATACTAAACATTGAATTTAAATGCAATAATGCGCGGGAATTTCAAAAATCCCTGGACTTTTTTGAGGAGAATTTGAGTATTTTAAAAACAATCGACTTGCCTATTGCGCACTGGGATTTTATTTTAGTTTATCACATTTTATCGAAACTGGATAAGGACTTGCGCCGTAGTTTTGAAGAGAAATACTCTTATGTTGAACTTCCGTCTTATGATCAATTAAAGTGTTTCCTGCGATCTAAGTGCGAAGCTTTGTTACGCGACACGCACTTTTCCGAATCGTTCAAAGCGAATAAGGCTCCGCCCGCGCAACCTAAGCGCGCCAACATGCTGTCGCACACGCTCGTTGCCGCGACTGATGAGCAATATAGTGAGAGTAATAATAAAACAGGTTCGTATTCAGGTAAATGTTCTTATTGTAATGAGTCGCATTCAATTTTATCGTGTCAAAGTTTTCTTAAAAAATCTTTTGACGAACGCATGACAATAGCTAACGAGAAAAACTGGTGCTATAATTGTTTGAAGCCATCTCATCAATTAAAAAACTGTAAATCGATATTTTCGTGCCGCACATGCAAACGTAAACATCATACCTTACTCCATCGCGATACATCTAACATCGAATCTAATCACATCGGATCGTCGTTGGTTTCAAGGTCACAATCGAACGTCACTGTGTTGCTGGCAACTGCCATTGTGCAAGTTAGGGATGGTTCAGGTAATATGCAATCGTTCCGCGCTTTATTCGACACAGGAAGTCAAAGCAATTTTATTACTGAATCTGCAGTGAAACGATTAAACTTAAAAATAGTTAAGGCGAACGCGAACGTGTGTGGACTGGGGGAAGCCGCCGCGCCACTTATAGGTGACGTCACCTGTGGTGTCGGTACGAACGGTCGAGTCTTATACAACTTAGATATGCACGTCCTTCCCAAAATATGTGGCGATCAACCTATTGCGCAATTAAATACATCGGGATGGTCATATATTAAATCATTGCCTTTAGCCGACCCTGGTTTTGACATTCCGGGTTCCATCGATTTATTATTTGCTGCGGATATTTTTGCTGACTCTGTGCTTAATCAACACATCAAGGGGGGTGTCAACCAACCTACCGCGTTTAATTCAATCTTTGGTTGGCTACTTTTAGGCAAGACATGCCTATCTGCTAGTACTCTTCTGCACACATTGCCAGATATCGACAACGATTTAAATTCATTAGTACAACGCTTCTGGGAATTAGATTCCCTCCCGAATACATCAAGGTTGACTCCAGAGGAATCGCTTTGTGAACAAAAATTTATCGACGAGCATTCTCGCGATGATTCTGGACGATACATGGTTCGTATCCCTTTCAAGGACAATTCAGAGCCCACTTTCGAAGGTTCTCGCGATGTAGCATTGCGAAGATTTCATGCTACCGAACGAAGACTGTCACGTGACCCCGACTTGCAGTCTCAATACGCGGATTTTATGTCTGACTATATCGAAAGCAGTCACATGTCGTTGGTTCCAGTGGATGAGTTGAGCGCTGGACGATATTATATCCCACATCACTGCGTTTTACGCCCGGACTCAGCCTCGACACGCCTACGCGTAGTCTTTGACGGCTCAGCTAGAGATTACAATGCTCAGTCCTTAAATGAAACGCAGCTCATCGGCCCTAAACTGCAACCAAATATTCTGGACATTCTCCTGCGCTTTCGAGAACATAACGTCGTTTTCATGGCAGACGCTCGTCAAATGTACCGTCAAATATTAATATCGCCAGATCATCGTGATTATCAACGCATATTTTGGAGGTCCTCGCCTAGCGAGCCCCTTCAAGAATATCGTCTAAACACTGTCACCTATGGATTAGCTTCGTCTCCGTATCTCGCTTGCCGTACTTTGCGACAGCTCGCTGAAGACGAAGGAGACTTGTATCCTCTCGCGAAACAAATCATTTTATTGGACGTGTATATTGATGACGTCACTACCGGATTTTCTTCTCTCGATGTCGCTCTAGAAGCAAAATCGCAAACCATCGCTCTTTTCAAACGTGGATGTTTTCAGCTTAGAAAATGGGCCAGTAATAATCCTCAGCTCTTATCCGATCTTCCCAGCGAGGACTGCTTAACTGGTTCCGTATCGCTTGATAACACTGAAACACCGACCTTGAAAGTTCTAGGTCTGAAATGGGAACCTACTTCAGATACGTTCCTTTTCGAAATCAAACCATCTGATCAGCCATGTACTAAGCGTTCTATCCTCAGTGAAGTCGCTAGGATTTTTGACCCCCTAGGATTCCTCTCAGTTATCACAATTCAAGCTAAATGTTTGATCCAGAAGCTCTGGATCCTCGGTGTTGGCTGGGATCAAACTCCTCCCGATGAAGTCATCCGTACATGGGACACTTACCAAGAACAACTAACGTTATTAACTCAGCTCAGAGTACCTCGTCAACTCACCTGCGCAGACGCACTATCATACGAACTCATAGGCTTCTGTGACAGCTCTGAAATTGCCTTTGGAGCAGTCATCTATCTGCGTGTGACCGATGCGTCAGGCCAGTCACATGTTTTCTTCGTATGCTCCAAAGCTCGTGTAGCGCCTCTGAAACGTACCTCTCTACCCCGACTCGAACTCTGCGCTGCCGTTCTGCTCTCGGATTTATATAAATTCGTGCGTGACACTTACCTCTCTCGCATCAAAATCGACGCGGTGTATCTCTGGTCAGATTCCACTGTTGTCCTCTCATGGTTGCGTTCACACTCCTCGCGGTGGGCAACGTTTGTCGCAAATCGTGTCAGTCATATACAAGACATTGCCCCTACCGAATGCTGGCATCATGTACCCTCTATCGACAACCCTGCTGACCTCTGCTCGCGTGGTCTGTTCCCTAGTGAAATTCTTCACAATTCGCTGTGGTGGGTGGGGCCACGTTGGCTATCTAAACCTCACGAGGCCTGGCCATTAGAGACGCCCAACGTATCTCATGAAGATGAGGGTACAGTGAACGCTGAAGTACGGAAGTCAGTTGCTTTAACGTCCAACGAAATCACTGAAACAGAAACTTCAGTTTACGACAGTTTGTTGAATCGCTTCTCCTCTCTGCAAAAACTTGTCAACGTACTGACTTATGTCCGTCGATTTATAAACAACTGTCGTAATCCAAGTCAGGCTAATCGCAACAATTTCCTCAACAACGTTGAACGACACAGCGCATTGATGCAAATCGTCAAACACATACAGAGTAGCGCTTTTTCGGAAGCAATCGATAACTTAAACTCGAATAAACCGCTATCAAAACCGATCCGAAAACTTAATCCGTTTATTGATACTCAGGGTGTGCTCAGGGTGGGCGGCAGACTCACACGATCAGGTTTAGAATACGAACAGAAGCATCCAGCTTTTCTGCCGTCTGAGCACCCACTAACCTTCTTGATCATCGACTTTATTCATCGTAACTACTTGCACCCGGGCGTCAACACTACGCACTACTTTCTCCTACAGCAGTTTTGGATAGTTTCCGCTAAACGCGCAATCCGTCGTTGCCTTGCAAAATGCATTAACTGCTATCGGACAAACCCTCAACCGTTGCAACCGTTTATGAGCGACCTTCCGTCGTGCCGCGTGAATCAAGCTAAAGCCTTCTCGGTGGTAGGCGTCGATATCGGCGGCCCGTTTCGTATTAAGCTTGGACAACACCGCGGTGCCAAGATTGACAAAGCATACTTATGCCTGTTCGTCTGTCTCGTCACTAAAGCGGTCCACCTCGAAGTTGTTTCGACGCTATCCACAGACGGTTTTATCGCTGCGCTACGGCGATTTGTGGCACGCCGCGGTCGCTGCAACGTTATACACGCTGACTGCGGAACGAACTTTGTCGGCGCTAGAAACCAACTATCGTCTCTAATGCAACAGGCTTCTAGCGCGGAGAAGATTGAATTCAAATTCAACTCTCCATCAGCTCCGCATTTTGGCGGCGTATGGGAAATCCAGATTAAATCAGCAAAGAGTCTTCTACTGCGTGTCGTCGGCGAACAAGTCTTGACCTTCGAAGAGCTCACAACTCTTTTCGTTCAAATCGAAGCCGTTCTAAATTCTAGACCCCTTTGCCCGATCAGTTCCGACCCAAACGACCTATCCGTTTTAACGCCAGGACACTTCCTCACTCTAGAACCTCTCACTGCTGTCCCCGATCAAGATCTCACAAACATTAATTCGAATCGGCTTAATCGGTGGCAGCTGTTACAAGCGTTTCATCAGAACTTTTGGTCCAGATGGAAACACGAATATCTGAATTCTTTAACACAACGCGCCAAATGGACCAAAGATTCAAAACCGCTGCAAATAGGTTCGATGGTGATTATCAAGGACGATAACCGCGCGCCCTTACAATGGCCATTGGCCAGAGTGGTAAATCTTTTGCCTGGTGCTGATGGAATTGCTCGGATCGCAGTAGTTAAAACCGCGAACAATCATACACTTCAAAGACCGTTGGTTAAGTTATGCCCTCTGCCAATAGAGGACTAGCTTAAATCGTATCGAATCATTTCAAATCGTAGCATAGCATAGCATATCATAATTTGTATTATATCGTCATATTCTATCGTATCCCATCGTATCGTACCTCATCGTATCTTAATCATATTTTCTCGTATCTTAAGCTAAGTAAACTATACTATAGTAACCGTTAACTGGACATCTGTCCTTGTCCCTAAATTCGTCCTATTTATCGTTTGACCAGAAAATACCATAGGCATTTTGGTGGGCGGGATGTTTCGTATTCATATAGCTAAATGCAATCTTTTTTTTTGTACCTAACGATGTTCAGTTTAATCGCGAATGCAGCAGCAAATGACAGTCTAGTTTCGTCTGTCATGCACCGCGGACTCGTATAATTTGGAGCTCTCAGCAGTTTTTCGTGTGTGTGTGAGACCTAGCCACCGCACGCGCCCCCTATCGGTCGGTTTATTAAAAATCGAATCTTCTAAACTACTACGCGTGTGATAGTGCTCTCTTAAAGCGTGAATTTTGGACTCAGCTGGTGGACATCGAAGGTGGAACCTCAACGAGTGCTGGAGCAGTCCAAGGTACGTGTGTGCATTGTATTTGCTGCAGCATAAGTCGAGTTTTTGAACATTCGTCCTTTTTTCGAAATCGTCTTGTCCCTATGTAAGCAGAAAGCCACCCGCTATTTCGGTCAGTTGGTGCGTATGCTACAGAGTCCGAGTGACTCTCTCGGCCCTTTGCTAGGTCGAGCGCTCGGCCGAGCACTCGAGACGCATATACCGAGCTCTCGGCCGAGGGCAATGTCTCGCCACTCTACTCGGTAGGTGTAACCAGGCTATTAGTTACTTAGAAGTAGTACCCAACTCTTTTAAACATTGTCTATATATTGCATAAAAGTTAACCTTTTCATAAATTTTGTCCGCATTTAAATACGACTTTTACCGACCCCCAAAACCACATTTTCCTGCTCCGTACACAAAACCCTTTCCTATCTCAAAATGTCAACTAACATCTGGCTTTTACCTACAGTTTACCTTCTGTATCGAATTCCTAATTCACTTTCAACTCACGTACAAAATGGTCTACACAATGAATTAGGAGGCAAGATTTAGTATCAGGTGGGTCGACCACTGAATAAAAATGTCATAAATTGTTTGGACAGCCCTGTTTGAAGAGGAAATTAAACAAACTTTATCGCATTTTTGATCGCAGAAACGCAGATTAAATAATATCACTGGTTGTATACAGGATGTAATTTAATTCATTAGCATAAATGGAGCCCATGATAGTACATCAGTTATAGATGATTATTAAAGAGTAAAGAGTGTAACGGAAATAATTTTTATTGAAAATTATGAAGATTGCCGCGGCGCCTAACGCAGTTGGCACGGATGATTTTGATACATTTAAACGTTTTTATAACTTGTATGTACCTACTAATTAAAAACAGTAATTCATTATTTTAATTAAATTTTGTATTGTAGCATTTGATAAAGTAAGTTATTCGATTTTTTGTAGTTATTATTATTACCAAACCAATGTGTTAGAATTCAAAAATTTTGGTCCACACGTGACCGGTATCAGGAGTAGGTATCTAGTTTTAAAGGATGCTAATGAATTCAATTACACCCTGTAGAGATTTTAGAATGGACGGTGCCATTAATTACATATATACGTGAGGCATTTAAGGGGGAGGGGTTGAGCTAAGTCTCATCCGATTTTTCGTGGGGGAGACCCCTCTCCCCCTCTCTTGAGATCGGACTGGGGGGTTTAGGAAAATATCACGTAGCTCATTTTGTATTTTTCTATACACTGCAAAACTCCTAGAAAACTGGGTTAAACTATGTAAAGCGTGTTTCTCAAGTAAAATAGTTATGGCAAATTCTACATCAAACTTAATTTATTATTTTTCTTATCCAAACACCACTAATTATTACCGTAGCCATTGTGTCAGACAAGTGGAAATATTTATGATTTTGCCTGCTCAGCGGTAGATTACGCTGTACTGCTATAAAAGTCATAAATCAGTTAATTTAATCCATTTATTTTATTTAATATGCATTTACCTATTTATAATAGGCACTTTATGCTCATTTAGCATCATTATAATCATCAATAGCATGAAGACGTCCACTGCTGAACATAGGCCACAGATATCCACTTTGAGCGGTTCCTCGTCCTAAGAATGCATCGGCTCCCCGTGGTATTTACCAGGGGCCATACTGTGAGCTCTTAACGCGAATCAACACAGCCTATATTGGATGGCTTATCAAAATTTTCATACAAAAAAAAACAAATCGATCCAACTTAGGCCCTGGTTTGAATCGCGCTGAGAGCTCACAGTACGGCCCCTGATCGTCGATCCACCTATGCTGCGTCTTCCCATTCATGGTGGCGACTCGAGAACCTTTCTTTCTCATCGGTAGTCAGTTCTACGAGCGATGTGGCTTACTCATTGCGTTTAAATACAAGTACAAGTCATCGCCGTGTCAAGCGCAGTTGTTATTCATAAATAAAATTCATTTTACCTACTATGCTATGCAATTCTTCTCACTCTACGATGTAAAGCCAGAAGTTTCAATATTAAAGGTGATAGGTAGGTACCGGACAGCGATCTCGGACGTTGGAGGGTAAAGTTTCCATAATCTGTGTCTATATTACTTTTCCTTTCGAGAAACTTTGAGATTCTGATGAAAATGAATTTTAAATCTTTTTAGCTCTTTTGTCTCTCGGATATTGGATAAAAACAATTTTCATTTTAGTTTTTTAAATGGTTTTATTGGATAAATGTGATGACGTTTTTATTGAAATTTTATATTTTGTAACCAAAAACTATAGGGGGAATTCTGTGATTGTAACTCTTGATCTTGAAAATGCTAAGTACTTACCCCTGTCACCAAATAATTATATTACTAGGTAAGTATACAAACTAACAGTTCAGTTATAATTATTTATATTTTTTGAGTTGATTAAAATAGATCACCAGATAACCTTAATTCGATGCGTTTTGGTACAATAACGATCTAATATAGGTTATAATACTTATAATAATATAGATAACATCAAAATCGGCATTTTTTGAGCACACGTTTGAAACGTATCTATAATAACTATACTTATTAATTTTAGAACCGTCCGCCCTTATTATCAAAGCTTTTTAATACCTAAACTTTTTTATTTATCAAATTCAAACCAATACTGAAAACAGATATTGAATCTCATATTGGAAATATCCACGATCAGATAACTATAGAATATATTTTAGAAAGAGCGTTTATTGATTAATTTGTAAAGGAAAAATTAGAATCACGAGCGGGGATTGAACCCGCATCCATCCATCCCTCAAGCCGGGATATGCTTTACTTAAGCTACCGTGACAACCGTGGCGTAGCCAGTAGTTTTTTATTTTTATGAGAATGAATGACGTGACGAGCTAGTCGTTCACCTGATGTTACTGCTATAAAAATCATAAATATAGAGCGTTTATTGTTTATAGCTCAGAGTCGCGCAACGAGCTATGGAGAGAGCAATGCTCGGTGTTTCCCTGCGAGATAAGATCCGAAATGAGGAGATGCGCAGGAGAACTAAAGTGACCGATGTAGCTCTTAGAATTAGCAAGTTGAAATGGCAATGGGCTGACCACATCGCTCGTAGAACTGACAACCGATGGGGAAGAAAGGTTCTCCAGTGGCGACCACGAACTGTGGACCGACGACCTGGTGAAAGCCGCGGGAAGCCGATGGATGCAGGAGGCGAGCAGCCGCTCTAAGTGGCGCTCCTGGGGGGAGGCCTATGTTCAGCAGTGGACGTCTTCAGGCTGTTAATGATCATGATGATGATGATTGTTTATAGGATAAAGATATCGTCAATGCCGAATAATTTAAACAGTAGAGCCACAAAGTACTAAAACAAATGTCGAATTTAATACAGTGAGTAAAACAGATGTAAATACTAGATACATCTTAGATTCTTCTTCTTTGTTAATCCAAATTAAATCATCTCACCCTAGATTTAAGAGTGAAAGAGAAGCTTTGCGCTTTGGTAAACCGTGCACTCGGTTTATTTTGTCGTAAATCTGGTTATTCATTTCGACGTACATAGTGTAAGCTCCCTTTGCTGTTAACGTCGGAAAAAGTAGTATACTCACCGTGTGCAAACCTACTTTTGCTTTTTTGGTTTGTTTTTTGTTACCTTATGTTTTTATTTATTTCAGGAAGGTTTCTTTTTAGATTTTTAGTTAGATAAGTACTTTTGATTATGTATGGTGTTATTATAAGGATCAAATGTATAAATGAAATCGACGGGACGGAAAGGAAAGGGTCTCGAGTGGCGACCACGAACCGGAAGTGGCATTGTAGGCCAGCCGTCACATAGGTGGGCTAATGACCGTTCCGTGTCAGAACCGCGGGGAGCCAAGTAAGAATTAGGCAAGTAGCCTGAAAGTGGCCTCTATGGAGCAGGCCTATGTTCATCAGCAGTAGACATTATCCGGATGATGATGATAGAGTTTTGATTCCCGTTTAATCCGCGTAAATAAAAAAGTGTTCAATAATGAAGTAGGTAAGTAAATACCTAAATAAATAAATAAATAATAACTTTGTTTGTTATTATTTATTTATTTAGAGTTTGTAATACTTGAAACAATGTAATTGTCAATAGGAAGCGTAAATAAATAAAATAAATAAATAAATGAATAACAGGTTGATTTGGCATGTCCTCAATTAAGGGTTGGTTTGAATCGCAGTTGAGTAAGTAAGTAGATATAGGATGAAATACTCAGAACTAAACCTTCATTGAATATGTGGATACCTAGGTACAACTATCCACAGACAATGCTATGTACTACGTTACAATATATAAACAAAAACTATTATACCTACTTAGGTATATAGCTACCTAATAATTAAAATAACGGCAATACTACAATCAGCTTGGTTTTTTAAATGTTGCATTTGTTATAATCGATAAGAGATCGTGTCGTTATTATGTACAAAATTAACTGAATATAATTAACTTGAAAAAATGTTAAAACTAACTAAGTAGGTAAAAAAGAATAACTAATCAAAATTTCGTCTAATCAACGTTCCGTCCGGGTAATTATCGTTTTGACAAATTACCTAAATTAATTATTTCTTAGGATTTTTTTCATAAAAGCGAAAAGAAAACTACACTAGTAGTTACTAGTAACCTAGTTTAGTAAACTAGTTTAGTCTTTAGGTCTAGTTCAGTTTTGTATACAAGGTGACCTTGAATTGGTATGTTATCCCGAAATGGGGGGACTGGGACCATGATACCGTACAAGTTGTAAGAGTCTTACTTGAAACTGGGTCTTTCCAAACTTCGATGGTAAAAAAAATCCACTCGCCAAATTGCACGTGCGATCGCTACGTGAGTTAACAAGATACTATAAATACATTTCTAAACACAGGTCGTTACACTCACTTATGTGCAATCGGTCAAGGACGAAGTTCAACCACCCAGCTGCGCTAAGGCTATTTTCGAACGTAAACCTTACATGGCATTTCTTCAATGAAAAACTATTAATTTAGAAAAGTCGTAGAAGAAACATTGTCTTCCTTGGGGTGTAGATTTTTCCCCTTCCGGGATAACATATCAATTCAAGGTCACCTTTTATAGGCATTTTATGTTATTTAAGTTTTTATAAGAAATAAACCTATTTTATGTAGCTCATCATAAATTGTTGAATAACCAGGTAATTTCATTTTATTTCGTTTCCCAAAAGCCTTACTACCAAATATAGGCACTTTATCCAATAAGCACTTTTCCGAACGAAATCTTAAAGATTTACTGAAAGTGACTAAAACTTTTCCATTTACACTTGGAGTAATCCCACTTCATTCGGCCCGGAACAATTTCCGCCGAACTCTGTGAATAATAAGTTAACATTCATCTTATTACTTGTTATAAGTTGTGCTTGATTTGTTTCATTTTTTTATGTAAGCAATTCTAATAAATGCAAGTCGTTTGAGCTATAGAGAGAGCTATGCTCGGTGTTTCCTTGCGAGATAAGATCCGGAATGAGACGATTCGCAGGAGAAGTAAAGTGATCGATATAGCTCTTAGAATTAGTTGAAATGGTTGGGCAGGCCACATCGCACGCAGAACTGGCAACCGATGGGGAGAAAAGGTTCTGGAGTGGCGACCACGAACCGGAAGGTGCAGCGTATAAAGGCTTGCCCCCCCGCTCTGTGGACCGACGATCTGGTGAAAACTGGTGGGAGGCGATGTATGCAGGAAGCAGCCGCTCAAAGTGGCGCTCCCGGGGGGAGGCGTATGATCAGTAATAGATGTATTCAGGCTGTTGATGATGATGAATGTCTAAATCTAAATATGCGCTACATTTTCAAATGGCTGGCTGGCGACTAGTTTTTTGGATTACGAATGTTAAATTAAACTCGTCAAAACTAAAATATATTACACAACGAACATGCGGTAGTATCAGTTTGTGTCATAAATAAACGTAATAACAATAAATAAAACAAGGTCATAAATAATGGTACCAATAGAGATATAATTTAAATGACCAATCAAATTAAAACCATCGCAGTCATCATTATGATCTAACGAAAACAAAACAACCGCGTAAGTAATCTGAAAACTGTTAATTATCGGGTGACCTCATTTTTATGACCATAAGTACCGTAACCTATGACAATAATAACAGTAGGGATCATAAATATTCACACTATGTTATGTAATACCTACCACAGAATAGATAATAGTATACGTGATAATATTATTCATACACACAAGTTCCTACTTCAATTATACGAAGAGACAAAATGGCAAATGCAAAACAACAAATTACAACACACCTATTTCACTTTGATAGTCATTATTTTTGATGGTTTAAAGCCGATTACAAAACAATAAGCGAACAAATAAATATGACTTATAAATTATTTCATTTTTTTTAATATTTTTTTTAATGTGTATATGATGGACTATATAAGTTTTCTAATTGAATAAATATATTTGTATCTGTATTTGTTTTATTTTTAAAAGTTTAAAAATAAGTATATGCTATTATCATGTATAATTCTATTATTAGTTTTTATGTTTTTATGTTCTTGATTTATGCCTGTACACCGAAGCCCCAAACTCTTAGCTACTAATATCCTACCAACGCAATGGTTGTCTGGAAGAGATCGCTCTAAGCGATAAGACCGCCTACTGTACGAATAAGTTAATTAAGTTTTCTCCCTTGTAATTTTTCTTGTCTTAAGGTGTACAATAAAGAGTTGATCTATCTATCTATCTATCTATATATATTTAAAAATTAGTATACAAAATAAAAAGAAGTGATGAGATCTCTTCTTTTTTACACTTTTTTCACTTTCTTTTCTTTTTTTTAAGTGGTTTAATTAATTATATTATTGAACGACAACTACATCCGACAACACATCTTAGTAAAGGAACCGTGTTGCAACGACAACGGCGACTTTGATTGATGTTGTCACGCCAAAAATCTGCACACGTTATGTACACGCAATATTACTGACAATATTCACATTATTGTCAATGATATTGCATGTGTGCGAGTACCCTATAACATATTTTGTTATTATTGGTGGTTATTTATTGCGCGACCGTTTATGAAGCGTCCTTACTGCATGTAGAGGTAAACTATAAATCATTTGTATGCTCTAGTGACCTATTTCATATACTTATAATTTGATAATTTACGTTCCTTTAAAATTCTTGTGTGATTGATTTTTTTAGGAAATATTAATAATGACCTAAACAAAATATATAGACATAGTACTCCTCACGGGGTTTCCTGCAGCTTACTCGTTTTCCTACGGAACTTTCTATTTTCCGTTATAAAAGTGCTACGTTGATCTCGGTAATATTACTATTACCTATCTATATCGAAAAATTTACTGAGTGTTTGTATCAGAACGACTGCTAAGCAAGACGACCAATAAGCAAATTTTATTGATCATGTAGTTAAAGGAGAGGGTTATAGGTGGGTGTTAAATATAATCAAAATGATAATAGTGGCATAAGATACATGGTTACACATAAAGTTAATCCGTGATAGTTTTGGATTTTTTGAAACCTCCGATTTTGATTTACTATAACATGAGTGATAAAACTCGATTGGTTTTGTCTAATCTGTGGATAAAACCCATAGGTTACAGAAAAGACAATTGTTACTTTGTGATAAACCACAATAAAACTGTTGCTACTGGTAATATATAACATTCAATAAGTCAGCTCCATTAAGGAAAGCAAAAAAATATTTTTGTTTAAAGGCAAATATAAAAAAATGGAAGAGTGGAAAAAATATTTTTAAGAATATTATTAATCCTTCATAATTAATCTTTCATTTGACATTAATCGTATGCTGATTAGAATAAACACCCATGTTCCATACAAAAAAAGTCCTGTCCTTTAAAATACCGAAAATCAATTCGCTCAAACAGCATCATAAAAACGAAAAATTACAAGCAATAATTCTTGACTTTTAATTTTTTTTTTGTTTTCTAAGTATATTCTTCTAAACTATGAAATACGTGCAGCATGTCACTTCTGGGGAAAATCGAGGATTGGCGGGTCAACAGAAGTCTCACAACATCAGACCACAACGCAATCACCTACACTCTGCGAGTTACAAAGGCCCTAGCGCCAGTGATGCCAATAACCACACGCAGATACAACACCAGGGTGGCGCAGTGGTCAGACTTCATGTCGGACCTGAAGACCCTCCTCGAGGAAAAAAGCGTGACGGCGACCGTGGTCAGGGAATTAACGAACTCAGACGACCTTGAAAACGTGATCTCAAGCTACACGGAGTGTATCCACGGAGCATGCGGGAGAACTATCCCAAGGATACGCTGGCGGAAAGGAGACCCAATCCCGCCGTGGTACACAAAGCAGCTTGATGATCTGAAAAGCGAGGTCCTTAGAAGGAAGAGAAGGATAAGAAATGCAGCCCCCGACCGAATCGAGACGGTGATTTCCTTGTATCAAACTGCACGGCAAGAATACAAGGAAAGAGCTGAAAGAGCCCAAACTGAAGGATGGAAGGATTTCTGCACGAATCAAAAGAAAGAGAGCATGTGGGATAAGATCTACAGAGTGATCAGAAAAACCTCGGCGAGACAGGATGACATCCTCCTCAGGAACTCCGACGGTTGTACTCTCACCCCGCAACTCTCCTCAGAACTTCTAGCCAGAACCTTCTACCCTGACGACGCTGATAGCACGGACCAGCAATGCCACACAGCGTTGCGAGCACTGACAGCAGAAACACCGACGGACCTGCCGGGAAATGATCCACCCTTTACGTCAGCGGAACTAGAATCAGTGTTGCGAAACCTGAATCCTAAAAAAGCCCCAGGACCAGACGGGCTTACCGCGGACATCTGCGCTGCGGCCATCCGATGCGACTGGGAGTTGTTCATTGCGATAGCAAACAAATGCTTATCGCTTAGATACTTCCCAAAGCAATGGAAAGTGGCGCACGTGATCATCTTAAGGAAACCCGGCAAGGAGGATTACACACATCCGAAATCCTACCGTCCAATAGGTCTGCTGCCTGTGCTCGGAAAAATCGTTGAAAAGCTCTTAGTAGGTCGCCTGCAATGGCATCTCCTCCCGACTCTCAGCTCGAAACAGTATGGTTTCATGCCCCAACGAGGCACCGAAGACGCCCTCTATGACTTGGTAGAGCACATAAAATATGGAGTACAAAATAAGAACATAGTACTCCTTATCTCCCTGGATATAGAGGGTGCCTTCGACAATGCATGGTGGCCCGCCCTAAAACATCAGCTAGCGAAGAAGAGGTGTCCAACAAACCTCTACGAAATGGTAAACTCATACCTCAGCGACCGCAAAATTAAGGTTAACTACGCAAGAACAGCATATGAGAAGGGGACTACTAAAGGTTGCGTCCAAGGATCCATCGGTGGACCGACCTTTTGGAATGTCATACTAGACTCGTTGCTGCGACAGCTCGAAGCTGAGGAAGTTTACTGTCAAGCCTTCGCTGATGACGTAGTTCTCGTGTTCACAGGCCAATCAAAAACCTTAGAGCAGCAAGCTAATAAGACATTAGGCATGGTAGTGGAATGGGGAAATCGTAATAAACTCAACTTTGCAGCTCATAAGACCAGCGCAATGCTGTTGACGAAAAAGTTGAAGTACGAAAACCCAAACCTATTCATGTCAGGCGTCAAGCTAAATCTCGTCGAGGAGATTAAACTGCTCGGCCTTGTGATAGACCGCAGGCTCACCTTCAAATCGCACATCACCGCACAATGTAAAAAGGCTGCGGAGATATACAAGCAGATGGCGCGCGCTGCGAAGGTGACCTGGGGTCTAAACAGCGAAATCATAAGAACGATATACGTCGCAGTGGTGGAACCCATCATAATGTACGCCTCGAGTGTATGGGCACCGGCGATTGACCTCGAAGTAAACAGGTCCCACCTGAACGCGCTTCAAAGAGGCTTCGCCCAGAAAATCTGCAAATCATACCGAACTGTTTCACTCACGTCAGCACTCGCCTTCTCAGGTCTGCTTCCACTAGACCTGAGAATCCAGGAAGCGGCAACTCTGTACAAAGTAAAGAAGAGTGTCTCATCAGACTACCTCCCTACAAACATGGAACTCGAAAAGCATGTCAGTCCGCTGGACCAGCCGCATCCGTCCACTCAGACATCAGTGGATTTCGAGCTTCTAGAAGACGTTCAAACCCAGCTGGAAGGACCCCAGATCTACACAGACGGTAGTAAGATCGAAGGTCGGGTGGGCGCAGCCCTCAGTTGGTGGGAGAATGGGGAAGAGGTCAGACACTCTACTTTCGGGCTTCACCCTGAGTGCACGGTCTTCCAATCGGAACTTTACGCTCTCTACCGAGCGACTCAACTTGTGATGTCTAGCAAAGACCCTCAGGTCAGTATTCTGAGTGATTCAAGATCATCGCTCGAACTGCTACGGAATCCCAGGACGAGTCACCCCCTGGCGAAGGGCGTGAAGGAAAACATTGGAAAGATCAGTGCAGAAGGTAGATCCATTCACCTGTTCTGGTTGAGAGCGCATGTAGGGACTGCTGGTAATGAAAGAGCTGATGAGCTCGCCAAATCAGCAGCACTCACTGGCAGCTCTTGGGACTATGAGGGGATCCCTTTGTCTTGCGTCAAAAAGAAGATCCGTGAGGAGTCAATCCGGAAGTGGCAGGACCGGTATGAGACCTCCGTCACTGGTGCAGTCACAAAAAAGTTCCTCCCGGATATCGCAAAAGCATACCGGTTGACGCGAACAACAAAACTGACTCCACATCAAGTGCAAGCTTTGACGGGACACGGAGGTATAGCCGAATACCTGTACAGATTTAAGCTTAAGGAAACCCCTGGATGCGAATGCGACCCGAACATCCCCGAGACGGTATGGCATGTGCTCCTCGAATGCCCTCGCTTCATCGCAGCACGGAGGGAACTAGAATGCCTGATGGACAGAAGGCTAATGGAATCAGATCTTTCTAACATCCTTGCAGATCCGGATTGTAGACCCTATTTTTTGTCCTTCACCGAAAAGTCCTTCCGTATTGCGACCAAAAGAAACTCTACCATACCCCGCCCCACGATTATTGCACCCCCATTCATAGACGCCACACACAATGCCAATCTCCAGCACCAGCACGTAACCTCCAAGAGCATAGAAGCTGAACACCTTCTAGCTTATGCAGTCAGAGGAGTGCCAGGGATTAGGACCCGCGGTGTGGCTCTCTTCATGGAAGGTAACAAAGAGAGATTCGGAATGAGCTTTTGCTTAGCCCCGAAGCCCCCGAACAAGAAACGAGCCCGTTTGTCACCTGGATTAGCAAGTCTGCTCAACGGAAGTACTTCCAAAGTCACAATGAAGCGGAAAGCGTACGATGCTATGCCGGTGCTGGAGGTCCTGGGCCACCGCTGTCGATTAGTGCGATCGAAAAACAAAACGATTGCACTGTTCGAATGGACGGCCCAGACGCCTTTTGCACAGGTAAGCTCGCTGCTTACAAAGCTGAGTGATTGTACAGACGGCACCCCCCGGGTAATAAGCATAGACGCGATGGTGGTCGAACATTTTACTGGAGAAACCGAAGACCGGCTAGGTTGCATAAAGGCCTCTGAACATCATGAGGTCGTCGTGTACGAGGACA
Organism: Ennomos erosarius; assembly: GCA_963580505.1. Classification (NCBI taxonomy): domain Eukaryota; kingdom Metazoa; phylum Arthropoda; class Insecta; order Lepidoptera; family Geometridae; genus Ennomos; species Ennomos erosarius. Next base: position 5,141,095 of record OY757000.1, read on the forward strand.
GGGGAGAAAACTTAAGTTATCTTAGGACTCCCACACACGACCGTATAAATGCAACAGATAGCTGGGGGCATCCCGTCCCATGTGCGACCGCCATCAGTGGTTCGGAGAGAGTCCAGCAGAAAGCAGCTGCCGAGGAAGCCGCATCACGCCGAAGCGATGGTCGACAGGAAGGCCGAGGCCCTATCTCAACTTTCCTTACGGCGTTCAGCGTAGCAGCGCAGAGCTTGTTCCGGGTCTCACCTCAAAAAGAGCCATCCCCAGAAAAGCAGGCTCCTAGGGCAGCGCCGCCGCCACAGCAGGCAGCCCGGACGAGAGCCGACATGGGACAGGTTAGTCCGCCCCGTTATATCTTGGCCTTGGAGCCACCAGACCATGCCAGAAACGCATTTCTCGAGTTTCTTGCCATCACGAGAGCGACTAAGGTAGTCAATCTCAGGAACTGCAAAAACATCTTGCAGTCCTTTAGGCAGGGAAACGAAGGCCTCTTAAAGGTGAGGCTCGAGGAGGCCGATGCAGCCATATATAACAACGACACCTCCCTCGTGATCAAGGGAACGATGGAGGGTCGATATATGGCAGCATATTGTTCTGGAAGTGGTTTTGTGGCTCTAGATGAGAGCGAAACGGAGCGGACCGGAAAGCCGAAGTATGAGGCACCACCGAACGACCCCATCGTGGTCACCGCCCGGTGTACCAAGATAATGTTAGATGATAGGATCCTAGAAATGGCTAAAACTATTGAAAGGAGCCCTGGAGTCGATGCAAAGTCTTGGGAAAATTGGGAGGTACCTAAGATTCGATGGGTCAACGGGGTTCCTGGCTGTGGGAAGACAACATGGGTGGTCAGACACTTCGATGTGGACAAAGACGTGATCATCACCACAACAACTGAAGCAGCCAAAGACTTGAGGGAGAAGCTAGCGCACCGCATAGGTGACCTCGTGAAAACCAAAGTGCGCACCATGGCTTCTGTACTCGTAAATGGCATCCGAAGAGGTCAGAGCAACGTTCGCCTTATGGTAGACGAAGCTCTTATGAACCACTTTGGGGCCATTGTAATGGCTGCACGGCTGGCTGGTGCTCGCGAGGTAGTCCTTATCGGAGACGTCAACCAGTTACCTTATATCGACAGAGAGAACCTCTTCGAGCTAAGATACAATCGCCCAAACCTGGTGGCCACCATCAACCAGGAGTTGTTATGCACACATAGGAATCCCATGGATGTCGCTTACGCGCTGAGAGAAATATACTCTGGTATATATTCCTCGGCCCCACGTGTCAAGTCCCTGGAGCAGAGAAGGTACACAGGTGCGCAAATATCCAGCACCCTCCCCAACACCCTATTCCTAGTACACACTCAGGAAGAAAAGGAGACCCTATCCAACAAGGGTTATGGCGGAGGCACGGGGTCGCGCATCCTCACCATCCATGAAGCACAGGGACTGACATACGAGTCGGTCATCGTCATCAAGACAAAGGGCAAGATGAGACTGCACGAGAGCGTTCCGCACGCGGTGGTTGCAGTCTCGCGGCACACCGGGACTTTCGTTTACTACGCCGACGATGAGGAAGACGCCATCAGCCGTTTCGTGCAGCGTGCGATGGCTGCATCACCGAGGGCCATCCGCGAGTACAACTTGCAGATGGCCATCAAAGATCGAAACGTGGCGGTAACAGAAGTCCTGGTCCGGGAGGAGAAGGCGGATTAACAACGACATGTACGAGCGGGATCATTGACGGACTCAAAAGAGCCTGTCAATTATCCCGCTCGTATGAAGAAAATAGTACTAGAATGTAAATGATTATTGTGTGTACACCGGGAGCACTCACGCTCACTAAAAAGCTTCTTCTTGCGGCGGCGTCGTGCGTCGGGTCGTCCTCTTCCCTCAAAAATGGTTGAGGAGGGCGATGGCTGGCGCATGCGTCAAGCTCGTGAACGGGCGCTGCTTGCGGGAGCTGGTCTGCTCGCGGTGTATGCACAAATCGGAAAAAAAAACAAAACGAAAAAAAAAAAAACATAAAAAAAAAATAGGTTAAGTACTTAATTGTCCTCTCTAGTATAATATTTTGTTCAATAAAATAAAATAAAAATATAACAATAAGTGATAAGCTAACAAAGAGCACGGACCCAGGTGTCTGTGGTAAAGCAGATTTAAAAAAAAAAAAAAAAAAAACTATGAAATAATAATTTTATGAATCATATAGTTCTTTAGTCTTCATTTTTGTGACCTTTTGCATATAACATGTTTAGAGTTTAGCCAAAATGTCAATTGTATTTTTATAACCGATATTTTTAGTAACACTCGTAGAAAGGTGTTGATAAGTTGTTCCAACATAACTAAACCTATCTTTACTACCTGAAAAATTTAACCTTAGATAACGTTAATAAAAGTTTATTTTAAACCTATACCGCTCCCTATATCATGGTAGAGATCGTTCGATCCACCCGGCCACTTAAAATGACGCATTGGCTCACTTCATGATAATAGACATGCCTCGAATGCCAGTTTAAATCGATTGCTGCCAGATATAAGGAAGAAATGGATGAGTCGGAGTGACGAATGTTATAAGGTATGGATGGATACTACGTACTAACGTAACTATACCGGGGTTTACTTCTGCAACTTGTAGTATATAGAGAACTTTGTGAATTTTATCTGCTCAGTAATTATAATTATTTAATTTAATTTAATTTAAGTACCTAAGTACTACATTTAACTTGTAAAAGTGCTATGAATCGCCTATTTGCAGTAAAGCACTTTGAGTTGAGTTGAAATACCTCTGTAAGTACGTACGTTATACTTATTTGTAGAGAACTGCCTTTTAACTTTCAGGTTTCAAGTCAGTTTTTTTTGGAGTAAGTAGATATTCAGTTCATCTTTAAATTTTTAGTGCACAACGTATATAAATAATCAGTGTTCATAACAGCATCCACCACAAATATGGGTTCTAAAATTGCCTCAGATTTTATATATGGTATATCACAAATATTTGAGAAACATCTGTTTTTTATTGTGTGTTCACTAAACTAAGCGTTACACATGAAAACGTTTATTACCTATAAATATAGTTTAATTATAGCCGTAATTTTTTTCTCGAATATAGTGGAGAAACTCCAAAAGTCGCAGAGCAAAAGTTATTCTCTATAACGTGTAGAATTTACTCATTTCGTGTCTATATCAGTTGTATTATCACTGTGTATACGTTTTCATAGGTTTTTAGTACGGAAAATTGTCGATAATGTTTCTATTTACGCATATAATAGGTAATGTTATGTTTACGGGTATCTAATATAAAGATCCATAAGCCTCCCATTCACGTCACGTTGGTTCTTAGCACTTGCCTGCCCTTGTCCGACGTATGAAGGCGGCAGGCAAGAAGCAATAACCTGACAGGCGCGCCCGTAATGGTCACTTCACACACGTTCCGGACCACTAGGCAAACTTTTATATGGACTAAGCTAGTACGACCTTTTCTCCCAGACTCTCACATTCTTTCAGCGTTACTGCCTTCTACCTGAATTAAATTCTTTATACGCTCTCATTTTGTCGGAGATTTTTATACAAGCTGCCTATTTTTGACAGCCACCGAGGTGTGGTGGTTGAGCAGGTCAGCTCATAATCCGGAGGCGGCGGGTTCGATTTCCGCGACAGGACAATTTGATATTTGTGCACTGAAAAAAAGCGCAAATACTTGTTCTGTGTCTGGGTATTGTGGGACCATGATCCACGTAGTTCCTGGGTCCCTAGGTACAGGGAATCCTAGTTAGAGTCCAGGATTTTTGTATGTGATCGTTGGTTTTTTTTTTGTTATTTTTAATAAGTTGGAAAATTCAAATACTAACTAATATTGGTATTCAGGTTTTGTATTTGAATGTTTGTTAATATTATTTTAAATCTATAAACTTTTGAAAATGTTAGATAGGATTCCTATCTAGGAATTTAGAGTTTCACGGCTATTGCACCATAACTCTGAAATTCTAGTTTCTACATCGAAGTGGAGTCTCATTCCTATAATAACAATAAATAAATATGTGTGGAAATTTCACACAGCGCCATCTAGCCCCAAACTAAGCATAGCTTGTACTATGGGAACCGGATAACGGATATGATACTTAGATACTTTTTTGTTCTGTAAATACATACATAGAATACAATATAACACCCAGACACAGAACAAACATCTATGTTCATCACACAAATGTTTGTTCTGGGTAGAAATCGAACCCACAGCCCTCAATTCAGAAGGCAGGGTTACTACCAACTGAGCTATCGAGCCCGTCTATAGCAACAATCGCTGTCATTATCAATGAGAAAACAAAAGTAGCTTTTCCTAAGAGGGTCAAGTTTATTTTTAGCTTCCGAATGTGCCAAATCACAGAGTTTGACCAACTTTCAAGTTTCTTCCTTTCCAACCCTTGGATTCGATTGTTCGGAAGGATTCTTTATTACGTGTTTCAAAAGTAAGCTTTGGAAATAGACGGTATTGTCCAAACTTTGAAGTAAAGAAGAGACCCATAAAATGGGCTATTGAAAAATTTCAAATGAAACTTGAGTCCCATATCTATAAATGTTTAAGCTACATTTGAATGGATTCCATTTTAATTAATATACCTACACGGAGTTTGGTGGAACAATGGAGGCGAGATGTAGTCAAACGCAGGCTTATTCTACATAAAAAAATGTAAAGGAATTAGAGGAAAAATGATAAAGACGGTGGATATCGTATTAAACCTTTTAATGCCTGCCTTTTGTGGCTTTTTGCGCGGTGGATTCTGAATCTGATGTTGATCAAGTCAATTCGCGTAGGTATAAGAAAAGAACTGAAAAAGCAAACATTTCTATCGCTGTCTCACTCCCTCTGCAGTTAGATTCAATAGTGGATGAGAGAAAACAATACTTTGTTGTTTTTGTCGGATTGGATTCTTCAATGACACGCGTAATACGTAGTTTCTGAAAACAATATAATGTGTGTAAATATAAGTAGGTATGTTTGCCTCATTCAATATTTTTATATGTTGTTTGCAAAGATGTAAGCCCAAGTTTACGATATATTTATATCACATCGTAATTTGCGAATAGCATTATAATATTATATCGTTTGTTATGGCAATCATGCCGATAAACTTATGGGTTTACGACCAATTGTTATACGTGCGTCAATAAAAGTGCTAATAAATAATTATGGTCAGCCTATTGATGTTCTATGTATGCTGTAATCTAGTGTTTATAGTTGTATTCAAAATATATCTAATACTTAATAGGTATGTCTTTGTGTTTACAAATTTTTATTCACGCTCAGATTTCCGGTAGCTGAAACTAAGCATTCCATTTAATAGTGTTTCAGTTTTAGTACCTATTTAATTTTATTCTTTTGTATATTAAAATATTGAAATAAATAATTAAATAATACGTGTGGACATTTCACACAGCGTCATCTAGCTCCAAACTAAGCAAAGCTTGTACCAGATAACTGTACTTAGATACTTTTTTGTTTGTAAGTACATACATACATAGAATACAATGTAACACCCAGACACAGAACAAACATCTATGTTCATTACACAAATGTTTATCCTGGGTGGGAATCGAACCCACAGCAGCCCACATTATGGGTCTTTTGGTAAAAAAAATATATAATTTATTTATTTCATTTCCAATGCCTGGGGCGATTAATTTTGCAGAGTAGAGATAACAAAAAGACACCTACAGTCAAGATAATTCGCTTCTTTACTTAGGCTCGATTTTACCAAAGTAGAACAACGTTATTCAAAGTATAACTTTCCGAGAACAACCGATTTACACGAATGTAACCCTTATACCACCAACTTTGAAGCTTATTCCTTGGTTTCAATCAGAATGGCGTCTTTTAAATTACAATTTCATTTGTCAATCAGCTGTATCCGAGAGTAACAAGTAGCATTATACTTGGAATAAAATTTATTCTACTTTGGGAAAATCAGGCCTAACATAGGTTAGGTAAAGTATAATTTTACCCAGATGTATCAGGTGGCTAATTTAGCTAAGTATAATATAAATGTATGTACCTATGAGTTACCGTGGGATTTGAGCGTTGATTTTGTTCAATTGGGTGTCCATTGTTTATTTTTTAATGGTTAATTTAACAAATTATTATAATCTTAGCTAGTATTAGCAAGCATATACAGTAAAGTTAATTGCGGTTTATTGTTATAGAAGTTTTAATGGACAAGTCATATTAAATAAAGTGTTTCGGTGATAAAATAATTAAATCACGACCATTGTAGTTATACCCAACAATAAATGCTGCCGCCAACTACGAGTTGCACTTGCGATAGAAGCACATATACGGAACCCTCAGTCCATGAGTCCGACTTGCACTAAGACAGTTTTAGATAATTGTGTATCGACGAGATTTTTTCTTATTGCGAATAATGTAAGAAGAAAAAAGATTTCTGCCTGTTTGTGGAAACTTAAGAGCCACCAAACTTTAGTGCAAACAAAAAACAATAGAGCAAGTCCAAAAAAAGAAGAAGAGAGATGAAAGTAGGTACCTTAAAAACGTGAAGTGTTTTTCGCCTCTAATTACTATGATTCAAATAATGTAACTCCGCCATTAATAGAATTTAATGAAATTGATTTTAAGTAATGGATGTGTGAGCGACACGGAGGTTGGGTCGTAGCCTCATTAGTTTTTTGTTGTCAAAAAAAGAAATATATTTCAGTTGACATTAGAAGGAAAAATATGTCGGATTGATTTTTGTATATATTATTAATTTTCTTTTTCTACTGGATTTTCGCACAATACAAGCTTCTTTTTATATCGCAGTTTATTCTCTTTTCTACGGAACCATCAGCGTCGTCGCCAACACTTCCTTAAATGAAGCCGACGACGGCGTTTCCGTAAAAGAAAAGATATTAAACGTGCGATACCATGGCGATACCTATAGTGAAAAGAAGCTTACTTATAATGTGGCGAAAACCCAATAGAAAAATTAATTAAAAAATATTTACATAATAAAATTAAACCCACATATTTATTCCTCTCATGTTAACTAAAGTATTGCTTTTTAGTGAAAACCGCGGGGAGCCGATGGGAGCAGGAGGCGAGCAGCCGCTCAAAGTGGCGTTCTCTGGGGGAGGCCTATGTTCAGCAGTGAACGTCTACGGGCTGTTGATGATAATGATGATGATGATGATTCATTAAAAAATGTATAATAGGTAAATTTCTGATCTGATACCCGTTAACTAACTCTGCACATACCTACTCATAAACAGTATTTTCTCTGCTGTTACATATTAAATAAACAAGATCCGAAAGCAATCACTATAACTTGTGTGATAGGTATATAAAACCTACCAACAGAGCCAAAAAAACGTTTTTTTTTTGCTCTGTGTACCTACCAAACACAATACATAAAATTAAGAATAGTCTGCCAGAGCAGCCATTAGTCCCACGTACTTTATTACTCGACAGTTTAGGTAATAGCCACTTTTCTTCGTTCATAGTGCTATAAATTGGTATTAGTTCCAATTATAGCGTTTATTTGGAAATTGGTTCCTTTCGTGGGTGACAAGTGTTCGATATTGGTAAATTTTCATCTCCAGTCAATCGACAATAATATTATTGCAGAGGGAAAATATTGGTCGGTAGGCCGGTCGATACCACGATACCAAAATACTAGTCCTGAAAATCTCTTATCCAGTCGGTAAAAAGGCGCGGTATCACTGATTGCAAAATATTTATAATACCTACTTTGTACATAATTATATGGTGGTTTACACCTCAAAATTCATTCGTTATAATTGTAGCGCGGTGAAATTATTTTTGTGAGGCCACCAGTAAGAGACCATGCACGCCTCGTTTCCATTAGTCATTACTGGCAACAGCGCTAGCGAGCTATGGAGAGAGCTATGTTTGGTGTTTCTGAGATATAAAACCCGAAACGAGGAGATCCGCAGAAGAACTAAAGTGACTCTGAAGTGAGTGAAATATAGCTCTTAGAATTAGCAAGTTGAATTAATGCCAATGAGCAGGCCACATCACTCGTAGAACTGACAACCGATGGGGAAGAATAGTTCTCTTAGTGGCGACCATGAAACAAAAGTCGCAGCGTAAGCTGGCTCCACACTAGGTGGACCGACGATCTGGTGAAAACCGTGGGGACCCGATGGTGCAGGAGGTGAGCAGCCGCTCAAAGTGCTGGCCTGTGGGGGGAGGCTTATGCTCAGCAGTGGACGTCTTCTGGCTATTGATAATGATGATGAACTGATGATGATGAAATAATAGTGATTCAAATAGTTGACTCAAAGGCTATTGTGAACTTTTGTTCGTCTGGTAGTGACTCCACGGTACAAAATAGTCAATATCACCGTTGTAATTACGTTAATAATTAAACAGCAAGAAATGTTAACTTCCAAGGTTCCAAGGTAGCGAAACTATCATTACCGTTCATCGAACGAACGTTCTAAAAATAGCCATGGGAATTGACATATTGAAATAAATACCTGTACCCAGCAAAATGACCAAAGGTCATCTTTATTGGATTTACGCGTCTATGATAATTTAGGGGGTAAAAATACACTAAGGGTTGATATTTCATTTGACCCCATCTTTTAATAGTCTTGGTTTAAACAGCTTCTTCTTCTTATTATTATTTAGGTTCATCAACGGCTGAAAGCCGCTCACCGTTAAAGATAGCTGGGCTTTCCTATAGAACTGCACGCCATTGCCACTGACTGACGACTCGACTCTCGCATCCAACGGTTCCTCGAGATTCGGGTGCACGGTCGTCAGTCCATCATAAAAGCCGTAAAGCCCCTTTTGTAGTCATCTAGAAGGAGGTCGTCACTCGAGAATTTTTCTTCCCCAATCTATTATGGATTTTGTGAGGTACTGGCCTGCCCATTGCCATTCCAACTTGCAGTTATATTTTAATAAATTATGTTATTTTGTGGATAGTAAAAACAGTATAAAAAATAGGAAGTCCTCCTACCTACTTATATGCCGTTTGATATCCAAAGTCCTTACTCATAAGCCTGTCAAATAAATCAGATATGGAGCAAAGCTGCCCCGTCTAATATTACAGGTGGGCCGAATTTGACCCGACTCGACCCTTCAACGAAAAATGGTTCAGTTGACCCAATTGCCATGATTTTGTATCAATATCTGACGTAAATAAAACGCTGGGCTGCGCGGACTATTAATTATTGCCTGGTATTTTTCCTAACTTTGGCAACTCTTTTGTGTTTTTGTGAAGGCAACACTTTTTGTAATATTTGTTTTTTTAAAGGACGCCATTGGATTGCCTTTTGTATTGTATATTATGTCAATGAATTTTTAGCTCCAACACAGAGGCTTTGTATGTGTATGTACCTATGTGGCATCGTAGATAACCTTAGAGCATTTATAAATAGAGGTGTCAAGTCAAGGCGAACCCCCCTGCCGGTCATATGGCGCTAAATGGTCATCTACATTATCATAGTGAGCGTGTTAGATTATATAACGGTGTTCGTGTTTTAAGATGGTGTGCGGCGTGCGTTTACATGCGCGGTTTGCGCGTGTGCTATGCGTGTTTACCTCGTCCCCCGTAAAAGTCGGCAGAAAATAATGCTTGCGGTGCGGATTATAACGTCATAACATCTCCATTGGTTAGATTAAGTAAATAACTTATAGCAAGCGGATGAAACAATTTTGATGCTTTTGGTGGTGTTAAATGTTATTATTTGTTTTTTTTTTTTTTTTGCCAGCCTCCGTGGTGTGGTGGTTGAGCAGGTCGGCTCGTAACCCGGAGGCGGCAGGTTCGATTCCCGCGACAGGACAAGTTTTGTGCCCGAAAAAAAAGCGCAAATACTTGTTCTGTATTTGGGTGTTGTGGGAGCATGGTCCTCGTAGTTCCTGCGTTCCTAGATACAGGGAATCCTAGTTAGGGTCCAGGATCTATGTATGTGATCGTTGGGCGTTATTATTATTATTATTTCATCGACAGTCCAGATATGTCTTTTTTCATTATTCATTAAATATTTAGTTCTCATGCATCACATTCTCTGCATCACAAGCGTCTGTGTAAAGTGGTTAGACTTGCTGCAGGTGTCACATTTTTAATGTTACAGCTAGACTCTAAAACATTGAACCAACGACGACATCCACACTTCAAAGCACAAGTGCTCAATTGTAAATAGGTCACTTTTCGGTAGCGGTCACCCATCTATGTATTCCTCCTCGAAAACTGCATAAATGCCGATCTGTTAAGAACTACTCGAGCTTTGCCATGAGCTCGCTTTATAAATCAGGTGATTTTTGTACCGCAAAAATTCTAGGTCTGTGGATTTTCCAGACGCTAAATATAGGCCTCCTTTACAAACATTATGTGAGCCGTTCTCGTTTACCTTTTCCCAGTATAATGCAAACGTCAACTCAGGCACCGTACAATATCCGTTACGGAACATTGGAAATCTCCACCGCTCACTACACTAGCTCCGGGCATTGATTAATAAACTACGTAACTACACATAAACGGTAGTTTCTTTATGCTATTATTAGCTGAAAAATACGTTGCTTCAAAAGTCATGGTAGCTTACTTGCTTGCTTGCATTCGGCCGAACATCCCGTCATACATTAAATTGATTTCAAAAGTGTAATCCACACTTGAGGTATATCTATATCAAAGTTTAATACTTTAACAATATATTTGTCCTATTAGGTAATAGATATATAAGTACACCAGCGTGTTGACCAATCACACCACTGTGTTTTGTTTTACCCCATAGCCCGAGCATTTTCTTTTGTCACGTTTTAATACCTTGTAATAGTCTTGTCTAGAGTTTTAGTTGGATACAAAATTGATCTTTCAGGGTTTCTTTTCTCGAAGAATGGTAATTCATCTAATTACTCCATTTATTTTTTAGTTCATGCCACTTCATGGTCCCACGTGATATTAAGTTACGCATGTCGAGGGAATATAATTATGCTCTTAAGGCATAGAGTAAATATTAATTAGTAATTGTTTAAAATCACATTTAATAACATAATACCTAATAATGAAATGTAACTTAATTTTCTATTGTCTTTCTTTCAGGTAAATCAGCAGAACTATTTGACGTTCAACGTTTTGTAAGTAATTTTTTAATTAATTTTTATTTAATTTTAATTATTTTCAATTAATAGGTACAATCATTTCCGGATAAGAAACTTGTTTTTTTAAATGATAATGGTGGGTCTAATGTTGGAACGGGCAGTTTCACTGGCTAGCTAATTAGGTAGTCTCTTTTAATGCCTATCCCCACAGAGCAAAAAAATTTTTTCATAGCTCTATGCCTATCCCCTTTATATTACGTAGTATTTCAACAATATCTATAATTTGTAGGTACCTAATTCCTACCTAATAAGGAGTTTTTTTTTTAATTTTTTTTTATAAGTATATTTTTATATATTTTTGTATTGACTTGTAAATTAGTATAAGTAGTCTGGCAAAACTAACTTTGCTATGATTTAAAGTTGGTGTAATATAAAATCTTGTAAACGGTAGAGTAGTGCATACTCCAAAAAACTTTTAATAGTTTTAATGAGGCGTTCATTTAAAAAAAAATAGTTCCGCTTCTGTTACTAGATGGCGTAGTAATCACGCATTTCAAAGCTTTCAAACCACAGAGTCCAAGGAAATGCAGTGGAAATGGCAAATTTAGTTGAGTGGATCACAGAGTACATTGACGATTTATCGATAGAAAGCCATTAGATTATAATATGCCTTCCATAAAATGAGGAAAGGATACTAAACCTGATACATAATTATCTTGACAAAGACAGAACGTAAAACCCCTATTTTAACGCCATCGACCAGGCCGTAAAATTTATAAGGTTTTTTTTTTTAATAATACGCCTCATTGGTTTAACCATTACTTCTTTTCGAAAACACAACCTATCAGAAAATTCGAATTGCTTAATACACTGACATACTATGAAATTGACAGGTAATGACATAAAAAACTAATTGCTATATGAAAAAGTCTTTGGGGGTTACAAAATACTACACTGCAGAGTTAACTTTGCCAGACTCTATGATCTAATTGATTGAAGGAAATTGGTTTTTATAAATATTTATTAGAAGTTACTGCAAAAATCACTTTAAAAACATACAAAGTAAAACATAAATCCAACATTTTTCATTATATAAATACCTGCGCTGCATAATAATTGTCATCGTGAAAAACCTGTAAAACAATCGCCTGAGCTTAATATCGATACAAATTAATATCGATACATATCAGTACAAATTAAATTATCGATTCAAGCACTCCGGGTTGACGATAAACGTGGGACGTCAGAATAATAAATTAAATGGATTCGCGGCAACCGCCGCCATTAAAAGTTCAGGAGAGTGAAGAATGGTTTATCCTATGCACATAATATACTATGATTCAGTGATCAATCTTCAAACTAAACAACATAATGTAGCGCTCATAGAGAAGCACGACTAGTGATCGTTAAAATTAAACAACGTTCGCAATTAAAAATTATTAATTAAATTAAAAAATGTCTTTTCTACAATACCTAGAGTTACCAAGCAAAGTTAATATGATTTCAATTATTTGTCAAACAATGTCATTGCTCCGTCACACTTTTCACGTAAGTAAATTGAACAATATTTAGATGTAAGACTTTAAACTGAATGTTTAGATGTCTGAACAACAAAGAGATATTCCACGCAAAAGTAAATTTTTAAGTCAAATCCAATGTTGAATTTGAATATCTATGTGTAGAGTGGGATTCAAACTCAATGGCGGTTATGAAGTCAGCGTGAAATGCTGGGGGTAAAGCTAAGCATTGCATGTGAGGGGCTTGCAGTGCACTTCACAGCCGCCATAGAGTTTGAATCACACTATACCTATGTATAACCTAGTTCTATAGTTTTCTTGTAAATTAAAAGAAATTTTAGTTTATTGCTTTTTACCCGACTACCAAAAAGGAGGATTATTTTATTTGGTGCATAATTTTATCAAACATTCATAACTGTTTTGTACTAAGTATTACTGTTTCACCCGTGAGTGACGATCCTAAACTTTGTCTATTATTCTAGGGCTGAAACCCTTTAAATTGAATTATTAACTTTTGGAAGGTTAAATTGAATTGTTTATCTGAATTCTGTATCGATACCGGTCAGTGGGATACCTCTCTGACTGATGCTTGAAGTTTGTGAATAGTTTACTACTTTTGTTCGAGTATCGTCTACTAGGTATCGATAGGTAAGTACATCCCTATAGGAAAATGGGTTTATTAATTTATTTGTGTAGTATCGGAGAAATAATTACAAACAACAACCTGTATATTCTATACAGGTTGTTGTTTGCATCCTTTCCACATTTGTAGGGTTCATTGTAATGCATACACTGATGACATAAAATGTGATTTAATTAGTAGTTTATTAGTCAAATAGTCGATAAATCCTTCTTATGATGCAACACAAGTAACCCCGTAGGAGACCTACATTTATGCCTTAGTGTGACCTACATACGGTGTGTGTGGCGCGAAAAGAAACGCCTAGATTGGGTGATTTCACAACTTTCACAATACGTATAGTCTACGGCAAACTCAATGGCAGCTGTGAAGTGTGCTGTAAGACGCTGCGAACACCGCTTACTTCTTCCTGCGCACGTCTAATTTTTGCTAGTGCGCACAGCGCAGCGTTTCGCGCTGACTTCACAGCGTTATTAAGTTTGGCGCAGACTCTATCTTGTGTTTGAAAATGAGGTCGCACACACGTACGGTTGTAATTTAGACGATTATTTTGTCAATTTATAGATATTTTTTTTTCATAGATTCTTGTTCTATAGGTAAGTGTAGTAGTTCATCCTCTAATATAATATTCCGGGGATGCAAATCAACACCCAGTATGTTACTTTCTCTTTAACATATAGCTTAGATTTAAGATAAATTAGGTAAGAATAATTTTATTATACTACCATTTTAACTTGCGACCCCAGGTGCAACTAATTTCATGTAATTATCGCGAGCCAAACTTTCGCTTTGTTTCAAGACGCTTCCAAGATTTATTCCGCAATCAAATTTTTATGGCCCAACTTCGATATTAAAATGAATTCATATCTCAAAGCCTCGATTATCCACAAACGATTCTTCCAAATTTCATCAAAGAATTCCTCCATTGACATTTCTATCGGGACCCTAATCTGTTAAATCGAACTTCTGGTGAAGAAATTAGGATCTTTCGTAATTGTTAAAGTTTGCCAGTTTTCAAAATTTATTCGAGCTAGCGACTCTTAACTCTTTAGAAGGGAGGTAGAAACTTCTGATAGCTTCTCTTTCCTTCTTTTTAACTGCCAGCAATACCATGCATGGAGACCGACAGTATTTACAAGATGTATCGTCTGCTAAGTGGACCGACGATCTGAAACCGCGGGGAGCCGATAGATGCAGGAGGCAAGCAGCTGCTCAGTGGCCATCTGTAAGGGCGGCCACATATCCACATATTCTGAACATATTCAGCATTGGACGTCTTCGGCCTTTTAATGACAATGATGATGATAAGGCCGCCCGTTGTTCTACCATTCTTTTATAAATTTGTATCTGTGTGCATTCTTGTTTATTGGTGTTCAATAAAGTGTAATTTTTACCTCCCGTGGTGGCAACCACGGGAGTGACGTTCAAGATTGATGCCTGGTGGTAAAATAATTCATAGTTAACAACTAATACCTATCAGATTTTTTTGCAGTGAAGACTTTTAACTTGGCCGTCTAATAGTCGTTATTTTTAAAACCAGGGCCTCCATGCAACGAAAGGTGCAGCACAACCAAACCCCGCTTTCCCCCTCTTCTCGTGTCAGCCTTGTAATCAGAATTTTTAAGCCACCTGGAAGCCTCTGCGTTAACTTAACGACTACTCTTTTATGATAGCTAGCTGAAAGTGCAGTGAAACATACCCTCAAATCGTAGTGCCTGTTAGTAAATACTGCCTGTTACTTTTGGTAACAGTTCCCCATCCGCGCAAAGTCGGCTCCTTAAGCTTTCTATAACTAACATCGATTGACTGATCTTTATCACTTCAATATCTGAAAATTTGTCATTTAGGTCCACATTTGTCACGAAAATGAATGATGAAATGGCTCGTCTATCTTTGTCGGTACGATTAAGGTGATTGATTGCTTTTATGTTTTAGGAATTTGTAATATGAGTTTGTTTACGACGGGGTTTCTGAGAACGGGTACGTTCTAATGTTCTATTAAAACGTCTGAACGAACTGAATCGTCGTTATGAGCTAATAGGTTCCTCTTGCTGGGACATGGACCTCCTCTCATAGGGAGAGAGTGTCACCATCATCATCAATAGCTTAAAGACGTTCGCTGCTGAACAAAATATCTATTAGTTACCCAATAACATCTTCATGGGTCCCATAAAACCGATCTCACATAACATGCTCATTATCCCATCAAATCAAACTACTCTTATATTACTATACATGTGTCCCTATAACCCTTAGTCTACCTGTGTTATGTCATGTAATATGTCACGATTTGCCCTAACGCTTCGCTCCGCTACCCCTAAGCTCATCGGATTATCGCATTAACTTATCAACGTCGGTATTTCTTATCTATATTATGGGTATTATAGGTAGCAGATGTAACGCCTCGTTTACACCAGGAACGTTTACACAGAAACTACCCAAATTATTTAAGGACTTGCCAAATCAACGAGCAAAAGTAGCTCAGCAGTAAGCCTATCGTGACGTTCAAACTAAAACTGATTTGAATTCTGCTAAGCCCTGCACTAATTAGTAATAACTTATCAATACAACGTCCTTACAACGTTACAGGAAACCAACGTGAGGAACCCGACGGCAATTTCAAGAATCACAATATTTATACCAACCCGCACTTGGCCAGTGTGGATAGACAATGACCTACCTACTCTCTCTTTTTTCTTTTCTTTAAACAAAGAACACTGAGAGGCTGTAGGGCCTACTACTCTGCGAAATATCTTTTAGATACATGTCGTTCAGATCGTGCTCGGCTTTTCGTAGTCTCTGTGTGGAAGTCAGGACTATAGTTACAGGCCGTACCTTCTTTTAACACTGGTAACCTTTTAAATCCAACTGTTTTTTGTTTATTAGCTATCAGCTTACGTTTGACTGAAAGATGCTGTGTAGCCCATCGCCGCCAGTACGGTACTGCCTTTGATCAGCTTGGTCATCACGGTCTCTCGTGTTCGAAAAGTGCTGGTCGAATTTTGCTTCTTAATGACATCATATTTTGCCGGGCTTTTCACCAATGCTGCAGCCACAGAGCACAAAAAAAACGCTTAGAAGCGTCATTTGTTTCATAGCTCTGTGGCTGCAGCGGTGCTTGAACTAAAAGAAAGGACTCGTCCAAAAAGTAGTTTCTGTTGTATCAATAGGGACATAGTTACATCAAAAACAATAAGGCGGTGGTTTTGAGATATATATTTGTGTGGACAAGACTTTAAGTTTTCTATTACTGTTTATCTTTACGATAGACCAATGACGACATACCCAATTTCCGCTGCCAAATTCATTATGCAGATAACGGACACATCGGTATTAAAGTGTTAACTTGATCGGAAGTTGATAGTATAATGCTCGTCATTATAAATACTTAATCGTTTTATAGTACCCACGCAGTTTAAAATTAGAATCTATTTTTTTATTTGGTTGTTGTTTTATTACTGACTGTGACTTGAAAAGCTATTGAATAGAAATTATACTTCGTTGCTGCGTCGCTGAACACAGACCTCTCTCATGAAGTGCCATAGAGCACCAATTTGAATGGCGCAGTTTAAAAATAGAATCGATTTGATTATTTTTATTGTTGTTGTATAATGATATCTTTATAAAGGCTGGTGTATTGAAGAGCTATCGTAGCTGCATCGCTGAACACAGACCTATCT
Source organism: Ennomos erosarius (assembly GCA_963580505.1). Classification (NCBI taxonomy): domain Eukaryota; kingdom Metazoa; phylum Arthropoda; class Insecta; order Lepidoptera; family Geometridae; genus Ennomos; species Ennomos erosarius. The sequence continues at coordinate 5,157,987 of OY757000.1, forward strand.
TATAGAGCGCCATAGAGAGTCAATTTGAACGGCTGCCTGTCTCTTGCCGACTCCCTGCGGTTCTCACCACAGAGTAACTTGTTTTGCTCTAATCTGTGGCTCTGATGAAATCGTCCGCCCATTTAGGGGCGACCTTTTCTTATTAAAGTTATGTAGTTTTTCATTTAACCACGGTCGCACCTGATGTTAAAAACGACGCGGTGGACGATGGTCTTATGCCTATATGCTTTCTTATAGTATAGAATATACCAAAACGCCCTGTCTTCCGGTTTGGGGTAGCCACCCGAGAATCTTTCTTCCCCATCCTGTGTAACCTGCCCATTGCAGTTTTAACTTTCTATTTAAATTGTTTTCTTGTAGATCTCTTCATATCGAGAAAACTCCGCGACTCTCTCCATAGAAATTCATAGCGCTCGTGATCTATTAATTTAGTTGTAGTATTCAATTTAATGTTTAGCATCAAATACTCCGTACGCAACAACTAACTAATAACTCATCTATGTACATTTTACATCATTACAATATGCTCGAGGCTCTACAGAAGCTTCGTCATCTAATCTAACATTTACCAGTTTCCTTTAGTTACAGCGCCAACTACAAGTTTCATATACACCCTAACTTACCCCCATTCATTTTTAATAAGGGTTGGTCCAAAACAGTATAATTAGTAACGACTTGGATCACACATCGTCTATTACGATTGATGTTTTATTCAGGAACTTAGTGCAGTACAGATGGAGTCAGTAGCTCATCTTTGAATATTGGAAAGTATCGATCTATTTTGTGACCAATATGGCTCATAGAATTAGCAAGTTGAAATGGCAATCGGTAGGCCACATCGCTCGTAGAACATGACAACCGATGAATAAAGGTTCTCGAGTGGCAACCACGAACCGGAAGACGCAGCATAGGTCAGCCCTCTACCAGGTGGACCGATGATCAGCTAGGCGATTATGTAACTTGATTGCAACCAATAGAAACACAAAAATGTATGGATTTGACAGTTTCAATACGCAGTTTATGTGCATAGTTACTATGAAATTTTTCATATTCGGAATGAAATTTCCCTTGTTGCATTGCTGTCAAAGTTACGTAATCACCCCACTGGTGAAAAGCGTGAGGAGCTGATGGCTATAAGACATAAGAGGAACGCTGCCACTCAACATGGTTCTCAATGGGGGAGGCCTATGTTCAGTAGTGGACATTTTCAGAATGTTGATTAGTTTATTTTGTGAAATAGAATTATAGTATCAAAATCTTTTTTTATACCTAGAAGCTTAGTAATACAAAATGATACAAAAATATCTTGTTATACAAATTAGCGCAAACACGCGGTCTTTCTTTGACAGCATACCTTCTTTCTATGTTTACTTTAGTTTAGATATTCTTGTTTTTGGTGAGTCAATTTAATTTGATACACAGTTGACAATTATTTACTTTTACTGGGTGATCTAGCACCCAGTTGCAGAAAGTTCATTAACTTTTAAGGTCGACTTAACTTAACATTAATGATCGTTTCTGCAACTGGGTGTTAGAATGCCGAATTGATAATTTGAATCGAGCTGACTATGATAACCTGGGTGATCATATTCAGGTGATCAAAAGACACTAAACAGTATCCTATGATCACCCATCTGATCAAAGTGAAATAGACTGATAGAGCGATAGGATAGCACAACAATAAAGCCTTTTCCTAAAAAGATCTAGTTAAGGTACTGCGTAAAATAGTATGTCTTCGCTGAGTCCAGAACGTCGGACAGTCACTGCGTAATCTCGGTCATGTTGTAGTCTTCAAATGTAAGGGTAGCCATCCCTTGAGGATCACAGGGATTTGATGTTTTACTTCCTTTTTGGGGAAAATCCTTAGATGGGCCGGTAAGTTTGAAAGAATACCGTGCTTAGGGCGACAGTTAAGCCGTCAGTCCCAGTCACAGTCGTTAAGCCAACCCTCGTTGAAATATGTTAGACGTGTTCGAGTGGCTTAAGAAATCTGCCACCAGATCTATCCACTAATGATCTACACCAGACCACAGATAAATAATAACCCTATACCAGTACGAGAAAAAACGAAAGAAAAAAAGAATAGACAGATACTTTCATATAAAGATATTTTACTAAGTATTCTCTAAACTACTTACTACACAAATACACACATTTACTACTAATTTCCTCCGTTTTACTGCTGGTAGTATCTATTACTTTGTTTTAAGAACAAGATAATAAAAATCAATGAATAATCGTCGAGAACCAAGGCCCTCGATGTGAGGATTTTTTTAAAAAGCGACCAATTAAAATGAAACAGTTCATTACCTGCCAGTTACACTTGGTCGAGACAAGGTCACCGTTTATTAGGAAGCAGTAGTTGCTACATCCCAAATTACCGGATGTTTGGTTGAGAAATTCGATCCACTGGGTGCACTTTGTTCAGTCACTGGTAGGATTATGTTTGCTGTTAGTAAAGGTTACACCGTTAGCTACAAAGAGTATATAGGTTCAACCATAAACGTTGAACCTAGAGGTGGGTCGTACTAGGTAAATCGAGATACTAGGTGACTCTGTGACTGTGACTCGGCCATACATGTGACAAATACTAGCGAGATTTTTTACTCGCGGCACAAGTCACGTTTACAGGACGTAGATATATAATAGGTGTGTCTTTCTCTAACGCCTATGTGGTGTCCGATAAATACGCCTCACGCCTAGTTGAACCTCGTATTCTTTTAGTTTAGTAACATAATTTTATAATTATCTTTTTTTCACGCAGTAACGGGGAATGGCATTATCATGTTGTTATAAATAGAGATAGAAAATTGCTTGTATAGTAAGATTTATTTTTATCTTGTACTGTTTATTAATTGTGTGATTTTATACTGGAGAAGAAACAGGCCGTATTGTCGCATCAGAAGAAACATGGTCAAACACAAGCCTATTTAGTATAAAAAAAAGAGTAAACTGACTTCAATTTCCAAAGAAATTGGAAGATGAGCTGATGAGAACCTCCTGCTTATTAGAAGACGGTTGGAAATAGAGCTTAGGCCGTGAAAAAATTAGGAAGTGGCAGCTTTAGAACTTGTCAAGTTAAGATACAGAGAGAGACAAGTTAGGAAGTGGATATTTGGAAATGGACAAGTTGGGAAGTGGACAATATGGAAATGGACAAGTTAGATAGTGGTTTAAGTTGACCAGAAGTACTAGTACCGGTTTTGGGCTCGTAACCTAAAATGAACTTTACGGTTACCAAACATATTGCTTCTCGCTTGAGATTTGAGAAATTCAGGTATAAAAAAGACAATACTTATAGACCAAAACATACCTTAAAGAAGACTGGCGACTCCTGATCCAACGTTAAAAAAATCGCTCTTGACTGATGCAATAAGCATAGATTAGGTGTCAGCGATAAATTCCATATTCAGGATTTTCCACATTTTATATATTCCAATTTCTTATTAATATACAATCTTATTAATCCACATTCTTAAATTTAAAAATTCTTAATTTTCCGCATCTTTTATTTTCCTAATTATAAATGGGATACATTCTTAATTTTCTGAACCAAGCAAAATGAATGGAACATAATCATGCAGTCATCATTTTTTTCGAATTTTTCGAAATAACTTGTATTTTTTTAGAAGTAGGGAATTTAAAGTTATTGATATCTGCAAAGTTCTATAGGTGCCACCGCTTTGCCAGTTATTCTGCACCCAAGCAGTAACATTGTAGTTAGTGAAACTACTGGGCCAATAGGCTTGTGTCGGGCAATTTTTTTTATGCATAAATTAATAATATTCCTCAAAAATAAACAGTCGTGAAAACAAAAATTAAATATCTCAAAAAATGACAAAGTTACAAGCATTTTAAAATACAAGAACAGAAAGAGACAGTTCAAACACGCAGTGACGTCACTTCTTCCACCTTCATAGGACCTCATTACTAAGCTGTGGTAGATTTACATACAATCTCTTTGGTATGTGACGTCATATCCCAATGTTACATAGTAGCTATGGAGATGCTCTGTTCTGCGAGAAAGGGACAGGCGATGAAGAAAGAATTAAGAAACTATACAAGCTTATTACTCCGTCATTTACTTACCGATTTTACTAATTCTTTCAATTATTGCATTTTTTATCTACTTTAGGTATAAAAATAATATTAACTTGTTAATTTTTAATAACAGGACATAAGTCTATGAGAATTTATGACGTGATTACACAGTCTAGTGATCTTATTACTAAACTGTGTGTTACTGTAACCGTGTACCGAGTATCACTGTAACTGTTATGGGCGGCTATGTCACTTAACATCTGGTGAACGACTAGCTCGTCTCGTCATCGTCATATAAAATCCTTCTTTACGTATGACAAGCGATAATGTTGAATGTCAGTTTACGCGTCTCACTAATGGTAGAGCTAATAGGAAATCCAATGTCACTGGTGTAGCGTAACCGAACATCCGGTAGATTGAACCATGTCATCGTTATTGCCACCACACTACTCATCCACCAGCTATTACATGATCTGTGACTCATCTAATCGATATCATTTTGATCGGCAAGAGCATCAATACAATTGGTGACTTTGTTTTAAGCCTGGTTTTCACAGGTCCTGTTTCTGACCACCCAGTAGTCAGCAACATACCTTTTGCTGTCATACAGTACTGTCACTCCCGAGATGCTCTCACTACTGGGTCTGCATCGGAGACGACAGTATACTGCTACTGTGTTACTGGTCCTGTGGGAGTTTCAGACCAGTTTGTATGAAGCAGGTGACTACCCAGTAGCTGTCCTTGTGGGAATGGGGAGAGGTCAGTGGAAAGTAGAAACAAACAATTTTGGAGTAGCTGATCCGCGGGGTTATTAGGTAACTTTTGCAATTTGCGTAAATTTCGCAATCATTGCTGTCAAACATGACTTTGGTAGATAAGTGACGTTTGACAGCAATCGATGGACTAAAAAGTTAATTCTTTTGTTTCCATCTATTGCTGTTCTGTTGCTAGTGGCGCTAGTATCAAAGGCCAAACAGCGAGATGCGAGCGACAGGCGGAAATCTTGCTATTGATTGCTAAGTGTTTGCTGTCGCTTTGCTAACTGCTTTTGCTATTGCAATTTTTATGTAATACAATTGCCGATCGGTGCTGGCTCAACTGTGTTTTCAGCGAACCAGTAGCTGCCAGAAACTACCGCTTTGGTAAATTCCATTTTTTTATTCATCTTTATCTTTCTTCAATCAGCTGAGCGATTGGTAGAAGTGTATGTATCCACCTATGTATCCACTATTCAAAAACCTAGGACAGGTACAATGTCACTTTAAGTAAATGTTCACGCACCCGTATAAAATACTTGTATTAACTTACCGAAAACGCGAGCTATCAAATAAAAAACACATTACCATTCACACAGAGCTATGAAACAAATGATGCTTCGCCTATAGATAGAGACGAAATTAATCATATTATTGCTGCCAAACTTCGGTACGGGGTACTCTTCTGTGTCAGTTTGATATTATAGGGTAATTTCGCTAGTTTCCGACCACTTAGTGGAGTTGTCAAGTTTAGGTTGCATAATAAAATGTACCAGTATCATTTTTTGACTTGATGCTACTAAGCTACGTTTCAAATATTATACTCTATATTTTTATCAGATTATCAATCATTTTTTATAATAACCGACCCTTTTATAAATATCTAAACCAAAGGCTAATAGTAACTATTTTGCTAGTTTTCGATCACTAAATTATGTTTACGACCACTTTTTCGCTAGTTTCCTACCACTATAAATTGAAAGACGTAGGTGCCTGATTGCTTGTGGTAAATAAATGATAGAAACAATGATCAGAAAGGCTTCTTTAGATCCTCTGTCTTGTATTTTCATGATTTCTCCAGCTTTGAGGCACTTACTCGTATAAAAAAGCATGATCTTTTTTCTTACTGAGACCGCCAAAAATGATTTAAGGATATGGCTAAAATATCAGCTATAACAAAAAAAAATTGGCTAACGTAGTTTATAAACATAGTTATGTTTACAAGCTAAATACGCTACCTTTTTTGTAATAAAGCCAGCCCACATTAGACCCTGGGCGAGAAATATTCAATGATGGTTCGATCAGTTGGTCACGCCTATTTTGCGACCACCAGCATTAATCGTTTTTTTTAAATCGTGTCTGGTCTAATTAGTTAAACTTACAAAGTAATCGACTATTTATGTACTTTTATATGTAAATAAATACGTATTTATAATGTTTTTAATATAGTTTGCTTTTGCGGTCGAATAGCATTTTTCTGCTGCTGGATTAGTTTTCGACCACGAGCGATTTTGGGTATCTGTAGTTTTTATACCAGATGGTGGATAAACGTGGTTGAAAACTGGCAGTTAAAATGTATGTGCTTTTAAGCTTCAAAGCTTTAAAATAGAATTGGGGATTTCTCGTATAATATTTGTTACAAAACTGAACCTATTTGGACATAAGATGTGTTCACCGCAAGCTTTTTATTTTTTGTATTTTTTTATCAAATGTACATTAAACGGTTGGATATAGGAAGTGGTCGCAAAACCGGCGAACTTACCCTATGGCAGAAGTACCGATAGTGATGTAATGCGTTGGTTAACCTATAATTATCGACACATCGATAGTTTCTATTATGCCATCCGGAAATTTGTTACAATAAGTTTTAAATGTTTTCAATTTATTTTGTGGTTAGATTGACTTCTACTAATTAAACTTTTAATATCTTTTATGTTTATTAGGTTTCCTACAGATCCTAATATAAAAGATAAATAGATATTCGCAACTGGACAGTGCAATTGGTTTCCTCAAAAACATGATACGGTTTGCTCTCAGCATTTTGAAGCTGAATGTTTTATGAAAATGTCTAACCATATACGTTTATATTTTGACGCTATTCCCACATTGAAACTCTATCCTATTTTTAACGAGGTACTAGGTGGACCGATGACCTGGTGAAAACCGCGGGGAGCCGGTGGATGCAGGAGGCGAGCAGCCGTTCAAAGTGGCGCTTTCTGGGGGAGGCTTATGTTCAGCTGTGGACATCTACGGGCTGATGATGATGACTATAATTTCTCTTATACGCATTTATTATTTGATGAGGACATATATTATAATGATGTGGCGTGCTCGCCCATGAAAGAGTTTTCATGTAGCCTCCATGGAGCTATTAAAAAAAGAAGGAGGGAATCCCGTCTGATCCGAAACTGAAGCTCCCTTAGGAAGCCGGTCGCCCTACTTTCAGCTGACACACATATGTAATATGTCCGCCATTTTGGGCTTCAGTTCGATGTCAATCAAAACTCAATCCTTCTTTTTTTATTTCATCCATGGTAGCCTCATAGAAAACCATTGCTCTTGGTTGCTAAAGACAACTGATCTCGTTGGTTTTTAGAATCTACGTCTTAGTCGATATTGAATGAAAAAATTCACTTGCTTTTTATTTTGTAAACAGCTGTAAATTAAAATATACATCGCATGGTGAGCTGAAAAATTACCTTTATTTACTGCCAAACTAAGGACCTCCTTCTATTAAATAAGTGTTTACCTACAACACCTCAATGATACTCAATATTATTATTATTTTTCCTAAAAATTCATCTGAAAATTGTATTTTCAGATGAATTCTATCAAAAAGAAACATGACGCAACAATACTGATGAATCATCAGCAAAACGTGTTACCTATGTATTTGGAGTTTTAATATATTATTTCGTTTTATAACTTGTTATGTTTCTTCTATTTCAAACTTTAGTTTATAGATATAATAATACTATCACACATCATCAGCCGGCAGACGTCTACTGCTAAACATTGCCTCCCCCATAAAACCTCACTTTGGACGCCTATCGGATTTGCTTATAAACTTAATCGTTATAACCATAAACTGACGATAAACTACCTCTATACTTACACACATTACATTTGCCATAAAATAGGTGAGGTGGACTGTATATCCGTGACGCGAACATGACGTACCTACCAATACCAATACATTCAATTTTATTTATTTTAGATTTATACCGGTATGTTTATCGGCTGGCCATTGTCGACCCGGAATAGAGTATAATAGAATAAAATAACACTATTACACATAGAAATACGCACAAAAGGCACAAAAGATATAGGTAGGTACTAAAGTGTACCTAATGATACAATCAGGTAAGAGGTACCTTACCGCGTACTTAACTCATATCAAACTATCGATAAAAATATATCGACTCAACCCACAGCACGTTTTGCTGACAGCAGTGGCACTAATGACAAGACAATTGCTATATATGTCATCTGCGCAGGTAAACCATAGAGGTTTCATTGTAATACCTGACACGCTTGAATTGTATGAGAAGTGTCGAAAAGGCGCCTCTATGTAGAGGGAAGCGTTTTTTTTTTTTTTTGCTCTGTGACCATTCAGAATCAACAAGTGACATCACAACTACGTGAACAACTATTTACATTACTTCTAGAATGGGAGACAATGATAATTGTTGTTACGACTACAACAGATGCAATTTAGATATAAATAAAAATCATTTAACAAAATTAAATCATCGTCGTGAAACTGAGCATTGTTATTCCAGAATACAGACCTTGGAAAGTCTTGGATGACAATCATATTTGTTAACCGTTTGTGTTGGATATAATTTAAGGATTGTTGAATGAACGGACGTCTCCATCCTTAGGTTGTAAATTAAATTTCATGCAAAACATCAGCATACGACTGATTATTAAGGCTTCTTAGATATTAAACAAATAATGATGTAAAAGATCCTCATCTCTTCAATACGTCATTGAGTTATAATAAATACCAACTCAGCGTATATTACCACAGCCAAGGATTCATTGACTAAATAGGTCTAGTACACCTATTGCAAAGGGACTTTGAAATTATTTTTGTACATGGATCCTATAATTTGACTGCCTTAAGATCACTCAATATAGTTATCTCACTCTCAATATAATTACGTATAAAATAGCATAATTCATTAGAGACTACTATTTTTATTTTGGGAGAGGCTTATGTCCAGCTATGCTATGCTAGATATGTGGACTAAAGTGGGCTGATGATAATGAACTGCCATTTTACGTGTCTTAATCTTAACACGATGTAAGTGTAAAATAGAGTGAGATGCCTAAGATAAAGGCAATGGTATAAAATTATAAAATAGTTTGAGTTGTCCATAATTCTAGTAGTAATCAAAAGTGCCACTGGCCCCCGACCTAACTATACAAATAAATAATATCACAGAGTTGCTGTCGGAGCCACGTTTATTTGAGTTTGTCTCTAGTTTGACGAGTTCATATTTTATTAAAATTGAATCATCGTTATGAACGTTTATATTCTCGCCTAACGTGATTCTATCGGTTAATAACAAATTTTGAAATGTATTAGAAATTATAAATAGATAGATTGAGACGATCATAATCAAGTGTAATTAGTTATTGAGTAACACCAATCCAACCAAACCAATCCATCCAATGTTTTTTTTTTTTCAATTAAGATTATCAATACCGTCATCTCAAATCCGCACTACAAAACTTGTTGTCAAAAGTAAAAATAAAACTAGTAAAAGTCGAGAAATAAATGCTAATCTACCAACGGCTATTGCGAGTCGCCTTGACCCTGACATTACTAATTAATTTCTTGATAAGACATTTGGGTGGTGCGATGCTATTTATAAAATGTTATAGTAAAATTTTATTATATTTTATACACCGTAAAATTAAAAGTTTTTTTTTTCCTTTTCCTAGAGTACCTATAGGATAGGCTCTCTAATTTCTAAAATTAAAATTAAAAGTTGATAAGTTTTTAATCTATCCAAGCCAAACATCAAAACAAATTATATTGTAACCAATTCACTTTAGTCTTAAATTGAATATAGCGCTACTGACTTCTTTGGCGCTAAGGTATGGGTAGGGCCCCAGTTGTCAGCGTTTAAAGGCTGCTTGAAGCACAGAGCTAGGATTTGTTGTACATCCTAACTTCATGGTTTGAAGACATAAAGCCTAGACTGTAGTCTTTTTCCGACAACATGGTCCGTACTTTTCAAAGCACGGCAGCACTCAGTTCTTCAAAAAGTTACCCATCCAATCAATTCTTCCTGTACCGAGTATAGGAATGTGACTAAAGTCTGATTTCTAGAAAAATACTATTCTTACAAAACTTCAATCAAAACCATTTTTTTTATCAACGATAGGCCTATATTTGACCATGGTCTCCTGATGACGAGTTTGACGATGGAACATGCTTGTCTAGAAGATACCCCTTCATTCTAGCCTTAAAGCTCCCAGATTATATAACTTAGGAAACAATGACGCTGGTAAGGTGTACGAATTCCTTTACTTTCCGAATTATAAACGAGAAATCAAAACGCTTTGTATGGATTTGAGGAATTTCTACCACTGTTCCAATTTCTTCATCATTGGCAGCATATTTCTCTAAATGCTGCTGTGTGTATACATAATATCAATCTAGTATGTAGGCTCTTTGATAAATTAAACAGGGGGTAGGCACAAAGGTGTTCATCGATCTAGAAGGTGTCAGCTTGGGCGGGCGCGGGTTTGCCTATAACTTTGACAGGTGATCTGGAATGACTCTTCGCTGGCTGGTGTGCGACGCTTCGTGTTCTGGAAATAAAATGTCAAATCAAAAGATGTCGACAATGTTGACATAAAAATATAACAACGTTAATCATAACATTGTGTGAAATAATACTTTTTTTTGGCATTGCGTGATAATAAATTTTTCCATTCAAACCTCCGCTGTGTAGCTAATGTACTAATAACGACTGTTTCACTATCAACAGACTAAAGATTCCAACTGCTGAACATAGGCCTCACCCATAGAGTGCTTTGAGCGGCTACTTGCCACCTGCATTTTATTTTTATATATATTTAGCACTTTTGCCATCAAAATGTTCCGGCAGCGTTTGTCATTTGTTTTACGACCTTTTTGTTTGGGATGTGACGGGCATTCAAAATAATATTATGTGGCAGCTGCATTATGGTCTTGTGGGATTTGGGAGCTACCCGATTGAAATGGTGCGTGCAAAAACTGAATAAATGGAATTATCATCCATTCTATGCTGTGATTTTTCATTTATATATTTTATTTCTTGCTTATTCTCAAGATTGTATAAATAGAGTAGTTAATTTACTAGGATAGCAGAGCAATTGTGCTGAATTCGTGGTTAGGACGATGTAGGTACCCCCGTCAAATAAGACAAACAACTGTGTGAGAATTCATTATTCTTCGTTGTTAAAATTATTTACAAGAAAAATATAGTTAAAACAGTTCAAAGTTTGTAAAATAGTTTTCATAGTTTTAGTCACAACAATGCCATTATAAATTGCCATTATTTTTAATTCTGAATACTAATTAATTAACTCAGTTGAGACGCGAACCCTTTGTTACTTACAAAACTGCAAAAAAAGGTGAATTGAACTGTCTGTAGGTCAGTGCGGTAGTACACAGTCTAACTGTTTTGTGTTGTCGGCAGTAGTGTGTTATTGAGTATAGTTTATGAGATAAAGCCATCTAATTTATTATTATTACGTCCCTAAATTGTTTCTCTCCTCTAAACACTTTTAATACCTGGCACACAGAATTCCCCCTATTGATAAAAAGTCTTTGACCTGGCAATATAAAATAAAGTGATGCGACATGGTGTCATGTCACTATAATGTTACCTATCTCATACTATCGCATTGCGTAAAAATCCAAAAATAACTAGACGGGATCTCGCCATTAACGTACATGCTAGGCTTATTGTCTTTTCAAACGCAAATAAAGTCGCGTCCACACCAATAAAAACTTTGTTCTTCGTTGAATGTGCCGCCAATATTTTCTTTGTGAGTTTCAATTATTATAGGCATGTTTGTTTAGGCTGTACATCGAAGTTTTATAGTGTTATTTTGAATCGTTGTACATATACGAGTAGGTACGAACCTCCGGGTTCTCTTACGTTTGTTAAAGTTAAACTCATGTCAACTTAAAAATACTGAACGCTGATGGTTGGTGACGACAGCTGATGATCAAACAAGCAACCACTTAGCGTTCAGTATTTTAAGTTGACATATCTTTAACTTTAACAAACACAGGTACGAGCAAATAAGTTCTGTTGCATTTCCAAGGAGTCTAACAGTGGTATTCATAAACAAAGGTTGAACAAACCCCGAAAATCTATCATTCCACTTTTACCTAGAGATTAAATGCGTAATCATTCTTCTTTCACTTTCATAAACAATCACTGAAGAAACCCGTAATGGAACTGCATTTTAATTAAATATTCTACGATTTCAATCTAGTTGTCTATGAAAATTCTGTCGAGTGTCATTTTGACGCAACTTTTGAACTATCAAAAGTCGCGCCAAAATGTCACCCGTCACTCAATCACAAAAAAATTAAAAGAAATATTATTTTGTATATTTTGTGTGCCTATTTTGTGTTAAATATGTTATTTTTACTGTTAAATGTTGAAGAAACGGTACCGATATACCTTATTCGTATTTTAAATATCACGACACTTCACAAAATAATAAAATAACACGAAATGAAAGCAAGTGGACCGATTGGTTGACGAAATTCGGACAATCAGCATTCAGCCTCGGATCATGCCAGATTGGGGGCTGCTTTTGTTTATGAAAAGCATAAAGGTAGAATTTGCCGCACAGCTCCTGAATCATCCTCTAGAGGAGCCCCCGCCTTGACTATGAATTCCAGTGTAATTTATCTAATTGCCCCATCTCCTTCCTACTCCTTTTTCATTAACGGCATCCATAGGTACTGATATGGTTTAAATTCCTTCAACCCATACACTAAGGGTTTCACTTTCACTACTAACTTTATAGTGCGAACAGCTAATGAATGGAATAACTTGCCGACGTCCTCGTTTCCAGTTTACTATAAAAAGTCTACAAGTCAAGAATAGGTAAGTGGGCGAGTATCTTCTAGGCACGATCAAAGACCACGTTGAAATTATGTGCTTTGCCTTTAACCACGCAAAAATGTTAGGTATTGTATCAAGAGTTTCCTACGGTAGAAACCGGAACTAGTTTGATTTCGATGATGATTATCGAATCGCTTTGGATTTTGGACTTTTTAGTTTCAGATGTTATGAATGCCATTCAGCCATTACGAGTCAAAGATGTATTTGATTGGTTATTTTGGTATTTAGGTTCGGTTTGTATGAAGTTTCCCTGAAACTCCCAGCGACCCGATATCGAACACGCATGCATTGTACCAATGCTGGTATTTCAGCCGTACCACAAACTAATACAAAACCATCATGGATCGTGACATTAATGCTTCAAGGTTACAATAATATTGTTCGAATTCGTACCATGAACTTATAAAGTATTCTGGCGCGAGAACAAGACGTCTACATTTTTATATAGCGTTATCACTGTCTCACGTCGGTGTTAACATGATTAACGGTATGACATGACAGTTGTATTTGAGTGAACGATTTAACGTGACGTCATCAAAACTGCTCTGCGTCAACAAATTACAATATTCTTACATTTATGTCATTTTTGAAAGTATGATTGAAGAAATAATGCTATAAGACGTTGTGGTGACCCCCCAGCACAGGTTTCCATTCATATAAAACCATTTGTTACTCAGTACGCAGCAAAAAATATCATTAAGAAATTCAGATGTTTTGAGTACCACAAATTTTGCAAGTCACTGGTAGAAGAATTCGTAGACGCTATAAAAATCTGCTTATAAATTAAACACATCATTAATTCTAATTATCTTTACGATACTAATTGTACTCAACTGCTGTTAATTGTCCGTATTACCACATCGTACCTACTCATAATATGTTTTATACTAGAAGCGCCCCACGGTTTCACCTACAACTTTCCTTTTTATAGCAATAATTCTTAATTTTCTGAAATCAAACGTATTAGTGTGCAAATTTTCGTCTGTAAATTAGTTCAACCATTTCAACATAAGAAACAAGCAAACATTTATGTTCCAAACAAACAACTGTTCATCACCAAACAAACAACTTCATCATCATCATCATCATCAACAGCATGAAGACGACCACTGCTCAACTGAGCAGCCGCAGAAAGCGGTGCTCTCTGGGGGAAGCCTATCTCCCCCAAAGAGTGCCACTTTGAACGGCTGCTCGATTCCTGCATCCATCGGCTCCCCGCAGCCACTGACCACTTTTATACAATAGGGATAGAGATTGTTACATAGTAAAATTGTACATTCAAAATAATGCCTGTACCTATTATGTAACGCATATTATGTCTTTATGCCTGTTTCTTTATATATCGATTGCTGAGTAGCTGAAAAACCTCAGGTCGGTTTGGTCCACTTCTTATATTGTCCTTTTAAAATACTAATAAGTATAGATATTACAAAATACCTACCTATTTCTTAATGAAATCTAAGTTTTAATGATGAAGAATAGATAAGAATTTTAATAGCGAGGATTTTTTTACTCGCCGTCGTCTGCCTGCAAGTACTGCCCGCCTAGTTCCGCGGGGTTATTACGTAACTTGCAATCAGTTTGTAACAGGTGCAAATTGCGCAATCATTTCTGTCAAACGTCACTTTGACAGAGCAGGAAGAGATCGAGCACTAGATTTCCCACTGTCGGACAATCGATGAACTAAAACTTACATTATTTTGTTTCCATCTATTGCTTTTCTGTTGCTAGTGACGCTAGTGCCTAAGGCCAAAGTGCATTCAGCGACAGGTGTGCAAACGGCGGACATCTTGCGACCGATAGCTAGGTGTTTGGTGTCGTATTGCTACTGCTGCTGCTTTGCTACTACTGTTGCAATTTTTACGTAATACAGTTGCCGGAGGTGGCGAAAATTGTCTTTCCCCATTTATGCCGCTTTCTTCATACCAACTTACTTGTCGAGTTTTGGCGGGAACGCGGAAAGTTCACGTTGTTGCATTGTATTATTTCTCAAAACTTGTGCTTTTTCTAGTGTTAATGTTTAAAATTGATGGCGTTTTACGCATTAAGTGCTGAATTACGAGCATGAGTGTGGGCAAGTGATATATAATGTAGTGAAACGTGATTTTGCGTGTTGCTTCCAAAATTCCATAGAAGCTTCTAGTAAAGTTGCCACCACTTTACTGGAGCATGACTTAGACTGGAATATGACTACCTGACTTAGACTGGACTAGGACTAAGACTTGACTTTACGTGAAATATTCTATTAACATGATGAAAAATTACAACACTTGACACTGAGTAAATACACTATGTGTGGAGCCAAATTTAAAAAAAAAAATAAAAAAAACTTACTTGTCAAGTAGAGTCACAAGCGAAAGACAATTATTATTCTCTCTAACGCTCACAACCACTGCGCTGGAAAAAGTGCCGATGACGACAGCCATCCCAAGTTAAAAATATCAAAGTGCTCAAGGCAGGTCCACTGGATAATGGTATCCAACCGGATCCATCAGTTAGCGTGTCACAGTATTATGATTGATGGTGGTCAGTTTCGGCCAATTTGTGTAAATATATTTCACAGACCACCAGCCCGCCTAGCATGCGCACCGCGACAAAAATTTCTCGGCTCATTTTCTCGTGAGAGACAGTGACAAGAACATGGCACAAGTGGTTCTCGCTCTAACAGGGACGAGAAGTTTTCTAGTGATGCGCATGCTAGGCTGAAGAACAAAATAGAGCGTGCACACAATAATAATTGATCTAACTCTATTACTTAGGTCTGTGAGCGCGCGCCAAGAAAATAAAGTCAATCAGGAATGTTAATTTATGTTTTAAGCTTTCGCGGTTGTTCACTACATTTTGTCGCGATGTAATTACGGTAGCGTTTGACCCCAATCTCATCTGATGGCAAGCCACCAATGCAGCAGTTGCCTCACAAATTTATTTTATTATTTAGGTATTTGCAGGCCCTGGATATGCTATTTAATATACTCAGGTGGAGGAGAAGGAGAATCACTACCATACATCATACCACACCACACCACCACCAGACCACCATACCATACCACACCACCCTAAACATACTATACTATGTTTATGTTACCATAGATGTATGTTATGGTTGAATACCTACCATATTATGCGTGACTGAAACTAGATTGATAATTGAATGAACGTTTGAAACCAGAAGCTCTATCTCGTAATCCTATCAAATTCCGTGATTGGGCTTCTGGTTTCAATTTGCAATGAATTGAGGTCATCTGATATAACAATAAAATGTTGATACATTCAGTATGGTCAACAAAGTCAAAGTCCAGTCCGCAACCAGGTCGGATCCATCAAGCATCGTGTCGCACTATTATGATTGATAGTTTACGGTGACACAGCTATTTTGTGTATTTTAATGGTCTCGCCGTTTTGACTCTGTCGAGGTTTGGTTTGACGTGACATGGTTAGGTGAAAATGCTTTGAAGTGTTTACATTACAGCACAGACATCTATATGTCTGTGCATTACAGAAATATAGCATTTGGTTTTTTTTTTCAATATTATTATTCATCCATTTTAAAAAAGCATAGGCATCTCACAGCCATTTTCAAACTGTCCAGTCCCAAGCCAATTTGACTTTGTGGCCAATCGGGTAAAATCCTGTTAACCCGTAACCACCTGTGCGCCATATTTGCCAGAAACGTTCAAATGTCCCAGTTTCATTTCAGCCCGGTCCCAACCGTCCCATTTGAACCAAACCATTGGGCGTTTGTGGTAAGTGAATTTGCCGTTGAATCTCTCGCCACAGAATAGATAAAGTACTACGTACAGAAGGCTCACTCCGCGAAGTCACTTAGACAAATAGCGACTCTTGTTGCATCGCAATAAAGTCCAGTTCAGCTCGCAAAGCGCTACAAACCATCCTTAAACAGTTGCCTCTCTTTCTATCGCTAATAGTCTTCTGATGCGTTATGCGTGACCGCTATTACACATCCAAGAAAACTTCTGAAATAACTGGTGCAACTTGCAATACGCGGACTCTGTATCGGACAGCAGCTTGCATGTGTAATCAACGTAGCAAGTGCACTCGCGACAGATTGTCGAAGGTGATTGGTGATTGTTGAAATCGTGCAAGACTTCCGCGAGTTTTCTAGTAAGTGTAATTATGCGATCTAACAGACAGACCTCTCTAGTCTAGACACCCAGTCTCATATATGTACTTAAACTTGACTACTTGTAGCTTTATACCTGAGCAAGGAGCAAAAATCAGAGGTTAAGTGCTGATTTAAGGAGTTCCTTAGGTTATATGGGATAGTGCTAGAGGATTTATTAGTGAGAATGGGCTAAATTGGGAATAAATTGGTTACAAAAATTGCGTTATAATATATGGCAAGTCCATATGTTATGGAATTTACAAATGAAGAACTTCGTTTTATTTTATTACTGATGCAAAGCAGTTCGGCACAGAAAACTTCCGTTCGGCGGAGCTTTAATACACCCGCAATATAGACACGATCACACACATCGCTCGTAGAACTGACAACCGATGGGGAAGAAAGGTTCTCGAGTGGCGACCACGAACTGGAAGACGCATACATCATATTAATAATAACTATCTCTCTAAATGTATTTTAATAAACGGTTTTCTTTGTACTGAGTAATTTAACTGACTGATATTGACTAAGGTATGTACAGCGGTTTAGGGTGCCTTTTAGTGGCGTAGTGTAATTTCGAAAATAGGGTCAATTGATATTTAATTAAGATCAAATTCGGTATTTAAGATTGCATGAAGAAAGCGGAAAAATCGAGGGTGGCAAATAAATAGGTATTACAATAATATTATAATCAATTTTAATTCAGACAACGCCAATAATATAAACTACGATAACAATACGGCGTCGAAAAAGTCTAATAAAAAAGATAGGAAACTAAAAGAACATACCACTCTATTATTCAAATTGAAAATACTTTATTCATGTAAGGCTCAAGAAAGCAGTCATGAAAATTAAATGACTCATCGTTCATTGAATACTTATTTCGCCTCAATAAAATACCTATCCTTATTTTTATTTAGCCGGTTTTAAAAAGCCCTACCAAAGATCTTTTGGTGGGCATTTTTAATTTTGTTCAGAAATCTGATCACGTGAGCGTTTTATACAAAAAAACTTTCACATAAATTCCCATCATTCCAGCTACGAGCACCTATCAGCTATATTGTCAATTGACATGATCCATCCATCCATCCACTCAGCACTAAAAAACAAATGAACGAAATGTGTCGAACTCATTCACACACAGTTTCAGGAAACGTCAGGTGAGTTGGAGTCAAATGTTGGCCTATTTATACAAAAAAAAAAAAAAACGTCCACTGCTAAACATAGGTGGCGATCACTAACTCCCCGACACAGCGTATTAGGCGGCCCCCCACTAGGTAGACCAACGACCTGGTGAAACTGCAATGGATGCAAGCAGCCGCTCAAAGTGGCGCTCTGTAGGACAGGCCTATATTCAGCAGTAGACGTATTTTTAAGTACCCAGGTAACATTACAAGGTATTTGGTAGGTTACATACTATAAATTGTTTCACGCGAAGCCTATTATCTAACACATAAATACCACGGCTGTCACGGGGCGGTTTCCTTTTTCCCCGGTTTTTTCTCACTACGAGGTATAATTGATCCGCCGACAAGGCAAAAGGTTTCCTTGATTCATTAGGGGAGCCAGAGAGTTCTCGGTTCCGATTAATTTCACGAGCAAAAACGTTTTCTGTGCGACAGTTAGGTATACTTAGCGGGTGGGTGTTGCCATTCTCGTAAATAAGCTTCGTTTTTGGCGGTACTGACTTCCCGAGATGAACAGTAAACTTTCCACGCGTTTCTTTGTAGATTTTATTTTGTTCACTTTTAGGTAACTGTGTAAAAAATCCGGCCATATTTTGTATAATTTCTTAATAATTATTAGTTATGATTATTCTTGTTTCATGAAATTTTTTTTGATAAACGAGTAATTTGCATTTATTCTTTAAAGTTTAAACTAACTACTGCAATACTATCTTCTCCTCTCCTCTTCTCTTCATAAGCCGTACAAAAAGGCAATACTATACAATACAAAAATACTTTATAAAACACCAAATTACGATAATACACATGACATAGTGCAAACACCGGTAGAACTGCAATATTTAAAAAAAACCTTTTGGCTTTGCAGGCTATTGGAATACCAGCATTGAGATGACAATAGACACATGAGTGTTCGATATCGTGTCGCTGGGAGTTTAAAAGAAGCTGTATGTATGTGATTTGGGTCCCTGTACGTAAGTGCCGTTTTAAAGTTTAACCAAGCACAAAAAATAATAAGAGTCGACTCGATAAAATTATTATTTATCACCTTCTTAAAAGCCTCATACATTTTCAATCTTGTCATCATAATGTAATTAAAAAGGGGATAAATTAAGTCCAATAAAGTTAGCACGCCCGCGACATTAATCAAGAAAATTATTTACCAAAAGACGAAAAAGTCTATATTTGCGAAGTGAATAATTAACTTCAATTTTCTAACGTATTTATGTTTTAATGTAATAAAACAGGTGCTATGACGTGAGGGGAAGTTGGGGAAGATGCTTCATTAACGTAATTAATTACGTCTCATCTCGCCCACCTGCCACGTCAGCTTTACACCGAGCAGATTGGCTGATGATTGACGAAGATGAAGTTGTAGCACATTTTTGTGTCCATGCCGTAAACCGGCGTGTTCCGGTGGCGATTATCGTTTGTTTGTTCCTTTAGGTAAGATAGAGAGATCTAGACAGGGACGCAATTAAATGTATGTAAAGAGACAACTTACACAATTTTAATTTTTAGCCAAGCGGTACGATGTTGTAAAAAAGAAAGCATAATTTCGAAGCATGTCAATATACCTACGACGTACCTTTAAGTATATATTTTCAGTCTTCAGATAAAAAGTCATACTTACTCAGTATAATTTTTAATTAACACTAAAATATTTCATCTCTTTGTTTCGCGTCACAGACTTTATCAGCCTGAAGACGTCCACTGCTGAATATAGGCCTCCCCTAAAGAGCGCCACTTCGAGCAGCTGCTTGCCTCTTGCATCCATCAGGTCGTCGGTCCACCTAGTGAGGGGCCAGCCTATGCTGCGTCTTCCAGTTCGTGCTCGCCACTCGAGAACGAAGAGACTGGCTGTGGCTCATTCCTTGCTTAGATAATACATTTGCTGGCTCTTACGACAACCAAAGGAAGATCATCATCATCATTAACAGCCTGAAGACGTCCACTGCTGAACATAGGCCTCTCCCAGGGAGCGAAACTTAGAGCGGCTGCTCGCCTCCTGCATCCATGAGCTCCCCGCGGCTTTCACCAGGTCGTCGGTCCACCTAGTGGGGGGCCGGCCTACGCTGCGTCTTCCAGATCGTGGTCGCTACTCGAGAACCTTTCTTCCCCATCGGTTGTCAGTTCTACGAGCGAGCCTGCCCATTGCCATTTCAACTTGCTAATCCTAAGAGCTCCATCGGTCACTTTAGTTCTCCTGCGGATTTCCTCATTTCGGATCTTATCTCGCAAGGAAACACCAAGCATTGCTCTCTCCACAGCTCGTTGCGCGACTTTAAGCTTAGTAAAGGAAGATGGATTGGTTCTATTCTTAAACCGGAATAACACATGTGATCTTTTTATAGAAATTTTGCACATGCAGCAATTTAAAAGGAGGGTCAAAAGAGTATTATCACAGGGTAAGCAACGCATCAGTGGCACGTCTAGTGTTACAGATGTCCATAGGCTACGGTGACCTCTTCCCATCAGGAGGGCCGTATGCTTGTTTGCTACCCATAGAATAAAAAAAAATTTAAGTAGGTTAGTACATATAATAATGTAAGTAAATCCATATTATCTTTTACGTAACAAGAAGGATAAATATATATATTTATATACAATGTACAAGTCAAAGCAAACAAAGAAACGAGATGGGTGGCAGCGATTGCTGGAAACCGTGTAATTCAAAAAGAAAACAAAAAACACAAAAGGGTTTCCTTTCCCACTAATAAGCATGTCCGACCCTTATATTAGAATAATTTAAATAAATGCCATGAAATATTCAGTCACGGAAAGTATTCCTCAATTACACGGAAAGCAGTTTGGGAAAAACCTCGCAGTAATTTCTTCCTTTTGGGGACGTAAAAATAAACAAACAATACAAAATCCGCAAAAACACCTTCCCTTTTAACGAAAAAGTTCCATTTTCCCTTTCATCTCGTTGGTCGCGGTCGAAAGTATCCCGCACCTAAGTTCATAAAG
The DNA here is from genome assembly GCA_963580505.1 of Ennomos erosarius. Lineage (NCBI taxonomy): Eukaryota > Metazoa > Arthropoda > Insecta > Lepidoptera > Geometridae > Ennomos > Ennomos erosarius. The sequence continues at coordinate 5,179,210 of OY757000.1, forward strand.
GGTTGACCTCTATACTGTACCATGTGACAGAGACTTAACTCTACCTCTTGACCTATAAAACACTAACTTAATTTAAACTCCGCCTCACGAAAGTAGTCACGCGCTACAGAATATAGATCTATGTGCTGACCTCTATATATTAGACTCTATATATTAGAGTAATTTATGAATATCGATAACATTTTGTAAATAAAGCACATAATATTATCTATTGGCGTAAATTACTTACTTACTTTCAAAATTAGTCCCACTTATTGCCGCGGGACAACTTTCGTGAGACGAAGTCTATATAAAACCTGCAGGGTTAGCACGGACGGTAGACAAAATTGTCTTTCCCCTGTTTTACTCCACCTGACAAGTAAATTGTATGAAGAAAGTGACATAAAACGGGAAAAGACTATTTTGTCCATGCTAGCCCAGCTGATAGTTATAAGTTATAAGAATGTAGGTACGAAATAAGTGGCTAATTTGTTAACGTGCCAAGATAAACTAAACAACTAATCCTGGATTTATTTCATTTATTTCAGGATTAAAACGAAATGCACAAGTGGGCCTTACACACTCATTACCATCATCAATAACGTCCACTGCTGAACATAGGCCTTCCCCAGGGACCGACACTTTGAGCGGCTTCTTGACTCCTGCATCCATCGGCTCCCCACGGCTTTCACCAGATCGTCCGTCCACCTAGTGGGTCAACCTTACACACTGCAGAGCAGAACCTACTGGGGCTACCTACTGTTTTGATTAGGATCCAACGGATATTCATACTAATATTTTGTGAGTGCAGTACCCTAATTTGTGTGTTTCAATAAAGAGTTTATCTATCTATCTATCTATCTATCTAATTTAAAGCAAGGTCTTAAAAATTATCTGTTACAATATTTATGATTTTTGTGGCAGTATCGCCTGCTCGTAATGTACAGATTAATTTGTAAAGGAACACAGGAGGGTTTGTTTGGACAGTTAATAAAATTGGTAGAGACTTCAAAACAAAGCTTATGTACCGTTAATATATTCTGTACCTTCGCGGTCAAAGGTCAACTCTCAAACGCGGGTGCTTACCTCCCGAGGTAGATAGCGATTCACAATAATGGGGACAGAGATAAAGTATCAAATCTTCTAAGTGCGATATTTTCTATAAGCTCTCTGTGGTTTATAAGTAACTTGGTTCATGTCTTGAAGGTATTTTTTTTTTCTTATATTTTGGCTCCACACATAGTGTATTTAGCCAGTGTCAAGTATAGTTATTTTTCATCGTTAAAGAATATATCACGTAAAGTCAAGTCTTAGTCAGTCATAGTCCAGCCTAAGTCAGGTAGTCGTAGTCCAGACTAAGTCATGTTCCAGTAAAGTGGTGGCAACTTTCCTAGTAGCTTCTATGGAATTTTGGAAGCAACACGAAAACTCACGTTTCATAAGTCAGCACTTAATGCGTAAAACGCCACCAATTTTAAACATTAACACTGGAAAAAGTACAAGTTTTGAGAAATAATACAATACAACGACATGAAATTTTTCGCGTTCCCGCCAAAACTCTTGAGGGTATTTAGTATCTTGGATTGTCTATTTCAGTTCTTAGTGGTACCAACGAGTTTTTTGGCATCCCCACTCTGTTGTGTAAACATTTTGTCATGTGGGGTTTTCCAGTAGGTGTTTTTTTATCTAGGCTTTATAAGAAGGTATAACCTAAGATTTACTGGAACATATAAAATAATCAAATGTGTTTTTTTATTTCAGGTAAATTACCATCACTGCATTGCTTGAAAATTAAAGGTAATCTATAAAACCTATTATAATATATTATTGATGACATCACGGCATCTCCTGCATAATTCATCAGTGCCTACATGGTTCCATAGACCAGTACAAATCTGCGCATGGATCTTACAATGGCCTTTAAGGTCGTAGCTTATTACACCAACCCGGCACCCGACCCGCACCGCCTCGCCTCGAGCGGTTAGCATTCTTTATAATGAACTTGTAGGGGCATTAGGCATGCGCTGATTACGTCAACTCCGTTGTCACCGGATCGCCTTACCCGGAAGCTGTTCACGCGCGGACGTCGAGTCGACCACTCGGTGACAATTCGCTTTGATCATGCGACGTTCACAAGTAACAACGCGTCGTCCTCCCGTGGACCTCCGTGGACCTCCTGTCGACGCCAAGCGACGAGGCGGTGCTGGTCGGGTGCCGGGTCGGTGTAATGAGCTGCGACCTTTACCTGACTCACACAGGAAATGGCCGCACATAATATTTATGTACAGCTAATGAAATATCTTTAGCTATCTTTTGTTTTGAATTACGAAGGTAGTAACAATAGTATTTTAGATCCATTCACTATATTGCTCAAACGTTAATTAAATTGTACCCTCGTTAGATGTGATTGAAAAGGTTTTGGTAATTTCAAAATCACTGTTCCTAGAACGCTTTCAATCAATCATTGATTACCCTACCCACTGGTATGTAAAATCGGAAATACGTACTAATTAAGAAGCAGCCAGACGTCAATTGATTCAAAAACTACTTTTAACTTTGCATAGATAAAATGATCAATGCTAGATTTCAAATTGAAATTTGTTTTGAACCCCGACAACAAAAAGAAATCGATATTTCAGTCAAAACGTGAAATTTGTTCGCTCGGCAGCTCGGGATTTATTCGCTGGAGACCAAATTCCATTTTTGAACAATTTCACAGGCAAAGTGTTGGATTCGAAGCCAATCCTTTGAGCTGTAGAAACGTATGCATCTGGCAATCTGTTGGAGAGACAAAGGTCTTGATTAAAATGAAAGTAGCTGAATTTGCCTAGTCGCTGGTTAAGTTCTCTTTTGTTTCCAACTTTATTAAGTGTTTTTTTAGTCCCCGATTGCTGATGAGCACTATAAGACTGAGGCGTTTGTCCAACAGTATCCAATACACAACCCGCTGTCATTGATGCCATTTGTCTGGTCAAATTTTGTCCAGTGACAAAAATTACCATGCCTATTTTAGTATATTATTTAAATAGCTTCTTTAAACGGCTTATAAATATTCGATGTGTTTTCTCATAAAGCTTCAGCCACACTGGCGCGTCAAGTAGCGTCAGTGAAGCATGAAAATAGGTAATTCGGTATCCATCACTAGCCTTGTTCGTAGAAGGCCACGCCGCGATCCCCGTGGGCAGCGATGGGTTACCCAATATATTCGCGTCGCTGATGCTGCGGCTTCGCAGAAGTGCTAGGTGGGCCGAAGCTTAACTCCTGAGCTTTTAGTAAAGATATGGACTACTTTGCTATAACTAGGCTAAATTACGTGAGCATAGAATACATTAGATTATACAATTCTATGAACATGAGTTTATCTTGATTTTGAAATCAATATCTTGAACGTAGGTATATCTAGGCCCAGATAATATAATACCTACAGTAAAGGTAACGTGCCTGTAGCCAGTGTCAAGTTTATAAACTTGCGCGCATAAACACCAACTGGCGCGTTACGTCTTTGATATTCTTATAAACACAACGAGGTAATGTCGCCAGCTTTTTGGGCACCTTACCCGCAGACAGCGACTTAAATGTGGTTTTTTATTTAATTCATCATAGAATCAGATTCAGATCTTTATTGCTTCCATAGTGTACAATAGGTGGAATATAAAATTAAGTCTAGTTTCATTTGGACCACGTCGGGCGCAGCAAATTTGGAGAGAGGAAAAGAATCAAAGTGATCAAACAAAATAGGTACACTACATAGAAAATAATATTAGTTTGATTAGCTATAATAAAATGTCAATCCAATTTTATCTATTATTATTAGTAATATTACTAAAAATTTAATGTCAGTTTTGTACAATCTAAAATAAATTAGATTACCTGTTCAATGTTACACTTATTCATTCTATCTACCACATATTATTCTTACAATTATTGATGTCAAAAAGTACACCTACACACCTACATACCATTCGTGATCATAAATTTTCATCAGCACATAATATTTTATTGTCATTTATATACTCGATTGTCGTTTATATATATTATAAGTTTAGATAGTTTTCGTTTTAGTTAAGTACTTAGTTTAGATTTAATTTAGTTTTTAGTAATTATATCTTAAACACATCTTCTATAGATATTTCTTATCATTATCACTGTTGAATAAACTAACAAAAGGTCTACTATTAAACAGTTTTTAAAGCCCCTCATAAACATTTCAGAGCAAATTGGACACGAAACAAAGTCGTGACCACGCAATATTAATTCTGTTCACCCTTTTAGGGCTCATTCTTTTCGTAGGGGTCAACAGGTTTATGTTTTGTAAATAAGGGTATTTCCTTTGGCTTTTACGTGAAAGAGGTTTGATTTTGAAGGGACTTATTTTACTAGCTTTTGCCCTCTGGCAATATAAGCATAACTAGAGGTAACGATTTCAACGTTACATAATTTTTTTCATGTTACTCTAATGTTCATCATTGAAGACGTCCACTGCTGAACATAGACCTCCCCAACAGAGCGCCACTTTGAGTGGCTGCCCGCCTCCTGCATCCATCGGCTCTCCGCGGCTTTCACCAGATCGTAAGTCCAATAATAATTTTATCCGAATTTCGTGGAGTACTACACATTCTCCATAGCTCAAATGGGATTCCATTCGGTCATAAACATAGCAGATTCACCATTAAAATTTACCGTCACGTAGAGGTCCTATCGGCAATGCTCTTGAGAGATATTTCGAAACCTACGCGCTTGATTTACTACTGCGCTAAAGCGTTCTCTTTAATAGTTGTTTAGAGACTAAAGGAGAGAATAGGCTAATACTCTAAATTCTATATAGCTCATTATACTATACTTAATAGGTTTTTATTATATTAAAATAGGTGGGAGGAGTTTTATGCCATGTTATAGTAGGTACTACCGCTTTGCCAGTTATTCTACCGCCAAGCATTGCAGTATGCAAGCACTACTGTGTTCTGTACTGTGTCTGGTTTGAAGGGTGAAATTACTGGGCAAATGGGACTTTATGACCTGATCTCACAGTCTAGTCTAGTAATCTTATTACTATACTTGCAACTGAAATGGGTGGCCGTTTCGCTTAACATCAGGTGAATGACTAGCTCATCACGTCACCTCACTGCTTTACTGAAGCATAATATGAACTAAGTAGACACCGCGATGGCTAAATATAATATTTGGAGCCAAAAAGAAAAATACATCAAGATTTCTTCAGTTTTGAGATGGTCGTATAACAAATTCAATTTCCCGTAAACCACATTACTAAGTTTACTTTCTTATTTCCCAGCATTGTTGCCAACCTTTTACAAAGAAACTTAAACGCCATCGGGAAAATTAAAAAACTTTGGTTTTGTTATTTACAAAACATTGTAGAGTGAACCAATTGGACCCTAAACCATTGTACCTATTATGAATGCGTTTATTGTAAACTTTATTACCATATGAGAAAGTACCTAACATAGAATTATCATCATCATCATCCTAATTAACAGCTTGCAGACGTCCACTGCTGAACTTAGGCCTCGCCTTCTGCATCCATCGGGTTGCTATCAGAATATCATGATTGCAAAATGACGGTAACGCTCTAACGTCTTGATATTGGAACGCCATAATCACTAAATCGGCTCCCCGCGAATTATCATAAGGAGTAGGTTCAAACTATTTCAGAAACTGTAAAGTTTTCCTGTTACCGCAACTGCATGAAAACTATTGGTTTAGTGAAACTTTTGTTAAAGCGAAGTTTCTTTAAGCTAACACTGATCGTTCAATCTAATTGGTTTTCGATCGACCATTTCTATTGTTTATTTTCTTTTGTGTTTCTTCAGAGTTCCAGTTTGTGGAAATAGGTAATTGCGTCTAGAATATTTTTTTAAACTAAGTATTTAGTAATTAGTGTCTACCTATTAATCTTTACTCGAAAGTTCGATTTCTTGCATTGGGCTCTCCCGTGCCCTCTACTCTGTTTGATTGACCTTTTTAAAAAATTTTTTTTTATTTTTAAAGTGTAATCGACTTTTATGGGTTTGCAAAACTGTTACAGAATGGGCCTGTGACCAAACGGTACTAACTCAAATAAACAAATATTCAAAAATACTTCAAACTAATACAAGGTATAATAAAAAAAACAACCGACTCCAAAACCTCCTATTTTTAAAGTTAGTTGAAAACGGATGCAACTCCACTGAATCGGAAAAACACCATACCCTATCCCATACATCACACCCATCGAATCTGATGTTAATGACGTCTAAAGCTATAAATACCTGTTAGCTTTTCACTACCTACCCACCGCTAAATATAACATTGTTTGGAAGAATGCCTAAAGATGATCTACTAATGTTTGTTTGTACGCGTATACCAGCATGCTTTTACGGAGAGACGTTTGGTTTGGTATAAGGAATAAGAGTTAGCGAGTTGAATCGTAAGATTTGTAAGCGGTAGCGTTAGCGATGTGAAACTATTCAGTACGAACTGTTCAACAAGTTTCATCACTATCCGCAGCAGTCTCGTCTACGAACAAGGGCAGCGATGCTGAATTACCGAATTTGACGGTTTTACTGAAGCCATTGACCTGCTGGTGTAACCGAAATTTTGTTGGTTGCGCCCCGCGGCACACGAAGGAAACCAACAGGCTGTTTTTTAATTTGTCACCTTTTTATGATGTAGCGTAGGTTAGTAACTAAGCGAGGACTGATATTGATGAAATTAGGTATAGAAATAAGTAATACGTAGCCTGTGGAAGATCTTTCATAGACGCCTTACAGTAGAAAGTGCAAATCCGAGAGCAGTATAATAATTATAAACTGCTTCCTTATTATGATGAATCTAGCAGCGCTGCTGACGCGCGTCTGCCGCTCAATAGCTGTCAAAGTTTATACAATTTTGACTGCAGTTGAGCAGCAGACGCGCGTCAACAGCGCTGCTACATTTATTACTAGGTTCATACTTCTCGCGTTAATTCACATATCTTTTTCTTACCCCTTGCACCACATTCGGTCTGTCTGCGGATCTCAGAATAAAATATGAACTTCCCTCATAGCTGAAAAAAAACTGCACTGACGTGCAATGTCCTGCTACATTTAATAATTTCCGACACACACTAAACTTGTCTTGGCTGGTATTCATTATTTTGACGTAATTTTAATGTTATGCTTGTCTGTTTACTCAGCTTGTACCTAGTCACTGGGTTTTTTAATGAGTTTATGTGGTCTTTTCACCGGATATAAAGCATAAAGGCAGAGGCAACTTAGCTCAAGGGCAATTCTGAAGTACAAGCCTCACTTTGGGCCATTGCCGGGAAAAGATGCCCAAGAAGGTTACGTCTACTGAAAGAGGGGACCTATAAAATATGGAAAATCGCCATCATCATCATCATCATCATTAACAGCCTGAAGACGTCCACTGCTGAACATAGGCCTCCCCCAGGGAGCGCCACTTAGAGCGGCTGCTCGCCTCCTGCATCCATCGGCTCCCCGCGGCTTTCACCAGGTCGTCGGTCCACCTAGTGGGGGGCCGGCCTACGCTGCGTCTTCCAGTTCAAATCGCGATCATTTTAGCTAATCCATAATATATACGGCAAACCTCGACTTTGACCGTGAGGTTGGTATCGGTTTGTGTTAGGCTGGTATTCTAACATATCGTTTTGAAAACGGTCTTATCTTGAATGGATTCTGAGTTGATACGACCCTTCCGGTCAGTTTGGTCCACTTCTTAAACTGTCCATTTCCAAAACTGTTTTTTTGCTAGCTCGTCTTGATCCTAATCATCTGGGTCACCTAAGAAATGTCTTGGCCTGCGACGACGCGGCGAACGGGGAGAATCCATAGACCTAGGATATTTTTGTGGAGTAACACTCACTTCACGCTACAAAACGGATACGAAAGCCAGTGATGTGGCCTTTCTTTTTACTATGACATGCTGTATATTATGTAGAATATTATCTTTGATTTCCTTAAGATCATTTGGTAGTGAGTTCTATGAAGTTGGTGTTTGAACGTTTTAAGGTTATAATTTCAACACTTAGAGAAAAACACTTCAGTTTCATTGACAAGGTTGGTTTCGGTGCCGGTTTACATCAGGTTTTGATGTCAGCTTCTATCTTCACCTAACGCGAAACGCAGAGCTACATTAGCAAAGCTCGACTTGAAACCGATCGCAATTCGCTGCAGTGATTTGAGGGTGAGTGCCCGCGCTTGCTTCTAAAAATTACTAAGGCTGAGTTGCACCATATTCACTGTTAAAGTTACGGTCAAATTTTGACATTAGCCCGAAGCGTGGAATGGTTATAGTTAGGGTTAAAGTTAGCGTTAAAGTAAGCTGGTGCAACTCAGCCTATTAAACTTGTTGTGTAAAATTCACAAAACGGGTAGTTCTTAACAGATCCTTACCAAACATTTAATAGCTGTCTGCGTCGCCTTACATAAACGATATACTAAATGCGGTTGACGATGTAGTAGACGCGTAGAAGAAACCAATACATTCACGGAAAACATTCAATTACATTTTTTATCGCTTGTCAATTTACTCCTTTACTAAATATTCAAGATTCAGACATGATACAAGGTGTACCTATACTAATGAAATGTTTAATAACCCACAGTGTAGGTATGCAGACGCCGGATGTATTATATTTGACGTTTTGCCTATAAATCACTTAGCATTTATTTACTCTTTAAAGATTACCACTTTACACTCTGTTTGTTTTGAATGTTATACAAATATTGGTTTCTTGAATAGCTCAAGAATAGAACAAGAATTGTTTCATTATCAATTCTTAGTCTTCACTGCGGTCACCATTTGGATGACCAACTACCAAATGAGGTATTTACAACTGAGCGCTGCCAATGCTTCGTAGGATATATTAAGCCTTTGGTTCCAGCTTCCAGCTGTTGTCTATAAAAATATAATAGTAGTTTTACATTATATCCAAAGTATTACGAGTTCCTTCAAGAATACCGCTAAATAATTGTAAGAGACATTAATTTAAAAAAGTGTAATCAGGATAAACAAAAAGATTAAAGCAATTAAGACCGTAAACCCATAATGGCAGAGTTGACTGTTTGTCATCAAATCTTAGTACTTTTCGCAGACACATTACTCCTCCCTAACACCATTGTTGATATTGAAAGTACCAGGGGAACATGGAACATGAAATATCAATTTAGAATTCGGGCATGAAACATTAAACGTAAAATAACAAGGTTCAATATAAGGGAATATGGGACATAAAATATACACGTGAGAGAATACAATGGGGGAAAATATTATGGTTTATGATAATAACATTTGGAACATGTTATATTATAGTAAAAATATAACAATGAACCATAGAGTATACATTCAGCAGATCTAAATTATTAGAGGCCACAAAATTGTGAAACTTTAAAAACGGACACGATACAGTCAATCCTATAGGGTCCAAGGTGTATGTGATCGTTTATAAAAAAAGTTGCAATAATTGACAAAATTTAAAGTTAAACAACATCTTCACTGCAACCGATGGGGGAGAAAGGTTCTCGAGTGGCGACCACGAACCGGAAGGCGCAGCGTAGGCAGACCCGCCAATAAGTGGACGGATGACCTGGTGAAAACCGCGGGGAGCGGATAGATGAAGGAGGCGAGCAGCCGCTCAAGGCGGCGCTCTCTGGGGGAGGCCTATGCTCAGCAGTGGACATCTTCGGGCTGATGATGATGATGATGATGATGATGCTGATGAAAAGTTGAAGAACGTTTCACGTTTTAGCTTAATCATTATCAGCGCCACAAATAACTATGATGATAACATTGGCATTGAAATGGAACAACCAGTAAAATTAATGAAAATTTAATCAGTTTCATTTGCATTAACTCCTGGAGTTATGAACTTGGCTCGGCAAGTGTTTTTCCACGTCTTACTTACGTAAATCGAGACGCGAAAAATTAAAGACAACAACTTTATTATCTTTATGGAATTAATAAATGAATAAAATAATTAAACGCCTATAAAAATAAATGAAAACATCCGCATTATTCTAATATATTATAGACTGGTGTTCTGTGTGTTCACTTATAGTATAATATCTACCAAGAAATTCCACATACTCTTAAATACCTAAGTACTTTAGTTTGTTTTTGCAGCCGTGAGGAATGCAACCATAGCTTAGTCGGAAGAGCATCTAATCCGATGAATGAGTAGGCGTGGGTTCAAATCCGGCTGATTACTAAATATTTAGGTATATACCAACTACCATATTTTTACTTGTTTTATTCCTAGATAATTCCTTTTATTTATTCCTGTTATTACTAGGGTAGTGCACACAGGATCTAGGTGTGTTATTGTAGGGCGTTATTGTTATTTATTTATTAACGTAGATGGTTCCTACGAGTCCTGCCATTCAATATTCAATTTCACCTCAAAGGAAACGGTTCTCGCCTGGCAGTTGTGGCGGCGAAAATAATTTCCTTTTTGCCATCCTAAAAAGGACCGGACCTTTTCTATGTAGAAAAGATTTTGAATATGAATTTTATTCGTAGTCGATTATTGCTAGATGTAGGTATAGTGAGGATGTAATTTATCAAGAATTACTTTTAATTCAAATTATTATCAGATTACATAATTATAGTTATCTGTCTAACTGCTGAGACCCGTGGTTTATTGTTTATGAAATCAGTGGCAAACAAGTAGGCGGCCCACCTGATGGTAACTGGTTACTGCCGCGCCGCCTATGCAATGGACATCTGCAACACCGAGGGTATTGCCGGTGCGTTGCCTACCCAAACTTGGTGTTTAGTATGTCGAAAACGGAATTTTGAAATATAGGTATAGTTTAACGTTTTGAACTCTGCAACAGGAAATAGTCTGCCTACCTACTCGTGTATTTAAAGCTTTATGTTATAAATCTTTTAACATAACAAGTGAGCTTTAATGTGAAATTATGGTACGTAATAGTGTTCGAATAATTTGTGCTACATCTGCATTGTATATTTCTCTTTACAGTCTCTGGCTGGGACTACTAAATCCATTACCAAAATCGAATTTGGGCGAAGACCTAACCTATATTTGTCTTGTAAATTGGGACAAAGGAAGAGCGACTGTGACTTGATTGTGCAAGAATGTGCTGATATACACCTAGAGTAATTCAATAGATCACGTAATCTTGTAAGTAATAGATATCGTTCAACATCGCTAGGTATATCTTGTTTATTGTATTTAATTATTGTCAAGTCTCTACGCGGAACACTTGTTATAGTCATTAGCATAGACCAATGTAGAGTCATTAGTACTAATACAGCAACAACTTTAGCATCTACTTCTACATTTATTGGCTGTATCTTCTATTTTTTGTGCTCTATGATTATAAGTTGCAAGTGTTGCAGTCTATTGGATGGCAAGCAATTTTTTTTTTCGAAACATCTGTGCAGTTTTTTATAATAGCACGTTAAACTATGAGGACTAATGAGGAGGCTATACAATTGCAGAAGTTTTCACAGCGCCATCTAGCCCCAAACTAAGCATAGCTTGTACTATGGGAACCTGATAACTGATACAATACACTTATATACTTTTTTGTTTGTAAATACATACATAGAATACAATATAACACCCAGACGCAGAACAAACATCTATGTTCATCACACAAATGTTTGTCCTGGGTAGGAATCGAATCCACAGTCCTCAGTTCAGAAGGCAGGGATACTACCAACTGAGCTATCGGGCCCGTCGATTATGTAGTAAGTATGAAGTGCCAGAGCAGAGTAAAGAACGTACTAATAAAAGTTAATAATAAGAAACCAAAACTTGTAAGTAACCAAAACATGTGAGTGGAGCCATAGGCAACAACGAATTTCGAAACAATATATATTATAGAAGGTACGAATACGCAGGTCTTAAAAGATAGTAATCACAGAAAAATTCTCAGTATGCCTAAGTTGACAAATGAGGGCGTTGGGGATGATTATGAAGATATCTTATGAGTAGATTAGGTGATAGGCACGTAGCCAGTTCTGAAGAGATTTCATAAATAATTTATTTTCCCAAAGGCTATCTACTACGATCTCGTTCGATTTACATATATTTCAAGCAGTCGCCAGCGTCATTTGTAAACTAGATAATAGGTGAATAATAGTCACTTTAAATTCGAAAGTTTTGACTTTAACAGTACTTGGAAGGGAAGTACATTTTAAAACCATTCTTTGGCAAACAGATTTAATTGCGTAATTATATACAGACGATCAATTTGCACTTAAACCAGACGCGATAATGATTTCTTGCCAAGTATAGGCGTGAAGTTATAGTTATCTAGTCTAGCTATCTGGTTGGTTTTTAGTTGGAAAATTCGTTAGACTGACTGGCTAATTATGTAAGCCGATGTAGAGTATTATAATCAAAAAAGTTTTCAGCAGTAAATAAACATGCCCATAATACAAAAGCAAACCAATCTTTAGAGCCAAACTAAATCTAACCCACCTCCTAACCTTTACGAATTACTCATTGTTCAGGCAGTGAGTAATATTTAAAGGTCAGTTATTATGTTAGAACGTAGGTTTAAAAGGAATAGGTATAATTATCTAGTATACAATGCTGAACTATTGTTAGTATCAAATTGTTATAAGAATCGATATTATGCTGAACAAAAACGAAAAAGAAGATAATTTCAGTTCATTTAGTAGGTATAGGTAGTGTGGAGATTTAACCAAACCTAGAACCTGACCCCACATCAAAGACCCTCTGTTTACAATCTGTATCAAAGCTATAAAAACTGTTGGCGCTCCGTTTACAATGTTTACGCAAAATTCTTAGACTAATAGAACATCAAAATTAAACGTGTACATAATACTAAAAAAGAAAAGCACAAAAAGAATACCAATACCTATTCTCGAGCAGCGGTCAGAAGTATAACAGACCTAGAAGTAGGTTCTATGTCTATGATCAGAAGTGATGGGATGATGTGTGTGTCTAAATTGTCTAATACCGTATCCACAGTTTCAAAATTTTGCAATATCCACATAGCAGATCGATATAAAACCACATAAATTAAATGCATGAATACACAATGGATGGACATCACGCTTCGACTCACCATCGGCCGATGACGACGACGTGCCTTTCATCTTTAACGATGTCGATCTTGCACCGTAGGCGACGCGACGCCACAGTTTCAGAACAGAATAGTAACCTACGTAGTTTGAGACGTGATAAGTAGCTGCGAATACAGTAAACGCACTACCTCAAACTAATCCTGATAGGTGACGATGACAATTCGACCTAACCTGTGTACATTACCTGTTATAGTACGTTGTAGTAGCCAGCCACATCACTTGGCTGGCCGTTGCGATTAGTGCGTGAGTGATTGCATTCATAAGTATTACAAAAGTATTATGGTAATACTTTAGCCATATGGATGCACTTACATCCGTCAGGCACGGTAATTTTCGTAAATATGAAGACTCGATCTCGATACGTAATTGTAACGTCGGTATTAGATCACTGAACGCACTTAACACTTTCTATGCAATTTTAAAACCCATTTTTCTTTACATTGATGTGAAATAGATTGATTTGCTGTTTGATGTTCCCAACGCCTTCGTGTTTTACTTTTGAGCGCGCAATCTTCATTTATCACTCTGCGTAAACAGTACTACGAAGTCCGTGTTAATAGATATTCTGATACAGATTATTGGTCTTAGGCGGAGTGCTAATAAATTATGTTCAAACATTTACACGGAGCGGTGGAAGCAGCTTCATTATGGTTATTGTCTCGGTAATCTATTGTGTCTAAACACTTATAAAACAATTCATTTAGACGCGGAGAATAGTCTGGTGGTCTGGCTGTCTTGCGACTAGTGTATTTTAGCGTGTTCAGGGTCAAGAGGAATTAATTGACGATACCGCGTTTTGATAGGAAAGACAATTTGGTAGAAATGCGCGGCAATTTATTTGGATTTGAGATAATTTATGATAATGACTTGTCAACTGATTTTTTAAACTATTTTATAACCTACTTAATTCATCGTAGGTACATACGTAATTATTTACAACTTTTCAAATGACTTCTGAGGAAGTTATAAACGTTTTTTTTTTCGTTTAGTATTACCCGATTATAATTTTTTTTTTATTTTTAAGTTTTAATTAAACTTCGGTTTTGTAGTCTTGATATTAAAATAATAATTGTATCATCTAATATTCCTCAAACGGGTTAAAATCGTATTAACTTCTTATTATAAATATAATAATTTCTTTACAAACCGTGTTCAAATACTAAAGGTGTTGGTCTACAACACTAAATTTTTTCTCAACACCTAACTTTGACGTCAGATACTCGTTCGTCTTTTGTTACGCCAAGCACGAACCAAAGTTATATTAATCCATAATCCGGTTAATCCACAGCTATATCGGAACGTAAGGAACGAGATACGAGTATGCCATTGCTAAATCGATATAGGAGTTCACACTTCGATAACTCTGTTCTGTATACCTATTGTTAAAGCTTATAGGATACTGGGTTATAGGTTAGGTATGTGTTCAAACATCATGTAGTGGAAAACGAGGTCAGCCTCGATTGCTCTTTTAGGGTTGTCTACCTTTAGTAATTAAATTGGATTAACGTAATGAATATTATAATTACTTATAGCACAGATATTATAATAGTATACTACTACTTATAGGTACGATTAAGAGTATTCGTGTGTACAAACAACGTGTATAAAAAATTTAGATTACTTTCCTAATCTTACGTAGTGTTTAGCTACAAGAAATGGTGATATTTTATTTTTTATTAGTAAAAAATTGATACTTTTAGCGATTTTGTAAGTCCAAACTAGAATTTAAAACAATCAATTTTGATGTTTTAAGCAAATAAAATTATGGCATTTCTTCAATGAAAAGCTATTGATTTGGGGAGTAGATTTATCCACTTTCGGGATAATAATTATACCAAATCAAATTGTATATAAGTTGTACCTAAAGATTATTATAGAAAACTTATAATAATTAGTTTAAATGAGATTTTATCTTTTCTACAACTAGAATAAACAAACAAACACAACACACAAGAAAAAAAACAGTAATAGGTACATTTGTGTGCCAACCCTATGTAAGTGACAATGACATTGCATCAATAATGACACTTCCGCGAACTCACAAACAAATGACGATATAATCACATTCGCGTCGCTCTAAAAAGAAAACACTGTTCCACTTTTGAATATAAAAAAAAAGAATATAAAAATCGAACGACTATATTTAAAACGATTGCAAGTCTGAAAATGTGACTGCTCAACTTATACCAGTGGCGTTTTTACCAATGTACTCTGTGCCAGTGGCCTAGTTTGCGAATGAACTAATGTTTCTCTACAATATTCTAATACCATTATTTCGACAACTAGATAAACAAAACTTATAATTTAGTTTCTTTATGTAGACGAATCTATTTTTAATTGGTGTTTTCCGTACCTCAGGCTGCTAAAAGAAATCACAAATTCACACAAAACATATCATGCGTGTGGTGAATTAAATATCTCGTGTCGCTGGCACAAGACTACTGGCTAGCGTTAGAGTGTTTTTTTTCTCTAATCTGTGCTGGATGGCCCCACAACGTGCGGTTGCCAAAAATTGGCCAGCCAGACAGGATAACTCCCAAAAGACCCCCACCCGAAAAATATAATTTTTTCAAAAATATTCATATGTCATTCCGAAGATCCATTAAGTCCCATCTGATCGTACCACAGAACTTTGAAAAAAGTTACGCTTCACACTTGGGCGAATAGTATTTTCCTACAAATACCTTAATTGTACCATCATCGACATATAAGTATTGTGAAACTAGAAACGAAGTATCAGGAGACATGTAAGAGTTACGAAAAACATTACTGCGGTTACATAACATCTCATCCGCAAATCTCAAACGAAGCTTATGGATAATTAACATTATGGTTTTAATTTATTAGCACATAACGCCACGGAAATACGTTTACGGAATTTTTTAAGTGAGAAAATTAACTACTTTTAGGTACACCGTTGATGTCGACACGTGAAGTCTGTCCCAGTTTTAATCAATCAATCGAATAGTTTATTTGCTAAAATACATGTATAGTATAGGTATTACAATGCCAATGGTTGCCTGGAAGAGATCGCTCTTAGCGATAAGGTCGCCCGTTGTTCCACACTTCTTGTAAATGTATTCTTTGTAACTTGTTATTTAATATTTGGTGTGTACAATAAAGAGTTTATCTATCTATCTATCTATCTACAATAAGTAGTAAGTAATAAGTTAGAAACCGATGGATGCGGTTCATATCTCGATCAAGATTCAAAGTATAAGTACAAGCTATGCTTAGTTTGGGGGTAGATGGCGTTGTGTGAAATGTCCACACATATTTATTTATTTATTCTTTACGTTAAATATTCATCTGTTGTTACGCTAAGCAAATACTGCTATAAATTATTCTTTTCTCTCATTAATTTTCACCGTTTTTCCATATCATTACCTAGGTGACATCTGCGTCTAGCCAACCTATTTTTAATGGGCCGCAGATGTGGGACACGTGTACCGTGCATCATGCTGATGACAGGAAGTTCTTCACTGTCCCAATTTAAACGCTGCCGTAACATTTTGACAATAGCTTTTGTTTGCATCACGTTGGTACAGACCAAGAAACTTATACGTATACTATGCCACACCAACACTAGATAGTCGTAGAACTAGCATTGTTATCCAATAATATAACTACCGCAGAAGGACTAAAGTGACCGATGTAGCCCTTAAAGTTAGCAAGTTGAAATGGCAATGGGTAGGCCACATCTCTCGCAGAACTGACAACCGATGGGGAGGAAAGGTTCTCGAGTGGCGACCACGAACCGGACGCAGCGTAGGCGGACCCCCCACTAGGTGGACCGACGACCTGGTAAAAACCACGAGGAGGCGATGGATGCAGGAAGCGAACAGCCGCTCAAAGTGGCGCTCTCTGGGGGAGGTCTATGTTCAGCAGTGGACGTCTACGGGCTGATGATGATGATGATGATGAATATAGCTACGCCATGGATGTCAAACTGAAAGTCATTGATGGGCTGCATCCTACGACCATGGGCCGCGTACAATTATAATGAACTGTAGACACACACAACAGTGCGGCGAAAATGAAAACAATAATCTTATTTATTTCAATTTTAATTTTCTATGACATCTATCTGCAAGTGAGAACTCCGTCGAAGTCGATAAAGAAAAGACCGATGAAAAATTATCTTCTTAGAGAATAAAAAATTTTCTTCAGACAACGCTTTGAAATTCTGCCTAAAGTCTTGTCATTTTATTATTAGTATAGTATAATTTTGTAACACCTTTATATCACCTACTTTCGTAAGTAAATAAATGAAAACTGAATACTTAATACTGAAAAGTATATTTTATACTTTTTAGTTACGATATTTGAATTTTCCTAAAAGGAGACTTCTCTTAAAATTGGATCGCACCACAAACAAAATGCATTGGGGGTCGCAAGCCTTTACCATAGCGGGGGCTTGCTTGATAAGTGTTTTTTTATGTAATGAGTGGCAAACAAGCAGTCGGCCCACCTGATGGTCAGTGGTCACCGCCGCCTATGGAGTGGTCACCGCCGCCTGTGGACATCTGCACCACCAAGGGCATTGCCGGTGCGTTTCCTTAGAGAGGACTCTTTTAACACTTTTCTTGAAGCCCCATAAGTGTCCTGCAGAGTTTTGGCGGGAACGCTGAAAAGTTCACGTTGTTGCATTGTATTACTTCTCAAAACTTATGCTTTTTCCAGAGTTAATGTTTAAAATTGGTGGCGTTTTACGCATTAAGTGCTGAATTACGAATATGAGTGTGGGCAAGTGATATAATGTGGTGTAACGTGGTTTTTCGTGTTGCTTCCAAAATTCCATAGGAGTTTCTAGTAAAGTTGTCACTACTTTACTAGAGCATGACTTAGCCTGGACTGTGACTTGACTTAGACTGGACTATGACTATGACTAAGACTTGACTACGTAAAATATTCTAATACTCGATGAAAATATACAATACTTGACACTGGCTAAATACACTGTGTGTGGAGCCAAAATATATGAAAAAAAAAGTGTCCTGCAAAGTTGCGTTTTGTGAAAAGGCCTATGTCCAACAGTCGACGTCTTCTGGCTGATGATGTGTGTGATGTGTTACAGTGCATACTTTAACCTACCAATGCTGGACATAGAGTTAAAAAATTTTTTTGGGCATTAATCGTGTGAACTTCTGAGAAACTCATTTTTCAGAAGTTCCGTTAATGGAACTAGTTATTCATAAAAAGGTCTCCAATATAGTCCATTACGGAACCACTTCCACGGAATCTATGAACTTTTGGGAATTAACGAATTTTACCTCGTATCTACATTATTTATTAAACTTTATAATAATACCTAACAACGTATAATTTATGACTATGTTTTTGTAATCACGAAAGATGGTTATAAAAAGTCTAGTGTAATAACGTTCATTGAAACAAAGCAAAATCACTCAAGGTTAATAAAATTAATGTGCGATAGCTATTATTAGGTAGATTAAATTGAGTTCGGCATCATAAGGTCATCGCAGGTCCAAAATCAGATAAAGGTTAATATGGCCGGTAATAACTTACATCATCAACAGCCTCAAGACGTCCACTGCTGAACATAGGAAGCCTACTCTATATAGCGCCACTTTGAGTGCCTGCTGCCTCTTGCATCCATCCGTTCCCCACGTCTTTAACTAAGTATTCGGTCCATGTAGTGTGTCCACTTGCTTCCCCATCAACAGTCAATTCTGTGTGCCCACTGCCATTTCAAGTTTCCAATTCGAAGTGCTTTAACGGTTAACAATAACAAAATAATAAAATCAAGAAGCGATAATCATGGTCATCAAGCCCGCAGATCTTTCTTCTTTCTCTCTCTCTCTGTCTGTCTCTCTCTCTCTCTAGAAAAATATTGATATTAGTTTTCTATATTTATCGCACATCGCTGTTGAGCTTTTGATACCATCATTTGAATGATACAGAGTAAGCGTACCTATGAGAGCATCTCACACGTACGCCCACTGTGACAATATTGTCTAAAATGTAGTAAGTTTGCCCATGTGATAATTTTGTTTTTTTATGTGTATGAATGACGTGATGACCTAGTCGTTCACCTGATGTTAAACGACACGGCCGCCCATAACAGTTGCAGTGTCACTCGGAACTTTAAAATAATAAAGTTTTGACACTGCACTGCGCACATCCTGAGACATCACACAGTCTAGTAATCAGATTACTACACTGTGTAATCAGGTCATTAAGTCTCATTTGCCCAGTAATTTCACTAGCTACAATGCCCTTCTATCCGGAACACAGTAGTGCTTGCACACTACTGCTTGGCGGCAAAATAACTGGCAGAGCGGTGGTACCTACCTAGACGAACTTTGCAGTAAAGTCTTACCACCTAGTAATAGTGATGTCCATTTCCTCTTGATTTATTATCGACATTTTTTCAATAGCGATCATCCCTAATGGAAAGCCGTAAAGGTGTTACCTATGGTTGTACTAATATACTCTTTGCCTTACGATGTCCACTGTAGATTTAGTTAAGGCGCTGAATGCTCCCAAATCGACTATTTTGAACGTGATTATCTCAAAACCATTTACAGGATTTAAAAAAATGCACGTTAATACTGGTCATATTTTCTTTCCGTCTGCCAAAACCGAAACACGTTTACGAAAAGTTTTCTTGATAGAAAAAAATCTTGAAGTGACCTCTAAAAAATCATTCAAACGTCCTAAAATGTTATATTATAATAAGACACCCCATTGAAATAAATCATAGTGATAAGCTATGTTTCAATGCATCCGTCTATAAGCTTATTTTTTTTTATAACAATAAGCATTTCTTTTATAACTAATTATTTGTACCGAAAAATGGAAAATCCGAAGTGCAACGCAACGTAATCGCCATATTTTTGCTATGCATAAAGCGACCCTATATGGTACAAAATAAGTTTCAAGTTTGTCTGCTGTAATAAACGTGCTCGCATTGGGTCCTGTCAGGGCCTTAAGCCTGCAAAGAGAATAGTTACGCCAGCTAAGTGCGTTTTAGGATAACCCAATTAATTAATCATTTGTTCCGGCAAATTATCGATAGAAACGGTTTATTTATTTATTTTCGCCATTTTCAAAGGCTGCGTACTGGAACCTTTTGAGAGAGATGGAGTAAGCTAGTGAGCATGGTTGGTGAATGTGATATCCTTAAAGTATGTTCATACTTGGTCATAAAAATATACTCAATACTCAATCATTTATTGCAAATATTATTGGTTACATGGAGGTGTTAATAATAGCATATTTAAGTAGGGTATATAATGACCCAGCGAATCGATCTAGTCTATATATAATGGTTAATTTGTCCGAAAGGAATTCGTCTAACGTATAGTAACTTTAAGTCAGTAGTACATTTTTAAGGCTACGATAAATTTTTTCGCCTCTTCTATTTCTTTTAGATGGAATGGTAATTTATTAAATACTTTTATGGCTATAAGTTGTGTTGTGTTGTGTTTTGTTGTAACTGTACATTTTCCCGTTTCTAGATCAATGGTAGTTCTACACCTATATAGTCAGTGGCATATAGCAAACCAGCTCAAGAATTCGAACTTAATTCGAATCCAAGTATGTATTGTGAATGAATACCCAGAGGCTGGGCATATGCCACAGAGCTTTAATAAATATGACACTTCGCACCTAGAAGCGTCATTTTTTGCTCTGTGCCATAATTATGCCTTTATGAAAAGGGTAAGGTATTAAAAAAAAGTTACGGCAGGTCTTCGTTTCGTTATTATTCAGTCATGATAACAATTTTATTTGCTAATAGGCTATTATTTATAGGCTAATTTGTACTACTTATTATTTATTTTGTGACCACGCTTTACTTTAGCCTTACCTCCGGCCTCTTTATCTGAACCAACGATTCCACCACTGTCAGCCATAATTTACTTTCACCTGGCGTCGCCTGAGATGTTTAATTTATTAAGAGGCCCTTTAGGCTAAGTTAATTACTTAATAGCCCTCGTAGGTAGGGGGTACTGGAATAAATAATTACTGCATGAAACGTTCGCTTTCTATGAAATGTTCTTATTTTCACAGTCTAAAGAAGAGGGAAAGAAGAAGAATAAGAAAGGATGAGTGGATGAATCGGCGAATGGGGGCAGCTGCTGGTTTTCATTCTTTCCCCTTATCTTTTCCCCCTCCCTTCTCCGTGTAGCCGTAGGTAAACTTCGTTAAAACCCAGTTTGCCATGTGAGCATAGGTACATAACCTACCAGCACTAGGTAGGTATATTTAAGTACAGATACTAAATAGTTCCTAAAAAAATTAACAACCAACCACTGTGTGTAGTGGTTGGTTGTTAATTTTTTAACAACTCCCAAATACTTACGGTACCTATTGTAAAAGCTGAAATAAACCAAAATCGATTTAATAAACCGGCTTTCTACAAAATAAGAGAAGTAATGACTCGTAATTAATTTTAGCAGTATCCCCTCGACTATATAGAGCTTCTAAGACGCTTTGACCTATTTGAGCCGCCAACGTAAGTTGACCCGAATGTTAAGGAGTGCGGAGAGTGCTGAGAGATTTCAACTGAAAAGGCCGTTGGTATTTTCGACTCATTTCACTTGTTGAGCTTGTTTTACGGATTTCGGGGGAATTTTTAACAAAAAATTTAAAATCTTGAACTGAATTTCGTTAATTGAAAGCTTAGTGTAAATATAATGAATTATGTAAAAAATAAAGCGTTTTAACATAATTTTTCTGTTATGGTAATTTATATTGCAATAACTGTAAAAAATAATTCAGTGTAATTTTTCAGCTTTGGTTATTTCGGCTTAAATTGTAATATAAATTACAATGTGAGTGCTTGTAATGATTTGTATCTTGTAAAATATGGTGCTGCGATCATATTTATAACTGTGTTAAAACTATGAATCTAGTTAAAACCATCGTAAATCACTCGTTGCCAAAATAAATCTAGAATTTCAGTAGAAATCTGTATTTAAAATTAATAATTTTAGCGGAACAGTAAATGTGTCAATGTAATTCGAGGTTATTTAGTTTTCCTATCCTATAAACCTTAGAATAAATGTAAAATCAATGCTAGTTTCATCCCGCGGTTTCACTCGGGTGATGGATAATTTTCCGGCCTTTATAACTAAAGCACGTATGCTGTTGCTATTTAAAAGAAAAGAAAGAAAAAAGAAAAAGAAAGACAATAATATATATTATAATTTTTGTTTTTTTTTATATCCACATAAGTTTTTTTAACATCAAATTACGTGGCCGATGGTGTAGAATGCTTGGTTAGAACAAATCAGTTCGCTCTCATTTAAAAAAACAGCCAGACGCACTATCATGAGATGACGGTTATGTGAAGAAACTAAAAAGTATGGACACTTTTGTAATATGAATTATGGGGACTGGCTAAAAACAGCTCCTCGAATCTTGTTTGAAAACTGGAAACCCCGCAGTAATAGTAAATAACATTTTTTTGTAGGTATAAATTCTGGGAATTTTAACTGTAGGTAATAATAATATTTTTGGATTGTTTAAATTAATAGGAATTCCAACTTAAAACAAAAAAAATATTAGAAAAAAAAGATTTTTTTCCTTCTATAAAAAAACATATAATATTGAGTACATAAAATTGTAAATTCTCGCGCGGAGAATAGAAAAAGCAGCGTATTTGAGAAAATAATAATAATAAAAATTAAAACAGAAAAAAAAACAAAGTCAAAGAGAAATATAAAAAGTGGTGCAGACTTCATGTGTGCAGTGATCAAAAATAGGGAGGGAGGTTTCAGTCCGTAGGTCGCCATGACGGAATTGGCGGAGTCGGACATACAGGCACGGGCCTGCGGGATCCATGAGGATTACTCCCCACCCTCGGTAGAAAACAAAAATGAATTATGGAATAGGACTGCAATAGAAATAGCTCGATTGTAGGACTCGAATATGCGATGTGAAAAGAAATTAGCTTTACACGCGCACAACTCAACAGAAATGTACCTATGCACGAGGGCATCGTATTGTGTCGTAGACAATGCTATAAGCTATTGTAATCCTGTCTGCCGCATGACCATAAATGATTGTGTCTGTGAGTTCTACATAAACATAATATTCCTGTGTTTGACACAAACGAAATCATTAAAAGTCCATTACTAGAACAAGGTTTTTAATTTCGACGCATCATTGAACCATACGAAAAGCTTCTATACTGTTATAGTTTACTCAAACATCAACGATCAAATTGCTTTAAACAATTTCATACTACTTCCATAAATAAACAAACAGGTGGTACTTTACGTAATGATGATGAAGTTTTTGCTCACTTTTTTAGAGTGGGTTGAATCATCTGTTATTTCTATTTTTGCAAGTCATAGAGCACAAATGGTTGTCGTCGTTTAAAATACATTAAAACCTGTTTCATCTGCTACATTTACCTGTAGGTAAATGCACTTTGTTTTTGGGAGATATTTGCTTATTTTGGCGGCACATTAGTAGTCTATCTGACGAACATTATTATCATACATAATTGTACCATGGGGCCCATCAGGTGCTAACGAAAAATAGCCCGTACTTGAAAAAAATGTAGTAATCGTGTCTAGAGAGTTACTAGTTAGTGTCCAGTGTATTCATTTGGCCCAATACTTCGCCAACAAGCAATAAATGTCGATAATCTTGCGTTATGCAGAAATAAAATAATTCGTAAAATAGCCCGCGTTATTCTGTTGTATGGGATGAGGCATCTGTACTGTAGGTATTATATTATCTGGGATTGTACGTTACTTTACGAGATAGATCAGCTTGCTGGGCGAGTGGTTGCGTGGACTAAAAAATATCGTGGTGTTTTTTTTATCTGTTTTCAGTTGAAGCTGTTTCCATGTCTAACATCAAGATTGAGTCACTACCATCACCATCAACTCCACAGTTTATAGAACTTAGTCACTATGGTCAGTTCATCTTAACTTCCAACGCGGCCACATATTTCGCCAATGCAATGATATATTTGATTTAAGATGGACGAAACGAATTCCCATAATTATCTTACCTATGACTGTGATAAACCAACAAACTTGAAGATAGTACTAACAGCGATTTAAAAAATTTGCTGTTGAAAATATTAAACTCTATGATGGATTTTACACTCAACATTTGTACCATATATGAACATCCATATCAGCATAGCGATTCAGGAGACCTCAGCGCTGAGGTCTCCTGAATCGCTATGCAGATCTATGATGTACATGAATTTCGCAAGGTTGGGATTAAGAAGCACTATCCAAAGTACAACAAAGCAAAATCCGGGCATGTTACCGTTATCAAAGGAGCCTGGGATAAGCAAAAACAATAGACGTGCGGTCTTGTCACAAAACAGCTATTTTGGTCTTCATATCAATCTTCGCATGGAAATGGAGTTACTGAAACACAAATCTTTTTTTTTTCATGTCTGCTAGAAGCTTTTGTTGGTGCAAATTAAGGTTTCGTGTTAATAATAATAATAATAATAAATATGTGTGGACATTTCACACAGCGCCATCTAGCCCCAAACTAAGCATAGCTTTTACTATGGGAACCAGATAACTGATACAATACTTATATACTTTTTTGTTTGTAAATACATACATAGAATACAATATAACACCCAGACGCAGAACAAACATCTATGTTCATCACACAAATGTTTGTTCTGAGTAGGAATCGAACCCACAGCCCTCAGTTCAGAAGGCAGGGTCATGATTTCTATTTCATTTTTAAAGCTTTTTATAATGATGTTGGTGCTTTGTAATTTCATGTATGTATCTAGTAGATGCCTACAGCTGTTGTTAATAAGGATATGGGATGAGACCTAGAGTTAGTGCCGATCGGTCACAGTCACCTACACCCATATTCTAAGTCGAAGTAAGTATTATTCTTTTCAATTTAAAAGTCATTAACGCTTAGAAGATTTGGTAATCATCATCATCATCAGCCTGAAGACGTTCACTGCTGAACATAGCCCTCCCCCAACCAGCAATACTTTGAGCGGCTGCTTGCCTCTTGCATCCATTGGCTCCCCACGTTTCTGACCAGGTCGTCGGTCTACCTGGTGGAAGGCCCGCTACGCTGCGTCTTCCAGCTCATGGTCGCCACTCGAGAACCTTTCTTCCCCATCGGTTGTCAGTTCTACGAGTAATGTGGCCCGCCCACTGCCGCCTGCCATAAATTTGGTAATACGTATAAATCAATTACTAAGCCGAACCCCTAATTAGACCAAGAACCTCCAAAATGACTTATTAACAACCAAAATTGTCCACCCAGATCATTCGAATCCGAAAAAAACAACGCCTGCTCAGGGCCATCCATCAGCGGGTGTAATAGAAACCTTCCCTCCCTGTCTGTCAGACGGAGCGGTTTATTGGTTTGTCGGCTATTGGACACGTTGAGTGACGGACACCTCATTCATTTGTGAAGATTACTTGCTTGCTATCAGGTTATGTGCCTACAAGTAGGTACTATAGCTATTTTATAGTGCTTTCTTAAATTAGCTTCTACGTTGAGTGATGTTATGTATTAGGTATTCCCAGTCTATACACGTGTGCTTGGTTCACGCGGGTAATACCGTTGGGGAAATTCTGTGGTTCATAAAACTAAGTAGGTATACTAGAAGATCACACAATCTTCAAAACCAAAATGTTAATATATGTAAAATGTTTTCTGTTGTGTCATGTTGGTCATCATCAACAGCCTGAAAACGTCGACTGCTAAACATAGGCCTCCCCCACAAATCGCCGCTTTGAACGGCTGCTTGCCTCCTGCTTACCTATAGAAAAGTACTCTCTGTTTCCTGCATCCATCGGTGTCATGTCAGAAATGTTTGGTCACCTTTAGTTAAAGCTGTACTTAAATAACAAAATAGTATATAATGAGTTATGGACTGAAACTAAATTAAATGTAAATTAAAATAATAATTATCATCATCAGCAGCCAGAAGACGTCCACTGCTGAACATAGCCCCTCTCTCCCAGAGAGCGCCACTTTAAGCAGCTGCTCGCCTCCTGCATCCATCGGCTACTCGCAGCTTTCACCAGATCGTCGCGTCGGTCCACTTACGGGGGGCCGGCCTACGCTAAAATATAAGTCAATTTTAATAACAGTCTGGGTATGATATACTGTTTTGCTTTGTCCTAGTAAGAAATCTATTATTATGTACTAACCTTTGTAGATATTAAATTCAAATGCATATAAAGTAAGACGAGTAAAAACATAACATCAAATTTTCCACATTTATATCTTTCAAGAGAAAACTGAAAGTAATATCTTTCGCTTCAGATGGGATGCTACCTGAGCGGGTACAGGTAATATTTTAGGGGCATCAGGTGCTCACAACTTGATTGCTATGATATAACTCAGTTAGAACGCGTACCTGTATACTTGTCGGGGTTTGTGAAGTTTATACGAGTTATGGTTTTGTTTGGATAACCCTATTGTGTAGTTACAGGAGATTGCATCATTTAACTTTAGTGAGGGTCCTTATTATGAGCTTCGTGTGTAAGGGCTTTTAATTAATAGTTTACTATTGTAGGTATAATATACGGATATATTAAAGTCTGTCGAATAGCACTTTTCATAATCATCCAGATTGCTTATTCCGTATTGCAAGTCTATCATTTGAATACTATGGTTGGAAAGAACACATCGCGATTTGCGCGACAGCAAAAAAAGATTAGAATCCATGCAGTAGGATTTTTTTGGTCTCTTGAGGGTTCAGTTCCTTGGGCAGTCAACCAATGCTGACATGCCGAAAAACATAATTAGAATTTAAAATTGTTCAGATCAAAAATTTGTTAATTCTCTCATAGCACTATAATGCTTTTAATTTCAGATACTGATTAAAAATGTTTAAAACGTAATCGGTGGTTTTTATGTAACCTACACAAAATCTGTATTCCGAATTTCAATTCAAAAGAAATATTTCAATGGAATAATATTACGTTCGTACGTATTGTAATACTTATATTATTTTGTATTGAAGTTGAGGCTCTGTATTGAAAGCACAATATTTCATGTATTGTCTGTATGAATATCTAGAAAACCTTTAGATGTCTCGTCTTTCTGAATTGAATTGCCAATAAAGCCATTTTTTGTTATAGAATCTAATTTGCCACTGTTTTTATCGCCTTGCTCAAAATATTATTTAACCTACAGCCTATACCTAGTTTTCTTGCAAGGTTATAGTTTGCTTTATCACAATCACATTAAAGTATTCCGTTCTTGGTTTCGTTAATATTTTTTATGCAAAAATGCCAAGGATTTTTGTTTAGAATAAGGTCGCCGTAGCCTATGGACATATTCTGTAAAACTAGACGTTTCAATGCGTTTCTTACGCTCTGGTATAATATTTTTAGACAGTTTAATTGATCTACTTTATACTGTTAGCTCTGGAGAAAAATTTGTGGACTATTATCTTATAAAGGTTACCACAGCTAAATAATGTGTGGATGAGCATTTTATTGTTGATAAGCTATTAAAATTATATCCTGCAGACTCAGACTTATAGGATAGGACCGTTCCATCTCTGTCATGAATCTCGTCAGGGAAAACATTCTCATCGGCCTGAAGGTGAACGTACTTAGGCCCTCGATAGAGCACCACTTTGAGCTGCTTGCCTCTTGTATGTTTGCTGGTGTGTGGCATATTACCTACGCTAAATACTTAGAAATAACCGACTGATAGCGATTATTATACGAACAATGATTCCCTTTTAGGGTTGATATCAAGTAGACTGCAGTCAATGGACGTAATGTTAAATCTTTCCAGCTGCATTGTCAAGGTGGGATAAGAGTGCCAACAAATCGAACAACGAAAACACGAGAGTCAAAGTAGCTGCTAATATCCCGTTACGTAGCACTCTAACTGAAAATAACATTACCTATTTTATTCGGAATGTCTAGCTCTCTAGTCAATAGAACCACAAATAACATGACAACGTCTCGTTCAAGGTTCTCCAACATTATGGATGACGATAACATTAGAATCGACGGCAGCAAAGGAAAGTAAAAAGAAAACATAAAGGAGTATCTTCGAAATTTTCCCAAACCTATTTCTTTGCTATGTCTGTTCATCTAGATTCGTATAACTTTCAGAGTCCGACAGTCTCTGCTTAGTGGCCAAAAACGCCCTAAATGGAAGTAAAAACATACCTTTCTGGAATGATTGCCCCAAAACTTGGCAATAAACTTCAGCCAAAGTGCACAGGGGAAAGATCTGACACGGAAATTATCATTAAACCTTAATTAACACATTTAACATTTCACCAAAAACAGTAATTATAATAATACAAATGTTAGAAGGGAGTCCAAGTAAGCTCATTTGCAAAAACTTCGTGTTCCGTAAAACCCGCGAGCATTGTTACTCTGATGTTACCAACTTTGTAGAGGAACTTGTTTGAATGTTCCCGCAGAAGCCTTGTTACTTTCCGACCGGTCGTGTTCTGTGTAGAATGGGAGATTTTGGCATATTTTCTCACTTAACAAACAATTATTACATTCCATTGACCGCGTCTGGTATAGATGTTAGCCTTCTTGAACTTCTCTCGCCAATGGCTCTAATAACAGACGCTACTCGCTATCTATAGGGGTGTCATATAATCTTCAAATTTTCATAATATGGTTAGGTATTTAGGTATACCTAATAGTTTATATATAAGTTATTGCTTGTAAATATACTCATAAAAATTATAAACTGCATTAAACTATTATTCTTTCGCATGATACTAAAAATAATTGGTTTTCGTTTCACTAGCCATTTTCGCGCACTTCTTCGATATCAAGTGTCTTATTAGACGTATATATACAGATATAGGAGGATTTTAATATACCTATTGTTCTAGTGGGGTTCTAGTGGTACTAATCTTGGAGGTTAAGCCATGGTTTTGGCAGGGGTCGCTCTTGAATATTCATTTTGAATGCTGTTTCTCTGAGGAATGGCAGTAAAGTCTTTTGACCTTATCTATTTGTCTAGAGCAAAAAATTGACTAGCAATTAGGTTAATGGGCGTTATTATTTATTTTACTGAAAGTAAAATCATGGTATT
The DNA here is from genome assembly GCA_963580505.1 of Ennomos erosarius. Taxonomy (NCBI): domain Eukaryota; kingdom Metazoa; phylum Arthropoda; class Insecta; order Lepidoptera; family Geometridae; genus Ennomos; species Ennomos erosarius. Next base: position 5,208,289 of record OY757000.1, read on the forward strand.
AAAATCATGTTTGACTCTCTGCCTCGACCATGTTTTATAGGATTGATCGGTGATTTTACGAAAATGCCACGATTATTACCAAGAATTTTCCTTCATTACGAACGAACAAGTTTAATACAATCTTACCCCATTCTCCTTCAAAGCCTTTACTTGTGTGTTTTGTTATAATAATAATAATGATACATCTTCATTTGTTATGTCTAGGTATAGTTTTGATGTTGTTGTTTTTGGGATGTTGAATTTTGCAATTAACATCCATATTGCTTGAAAGTGGCACTGGAGACGGATTAGTTGAAAATAAGCTAGCGTGGTATAGCCATAGCATGCAGAGGAATGAAAGATAAATTTTATGTTACAAAGAAACATTCGAATATAAATTGTAATGGTAAAAAAGTAGAGAAAGACCGAAAATATTGTGATTGGATTGTGTGAAAAATGATATCGTGCCAAGCTGTTAAGGGAGTAATGTTGAGATGACGTTTGATAAAAATGAGTGGAAGATAAAAACATGCTGCCAACCCTATTTAAATAAGATAAGGGCACACTGATGATGATTTTGTTATAGGTTTTTAAGGCTCACTTGAATCAGCTAGTCACCAGTGAAAAAAAGCATAAGGTGAGATCATCTTATGCATTTTTTCACTGGTGGAAAGTGTCACGAAACAGTTGATCAAAATTTTAGATGAAGATGTTTACTTTTCAATACTTAAGTTTCAGGAAACGTAACGTATAATACCTACTCAACATTTTCTCTAAAACTTAGCTATTAAATTTAGGCTTAACTTTTTTGGGTTAGTTATCCCATAATTATTGTAAACAGAAAATGTAAATGTAGCCTCATTGAAATAAGAATGTCTTGTTAGTTCTTAATTCTCTTGAAGCGGGGTTACTGAAATACACTCGGTTGGTAAAATTAAATGCACGGAAGTATCATGAAACATCGAGCTACATAAAAACAAAGCATAATAAAGCTGCCGCCGTCGTGCACAGACTCAATAATAACGTTCTCATACAAAAGTAATCTCCAATTCATTTTCCTTCTCGAGGTGAAGGGCTGTTCAGGTGTCCTGAGAGAAAAAGTAAAAACAGTCTTCGAATCGAGCTTGCTTCGACTCTTTGAAATTATAATGATGCTTTGAAGTCTTATTTTCACACCGTACAGCTTTTAATTTTATCCTTGGGGATAAGGTGGGGTTTTGTTTATTTGAGTCATGTAATATTGTTTAAGAATTATTTTAATTTTGGTGCAAATATTGTTTAGTTTGGGTTAGGCACCTATCCGCTGACTAATAAATTACCTACGTAACTCGCAACAAGTTTGCAGCAGTCGTTTTTGCAATCATTGCTGTCAAACACCACTTTCACTGAAAGCAATCGAGCGCTAGATCACCGTCTGTCGGACAATCTATGAACTAAAAAGTGCTTTATTTTGATTCCATCTGTTGCTGTTCTGTTGCTTGTGGTGCTAGCTGCATCAAGCCAAATTGCAATGAGCGACAGGCGAGCAACAGGCGGGCGACTGCGACCAATGCTGTTGCTGTCGCTTTGCTGTACCAGCATCTGCCCCCATTCGCCGTTTCATCCAATCTTCCTTTTCCCTTACCTTTTCCCCTATTCCTTCTCTCTTCGTTTATAAGGCGTAAAACTGCGAAGGCGGGGTGGGCCAGCTAGTTAGAATAATACAATTATAATGTATAATTTTTTATGCCAACAAAACCTAATAAACAAACATCAAACAATTATCTACAAAGTTTACATGCTTATATCATAACTAAAGTCATTTCCTAAAACTATATCCCTCTCTCCTTTTAAACAAGTTTCTAGTTCCCCACTTTCCACTTCCGCTACTTCAAAACTAAAGTTAGTGAATTGCCGTCTAAAGTTTACCACTTTACATAATTACTCCATTCGTTTCTGTGCGACAGTCATCCATCTGTGGATTTAGGATGCAGTACAAGCTAATTACAGTAAGGTCGTTTCAAAAATATAACAAAACCAACCAAAAGAATTCAGCTACAAAAAATCCTCGACAATACTTACAAATACTGTACCTACTCAAAGCTTTATTATCATGGTTAATCAGTTCCCAGTTCTGTCCACTTTTGCTCAGCTGGTAAAAACCCACACCATTTATACAGATAACTAGTAATTACGTCTAATAAGATTTATCTGCATAACCGATCTATTGCGAATTTCCCAGTCCATTTAGTCAGACATCGTCGTGAAGACGTCCACTGCTGAACATATGCATCGGATCCTCCACCAGCAATGTGTCCTGCCCATTGCCATTTGAGCTATATTGATCATTTTAGTTCTTCTGCGGATCTCCTCATTCTGGAGGACAGTTTAGACACAGCATCAGTATTTGAGCATAATGTTTTTTTGTAAAACTGGTCCAAATCCTGTGGAATATACCTAACTGCTTCAACTTTGTAAGAGGGTATCTTCGCTCGATTCCGTTGAAAAATTCTACCGATTTCCATATTCCATTCCTAATACAATATTACGAACTTGATTTCGCCTGGACACTTTGATATGCAACTTGAGATTCATATTCCTTTTACGGAATATCTTTGAACTTTTATCCTTTTCTGAGATGATTTCGAATATAGAAAATGAGAAAAGTGATGAAAATGGATGAGACTCCTTTAAGGGTAGCTACAGCTGATGTACGTACGTCGAAAAGATAAAAGATTTTTTAAGAGCTATTCGCTACATTTTCAGCCACTATAGACCAAACAGCAGGTTTTTGACATGATGAGGTGGTGCACTTCAGCCCAGCCTGTCATCATCTTCCGGTAAGGTCAGCAGTCCTCTGATGTCGGCGCAGGGCTTCTAGTTATTCTGGGCGCCACGCCACGCCACTAGTACTCTATCAGCCACTTGAGCGGCAGTTTCCTCTGAGTTTAGAGTAGTAGTATTGTATGAACTCCTAAGTTTCCAATCCATTTATGCATCTTTCAAAAGTGAAATCACAATATTGCATAAAGTTTAGGTTGGGAAGAATCATAGTGGACATGTCTCTCAGCGCATAGCGAAGTTGTAGATAGAACTCTGTTATACATTTTTAACTTGTTTTTTCCTTCCTCACAATAACATAATAGGTTTCTAAAACTGGTACTTACTCAACTTTCTAGCTCATAAAGCATTGTAAGTTTCAAAAGTAATATCTCAAATAATCCCATCGTCCTATCTCATACAAGTTTGTCAAACTAACCGGTTCTAATATCTACTTTTACGAAGTGGTTTTGTGAACAAAATTTATTGAATTGAAGCATTGGTCATAGATTAAGGCAATTTCTGTTGGGGTACCGATAAGGCAAAAAAAACTTGGAGATTTTCGTGACCATTTTCTTTAAGCTCTTGCTTTTGTAAAGAGTTTTCCTTATCGATACGTTTTGATTTCGTATTTTATATTCGTAGATCGTCTTTTTATTTCAATACCTCCGGCTTTATTTTTTATTGTGCTCATATCAACTCTCTTGTAATATTTATACCTATCTTTAAAATTAAGTAGGTTCCATGAAAAGAGACATTGTATGGTTTCGAAGAAAATAATTCGTCTTACATATTGATAAAGGTACCTGCCTGCTTATAAAATATTCATATATACGTTTTACGTGTAATTGATCCAGATAAGACATTGTATCAATACTATTAACGAATAAAAAAAGATAACACTCAAAATATTATTTTCGTCACATTCGGTTTTTATTTTCTCTCTAAAACAAATATACTTAAATTTTACAGCCGCCATTATTCATATAATCATCACCAACCTAAAAACGATGATAATTAGGCCTATATTTAGTTATAATAATGTGCCTATATGCACATGCAATGGTGTCAGCAATAAGATTTTCCACATTCAATACATCCGATTTTTTTGTAATAATAAATCTCATTAGTCTGATATACCGGTTTTGAGTAGGTATAGGTACTAATTTCCTCTGTAACTACAAAATGCTAATTCTTGTAATAATATTTTCAATGTAAATGACTGACATCTAACACAGCTAGCGGTGGTTGGCATCTCAATGCAGGCTTATGACTTATGAATTATTCAGACCGCATCGCTAGGCTTCGTGCCGTTACAGATGTCAGAAAATGTTACTAGGAAAGCTTGGGGTACATGTAGAATTATAATATTATCTGAAAAGCGTGCTACGTGGTTAATAGTACATTTATTATCATTTTCATCATCATCACAAGGCCATATTGCTAGTTATCAAGCTCTGAGGAATGAGAGCACAATGATGAGATGATCAGCTGTTTTCTAAGATGAAAAGAATTTCACCTTAGAAAACAGTAGTTTTCTTTTAAATTATGGGTAACTTATTTATTGTTAACGTAACGATCTCTTTCTTCTTCCAAACAAAAATGCAACTTGGACAATTTCTTTTCACATAATAACATTTTACTTTCATTATAGTATACCTACGGAGAAAAATTGAAATATATTTCTAAATCAACGAAAGCATAAAACTGAAATATTTTTTCGTACTGATTCGGAATTAATAAACGACCATCTGGATTTCGGGAAATTGGAAAGCTTACTTATTTTGAGAGAGTTCTATATAATTTGAATTCATATTTTATTTTACTTTAGTAATAGTAACTGAAATTTGATTAATAACCATAACACAAATTGCCATAACATTAGTAATTGCAAAAATTTCTTTTTCTTAGAAGTAAATGCCTTATTATAATGCAAAAACTATTTTTAATATTTATGCTAAAACAAAATATACTGAATATTTCATTTTGAGAAAATCACTAATAATAATTATTTAATTTTCTTCAAGAAAGGTTCTCGAGTCCACCACGAAACAGAAGACGCAGCGTATAGGCCCCCCACTAGGTGGACTTACGACCTGGTCAGAATCGTAGGGAGCCGATGGATGCAGGAGGCAGGCAGCCGCTTAAAGTGGTACTCCAGGGAGGCCTATGTTCAGCAGTAAACGTCTAGGCTGATGATGATAAAATTATGAAGCAGGCTGACTGGAAATAAATGAGAAAACCTGAAACTCCTCAACAGGATGATTAGGATTATCAAGATAGGAACAAAACAGCACGGGCAGCGGTTCATTTCCATAGACCGCGTAGCCTGATTGTTCCAAGTCTACATTAGAGCTTACTGGAGACTCCAGTGGAGTTACCTGTAGGCCTAGCAGGAACATTTACGCGCGCGTAAGTGTAACGTTAACGTCAGGTTGTATAGCATTTGATCGACGCCCCATACAACTGCCTTACGTTAACGTTACACTTACGCGCGCTTAAATATTCGCGCTAGGCCTACTGATGCCAACACTTTAACTTCGTAGATATCTTTTAAATCATCATCAATCAACTTGATCATGCTCAGCCGCATCATAATCGATTACAATAAAACAACTTACAACTCTAAACATAAACGATTATGTTAAATGTTGAGCATGAACACTGCTATTATTTCATTAATGGTTTATTCAATTATTTCTCTCTACCCTCATTAGTGAAACCTTCATAATGGTCGCGGTATTAATCCTCCTTACGCGTCAAGCAGTTTTGGTCCTTGTTTTATTATATAGCTCGGTATAAATTATTTTATTTCATACGAACATTACGTTTATTTCAAAAATAATTATGGCTAAATATCAAATACTTACATAATTAAAGTAACTAAGTATAAGTAAGCTATAATAAGCTATAATTTATGGGCCTACCTCTGACTGAACATCCATGAACAAAATTTTTGTAAGTTACCAACATTAAATTGCCAACATTTTGTTCTACATTACCTGAGTATATTGTTCTATTTAAAGTATAAAATAAATAAAAACCTAGGTAGAAATAGAGTAAGCAACGATTCCTTTTTGTTAATATTTTTTGTAAATATCGTGGGTTATTTTATTTCGGAAAGTCCATAAAAATTACAAGTAGTATTGGTGGCTATTATTAACATGAAAATGTACAAAATTACGTTTCCATCTGTAATTTTACTCCAAGTTGCTCCTTTGTATTGTACCGCTTAAATTATTTTCGTCAAAACGTTTAAAGGAGCTCAATATCCGAACAAAGAATTTCAATAATACCCAGGTGCCGGAATTTTTATTATATTTTCGTATTTTATTTTTGTTAACTACTATTTCATAACGGTTGTTTAAAAATTGACGCAATCTATACAGATTAAATTTGTGCACCATTAAAAGATTTTTTTTTTTTTTTTTTTTTATGAGAATGAATGACGTGACGAGCTAGTCGTTCACCTGATGTTAAGCAATACGGCCACCCATTACAGTTGCAGTGTCACTCGGAACTTTAAAATAATAAAGTTTTGCGTGACACTGCACTGCGCACGTCATCCCGAGACATCACACAGACTAGTAATCAGATTACTACACTGTGTAATCAGGTCATAAAGTCTCATTTGCCCAGTAATTTCACTAGCTACAATGCCCTTCAAACCGGAACACAGTAGTGCTTGCACACTACTGCTTGGCGGCAGAATAACTGGCAAAGCGGTGGTACCTACCTAGACGAACTTTCCAGAAAAGTCCTACCACCTAGTAAATCCTAGTAAGAATCTGTTCTAAATGGACCAACTCTAAAGTATTGGCGTAAATATTATGTACCTACAGTTCTACATTCAGAAGTCTGAAGGCGTCTACACTGCTGAACATAGGCCTCCCCTATAGAGCGCCAATTTGAGCAGCTGCTTGCCTCCTGCATGCATTGGCTCCTCGCAGTCGTCGGTAGTACACGTATTTTATTTTATTTTATTTTTATTCTATTTTATTTATTTTTCTAAATCCACAGCCCTTAATTAACAAAGTCTTATACACTAAACCTACGGCCAAAATCGGATTTACATTCTATATGCTTAGTACAAATTTACAGGACAGTCATCAGATAGAACATGAAAACAAAAAAGAGTAATAACAAAAGTAAATTCGCTTTTATGTGTACGCACATGCATCTTGTTGGTGCAGGTATTATGTTTGTAGTGGGGTACTACATAAATACTAATAATTAATGAATAATTATGTGCTAATGAAAGTGTCATATTTTTCAGAGCTCTGTGCTCTTACCATTCAAACAATTTTTTTTAGGTGCCATAGCCATGTCATATCACTTGACGCACATACAATGCTGCGAAATAGGCATGATGACTAAAATATTATTTTTGGATAAATTAATAATATTCCTCAAAAGATAAACATTTGTGAAAATAAAAATTAAATATCTCAAAAAAAGACCAAGTTACAAGCATTTTAAAAACCGGAATAGAAAGAGATAGCTGAAACGGCCAGTGACATCAGAGGAAGATCGTTCATAGTACCTCATTACTAAGCTGTGGTAGCTTTTCATACAATCTCTTTGGCATGTGACGTCGCGAGTAGATTTTTCATAGTAACTGGACTGGACAGGAGATGCATCCTGTAGAAACTTTAAAAGCTTTTTACTCCGTGATTTATTTACCGATTTTACAATTATTTCTTTCAATTATTCCATTCATTTTTAATCTTCTTTATGAAAGTAATATTTACTTGTTCTTTTTTAATAGTAGTCATCATGTGTATTATGCGTGTGTAGGGGTAACTTCTGTTCAAATCATACAGTACAGTATCGTGGCCCGTGCAAAATAACTACTGGTATAGTATAGTATAGTACACAATCCATCCTCCATTCCATTTCTAAACCTACTCCGTGGTTTGAGCGATGCCGATGACACACAAAACATCAATTTTCAATAACCGCAGGCTTACCTCACTCACCGATAATAGTAATCTACCGAACTTTATCACACAATGCGACTTTTATCAAATTATTAAATTAATATTGGAGTGGGTGTTTATTTATCGCTGAAGCGTCCTCGTTTGGAGTTCCCTCCACTTAAACAGAATGTAAACAGTAGCGTAGCTCTTGTGTTTTATACCGATATTGATATTATTCGTTTCGACACTTTCACATCCAATACTCTATGCTAAAATATTATAAAAACAAACAAGGAGTAGTCAAGCGCAGCCTGCACGACTCAGTAGCAGTAGCTTGGGTGCTATTCTGGCACGCTTTTTCTATTTTTTCGTTGGCCATCTGTTGACATGTTGGGCGCTTTTGTCGTAGGTGAATCAGACAAAGTATGAGGAAAATTCGCTATGCCTATTTTTATAAACAATTTTTTAATTGCGACATGCTAGCGTGTGCTGCAATAGTACCTATAAGTTAAATTATAATACCTTTCGGAGTGAATCTTTTTACGATAGTGATATCTAATATTTATTTTGTGACTATTTCTGTCATATTTATTTTTATGAAATAAAAAGGAGACGGTTGATTTTATGAGCTATCGAAATTTTATAGTGAAACGTTAATAGTAATATTCATTTTATCGTCAAACTCCTAGACATTTCAGGGTAGCAATAGTAAGTATTCTAGTAAGTAGTTGTTATACAGTTTTTTTATTATTATTTGAAGGTTATATAACGCACTAACCATAAATGTATAGTTGCGTTGCAGAACTTAGACAATGCTTGGAATCGCAAGGACAATAAATTACAAGGTATAGCTGAAAATCTAGTTATTATCACATCGTTAGTGGTAGTACTAGTGGTAGAGCAAGAGCAGTGGAAGGGAGAAAGCTATATTTTTTAGCTACCTTCACTTTGCATTATTATGACACAAGTGATAAAAGCTTTGTAACTGTTTCATCAATCCATTGTGCTCGAGCTCGTGTTATTGGATTACTTTGTAAATATTTTTGTATGGCATCGAAAGTTTGGCTCTGTTTGGCAAATATTGTTTTTGTTAGAACCAGCTAGTACCTATTGGTTAGTTTTATGGTAGAATACCTCCTAGTATAGGTACTAACATCATAATATCACCATCATATGTGATCACTACGTTTTGAAACTCTTGAAACGTTACTTCAGTAGGTACTTTATTCTTTAAATTTTTGTTCTGCATGATCTATCCGAGATTTTGCCCCATTAATGCCCCAAAAGTACAAAGATTTAACCTTCTAAAAATAACTTACGACCGCTTTAGCCAAATGTAAAACACGTCCCTAATCCCCACGGATTTGGGCGGGTATCCGGAGAACTAACCTTAATATTGAAGACACGGGCGGTCTGCTAATCCCTCATTTCACCATTTCATGCTGACTTACAGACCCTGGCTACAAAGTAATATGTAATAGTGCCAGCTCATGTAGTTTGAAAACTTTGCTCATTACAACTTTCGTTTCTTACTATGTAAGAGTTATCGTCTGAATCCAACGCTATAGGTATAAATCCATCAACACATTAGACGTGTTTTATTCGAGTTGCATTGCTTTGCCGCCGAAGAAAACGACGCAATGCAAATTAAACAAGACTAAGGTTGCAGGTGTTAGCATATTTTGGGAGACTGTCATATTTTTACACTACTTCAACATTATTTTCAAATTAAATTTAATAAATAGTTGTTTAACGACTATACCACTTCCACTGCGTCATCCTGACGGAACGCCCCCGGTGGTTCAGTATAAATATAGCTTCATTTGAGTGAGACGATTATTCTGTTCTCGGCGACGCTCACGGCAAGTACTCTGAAGTATCTATTGTATTATCCTCGTTGCTAAATTGAAAGTGTCATGTCATGAAATGACCAATTGCTGACTTATTTAATTGTTCTACTTCTGAGCTGTTTATACAGGAGATACGTCGGTTGCAGGAGGCAAGCAGCCGATAAAAGTGGCGCTCTAAGAGGAAGGCCTATGTTCACTGCTGCACATAGGCCTCCCCCATAGAACTCATCACACTGATGACGATGACTCAATTTAAGTACCATCTGCAAATACATTTTAACCTACTAAAGATCAGTCAGTACTAATGAGCTTTAACTTTTAATTTTATTTCCTTGACATTAAGTTTAAAGTCGTTAAGCAACGATCATACCCTATCCATTATTCATGAGAGAGAAACCGCCTAATTCTCTATTCACTCTCAAGTTTTTCTCAACGAATTTTTTTTAACGGCCAGTGATAGTATGCATATGCTAAGTAAGAAAAAGCTTAAATGTACACCGGCCACTTTGAATTTTAGATTTCTGAAGTAACAACTTCCTAAGCGGAATAGTAAAAGAAGTAAAGGGTAAGTAGTTTGACCCAATTTCAGTTATGAGTGAGTTAGCAGAAATGTTTGAAGCATTAGGACTTAGAGGCCTTGTTCTTTGTGGACTTTGGCTCAACTTAAAATGTATATAGGTAATGTAGGTAGCTAGGTGATGATGTGTATGTGTGTATGTGTAATAGGGAAATATCTTGAGTATAAATCCAGTTGGCCAATGATACAACTTTCCCTCTTACGAACGGTGTGGTGGCTCGCTCGTGACTCAAATTATTCCTTTACAATATTATCGTGCATCTTTTAAAAAAAAAGGGTAATGTTAAACGTCCCAACAAATATCAATTTCCCCGCTTGGTGACGATTTAAAGCTCGATAGAGACCACGGCAACACCAACAACATTCGTCGATCCCCAGATTCCATTGATCAACCAAAAAAAATGGTAATGTAAGGGTCGTTAACCCATCCTCTTCAGAGTAAAACGCGTATTCCAAAAAAATATATTTACCATGATTTATACACCTACTATAAGTATTGGGTTAATATTTTTATATCATTTTAATGGAAAGTAGACGGTCTCGTACCAACCGAGAAGCGAGAGAGAAACGGAGCAAATAATGTAAAAGAAAGAGACAGCATTACGAAGGAATAACAACATTATACCATCTTCATAATATATTACCCTACTCCGAGCTCAGTCAGGCCACTTTACCTCCTGACAAAACACCCAAACGTAATAAAAAGGCACCGAACAAAAAAGCACTATTTTCCACCACTTTCCCTTCGCCACGAATGTTTTGCCTCGAAACATTTTAGGTTTTTTGGTCCTTATCTTGAAGCTGTTCCTGCCCTCTGGATCAAAAGGGCCTGACGTTGAAGGGCGCTTTATGATTTATTATAGAACACGTCGAGTAGGACAGACTTGTGACCCTCATCACGGTGGTGTGAATGGATATTTTGTTTACCATACCTCTTTATTTAGACTGCTTTGCACTGACAGAGTTTATATTTAGACCATTGTGTGATTTTTCGTATTAATAGTAATATAACCCATTGTTTTGCAAAGGGTTTATTCATTACGTGATTTCTATTTTGGATATTAGGTTCATGCTGCTGTTAAAACACAAAATATTATCTCGTCAACTTAATGCGTTCACAAATTCAAGTCTCTTAATGACTTTTGCTCTCCTGGTACTTTGAAATCATTAATTCATTTTAGTTATTCTCTTAGAAGATGTTATACAAATGAAATGGGTTCCAATAGTCTTTTTTTCTTGTATCTAGTGGAAAACGCTCGTGGGTACTGGGTACCACCGATGGGGAATTGGAATGATGCAGCGTAAGTAGGTACCTTCGTACAGGATACGTATGGGCACAGATATGTGTCAGTACAGCCCAGCCTTCCACTAAAAACACGCTGAGCCGGTGGATGCAAGGGGCAAGCAGCCGCTTTGTGGTTGGGATATGTGGGTAGAAAGCTTTTGTGACTTTCCTATACAAGGTGACCTGGAATTGGTATGTTATCCCGAAATGGGGGGACTGGGACCATGATACCCTATAAGTTGTAAGAGCCTTACTTAAAACTGGGTGTTTCGAAACCTCCATGATAAAAAATAAATCCACTCGCAAAATAGCACGTGTGATCGCTACGAGAGTTAACAAGATACTATAAATTCATTTCTAAACACAGGTCGTTAAACTCATTTATGTGCACTCGGTCAAGGACGAAGTTCAACCACCCAGCTGCGCCAAGGCTACTTTAGAACGTAAACTTTACATGGCATTTTCAATTAAAAACTATTAATTTAGTAAAGTCGTAGAAGAAACATTATCTACCTTGGGGTGTAGATTAATCCTTTTTCGGAATAACATACTAATTCAAGGTCACCTTGTATAGGTATCCCACGCGTAATTAGCTATTTATATTAAAAGCAATATCTGGACTGGACCACTGGATTTACACGCTTCCGTAGATATTTAATCACCGTGATTGTGCCATTATTAAATTCGATATCGCAATTAATGATGATAAGCTCGATCTGTTTTCAGAACGGTAAATACTGAAACGACCAGCCAGACCAATATTACCGGTTTTAAATTAACCGGTATTGTTTTATAATATTTTCTGAGTAAACAGTTTATGTACTAACTAATCTAGACATCTAAAGTTTTTTCTAACTTCCATACTGATTTTATAAATTCGGGAGCAATTCCCTGTATGTTTGTCTTGTCTCATTTATGTTAAGAGGCACAATTTGTACTACTTAATTTAAATTAGTTTAATTTCGTTCTCACTTAAAGCAATGCTTTGTTATGGTCTTGATGAAATATCTAGCTGGAAATAAATGTAATAATATAACAGCTAATGCAAGATAAAATAAGGATAAAATAATTTTATTCTCAATAAAATTAATAAAAAAAATCAATTTATTGTTCCGGTTATTTCCGATATTGTGTCCTAACTGGACGGCCGATTCTGTTTGGTCATAGTAAATCAATTGGAAAATTATACAAAATAGCGGCAACAATAAATCATTCAGCAAACCTTCTAAAGTTAACCGGTTTTGATAACTACCAATAAAGTTATTTCAGTCAGCTCGCTTTGAATATTGAGTTCGTTATTTCAACGTAGATTTTGTATTTATTCGAGGCACATCAGGCACACCTGTAAAGTAATAACGCGGTTATTATAATAGAATGAAAACACATTTATTCGACAGAATGTGATTTTTTATTGTTAAAAATACAAAGCTTCGGCGTTATTCGGTTTTATTGTGTTAAAAAGGTGAAACTCAAAAATAATGTATTTAATGATGGAAGTGACTAAGGATGAAGGCGGAAATTTAATGGAAATATATAGAAATGAAAATAAATAAATAAATAAATATTAATATTTTTTTATTTTTTTATTTATTTATATAGAAATGGTTTTGTATAGAAGGATTTTTCATATATTTTTAGGGTTCCGTACCTACTACTAAAGCTCCGCTGTCTGTTTGTCGGTCTGTCTGTCCGTCTGTCCGTCTGTCACCAGGATGTATCTCATGAACCGTAATAGCTAGAGTAGAGTTGAAGTTTTCAACGATGATGATGAATTCTGTTGGCGCTACAACAACAAATACTAAAACAGAATAAAATAAATATTTAAGGGAGCTCCCATTCAACAAACGACATTGTTTTGTTCGTTTTTATAGGAACGGAACCCTCCGTGCGCGAGTCCGACTCGCACTTGGCCGGTTATTTAATAATATTTCTGCCATAGAGCCCCTAAAATATGCAACTCCAACTTGCTGTCGCTCGTGTTGTGAATTTACTTTCAAACCTAGTGGTTTATATTTGGTTTTAGTGAACCCTCAAAACTGCAATTGTACTATTCGGCCTCATCAGTCACTAACACTTAATTTATCAAATTAACTGGTATTATAATGAGCCGTGGGGAGCCGATGGATGCAAGAGGCAAGCAGCCGCTCAAAGTGGCGCTCTTTGGGGGTGGCCTATGTTCAGCAGTGGACGTCTTCAGGCTGATGGTGATGATGATGATAATGAGTTTTTTTTATGAATCCTATACCTATGTTTTGGTGCTAATGTATGTATGTGATTTTAAACACACACAGTAATTTCAAAAGATATCTTATGACTTTACTAAAATAACGTTCTTCAATCATAGCAGTAACTTAAATTAATTACTAAAAGCTGATACAACGTTAAAAGTAGCAGGTAGCTGTACGTTATTTATCACCGTTATAAATGAGTTCGATGCTTCAACTCTATCTGATCTGTCCGTTTCAAATTAATGGATAACATTAGGAAGATTTTGTTTTTCCAATTTTAACATTTTCATTGTTTACGTTTAACGGTAGTAGACTATTCCTAAAAGGTGTAAGCGACATCGGTCTATGGCTCAGGGAAAACGTATTTGAAAGCTGAAAACTAATAAAAAACGTCGCATGGGGTATATATTTATAGAAAAATCCCTGACATTGGACAGGTACATTTTAAGCTATTTACAAATCTATGACTTACATAGGTACATAATAATATTAAAATTCAAATCAGTCAAATACTTTCTTTCTTGTATTTCTATACTGTTAAAATATTTTCTTTTTTAGGAAAATATAGATAGTTTTATATACTTTATTTATTTATTTTTATACTTACTCAGCTATCTTCCAATTTCTCTTTGCATCATAGAGTTAGGAGAATAAGCTTTGCCCCATAAAAATTAACAGTAATTAATACTAATTAATGATTTTGAAAACTAACCCTAGGATGGTTAAGTTATAGAAGAAACGAGCAAAACATTGGTCAACGGTTAAGCTAACACAAACAAATGTGCTCAAACTTATCACCCGTAAAATAGAAACGAAAACGATGTTATATCGTTGGCTACATCCATTTCGTTGCTCGTAAAACAATAATTAAAAAACAAATGGAGTCATTGTGACATCAGATAGACCTACATAAGGCTAGGAGAATCTTAATGACGATTCATGACAAAAATGGTTTGACTACATGAATAGCTTACCAGCTTAGTTTACCTTGTCGCAGTAACTATAGTTCTTGGAGTTTTGGCGGGAACGCGGAAATGTTCACGTAGTTGCATTGTATTATTTCTCAAAACTTGTGCTTTTTCCAGTGTTAATGTTTAAAATTGGTGGCGTTTTACGCATTAACTGTTAAATTACGAGCATGAGTGTGGGTAAGTGATATAATGTGGTGAAACGTGAGCTTTCGTGTTGCTTCCAAAATTCCAAAGAAGCTTCTAGTAAAGTTGCCATCACTTTACTGGAGCATGACTTAGACTGGACTACGACTACCTGACTTAGACTGGACTATGACTATGACTAAGACTTGACCTTACGTGATATATTCTTTAACGATTAAAAAATAGTATACTTGACACTAGCTAAATACACTATGTGTGGAGCCAAAATATAAGAAAAAAAAACTGTAGTTCATCATCATCATCGTCATCATCATCATCAACCTGAAGACGTCCTGGTATCGCTTAGATCAGCTACTTGCCTCTGGCATCTAACGGCTTTTCGCGGTTTCGATCAGATCGTCGGTTCACCTAATGGGGGGCCGGCCTATGCTACGTCTTCAGATTTATGGTCGCTAGTGATGGATTAATTAGCATTCGCATTCATTTTTAGCATGTGAAAACTCAATTAGCATTTCGCAAATGAAATGTAGTTGCGAAATTCTATGAAATGTGAAATTTCATTTCAATTAATTTAGTTCATTGAATTTAATTTTTGATATAAAGTTTCATTAAATGTTTAATTTTTCGTTGCGTTCATTTTTCATTTCATTTCCATTTCATTTCATTTTAGCAAATAGCATAGCAATAGCAATTAGCATGCTAAGACTCGTGAATTAGCATGTTTATTAAATGTACGCAAAATCGCATTAATTGCCATCGCTAATGGTCCCTATTTCAGATTTATTCTTCTCTTCCCATCGGTTATCGGTTCTGCGACCAATGTGGCCTGACTACACGACGTAGCAAATTAGAGTTACACTCGTTTTTATCCTTACTCCACACTAAATATCATAAGTAACTCTACCTATAACATAGCTTGAGAACTTGTTAAGTATTATGGTGGACCGACGAGCTGGTGAAATCCGTGGGGAGCCGATGGATACAGAAGGCGAGTAGCCGCTCATAGTGGCGCTCCCTGGGGGAGGCCTATGTTCAGCAGTGGACATTTTCACGCTGTTAATGATGATGATTTTGATGGACTGTGTAGTCCACGCGTGCAAAGCTGTGAGCAGCAGGTTTAGAGTTACGTAAGACAAGGTTGCTCAGCATTATTCTCGTAAAGTGATGATGGCTATCGGCACCATTAATGGTCTGAGCGCTATTTACGTAAGTGCCTGATGGTCGATCCAAGACAAGGCACTAACTTGATGGAATATTTGAGTAGCCCATTTTCTGTGAGCGGTCAATTACTTTAGCTTACCTATACATCATTTTTAAGAAAGGGTCGACGCTCGATGGTCTACGACCGCTGCGTTATGACAATTTTTAAAAATTTTGGTTATATCTTATGATCTTACTTGCAATTCTTTAACATAATTAACTTGGATTTAAGATAGATGATCTTTAAACTTGAAAAAAGGTCGTGATATAATAAGTGTGTGGTTGATTTTTACGTATAATAAACTAAATTATGTTCTTTTTACAATTTCCTCAAAGATTGGCAGTTACTTATTAGTTAGTTCGAGATTATGTGTAATTTTAATTATTAAGAATAGATTATTATAATTAGATATGATTATGATTATTATGATTATGTTAAAATTGACAGAGTAAAAAGATACTTTCACATAACTACAAAAATTAGGTGGAGCACTGCCAGTTTAGCCAAAAAGTGGAAAAAATACCAAGCCCTCGGGAGTAAGAGAGAACCACTAATGTGTAATTTAGAGTACGTATAAGTAACGCAATGTAATTTATCTTAGCTTAGTCCTTCATAGTATAATTACAACAGACCAAGATTCCGAGTAGGTACTTACTTCCCTGCACAATCTTGTAGTACTATTCAATTGTTATCATAAAAGCCCTGTGAGTGTTGGCCCTTAGCCTGTTTAAATCTGGGTTACATTTCCTCTGGAACCTATTTATAGAGGCGCATTATGAAAATCCGCCTCCAACATCTGATATGTGAAATCAATAGCATTTGTTTCGAAATGGTGTGCTTTGGGAAGTTAAATTGGATTTTAGATCATTATTTCTACCATATAAACCACAGACCAAGAAAAAACAAATACGCGTCGCCTCCCGAGATGCGTAATTTTTTTCAAAGCTGAGAAGAAGAAAGAAGAAAGAATGTGATTTAACCCTAAACCCTAACGTTTATTTATTTCCTGAATATTTAAAATCTCTTTTTCAATGTTTTAAGTATTTTGTTGTCCTATTTATGCAATTTATAATAGGTAAGTTTCCATAATAATCTTCTTCCTATCAAAACGACATAATTATTTTTTTAGGCATGTTTTTTGTTCCATTTTGTTCACTTACTTACGTATATAATTATTTTATGAGATTGTGATGAAAATTATGTAGCTTCCACATAGTTTTCTGCATTGCATCTAAAGCATTTGTTTCGATTTTATATCATTACATTATTATCAATCGTAAGAAAAACTTATAAGGTATCATAATGTCAAAGTTAATTTGTAAAGAAAAAATTAGAATCACGAGCGGGGATTGAACCCGCATCTATCCATCCCTCAAACCGGGATATGCTTTACTTAAGCTACCGTGACAAGTGGTCTCATGTCCGAATTTTTCCTTCACCCTTACAACCAACTTACGGGGTTGGTTGGTAGGCGATACTACTATAAAAATCATAAATAATGTCATAGTTTTATTTCAGCTAAGACAATATAAATGTAACCAATTTCAAAATGTGCGTTCTTGATGGGAAACAATAATAACATAAGTAGTACAGAATAGGACCTACTGTAATATGGGTAGGTACCTATAATTATGTTCGCAATTCGCAGTAGGTAATGTTCATTTTTAATAAATCATAATCTATTGTTAAACCGAACTGCCAAAATTTATAAGCGTTATCCGTATCTCATTTTTCATTGCTTTCAAACAAAGTAATATTTCATCAATCTGTAAAAAATATTAAACAATAGGTTGAGGAAATTTTTTTTTCGTATTTTGTATATTATATTTTGTAGGTATGTATGTACCTACTACCAAAGAATAGAAAGCTATATAGTAACTACATATTTATATATTGAGAGAAGTGATTATCATTCTTTGGTTGGACTGTTTTGTACTGATTTTAGTAAAAAGAGATGTGTAAGAAACACTTTTTTAAATGTGTAAAGTTTGCATGAAATCTCGTGCCTTTTTTTATTAAATACATACGAAAAATTCAAAAATACTTTTATTGGAAAAATCACAAACAAGAAAAGAAAATTTAATATTTTTATATAATTATGTGTCCTGAAAACTATACATAGTATGGTCTTAGAATTATTTATTCCCAATCGAAGTTCCCATTCCTCTGATTGTTCTCAGAGACTCGACTAAATTACTGTTTCCTTTTTTCGCAGGTCGCGGAAATTTTCTCCGCCAATCAACGTCTCTAATGAAGCAATCCGGAGACGGGATATTGAAGTAGCAGTTGTTGGAGCCGTCCTCTGCGCGCAATAAAACAACACCTCGATTCACACCAAAGACGTAACAAACGATAACAAACTGTATCACCACACCGAAAGAACGAAATTCCCATCAACGTCTCCACAACCCAATGGCTCTGCTCGGAATTGGAAATTCGATCCAAGCAATATGTCAATTAAAGCCTATTCTCGATTGTAATAAACTGCAACATTCAAGGACGATAAAGCTACACGACGAGGTCTTTCAAACCTGACTCATCGGTATACATTTGTTTTTCAAGATTACAAAGATAATAAAACCAATGTATGGTTACGTCGAGTGCGCGAGACAGTTGATCGTCACCCACCCAAGGGACTCGTATGGCGACCCCAGCTTATAACTCCCACCGTTCACTGCCTAGCTTTATTACTTTACCTTCGTGTCTTCTCACATTGGTGTCTATTCTGTTGCAACCTGAAGTGGTACTCGCCACTATTGATTTGAACGACTCCATCCCAGAATTCAATTTCAACAACTCGTCGGTCAACTGGACCCTTCTGGACAGCAACGCTACTAAGTACTCACACATTAAACACTCCAAATACTCCGTTCCTGTAACTATATTCCTCGTCACTTTATTCTTGGTAGTTATTGTTGGAACGATAATCGGAAACATACTAGTGTGCGTCGCTGTCCGTTTAGTAAGAAAATTGAGAAGACCTAGTAATTATTTAATAGTATCACTGGCAGTGAGCGATCTTTGTGTGGCGTGCCTGGTCATGCCAGTCGCTACAGTATACGATATCATGGGAACGTGGCCTTTCGGACCTGTCATCTGCGATTTTTGGGTGTCAAGTGATGTATTATCCTGTACAGCTAGCATCCTAAACCTGTGCATGATTTCTGTTGATCGTTACTATGCTATTACGAAGCCTTTAGAGTATGGAGTGAAACGGACTCCAAAAAGGATGCTGTTTTGTGTATTTATTGTGTGGGTCAGTGCAGCGTTTATATCGCTCCCCCCGGTTCTGATACTAGGCAATGAGAAGACTGACACTTCGTGTTCCGTGTCACAGAACCAGGCGTACCAGATATACGCGACGTTTGGCTCCTTTTACATACCGTTGACGGTGATGGTCGTGGTGTACTATAAGATATTTAGAGCTGCTAGAAAGATTGTAAAGGATGAGAAGCGTGCCCAATCACATTTGGAGACGCACTGCTATTTAGAAATCAATGTGAAGAATGGAGGTGCTGCAGAGGCTAAGCTTTTGGGAAGTCAGCCGCCGGCGCAGCCTCCACCTAGAGGATCTACGGCCAGTACTAATACAACGGTAAGTTTACCGGTAACGGTATACAAAACTGTCATACTGTGACTCTTAAATTTGCGCCTCTTGTATATCCTATAGAGCCGATGAAATGTTATTGGTAGATTACAGTATCCTAGTAACGGCTTTCTATTAGCCTTCAGGATTTAGGTGATGAGTTGTTAGTCGTAGATTTCGTTGATAGATCATGATCCTACGCTATGCCCATCAATGCCCAAAATTCCCCAAGGCTCTGTACTGCCACCCACTCTATTCATTCTGCATATCAATGACGTGCTTTTTTCTTAAGGACATGATGATATTTTTATGTTAGGTCTTCTAATGACATTAAAAAATTACTGACTCATCAATGAAATTTAAGACAAAAGTATTATAAATTCTTAATTAACCTTGTTTTGTTACAGTGTAGCGTAGAGAAAACGGAAAGCACAATTGGAAGATGCTTCAGTGGGCAACGGAACTCCAATGAGTCGCAGTGTCCAATGCTGCAGCAAACCAGAACTCCAACCAGGCCCATACATACCATAAACAAATCCCCCACAACGCTAGCCCCTAGCAACAAGCCACAGGGAAAAGAAAGAAGAAGACCATCGTCTGAAAGCAATCAAAAACAGACGACAAATCGAATTAGAACATCCCTTTCAAACTTTGCTCACAAAAGTCACATCGCTAAAGACTTGCTACATGTCCAGTCACCGCATCAAAAGAAGCTAAGATTCCAGCTGGCGAAGGAACGCAAAGCGTCAACGACGCTCGGGATTATTATGTCCGCATTCGTGATTTGCTGGCTTCCGTTCTTCGTCCTAGCTTTAATCCGACCTTTTGTTGAAGAGGACGCTATCCCCGACGCGATAAGCGCCCTTTTCCTTTGGCTCGGCTATTTCAACAGTTTACTCAACCCTGTGATTTACGCAACGCTCAATAGAGATTTCAGGAAGCCATTCCAGGAGATCCTTTTCTTTAGGTGTGGCAATTTGAACCACATGATGAGAGAGGACTTCTACCACAGCCAGTACGGCGACCCCGATCAACATTACTGTGTGAATACTACGACAAAGCTGCATAACTATGATGAAGGTGTAGAAATAGTATCGGCGGTTGATCGCGAGGAAACGAGAGCCTCTGAGAGTTTTCTATGATTGTCAATGCCCGAGGTCCTTCAGGACCGGGATACTGTGATCTAAATAAGACTTTTTAATATTAAAACCAAGGTCTAAACAGTGTTAGAACATAAACTTGTGTATTATTAAAGGCTGTTTCAAAACAACTAGTCGTTACTTATTGTGTAAACTAACTTGACGATTCGATGATTCCCAGGATAGGATTTTAATTTATTAAAGTAACTTAATAAAAATTGTAAATTGATTAATTTTAAGGTAATGTTAAACTAAATTATAACAGTGGATGATTTAATATAAAGGGTGTTTTAGAATGACCAAAGAGTTATAATTAATATAATAGCAGAAGATTAAATAAGCTGTTGTGAATTTAATAAAGTTTAATAATGTAATGTTGTATTATAATAACGGTGTAATGTATAAAATAATTGATATAAATTAATGTAGTCAGAAGTATTAATCCATGTGATAGTAGGCTTAGACTTCACTTTAAAAGCTCTTAAAATAAATAATATCAGATTGTTGTCGAAACTAATAGACTTATATTATTTATGTCAATATTTTTATCTGTGTGGAATATCAATTTTGTCAGAGATGTTATGAAACTTATTCGCACTAGAGTTAGTAAGAATGACTGCGCATTAGTTTTGCATGTTTAGAACTTCAATTCCGTGCTAACAAAAGACAAGACTCTTTTGGTTCTGAGTTCTGGCTAACTTCAGAGCGGTAGTTTCCTTGACATCACTATACAGTATGTAATATTTTAATTCAACCATTGTTGTAATTACATTATTGCTTTTCTACTGACGTGATGTATAATTATTTATAACTACAAAAATAGTAAAGAGTTTTACATGAACTTCATCAATCAGTATCATAATGACTGTCAACAAATTACTGCGGGTCACGCTGCTTATCGTATTTTAAATTTTAAATAATATGATAAATAATACTTAAAATAATCTAATTGATATAAGTTTATATTGCAATTTACAGAAATATAAATATTAAACAATTAGGCACTGCCAGTAAAAGTAATAACACTAAATTATATTACTTACTACAATTGAATTTAATGATGAATGGTGCGATTCGGCCTACATTAATTAATAAAATTATTGTTGTATCCAAAACGTTAATTTGTTTAATTTATAAAATATTGAAATAAAGTTCCGGTTTTTAGAAATAGTTTTGTTTTGGGTTTGGATTAAGAAGATTTTTTACAATAAGCGAAAACTGCTAACTTAATATAACTATATTAAAATTGATAAATTGTGTTTTGTATAAATATATTTATATGAATTTCTTTGGTTATAATATATGGTCATTATTGGTAAAAATAGAAATTTGTTTTCAAGTCAGTTTCACGATGTCTGAATAAAATTAAAAACACTCTACAATTTGTAGTTTAGAGTCATTATCATTTTCAATGTTTAGTTTATTGGTCCATGGTTGGTCTAGTCTGGGTCAACAAAGAATGGACTTTGAATGCCTCTTTATATGTCGAGCATTGTCTTGACATCAAACATAAATAAGCACTACAATTACTCATCAAAACTAAATTCAACTTTTCTGGCTTCGGTTTATTGGTATGAGTCATTTTAGGTCTTTTTTGCCGACAAATAAACATTTTCAGTGCTTTTTAAATCGGTTATCTACAATGTTACAATATAAGTGATTTCAATATAAACTCAGACATTGTGAAACTGGAACTTAGTAAAAATATTTATGTAGATAATAATAATAATAGTCAAAGATGTAAATATTGTTAATAATATTGAATAATACTAGATAATAATTGTAATTATATATAACAGTAAAATCTAGATTAAAAATTTGCAGATAACCGTGTGGGGAAACTACGCTTGGAAAAATAATTTGACAGATTTGATGTTTTATGAGATAAAATAAATTTCTTTGATGTAGTTTCTTTCCATTGTAAATTTGTGGTTGTTTGTATATAAGTACCTACTTTTGAACCACAGTTTCAAATAACTAGGAAAATATTTTGTAATTATAATAAAGTTGGCTGTAAGAAAATATAAATACCTAGTACTACCGTACTGTAACCTGAAAGCCAGAAATAGTCTTATTTTGCTGTCAGTTATTAAATAGGTAATAGCCGAGACCACCTTGTTATAATTTAAATTTAAAATACATCATTTTAGCATTTTCGTAATTATGATTACCTGTTATTTAAAAAAACAACAACCTGTATATGGCAGCCTAGTAGCGTAGGTAGGTACATGTACATTGATGTAAATATTGAAGATGGGACCTCGACTTCGTGAAAACGTACTGCTTCAAATGAAATACCTATTTAATCTAATATCATTTATCGCTATTTCACTCTGTTTTGGTTTCACTAACGACCTCCATTTTTCTACTCTTACTTACATAAAATATTTTTAATTTATTACTGTCAATACCGTAGTTCACGTAAGAAATAAAAGTAGAGAGAGATCCCTCTCTCTACTTCTTTTCCCCTCGGATATGAGTAGATGGTCAATCGCTAAAGACAGTGAGATGACTATTTTTCATTAGGCACGAACCCGTGGAACAAATGATGGCATAAAAATATTCTGACTCAATTTTTACCGCAAGATAATTTCATGGCTTAATTCGAGTGATTCCCTTGTTTATAGGAGTGTTCTCTATCTATTTTTTTACCTCTAAGGCTGACCCGACCATCCTAATATTTGATTTTAAGTGTTAATAGTAAATACCACAAATATTGTATACTAAATTAGAAATATGGAATTTCATTAAAATATTATCCTTTATTTATGGTAGGTTCTTTTTTTTCGTAATAAACTTTAATTTCTGTTCATATCAATATAAAATTGAGATTCTAAAGAAAATAACGTGAGTCGTATTCATATTTACGATAATAATTACTACTTAATAAACGAACCAGGGACCTTTAGACTGAACATCTAAAGGTCCCTGGTTCGTTCCCTGGTTTCGGCACCATGATTGAAACAACTAAGATTTCAATTATATTATTTATTAGAAGGCAAGGCAAATGTACACGGATAGATATCGATCGAACAAGAGAGAGTTAGTGTCATTCAAAAGACCACAGACGCAACACAAAATGTTGCCAGTGCATTACTTAAATTATTACATTTACTTTATTATTTATGGTTTCCAACAACTAGCACTCAGGAGATTTAGTCAAAAACTCGACTGGCATTGGGCATAGCTTGTACATATGTAGGATATTATATAAATAAATAGATAGGCATTTGACCGTGGTCCCTGTTGGTAAGTGACGACGCGGTAGACGATGCTGCATGCTTACATAGAAGATACCGATTCACTCTAGCGTTAATAACTCCCAGATTATATTAGTCAGGAAACAATGTCGTCTCTGGTAAGGTGTTCCATTCTTTTGCTGTCCTATAATGTCAAATGAGTCAAGAATTAAGTTGTGCAATTTTGTCTCACTCTCTGTGAAGCGCAATTTGTAAAACTCAGATAGGTTGGCCAACCTTGCGCCGGTGTTCGAGGCTTTGGAGTTTAGCCTTCAAGGGTGGATTTTTTCACCAATAGTTAAGGTAATAGTTAAGGTAAAGAGTTATGGTGAATAATGGTTAAAAACTCTAAAACAATCTAACCAATAGTCAAAATTTGAGTTTTTAACCACTTACCTACCACCTTAACTATTGGTGAGAAAACTCACCCAAAGTTTTTCGACTGGATCTCGTGAGTGCAAGCTCACAGACAACATAATCCAATACAGTTTTGTCTTCATAAAGTCATACCTCATACCAATATTGTTCATATTAGTTGCTAATGCCAGTGATCCTCAAAGGCCCGCACATACCAAAGCAAAGCGGTGGTGGTTGCAGTCGCCTGTCGCAGTCACTGCAGACTACGGAGGGCTTAGTCCAAGTTTTGCACATGTTTGCAGTCGAAGTCTCGACGCTCACGGCCGACTGCTCACCGGATACTGCGTCATTTGTGTCAGTTTTTCGCAAAGAATATACTGGGTGTAATTGAATTCATTAGCATCCTTTGAAACTAGGTACCTACTCCAGATACCGGTCACGTGTGGACCAAAATTTTTGAATTCTAACACATTGGTTTGGTAATAATAATAAATTCAAAAATGGAATAACTTACTTAATCAAATGCTACAATACAAAATCTAATTAAAATACTGAAGTACTGTTTTTAATTAGTACATACAAGGTATAAAAACTTTTAAATGTATCAAAATCATCCGTGTCATCTGCGTTAGGCAATTTTCATAATTTTCAATAAAAATATTTTGATTTACACTCTTTACTCTTTAATAATCATCTATAATTGATGTACTATCTTGGGCTCAATTTATGCTAATGAATTAAATTACATCCTGTATAAATATTCTGACGTTTTTGTATGGTTTCAAGAAAAGCGCCCCTAGCGAGTGAATTGAGAATCACATAATATTTATATATTTTTTGCAAAAAAACTGACGCAAATGACACAGCATCCGGTGAGCAACTCGGTCGTGAGTTTCGAAACTTTTCGAGAGCAAACTCGGACTACGCTCCAGTTGACTGCGTGAAGACTGCAATTTCAACACTGCAGTTTAAAACATGACTGCGTCCGCCTCCGCACTGGTTTGTAAGGACCATCTTATATACTATTAATAATGTACCTATGTATAGTAAAACTGTATATAATATCGGATATCATAATAAACAGTAAACTCAATTTTCCTATCTTGGTATCGTTGTATTTTTCTTATGTAGGGTCTAAAAGAGACAAAAATAAATAAATAGATTTTAGATCCTCTTTTATTTATCACTCTTTAGTAGGATGCCTTAGGGAGGGACTAAAGTAACCGATATCAATCGCTCTATATCTCTTAGAATTAGCAAGTTGATATGGCAATGGGCAGGCCACAATGCTCGCAGAACTGACAAAAGATGGGGAAGAAAGGTTTTCGAGTGGCGACCACGAACTTGAAGACGAAGCGCAGGCCAGCCTAGGTGAACGAACGATCTGGTGAAAACCGGTGGACAGGAGGCGAACAGCCGCTTAAAGTGGAGCTGGTGGTGGTGGCTCTTTGGGGGAGGTCTATATGTCCAGCAGTGGACGTTTTCAGATTGATGATGATGATGATGATGATGATGATGATGATGATGATGATAAGGAGAATTAGTAACTATTTAGTGCATTTTGATTTTTTTAACGAGCATAAACACACATATTATGCCAACATGGTTAGCTTTTATATAAAAAAATAGGGTTACTGATTGAAATTCAAAATTTTATGTAAGCATTTTTAAAAATCCAGTGATCACACTTCATCTGCATGCGTCACCGTTAGCTCATTACAGAAAATACAAAAATCGTATTAGTGTAAAACTCAATGACACTGATGAGTTTTACCTTGAATTTTTTTACGGAGCGGTTGGCAAGTCTAAAGCGGAGAGCGAGAACCATAGAATTTTTTAAAACATTATATTATGTGGCTGAAGGCTGATTCACTCATTGCAAAATAGCAAGTAGTAGCTAGCAGTGGTGACTAATGTCATATTTAAATAGTCACGCTGCTAAATGCCCTATCAGAATGTCAAGTGCATTAGAAACGCGATCTGTTTAATTATTTCACTTAGAACCTACTTTAAACACGGTGTGAACGTTCAATTCCAAAAAAAACACAACTAAACACTTGTCACCTGCACTTGCTACTTCACAATGTCGTCAATCAGCCTAACCTTACCCGGTGGTAAGTGATCAGTTGACCACCGTCGCTGTTGAACATTTGCAACATCAGGCACGCGGATGCGTCACCTAAATACGTTCCTTAGTATCAACATCAACAGGTTAAAGACGTGCAGACATAGGCCTCCCCATAAAACGCCATTTGGACGCTTAAGTATCATGGGGGAACTCACCATAATCACCACGGTTGAATACAACCACTCAAATAGAAAGATGTCGAAAAAGAGTGGTTTCTCTAAAATTTGTCATACACAAGATGGCCCAGAACAGTGTAAAAACATTCGTGCACGGCATTTATGCGGGTAGAGTCTAGTCGCGACCGCTTGTCCCTTATCCCACGCAAATAGCTACACAGCAGTATTCATGTTACCTAGCAGTTTTTTAACCAAGCTTTCAACGCTTCTTTAGTAATAGTCACCATCAGATGATATATTTCTGGACAATATTTCCAATGCTCTGTAGCTAGGATTACGAAGAATGCTCGCATGGTGTAAAAAACACTAAGACTTTATGGTATATCGGTATATGGTATATGGGCTGCTCGGAGTTTCTTTGCGAGATATGATCTGAAATGAGAAGATCCACAAGAGAACTAAAGTCAGAGATAAGCGCTTCGGCCGATCCCCACTACGGCGACCGAAGACCTGCCCCCCTATTACGAACGAGCTAGCAGCGCTGACGCGCGTCTGCCGCTCAACTGCTGTTAAAATGAAAATTACGCGCGTCAGCAGCGCTGCTAACTCCTTCGTAATAGGGGGGGGCTGGTCAAAACTGCGGGGAGCCGATTTATGCAGGAGGCGAGCAGCCGCTCAAAGTGGCGCTCTCTGTGGGAGGCCTATGTTCAGCAGTGGCCTGTGTTCTAGGGGCGGTTGATGATGATAATGATGATGATGATGATGATGATGAAATCTTTTCCCAAATGTTTTTATCGTATGGTAACCCTACCTGGCATCAAATGTGACAATGACCTTTGCAGCGTCAGGACGGCGTCGAAAATAGCCGATGGGGCGTCGTCGTTAGCATAAGAAACTCATTGTGTTGATACCTCGCAATTCATAAAATGAATAGAATTAAGCGTGACGTCAGTATGTCTCTTTATGATAAGCTTTTATAATAGATGGACTTTTTAACCTACCTTTTTCTTCTCACGACTCCTGGTGCCTGGTACTTTGTTTCAATTTAGATTACATTGGTAGGTACTGATAGGTATTGTCACGTTACATCCGTTCCTTTCGTGAAAAAGGTAGAATGGAACGCTACAAGTTAATGAGCAGCTCCTCCCCTACCTAAACAGTGCCTAGGTTGACAGGATCCTAAGAGCTGAAGAGAAAAAAAGGAATTGGTAACAGATATTTATTTTCGTAAATTTTACAAGCTTTGTAGAAAGCAAAAAAAAAGTCTCTAGATGATGCGGAAGAACGCGAAATTTAAGTTGTTTACGGCCTACAAGTTATCACGGTAGAATTAGAATGTTATTGGATCCAAACAAGGCCCACTTCCGGGTCTTCAGATAAACAAAGCCCGCTTCCGGTCTTCAACGAGGCCCACTTCCGGGTCTTCAAACAAACAAGGCCCACTTCCGGGTCTTTATTCAAACAAGGCCCACTGTCGTTATAGAGACTGAGGAATTCGTTGCCTTTAGTTTGTCCGACTTCCAGAGTTCAGCGGCTAGCTCATTCAGTTATTAGCTTCTGGATCCAGAAGAAGATTCTCGTCCTTCCACCGTCGATGAAGTATTATTACGCAGCTCAGATTCAAGATGCAGGAGCAGGAGACACGCAGGTATTAGTCGTCAAAGCTTTGACGGACGACGGGCCGGAACATGGTGATGAAGTTATATTGCCACTCAATGTTTGAAAAAGGCAAGCCGGTCGTCTCACTGGTTGACGCTCGGCGATAGATTCGTCGTGGTAGATACGGCGGCCGACGGTGACAACAGATGTAGTTTCGGCGATCAGCTCTCGGCGATAGATTCGTCGTAGTTTCGCGACTGGCTGTAGCGGATGTAGCTCGGCGATCGGCGATTTGACAATGGATATGTCGTGGCGCAGCGATTGACGTAGATGGAGATTCACTTCACAATTTTGGTGTTGGATAGCCAAAGATGGTTTTTGAAGGCGTTCTTGAGTTCCCGGGCCTTGCCTGGCCCGGGAATGGCCTTATATCAATTTAGTGTTCCTCGTTCGAGGAGTAAATTGAGACTGCCATTCCATAGCGACAGCTTTTCTAAAGAAACCTCGCTAGCATTCCAAGGTTCTAGATTTTTGCAGTTTTCAAAATTTTGAATACAGAATAGTAAAAAAAACAAATCTAGAGTCAAAATACATACAATCATGGCCAAACTATAAAATACTTCACTGAAATTGACAGTAGAAAAAGAAAAATATGAATTTGAAGAGAAACTAAATTCGAAACAAAAAAAAACAGTTTCAAAACAACTGCCATCCGAGCAGTCGTGTCTAGAAATCGGGCCCGTGACCCGCGCGCAAAATCGATAAAGTGATGTAAAATTTTTGAGAAAAATCAAGTTTTTTTGTGCTTAAATTACTGTGAAAAGGACTGTCAAGTGCTGTGATGTGAAAGTTGTGAATGAATAATAGAAACCAGGTAATATATTATGATATATACATACATGTAGCATTACATATTTCCCCCACGACCCCAGAAAATTTTCAACTCCATTGAAAATTTTGAAGGTTAGGAATAAAACCTTGCTCTTTCATACTTAAATCTTGCACTTCTTCTTTTACTCGCTCACAAACATACTTAGGGGATATGGTTCACATATTTGATGACGCATACTCCACAAGGAACTATTCATTATACATAACGAAGGCTTATTTTTTTTAATTAGGTGTCGTTATCCGCACCTTTTTGAAAACCCGAGTAAAGATAATAAGTATTTACAATTAAGAAAATGTACAACACAAAGGCTTATTTAACGAGTTGTGTACCGCTCTTTAAGAATATTACACACACCCTTGGGTATTGAAGATTTCAAGGAAATTAATATTCAAGAACCTTGTATTTAAGAAATTGCAAGGAAATTAAGATTAGAGTAACAACATGTGTAACTAAGAAAGTATAAAAAAAATGAGTAAACACAATGGCTTCTTACCCACACGACTCGTGTTAAAGGATAAAACAAAAAGAGTGAAAAAAAAAAAAAATAATAACGTTTGTAAAATGGATTTAAAAAAAATAAGCCGAAAGGGTCTAGTTTCCTTGTACAATACAAAAATAATATACGCTAAAGCTATTTACAGAATAAGTATACAATTTAGAGAAAAAAACAGAATACGACCGCTACACTATTTACACTTTAAAATCTTTTACATGCCACTTTCCTCTTAAGCCGTTAGGATCCTCTAAAATAAAGACGAGAGGTGAGAGCTTCTCAACAACTGTGCATTTGACATATTTGGGAGCCAACTTTGAACTGAAATATGCACCAGCGTTACTCTGGACGTAATTTTTACGCCAGACTGTGTCGCCAACGTTGAACTCTTTAAAGGTGTGTCTCGTGTTGTAATGAGCAGCATTTTTTGTGTGTGCAGTGTGTAATGCAACCTGTACTTTATCGAAGATGTTAGATAATAATCCTAAATTAGCGGCGTAGATGTCACGAGGAAGAAAAATGAAATTATCAAGGTTGGAGCAGTTAGTGTATAGTGAACCACATGGTATGGTTTCACGTCCAAAGACCAGAAAGGATGGAGAAAACCCAGTTGTAGAATTTACAGAACTGTTGAGTGCATATTGGATTTTCTGCAAATGTTTGTCCCATGAACGGTGATCATCTCCGACCAACTGTGAAAGTGCGGTGATAATTGTTCTATTATACCGTTCTGTGGGGTTTACTTGAGGGCAGTATCGAGGTGAATAAAATATAAAAGGAATTTTATACTTATTCAGAAAACTTTGAAACTCATTAGATTGAAATTGTGAACCATTGTCCATGATGATGGTTTGTGGCACACCGTGTACCAGAAACACATTATTTTCCAAATACATGATGATATTGGAAGATGTAGCGCGCTTGATAGGGAAAATAAGGCAATACTTTGAAAAAGAACATGTAACCACTAGTATGAATTGATTACGTTGTCTTGTGAGTGGAAAAGGGCCCATTAGATCTAATGAGAGGCTTTGAAAAGGTCTTGAACAAATTTTTGGTTTACCCATAGGACCATATGGAGAATGATTCGAATGCTTATAAGAGAGGCATGTTTCACAAGAAGAACACATTTTAGCCACATCTTTAAACATACCAGACCAATAGTATCTTAAAGAAAGCTTCTTGTATGTTTTGAAAATGCCAGTATGGGGATTACTTTCTGAGTCACCATGGCAAGTTTTGATGAGATTCATTCTCTCAGAGGGAAGTGGAACTTCTTTCCAAGCAAAATCTTCATTTAGATAATCAGGTGAGTTATTAAAACGGTATAAATTATTGTTGAGAATTTTGTAATTTGGATAAGCATCAGGATTATCTCGACAGTTAGTAAAAAGTCTATTATATAGTTCCAATTGTGATGCATTGTCTCTAGATATGGGTTCAACACCACCAATAATAGCAGTATCGGGTATTTTATGACGCGACAGAAGGTCTGGGACAACATTTTCTTTTCCTTTTTTATGTTTTAGGTCGAAGTTAAAACAAGACAGACGAAGACTCCATCGTGCCAATCTGCCAGAAGGATTAGACAAATTTTGGAACCACTTTAATGCTGCATGGTCAGTGTATACTGTAAATCGTTTACCGTTATCAAGATAACAACGCCAATGCTCAAGTGCAGTAATGACAGCTAAAGTCTCACGTTCTGTAGTTGAATAATTCTGCTCATGCTTGTTTAGAGATCTACTCATATATGCAATAACAACTTCTTTATTGTCTTTTTCCTGAGTCAGCATAGCACCTATCCCAAAGTTAGAAGCGTCGCAGTGAACGGAAAATGGATAGTCAAAGTCAGGGCAAGATAGTATTGGTGTTGTAGTCAAGCATTCTTTTAATTTAGCAAAAGCAGAGTCAGCCTCAGCATTCCAGACAAATTTTTTTGGAGATTTTTTTCCAGATGACGTTAATTTACAGAGTGGTGAAGCAATAGTACTGAAATTAGGTATGAATCGGCGAAACCAACTGCATGTACCTAAAAATTTTCTTACTTCTTTTTTAGAGGTAGGAGCAGCGTAAGCTAGAATCGCTTCAATTTTACTGGGATCAGCCCGCAATCCTTGCTCATCTACTATGTAGCCAAGATATTTCAGTTCTTTGCGAAAGAATTGACTCTTTTCAAAGTTAATGGTTAGACCAGCATAAGAAAGTTTCTGATGAACTTTAAGTAGGAGTGAAATATGTTCCTCAAATGTCGCACCTATGATTATTATGTCATCTAAGTAACAGAACACTTTATTCTCAAACTCTGGAGTGAATAAACTGTCCATGAGTCTTTGTTGAGTTGCTGGAGCGTTTGTCAATCCGAAGGGCATAACAGTGAATCTATACATTCCTCTACCAGGTACGTAAAAACCAGTTTTATCTCTGTCTTTGGGATGTAATGGAATTTCCCAAAAAGCCTTTGCTATATCGATACTAGACAAATATTTAGCATTTTTGAGGTTATCTAGTATCTCAGAAACAAAAGGGAGGCTGTAGGCATCTTTACGAGTAATTGCATTCAGCTTTCTGCTGTCGACGCAGAAACGCCATTCTCCGTTCTTTTTTTGTGCTTAAATTACTGTGAAAAGGACTGTCAAGTGCTGTGATGTGAAAGTTGTGAATGAATAATAGAAACCAGGTAATATATTATGATATATACATACATGTAGTTATTACCTAAAATAGTTATACAACTTCCACTATCTAAAAGACCGGAAAAAGGTATATTGTTTATAGACACGTTAATAAAAGGTCTGTTAAAGTCTTTTTCTTTGTCGTAGAAAACAGAAGTTGTTTTGTAGCAAAACATAAAATTTCGAATAGTATTTAACCATTGATTCCAGTCGTTAAGATCAAAATTATTGTTATGTGATTTAGTGAAACCATTCAAGTCGTCAGCTAGTTTTTTTGTTGATTTGATGGAGCACATTTTGGACATTCGCTGATTCTCACGCCTTTACGACCACATTTAAAACAAATGAGGTATCTAGGCTTAGTACAAGTTTGTAAAGAATGGCCTGTGATACGACAGCGATAACAGAATTCTTCTTTAGAAATGTCATTAGTTTGAGATGACGAGCGTGGATGTTTATCTTCCTGCACTGCATTAGTGTACCTTACGTTTGGAGACGCTTTAGGAAGTGAAGCTTTAGAAAATGAAGGAAGATAGGCAAATTCAGCAGCACAAGAAGTGTCTTCAGATCTAGGCTCATGAAAATTTTTGTCTCGTTCAGAAATGCGTTCGTAACTTTGACAAGTAGAAATTAAAGAATCTACCGTTTTAATATCTTTAAGTGCAACAAAAACTGAATAGCACGGTCTTATATTATGGAGTAAAATCTCTAATTGTTCGCTCTCGCTAAGTTTCTTTGAAAGACGAGCAAACATACCGAACATAATTGAGACGTAAACGATAATGGTCTCAGTTGCTCCTTGCGTTCTATTCCTTATAGCTTCCAACAGCTTATAGTCGTAATCATGTATACCGAAATCTCGAATCAGCAATGTGCAAATATCTTTCCACGATAAGGTAGGATTTCGATTATACTGAAAACGAAACCAATGAAGGGCATCACCTGTGAAAATCTCAAAGGCGTGCTTGCAAAGCATACCTTCCGGAATGTTTCGAGAAATCCTAAACTCGTCCAATCTTTGAAGAAATGATCTAGGGCACGATTTTCCATTGAAAGAAAACGTTTTGAGCTCCTTCACAAAATTATCCGAAGTGTGATAGTTTTGTACAGACTCGGAAGCCAGTGGTATACTAGTCAGAATGCTTGAAGGTAAAGTGGGTTGAGGAGTACTCAGTACTTCCAAAGTTTGATTGGTTCCAGTCATAGGTAGTAATTGATAAATCGAGGGAGGGCTAGGCTGAGTCTGAGGACAAGGATTGTGAATGTCAACTAACACTTCTTCAGAAGATCCTGAATAATCTGAAGTTAAGACTTCAAACCGTTTTTGGAGCGTGAAGAAGCGAGATCGTATGTTTGAGCATGACTCAACAAATGGTGGAACGGCGTTAAAGCGTTCGAGGCGATAATGAAGATGATTTACGAAAGATTCAACTTTCCTCAGGTTACTTTTATCATCCGTGGCTTCGAGGTGCGAGATTTTACCCTCGACGTAATTAAACGTGATCTCTGCTTGGGAGAGGTCATGTTTGAGAGGTATTGGAGAAGATTTTATGTCCTCAGGTTGAATGTGACTCAATTTTGCCAGCTGCTCCTTAAGAGTTGTCAAAGTGTCAGCTGGTTTTTCACCTCTGATAGTCACTTCATATTCCAGTTCAAGTTTGTTTAGAAACGAGTATTTAATGGGTCTCGCCATAGTCACAAGTTGAAGTCAATAGTCAAGGATAAAATCAAGTCAAGTTTAAGTTCGTTTAAGTATTAAGTACTATGCGAGTGTTGTAGAATGTAAGTGTGATGTTCCGCGTGTCCTGCCTGTATAAAAATAAATTAAGCAAGTACCTAAGATATTACGTTAGAGCCAAAAGTCAATATCAAATTTTAGCCTACTTGAGTAAGTATTATTTTAGAATTTAGAAGAATGTTTTAGAGGGTTCATTTTAGTTGGGCGCCAAACTGTCACGTTACATCCGTTCCTTTCGTGAAAAAGGTAGAATGGAACGCTACAAGTTAATGAGCAGCTCCTCCCCTACCTAAACAGTGCCTAGGTTGACAGGATCCTAAGAGCTGAAGAGAAAAAAAGGAATTGGTAACAGATATTTATTTTCGTAAATTTTACAAGCTTTGTAGAAAGCAAAAAAAAAGTCTCTAGATGATGCGGAAGAACGCGAAATTTAAGTTGTTTACGGCCTACAAGTTATCACGGTAGAATTAGAATGTTATTGGATCCAAACAAGGCCCACTTCCGGGTCTTCAGATAAACAAAGCCCGCTTCCGGTCTTCAACGAGGCCCACTTCCGGGTCTTCAAACAAACAAGGCCCACTTCCGGGTCTTTATTCAAACAAGGCCCACTGTCGTTATAGAGACTGAGGAATTCGTTGCCTTTAGTTTGTCCGACTTCCAGAGTTCAGCGGCTAGCTCATTCAGTTATTAGCTTCTGGATCCAGAAGAAGATTCTCGTCCTTCCACCGTCGATGAAGTATTATTACGCAGCTCAGATTCAAGATGCAGGAGCAGGAGACACGCAGGTATTAGTCGTCAAAGCTTTGACGGACGACGGGCCGGAACATGGTGATGAAGTTATATTGCCACTCAATGTTTGAAAAAGGCAAGCCGGTCGTCTCACTGGTTGACGCTCGGCGATAGATTCGTCGTGGTAGATACGGCGGCCGACGGTGACAACAGATGTAGTTTCGGCGATCAGCTCTCGGCGATAGATTCGTCGTAGTTTCGCGACTGGCTGTAGCGGATGTAGCTCGGCGATCGGCGATTTGACAATGGATATGTCGTGGCGCAGCGATTGACGTAGATGGAGATTCACTTCACAATTTTGGTGTTGGATAGCCAAAGATGGTTTTTGAAGGCGTTCTTGAGTTCCCGGGCCTTGCCTGGCCCGGGAATGGCCTTATATCAATTTAGTGTTCCTCGTTCGAGGAGTAAATTGAGACTGCCATTCCATAGCGACAGCTTTTCTAAAGAAACCTCGCTAGCATTCCAAGGTTCTAGATTTTTGCAGTTTTCAAAATTTTGAATACAGAATAGTAAAAAAAATAAATCTAGAGTCAAAATACATACAATCATGGCCAAACTATAAAATACCTCACTGAAATTGACAGTAGAAAAAGAAAAATATGAATTTGAAGAGAAACTAAATTCGAAACAAAAAAAACAGTTTCAAAACAACTGCCATCCGAGCAGTCGTGTCTAGAAATCGGGCCCGTGACCCGCGCGCAAAATCGATAAAGTGATGTAAAATTTTTGAGAAAAATCAAGTTTTTTTGTGCTTAAATTACTGTGAAAAGGACTGTCAAGTGCTGTGATGTGAAAGTTGTGAATGAATAATAGAAACCAGGTAATATATTATGATATATACATACATGTAGCATTACAGTATATATATATATATGTATATAATTATACCCAGAAGTAAGTGATATTTTTCATAACCCTACTAAACTTCCTCCGTTTTCCGTTAATTACTTTTCTCCTTGTAGGTATTACTCCATTCTATAGAAAACTAGAAAAGTTCAGTCAGCACTTATGCCGATAGTGGTACCCACAGAGCTATGAAAATTCTGCTCTGTGGTGGTACCTACTATTAGTAAAGACGTGGTATCCGATGGAACTATAATTAACTGACATTTGGTATTAGATGGTACCTATCAATTCTGTAGTGTCCGTTGGGAGGTAATATTTTGTGATTCAAATCTAGTCGTTCGCAAAAGAGTCAACAACCTTCCCAGAATTCGGCATTCAAAAGAAACCTGCTTTTCAGCGTAAACATGAAACCATACAAAGCTAAACTACGTGCAACTTGGTAACATAGCAACCGAAATATAAGGTCAAACTTTCACTTCGAAGAATAAACGGAATTTCCATGAAAAAGCTATGGTAAATATCAACTTAGTATTCATGCCGCTGAGGGCCGGTTTTCCATGCCATGCAAGTAGCGATAATATTTTTCTGTTGCAGGTATTTATCGAAAACTACGACACCATAATATCTATAGTTAAATATAGACTTTTAAATATTCTCTATATTTGGTTTACACTTACCTACATACTTACGTGTATTAACACGATATCAAATACATAGCTGTAAAAATATTGTGCCTACCTATTAGAAAACCAGGGAGTCTAGCAACGCCAGACGCTAACTACAAAAATGACATTAGTTGCGGAAAAGTTAGCGGTTTCCGATGTCATTCCAATACAATACAATTTGTAGTTAGCGTTTGGCGTTAGCGTTAGCGTTTGGGATCTTTGCTAGACCCCCTGGTGCAACTCTATTTTTTATCCTTCCTTCTTAAGTTTGTACTAGCAAGCCAAATACTGATAGACCAATCGCTTATTTATATTGCCAACCAGAAAACAATTCAACCAAATTGACAGCCTCCGTGGTGTGGTAGTTGAACAGGTGGGCTCATAACCCGGGTTCGATTCCCGCGTCAGGACAAGTATTTGTGCACAGGAAAAAAGCGCAAATACTTGTTCTGTGTCTGGGTGTAGTGGGACCATAGTAGTGATAGCCCTCGTAGTTCTTGGGTCCCTAGATACAGGGAATCCTAGTTAGAGTCCAGGATCAATGTATGTGATGGTTAAAAAAAATAGTAATAATTAATTATATATTATTATATTACCTATATTGATTAATATATAAGTACCATAACATGCGTCGTAGAAATACTAAACTGGAGTAAACACTCGTTAAGTAACGCTTAGGTATTATTTCAATGTGAGACTGAAACGTGGTCTCTAACTGTTGGCCTCATTACTAAGCTCAGAGTCGCGCAACGGGCTATGGAGAGAGCAATGCTCGGTGTTTCCCTGCGAGATAAGATCCGTAATGAGGAGATCCGCAGGAGAACTAAAGTGACCGATGTAGCTCTTAGGATTAGCAAGTTGAAATGGCAATGGGCAGGCCACATCGCTCGTAGAACTGACAACCGATGGGGAAGAAAGGTTCTCGAGTGGCGACCACGAACTGGAAGACGCAGCGTAGGCGGTCCCCCACTAGGTGGACTGACAACCTGGTGAAAGCCGCGGGGAGCCGATGGATGCAGGAGGCGAGCAGCCGTTCTAAGTAGCGCTCCCGGGGGGAGGCCTATGTTCAGCAGTGGACGTCTTCAGACTGTTAATGATGATGATGATGATGATTATTTAATTGACCGTAAAGCTTGCAATCACTAGTTTCAAGGCTAAAATAATAATATAGCCCTTATTCCTTCAACTAAGATTGTATAGCCCAACTGATTAGTCTGGCCCTAATAGTTAGACCCATTATTATAGTTCTCAGAAAACGGTGACCTAGCCCGTAATACTTAGTAACGTGTTATTTTGTTTGCTTTTACTAAATGTAGTGATTATTTAGTGAAATGTGTGGTAGTTAGGTATAGCTGGGTTCTGAAAAACTACTAAATGTTTCGATTTTATCATTAGAGACATAAAGAATTAATTTTGTTCAAAATGTGCTTTAAGTCAAATATTTTTATTGCAATTGACTATTATTTAAGCATTACAAAGTGTTTAATGTCAAACATAATAAATATACTTAAATAAATTGATAACGCCCAACGATCACATACATAGATCCATCCTGGACCATAATAGCGAATGCTAATGTAAGGAATCTTCTAAGACCCAGAAACTAAGATGATCAATAATCATGGTCCCACAACACTCAGAGTCAGACACAGAACAAGTATTTGCGCGTTCTCTTTTTATTCACGTGTACAAATACTTGTACAGTCGTGGGAATTGAACCACCGCCTCTGAGTAACGATCCGACTCGCTCAACCACCACACCACAGAGACATAGCAAGAAAACAATATGTGGATTTGAAAAAAAAATGTTTTCATTACCTACTGGTGCAAGCAATCCGGCACAATGCAGAAAAAATATCCGATCTGGATCTTCGATTATACTTGTAAGGAAACTTTACAGTGGCGTCATTTGCTTTTTTGAACACTTTCGCATTTTGTAGTATTAGTGTGGTGGTGTATATAATACATACTATTTTAATATCTATGGTAATGTGAAAGCGAACTCACTGGGATCGAAATGGCAATGGGCAGGCCATATCGCTCGTAGAACTAAGAAAAAAAAAGGTTCTCGAGTGGCGACCAGGGCCCTTATTCCGTATCGATTCCTTACTTCGAAACCACACGAATTCCTTGTCTTACATAAGAAATCTGCAAAACTCTATTCTCTATGAAACGAAAACAAAATCGCGCGAAATGAATTTAGAATTGGCGCGATTTGAACTGTTAAAAATCATATGTTTTACCAAGACGCGTTCCGAAACATCAACACATCAAAGGATATGACCACTTATGTCACTATATTTTATTCGAAATAAAGATAACTTTAATTTAGAGTGAAAGTATATCTAACGCTGTGACACGATTTGAACAAGACACGATAACGACGTGGTTTCGAATCGTGTGGAATCTGTGTTTCCATGGAGAATAACCGCCCATGGCCATTATTCCGTATCTATTCCTTACTTCAAAACCACGCGAATTCCTTGTCTTACATAAGAATTCTGCAAAACTGTATTCTCTGTGAAACGAAAACAAAACCACGCGAAATGAATTTGGAATTGGCGCGATTAGAACTGTCAAAAATCTTATGTTTTACCGAGACGCGTTCCGAAACATCATCACATCAAAAGATATGACCACTTATGTCAATATATTTTATTCAAAATAAAAATAACTTTAATGTAAAGTGAAAGTATTTCTAACGCTGTAGCACGATTTGAACAAGACACGATAACGACGTGGTTTCGAATCGTGTGGAATCCGTGTTTCCATAGAGAATAACCGCCCTGGAGAGGAGGCGAGCAGCCGCTCGAGGTGGCGCTCTTTGGGGGAGGTCTATGTTCAGCAGTGGAAGTCTTCAGATTGTTGATGATAACTATTATTATTAAATTGCGCCTCTATACACTTTCTAATATTGATAACTTTTTCAGTTATTATTAAGGTACGGAATAGGCATGATGACTAAATTTTTTTTTTAGATATATTAATTATATTCCTCAAAAGATAAACATTTGTGATGAGAAAAATAAAATATCTCAAAAAATTACCACGTTACAAGCATTTTAAAAACCGGTTTAGTAAGACGGCCAGTGACGTCAAAGGAATGTCGCTATAGTACCTCATTTTTTTTTTATTTCTGTGGTAGCTTTTCATACAATCTTTTGGCATGTGACGTCACGAGTAGATTTTTCATAGTAACTGTGGGGGCGCTCTGTTTCGCGAGAAAGGGACAGGAGATGCCTCCTGTAGAAACTTTAAAAGCTTATTACTCCGTGATTTATTTACCGATTACGCTTATTTTTCCAATGATTGCATTCATTTTTAATCTTCTTTATGAAAGTAATATTTACTTGTTCATTTTTAATAGTAGTCATCATGCCTACTAAGAAACCCCAAAAAACGGCAAAACGGATGCGACCGAAACCAGAAAGTCATCAGTCAGGCCACGAACTATCGATATTTCACGATCAGATCTTCAACACCATTAGACGCAATCAATCATTTTCATTCAATTCTAACACGATAAATATCTACTGACGGAGACGTCTCAACGTCACGCCCTATCTGCTGCAAATTCATATTTGCTGAAAAATTTTTAGTTTATAAAAAAACGCTGAAAAAAATGTGACACTTCAGGAGAGCGCTGAGCCTCAGCGCTGAGGCTCAGCGCTGAGGCCTCGATTCAGCCAACTTTCATTTGAAAATAGAACGGAAAGCTCTCCCCTAGCTCTCCTCCTTTTGCAGAAACGATGACGCTATTTCCGTTCTATTTTCATATTTCCGTTCTATTTTCAAATAAAAGTTGGTTGAATCGAGGCCTCAGCGCTGAGCCTCAGCTCTCCTGAATCGCTATGCTGATCTCACGGTCTAGTTAATCTTGTTACTACACACTACAGTGCAGTGACACGCGAAACTTTACTAATTTGGAGTTTCAAGTGATTCTGCAATCTGTTATGGGCAGTCGCGATGTTAACATCAGGCAAACGACTAGCTCGTCAGGTCAGTCGTTCATATAAAATAAAAAACAAAGCTTTCAGCCCCTTTATGCAACTAATGTTCGGCTGCACTAAAGTTTGACCAGCTCCAAATTTCTTATCGCTCTATGATGTTTATTTATTTATTTATTTCCTTTTTGGAAGACCAACAGTTGCTATAACAATATAAATAATAAATTACACAAAAATAAACCAATCAAAGGTCCTCACGGATAGACTTTACAGAAAAAAAAACAGTAAATTGAAATGAAGTGAACACCTAAGAGCACTACACACTGCATGGATTTACTAACCAAACTAAACACATAGCATTATTAAGTATAATAAATAAATAATGTAACAACAAAAAATACAATAAAAACATAGCACAATATATAAAAATGTATATTATTATAATGTAAACATACTTAATAGTTAATTACGCTCCATTAGTCAAAAAACTCACTGCTCAACCACTGCCTGTTCCTATATGTAACACATTTAGGTACGTCCTAGAGACATAAGTGTGAACTTAGACGCTGCAGGTTCTAAGCTGTCAAACATTATTTTAGATGGGCATAATGGCTGCTATGGTGGTTACGGTATGCGAACAGGACCACTCCATCTCTTCAATAAAACCCAGCTAATGAAATGGACACAAGTGTTTTCCTTGGTACATTAAAATCTTCTGCGATCATCAAGCCGCCTGCCAAGCGTGGTCATCATCATCATCATCATTAGCAGCCTGAAGACTTCCACTACTGAACATAGGCCTCCCCCAGAGAGCGCCACTTAGAGCGGCTCGCCTCTTGCATCCATCGGCTCCCCGCGGCTTTCACCAGATCGTCGGTCCACCAAGTGGGGGGCCGGCCTACGCTGCGTCTTTCAGCAAGGAACACCATGCGTGGTAATTATGGTATTCCTCCTACGATAAGCATCCAAAAGTTTTGGGGGAGCCTATGTTCAGCTGTGGGCGATATGACCCCTGGTCTCTCTCACACATCACTCCCCCCTCTACATTAATATGAAAGTCCAATGTATTTTTTTCAACTTCATCATCAACAGCCTGAAAACGTCCTCTGCTGATACTTTTGCTACTTACCATCCCAAAATTTGGCAGATTTCTTTAAAAGGTAAGTATAGACAAGAGGCAGACATCAAG
The DNA here is from genome assembly GCA_963580505.1 of Ennomos erosarius. Taxonomy (NCBI): domain Eukaryota; kingdom Metazoa; phylum Arthropoda; class Insecta; order Lepidoptera; family Geometridae; genus Ennomos; species Ennomos erosarius. The sequence goes on from OY757000.1 coordinate 5,249,640, forward strand.
GGAGACTTTCGGCAGGGACAAATTGATGGAGTTTAATTATAGATGGTAACATAAAAGAGCAAAGATAAGGCATCAGCTTTTCATAAGTGATGCACCACTTGCCATGAAAGAGAAAGATTAATAAACCATTAATGCGTCGCGACCTATTTACCATTGGCAAGACTACTAATTATTTTCCGGTATTTAGTATAATACCAAGTCTTAGAAACAGGGAACTTGACCTTCCGCCACAAAAATTCTCATTAGCAAAACGTGAACTCATCGACCTCAATTTGGCAGGAAATCAAAAGTGTACCAGCCACCGCCGCATCACAATGCTAGCGAACGAAGGTCTGGCCTTGAACCTCCATTGTACGAGGTCCAAGGCTCTTTTGTCATTGACAAATGGAGCTTCGAAACAAAGGCTGGTTTCTGCAAGCCAAACCGTGTAGGCGGCACCGTCTATATGGATAAAACTTAATAGACGCATGACATATAAATATCCAAAGTTTTATGCAATTTGTTCCTACTAGATTCAGAAAACCTTAACTCGTAATTTGTTCGTATGAATTTAAAATCGAATTTCTTCGTTTGTCATATTAATGTGGTTCAAGTTGTTATTGCTTTTTTTAATAGTACCACTGGTTTGGATATCATTAGAAGAAAACAAAGCAATACAATACTAAAAATATGTTTTTGTTTAGTTTGGTTTTCCATTAAATTTCATATTATGCGCTTAAAGTGTCGTGCTCTGCAGGAAATGCATAAGCGGCATCGTCATAAAAAGTTTTGATATATATTATAAGGAAACATTTTATCACAAAGAATATTCAACGATAGAAGAAAAGAATCACAGATCATATAAAAAACTGATAGAATCTGTGAAGTGAAAAATATTGCTTCTCAAACCCGTGATGTTTGTCTAAAGTCGTAAAGGACAACAAATTGCAGTCCTTGTATGACATGACAAAGCATTAATAGGACAGCAACATTTTTAGAGGTGTTAAAATGTAGGTTATTTGTATAAGTAACTTAGGTAATCGGTCACTGCAAATTTTATTTTATTATCCCTTAATATACATATACATTCAATTATTCTCTAATCAAAAGCCTCCCCTGTAAGGTTAGTTTCAAAAAACAAAATAGGCGTAGGCACCTCCCAAGGTAGGTATGTTGATGAGTTACCTAAGCGAGTAGGTCAACTCGAAAACGCAATTCCCGCTTAATTAAGATCATGTATAAGTAGGACACGATGACAAGCGTTTCTCACCGAGATGTTATCAATCAATGTCCGGGCATCTTGGTTCTTCGTACACGCATGGTAGTTACATACAGTTTTATTACAGGAGATACTGGAGGTAATAACAGACATTTAAAGAAATTCCGGGCAGGCCACATCGCTCGTAGAACTGACAACCGATGGGGAAGAAAGGTTCTCGAGTGGCAACCACGAACTGGAAGACGCAGCGTAGGCCGGCCCCCCACTAGGTGGACCGACGACCTGGTGAAAGCCGCGGGGAGCCGATGGATGCGGGAGGCGAGCAGCCGCTCTAAGTGGCGCTCCCTGGGGGAGGCCTATGTTCAGCAGTGGACGTCTTCAGGCTGTTAATGATGATGATGATGATGAAAGAAATTCTGACTGTTCATCGTCGCCGCGTCGTCATCGTCCACTGCTGAACATAGGCCTCCCCCAAATACCTCCAGTTTGAGCGGCTGCTTGCGTCTTGCATCCATCAGCTCCCGCATTTCTGCAGGTCGTTGGTCCACCTATATAGTGGGGGGCCGGCCTACGCTGCGTCTTCCGGTTCGTGGACGCTACTCGAGAACCGATCCCGTTTGTTGCTTCAAAGTAATTTAGGGCAATTCAGCTTTCATAGTTCTGCCTGAATGTTTAACTATACGTATTTTCATAGATTTAAATCTCAGTAGTTGACCTCATAGACTTAGGAGCTAATAGGTCTGTGCCTGAACTTTTTATAGTCACAAAGGTGGTAAAAAATTCAACGCCATCAGATGACGCCGCTATGACTTTGTCATAGTATAAGTTTAAGTTTAAATTATTTTTTGAATATTAAATAGATATTTTGTACTAAACGGATTTGTTTATTGTACATGAAAAGTTTTAGTTAGGTTGATAAAACAGCTTAAAATAAGTAGATGTAATAAATATACTAAACGAAGTGTTCAAAAGATTGACGTCATTATGTTATGCTGCCTTTTTTATTAAACTTACGGGAGTACTAACTCGTGTAAACTTTCACAGCACAACTGGGCATGTTGTATTTGTAGCCAAAGTCAATGTTTGTAGCAGTAAATGCCTATGCGTGAATAATACGAAAAATACAGACAGACTTCTTCCTAGACCTAGTACTTATTAGTATTTATACACTATCTACTTACGAACCGTTTTCTGTCGTGCTTGATCGGTGTATTCTGGTTTGGTAGATATTAACAGCTGATTAGATAAGAAATAAAGATACCGAATAAAAATATCATACAGAATAAAGGTACATTTTATTTACATAAGTCATATGGTTAAAACAATCATTGGATTAAATGTCTCAGGGTAGGTACAGACGGCACGTTGAGCCATCGTTCCTTAAGCCCAACTCGTTCGCTAAAGAAAGTAAAGTCAGAGGCTTTTGGGCAGCCAGAAAATTCAGACACTGACTAAGTAAGTAACTTGCCTTCGCGAGAAGAGTCACTCACTCGCAGTCTCACTGCATAATAGTGTTATTATCGCATTTTAGACGTCTATTATTTTTGATGCAACCTGTAGTACTGGATTCCACGCACTACAGCCAGTTCAAAACCATCATCTTGATTGAAATTGTCATATTACGAGATATCAGAATAGCTTCCTTCACCAACCAACGATGGCAATTAATGCGATTTTGCGTAAATTTCATAAACATGCTAATTCACGAGTCTTAGCATGCTAATTGATATTGCTATGCTATTTGCTAAATTGAAATGAAATGGAAATGAAAAATGAAACAAAATTGAAATTAAAAATGAAATGAAAAATTATATGAAAAATGAAATGAAACATGAAATGAAACTTTATGTTAAAAATTAAACTCAAAATGAACTAAATTAACTGAAATGAAATTTCACATTTCACAGAACATTGCAACTATATTTCATTTGCGTATTGCTAATTGAGTTTTCACATGCTAAAAATGAATGCGGATGCTAATGAGTCCATCACTAGTTGATAGTATTTGTAACGTCGCTTTGTCCAAAGATTGTAGTAAGATGTCCAAGTACCTACGTTTCGTTTTCACCATAGAGATCTGTGGTTTTAACCATGGGGTGTTGCGCATATGACTGTGCAGGTATTGTTCCTGACTTACGTCTAAATGGTTGTTCTCCTATATCCGCAAAATTCTTAATTCTATCGATTAACGAGGTTTGGTTTGAAGATCGCCATTGCACAATATTGTCATTTGGATTGTTAAACCCCATATGGCATTTTCCGATTCCAATAATTCGCCATACCCCTAAAACATGAACGAAAATGAAATATGTGAGTAAGCCACAAACATCAATACTCTCTCCCTCTCTCTCCCGGCAACGGCCCGAAATCGAGAAGACTACGTCCACTGGAAGATTGCCACCTTATTAGGCAACGAAGTTTAGGCATTGACGGTTAGGCAATCTGCTTTCAATTCGAGGTATAGACAATATGCTGCAGTGGTGTATTCTGACCTTTGATGAGGCAAAGATTCTGACTTGTTTAGGCAAAGATGACTATAAAGAGTCAAAGAGCAGAACATTCCTTCCAACCAGCGTTTTTAACCCTGAACTTTTCATATACTTACGCTGCCACTTTAAAATAATATGAAAACCGGCTAAGTGCGAGTCGAACTCACGCACGAAGGGTTCCGTACCATTATCTATAAAAACGAGCAGAAAATTCATGTTTATTGTATAGGACCCCCTTAAATATTTCCAGATCAGACATGCAGACGGACAGCAGAGTCTTAGTAATAAGGTTCGCTTTACCCTTTGGGTACGGAACCCAAAAATAACCCAAACAAACACAGTAGGTAGGTTAGATAGTTTAGTTAACAGCTATAGCCTATGTATTTTTCTCTAAACTGGGGTACTTACTGTACCCTTTTCTGCAATTGTCAAAGTAAACGTCGCAGTATGAGTAGCTCGTTAAATATCCTCGCCAGCCACCATTCCAACCATAATCATAGTTCTGCCTATTGACAGAACAAACACGCATGGGCTGGGTCCTAAAATAGATAAAAAGGGTTATGTTAGCGAGTAACTCAAAACACTACAGGGTTTCTGAAACAAAAAAGTTTACATGTTTGTGAATGTTTTGCACGTGTGAACTGCATAAGTGCCCGTGTATGCAAGCGGGTCTGCAGTCGAACGAAATGCACAAGCCGATTTATTGGATAAAGCGGCAGAACCGAAGGACGACGTGGCCACAGTTCTTAACGAGACGTATAAACTCCCTTATTCATAAACATTGTATAGCAGAAGAATAGTTAATGTTTTGTTTCTTTCTATCAAATTTGAAATAGGCAACGGTAAAACAAGAGCAAACATGAGACCCCAAAAGTGATAAAAATTTTGCGTCAAAATTAAGATGAACAAACGTAGATACAATCAAATCATTCTGGTTGTAAGTTGTACATTGGACCTATTGTGGAAAACGTAGCTTTTTGGAGCCTTGTTATGAGAAAAAGCACTTACTGCCCGAGTAGGCATTTTCGGTATTGAGATATACAATTAGATTTAAATATTAGATCTTCTGGCCTGGGCATAACTTCTAAATTCTGGTGATTCTGGAAGTGAAACCTTGTATATTTATAGGTACCAAAATCCACATTCAAAGCTTTCTGAATTTCTTCATCTGGCAAATCAGTCACATCGTATTCTGGGGTGGTCCACACTGAAAAATAAAATTTGTCGCTTTCATGTCTCATACTAAAAACATAGGTGTATCTTCTAGGCAAGCGCATCACACCCTAGACCGCATCGTCTCTTATGATCAGGTAAGATAGTGGTCAACCGTAAACCTATTCAACAATAAAATATAAAAAATAAAATTTTATTTCATTAAATGACCTTTGCAAGCCCATTCCCTTCTTAGTGTATAGCACACCTACGCGAAATTAGTAGTATGAAAAGTAGTGATTTTATTTCGCGCAAAAAGATCATCAGCCTCATCATCATCATCAGCCCGAAGACGTCCACTGCTGAACATAGGCCTCCTCCAAAAAGCACCACATTGAGCAGCTGCTTGCCTCCTGCTTCCATCGGTTCCCCGCGGTTCTGACCGTCGCGTCGGTCCACCCAGTGGAGGACAGTTCGTGGTCGAACTCGAGAACCTTTTTTACCCGTCGGTTTTCAGAAGTTCATAGGTAGGTACTATTATAAGTGTTCGTGGGCTAGTTTTCTCAAAACACTTACCTATTTGCGGAGGTGGTTCTTGTGGCGGGCTGGGAGGAGCTATCCCTGGTGGTAATTTTTGTTCTTGTGCATTAGAATACAAATGACAAAATGTTATTAAGAACATCCATCCTAAAATTAATATTAGATTCATGATTATTTTTTTCACTTGTAAATTTTTATCTTTACTTTCACTCGTAGAGCTCAAACATTACAGTCTCACGCTTAAAGGCTAAACTTCGTTAAATATGGAGAAATTACAGTAAAAGATCAGCGACAATGGCGTCTGAACACTAATTAAAAACCGTTAATGAAGAAGTTAATGAAAGTGTAAAAGAACTAATCGTAGTTATCAGCTAATTTCAACTTTACCATTTCATTATGTCGTATCCATATCATTATTCCTTTATAATTGAATGTTAACTTTCTGCATTATACATTTAGAACATATATATTTTACTTGTAAAATGAACCTACTTGTCTAAAATGGACCTGTCTGTGTATAATGTACCTGCTTGAATAAAATGTACCTACCTGTGTAAAATAGTGCCTACTTGTGTGTAGTGTACCTATGAACTCTGTGAAGATCTTAAAAAAGCTCTTAAAAATAAACTGTATCAGTCCAAAGTTTTAAACATTTATGCATGAAAGAGCGTAAGTGGAGATCCTCGCCTCGTACATTATAACGAATGGATGAAAAACAATCGTGTTGGGTATATACTTTTTCATATAAAAAAAATTAATATATCATAATCAACAGCCTGAAGAATAATGCATCCAATAGAAGCACCAAAATGTATGGATTTGACAGTTTTAACCATTCTGTTTGAGGGCATAGGTTGTATGAGGGTTCAAGTGGGGAGTAATATTTCTCCTGTTGCATTGCAGTCATGGTACCATGAGCACCCCGTAGGCGTATTATTGGCACAGTCTACCTACACACAGCTTGCCGGCTAGTTGATCATGATAATTTACCAATTTTATCAAAAATTTCTGTGTTATTGATGATTGATAGTGGAATGTTGTTGTGTGCGATACGGTTATTCTCAAGATGTGTATGTACCTTGTTTGTTGATGAAATGGTGTTAATAAAGAATTTATAAAAATGTATCATCATTTTCTATGTCATTAAAGCAATTAAACAAACCCTCAAAAATCTGAAATGACTAAAAACCTACCTGACATATGAATGGTCAACCACTATGCGTAAACCATGATTAAATGAAAACATTCTCACGTTGAACCTGGCCTCAATTTCAATTACAAAAGGTCAACATAACTTGGGGTTAACATCCACAGGCAGGTATTTTAGATAGATAGATAGATAGATAGAATACTTAATTGCACAGGAATTAGATAGTAGACAGACTGAAAAACAAGTAGAGAGACGGTTTTTATGCTAATAATAATGCATTTTCTTCCAGTTAATCTTAGTGTAGTGTGGTACTAGAAGGTAGCTGGTTGAGAAATAAAGAGGAAAATTACCCAAACAAGTCTCAAAGCCTTATGAAAAATTGACTAATATAATTGCTATGCTAAAACCAAACTACTAGAAAAATAAATCTATGATAAGCTGCTTAATATAAAAACAAAGCCTAATCCAATAACCACTACCAGTAGGCAACGTGAATTGCCATGCTCAACCTTTGGCCGAAGTAGAGGCTAGCTTTTTGGTCACGTGTGGCCTCGACCAGACTTTTGGAAAGAACAGCCTGAAGGCGTCCACTGCTGAACATGCCTTCTTCACAGAGCGCCACTTTGAGCGGCTGCTTACCTCCAGCATCCATCGTCTCTCCGCGGTTTTAACCAGCTGCAGTGTTACTATGAACTATATTAGGTACCTATACTATTTAATAAAACTAAAATACCTACTGTATGTAGGTACTATATCTACAATAGGCATGATGACTACTATTAAAAATGAACAAGTAAATATTACTTTCATAAAGAAGATTAAAAATGAATGCAATCATTGAAAAATTAAGCAAAATCGGTAAATAAATCACGGAGTAATAAGCTTTTAAAGTTTCTACAGGAGGCATCTCCTGTTCCTTTCTCGCGAAACAGAGCGCACCCACAGTTGCTATGAAAAATCTACTCGTGACGTCACATGCCAAAGAGATTGTATGAAAAACTACCACAGCTTAGTAATGAGGTACAATAACGACCTTCCTCTGACTTTACTGGCCGTTTGAGCTATCCCTTTCTATTCCGGTTTTTAAAATGTTTGTAACATGGTAATTTTTTGAGATATTAAATTTTTGTTTATCTTTTGAGGAATGTAAATAATTTATCCAAAAAAAATTTTAGTCATTATGCCTATTGACATTTCATAGAGGTACCTAGGTTTGTTTAGGCGCGCAAAATCTTGGCCAAGATTTTCCATAGTGGACTTAACTAAACAATGTAGGCACTACGCTAGGTACTGTTTGTCTTTAATTTACAGCCTTCCAAACTGAGAAGGGTAACTTTTTGATCCACATCAGCTTTGGGTCAGCTTGGGTCGCATGTCTAGAACATTCTGACACACAATAGCGTAGGTTCACAAAAAGTTGTTTGTTTTTCGTCACCCCGCCTATTCTAGATTAATCGGAGGTCATAAAAACATTCTTAGGTTAGGTTTATTAAACCATAAGTAACCATAGTTAAAAATGCTGATAAATTCTAACGAAAGGTCAAAATTGTTAGCATTTTTGATGATGGGTTTTTAATTGCGGATCAAAAAACGTACCCTTGGAAAACCCAGCAGTGAGAGAGACTGGGAGTAATAGAATTTGTTAGCATACTTTGATACTAGGCAGGTACCCCCTTGACACCGGTCATGTGTGGACCAACATTTATCAAATCGAACACATTGATTTGGTATTGATAAGAACTACAAATAACTGGCCAAGTGCGAGTCGTTCTCACGCATGAAGAGTTCTATACCATTATCTATAAAAACGAGCAAAAAATCACGTGTGTTGTATGGAAGCCCCGTTAAATATTTATTTTATTCTGTTTTTTAGTATTTGTTGTTATAGCAGCCACAGAAATAAGCTTACATAATCTGTGAAAATTTCAATTGTCTAACTATCACGGTTCATGAGGTACAGCCTGGTGAGAGACAGACAGACAGACAGACAGACAGACAGACAGACAGACAGACAGACAGACAGACAGACAGACAGACAGACAGACAGACAGACAGACAGACAGACAGACAGACAGACAGACAGACAGACAGACAGACAGACAGACAGACAGACAGACAGACAGACAGACAGACAGACAGACAGACAGACAGACAGACAGACAGACAGACAGACAGACAGACAGACAGACAGACAGACAGACAGACAGACAGACAGACGGTCAGACGGACAAACGGATAGACAGATAGACGGACAGCGGACAGTGGAGCCTTAGTAAAACGGACCTCCATTTTACCCTTTGGGTACAGAACCCTAAAAACGTGCGTGATTATGAATATTATTATACGAAACTGTTTGACAAGAAACTTAACTGGAAACATTTTCATTTGAAAAACCCATACCTTGTTATCGCCGCTCAAGTGCTGTTTGGGTTTTTAAGGCTTTTACGGAGTACCGAAACGATGTCTCCGCACTTCATTCTTACTTACTTTTAATTGAAAACCGATACTATCTCCAAGTTTTATGTTTCTAATCATCCAAAACATATTTTATCTTTACGTTGACATCAAAGAAATAAAATATGAGTAATCGCACCCATAAAAAACTCCATTTGGCTCTTAACAAGAATTTTTTCGCAAGTTTTTTTTTTTTTTTTTTGGTTTTAATGATGCATTACGTTTATCTAAAAGATCGCCTAAATGAGCACCCAATTCATACCACAATATCATCAGCTGGAAGACGCCGCTCTCTTCACTATGATGAACTATGCTGATAGACTATGGAATCGAATGGAAAAACCTTGTGACGATATCATCCTCCTTCATCATTATTTCAGTTATCCACGTAGCGCGCGGTAAATCTGAAACTATGAATTGGGAGGTGACCACGAATCGGAAAACGTAGCGAAGGCCGGGCCCCCACTAGGTGGACCGACGATCTGGTGAAAGCCGCGGGGAGCCGATGGAAGCAGGAGGCGAGCAGCTGTTCAAGGTGGTGCTCTCTGGGGGAGGCCTATGTTCAGCATTAGACGTCTTCAGGCTTTTGATGAAATCTGAAACTAAAATAGAAAAAAAAACAGTAATGCATCCCGAGCTACGAGTGTCCTAGCACGCAGCGCTGGTCTACTCTACATTTCGTAGAACATGTTTATTTTCCACACAGTTTTTTTTTTATGTAAACGAATGACGTCACGAGCTAGTGGTTCGCCTGGGTAACAACATTTTGCGAGAAGTTGTCAACGAACAAATTAACTCTCAGGTAATCTATTTATTAGTTAGTGGATTAACCTACACTGCTATTCTTACATCATTTTAACTAACGTAACGTGAAAAGCTAAACGCACCATACAAACAGGTACTAGGGTGGGAACCCGTAATTAATGAACGCAATTTGTCATTGGAGAGACCTCTGATAATACGTTTTCGGCTATAATAGGGTGGCCGGTACCGGGACCCTTGACGGTGCCGGAATCCTAACATCAAATAAATAATAGTGCTTTATTAATGTTGTTGTATAGATTGTTACAGTAGGCCTTAACACGGTTGAACAAGGTGCAATTTCATGCATACTTTTAAGCTTAAACAATTCCCAAAATAGTATTGAGTTCTAGACGGCACTGCAACTGTTATGAGTAGTCAGGGAATATAACATAAACGACTATGACACATTACATTAGGTAGCAGAACACATATAAACACTGCTAAACAAAGACCTCTTCCCATCTTTTCTTTCTTTCTAATACAATATAACAAACACCCAGACACAGGACTATCGTGTAACACAAATGCTTGTTCTGAGTGGAAATCGAACACACACACTAACTAAGCTATGAGGCCAGTCAAATTTTTATGCAATATGGCGACTGTTATTTTTTTAGATGTTTCAAAGGATCAAATTGAGATTTAGTTAACCGAAATCCGCTGTCAAAGTTCTTGTTAACTTACCTGAGTAAAGAAATATAAGTAAAGCGATTGTAAAAGCAACTCTGTTATCTCAAGTGTATACAGTTTCCATGAAACTCGTTAAAAGTTTTAGCTGTTACACTCCGGGTAGAGTGCGTGTAAACTGGGGGTAGTACAAGAATTACCCGTAAGAGATGCTATAGGTATAACCTTGGGATTAATGGCGATGGGAAAAAAAATATTGTGGCAGATGTCACGAATTGTGAGGTTGACTAGTAAATAATAAATAAATAAATAAATAAATATCTGTGGACATTTCACACAGCGCCATCTAGCCCGAAACTAAGCATAGCTTGTACTATGGGAACCAGATAACTGATACAATACTTATATACTTTTTTGTTTGTAAATACATACATAGAATACAGTATAACACCCAGACGCAGAACAAACATCTATGTTCATCACAAAAATGTTTGTCCTTGGTAGGAATCGAACCCACAGCCCTCAGTTCAGAAGGCAGGGATACTACCAACTGAGCTAGTGGTTGCCGTTGGCACAATTTTTTTAGTCTATCTGAAAAAAATGAAAGTGTCATGTCATGAAATGACCAATTGCTGACTTTTTTAATTATTATACTTTAGAGCTGTTTATACTTATTCTTACTATGAAATCGTATAATCTATATATCGTATAATCTTTCGTTTCGTTTCATTTATCCATACACATAAACAAACATAACCGACAATATTTCACTTTGGCATAATAGCAGGAAGTATAGATATTCTCATTTCTGTAGGGTTCACAAAAATAAATTATGTAAAACATCAACGACCCTGCGTTTAAAAAATAAACCCAGTAATGTGATTGCGCGCATACGTTCCACATGTCCCCGGGTTGATATCGAATCGTTAGCCTCCCCGGGGACACGCGGACTAAATTGGACCTGAAAATTGATTCCCGCCCTAGTTTAAAATTTATACTCTGTAAAAACGATATATGACGGTTTACGACGCAATCCTTCCGTCCCTCTCCTGTAGGCAACACAACCTATATTGCCTTTTAATTTAATAATACTTATGAATGCCGTGACGAGCTACTCGTTGGCCTGATGTTAAGCGACATGATAAAAGTTGCAATGTGTTTGAAACTCTGCACTGTACACGTCAACCTGAGATATCTCACAGTCTAGTAATTAAATAAATAAATAGGCAACTATGTGTGGTCGTTTCACACAGTGCTATCCAGCCTCAAATCAAGTATATCTTTTAATATTTGAACCAGATAACCAATAGAATACTTAGATACTTTTTTGTTACTATAATATAATACAATATAACACCCAGATACAGAACAAAAATCGATGTTCATCACACAAATGTCTGTTCCGGGTGGGAAGCAACTGCAAGAGAAACAACTGAGCTATCAGTCCAATCAACTGAGCTGTCGAGCCAGTCACTCAGCTATCAGGCCAATTAGATTGTGAAACTGTGAGATAAGCCTCATTGGTCTAGCAATTTCACTGGCTACAGAGCCCAACACGTATTTGTAGGTACTGCTTAGTGGTACAATAACTGTTAAAGCGAATGGTATCTTCAAATTTAACTACCTATGGACTCTTACAAAAAACCACCCTCTAGTATTAAGTTGGCTCTCCATTATTATCAAACGTTATTCACATTCCGTTGTCGGTCATGAATAAATTCTGAACAAACCTTTCGTGCTTCCGTTCGGTCGCTCAGAAAGTCTTTACAAAAGTCTCAATTTCCATACCATTCCATTCCATCGTAACGTTACTCTGATACCGTCAAAATGTTATTCCGATATTGTCGAAACGTTAATACCTTAATTTGCATTGTAAGCTAAACATTTCCTCTGATACGGGTATATCTATTCTAAGGTAACATTAGCGCCCGTAAACAAAAGGATTTTAGCTCGGGAATCCATTATTGGAATGTTATCTTTTAGTTCATAATAAATGTACCTATACTAAGTAAGGGAGGTTTATGGATCCGTAGTTAGGTTACCTTAACTATGGATCTACAGAATGGTTAAAAACTATGATAAATTCTAATCAACATCAGACCTAGAATTTTTTCCTTCAAATCAATGGTCATAATTTGTTAAAGTTAATATCAAAACCCATCCTAAGTCCGTTAACCCCAAAACTCTCTGGAAAGTTAAAATTACTTATCTTAATTTCACAATTTTTTTAGATATCTTTTAACTTATAATTCAGTATATAATTATGTTGAAGTGCTTCATTACCTGAGTAAAAATTTATACCGTTGTTGGCTGCCTCCATTTTAGGAACTATTATATCATTTAAGTACACTTTAAAACTCTCGAAGCAGCATTAGCTTAGTTTTTTTTAAATGTTCTATTAGGCTAGCGTTTGACCACAAACTCGCCTGATAAGTGACGCCGCGGTGGAAAGTGTAAACCTATTAATTTCACTTTCAATAACATTTGTAAGCTTAAAAAGATTTCATAACCACAATTTCCACTTGTTTATAAAAAATCGGGTATATTTTGCCAGAGCCTTCAGTAATTTCCTAAAATGCTAAAATGGTTAAGGCAAAGAGGCCTACATCAATTTCGCGAATTTTATTAAGAGCGTTTTATTTTTCCATGTTAGTAAATTTGAATACAGAAAGCCAACGAATGTATTTCAATTTATCAAATGGTTTTTTGGCGGGAACGCAAAAAAAATCACATCGTTGCATTGTATTATTTATCAAAACTTTTGCTTTTTCCAGTGTTAATGTTTAAAATTGGTGGCGTTTTACGCATTAAGTGCTGAATTACGAGCATGAGTGAGGGCAAGTGATATAATGTGGTGAAAAGTGATTTTTCGTGTTACTTCCAAAACTCCATAGAAGCTTCTAGTAAAGTTGCCACCACTTTGCCGGAGCATGACTTAGATTGGACTATGACTACCTGACTTAAACTGGACTATGACTATGACTTTGCGTAAAATATTTTATAACACGATGAAAATATAATACTTGACACTGGCTAAATACACTAAGTGTGGAGCCAAAAAATAAGAAGAAAAAAAAATTTATCTAATTGAATTAACGATGAAAGAGCCCGCGATTTGCGAGACCCTCTTCACTTGATAATCATAACTCTGGGGAAAATATGCGGGATGAGGAAGAGAGTCTTTTTTAGCTTTAAGTCTTATACAGGATGTTATTTAATTCATGATTGCAAGGCGATTTTATAATGCAGCGCCTGACGTGAAAATCACGCTGTTCCAGTCATTCTGCCAAACTTTTTACACTTGTCAACTCTGGACTACCTATACGGTGAAGGCGCACAATTCCATCAGAGTGGCGTATAACAACATCTACAGACAGCTGATGGGGCTATCGCGGAGCTGCAGTGCGTCCGGAATGTTCTTTGACGCACGCGTTGACACATTCAATGCCATTCAGCGTAAACGGATCGCCTCATTCATGTCCAGAGTTGACAGGAGTAAGAATGCTGTTGTTAGAAGCCTGGCAGATCGCCTGCTGCGGTCGGCAACGTACCGACAATGGTTGGCTATTGCCTCCTAATATATTTTAGATTTTTAATTAATTTCAGTTGTATATCGATGTGTTTTTTTTGGTTCTTTAATTTTTATGTATACGTGTCTACCTATAATATGGATCCTCGAGTCTGAAATAAAGTTCTATTATTATTATTTATTATTATTATTATTATTATTAGCATAAATTGAGTACATGATAGTACATCATTTATAGATGATTATTACAGAGTAAAGAGTGCAAATGAAATTATTTTTTATTGAAAATTATGAAGATTGCCGCGGCGCCTCACGCAGTTGGCACGGATGATGTTGGTACATTCAAACGTTTTTATACCTTGTATGTACTAATTAAAATCAGTTATTCATTATTTTAATTAAAATTTGTGCTGTAGCATTTGATTTAGTAAGTTATCCCATTTTTCGGAATTATTATTATTACCAAACCAATGTGTTAGAATTCAAAAATTTTGGTACACACGTGACCGGTATCAGGAGTAGGTATCTAGTTTCAAAGGATGCTAATGAATTCAATTACACCCTGTATTGTAATCTGTTGCCGAGAAGCTCCTTGAAAAAATTGAAGTTGAAGTTGAAAAAGTGCACCCATGATTACAGCCTGTATAGATAGTAAGATATTACGCTAATTAAGTGGGACGATAAATAAAAGCTTGCGAGTCCGGTGAACAACTGACTTTATTGCGTTACCCTCAAACTAAGCAATGACTAATAATATCGTAGTACCCTACACGTCCCCCCCTTAACTGAACACTCTTAACACTAAAAAGTTATAATCATAATAATTATCACTAGTAGGTAGACCATTCGATTTGGGCGAGAAACGCTGGGTAGCTTGAACCAGGTTGGATATCAATGACCAAATATGTCGGGTACAGGTACACATATGTACCTTTTTAATCATTGATAAAGTATAGATATGTTCCAAAAAACTGCAGACACTATATACATTTATAGGTATAAATTCTATACGTGTTTGTTAATGACCATACCCATACTATCCAACCCGGAACCAACTTTGCGTAAATCTATTAATAACAATGAACTGCTGAGCAGCTAACACATCCTAATTAACATGGAAATTAGAGTAAAAACATAAACATTAACTGCTTAGGTGGTTAATTTACCTCGCTAGTTTTTCTGACATTAAACAGAGACTGAGCACCCTACTATAAATTGAAATAACAAAAAAAATACTTACATAACTTATTATAATAACAATAATGTACTGATACGAGTACTTTAATAGGTCGTGTAAGCCGCTTATGCTAAATGTAAACTAATGGATACGTATAGTTAGGTATAAGTATAGGTACAACGGCCAAGAAAGCCACGGCCCACACTATAGTGATTAAGTAATTAAACATATTTTCCCTCAAACAGACATGAACGTTTAGCACGCGTTTTATTAGCTTGTTGAGCCGGTTTCGGTTGCACTGGAGCGACAACAGACCGAGTGGGAGTCGAGGTGTCTACGATTACGTCTCCGATTTTTGACTGATTGCTATCATCGGCATCGGTTGCATCATCAAATTCATCGTCGGAGGTATGTTCCTCTTCCTCTAAATGCACTGATGAATGTCGCATTGACGTGAGAGATTTATTGGGCAATATTTGATCAATATGTCGTTTTAATTCCCGTCCATCAGAGGTGCGTACGCGGTAGGTAAGGGGTGCGTCTCGCGCTTGCACCACAGCCGGAGCCCACTTATCGGCGCGCGCGCGGTACTCCCGCGCCAGCACGTGGTCTCCGAGCGCGACGTGCCGCTCGGCGCCCGGCCGCAGCCGCGCCGCGCTCGCCGCCGCCTCCTCGCTGGCGCGCTCGGCGCTCGGCTTGAGTACGTCCAGGCGGCAGCGGAGCCGTCTGCCGAGCATTGCAACGGCCGGCGCCACACCGGTAGTGGCGTGCTCGCAGTTGCGATAGTGAAATAAGAATTTAGCAACTGCTGTGTCGACATTTAACCCGTCGCATACAGCTTTTTTCATCGCGCGTTTCACTGATTTAACTGCGTTTTCTGCTGCCCCGTTCCCGGCTGGCCTGTAAGGGCTCGTAATCGTATGCGTTATAAAATTTTTAGTCATAAAATTGGAAAACTCGTTAGACCCGAATGGTGGTCCTCCGTCGCTTACCAACTGAGAAGGGAGACCAAAACGCGCGAATAACTCCTGCAGCTTTGCAATTGTAGCCCCAGCATTTGTGCTTGACATTTTCTGCACTTCTATCCACTTACTATGGGCATCAACAGTAACTAGATAATGCTTCCCTTGAAATTCCGCGAAATCAGTGTGTAATCTTTGCCAAGGGCGAGTGGGGAAAGCCCAGGGATGTAACAAAGAACGCGCGGGCGCATCACGCTGCTGCCGACAAGCGTGACACGCTTTACTGATCGCTTCGATTTCCGTATCTAAATTAGGCCAGTATACATAACTTCTCGCGGTGTTCTTCATTTTGACAATGCCCAGATGGCCTTCATGAAGTTCGTG
Organism: Ennomos erosarius; assembly: GCA_963580505.1. NCBI lineage: Eukaryota > Metazoa > Arthropoda > Insecta > Lepidoptera > Geometridae > Ennomos > Ennomos erosarius. Next base: position 5,266,106 of record OY757000.1, read on the forward strand.
GAGTACTTGCTTTCTCAATGGCTCGGGTATGATTACCCTGTGGTTATATAATAAGCAACCTCTATCAATGGACAAATGGTCTTTACGAAAATAATACGGTTTTTCCAGCTCACTCGAAACAACATGCGGCCAGCCGTTCATTACATAGTGGGATATGTTTTTTAAAACCTCGTCTGTTTTTGTTGCCGCAGCCACCTCGCTCGCGCTAATCGGAAATGTTTCTTCTACATAATGCATGTAAGAAACCGAATCCAGCTCATTACAAAGTTTATGTTCCCGAGGCAGAGGCAATCGTGAGAGGGCATCAACATTACCGTTTTCTTGAGACTTAACGAACTCTATTTCGAAATCATACGACGCTAGCCTAGTCGCGTATCTTTGTAGCCTACTAGCTGCCGTTTGGGGTAGCCCAAATTTCGGCCCAAAAACGAACGTCAGTGGCTTATGATCAGTCTTTATAATAAAATGGCGACCGTAAAGATATTGATGGTGCTTAATCACACCATTAATAATTGCCAACGCTTCTTTGTCCAGTTGACTATAAGCCCGCTCTGCTACGTTTAACGTCCGCGATGCAAAACAAATCGGGCGCTCATCGCCATTCGGAAACCGGTGTGATAACACGCTGCCAATGCCATAGGAGCTACTGTCCACCGCAAGGATCAGAGGCAGATTTGGGTTATAATGCACCAATACGTCACTACCCAAGATCGCGTCCTTGACCCTTTGAAACGCAGTTTGACATTCATTTGACCAGACCCAATTAGAATTCTTGCGTAATAATTGGTGCATTGGATGCAGTACTGTACTAAGGCGCGGAATGAACTTGGCATAATAATTGACCAGACCCAGGAACGATCGAAGTTGTGTCAAATCGGTGGGTGGAGGAGCGTCTACCATGGCTTTAATTTTATTTGGGTCCGGATGCAAACCGTGTTTGTCAATAATAAAGCCGACGTATGTTATACTATCTTGCATGAATGCACATTTTTCAAGCTTAATTCTTAAACCAACGTCACGTAACCGGCATAACACAGCTTTTAAATTAGCAATATGATCCGCTTGATTGACCCCAGTGACCGCAATGTCATCAATAAAGTTGACGACGCCTTTTAAGCCTTTTAACGTCTCTTCCATAAACTTTTGAAACTTCTCGGGAATGCAAGTAAGTCCGAATGGTGTCCGCTGATAAACAAACGTACCCACATGGGTGGTGATGGCCGTGCATGCCTGAGAAGCCTCATCCAAAAAAAATTGCTGGTATGCGTTCGTAAGGTCGATTTTTGAATACCTTTCACCGCCACTTAGAGCTGCAAACAATTCTTCGATTCGCGGCATCGGGTACGGTTCGCGTATTAATTTGGGGTTTACCGTTACTTTATAATCGCCACAAATTCGTACATCCCCTGATTTTTTAATAACTGGGACAATTGGTGTCCCATAATCGGAATACTCAACCTTGCGAATCGTACCCTCAGCCTCTAACCGTTCCAGTTCGAGTTCTACAGGCTTACGTAACGCCAAGGGCAACGGCCTAGCTTTTATATAAACAGGGGTTGCATCGTTTAACCTTAACACCATTTTTTTTGTACATGTTCCCAGACCTGGGGCAACCACAGAGGGAAATTCATATTTTAGTTGGTCTACCAAACTATTATCCGACAAGTTCATAATCATTTCATTAATCTGAATATTATCGATATTCAGTTGGCGCAACCAAGACCTGCCCATTAATGGTGGCCCTCCGTTCTTTATAACAAATAACTTAAGATTTCCCGCGGTGTGTGCCCCCATTACGACATCAACAAAAACATAGCCGGCCGCTTCGATCAAAGTGCCGGTATAAGAATGTAAGTTTACATTATACTCGATCAATGGCAAATGCGAGAAATGTTTCTTATAAAATGTCATATTAATTGCAGACAACTTACTGCCAGTGTCCAGTTCAAAGGTTACCAGCTCGCCGTTCACTTTAGCCTGCACCGCATATGGCTTATCATCACTGTTGCACACCCTAAGGTTGTATAACTCACACTCAGACTCGGTGTCGCTTTCGATAAAATTTTGGCGGCGCCCCCGCACTGGCTGCCCTTTTACATCTCCTTGACGCGGAGAACGCTTGCACATCACTTTTAGGTGGCCCTTCTGGCCGCACACATCGCAAGAATAATTTTTAAAACGGCAATCAGCTGGGCGATGATTTTTACCGCACCGCCAGCACGGCTGCGAGCCACCGCGCTGTTCCATAGCAGCAGAACTACCTCCGCCACCGCGGTCACCCGCCGATTTAACCATACCGCTGCCGCGGGGCCCGTATTGCCCCGTGGACGATACTCGATGAAGCGACTCGACCGCCACCGCCGATCCTTGGGATGTCATTGTTCCGCAGCCCGAACTACTTGCTAATGCATGACGCTCAGCCGCCTCGAGTGCAAATGCTAGCTCCACCGCTCTTTTGTAGGTCAAAGCCGGTTCCGCAAAGAGGCGTGACCTCAATTCATCGCTAGCAAGCCCCGACACAAATTGATCCCGTAGGTTTTCTTCAAGGCTACTCTTAAAATTACAAGTACTCGCTAAATGCTTTAATACTTGTAAATAGTCACTGAGACTTTCGCCTGCTCTTTGCCGTCGAAGCCGGTATACATGCCGTTCAGCTATTTCCGAACGCTTCGGCTCGAGGTGGTCACCGACAATTTTCACCAACTCCTTAAAGTTTTTATTTTCTGGATTCTCTGGAGCACAAAGATCGCACATAAGATCGTATGTTGCTTCCCCGACCAAAGTCACTAGCGTAGCCACTTGTAAATCCACTTTGATTTCGTTTAAGGTTATAAATTGTTCGACCCGACGAATATACGCCGACCACTTTTTGTTTGCTAAATCGAACTGTTCTATTTTGCCGATAGGCATTTTTGCAAAATAATGATGCCTGCACTACGAAGGAACGATTAAAAGTAATTTTAACGGTTTTGACTCGTCGCCAGTAAGATATTACGCTAATTAAGTGGGACGATAAATAAAAGCTTGCGAGTCCGGTGAACAACTGACTTTATTGCGTTACCCTCAAACTAAGCAATGACTAATAATATCGTAGTACCCTACATAGATATAGAACGCTACTTCCCTCATCACCATGACTTGCTAACCTCGCCACCATGACTTGCTATTGCACTCACCCGCTGTTAGACTTAGTACATCATCCGCTTTAGCTGCACAATAGCTAGCCCTGGTGCCGGTCCCAAGCCCGGATAAAGAGGGAGGGCACTTGAGGGGGTGGAGAGGTCGACATTTCGGAAGCAACCAGCTACTGATGTGTGGATCTCTGCATTCCCTCTCGGCAGCCCGTGGCCGGCGCGTTGTGGGTGGGGGATTCATCAAAACTCCTGATGGCTCCGTCACCAGCAACGTGCGAAATACTGGGGGGAAGTGGCTTGGGCAATCGCTTTCGCTAATGCTTTGCGCCCACTAACCACCTCTGTTCCACAGAACCCTTAAAAGCTAATATGGAAAGTTGTTTAAATGAGAGTGTTGTGCCATGCGACCCGGCTAGCACCCGGCGCCCTCCGGTATCCGGGCCGGACGGTGTGAAGTTGGCGACCGTAGGCGACGGCGGGGTGGTGTCCCAGGCCTCGCCGGACGCTAATGCTACTGGACCGACGGAAATGGAGACTGGAGGGACGAATCCTGGACCAGTGCCGAAGAGAAAGCCGCGTTTCAACACACGCAAGAGGTAGCAGCAGAAGCGGCTGCAGAAGCAAGAGGCGGCGGCGGCGGCAGCGGGAATGACTGCTCTCGGCGCTGTGTTGGAAGGAGGAGGTAACGGGCGAGGTTGCGACAAGCCGAGCAAGCTGATCGCGGCCTCGCCAAATTTAAACCTAGACGGTGGTGTAAATCGCCGTAATAAACATAAAGAGCACATGCTATCTACCGCCAGGAGCGGGAAGGCGTGCTGAAGTTGCCCAACATGCTGGCGCTCGCGCCGGCTGTTGTGGCGTGCATGGCGCGCGTCGACCTGCCATGCCCCATGGAGGCTAACGAGGAGAAGAGTTGCCACTCGAAGGTAGTCCAACCGTTAGCGACCTCCCCTGAAAAGGAGAGAGGGTTGCGCGAGAGGACGGTGATCCATGACAGACCCAGCGCTGCCCCTGAAAAGGAGAGCGGGCGCTTGCCGGTGGAGACACAGACTGTAGAGCGACACTTGGACCCTGGTAATGCCAGCAAACCTTAGACCTCGATTCGAGGAAAAAAACGAACAATGCCGAATCTGAGGATGCTGTGGTGTCGACGGCACCGAGCATGGCTCTTCACCCGACCAAACCTCAACCGGCGACCGGCCTGTCAAAGGGCAAAGGTGTAGGTAAGGGGCGGAAGGGCAGTGTAGTTGCCGATGCCGACGCCATTAGTTCCACGGCAACCTCAGAGGCTGGGCATAAAATGGAGACAAGGGAGGATCTCAGCAGGGGATGAAGCGTCAGCGCAGCTCAGATCAGGTTTCGCCCTCAGGCTGCGTCGCAGCGGAGAAGAAGGTGCGCCTTGAAGGAGGCAGCGCTGTTGCTGTGGCGAAACCCAGCAGAGAAACCCTTAGTTCAAATGATAGGAAGGTAGAAGAGGAAGAGGGCACAGCGTCCTCGTATGCCACCGCTGCCAAAATTCACCGAATGGTGATTGTTGACAGGGGTGGGGTACAGATGGACGAATTCCAAGCTACTCTTCTAAGAAAAGTACTAACAAAAGCGCAATACCAGCTCTTTAAAAGTAACAGGAGCAAACCTATTGAAGAAAGGAAACTTCCAATTTTCTGGCAGTTACCTAGGCTGATTCGTGGCTGTCTGAGAGTAACACCCAAGAATGAGTTTACGCTCTCATGGCTCTCTTCTACGGTCGAGCAATTGCCTGGCCTGTGGGAGGGGTCGGGGGGGTATAGACTCATTCCGAATCGCCTAGGTATCATACCGGCATCATATACGTCCCGCACTTCGGAGAGGATAAAGAGGACCCCGTACAGTGGCCCTACATACTAAGAGAATTCTTAGCCGAGCTGAACCGTGACGTGTGGGGTAGACATGTTAAAATGGCCCATCTTCACGCATGTTGTACGGCAAAAGGGCAAATTTTTTAACCACGTCCTCGTTATGGGTGTACTACCACAGGACGTGGAGAAACTTAGACGCGTGGACTTTAGACTGCAGTACACTCTAGGGTCAATATACGTGAAAATAAAAGGTACTAAGACGGTGACAACGGTGGCGGCGAAAACGGCTGAGGCTGGGCCTGCAAACACCACTACTGGTGGGGCAAGCGGGATAACGGTCTCTGACGCGAACGCCGACCTGGTGCCAACCGAAGACATGGGATGGACGCAGGAGGAGGTAGATCATCTGCTAGAGGTCGGCGACGACGGCGGCGAGGATATTGCAGGTGATATTATGAACCTCAATATCCTCTCACCGGCGTCGTCCATGGATGCAGATCGGCCTGGTTCCTCCTCCGTCAATCCCCTGGCAAAAATAGGGTGGTTGTAGGACCGCGCTAAATTAGTATTTACAGTAGATTAGGTGTCATTCATATAAAAATGGATACGCAAACAAAACAACAATAAAAAAAATAGTAATCAAACCGCCACTCAGGCAGGAATTAGTCAAAGGACAGGTGTACATACTAAAGTTAAAGTTAATATCATACAATCCAATATCCAACACACCGTCACAGGCTACGCCGCTTTATGCCGAACCCTTGAAGAGCAACCGCAGACAATAGCACTGGTCCAGGAACCTTATTTAAGACGTGGAAAGGTGAGTGGTTTGGACGCCCTGCGGGGAACTGTACTAACACCTCCAGTGCAACACAAAACGCGAACTTGTATATACGTGCCTAACCCTTTTAAAGCTTCGTTGGTAACACACTTGTGTACCGATGATCTAACAGTTGCTACACTGTAGACTGGCTTGGAGGGCCAACTCAGCACCATCTTGGTGGCATCGGCATACCTGGATATCACTGAAGAAGCGCCAACGCCAGCACTGGAAGATTTGATGGACTTTTGTCTAGTTAATGACATGGAATGTGTCGTAGGAATCGATGCAAATGCTCACTGTACAGTCTGGGGGTGTCTAGACACAAATGAGAGAGGTAAAGATATACTTGACTTCACGTTAAGACATAACCTAAGCATATTAAATCGTGGCGCTGAACCAACTTTCGTGACGTCTTGGGCAAAGACAATCATTGATATAACAGTGGCCACAAATGATATCGCTGAAGCAATTAACGATTGGCGGGTGACACAAAAAACAGAGATGGTACTTTTTACCAGAAAAACAAAGACTATGAATCTTACACTTCCTATGCTCTTTGGATCAACACTACCACTCAGCAAGGAAGTAAAATACTTAGGTATTTGGTTAGATAGCAAGCTTTTGTGGGGAAAGCAACTCGACCACATCACAACAAAAGCTACAAACATTATATGGCAGTGCACCCGAGCCGTAGGTAAGGACTGGAGGCTCAGGCCTAAGCTGTGCCGTTGGCTTATACACTGTAATAGTACGACCGGTCCTCACATATGGCTGCGTAGTCTGGTGGCCAAGAACAAATCTGGTGACTACAATCATCGCAATACAATCATAGCAAATTCAAAGACTGGCAGGTTCTTTAATCAGCGGGTGCAAAAAATCAACACCATCTGCTGCTCTAGATATTATACTCGGACTGACACCACTGCACTTACACATTCAACAAGAGGCGATGGCGTCGGCTCTGAGAATAAAATCAACGAATCAGTGGAAGGGTGCCGGAGCCACTACAAAACACTGCAAAATTATTGATAAAGCAATGAGGATCGTTCCAGATGCTTTCCAAGGCACGGACAAAATAGCTAGCACGCACCTTGATAGCAAGAGGTACGAGTTGGTTACAGAGGATGGTGCCGTGGAGGATCCCTCGAAAGTGAACGTGTATAACGTGTTCACGGACGGCGCAAAAAACAATTCAGGATCAGGATGTGGTTTCTACTCTCCGGAATTGGAGATCATGGAATCGAGAGCCCTAAATAACACAACCACAGTTCTGCAGGCAGAGGCGATGGGCCTACTGCTTGCGGCTAGAGCTGTCCTAAACAAAAATGTACCGACTGCAAGTTTGGCGGATGAGCATAAGGAGGTAATGGTTTTATTCACAACAGACAGTGCGGCCATAATCTACGCACTCAGAAAACCTACAACCAGGTCCAGAGTCGTAGCAGAATGCCACACGACCTTACAGAACTTGTCAGACAGATATAAAACCAGAGTAAAATGGAGAAAAGGCCACAGCCAATGTCCAGGAAACACCAAGGCTGACCTCTTGGCGAAAGAGGGAGCCAAGAAGCAAATTGGTGAAGATACTGCGAAACTTTGCAAACCGACTGTGATGGAAGTACGAAACTTACTTTCTAAAAACACAGAAAAGGAACAACAAAAACTATGGGATAATAAAACGGATTGCAGACATGCGAAACTTACGTTTCCGTCCCTAAACAGAAAGGTTACTAACAACCTACTTAGGTTATCAAGACAGGATCTTCGCTTGATAGTCAGTATAATTACAGGTCATTGCGACCTGAACTATCATCTGCATAAAATTGGTGCAACGGACAGTCCCCTGTGCCGAGGCTGCATGCAGGAACAAGAAACCGTGGAGCACGTGCTGGTGCACTGTACGGCTACGGAAGACATAAGAATTAAAACGGGTCTACGCAATGGACCGTCTGATCTTAATGATCATAGAGAGAGCCCATCGTCATCATTATCATCATCATTGTCATGCTCTGGCACATTCATTTATGCACCACCTGCTTTGGCATCATCTTCATCATCATTATCACTGGAACAGCTGTGCCAGCGACCCAAGGCCGTTCTCCGCTACTTCAAGGAGTTGGGATGGCTAGGGGGATAGGCTGGCGGGGGGTAAATGCACAAAACACCCCATGCGGGACGTCAGTGCAGGCCTTTATCGCCCCCACTTAGAATAAGAATAAGAACGCTACTTTGCCGCTGATCACCACACTCGGCATGCGTCTTGGTGATCGCTGTACTGAAGAAATGCCCATTCCCTGGATATTCCTTTAGACAGCTCTTACGGCATCCGCGGAAAGAGATGGAGTAATCGTATTCATTAACCGATACCACAAACCGGGAAATGTAACCGTAAACTAGCCCCCCACAAGGTGGACCGGCGAGGAGAGCCGCTGAATGCAGGAGGCAAGCAACTCTGTGGCGCTCTTTGAGGGAGGTCTATGTTCAGCAGTGGACGTCTTCGTAGGCTGGCTTATAATAATAATAAACACGATAAGCAACTACACTGTCACAGATAAAAAAACTTTATTCATAAAAACTTCGACTAAAACTGCCGATCACCACGCAAAGATAAGAACTAGGCGGGTTTCCCAATGTTTGTATCGGTAAAAAGTTTCCGTGTAGAAAATGAGCGAGTTTGTTTTATGATAGCAGCAAATTACAACAGTCGATCGGCCGGCACGGAAACGGTAATCTAACCAGCACCACTACGTCCTATTGGCTGAGAGACAAGCCACAGGCTACAAGCGACAATGATACAAAAAGCTCTACTTACTTTTTTTATAACGCTGCGAGTATTGTGAATTGATAATGCATCGTCATATAGGATAATCGATTTTTGATATAGGATTGTTTGTACACAGAGCTAGAATTTCGTTACTATATGACCAATTGAGTAAGGATGAGAAATAAAGAAAGTTTATGACAATCATCATCATCATCATCATTAACAGCCTGAAGACGTCCACTGCTGAACATAGGCCTCCCCCCGGGAGCGCCACTCAGAGCGGCTGCTCGCCTCCTGCATCCATCGGCTCCCCGCGGCTTTCACCAGGTTGTCGGTCCACCTAGTGGGGGGCCGGCCTACGCTGCGTCTTCCAGTTCGTGGTCGCCACTCGAGAACCTTTCTTCCCCATCGGTTGTCAGTTCTACGAGCGATGTGGCCTGCCCATTACCATTTCAACTTGCTAATCCTAAGAGCTACATCGGTCACTTTAGTTCTCCTGCGGGTTTATGACAATAATTACTGAATATTTACTATCGCGATGACATTTAGGCATTATATTTAGCGGGAAAACATAGCGATTAATTTTGCAAATATATGACACAGATAATTACCTAAACAAATGTTGCGAGGGAATGCAATATAAAAAATAAAAAAGAGATCATTATAGAACATAAAAAAAGTAAGTTAATATAAGTGTAATCTGGTACTGTGTGCCTGCTAAATCACCCTACCTTATTTACATGCATTTAAACCGTTTCTGTGGTTAAAGTCAATAAATTATTTTTATGGTTTACAAAGGCGTCATTTTAACTTTCGCTTTTAAATAAATACCCGCGCATTTCTAATGGCTTAAAGCAGGACAAGAAATAGTGCAGGGTTGTCTGCATTGCAGGGAATTATGGTCCTCATTCATAGCGGAACGTTGCGCTACATGCGAGCATATCCGGTGCTCCCGATACCATCTCCACTCGATGCCCGATCTGAAACAATGCTTTGAATACTTATGTATCGTTCAGTATCTCGATAGCAGTTTATGGAACACTGTAAACTTAATAATTTCACCAATCAGAAGCTAAAACTAAAGGCAACATGCCGCATGCTTTCGACTGTCGTCATAGAAACAACTACTTAGTTATTTATTTTACTTATTAAACAAAAACCACAGCTCTTAAATTTAAACAAACACATCCTTTAACAAAACTTACAGCCAAATACGGGTTTAGTTCGCTTATATGTCGGCACGCTGCATTAAATAGTGATATTATAGATTTGGACATGAACTGCCCCTAAGCCAATTTATCAATTGTTTTTTTCTGTGTCCCTATGTCCATATATTCTAGACTAGAACAAATAGCCCTATTTTGTTTTCTTTATTTTATTAGTGCAAAACTTCTAAATTTATTTATGCCTTAGCTAGAATTCCTAACCATGAAAAATAAAATATGAATAAGATTTATTTTCAGTAAACAATAGCTACGATAGAAATAAGTTATATCAAATAACATCCTTACTTCATGAAGACGAGCCTGAAGACGTCGACTGCTGAACATAAGCCTCCCCCATAGAGCACTACATTGAGCGGCTGCTCGCCTCCTGCCTCCATCCCCGTGGTTTTAACCAGATCGTCAGGCCCTAGTAGGGGCTGGCCATAGAAATTTTGTAGTCGATAGCTCATTAGATATTATTCGATAGCCTACTAATCGTATTTACATGGCTCTACACTCATTAGTTTTTCGCAGATTCTCGATATGAAAATCTGTCAAGAAGCATTGACTCCAACTTTACAACGAGTTACTACATAGCTTCGTGCTCACGTGCGTGCATCTCGTAAGTTAAATAGCCGGTTATGACAATATGTAAACGAGGCTTTTAACAGGATATTGCTTATAATCTCACACATCTTGATTCTTCGGTCGTGAATGTCGCCTCAGTAATGTGACGGAAAACAATTTGCAATAAACGTTAAATGTAATGTAAATGTAATGGATAAAATTTACATTCTCCTTCCACAATGTTGGCTTCGATTTACCAATAACTGTGTTATCTTGAAGCCTTATTTACTTATTTATATATTTATTGGATCAAAAAAAAAACATTTCAATTTTATGATTTACTACAGGCGCTCTGCAACTTTTACCATTTTACCGAACTACATTTACTGGAATTTACATTTTCTGGCATAAAAAGTATTATTAGTTAATTTAAGTTGTGTAAGAATTCTATGTACAATATTCCATTCATATCGGTAAGCCCGTACAAACAAACAAAGGCACTTTTATGTATTGGAATTGGAAGGGATAGGGATAATAGGTATTCATGCCGTTAATTAGTAGAAGAAACTATTTTCAAAGAACAATAATTCATCATCATCATTAACAGGCTGAAGACGTCGACTGCTGAACATAGGTCTCCCCCAGGGAGCGCCACTTTGAGCGTCTGCTCGGCTCCCCGCGGTTTTCACCCGATCGTCAGTACACCTAGTGGGGGGCCGGCCTACGTCTGCGTCTTCCGGTTCATGGTCGCCAGGAACAATAATTACTAAAGGTAGAATAACTGTCTAAATGTGTTTTGCTAACAAGAGGCCAAAATCCAGACAACACATACCTAATACCTACGTAAATGCGTCAAGTTAGACTTTTCTCTAAACCCTTTTCCGTCAGAATTTTAATCCAAACCCATCGGGCTCGGGTTTATTGCAAAAAGTTTCCAACCGGCGGATTTATTTGACGCCTCGACTTGATAGACGTGGCCGAAATGCCATTTGAATTTAGATTCGGATAAATATTAATTGACCCCTAAGCCACGCTGGGGATTTAACTTTGGCCTCAGGCATAAAGAATGAAGACAATATCGTAGAGCTAATAAAGAAAGTGTATTCTTGTGAAATAATACCAAATAAGTTGCCTATATTATTTCTTTTATTTTCAGTGTATGATCTAGGTAAATATATCTTGTGCTCTTTCTTCTAACTAATCCAATATATTTTTATCACGCAACTGTTTGATAGATGCAATAACAAGTGCGTCAATTATTTTTTCCGTTCAAAAGACTACTGTAAATATTATACACCACAATTTTTCACAAAGAACACTACAGAACGTATGGAGTATGGACATGTAAAGGTATGCTATAAAGTAAAGCAACCATTTTATAATTCAAAAATAGATACACTTATCTCCCTAGGTTAGGTATATCCATATCGAAAAGTACAAAGCACGACAAGCAGGTATGTAAACCACTCCGTATTGTTATATTTTATATTTTGGCTTTACACATTTAGCCAGTGTCAAGTATTATATTTTCATCATAGAATATTTAACGCAAAGTCATGTCCTAGTCATAGTCATAGTCCAGTCTAAGTCAGGTACTCAAAGTGCAGTCTAAGTCATGTTCCAGCAAAGTGGTGGCAACTTTACTAGAAGCTTCTTTGGAGTTTTGGAAGCAACACGAAAAATCACGTTTCACCACATTATATCACTTGCCCTCACCCATGCTCGTAATTCAGCACTTAATGCGTAAAACGCCACCAATTTTAAACATTAACACTGGAAAAAGCATAAGTTATGAAAAATAATACAATGCAACGACGTGAACTTTTCCGCGTTCCCGCCAAAACTCCCACTCCGTATTAAGTATTCCCCGTATCCCAAGCACAAGCACAGATTAGAGAAAAAAAAATCTACGATCCCAAGTGAGTAGCAACTCTATATTTTTCTGTACCATTCTTTTCAGCCAGTCATCAAACAATACCACATTAAAAAAGTATGCCTAATTGCAGATTAAAGAAGCTCGCAGACAAACAAAATCTAATTCTCTTTTAAGCACCACTCTCAAGTATTGTATTCACCCACAGAGATCCACAGCTATTGTTGTATAGCTTTCAGGACAAGCGGGGAAAGTCGTGAAGTTGTAAGCCCTTGGAAACTCACTCATTAAAAAGTTTCTGCGTCGCTTGGAACCCTTATAATTAACAGATAAACTCCCGAATGCCTCGTCATAAAGTCATCCTACATGAATTATGACTTGTAAAGACTCCCTGAAGAATTCTCGGCGTATAAAATATGCATTAATGAGATAATAGTTAGTTAGACATAAAGGTGACCTGAATCTGTCTGAAAATTTTTAACCAAATAAGTTTAGGTAGTTGTTTATATGGATGAAGCAAGTAGCCGATCAAAGTGGTGACTTGAGCAGGTTCTAAAAGAGGTTCATTATATTCATCAGTGGATATTTCCTGGCTGTTGATGGGGGTAATAATTTATTATTAATATTAATAATTAATTATTACAATAAGGTTTACACTCAAATATATTTATATTTATAGTTTGATTTAAGGTCTCTTTAATACCAAAGTTTTTAATATTGGATATTGAACTTTGAAAGAATATTTGAATCGAAAAATCAAATGATTATTTTTAGATATTCCTAATAATATTAGCTTAGTCTATTATGAACGTTAAGCCCGTCTGCATCGAAGTTTGACAGATCTTCGAACTCGTCGCTCTAGCGCCCGATTTTTCTTATAAGTTTGTGAAATTCGTGTCTACTTGGTACACAAAATAGAAACTGTTCGCTCATTGGTTGAAGACAGACGATGACCAAGAGGCAAGCACAAGCAATGAGTTTAGTATTTTTGGTGTGCCAAGTTAACATGAATTTGAAAATCGTACGAAAACCCTTGGGGAAGTGTTACTTAGCAAGCTTTTGCATTAACTCATGCCTATGAATAGGTAGGTTAGGTACGCTGAACTTGTACTACATAAATTATAATTTTTCAATCCAAATTCAACTTCAAATGATTAAATCAAAATTTCATTTAGAATGACCATTTTATACCAGACATTAAAAACCTAAATCTGTTCATAGGTGGTGAACATTGTATTCTCCTCAGTACAGGAAATCCATTCGTTACAGAATCAATGGATTTCAATTTGTTCTCTGAAAGACCGGTCCGTTATACGGTGGAACGAAGATAAAGGATCTTGGATATATCGGATAAGTTACATGGTAGGCGGGGATGATGCCATTTTTAGTTGTTAGTTGATAGCTTTCGATCATTCATGCTTCCAGCTAGTATTAAAAAAAGTGCCACGCGGTCTCTTTCTGCAGAAACCACAGATCACATACACACATCTAGTGTGTAATTGTGCCACCACGCAGCATTGCACTGCTTGAAATTGTGATCACCTCTCCACAAAGGCCATTAACCAAGAGTTGAAGTTGAAGTTTTTCAATCTTTACCAATGTACTCTGTGTTGAAGTTATTTTTTGTTTTGTTATATTTTGGCTCCACACATAGTGTATTTAGCCAGTGTCAAGTATTATATTTTCAACGCGTTATAAAATATTTAACGCAGTCATGTCCTAGTTATAGTCATAGTCCAGTCTAAGTCAGGTAGTCAAAGTCCAATCTAAGTCATGCTCCAGTAAAGTGGTGGCATCTTTACTAGAAGCTTCTGTAGAGTTTTGGAAGCAACACGAAAAATCACGTTTCACCACATTATATCACTTGCCCTCACTCATGTTCGTAATTCAGCACTTAATGCGTAAAACGCCACCAATTTTAAACATTAACACTGGAAAAAGCATAAGTTTTGAAAAATAATACAATGCAACGACGTGAACCTTTCCGCGTTCCCGCCAAAACTCCGTTTGTGTCTATGTTGTTTTGTAATGTCATGTAATGTGGTGTCACTGTCACGAATAAATGTATTTTTTTTTTCTTGCTTTCTTTCTTACAAAGAAGGTTGGAAAAACTGGCCTATTGTCCGGAAAAAAATGACATGACGTGTAGCAGTGGGCAGTGTTATCTAGAAATTCACGTAATAAGTCTATGTTTTTTTACATTGTGCTTAAAGGTAGGATTTAAAGATAAGATTTTCCCGTACCTATTCTGAGCTGAGCTTTTTAAATCTGTGGCCAGAAAATGGGTCGACGCATCCGTTACCTATATGTAACGAAAACCAGCAGTGCTTAAAATATGTTTGATAATAATCAAAGAATATATTTTCCACGCGACATTTACGCTTTAAATAAAAAGTTGCATTAATAGAAGCAATTCACAAACAGCAGCAAAATGCTTGTTTATAAAACAATAATCAAACCAATATGGACCTATGGTATTCAACTATGGGATCAGCTAGCCATAGCAACATCGAAATATTAGAAAGATTCCAGAGTAAAGCAATAAGAAGTATGCTGAACATACCACTGCACATAAGCAATAAATACATGTACATGGACATTAAGCTGAAAACAGTAAAACAGGAGATGGAATCCAACAACGAGAAATATCAACTGAGACTGGACAAACACAGAAACATACTAGCTGCTCAACTGCAGGGATCGGGCAGTCTCTAGTCAATTCTCTAGACTAAGGAGACATAGCATAAAAAACCTAGCGCACAGATTCGCAGACAAAGAATGAGAGATTACTCACTGGACAAACAGATAGCAAAGTAGCAGTAAAAAAAAAAAAAACAAAAAAGCTGTGATTTAATAAACAATTGGGTATAAGTACCTTAAACATTTTGCATCTGGGATACAGATTTTCTAGTCCAGGTGCCAACACACCGCGATACTCAGATGAATAAGCATTTGTAATTAATACGTACTTACCTACTTACTTCTGTTTGTCATACTTTAAATCTAACCTTAAATACCCTGTTTTATGCATATTGATACATGTAAATTCTACACACTTAATTTAAAAATTATTCGTGTATCGTGATTCCCAGATGTTCTGGACTTGATATCAGTGTGATGTTTTATTCACCTAGCTTGTAATCATTTTATTAAATCTAATTTTGTATGCGCTATTTGTTTAGTAGTAGAAAATTATGATTGTTAATTAGAAAGCGTTTATTTATTTATATGTAATACCAGAAATGCCAATAAAGGATTATTATTATTATTTTGCATCGAATACCTGCATATTTAAAATCCGGATCTGGCATCCAGCCGTTACATCTGTTACAAGCCAGTGAGCTGCGCAGAAAAATCACTGTGAAAACAATAATGAAGCTGGTTTTAATACGAGCTCGCTTGTTGGAGATAATCCTTATGAAAGGAAATGCCTTCTCTTTAACGCTTGACAGCTAAGGACAGTGGTTCATCCAGCTATATATACATATATTTTATTACGTTTTATTATATTTTTTTATTTTTATTTTTTTTGCTTTTTGTTGCATTGTCTCATCATTGGCATCGGCTACTCTAAACTAATATGTTAAAGCAAAGACTTCTAGTACATAACACATATGCCTCGTTATATTAAACGCCATCTTTCAGATTAGAGAGTCTATTTAGATATAATTAAAAAACTACAGAGAAAAAAAACACTACGAAGCGTCATTTGGTTCCATGGAGCTAATAAAAAAAGAAGGAGGGAATCCCGTCTGATCCTAAACTGAAGCACCCTTAGGAAGCCGGAACGCTTCGTACGTACAAGCGGAATACGCACACACTCACATCATAAACAGCCGGTCGCCCTACTTTCATCTGACACACATATGTAATATGTCCGCCATTTTGGGCTTCAGTTCGATGTCAATCAAAACTCAATCCTTCTTTTTTTTATTTCATCCATGTTTGGTTCATAGCTCTGTGAAAAAACCAAAGAGCACTTATCTTTTTACCAATCTGTCTGCCGAGTTTTGGCGGGAACGCGGAAAAGTTTACGTCGTTGCATTGTATTATTTTCCAAAACTTTTGTTTGTTTCAGTGTTAATGTTTAAAATTGGTGGCGTTTTACGCATTAAGTGCTGAATTATGAGCATGAGTGAGGGCAAGTGATATAATGTGGTGAAACGTGATTTTTCGTGTTGCTTCCAAAACTCCATAGATGCTTGTAGTAAAGTTGCCACCACTTTGCTGGAGCATGACTTAGACTAAACTATGACTAACTAACTTAGACTGGACTATGACTATGACTAGGACATGACTGCGTGAAATATTTTATAACACGATGAAAATATAATACTTGACACTGGCTAAATACACTATGTGTGGAGCCAAAATATAAGACAAAAAAAAAAAAACTGTCCGCCATTTTGCAAAAATTACGAGTTCATCTCCACAGATGAAACTAGTGAAAAAATATAGAAAACAAAAAGTCCTAATACTAATTCCTGATCCGCGTACACGTATTATAAATGCGAATGTTTGTGTATGTGAACGTTTGTTACCTCGGTAAATACTAAACAGATTTTGATAAAATTTGAAATGCAGATAGCTTACCTATACGCTGGATTAACACATAAGTAGGATACTTTTCACTCGCGGGGAGCAACTAGTATGGTGCTCTAAAAAATGGCCAAGTGATTTATTTGAAATACTTTCTGATGGAAAGGAAGTAGTCAAGTAGTCATTCGTGGACTAAATATTTATCTAAATACCTGACAGTTAATTTAACAAAACCTCAGTGTGTAAACGTCCTAACTGTTATTCTGCTATTAAAACCGCAGCGCCAAAATGCCGCTTCAGTTTAAGTTTAAAAGCATCTCCTGTCGTTGATTTGTCTCGAAAATCTCTGAGTTTGCGGAAACTTTGAAGGGATACTAACGCTTGTTTGAACTTCAATTCAATTATAAGTTCTATAAGTTTATTTCAGCGATGAACGGTATGACAAGTTGAACCTTGTGTTTTAGGGCGAACTTAGGGCCAATTTCACTGTTAGTATCGCAAAACGAGTTCAATAGAACGTAGTTCTGAGTAAACGCGTTCAAATGTTGTTGTTGATCTAGATTTACATCATACAGTTTTCACCAGCATTTTGATCGCGTTCGTGAAAGCCAAGATTTTCATGAGGTACAATCCTGGTAACAGACGGACAGACAGACAGACAGACAGACAGTATTTGCACTTTTTATCCTGTGCACAAATACCTGTCCTGTCGCTGGAATCGAACCTACCGCCTCGGGTTTGTGAGCCAACCTACTCAACCACCAGACAGAGGTTGCCATTTCTACTATATTACTGATACAAGCAATCATTTATCACAACATATAAAAGAAATCCCTAGTCGGAGCTTCGATTAGTACATATGGGAACTATACTATTATTTAATCTGTGATTTTACTTATACATATACGTTGGTCCAGAAATGAAATACATAAATACAAGTGTCGCTCGACGGCTCAGAAATGTCTTCTATTCAAATTAGGGGAAAACATCCTTTGATGTCAGTCACAGAAATAGAAATATCGCGTAGGCGGAAGTAGGAAAAAAATAGGTTTGAAATACTAGAATTATAATTTGAAGAATTATCATAATATAAAAGAGACAAACGTGAGTATATTTTTATGGGAGAAATTCGTATGCCTATGTTATTTGTTTACCATAAAAACATAAGTAACAGAAATATAATAAGTATGCTTACCTAATAACTAAACTATAACCCCACTATAAATACAAATACAAATACAAACAAAAATATACTCCTATAACTAAAAATATATAATCAACGGGGCCATGTTGCCAGCATGTTGGGTACACTACTTATCTCAT
Organism: Ennomos erosarius; assembly: GCA_963580505.1. NCBI lineage: Eukaryota > Metazoa > Arthropoda > Insecta > Lepidoptera > Geometridae > Ennomos > Ennomos erosarius. The sequence goes on from OY757000.1 coordinate 5,284,172, forward strand.
ACTTATCTGGTATAGGCTGGAGCATTTAGACGTCTATATAATAGGAAATCGCAGCTAGTATACAAGGTGACCTTTAATTGGTATGTTATCCCGAAATGGGCGGACTGGGACCATGACCCTTCAAGTTGTGAGAGCCTTTCTTGAAACTGGGTGTTTCAAAACTTCCATAGTAAAAAATAAATCCACACGCAAAATTGCACGTGTGATCGCTACGAGAGTTAACAATATACTACAAATTCATTTCTAAACACAGGTTGTTAAACTCATTTATGTGCACTCGGTCAAAAACGAAGTTCAACCACCCAGCTGCGCTAAGGCTATTTTCGAAAGTAAACTTCACATGGCATTTCTTGAAAGAAAAACTATTAATTTAGTAAAGTCGTAGAAGAAACAGTGTCTACCTTGGGGTGTGTAATGCTACATGTATGTATATATCATAATATATTACCTGGTTTCTATTATTCATTCACAACTTTCACATCACAGCACTTGACAGTCCTTTTCACAGTAATTTAAGCACAAAAAAACTTGATTTTCTCAAAATTTTACATCACTTTATCGATTTTGCGCGCGGGTCACGGGCCCGATTTCTAGACACGACTGCTCGGATGGCAGTTGTTTTGAAACTGTTTTTTTTGTTTCGAATTTAGTTTCTCTTCAAATTCATATTTTTCTTTTTCTACTGTCAATTTCAGTGAGGTATTTTATAGTTTGGCCATGATTGTATGTATTTTGACTCTAGATTTATTTTTTTACTATTCTGTATTCAAAATTTTGAAAACTGCAAAAATCTAGAACCTTGGAATGCTAGCGAGGTTTCTTTAGAAAAGCTGTCGCTATGGAATGGCAGTCTCAATTTACTCCTCGAACGAGGAACACTAAATTGATATAAGGCCATTCCCGGGCCAGGCAAGGCCCGGGAACTCAAGAACGCCTTCAAAAACCATCTTTGGCTATCCAACACCAAAATTGTGAAGTGAATCTCCATCTACGTCAATCGCTGCGCCACGACATATCCATTGTCAAATCGCCGATCGCCGAGCTACATCCGCTACAGCCAGTCGCGAAACTACGACGAATCTATCGCCGAGAGCTGATCGCCGAAACTACATCTGTTGTCACCGTCGGCCGCCGTATCTACCACGACGAATCTATCGCCGAGCGTCAACCAGTGAGACGACCGGCTTGCCTTTTTCAAACATTGAGTGGCAATATAACTTCATCACCATGTTCCGGCCCGTCGTCCGTCAAAGCTTTGACGACTAATACCTGCGTGTCTCCTGCTCCTGCATCTTGAATCTGAGCTGCGTAATAATACTTCATCGACGGTGGAAGGACGAGAATCTTCTTCTGGATCCAGCAGCTAATAACTGAATGAGCTAGCCGCTGAACTCTGGAAGTCGGACAAACTAAAGGCAACGAATTCCTCAGTCTCTATAACGACAGTGGGCCTTGTTTGAATAAAGACCCGGAAGTGGGCCTTGTTTGTTTGAAGACCCGGAAGTGGGCCTCGTTAAAGACCGGAAGCGGGCTTTGTTTATCTGAAGACCCGGAAGTGGGCCTTGTTTGGATCCAATAACATTCTAGTTCTACCGTGATAACTTGTAGGCCGTAAACAACTTAAATTTCGCGTTCTTCCGCATCATCTAGAGACTCTTTTTTTTTCTTTCTACAAAGCTTGTAAAATTTACGAAAATAAATATCTGTTACCAATTCCTTTTTTTCTCTTCAGCTCTTAGGATCCTGTCAACCTAGGCACTGTTTAGGTAGGGGAGGAGCTGCTCATTAACTTGTAGCGTTCCATTCTACCTTTTTCACGAAAGGAACGGATGTAACGTGACAGTTTGGCGCCCAACTAAAATGAACCCTCTAAAACATTCTTCTAAATTCTAAAATAATACTTACTCAAGTAGGCTAAAATTTGATATTGACTTTTGGCTCTAACGTAATATCTTAGGTACTTGCTTAATTTATTTTTATACAGGCAGGACACGCGGAACATCACACTTACATTCTACAACACTGGCATAGTACTTAATACTTAAACGAACTTAAACTTGACTTGATTTTATCCTTGACTATTGACTTCAACTTGTGACTATGGCGAGACCAATTAAATACTCGTTTCTAAACAAACTTGAACTGGAATATGAAGTGACTATCAGAGGTGAAAAATCAGCTGACACTTTGACAACTCTTAAGGAGCAGCTGGCAAAATTGAGTCACATTCAACCTGAGGACATAAAATCTTCTCCAATACCTCTCAAACATGACCTCTCCCAAGCAGAGATCACGTTTAATTACGTCGAGGGTAAAATCTCGCACCTCGAAGCCACGGATGATAAAAGTAACCTGAGGAAAGTTGAATCTTTCGTAAATCATCTTCATTATCGCCTCGAACGCTTTAACGCCGTTCCACCATTTGTTGAGTCATGCTCAAACATACGATCTCGCTTCTTCACGCTCCAAAAACGGTTTGAAGTCTTAACTTCAGATTATTCAGGATCTTCTGAAGAAGTGTTAGTTGACATTCACAATCCTTGTCCTCAGACTCAGCCTAGCCCTCCCTCGATTTATCAATTACTACCTATGACTGGAACCAATCAAACTTTGGAAGTACTGAGTACTCCTCAACCCACTTTACCTTCAAGCATTCTGACTAGTATACCACTGGCTTCCGAGTCTGTACAAAACTATCACACTTCGGATAATTTTGTGAAGGAGCTCAAAACGTTTTCTTTCAATGGAAAATCGTGCCCTAGATCATTTCTTCAAAGATTGGACGAGTTTAGGATTTCTCGAAACATTCCGGAAGGTATGCTTTGCAAGCACGCCTTTGAGATTTTCACAGGTGATGCCCTTCATTGGTTTCGTTTTCAGTATAATCGAAATCCTACCTTATCGTGGAAAGATATTTGCACATTGCTGATTCGAGATTTCGGTATACATGATTACGACTATAAGCTGTTGGAAGCTATAAGGAATAGAACGCAAGGAGCAACTGAGACAATTATCGTTTACGTCTCAATTATGTTTGGTATGTTTGCTCGTCTTTCAAAGAAACTTAGCGAGAGCGAACAATTAGAGATTTTACTCCATAATATAAGACCGTGCTATTCAGTTTTTGTTGCACTTAAAGATATTAAAACGGTAGATTCTTTAATTTCTACTTGTCAAAGTTACGAACGCATTTCTGAACGAGACAAAAATTTTCATGAGCCTAGATCTGAAGACACTTCTTGTGCTGCTGAATTTGCCTATCTTCCTTCATTTTCTAAAGCTTCACTTCCTAAAGCGTCTCCAAACGTAAGGTACACTAATGCAGTGCAGGAAGATAAACATCCACGCTCGTCATCTCAAACTAATGACATTTCTAAAGAAGAATTCTGTTATCGCTGTCGTATCACAGGCCATTCTTTACAAACTTGTACTAAGCCTAGATACCTCATTTGTTTTAAATGTGGTCGTAAAGGCGTGAGAATCAGCGAATGTCCAAAATGTGCTCCATCAAATCAACAAAAAAACTAGCTGACGACTTGAATGGTTTCACTAAATCACATAACAATAATTTTGATCTTAACGACTGGAATCAATGGTTAAATACTATTCGAAATTTTATGTTTTGCTACAAAACAACTTCTGTTTTCTACGACAAAGAAAAAGACTTTAACAGACCTTTTATTAACGTGTCTATAAACAATATACCTTTTTCCGGTCTTTTAGATAGTGGAAGTTGTATAACTATTTTAGGTAATAACTCTCATAAAGATATCCAAAAGTTAGGCTTTAAACTATTCAAGTCTCCAACTCAAGTTATGGTTGCTAATAAACAAAAAGCAATGTCTTCTGGTTATTTTCATTTGCCATTGAGATTTCATAATCAGACACATGTTATCAAAGCTTATGTTTTCCCTGATATTTATCCTTCTTTGATACTTGGGTGGGATTTCTGGAAAGAATTCGAACTCTCCCCAAAGATACTTTCTCTTGAACTCAATCTCGAATCTAAAGATCATACAACTTGTGCTGTTGAAAATCAAATATCAACATTTGATCATCTGTCTGGGAATCAAGTAGAAATTGCTAATGACATAATCAAGCGTTTCAAAAGTATTTCTTTTGAACAACGAGGTAAATTAGGCCGTACTAGTTTAGTTAGTCATCGGATCAATACTGGTGATGCTTTACCTATAAAACAACGTTGTTATCGTCTCTCTCCAGAAAAGCAAAAAGCACTCATCAATGAGGTCGATAAAATGCTAGAATTAAAAGTTATAGAAAAATGTGAGAGTCCTTGGTTATCTCCAGTACTTATCACTCCAAAAAAGAACGGAGAATGGCGTTTCTGCGTCGACAGCAGAAAGCTGAATGCAATTACTCGTAAAGATGCCTACAGCCTCCCTTTTGTTTCTGAGATACTAGATAACCTCAAAAATGCTAAATATTTGTCTAGTATCGATATAGCAAAGGCTTTTTGGGAAATTCCATTACATCCCAAAGACAGAGATAAAACTGGTTTTTACGTACCTGGTAGAGGAATGTATAGATTCACTGTTATGCCCTTCGGATTGACAAACGCTCCAGCAACTCAACAAAGACTTATGGACAGTTTATTCACTCCAGAGTTTGAGAATAAAGTGTTCTGTTACTTAGATGACATAATAATCATAGGTGCGACATTTGAGGAACATATTTCACTCCTACTTAAAGTTCATCAGAAACTTTCTTATGCTGGTCTAACCATTAACTTTGAAAAGAGTCAATTCTTTCGCAAAGAACTGAAATATCTTGGCTACATAGTAGATGAGCAAGGATTGCGGGCTGATCCCAGTAAAATTGAAGCGATTCTTACGCTGCTCCTACCTCTAAAAAAGAAGTAAGAAAATTTTTAGGTACGTGCAGTTGGTTTCGCCGATTCATACCTAATTTCAGTACTATTGCTTCACCACTCTGTAAATTAACGTCATCTGGAAAAAAATCTCCAAAAAAATTTGTCTGGAATGCTGAGGCTGACTCTGCTTTTGCTAAATTAAAAGAATGCTTGACTACAACACCAATACTATCTTGCCCTGACTTTGACTATCCATTTTCCGTTCACTGCGACGCTTCTAACTTTGGGATAGGTGCTATGCTGACTCAGGAAAAAGACAATAAAGAAGTTGTTATTGCATATATGAGTAGATCTCTAAACAAGCATGAGCAGAATTATTCAACTACAGAACGTGAGACTTTAGCTGTCATTACTGCACTTGAGCATTGGCGTTGTTATCTTGATAACGGTAAACGATTTACAGTATACACTGACCATGCAGCATTAAAGTGGTTCCAAAATTTGTCTAATCCTTCTGGCAGATTGGCACGATGGAGTCTTCGTCTGTCTTGTTTTAACTTCGACCTAAAACATAAAAAAGGAAAAGAAAATGTTGTCCCAGACCTTCTGTCGCGTCATAAAATACCCGATACTGCTATTATTGGTGGTGTTGAACCCATATCTAGAGACAATGCATCACAATTGGAACTATATAATAGACTTTTTACTAACTGTCGAGATAATCCTGATGCTTATCCAAATTACAAAATTCTCAACAATAATTTATACCGTTATAATAACTCACCTGATTATCTAAATGAAGATTTTGCTTGGAAAGAAGTTCCACTTCCCTCTGAGAGAATGAATCTCATCAAAACTTGCCATGGTGACTCAGAAAGTAATCCCCATACTGGCATTTTCAAAACATACAAGAAGCTTTCTTTAAGATACTATTGGTCTGGTATGTTTAAAGATGTGGCTAAAATGTGTTCTTCTTGTGAAACATGCCTCTCTTATAAGCATTCAAATCATTCTCCATATGGTCCTATGGGTAAACCAAAAATTTGTTCAAGACCTTTTCAAAGCCTCTCATTAGATCTAATGGGCCCTTTTCCACTCACAAGACAACGTAATCAATTCATACTAGTGGTTACATGTTCTTTTTCAAAGTATTGCCTTATTTTCCCTATCAAGCGCGCTACATCTTCCAATATCATCATGTATTTGGAAAATAATGTGTTTCTGGTACACGGTGTGCCACAAACCATCATCATGGACAATGGTTCACAATTTCAATCTAATGAGTTTCAAAGTTTTCTGAATAAGTATAAAATTCCTTTTATATTTTATTCACCTCGATACTGCCCTCAAGTAAACCCCACAGAACGGTATAATAGAACAATTATCACCGCACTTTCACAGTTGGTCGGAGATGATCACCGTTCATGGGACAAACATTTGCAGAAAATCCAATATGCACTCAACAGTTCTGTAAATTCTACAACTGGGTTTTCTCCATCCTTTCTGGTCTTTGGACGTGAAACCATACCATGTGGTTCACTATACACTAACTGCTCCAACCTTGATAATTTCATTTTTCTTCCTCGTGACATCTACGCCGCTAATTTAGGATTATTATCTAACATCTTCGATAAAGTACAGGTTGCATTACACACTGCACACACAAAAAATGCTGCTCATTACAACACGAGACACACCTTTAAAGAGTTCAACGTTGGCGACACAGTCTGGCGTAAAAATTACGTCCAGAGTAACGCTGGTGCATATTTCAGTTCAAAGTTGGCTCCCAAATATGTCAAATGCACAGTTATTGAGAAGCTCTCACCTCTCGTCTTTATTTTAGAGGATCCTAACGGCTTAAGAGGAAAGTGGCATGTAAAAGATTTTAAAGTGTAAATAGTGTAGCGGTTGTATTCTGTTTTTTTCTCTAAATTGTATACTTATTCTGTAAATAGCTTTAGCGTATATTATTTTTGTATTGTACAAGGAAACTAGACCCTTTCGGCTTATTTTTTTTAAATCCATTTTACAAACGTTATTATTTTTTTTTTTTTTTTTTCACTCTTTTTGTTTTATCCTTTAACACGAGTCGTGTGGGTAAGAAGCCATTGTGTTTACTCATTTTTTTTATACTTTCTTAGTTACACATGTTGTTACTCTAATCTTAATTTCCTTGCAATTTCTTAAATACAAGGTTCTTGAATATTAATTTCATTGAAATCTTCAATACCCAAGGGTGTGTGTAATATTCTTAAAGAGCGGTACACAACTCGTTAAATAAGCCTTTGTGTTGTACATTTTCTTAATTGTAAATACTTATTATCTTTACTCGGGTTTTCAAAAAGGTGCGGATAACGACACCTAATTAAAAAAAATAAGCCTACGTTATGTATAATGAATAGTTCCTTGTGGAGTATGCGTCATCAAATATGTGAACCATATCCCCTAAGTATGTTTGTGAGCGAGTAAAAGAAGAAGTGCAAGATTTAAGTATGAAAGAGCAAGGTTTTATTCCTAACCTTCAAAATTTTCAATGGAGTTGAAAATTTTCTGGGGTCGTGGGGGAAATATGTAATGCTACATGTATGTATATATCATAATATATTACCTGGTTTCTATTATTCATTCACAACTTTCACATCACAGCACTTGACAGTCCTTTTCACAGTAATTTAAGCACAAAAAAACTTGATTTTCTCAAAATTTTACATCACTTTATCGATTTTGCGCGCGGGTCACGGGCCCGATTTCTAGACACGACTGCTCGGATGGCAGTTGTTTTGAAACTGTTTTTTTTGTTTCGAATTTAGTTTCTCTTCAAATTCATATTTTTCTTTTTCTACTGTCAATTTCAGTGAGGTATTTTATAGTTTGGCCATGATTGTATGTATTTTGACTCTAGATTTATTTTTTTACTATTCTGTATTCAAAATTTTGAAAACTGCAAAAATCTAGAACCTTGGAATGCTAGCGAGGTTTCTTTAGAAAAGCTGTCGCTATGGAATGGCAGTCTCAATTTACTCCTCGAACGAGGAACACTAAATTGATATAAGGCCATTCCCGGGCCAGGCAAGGCCCGGGAACTCAAGAACGCCTTCAAAAACCATCTTTGGCTATCCAACACCAAAATTGAGAAGTGAATCTCCATCTACGTCAATCGCTGCGCCACGACATATCCATTGTCAAATCGCCGATCGCCGAGCTACATCCGCTACAGCCAGTCGCGAAACTACGACGAATCTATCGCCGAGAGCTGATCGCCGAAACTACATCTGTTGTCACCGTCGGCCGCCGTATCTACCACGACGAATCTATCGCCGAGCGTCAACCAGTGAGACGACCGGCTTGCCTTTTTCAAACATTGAGTGGCAATATAACTTCATCACCATGTTCCGGCCCGTCGTCCGTCAAAGCTTTGACGACTAATACCTGCGTGTCTCCTGCTCCTGCATCTTGAATCTGAGCTGCGTAATAATACTTCATCGACGGTGGAAGGACGAGAATCTTCTTCTGGATCCAGCAGCTAATAACTGAATGAGCTAGCCGCTGAACTCTGGAAGTCGGACAAACTAAAGGCAACGAATTCCTCAGTCTCTATAACGACAGTGGGCCTTGTTTGAATAAAGACCCGGAAGTGGGCCTTGTTTGTTTGAAGACCCGGAAGTGGGCCTCGTTAAAGACCGGAAGCGGGCTTTGTTTATCTGAAGACCCGGAAGTGGGCCTTGTTTGGATCCAATAACATTCTAGTTCTACCGTGATAACTTGTAGGCCGTAAACAACTTAAATTTCGCGTTCTTCCGCATCATCTAGAGACTCTTTTTTTTTCTTTCTACAAAGCTTGTAAAATTTACGAAAATAAATATCTGTTACCAATTCCTTTTTTTCTCTTCAGCTCTTAGGATCCTGTCAACCTAGGCACTGTTTAGGTAGGGGAGGAGCTGCTCATTAACTTGTAGCGTTCCATTCTACCTTTTTCACGAAAGGAACGGATGTAACGTGACAGGTGTAGATTAATCCCCTTTCGGGATAACATACTAATTCAAGGTCACCTTGTACATAGTAATATTAATATTATTGTACAAGTAGTATATTATTGTGGTGGTAGTGTAGCTATAGTAGCATTTAGTCATCATCATCAGCCTGAAGACGTCCACTGCTGACCATATGCCTCTCCCATAGAGGGCCACTTTGAGTAGTTGTTTGCCTCCGGCATCCATCCCCGCAGTTCTGACAACTCGTCGGTAGTTGTAGTTGGTATTATTATAGTAGTTGGTGCATTTTTTCGTACAGATAATATTGGGATATCTATACTTTTCTACCTAATAGTACCTATCCTAATAGTACTTATCCTGGTCCATGTGTATGAAACACACACCGCGTCGCATCTATTGTCAAAGAATGGATCGCCAGTCGGCACAAGATTATACATACATACATAAAATAACAACAGGATGTCCTATAAACAACAAAACAACAAAGCTCCAACGCAACATGACAAAGATTTAAGTGCGTATGTGGCATACGAGATCCAAATTGGCAAACAAGCTCCATTAAAAGGGCTAGCCGAGCAAGCTTGCCTTGATTCATTCGAGAGTGTCAGGTGCACAGTTTTTATAATATAAATCCGTTTGTATGTAGCGTGCCTACGTTCCACAGTAAAAAATATATGCCAAAGAGCACAAAAAAAATGATTTGTAAAAATGAAGCGTAATTTTTTGTTCTTTGTGTGTAGGTATTGCTATGTTTTCGTGTTTTGAATATTGTTTCCGGAGGCATAGAAATATTTGCATAACACCAACCAGGGCCATTATTCCGTATCGATTCCTTACTTCGAAACCACGTGAATTTCTTGTCTTACATAAGAAATCTGCGAAACTGTATTCTCTAAGAAACGAAAACAAAACCGCGCGAAATGAATTTGGAATTGGCGCGATTTGAACTGTCAAAAATCGTATGTTTTACCGAGACGCGTTCCGAAACATCAACACATCAAAAGATATGACCACTTATGTCAATATATTTTATTCAAAATAAAGATAACTTTAATGTAAAGTGAAGGTATATCTGACGCTGTGACACAATTTGAATAAGACACGATAACGACGTGGTTTCGTATAGTGTGGAATCTGTGTTTCCATAGAGAATAACCGCCCAGTTGTATTACCCTACCTTTTGCCTACGAGTTTATTTACAAATATTTACAGAACATTCCCATTATTTTTTTGTAACATACCTTTATTGGGAATGCGAATGGGAATTGGCATTCCCAAAAGACTTTTATGTGACACAATGACAAATTGTTTGTTGTCATTTTGATCCTTTTGTCTTGATACAACATAGATACAATTTTTTTTTTATGTAATGACTGACAAATAAGCAGGCAGCCCACCTGATTTTAAAAGTGATCACCGCCGCCTATGGACATCTGCAACACCAAGGGCATTACCGGTGCGTTGCCTACACGAGAGAGGACTCGTTTAACACTTTTCTTGAAGCTCCCCATACTGTAGTTATGCGGAATATTAGGTATTTTCTTTGGTCCCTATACGATCCAATTCATAAAGGCTTGAAACCACGGATGCAGTTGAGCTACTTACCTCCCACGTTGAATGGCTGTTATGTCCTACCCGGAGACGCTGTAAGTAAAGGTCGGAAGACACCAACAGCATGCCTGTTTAAAAAAAAAATTAAGTATTCGTCGATACCTATATTATTCAAAAACATTATTTGACACTACATATATAAAAACAGAATCGGGTTATACATATTATCAAGATAAATCATTCTTTTTTTTATGTAATGAGTGACAAACAAGCAGGCGGCCCACCTGATGAATTCCAATGATTTTTCAAACAATACAATAAAATAATATGTTGTACCAAGACAAAATGATTTGTCACAAATAACAATTTAATGCACTCCGTATTTAAAAATAAAAGACAATAACAAAAATAACAATCAACAATTTTAATAACGAGGCGAATACAAAGTTCCTTTTCCTCGCGAGTTTTCTAACCCGTGTGTCAGACACACACATTACAATGTTGTAAGTTTACAGCGCCACAATCTTCAACAAGTTCTGTTAATGTCTTTCGCGTGTGTGGGAGTGGAACTGCTGAGAATAATTGTTCTCACTAGTATAATAAAATTGTTATGTGCCATACGGTGATATAGAGAAAAATGGATCCTAGTTCCACGGAACATAAATCCAGTGGAACTAATGAGAATCATCCGGTGCTAGCGCATACTACTTCTAATGCAAAAAATAGATTCCTACTTCATAACCAGCAATGTAACAAGATTTTCCCACAAGTTAACCGTTTATTAGAGTTGGTATTTCAATGGGAAATATAAATTCCTACTTCATAACCACAGCTATGAAACAAATGACGAATTTTAGAGAGGAAGCGTTTATTTTTGCTTTGTGTTCATAACCAATAATAAGATAATAATTTTCTTCCCACTAGATAACCAGTTATCAAACTTGTTATTCTAATGGAAATAAAAGCCTTTATCATCATTATTGTCATAATATTTACTTAGGTGTGTCCAGTGACATTAATTTATCAAAGGCTCCTAAACCTACATTGTTCAAAATAAACACAAAATAAGTGCATCCTTCAACATCTGCGTTTCTGGTCTCTCTAGTTTTAAAGAACCCTCTATGCACAGATTCAACTGTGCGGATACAGATTCAAGTACCTACCTAATGTCGTTAGTACAATCGTGTGAGGCTGTGAGTCACCACAATCGCATTGCGTCGAGCGAGGGGAATCGCCAGCTGCGGAGTGGAGAGTAGACCATGTATGTCCTAGTCGTTCTATGGAACTTGACATTATCAGACTATCATGATATTTTGTACCATTTCCAAAAAGTCCAGGGCATGAGCAGAATAAAAAAACGCCTACCAAATGAGGTGTTTATTAGCAACCGCATCTATGATAAGCGTCCAAAGTGGCACTTTATGGGGGAGGCTTATGTTTAATATTGGACGTCTTCCTGCTTATTTTGATGTGTGTATACTTATGTACATGTCAAAAATTTGTATTTATAAGATTTGCATGCATTGTTCAATTCAATTCAATTCAATTCAATTGTTTATTTGCATTCCACAATGTTGTTTAAAGATGTTCGTTTACGTGGTTACAGCTCATCATGGGCCCTGTCGGGCACGCAACATTAGAAGAGAGGAAGATAGATAATTAACATTAGTTTGTCAACATTAACATGCACCTAAATATATTACAACATTACTATTTATACATGATTTTCTTCTATATGTTTAAGATGACGTCGAATTTATTTATTTATATGTGTGTATTTATACAAATAAAGAATCTTTATCTTTATCTTTAAACATAGGAGTAAGACTAATTTCATCTTAACGTTATGTGTGCGACTGTACGAACATAAACTATCCATTTATATAAACAAAGAATTTTCGTACCTACTCTCAAATTAAACCTAAACTGTACATTCGTTAGCTTAATAGTGAACAAAAAACTGTGTTATCCTTTAGCCGGCTCCACAGAAACCTGTGACCGTTTGTACTCAAAAGACTGTCCAACAAGCCCGACGCTCTAAAAAGGTTTAAAAAAGGTTCAAAAATAAAATCTGTTTGCACAGTCGTTAGGTACCGGTGAAAGTGGCAGTGACGCTGAAAGCGTTAGCTCCTACCCGTACCGCTACCTACCGTAGTGGTGTGACAAGCTTCATGTGCACCTTACAGCAAAGTTGCAGTAGCTCAACTAACGCTAACACATACTGGCCGGTAGACAGTCTGTCGACAGATTAATTTTGAATGTAAAGGTATTTGAATCACGAACGCACTGCAATAAAAAAGATCAATATTTGAAAGTATGTCGAGTTTTGAGGTGTAATGAAATTATACCATAGACCAAGCAATAAGCAAATCACTTCATGTTATCTTTTGTAAAAGTTTTTAACTAATAATCAGCCTGAAATCAATTTGTAAACTTTACATTAAACAATATCAATATGAGTGCATTAAAATTGTTTTAAAACAAGATATTTACCATATAGGTATATTTATATGTCACCGTTAGATTCTGCTTTCAGCGATATGGTCCTCAACTGTTACACTTTTTGTAAACAATTGTTTTTTTATTATTTGGTGTGTACAATCTATTTTTCAGTTTTATTTATACCTTCAAACACTTCACAGTATCACTCGTATAATAGACGCACAGCCATCGCACTTAATTTAGTAGGTATAGTTTATGCAGATATTTCTCAATAAGCTAGAAGTCCATACTGGTTGTATAATCTTAACTTTCCATTTGCAAGCTAACGGATAATAGTTTTTGGTTTTCCTTTGTACTGGAGCTTATTTCATTCAATTTTCCATCAGCAAACTGTTTATTTTGCCTGGCATTGGTTCTCGAAGAATTTCACACTTTTGTTGGGTAGAAACTTTTAAGAATTGAATGTGAAGAACCTCTCGCATCTATAATTTGTCCTTTAAGTTCATTCATATCTCTAAAAGTTAGAAGATATTATTACCGCGTTGAAGAAGGAAAGGATGAAAATCCACTTTCAGTTCCGGATTCGCGTTGCTTATATAAATTCACGTAAAACGGAAGGGGAATTCGTACCAACACATCGAGGCAACATGACACCTATCAAAAGTATCAAATGCTACCAAATATACAGGAAATACCAGTTGATATTCCCGTTTCAACGTATTCGAAGAATTTGAGCTTATATGTAGCGTTCGACGTCTAGGATCAGAGAGATTGGTGAGATATCAATTTAGGGTATTGTTGTATATGTGTATGAATATCAAACGTAGGTAGTGCAATGCGGAAATAAAAAGTGTTTAGTTGATCGCGTACAAAATAAAAATAACTGTGTGCGACTTGGCATTATGGCATGAGGGGGTTTTCATCTTTGATTATTTACCGTTTTCATAACAGTCGAGGATCTATTTTTTTATCGAGAACTAGGCCAGCGTTTGTCACCTACACAGAGCTTTGAAAAATAAGCGAAGCATATTTTTTTTCTTGCCCTGTGGTCACCTAGCACCAAGTCACTTTTAGTTTTGCACTATCGGCAAATAATGAATCAAAGTGTAATTCTCAAAATAAAAAAATTATTGATGCAAACAATCCAGCATACCGCAGAGAATTAATTTAATGACATGACGAGTTAGTCGTTCGCCTGATGTTAAGCGTAACGGCTGCTACTAATATCTGGAGCTACAATTACCCTTGTAAAGAAGAAGCAACATGAAACTTTAAAAAAAAATTACAAAAAAGGGAACAACCATGGTTGTCATTTCCCTTTCTTGTACTATTTTTCAGTAGACCTACTTACACTGGTTTTATCATCATCATCATTAACTGCCTGAAGACACCCACTGCTGAACATGGCCTATGTTCAGCAGTGGCTGTCTTCCCCCAGGGAGCGCCACGTTGAGCGGCTGCTCGCCTCCCGCATCCATCGGCACTGTTTTATAATAGAGTATTTTTTTTATGTGAAAAGATGACGTGACTAGTCAGTCGTTCACCTGATGTCAAACGACACGGCCGCCCATAACAATTGCAGCGTCACTCGGAACTTTTAAAAAAAAAGTTTTGCGTGACATTGCACTGCGCACGTCATCCTGAGACATCACACAGTCTAGTAATCAGATTAATAGACTGCGAGATCAGGTCATAAAGTCTCATTTGCCCAGTAATTTCAGTAACTACAATGCCCTTCAAGCCGGAACACAGTAGTGCTTGCACACTACTGCTTGGCGGCAAAATAACTGGCAAAGCGGTGGTACCTACTACTTATATTTCAATTAAAACAGATTTGTAACTGAAACTACCCGGTTATCTCTATATTGCAAATAGAGTTACTATTTGCAATATAGGCTGTGGTACGTCCTTGTAATACCAATTTGGAGAAGACTGCAAATTTTACAGCAAATAAATCTGAGCATGACTTAAACGAATTTATATTGCCTGCCCGCCAAGATATTAGTACCTAATCGACCCTTCTCACTAAAAGCAAAGCAATAGAAACCCAAGTTCAAACCATTACTGAAACTTAGTTTACCTGCTAAGCGGGTCGAGAGGCACTCAATGGAACCGCAGCTGTGCCCGCACCTCAATTATATTATTATTCTATCGCCAGCTAGTTTGTACACGTAATATTCAGAATTTAGCGGAGAAGCCATCATCGAAAACATTGTTTTTCTTGCTTGCTTGGTTATCTGAGATCCTATATATTACTTATAATCGTACAGGGTGTTAGGTAGAGGATCATAGCAAAAGTAGTGGGCGTGTAGGGGGGCGTATTTGGAAAATACAAGTTCTATAGGTTAGGCTTTAAATCGCAGGCTAGTTGAGTTGTAAGCTAAGCTTCAAGTCGTGGGCCAGGGTACGAGTCGTAGGCCAGGCTACGAGTTGTAGGCCAGGCTACGAGTTGTAGGCCATGCTACAAGTCGTAGGCCAGACTACGAGTCGTAGGCCAGGCTACGAGTCGTAGGCCAGGCCGAAGTCGTAGGCCAGACTACGAGTCACAGGCTAAGCTGCGGCGGGTGCTCTAAAAATTGTTGTTCCTACGGTAGGTATACCTAATTTAACGGCGTCAGTAGAGCCAAAAATGAACAAAATTTCCGTGTTTTTAAAATATCGAAAATTCTTAAATTTGAGCATAAAATAAAATAAATAAATAAATATGTTTGGACATTTCACACAGCGCCATCTAGTCCCAAACTAAGCATAGCTTGTACTATGGGACCAGATAACTGATACAATACTTATAGAAACTTTTTTGTAATACATACATAGAATACAATACAACACCCAGACACAGAATAAACATCAATGTTCATAACAAAAATGTTTGTCCTGGGTAGGAATCGAACCCACAGCTCTCAGTTCAGAAGGCAGGGATACTACCAACTGAGCTATCAGTTAGCATAGTATTAGATGTCTGTGATTAGAGCGCATTTCGCTTGATGTTACGTTATAGTCCGGAGCGATGTAGCACGGTCGCTTAGAAGAAACTTTTGGAAACTTGTTGGTATGCATGTTGCCTTCCTTTTAGAAAATCGGAATTCAACATTTAACTGGTCATAATATATCGGCTATAATCGAATGTCTGTTGATGAACCGGATCTTATTAACCCGAAAACAATAGGGTTTCCGACACTGTGTCAATCGACGACTGAATTAGTAACACGATACTGGTAAATTGTTCCATTTACCCGGGTGAGTGGTTATTGAGCGTAGGGTTGCCATTATTCCCGATTTTTTCCAATTTTTGCACTTTTTTAAGTATTTCTTACTAGGTGGTAGGACTTTTCTGCAAAGTTCGTCTAGGTAAGTACCACCGCTTTGCCAGTTATTCTCCCGCCAAGCAGTAGTGTGCAAGCACTACTGTGTTCCGGTTTGAAGGGCATTGTAGCTAGAGAAATTACTGGGCAAATGAGACTTTATGACCTGTTCACACAGTGTAGTAATCTGATTACTAGACTGTGTGATGTGTGATGTCTCAGGATGACGTGCGCAGTGCAGTGTCACGCGAAACTTAATTATTTTAAAGTTCCGAGTGACACTGCAACTGTTATGGGCGGCCGTATTGCTCAACATGTATTCTGTAGTATCGTAGTAATAATATAGTGGTTTGAGTCTTGCATATAATTATTATTGGCTCACAAGAAAATATGACCTTTCTGGTGGGGTCGAGTTATGCTATAACTTACCTAGGTGCCACTAAAAATTACAATGACTTTATCAACAAAAAACCTCGTGAAATTTTAGTAAGGCACCTACTTTTGCATTGCATCATTTCTTCCAGGCAACGTTCGGTTAGAAAAGAAGCCTGTAGCTAAATGCATCTAGGTATTTTAATTATTAATTAATAACTTTTTTCACCTCAGCAGCTCGAACAGGCACCCTTTGCAGCGAGAAAACAGTGTGCAAAATCGTATTTTGCTCACTGCGTGAGACAAAGTGATTTTTTTATTATTATGACTTTGCGGTAAGTGTATTTAGCCAGCTTTAGGTTACATTTATATGGAGTTTTGGAGAGAACATGACTTTTTTCTTTTTTTTTCTTAGTTATTCTTTTGGCGGGATCACGATAGTGTTTCGTTACTAGGTAAATACCTACTAGTAATGATGTTCTCACTGCTGAGGTGAAAAGTTGTATGTGCTACTCGAGAGCAAAGTTTTTGCATCTCGTGCTATGAATCTCTCGCGCGCTCAGGATTCTAACTTAGTATCACTCGCTATATACGCTCGTGATTCAATACTAGAAGCCTTCGCTTCCTCCGGATCCAACAATAGCACTCAAAACAAAAATCAACTTTGCTCTCTTGTTGCACAAATAACTATTAAAATCCTGGCGATTGTGTGATGTTGTGTGTCCCCGAATGGACTTAGACTACAAAAAATACCTACCGAAAATTTGCCTATACTATGCGACTAAGATTTTGAGATCCTAGCATTCCGGTCCTAATTTCAAACCAATTCATGACCACCCTAACCACAGTAAATTTGTTTGCAGACCCTTATCTCAGCAGTGTGTGGTTAGTCACTGCTTTTTGTGGCCTTCGGTGTAAAATGATCCGGTAATTTTGCCCTTTGTGTGACTGACAGGCGTATGTTTGAGGTGGGTACCTACTCAAATATATATATTGATACCCAAAGATTATAAAACCCCTTAATAGCTCGTGAATATAATTTCTCTTACAAACACGATTCACTTACGCGGGCAGAAGGTGAAATAACAAAAAGAGACAAAGTCATACGAAATTACAAAGAACAGAGCAGGTTCGAACAAAAGACATTGAGTGTCCCGTTTCCTCTCATAGGATTAGCGGTTGAAATACACCACTAATTTTCGTATAAGGAGAAGTTATATCATTAGTCAACTGGATTTATAGTCAATGTTAATACCCTACTGGAGTTACAGTCATTTTTTTATGACTGGAACCCGCCCGATCTACAACTCATTGCAGGATTCAACCCAACGACCTGTGGGATAACGGCTATTTGCTTCTTGCATCCATCAGTTCCTGTCATAATTAATCGTGCGGAGAAAATGAACGTTCAACGAAATAACGTGAAAAATTGTACCGAATCTACCGAACTGTAAATAAAGCCATCGTAGAGGTAATGAAGTACACTAAAGCAGATTTACACTCTCCGCTAAATTAAATTCAAGTTCATGGCATTAAGTCCTGCGAATCATCAGCTTAAACATTCTTATCTGTGTAGACTGTAGTCTTATGCCTCGTTTACAAAGAGAAAGTAAGCAAGCAAGTGTCAAAGGCGAATTAAGTTTTTGTTTTGGTCTGTCTGGATTGTAAAATCTGTTAAACCAAATGTCTTTGTTTCAGAATTATGCAGCGTGCAACTGCATGCAAAACATTAGTTATGACATTCAATTTTACGTTCATTTCAGCTTCAGAAAAGAAAAGATTAGGCATTTGTGTGATGAACATAGATGTTTGTTCTGTGTCTGGGTGTTATATTGACGGGCCCGATAGCTCAGGTGGTAGTATCCCTGCCTTCTGAACTGAGGGCTGCGGGTTCGATTCCTACCCAGGACAAACATTTGTGTGATGAACATAGATGTTTGTTCTGCGTCTGGGTGTTATATTGTATTCTATGTATGTATTTACAAACAAAAAAGTATACAAGTATTGTATCAGTTATCTGGTTCCCATAGTACAAGCTATGCTTAGTTTGGGGCTAGATGGCGCTGTGTAAAATGTGCACACATATTTATTATTTATTTATTTATTTATTATATTGTATTCTATGTATGTATTTACAAACAAAAAGTATCTATGTATTATATCCGTTATCTGGTTCCCAGCTATGCTTAATTTGGGGCTAGATGGCGCTGTGTGAAATGTCCACACACATTTATTTATTTTATTACCTAGGTACCCTTGTTCACAGAAAACTTTAATAGTAGAACGTTTTGCACGTAATTTTTGGATGTGCGCCTAATTTTATTCCTGTTCTGAGCGAAATTATTGAGCACAAGGGTAATTTATTCATACTCCAATTTTTGTTTCCTGCTTTCAGATCAGGAAAAACAACGCCACCATAGACTACAGAGTGGCCTGTGATTTTATGCTATAGGTGATCGTTATCATAATTTCAACCTAAGCTTTATGCGACTTTCGTATCAGTACTTAAAGTAAACATTACCGATTCTCGCCAATTCATTCGAAAAAGTTCTATAATGCAGTAGGTACCTAGACGTTAATCAAACGCATCGAAAAGAAAATTCGAAAATGTCTAAAACGCAACACAACTACATTCCATACCTAAAAAACAAAATGCCTAGAATTCAAAACACTTTTAGACAGCTCTAAATGCTTAAAATGCAATTTGCTAACGTTATCAACTCGCACCATGTAAACGAGCCATGTGACGTTGGACACTCAGACTAGAATTAAAATATTTCGGCGACAGCCCACTAACCAGACGAAGGTGGGTATTAAGAATTTATGGTAATAAAGTATTTACATAGTGCGAAATTAATGCAAAGCTCGTTTTATACACAACGTTATTGAAATACTAATATAAACCCTGCCTAAGCAAGAGACTAGGTATGTTTTTGGTGGTAAATAACATGGTCACAGAGCAAAAAAAAATTGCTTCGCCTAGCGATCGCCATATGTTTCAAAGCTCTATGTGTTACGCCTATATCGGTCGATGCTAATCTAATGCGGTAACCTACAATATAATTAGTTCGCCCAATTAGTACGCCACAGCATTTCGTATAATTTGACTGGCCTCACAGCGCAGTTGATATACTTACCTAGGTACCTAGTTGTGCCGCTGTGCCTTCGATACATAAGTAGGTAGGTATGAATAGAATAGAATAGAATATCGTTTATTCAACTTCACAAAGGTAAGGTACACAATACGCAATAACAAAAGCACAAGAATTTAACTTAATTAATTACTTTTATGTTACCATGCATACATAAGTATAAAAACAATTTATACATTAATACATACCTACGTATGTTGCCGATTCATTTACCATCCCGGACAAACATTTATAATGAGCACTGATGTTTATTCTGTGTCTGGGCGTTATATTCTATACAGAAAAGCCTGCTCTGCTCTTTTTGACGGAGACGCAGATATCTAGCCCGGATGATACATCTTACTTGCATTACCCAGGGTACAAACTTGAACCAACCTTTGTACGTCGCGCCGGGGTTTGCTTGTATGTTAGGGAGGATATCTGCTGTCGTCGTTTAAATGGCTTTGAAGTGCGAGACCTGTCTAATCTGTGGGTACGCGTAGACTTTGGAGGTAAAACTCGGATCTATACGTGTCTCTACAGGTCTCACAGTGGCGATGAGGAGACCACCCGCCTCTTTGAGCACATCTCAGAAGTGTCGGACAAAGTTCTTGAGCAGTATCCTTCTGCAGAGTTAGTGATCCTCGGAGATTTTAACGCTCATCATCAGGAATGGTTGGGGTCCCGAGTTACTGATCACGCAGGGAATGCTGCTTTTGAACTTGCCTTGACCTATGGTCTCACTCAAGTTGTAGCTAATTCAACTAGAGTGCCTGATATTGAGACCCATGCGCCCTCTTTATTGGACCTCGTGCTGACTACCCATCCTAACTACTATCAGGTATCTGTTGAACCACCTCTAGGCTCTTCAGACCACTGTTTGGTGAGAACGGTTGTGCCATTACAGGGGTCTGTCAACTCAAACCTTAATGGGAAGCGAAGAGTCTGGCACTTCCGGTCTGCGGATTGGGATGGTCTGCGCGAATTTTACTCGTCCTACGCCTGGAGGCAGCTATGTTTTTCTTCGGGTGATCCTTGCACCTGTGCTGACTCTGTTGCTGATGTTGTGCTGCAAGGCATGGAATGCTTCATTCCTAGCTCCGTAGTACATGTTGGTGGACGGAGTCAGCTGTGGTATAGCGGACTCTGTGCTGACGCTGCCAGTTTAAAATTGGCCGCCTATAAAGCCTGGTCGGATGCCTGTGCGAATAAGGATCCAAGGACTTCCTTACTGAAGAAAAAGCTAAACGCTGTCCAGATCTGCCAAGAGGGTCATTAATAAGGCAAGAAGTGACCACATCAGCAGGATTGGCAATCGACTCGCAAGTTACCCTTCTGGGAGCCGTGCGTTTTGGTCGCTAGCCAAGGCTGCTGAAGGAAACTTCTGCCAGTCCAATCTTCCTGCCCTTCGAAAGCCGGATAACACCCTGGCCCATAGTGCAAAAGAGAAAGCCGATCTCCTTGGTACTCTATTTGCCTCCAACTCGACTCTCGATGATAGGGACTCTACACCACCTGTGCTACCGCCTTGTGGAAGTTCCATGCCGGAAATACGTTTCTCCCAGAGATTCGTACGGAAGGAACTGCAGTCCCTTGATGTGCGAAAGTCGAGTGGGCCGGATGGGATTCCGGCAATCGTATTGAAAACCTGTGCTCCAGAGCTATCTCCTATATTTGCGCTACTTTTCTCGCTTTCCTACGCTACCGGTAGAGTCCCGTCATCATGGAAGGTAGCCTTCGTCCACCCAGTTCCCAAGAAGGGTGACCGAACTGACCCTGCGAATTACAGGCCTATTGCGATAACTTCCTTGCTCTCTAAGGTGATGGAGCGAGTGATCAACGTTCAGCTATTGAGGTATCTTGAGGATCACCAATTGATCAATGATCGCCAGTACAGGTTTCGTCACGGCCGGTCAGCCGGTGATCTTCTTGTTTACCTCACTCACCGTTGGGCAGAAGCCATCGAGAGTAAGGGGGAGGCTCTAGCCGTCAGCCTCGACATCGCAAAGGTGTTCGACCGGGTTTGGCATAAGGCACTTCTCTCGAAGCTACCATCTTACGGGCTTCCTGAGGGGCTATGCACGTGGATTACCGATTTTTTGTCTGGTCGGAGCATCAAAGCTGTCGTCGATGGCTCCAGCTCAGAGACTGTGACAATTAACGCTGGCGTACCACAAGGCTCTGTTCTATCACCGACACTGTTCATTTCGCATATCAACGATATGTTGCTAGTCAATAATATCCATTGTTATGCTGATGATAGTACCGGTGATGCGCAATACACAGGCCGCATAAATGCCCCTCATTACGAAGTGGAGGAAAGCAGAAAAGAACTTGTGTCCAAAATCGAGAGCTCCTTAGAGCAAGTCTCGGAATGGGGACGACTGAACTTGGTCGAGTTTAACCCCACAAAGACACAAGTCTGCGCATTTACTGCCAAAAAAGCCCCATTTTCTGTAGCTCTGCTGTTCCAGGGCATTCCTCTTACTACCTCGGTGAAACTTGGGATCTTAGGTGTTGACATCTCTAGCGAGGTCCAGTTTAGGAGTCACCTCGAGAGTAAAGCTGGTCTCGCTTCTAAGAAGCTGGGTGTACTCAACAGAGCCAAGCGGTACTTCACGCCGGGCCAACGACTTATGCTGTATAAAGCACAAGTCAGGCCCCACATGGAGTACTGCTCTCACCTCTGGAACGGTGCGCCAAAGTACCAGCTTCAGCCTCTTGACTCCTTGCAGCGGCGAGCCGTTAGACTCACTGACGATCCTGAGCTCACCAAAGATTTGGAACCACTGAGTTTGCGCCGAGACATCGGTTCCCTCTGTGTGTTCTACAAAATCTTCAATGGGGAATGCTCTGAAGAGCTGTTCAACTTAATCCCAGCGTCGCGGTTTTATAATCGCACAGCTCGTCACCGTCAAAAAGCTCATCCACACCTCGTGGACCCATGGAAATCTCGCACAGTCCGTTTCTCGAGGTGATTTCTGCCACACACGTGCAAGATGTGGAATGAGCTTCCCTCTGAGGTGTTTCCGCTGAGCTACAACATGGGGCACTTCAAACGACGGGTAAATAGAGTCCTCAAAGGTAGGCAACGCATCGGCAACGCTCCTGGTGTTGCAGAGGTGTCTATAGGCGACGGTAACTGCTTACCATCAGGCGGGCCGTCTGCTTGTTTGTCTGTCCATGTTATAAAAAAAAAATATATAATTTGTATTTAGTTGTAAGCATAATATTTGTTTTGCAGCAAAATGCAGCTAACCGCAAATTTTTCTATGTTAGATTTATCTCTATAGTATTCTAGTGAACTGAAAATTCAAATGATCAGGTCAACCAGTGCAAATATAATAAGAGTATACGTTTAAATGTTTACTGAATATTTTACATTTTACTTGCTTACACTATGTGCCCACATGTTAAACAGCGATCCAATGCAATGTAGACGACGCGAAGCTCTGCACCTGAAACAGAAAGAAAACACAGAATTAAATATAAGCTAAATAATTATTATGTAATTACTAAATATACTTACCTTAAATAAACAATGCAGGTAGCGGCGAAGACACGTATATGTATGTGGTATGACTGTGTGCGTGTGTGACGCACACAGAGAAAGCTACCGTCGGTTCTCCAGTCGCCAAGCAAACGCCGATCGGTGCGCTGCTACTTACCTACCCGCATATATTACGTGTCTTCAAAGCACCTTCAGAGTCCAAAAATCCCACTGTTTTCTTCATATCCTCAAGAACCTGCACCTGTAGTTTACACTGTGGTCCTTCTCGCTCGGATCTGAGGAACAACGTCGAAGATTTACATTGGGATTATCGTGAAATGTTCAACACACCGCCGCGCACAATGGTTAAAACGCGCGGTGATCTCTCGCGAGAAAAGTTGAAGATTCAATGTGATAATGAAGTGCACTCCGTTAAGACATGTCCAGCAGTGGTAGATAAACGTGAAGATAACGTCGAGCTCATCAGAAATAATACAAAACCGTCTCAAATTGCAGGTAGTTTGAAAATTGAGCCCGCCGGTTGCAAAGCAGTTTCTTCTAAAAAGAGCTCGAGTCCTTCGATCGCGGCACGTCGAAGACAATTGGAATTGGCAGCAGCTGAAGCCAAAGCCAATATTGAAAAAGCCAAAGCCAATATTGAAAAAGAATTAATAAATAAGCGCTTGGCGGCCGACCTTGCCGCACTGGATGACGAGTGTTCCCAAAGATCCCGTTGCTCTGCACAGCAATCCCTGGCTGGAACATCCCAGAAAGTGGAACAATGGCTGGAGAAAAGCCTCCACGAACCGCATGAGTCATGCACTAACGAGGGGCACGCGCGGCCGGCGGTTATGCGCGCGGCTTCGCACAACTTCCAGCACATAGCGCAAGCAATACAGAATCTAGCTACGGCTACACAAAGTGCTAACACAAAATATTTATCAAGGTTAGCGACACCGAAAGACTTACCCGTATTTTCCGGAGACCCGTTTGAGTGGCTGCAATTTAAAAAAGTTTACGAAGAATCTACCAAGCTCTGCGATTACAGTGATAGTGAAAATATCACGAGATTAAATCAGTGTCTTCGTGGTGATGCGAAAGAAGCAGTTTCATCACTACTCACCAGTGACAATCTGCCGACTACAATACTAGAATCATTAGAACTAAGTTTTGGCCGGCCGGAGCTAATCATAAATAAGATTACGTCACAATTTAAGAGACTGCAACCGTTGCCACAGAGCTATCACAACGAGTTGGTGAACTTTTCCGTCAAAGTAAAAAATTATGTATCAGTGGCCAAGTCTATCAACCAAAGTGACTATTTAAGAAGCCCGGATTTACTAAATATTGTCATATCTAAGTGCCCCAATGTACTTATAAATAAGTGGGCAGACTACCTATATGAGAACCAAGACGACTGCAAAGCTAAACTTCAATTGTTTTCCGAGTTCCTGCACAGAGAAGCCACCAAGGTCGCTGCAGCAGGAATTAGCCATATATATGCACAATCGGAAAATAAGTTTCCTAAGAAAAACGATGATCGTAGAAGTTACCCCGTGCACTGCGTACTAAACAATGAAAGTGATATAAATACAAAGTGCAAGTTTTGTAAAACAGCTGTTCACATACTCTCTAACTGTGTTAAATTCAAACGCGCATTACAAAGAGACAAGTGGCGCTACGTTAAAATTCATAAACTGTGCCATAAGTGTTTGTTACCGGGGCACGGAAAAGATAGCTGCCCGGGCGCGCCATGCGACCTTGAGGGTTGCGGCCTCGCTCACCACCGCCTGCTCCATTGGCCTGTCAAAAGAGTGCCGCAGCCGCAGTTACCAGCGCCAGGCCCGTCGACCAGTGATACAGCTACAAGTTCAAACACTGAAATTCAATCAAAGTCAACTACCGAGACGTAACTAATACTACTGTGGCTTCCGGTACAAGTGTTATGTTGAAAATAGTGCGCGTTAATGTGTACGGACTGAGTGGTGTTATCGCTACGCACGCTTTACTCGATGACGGTGCAACGGTATCCCTAATATCAGCTGATCTCGCGAACTGTATCAACCTTCAAGGTCAGCCTGAGACGTTACGTATTAAGGGTGCCTGGAACTCTGATATTGTGTGCCGAAGTGAAATAGTGAACTTTAAACTTTCAAATAGTGATGGGAAAACCTACGAAGTGCGTGCGCGAAAAATAAATGAACTGGACTTGCGTACTCAAAACTTATACACACAATCGGAAAATAAGTTTCCTAAGAAAAACGATGATCGTAGAAGTTACCCCGTGCACTGCGTACTAAACAATGAAAGTGATATAAATACAAAGTGCAAGTTTTGTAAAACAGCTGTTCACATACTCTCTAACTGTGTTAAATTCAAACGCGCATTACAAAGAGACAAGTGGCGCTGCGTTAAAATTCATAAACTGTGCCATAAGTGTTTGTTACCGGGGCACGGAAAAGATAGCTGCCCGGGCGCGCCATGCGACCTTGAGGGTTGCGGCCTCGCTCACCACCGCCTGCTCCATTGGCCTGTCAAAAGAGTGCCGCAGCCGCAGTTACCAGCGCCAGGCCCGTCGACCAGTGATACAGCTACAAGTTCAAACACTGAAATTCAATCAAAGTCAACTACCGAGACGTAACTAATACTACTGTGGCTTCCGGTACAAGTGTTATGTTGAAAATAGTGCGCGTTAATGTGTACGGACCGAGTGGTGTTATCGCTACGCACGCTTTACTCGATGACGGTGCAACGGTATCCCTAATATCAGCTGATCTCGCGAACTGTGTCAACCTTCAAGGTCAGCCTGAGACGTTACGTATTATGGGTGCCTGGAACTCTGATATTGTGTGCCGAAGTGAAATTGTGAACTTTAAACTTTCAAATAGTGATGTAAAAACCTACGAAGTGCGTGCGCGAAAAATAAGTGAACTGGACTTGCCTACTCAAAACTTACCAAAATTGAAACTCGAAACTTATGAACATTTACGTGATTTAAAAAACATTTTACCGTGTGCTAATGTGAACATTAAACCAAAAATATTGATTGGGCAGGATAACTTCCACCTGCTTATGACCCTTAAGACTCTTTATCGTGGCATTAATGAACCGTGTGCAATCCTAACTCCACTGGGGTGGTGCCTGCACGGAATCGTACCCGCACCTAGCGCTCGCAGGCGCCCGCTAACCGCTGAGCATACGCTGACCACGACCTCGTGCGGGCGTAAGGCCCACACCCGCACCCTCATGCATGCGACAGGAGACGCACACACGCGCAGACGTGGAAACTGATTTAATGCATCAGCTGTTGACGAGTGAATCACGTGACGCGGATGCACACGAACTTCTTCGGCGATCATTTGCGCTTGAAGCGATCGGCGTTAACTCTAAGCCGCGTGTGAATAAAGATGAGATTCGCGCGGTTGACATTGTTGATAAATCTGCAAAATTAATGAATGGATTGTTGACGGATGACCTACAGTGGAAAACTAACTTACCTATGCCAGACTCTTATCCAAATACCTACGGAAGACTCCTTGCCGTCGAACGAAAAATTATATTATACTAAAATTATGCAACACGAAACAAGAAAAGAATAAATATTTTATTAGAAAATAATAACTCCCGCTTAATAGATGAACTGCCACGGCCACAGAAGTGGAGATATGTAGCTACAAGAATAAAAATACTGGATAAAGCAACTAAATTAAATACTTACAAGTTAAGTAACGACTGCAACTGGCTCCAGGGACCCCGCTTCCTGTGCACCCTGCGCGAAGAGTGGCCTAGATATAGACCTGGAAAAGCGAAAAATATTAATGAGGACGACATATACCAAAGAAAGACATGGGGACACGCACAAAGACTTATCTGGATGCGTGATGTACTGCCAACACTTCTGCCACGCCAGAAATGGTACCGAGAAGGCAATCAGCTGAAAAAAGAAGACGATGTTTTAATTGTCGATTCCGCTTCACTCCAGAACACCTGGCCAAAGGGAAGAACAGTAGACGTACACCCTGGTGCCGATGATCGCATACGAATAGTAGACGTCAAGACTAAGACAGGAATACTTACCAGACCAGTGACCCGTATAGCTCAGCTCCCCACAACTGATGTAGATTGTCCATGACGGACAAGGGTGGGAGAATGTAGACGACGCGAAGCTCTGCACCTGAAACAGAAAGAAAACATAGAATTAAATATAAGCTAAATAGTTATTATGTAATTACTAAATGTACTTACCTTAAATAAACAATGCAGGCAGCGGCGAAGACACGTATATGTATGTGGTATGACTGTGTGCGTGTGTGACGCACACAGAGAAAGCTACCGTCGGTTCTCCAGTCGCCAAGCAAACGCCGATCGGTGCGCTGCTACATACCTACCCGCATATAGTACGTGTCTTCAAAGCACCTTCAGAGTCCAAAAATCCCACTGTTTTCTTTATATCCTCAAGAACCTGCACCTGTAGTTTACACTTGGCCCATGCCTGTACTACACCTGCCACCATCAGGTACAAACGAAAAATAGCCCGCGTTATTCCGTTGTATAGGATGAGGCATCTGTACTGCAGGTATTATATTATCTGGGTTACAGGTAAGACTGAGCATTAAATATTTATATTGTTGTCAAACTTTTGCCACGAGCCAGACAAGGTCAAGCTAAAATGATAGGTTTTATTTATTCATTCTTGTACCTAGTATCTTTCATAAACACACCAAAAAAAGTAAACAATTCCCAAACCAACATTGTTATTCTTACAGGAAAGTGTTTAAACCATTATTCAAATACCCATAAAAAAGTAAGCAGCTAAAAAATATACAAAGAGAATAAAATTAGACGAGGTTTAATAACAAGGTAAAACCCTCCGAATTAAAATATTTACGAGTAAGTAACATCAAACGAATTCCAGCAGGGTATAATCCTGCTAGCCAGGGACCGATCATGCCCAACTTTACACGATCTATGTAAAAACCGGTATAACTTTCTATTGGTACCGGTAATATATAGATAGAAGGTAGATTTTTCAACTATTACTTTAACGATTGATGAAAAAACCCCATCCTAATGGACCAACAATCTGGTCAAATCCGCGGAGAGACGATGGATGCAACAGTCAAACAGCCGCTCAAAGTCGCACTTTATGGGAAAGGTTCAATAGTTCAGCTGTGCACTGGGGCTGTGCACAATGTCAGGCTGATGATTGCTTATTACTTATAAACGAACCATCACAAAAATTTATAATTACATGAATAAAGAATTATTTGAGCTGAAAGTGGAACAAAAAGTAGGCTGAATGAAGATTTTTTGATGCGGAACAAAACTTGTGGAACAAATGTAGAGTTAATTCTTATCCGGCCGTGGAATACAAAATAGACCATGTTTAGGTATATTATTACAAGTTAATAAAATGCCTCGCTTGTTGTGTAAGGTACTATGCTCAATTACAATTAAAATTCACGTCTGAAAAAATAATGTCCGTAGGGTACCGAAATGTTTTAAGGAACTTTGATCCTTACTTGCAGATTACAAAAACACGCAGCCGAATTATGTGGGCGTATATTACAAGATGATGAATTATTTTCTGGGAAATTAAGAATTTTTATTGCCTTCTTAGGTGCCGGGGAACATTAGGTTTAAAATTACAGACGCTGTTCAAATCAGTTATGGAAACTAAAATCATTTTAACTCATAAGTTTAGTTCATTTTCTGGAATTATTCTATTAGTGAGCTTTAAAATAGCTTTAAAATTAGTGTAATGCTAAATAAATTCCTAATTAACAAAATTAGTCGAATGGTTTTATGGTTGGTTTTATGGTATTGGTTTTTTCATGATACTAAAATTTAACGTAATAAATCAAAACTTGTACCTACTTACTTTGTACTAGCTTAAGATCTATAAAAGTATGGACGAGTGGTAGCCTAACAAAACTACGCTCTACAAAGTTAAATACGTCTTATTTCTGTCCTCTACGCTATGAAAAATTCTCCAGTCTGCCAAAAATTTATCCATAAGTCATACATGTACAATATTCATGCGAGATTGCTCTGGGACTTTGGATCTCACTACCTATACCCCCAAACGACTGAGATCACGCCCAAAATATCTAACACTATAGGTATTACTAAATCCACTATGAAATCTGAAACCGGTACCGGGAACTTAATTGCTACCGATAGAAAACCTTAGGTAATGTGATATCTTTACTTTTGATTTTTATAGCAGTATCGCACGAGCGGGGTTTGAACCCCAACCCATCATTAATCACCCCGTGGGTTGGTTGTAAAAGGTGAAGGAAAAATTCGGACATGAGACCACTTGTTACGGTAGCTTAAGTAAAGCATATCCCGGCTTGAGGGATGGATGCGGGTTCAATCCCCGCTCGTGATTCTAATTTTTCCTTTACAAATTAATGTGATATTTGTGATAACGTGGTTTGAATTTCTATACTCTAAGGTTTGAATGACAGTTTAAATCGCAGGTTGTGTGTGTCTGTGTGTGGTAATGATATTTGGGTGATACTTTTAATCCTAATTTGTTGATACATTCTATTGATTTGCGGATAACTAGTTTTCATGTAATTGCGTTGAGTAATTAAGCTGTAATTAGCAAAACAAGCAAGAAAATTTGAATTTGGCGCGCTGAGCGTGACGTACCACCTTAAAGAATTAATTTCCCAAGACGTTTCCAGTTCACTCACCCCTTGATATTTTTCAAAGTAGGAATGAAATTTCTCCTGTTGCATCGCAATCAAAGTTCCAAGATCGCCCCACTAATAAGTGCAAAGACCCAGAATTTGTGGCTAGGCTCAATCCTAGTCTATGGATAGGTGCGATAACGTAATTGGAATCCGGTATATCTACTTAACGTCAATGCAAAGTGTTATTCGTATCTTCCGAGCAGACCTTTTGTAGAAGGAAAAGCTGCTGGCCAATTAGTTACGGATCAAAGATATAAATAATGATTAAATTAGATCCGTTTTGGTAACGATATCGTATCGGACAATGTAATCTACGTACATTTTTAATGCGGCTGGGTGGATTGGTTTTTGACATAATATGGATATTTATTTATCCACTACCTACCTACCTACCTACACTGGATAAACATAGAACACAATTTAATTGCGGGGGAAATCGTAAGCTGCAGCGAGTTATTCATGACAATGAAAAGCTAAATGTATTTTAATTTTAAACCATTTCTTAACTGGTACTAAAACGTCACATTTTCACTCAGTTTACATAATTTTATAATATTCAGTTTACACGCAACAATTTCAATGTTTCAAGTTCGCGCTCCTCGTGTAAACTTACCTAATTTAAGGTCGGGTGTACACGGTGTGAGTGCGCGAACGAGATAAGCATGCGTGTAGTCGTGTCATGTTATGGTACTCTTTTGTACGCTGTGGCAGTGATTAATACATTATATATTACATATTCAGTTGACGGCTTGGTGATAGCAAATTATAATGTACGAGCATGGATGAAATAAAATGAGAAGGATTGAGTTTTGATTGACATCGAACTGAAGCCCAATATGGTGGACATAATATTACATATGTGTGTCAGATGAAAGTAGGGCGACCGGCTGCATATGATGTGAGTGTGTGCGTGCCCCGCTCGTACGTACGAAGCGTTCCGGCTTCCTAAGGGTGCTTCAGTTTCGGATCAAACGGGATTCCCTCCTTCTTTTTTTATTAGCTCCATGGTACCGAGGATAATGCTGCTGCATGTTTTTCCTGGGTATTCCCTTAGCCCGGTCTTACGGCGCTCGCGGGAATAGATGGGGCGACACATTTTGTTTGACTCAAGTTTAGTCAAAAATGGGCAGTATGCTTTTATTACTCAAGCTAACTACTACAATAATAAAAACTAAACTAAAACTAACTACACTACACACTAACTAGCTACACTATACCTACTACAAAGAACATATGGACTGTATAATAGACCGCGATGGCCTATAGACAGTCCAAATGCTCCAGCCCACTGCCGGTAGGTAGCGTACCCAACATGCTGGCAGCATTGCCTCGTTGAATTGCAATGCTAATGCGTTGAGCCAAATAAGTGCCAGCATTTTGGTCACGCGTCGAGTTTAGTTAATATAGGTATCTATTAGGTAGGTAGTGATATAGATTTATATATCAGCATATGCCCGAAGGAACATTTTATTTTGTCAAAATGGCGTGGGAAAAGTCAGCGCCATCTATTAGATTTCGCGTGAACTACGACAAGTTGAGAAAATTAGGTGCCTATCGCTGCCATTATGTCCGTCAATGTTTATGTTTACATTGATTATTCCAAATATAAATTCGATTATTTTGTTACAAAACAGAGTGTAATATGGAAAATATTGAATTACTTGAGGTAAGAAACTTGGTCTTTCTTTTTACTGCACTTTTGAGTATAGATTGTGCAACCCTTCACAATACAACTTGGCATATTTTGTTTGTGACATTCGACCGATGCCTTCTAACTTCCATCACAGACTGAGCGCTAGTGGATGCCAATCTGTGAAATTGGCTCCCACTTTGAAGCGACGTTTTAACCTGTCATTAGGCCTGTCCTTAATATAATTATATGTCTATGTAGTGCCCACATTATGTACTTTATCAGCGTTTCTGCGTCCTCTGCTGAATATATTCCTACCTACCAATAAACACTGAATAACAGTTGAATAACTACGCAATATTTTCTCTTAGAATAGAATAGAATATAATTTATTGCAGAATGACATTACAGTTATGACATTATAGTTGGTATTATAGTACATAGCTCGTACATTCCACCACGACAGTAGTGTGCAATGTTATACCCAAGTTTATTGAATTAACATCTAAAAAAATGACTTCAGTAAAGTTTTATCTTTACCCATTTGAAACTCAACAGTGAAAGACAAAACACCAAATACTACCTACCTACTCTACACAATGTTTATTAAAGGCATTAAAGGAAATTATGCCTCGCAGTATTGGTACTAGCACTTTTAAAAAGTTGATTCCATTTTGGAATGATCATCCCCTTTTTCTCCTGTTACAAACAACTACATTGTTTATGCCAAACAAATACTCTTTGCGTCACTTAGCCAATGTCAGTGGCCGGCAGAAGATATCAAAAAATTATTATTTTATAATATTCATGTAAAGCCGAAATAAAAGGCATTTTCCTTTTTAAAACCTTGTGCTTGTTATTTCAAACGTATCCTGAACAAGTTTTTGGCGATCGTATATAAGAATAATTGTGCGGAGGCACAATCGAAGAATCTGCAATCTACACGGCAATCGTATCGCAACGGCGGCCATTTCGTCGCTGTGCATGTGGATGACTTTGGCGAATTTCGAAGCTTGGATCGGCAACGACAAGGATTGCGAGGGTTTGGTGGTAGAGTAGACTTCTTAGAGGGAAGTTTTGCCCATTCCTTTGTTCAATTATTTACCCAAATCTTTGTCTAGCTTGCTCGAGTTCTAACAGTTTCGTTGGTCGCAAAGTCCAACTTCATAATTCATACTTATGCTGAGTCCCTTTGGCTAAGTCAAGCTATTTTCATTAAAAACATTATCATATCTATGTACAACCTACGTACAACTACGTATTATTACATTCTGCTACAATGAATGCTAATATTTTCCATATTTTTACTCAATTTTAAACCTATGCAATTACGCAGAGTGCAATTTAATTTTAATTGTTTTTTCATTGTATCGCTTTGTCTGTGCTGATTATTAATCTATCGCCCTTCCACTTATTACAAAAAGCGCCTGTTGAACAACGTAATACATTACGTACTTATTCATAACAGTAATTATTTTTCCGAAATGGCATTTAGTCGTTTATTATCAGTGAGTTGATCCATTGAACTTAATTCCAGTGTCATCTCAGCGAAGCAGCGAGTACCTTGGTGCCTACGCTCAATCAGCTGTATTCTTGTCTATCAGCGGCATTGACCCTGGTGCAGTGGACGAAGGGTCTACTGGTTTCGTGTGATATCACAGCTGTTTCGAGGTTTGATTGACGTTGAGGTATTTATATAATTTGAATTTGTTGTTTTCGTTGCGATGACTGGCACGGATGATAAACACTGTAAAGAGTTAAAAGAGCTTAAAGGGAAGAGGGCTTCAATAAAGGGCAGATTAACTACATTTGAAAAATATATAGATGATTTAAAACAACAGCATACAATAGATAAGACTCAGCAGAATGAAATTAAAACAAGGTTAAAAAAGATTGAGGCAGTTTTTGAAGAGTATGATCTAATACAAATAGGTATCGAAGTAAAACAAGAAAATTCAGATAATGAGATAGAAAGAGAAATTACGGAGAACAGATTCTATAGGTGTATCGCAGAGGCACAGGGAGTAATAGATACATATAATAGCAGTAATATTATTAACGGTTCTGACAGCTCATCTAGTCACGCCTCATTGAAACAGTCAAACTGTAAATTACCTCAGATCACGATTCCTAGTTATGATGGGGTTGATGTATCAAAGTGGTTGGAATTTCATGATACTTTTGCTTCTATGATTCATAACAATGATTCTATATCAAACATAAATAAGTATCAATATTTAAAAAGCTCTGTGACTGGGCCTGCAGCTTCTGTGATAGCATCCTTGGAAATATCTAGTAATAATTACGAAGTGGCTTTGAAACTCTTGTGTGACCGTTACAATGATAAGCGTAAGCTAGTGTGTACTCACCTTAAGGCATTATTTGATGTTCCAAGCGTCAATGAAGAAAGTTATTTGCGTTTTCTTGCTGATCATATTACTAAACATTTAAGAGCGTTAAACACTTTAGGTGAAAAAACAGAAAATTGGGATACTCTCATAATATATTTATTTTCTGCAAAATTAGATAATAGTACAAGTATCAAATGGGAGGAATATAAAGGGTCATTACCTGAAAATCCTAATTTAGAACAGTTCTTTATGTTTTTGCGTAGACGAGCTGATGTTATTGAAGCGACCGGAAGTAGCTCCAACCTCGACTCTGTGCAGCAGCGATCGCAGCAACAGCCGCAGCTGCAGCAGCAGCAGTTTAGCAGAATGAACAAGCAACAAAAGTCATTTGTTGCTGCTGCTTCCGAGACCAATAACAAAAATAATGCTAATTGCATTGTTTGTAATGAGCAGCATCTCATATACTACTGTAAGAAGTTTTTAGCAATGTCACCCGTAGACAGATTTAATTTTATTATCAAGCACAAGCACTGCATAAACTGTCTACGTAGCGGGCATTTAGCGCCTCAGTGTAAAGCTAGGCCATGCAAGGTATGTAATAACAAGCATAACTCGCTTTTACATTTTGACAAACCAATCGCTGAAAATAAGCAATTGGTTTCTAGTTCAATTTCATTATCGACATGCGTTGAAAATCAAGTTTTATTATCAACGGCTATTGTCAAAGTTTCTTGTAGCAATTCACAGAAACAAATCGAAGCACGCTGCCTGCTAGATTGCGGAAGCCAGTCGCCATGATTTAAAAAATAAACTATCTGTGCCAGCAGAAAACGTGAACTCAGTTTGTGTAACAGGGATAAACAATGTTTCATTTGATGCTTTACTGCGCTGTAATATCAAAGTACAGTCGCGCACAAGTGCATTTAGCACTCCGGTCAATGCATTTGTTATCAATGAAATAACGAGTACCCTTCCAAGCCACGAAGTTGATGTATCAAAAATTAATATACCCAAAAACATAATGCTAGCAGACTTTTCTTATCATATCCCGTCCAAAATAGATTTGTTGTTAGGAGCGGATGTATTTTGGAAAATTATTTCACCCGAACAAATAAACTTAGGTCATCATTTGCCTATTTTACAGAATTCTGTGTTTGGTTGGTTGATTTCGGGTCCAGTGATGTGTTATCAAGCTAACAGTTCTCAGACGAGACTTGTTTGTAATTTCAGTCACGAGATTCGAAACCAGCTCAGTAAATTTTGGGAACTCGAAGAAGTTCCTAGCAAGCCTTTGTTATCTCAGGAGGAAGAAGCATGTGAGCAACATTTTGTTCAGCACACTCGTCGACTTGGGGACGGAAGATTTTGCGTCTCGTTGCCACTGAAAATGAAGCCTGACAGTTTAGGAGATTCGTACTACATGGCGCGTAAGCAGTTCGAGTCCCTGGAGCGACGTTTTCAGAGGCAGCCTGAGGTAAAAACTCAGTACGTTGATTTTTTAGACGAGTATGAAGCTCTCGGTCATCTTTCAAAGACAAAGAGGCCGGACGATGCTGTATTTTTGCCACATCATCCTGTGCTGAAAGAAAAGAGCGAGAGCACTAAGTGCCGCGTTGTCTTTGACGGGTCAATGAAGACTACTTCAGGCCTGGCGCTTAATGACATAATGATGGTTGGGCCTACTGTACAAGATGACATTTTCTCTATATTGACCACATTAAGACAACATGCATATATATTTACAGGAGATATAGAGAAAATGTACAGACAAATCGTCATTGAACCTGATCAGAGACATCTTCAATCAATATTATGGCGGAAGAATGAGCGTGAACCTATAGGGTATCTGCAGTTAAATACTGTGACCTATGGTACTTCATCGGCCCCCTTTCTTAGTACTCGATGTTTAGTACAACTAGCGATGGAATGTGATGATCCGCTGATTCAGGACATCATGTTGCATGATTTTTATATTGATGACGTAATAACTGGACATTCTAATGAAACTGACTTGCAGAAAGTGTATCAAAGTGTCACTAAACAATTAGAATCGGCATGTTTTAACTTACGCAAGGTCAAAAGTAACTCTCAGTTACTTCTGAACTATATTTCAAGTGACCCAGACATGGGCAACGTTAAAGAGACTTTAAAGCTTTCCAATGCGACAAATACGTTAGGTATTGAGTGGGATCCTAACTCTGATTGCATACTTATATCAGTAGCAAAATCAATAAAAATGCACGAGCATGTTAACTTGGTAACAAAGCGCATGGTATTATCAGTATCGTCTAGCATTTTTGATCCTTTAGGATTATTAGGCATTTGCGTCATCAAATGCAAAATGATTTTGCAGCAGTTATGGCTGTTAAAGGTTGGGTGGGATGAACAAATTCCTGAGGATATATCGCAAAAATGGCTAACGTTCATTCAACATTTAAAAAATATTGAGTGTCTGTCTATCCCACGCCAAGCGCTAATCCAATCTTGATAGATTTGCACACGTTTTCTGACGCTTCTATCAAAGCTTATGCGGCATGTGTGTATGTGCGCTCGAGTGATGCGTTAGGAAACGTTACAGTGCGACTTTTGTGTGCCAAATCTAAGGTGGCACCATTAAAAACCTCAACCATACCCAGACTCGAGCTGTGTGGAGTAGTGTTAGCCGCCCGATTGTGCAAAAAGGTTACTGAATCATTGAGAGGTTCAGTAAACAAAAAATATTTTTGGTGTGACTCAAACGTTGTGCTGGGCTGGTTGAAAATTCCCCCACACAAGTTGAGTACTTTTGTGTCGCATCGTGTTGCTGAGGTTAGTGAATTCTGCGCTGACAGTATCTTTCACTATGTACCATCGTCCCTGAACCCTGCAGATCTCGCTACTCATGGGGTGGACCCTAAGGATGTACAAGACCTGTCGTTGTGGTGGGATGGGCCTACATTCCTAACAGGTACACAAAATCACTGGCCTGACCAGCAGCAGGTGGAAGCACCGAGTGACTTACCTGAGATTCGCGTTCATATGTGTAATGTTCATACGCCTCAGAAGCCAGTTATCGAGTTTGATTTATATTCGAACTTTTTAAAATTACGTCGTATACTCGCTTATGTCTATAGGTTTATTTATAATTGTAAAAATACTAAAGAGACAGGGCCTTTAACTGTTGATGAGCTAGAAAGGTCTGAGTTAAAGCTAGCTGAACTGTCACAACAAGAGAGTTTTCCAAACCATAACGAGACTATTAAAAAATCACCTGCACTGCACAGTCTAACTCCCATTGTTGACAATAAGGGATTGATTCGGGTCGGAGGGAGGTTAGACAATTCATCGTTTAACTTTGATAAAAGACATCCTATTCTTTTAGATGGAAAACATCATTTTACCGAATTATTAATGCGATATTATCATTTTAAATTAATGCATGCAGGACCGCAATTGCTTCTTTCAGTCGTCCGAGAACAGTACTGGCCACTTGGTGGGCGAGTTGTAGCAAGACGAGTTGTGAGGAATTGTATGTTGTGTAAGCGAATGAAAGGAGCAGTTGCAAAGCAAATAATGGGGAATTTACCATCTCAAAGATTGTCACCAGGGTCTCCATTTGAGATAACCGGGACAGATTATGCTGGACCTTTGCTGATTGTGGATAAGAAGGGTCGTGGCGCCAAGCTAATAAAATGCTATCTCTGTGTGTTCATCTGTTTTAAGGTTAAAGCTGTGCACCTGGAGTTAGTTAGCGATTTGACCACAGAAGCCTTTATATTGGCTTTGCGTCGCTTTATGTCGCGCCGGGGGAAACCACGCGAGATTTTTTGCGATAACGGCACTAATTTCGTCGGTGCAAATCGCGAAATTGCTGCCCTTGTTAGAAACTGTTCAAATGCCGTGTCAGACTTAGCAAATGAAGGCATCAAATTCAAATTTTCACCAGTTCATACTCCTCATTTTGGAAGTTTGTACGAAGCAGCTGTGAAATCGGCGAAACACTTGATGAAAAAGGCCGTAGGTAACGCTCATTTTACTTTCGAGGAGCTCACTACTTTATTTTGCCAAATAGAGGCCATTTTGAACTCGAGACCGCTAGTTCCTATGTCCTCTGATCCTAATGATCTTTGTCCTTTGACACCTGGGCACTTCCTGATAGGGAGGCCGCTCACGTCACTGCCAGCGCCTGATTTACAAGATGTGAATCCGAACCGCCTGCACAGATATGCCCGTATCGAACAAGCGAGACAACATTTTTGGAGCCGATGGAGCCGCGAATATATTTGTGAGCTACAGCAGCGAACAAAATGGCAAGATAGACTTCCTGACATTACACCTAACCAGTTAGTTCTTATCAAGGATGAAGGCAGCCCTCCATTGAAATGGCCATTGGGAAGAATAACTGCCGTGTATCCAGGAGTTGACGGAGCCAGCAGAGTTGCTGATATAGTCACTAGCAAGGGAATATTGAGACGAGCAATAAACAAAATTTGCCCCCTCATGGATCTACAATAATCAGATCGAAGAATTCTACTTTTCAAGGTGGCGGAGATTGTTTATGCCAAACAAATACTCTTTGCGTCACTTAGCCAATGTCAGTGGCCGGCAGAAGATATCAAAAAATTATTATTTTATAATATTCATGTAAAGCCGAAATAAAAGGCATTTTCCTTTTTAAAACCTTGTGCTTGTTATTTCAAACGTATCCTGAACAACATACAATTTGTTCAATTAAAAAAAAAAAAAATTGAGCACGGACCCAGGTGTCTGTGGTAAAGCAGATGTAATATAAAAAAAAAAACACCTACATACATATAAGTAGGTAGGTACGTAGGTACCTACTTAACATCGAAAGGGTGAAACGCTTAGATGATTAATATTCAGCGTTAATACATTTGACCTAGTTATGGTGAGTAAACAATGCCTTCATGCATGGGGCCTTGTTTCGTAACTTTACAACCCTGAGCTTGTCAGTAATTTTAGCTGAAAAGGAACTAACGCGTAGGAATACAATACAACACA
Source organism: Ennomos erosarius (assembly GCA_963580505.1). Classification (NCBI taxonomy): domain Eukaryota; kingdom Metazoa; phylum Arthropoda; class Insecta; order Lepidoptera; family Geometridae; genus Ennomos; species Ennomos erosarius. Next base: position 5,322,972 of record OY757000.1, read on the forward strand.
ATACAACAACTCTTTATTACACACCAAATTAACAAATAAAAGAAAATAATTAAAAAATTACGATTTAGTACAATAAGCGGTCTTATCGCTATACAGCGATCTCTTCCAGACAACCTTGGGATGGATAGGAAAGGGACTCATAGTGGTCGGTGGTACGGCAATAGACAAGAATTAAATTAAATGGTTAGAACAACATAAATAAATATGTTTAAATATATTATAAATATAAAATACTATAATACTTATATATCTTTATATAAATAAATATATAATTACATATCATTATAATGTATACCTATGAACACAGATACTTACAAATAGATACATATAGAAAGCTGGTGAATACTAAAAGACTAGGGATAACAATAAATAGATAGGCACATCAAACATTCGGCATTGGGCATTGTAGCTAGTGAAATTACTGGGCAAATGAGACTTTATGACCTGATTACACAGTGTAGTTATCTGATTACTAGACTGTGTGATGTCTCAGGATGACGTGCGCAGTGCAGTGTCACGCGAAAAGTTATTATTTTAAAGTTCCGAGTGACACTGCAACTGTTATGGGCGGCCGTATTGCTTAACATCAGGTGAACGACCCACTCGTCACGTCATTCATTCCCAAAAAAATAAAATAAAAAAAAACCATATTGCGTGAAGTTACTTGCATAGGAATAGGTATTTTTAAATAAGTAATTTATGCTACCTACCACTACGATAGCTACTGACCAACTGGGTGAAACCCAGTGTTTTATGTGCCTGTGACCAAATAAAATTACAATGAGTTGAATTAAGTACTTAGTTACCGCGGGGAGCCGATAGATGCAGGAGGCGAGCAGCCGCTCAAAGTGGCGCTCCTTGGGGGAGGCCTATGTTCAGCAGTGGACGTCTTCAGGCTGATAATAATGATGATGATGATGTTATTTATAGTACTTCCTTCAATCAGTATATTTGATTGAAGGTTACCTACCTCAGTAAATGAATGACTGTACGTACGCAGGTACTTACCTAAAATGAATTATGTGCATAAGTAGTACCTACCTACTTAAAATGATTTTTACTTAGCTTGTAAGATTTTTGTAATTGGTACCTAACTGTGCCTACATCTTTTTGTATGTTTGTTCAATACAGTTCTGTGGGCCTAGCACGAATATTTACGCGCGCGTAAGTGTAACGTTAACGTAAACCAGTTGTATGGCATTTGAGCCCCTATTACGATTAAGCTAGCAGCGCTGCTGACGCGCGTCTGCCGCTCAACTGCAGTCAAAACTGTATGAACTTTGACAGCAGTTGAGCGGCAGGCGCAATCGTAATAGGGGGGTTTTACGTTAACGTTACACTTACGCGCGCGTAAATATTCGTGCTAGGCCTACAGTGCTGGTTAAGCTGGTTGTGTCAGCTGCTACACTAATAATAAGACCTCTCTTAATAATAATAAAATAGTAGGTAGGTACCTATAAGTACCTTGGTTAACCTCTGAAATATCTGTGTTCGATATCCGGTCGATGGAAGTTTAAGAGTTAAACTCCCAGCGACCCATTTCTAAAACTTATCTACTTACCTACCAACTAACTTATTTCCATAATGGTTGCTATAGTGAAGTTAAAATGGTTAAACTGCGTCTGCGGTAGGTAGTCCTCTAGTTACAATCTGGTTTGGGAACTCGGCATAGAACCAACTTAGATCTAACAACTTTAAAGTTACAAACTTAGTTGGGCAACTTAATTGGTAGTAACTAGATGAGATAGGTAGACATTTAGGTATACAATTTAATAGTGAAGTTTAGCCGCAAATAAAAATGAAAATACTTACAAGTAAACCTAACCTTGACAAAATGGCGCTCTTTGGGGGAAGCCTATGTTCTGCAGTGGACGGTTTCAGGCTGATGATGATGATGATGATGATGAACCTACCTAGGTAATTGACCCATATGAGTTAGTATCTATACCTACTTAGACTGGAAGTCAGAGTAGAACATGACGAAAACTTTACAATTTGAAAAAATAAAGTCAAACGTTTTATAGTCTAGGTATAGGTACATATATTTATAGAAAGCAAGTGGAAAGCAACCATCTATTTTACTAATAATATCCATATAATTTCCAGTTATAAAATGACACGCAAAAAATTTTCGGTAAAGTTTTCAAATCCTAACAGATATGTGAATACTTCGAGAGCACCACGGTTTTTCAGCCAAAGCCGATTACAGCGCCCAATAACATATCTGCAGGGCTGCAGGATAAATCGGGGTTTACTGAGTTTTAATATTTATTCAGCCAGATCGAGTTTCAGATTGCAAATTGAAATGAGTTTGCAAGAAATTTTATTCATTTAATTTAGGTAACCCTCTTTGCAAGGCACAGGTTAAATTGTACAGCCATGTAAGCACTTTTAGATTATAGATACTTATTCCTACGTGAAGAGCTTATAGAGATTATTTTATCAGTAAAACCCATTCCAAACCTAAGCAAGTACCTAGATGTAATAGGGCGAATTCTGTGTTCCTAGGTTAGGCGGGTAGTATAAATAAGTAGAACCACGAATAAAATAAACTTCGGTAAAATGCCGAATTTAACTCTTCAAGTGAGCTTCGCTTGGGTACCTGCTAATATAGTTAGGACCAGTACCTACATAGGCACCTACTTCAAAATCCTTAACTCATCTCACTTGTTTCCCGTCCCATCTATCTATCAGGCCCATAGTTTTGTTGAGTTGTTGAATGAACCATCTTTGTTTTTTTGTACAATCTGCCATACGATTTGTGAACTCAATCAGTCAAATCCACCTAAACTGCATGTTGCAGCGGACATCCCATCGAAGAACGAAACCCGAGTGGGGAATTTCTGGTCCGTCCGATTCACCACAAATGAGTCTTTTTGGAGTTAGTTCCTCGAATGAACATCCAGACGATAAGGCGACTACTTATTAAGTGACGGATTGCATGGTATAGTAAAGTTTTAGGAGGTATATATAATACCTATTAATCTTAAAACACCATCACCGTGTGCGGCATATCCGCCCAAGATAAATCCGGATGGACATGCCAAATATAACGTACTATGTTATAAGCTGGTGAAATATAAATAAATAAATAAAATTTACCCGAGTACAAACTAAGCTGAGAGCTTTCCTTGAGTTGCCAGAGTAAAAAATTGGTTCGCTAGCCAATTTAAAGCGGTAACTCTAACGAAGCTGGGCTCGTATCTCTTAATTAATCAATAGAGAATGAATGGTCAGTGTTTACGTTCGAGCCGGAGGGTACAAACCACGGGTTTATTTATGGAGGAATAGGGTAGCCTATTTATTTTCTAAGCTGTTAACTTGTAAAAGCCTCAGGGTATGGCTGCCGTATGAAATATGAACACGCCCCACTTCTAAGAAATCGAATAGGCAGGAACCTACATACATTTATTATACTACTTTTATTTTATTAAGTCATCATCAAGAGTCTGAAGACATCCACTGCTGAACAGAATATTAAAAGGCTCACCAGAAAGCGCCTGAGCGCCATTTTGAGCGACTGCTCGCTTCCTGCACCCATCAGCTCTCCACGGTTTTCCCCAGATCATCGGACCACTCCACCTTAATATTATGATGGATTTATGGTCACCTGGATTATAAATCTAGATTGGATTGGATTTATAATCCAGGTTAGTATAAATCCATTATATGGTCCACCTAGTGAAGCCCCGGCATTAGGTAGGTACCAACCTACTTACGCTGTATCTTCCAGTTCGTGACAGGCGACCGCCACTCGAACCCCTTTCTTTCCCATCGGTATTTTAGGTGTATACACCTAATTATATATCCGACTGTTATTTTGCCGAAAAGTTTGTCGAAATCTCGATATTGAAACTAGGTAGGTAGGTGTGAGAATTAATTTGTAAAGTAAAGGCTTGAATCCGCATAAGGGCGCTATAACTAAGCTGGTGATACCTAGGTACTGCTATAAAAATCATGATCTCGTGAGTAAGAATTACACTGTAGGTACGAGTTTTAGTTTTGCTGCATTTTGTAGTTTTTAGTCATACATATCTACTGTATTTTAGATTTTCTGCTTTTTCTTCTATCTATAGGCACCCTCGTGTAGTCTGATCATAGAAAGTTATATAGGAGATACGCTACCTAGTACCTTAGGTACCTACCTATATCTACCTACGTGAAGCTAAGTACCTACTCACCTATTAAACGTATTTTCTTCTACTTAGCCGACATTGAAAAAGTTATGACACCAAGTACTATAATAATGTTAGCAAGCCGTCTCATCCATTGTAATATTGTTAGCCGTGGGTATGACAATATCTTGTTATATTAGTCCGGGCAAACGAGCCGTAAACGGTGTGACGTCCTAATGAATGTCCCCCGATGACAATAGGGCATCTACTAACCCCACTTTATTTCATAGTTTAGTTTATAGGCTATATAGACAATAGCCGCACCCCGTAGTGTCAGGCCATTTACCTATTTGGCTTTGGGAACCAAACCAATATTTTCTAAGAACAAAATAATTATCCGATGGTGTTCTCGGTCGGTACTGTGGGCAGATAGGTACCTAAACAGAATTAAGGTTTACAGAATTATTTTAACTAACTACTTAAGTAATTAAATTTAAATTAAACTGTTGATATTTATGATTTTATAGCAGTATTACCTTCTACAGAATAATTTGTAAAAAAGAAATAATGAATCACCAAGTGGATTGGTAGAGCCATCTATTGAGAGAGTTGAGAATCATTCCAATCATCATATAGCCTCATAGGTCAAGTTACTTCAAGAGGCTTCAACACAAATTTTAATGTTGTGTAGGTAAAGATAACGCATCTCAAAAAAATAGGTGGCGCTACTAACCCCGATGAAGGATTTGGGCATGAGATCACTTGCCAGCTTTCCACGATTGCATACCAGCATTTGAGATAATAGAATAGCAATGCATGCGTGTTCATATCGAGTTGCTGGGAGTTACGAGTTTAAGTAAAGCCCTATTCATACCGGCGCAGCGCGGGATTTGTACCGTTGTGGGTACTGGGTAGCGGTATACTTTATACCGCGCGGGATTCCGCCCGGCTATTTTCTATGAAGTTCCACTCAAGTTTCGCTCTTTATAGCCGCGGAACTTTAATTAAAAATTAATACCGATCAGGATCCCGCGCAGTTGTAGGTATACCGCTAGCCACAGCGGTACAAATAACGCGCCGGTTTGTAGAGCTTCAATCAAGCATATCCCGTCTTCGGCTTTAGAGATGGATGGATGCGGGTTCAAGTCCTGGTATGTAGAATATACTACTTTACAATCATAGATCTTTTAGATTACATAGGTAGGTACCCTAGGTATCTATTTAGTTGTGGGAACCTTAAGAAACCGGATTTCTACAGGGTGTTCATTCACCATTCATTTCATTAAAAAGTTAATAAAGTAATGTTAATACTTATCACATTTATTTTCTATCTATCTATCATTATTAACAAAATACAACAGAATGTAAAAAGAGCGTAAGTATATCTAGTGTAGACCGATCATGGAGACAGATTATACTTTAAAACTAAATACATATTTTAGGTAGACCAGCACCCCTATTCCCAATTTAACGGAAACCTTTCGATTCGAAATCTACACTGTCCATCTTCTTCATCTACATTTAGAATGAAAGAGACGGAGAGTGTAGATTTCGAATCGAAACGTTTCCGATGGGTTGGGAATAGGGGTGCAGATGGCCTAGCATGCACACCGCGAGAAAACTTGTCGTTGTCAGAGTGAGGACACAGTTACATAGTCTTCCGGCCGTTCTGTACTCTCTGGGCCCCAAGTCTATTCATTGGGTTATCTATAATAGAATATTCATTATTTTGATAAACAAGATAAATCTCTAGCAAAGGTGGTACGAAGCTGGCCCTTGAAAGTTAGAAAAGTTGGCAAATAAAAGCAATAATACCTAAACTAAAAAAATTATATTATGTGATGGTCAGACTTTTTAAATGAGTTTATTACTGCATACTTACTAATAATTTTGGCCTCTCAACCCATACTTATTTATAAAACCTCTTTATACTAATTCAGGATATAAAACGCTTGGTAAACTTCTAGCTAATTAGAATTATTGTTATTGCGAAAATTAGCGACAAAAAATACACGAACTGTTTGAACTTAGAGAATGTTTATGAGTAAGAGGGACAATAAAAGAATGTGTAAATAATCCTTTTACAAATCCATTAAAACAGAATTTAAATTCAAATATAGAAACTAATTTAATCCAAAAGAGTAACTCTGTTCTTATCGACTCTCACCCTTGGTGCACTTTTCAATTTTTTTATAAACTTATCTGCTATTCTATCATCCACATCTCTGCCGGTTGTTTCAGAATATTCTGCGAGTACTTTTTTTTGCAACCGTTTGAAAGGCAACTCGTTACCTTTTTTCTGTAATAGAGACAATATAACAGCATGCCAATTAAATTTCTCATTTACCGCTAGCTCGCTAATTTTAGCTACGTTCTGGTCATGAAGGCACATACTTTCTTCCGCTTCTTCATTGACATCTACTTTTGGTTTCTTTTTCTGGGTTTTTGCTGTTCCATTTTGAACTACCTCCACACCGTTCTCAGTTACTTCTTGGTTGCTTGACACACTGTTAACCGTGTCTTGCCTTTTCCGCTTGTTCTTTTTACCTTCCTGAGTTTCAGTATCACCATTTAAAGATTCAGTCCTGTTTTTCTTCTTTTTACCTTTTTTGCCTTCTACTTCTTCCTCATCTTCTTCTGGTGGTGCTTCAGCGCTGTGCAGTTCTGCTTCATATTTCTGGCGCTTCTTTTCTTCTTTACGCTGTTTCTTTGATAGTTTCTTTTCTTCTACAGGGGCATCCTGGCTTTTTTCGGTGTCACCATTTTCTTTAACTTGAGTATCTTGACTTGTCTCGTCTTGGCTGTTTTGTTGGCTATGAGTATCATTGCTGCCATTCTCTCCTGTTTCATCATTCGTTTTATCGGAGTCATTCTTTTGGTTTTGATTTCGTTGATTAGCATTAGAAAGAGCAGCCAGCTTTGGAGCAATTAATTCCCATGCTTGCTCAATTTCTTTTGCTCCTGTTTTAGCTCCGCACACATTTTTAACAAAGTTGAAGAATTTTGGCTTCTTGCGTGGAGTGTTGTTATGCTTACTGATAGTTTCGATAATTCTAAGGACGTTTCTGGGAGTGTTTTTCTGTTCATCTAACACAGACTGTACTAAATCTATCCAAGTGCTTTGTTTCTTCTCACCCTTTTTCTCTTTAGCAACAAAACCCTTGCCGGAATAGCGTTCTTCTTCGGTAATGCATTTTGTATGTTCTTCATAAGCATTGCCTCTGAAAATAACGTAAATAATTTTAAAATAGAATCTGGTATCGTGCGATTCAGCCACAACCCTTGCGCTACCCGTGGATAGATAACAGTATTTTTGGTAGACATTATACAGTTTTAGCACTAAGACCTCGGACCGGACACATCCCATGCAATAAATTTTCATTTTTAATGCGGAAAAGTAACTCCCCAAACTGTGAAGAATGTAATACAATCGACAACCTGTATCATATCCTCATGGAATGTGTCCAGAACAAAAACAAGAGAGACAGTTTATGTGCTTCTTACCCATTACAACTGGGAGATTGTAACATCATTCTTGCTGAGCCTCTCTCGGACTCAGAAAGAATGATGTACAAATTAATAGAGACAGAGATTGATTGAAAATGCTGGGTATTATCTAGTGTTATGTTAGATTTAAGTATTGGTTAAACCAACCAGGGCAGCATAATCGCAAATGGCGATAAAGCCCTAAAATTTTGATTAAAAAATAAAAAATAAAAAAAGATTTAAAATAGGTATGGTTTTTGATGGATTATTAAACTGTACAAACACAAACTCATGTGTATTCGAAGATAACTTGTTTATTATTCTCTCTCTTCTCAGTCACATCGCTCTGTGCAGAGCGGTCGTGGTCATCACAAAGAGTGGTGGGCGGATGTAGCTCGCCTCACGATATTTTATTATTAACCGTAGGTTATTATGGGTGACTAAGTTTAATTTTTTTGGCATGTGTTGCCAGTGATGACTTATGGAACTGAGACATGGTCTCTAACTGTTGGCCTCATTACTAAGCTCAGAGTCGCGCAATGAGCTATGGCGAGAGCAATGCTCAGTGTTTCCCTGCGAGATAAGATCCGAAATGAGGAGATCCGCAGGAAAACTAAAGTGACCGATGTAACTCATATGATTAGCAAGTTGAAATGGCAATGGGCAGGCCACATCACTTGTAGAACTGACAACCGATGGGGAAGAAAGGTTCTCGAGAGGCGACCACGAACTGGAAGACGCAGCTTAGGCCGGCCCCCCACTAGGTGGACTGACAACCTGGTGAAAGCCGCAGGGAGCCGATGGATGCAGGAGGCGAACAGCAGCTCTAAATGGCGCTCCCGGGGGGAGGCTTACTATGTTCAGCAGTGGACGTCTTCAGGCTGTTAATGATGATGATGATGAAGTTTAATTTTTAGCTGAACCCCTTTTAAAATTATTCACTTAATAAACCAAGCTATATTAAAGTTTATTATTAAAGTTAAATAAAATAGGTAGTATTTAAAATAAATGTTAAGCATTAAATGCTGTGTGTTGTTTGTAATTGGATGAGAAGAGCCGAAGACCGGGCTCAATGCCATAACTTGGGAGAGGCCTATGCCCAGCAGTGGACTATTGCAGGCTGATGATGATGAGGATGTTTTAACTATTACCTAATACACATTCTGGCATGATGTTTGGTAGCCAAGATTATATTAAATTCCGATTAATGAAAACTTTGACCTCTGTGTCACCTGATGGACAGAGTCCAAGAAACACAATGATCAAATTTCTTAGATGGCAAATCAATTTATTAGTTGTTTTAGTATTCAATAACTTTGGCATTTTGGCATAAGTATCGTTAGATACCTATAAAAATTCTAGCTGTATCCAGTTTGGAGCATAATAGTAATACTTACAAGAAATCTTTGAAGCAATCCATGCAAGACAAATTGGGATTCCTGCCCCTACATTTTGTAGTCATATAATGTTTCTCGACTTTAGGCTTTTGCAGAGACTCACCGCAATGACCGCATGTAAACACAACCATTGCAAAAAGGGCAGTTTAACACGTGTTTTATTTGTTGTAACACAGAGATGTAAATAATAACCTCAAAACCTGGAAACAAAAATAATAGATTTTACGGTGGTAAGAGAAACGTTAAGGCTATGCGTTAAGGCATCTAAAGATTATTAAAACTCCTACCATTTATTTCTCTTAACCTACAATTTCAAATTGTTATTCTATACGCAACACATACAAATAGGATAGGGATACTACAATTTTCAATAACAATCTGGAAGGAAATTGTAAAAGGAAATTTTTGCTCCGCCTTTCCTCCTGCTGATTTTGCTAGTGATGAGCTAATGATGGGTGGGATGGGCGAACCGCGTAATCGAACTTAATCGATTGTTATTTTTATCGGAATAACGGATGAAATTGCGGGATACTGGTATCCTCTACTTAGTTTGTGTCGATTGCGGGGCCCTTTTAGTAAGGGCTAGAGTCTAGAGTGAACTAGTGAACTAGGGGTCTAGTCTAGCAAACAAAGATCCCTTTCCATTAGCGTTAACGCCAAGCGCCAGCTCCAAAATGTATTGCTAGTATCCCCTACCTAGTCTGAGATTGCTATGTATTAGCTGCGGAAAAGTAGCGATTTCCGAATTGTCATTTTAATTCATTTTTGGAGTTAGCGTTTGGCGTTAGCGTTTGGCGTTAGCGTTTGGCGTTAGCGTTAGTGATTGGGATTTTTGGTAGACCCCCAAGTCAAACTATTTAGTTTTTTAAAGACAATTTAAAATTAGTGGCAGTTACCCATGATAAATAAAAATTACAAAATAACCGCTCAGGCGCTTCAACCACATGTGCGGCCGGCATTGCGCAACGTGGACGGTGGACCGCTCCCCACCGCTGGCCTACAGCTGATTGCGCTACTAGGGATGGCAATCAATTTTTAGAGGTGTCACTCGTTATAAATCGACTAAAATTGAAACTAGTTGAAAATCACTATCGAATAAAGTAAAAGTCTCTATAGTTCAGGAGAAAAAAAAAACGCCTCAGTTAGAGGTGGGTTGTACTAGGTAAATCGAGATACTAGGTGACTCTGTGACAGTGACTCAGCCATACCTGTGACAAATACCTGTGAATAAATACTAGCAAGTATTTTTTACGCCCAGCACAAGTCACGTTTACAGGACGTAGATATATAATAGGTGTGTCTTTCTCTGACGCCTATGTGGAAAAAGGATGCACCTATTACTTTGGAATTGACGGCTGGCAAAACATGTCGCTGTCATAGCTCCTGTGAATAAAATACTAGGTTTGTCCCTCTCTGGCACACTACAGACGCCTTCGTGAGAAAAGGATGCACCTATTACTTTAGCACGCTCTCATAGACTCGCCCACAAGTCACAGTGTCGCTGCTCCCGGAGGTATTTTGTCGCTGTGACTGACTGTGACTTTCTTTTATCAGCGACTTTTACCTGTGACGATAAATACGCCTCACGCCTAGCCTCAGTCTAAATTGCATCTCGCGCCGAGCCGGCGCGCGCCGGTGACGGGACTGAGTAATTTCCTTTAGGTACGGCGGAGCGTCAATTATTATGTGTGTGTGTTTTTTATACTGCAACACACGTAAAAATGCATTTGTTTAGATAGCCAAGTAATGCTACTTATCAAAACTAGTTATGAAATTTTAAAACACTGCTTAGTTTATTCGTATAAACCGTAAATATGCAAAACCATACCGCGCTATTTAAGGAGCGCTTTGGGACCTACCTACGCCCGCCGCACCGTGCCTGAGTGGATAAAATAAGCATTGTGTAAGCTCACTCATTGTTTATTGAGTTTTATAACTTTCAGTATAATTTCAGAAGAATGTTTGCCTTTCTTTCTTACTGCTGATTTAATTCGCAACCGAAGAAAAAAAAATGATAAATTATACATGCCTACATAGCCGTGATTTAGTATCAAAAACATTATTATGCTTGCATTAATGTTCACTTATCATAATTGAAATCATACCTAATGATAGAACTTGAATAATACACAATGAATCACTGTGTCAATGTTGGACACCGGGGCGTATTTTTTACAACCCCCAAAAAATAACCTACCAAAACTGAACAATTTGATAGATGGTCTAGACTACGTGAATCTATGATACATGTACTAAGCAACGTAGTACTGAAAAAAAACAGAATTGACAATAGTATTTAACTAAAAAATCAAAGAAAACTAAAAAATAATCTTACTTTTCTGTCAAAAAAAACAAAATTGCTCCGCAAACAGTCGTTTCACAAGCGGCGTGAACGCGGTGTATGAGGCTGTCTGGACTGCACTTTCCAGCAACCTCGCATTTCATGCATATGGCGATATTTCACAGTGTACGACTGTTTCAACGTTGAACACTCGACCCTACTCTAATGAAAAGGGATATTTGCTAGATAGATAGATAGATAAAACTTTATTGAAACACCACATTTACAGAAAACAATCAACAGATACAAATATAAACTAAGTATCACAATGGGTGGTCTTATCGCTTAAACCGATCTCTTCCAGACAACCCTTGCTAGATTCCTGACATCTTGGTACCAAAGTATGAGCCATCGTCGACCGCGTCGTCAATTACAATCAGCGAGTCTAGCAAAGATACCAACCACTAACGCTAACGCCAAACGCTAACTCTAAAACTGTATTGAAGTGACATTCACTGCGGAAAAGTAAGTGATTTCAGAAATGTCATACCCCCAAGGGGTCTAGCAAAGATACCAACCACTAAAGCTAACGCCTCACGCTAACTCCGAAAATGTATTGAAATGACATTCGCTGCGGAAAAGTTAGCGATTTCCGAAATGTCTATTCAATACATTTTGGAGTCAGGGTGAGGCGTTAGCGTTAGCTAACTCGCTCGGCACACCACTTTTGATCAAGCGAAAGGACACTAACACTGACAGTGACAGACAAAGCGACAGTACGTGACAATGACAACGACAGCAAAAGGTAGATTTTTTCTCTAATCTGTGGCAAAAGGTATAGAACGCTGGCCGGCTAGCGTCCTAAATGTCACTGTCAACAAAAGTTTTTTATTTTTGTTATAATTATTTTGTCTCCACACAGCAAAGATACCAAAACGCTAACGCCTCACGCTGACTCCAAAAATGTATTGAAATGACATTTCAGAAATCGCTAACTTTTCCGTAGCGAATGTCATTTTGATACATTTTTGGAGTTAGCGTGAGGCGTTAGCGTTATTGGTTGGTATCTTTGCTAGACCCCCTTGTTTTGTAATATTAATGTAATATGTTCATAGACATATATATTACTTCGTAATATCGAGATATACATCTATGACTATGTTGTAGGTATAACCATGGAGCTATGCTATTAAAATAATATAAAATATATTCAAATATGGGTATAAGTATAATTATAGTATACCTACTTTATTTCTAATCATACATAGAATTTCTTTTTTTTTTAAATTCTTTTAGAATTTCTAGTATCACTACCTAATATGTGATCAAGCATTGAATTAACTTTTTGTATTCTATTCTATCTTAAGTAAGATTTTTTTGTTCAGTGAATACAGTCATAATACACATACACAATTTTTATTTACATTTTGGCAATGTTTATTAGAAAACTAGCAAATAGCAAATCATTAAGCAATGCTTTCTACTTTCTAGCTTACTTATAGAATTTAAGTTGGCAATACTAGTTTTGTTTACCAAGTTTTGATTGAACCAACGCTTAAAACCAACGTTATAAATTATTTTGAGTTGGGATTTTTAGGGTGTGTCCGGCATAAAAGTTTTCTGTGGTGTCCGGTGTGTCCAATCCAAGGTGTGTCGTTCGTTTGGTTTTGTGCGAATTCCATTATATTTACTAGGTCATTTGGAAAATAAAACTATAAACAATACTTTTAATGTTGATAGTATGCGATTCAAATACTGCCCTCATCACAAGTGTGTCCAATAATTACAAGCATAATGGCAGCTCTACAAATACTATTTGGTTACTTACTATTAGGTTTGTATAACAGAACATCAATTACAATTTTATTAATGCTATTCAGAACTTTTAACCTCATGCTATTGCATGAATCCTTGGATGATGTTTGCATGGATGTAATGTTATGTTAATTGTTTGGTTAAATTTTACCACATCATCCAAGGGTTTGTTCTTCTGCTTGTTTGTTAAATTTCTATCTATTGCTTTTTAGCATAGATTTACGTACCTACACATAGTCTGAATTATAATTTTCAGGGTTATCAAATGCAGCTATAGAGACAATGAACATTGACAATGTTGTCACCTGGTGTACAACATCAATTCCTGAGCAAAAGAAATGTGAGATGCTTGCGAATGCCACCGTCCTGGATAAAGGCCTATTTAGAAATGAAACTATGGATGGACGAGGACATGAAGACCTTTATTTAGAACTTAAGTGTAAACGGGTATGACTTATTACCAACTATTTCTTAACTAGCAAATAGTTCTCAATAATTAGTTCTTTTTATCTCCATTTCATGAGAGAAATAAACTAAGTATATATGAAATTATTTACTAGAGAGAAGAAGCTAATTTTTTTGGCCATTTACAAAAAGAGTGGTTCTCAAGAAATTGCACAGGTGTTGCCCACATTTTACTACAGGCAACTACATTTTCCAACATGAAATATGAGAAGCCACAAAAACCTCTACATAAATACAGAATAGAATAAGAATACTATATTGCGCACCAAATGATGGGCCCGATAGCTCAGTTGGTAGTATCCCTGCCTTCTGAACTGAGGGCTGTGGGTTTGATTCCTACCCGGGACAAACATTTGTGTGACGAACATAAATGTTTGTTCTGCGTCTGGGTGTTATATTGTATTCTATGTATGTATTTACAAACAAAAAGTATATAAGTATTGTATCAGTCATCTGGTTCCCATAGTACAAGCTATGCTTAGTTTGGGGCTAGATGGCGCTGTGTGAAATGTCCACACATATTTATTTATTTAAATTAAACACACATACAAAACTATAGGAAATATTCAACTAAAGTAATGAGCAGGCTTATCACTTCTAAACCTCTTCCGGACAACCTAATTATGTACATGTTCAACTTTCAGGCATTTGACAATGAAGAGTGCATGAACTGGGTAGACCAAGGCGAAGCAACACTCCTTGCTCTCGATGCAGGGGAAGTGTATGTAGCTGGAAGGTATCATTCGTTAGTGCCTATCATGCAGGAGGTATGTCCTATGATGATTTGATATAAACTTCAGTTTGAATTCAATTGTTGTTGCTATGCGAAACTATGTGGTTCCATACCCATTGCTACCTGCAGCAATTGTAGGGTGACCACCCACTAACACAAGCAGCAATGGGTACGGAATGGCTGATGCTGAAGCAGCTTGACGTGCAAGTGGGGTGGTTAAGAGACAACACTACAAAGGCATCATCTTCCTGTAAATGACAGAAACAACACTACCAAGCCAACTATGTCTTTGAGCATTATTTATGTTCTGCATGCTTTTTATACTAGCTGTATAGCAGATCCATGTGTACATGTGTAGTTTTACAATATCCATTTTGAATCTACTATCTTAGTATTGGGCTATCTAAAATGACCGATATAAACCTTAAAGTTAGCAAGTTGAAATGGCAATGGGCAGGCCACATGGCTCGCTGAACTGACAACCGATGGGGAAGAAAGGTTCTCGAGTGGCGACCACGAACCGGAAGTCGCAGCGTAGGCAGACCCCCCACTAGGTGGACCAACGACCTGGTGAAAACCGCGGGGAGCCGATGGATGCAGGAGGCGAGCAGCCGCTCAAAGTGGCGCTCCCTTGGGGAGGCCTATGTTCAGGATTGGACATCTACGGGCTGATGATGATGATGATGATGATCTTGGTATTCTTTAATACCCACAAGAAAACCATTGTTGTTCTCTTTCCATGATTCCAAACATGCCATGTCTACCTCTTTTAGTTTAGACAAATGGTATGAGTCACATCTTATTAGTATCAGAGATAATAGTTTTATGGAAACTCTGTATTAATTTTATGTTATTTGTTAAATATAATCCATTGTAATCATTTATAATGTGTGAAAATTTCAGGTACTACGGCTACCTATTATAGTAGTATAGACATCAGAGGCTCAGTAATAGCATAATAGCGAAAAATAGCCTGAACTTGAAAAAAATGTAGTAATCGTGTCTAGAGAGTTACTAGTTAGTGTCCAGTGTATTCATTTGGCCCAATACTTTGCCAACACGCAATGAATGTCGCTTGATAATCTTGCGTTATGCAGAAATAAAATAATTCGTAAAATAGCGCGCGTTATTTTGTTGTATGGGATGAGGCATCTGTACGGTAGGTATTATATTATCTGGGGTAATACGGTCCAGTTTTAAAATCCCTTTGAGCATGAAACATAAGAAGTATTAGAATGTGATTTTAAAATTATTTGTATGGTTTTTTACAGCTGTATGGTAGAGGCGAGCCATATCAGTATGCAGTGGCTGTGGTCAAGAAGGGAAGCCTCCAGAACTTGCAGCCAGGTGTAGGGCTCAAAGCCTTACGTGGTGTCCGGGCTTGTTTCCCAGGCGTTGGCGCTTTAGCAGGCTGGGTTATGCCTATACATGTGGTAAGAATTGCAGGTTATACTAATAAAATAAGTTAGAATTACGATCTTTTTTTGAAAAAATAAAGAGGCCTGCTAGAACCCATACCATATTCTAATTGAACTCCTCCTGTGGTGTTACTACCAAAGGCAAATCAATAAACTCAAATCTGGGTGGTTATTCACTATGGAAACACAGATTCCACACGATACGAAACCACGTCGTTATCGTGTCTTGTTCAAATCGTGTCACAGCGTCAGATATACCTTCACTTTACATTAAAGTTCTCTTTATTTTGAATAAGATATATTGATATCAGTCATATCTTTTGATGTGTTGATGTTTCGGAACGCGTCTCGGTAAAACATATGATTTTTGACAGTTCAAATTGCGCCAATTCCAAATTCATTTCGCGCGGTTTTGTTTTCGTTTCATAGAGAATACAGTTTCGCAGATTTCTTATGTAAGATAAGGAATTCGCGTGGTTTCGAAGCAAGGAATCGATACGGAATAATGGCCCTGGTGGGTACGTGGGTATGTACACCAGGAATTTTAGTGTTTTTATGCTCTTGTATGGGGTATCGTGTGTGAACAAGACAACTGGTAAAAATGGTATAAATGTTGAACCAACTTTTCTCGCGATAAGATAACGTCAGTTAGAGTATGGGAAAAAATCAATGGCGGCTGTGAAGTGTGCTGCAAGCCCCCAGCACGCTGCGCACACCACTTACTTCTTCCCGCTCACATTTTATTTTTGCTACTGCCTCCGTCCTGCGCCGACTTCCAGCCGCCATTGAATTTTAATCGCACTCTACTAACTAATCTCAATGTTCTTTTATCCAAGAAAAACTACTTAATTTTCATTTGCAAATTACAGCTGATGCAGGAAGGTGGGCTCAAAATCACAGATTGCAACAATCACATCAAATCAGCAATAGAGTTCTTTGGAGAGTCCTGTGCCCCTAACTCACTCAAGGACATGTATAACCCTATTGGTGACAATTCCGATAAGTAAGTGCCATAAAGATTTAGGTAAATGTGTCTTGAGATTTGAAGCCATTTTGTTCCGAATTCACAATATAACTAATCATTACTTCAAACAATACATGTAGCACAAAGTTATTACAATCAGTTAGTACTCCGTTTAGCTTCATATCATTATAGTTATTTACAACCACACATACAGCTCTTACAAAAATTCATACCTACAGTTATTACGATCACTCATAACAAAACATAATATAGTTTCTACAATCACTCATACCTACAGCTTATTTTTTTATGATCACTCTTTTATTACACAAATACAGTTCTTACAATCACTCATACTGTTTCTATAATCATGCATAAGATACTAAACAAATGCTAAAAACCACTTTTGCTATTGTGTAATCTCAATTCTTATTTTTTACCTACCCTCTAAGTTGGTCTCAATACCTAACTGACACTTTGTTAACAAATTAAATTTCAAATGTTTGTAAAACTGGTCTCCACGACACAGGGAACCCTAGTGTGGAGATCAGGGCTCGAATAATTTATTTATTTATTTATATAGAAACACCAACAGTACATGTATTAAATATTATCAATAGTGAATATACATCTTAATCTAATTATTCTGATACATATACCCTTAACAGGTGATATTATTAATAATGATATTATCTACTCACCTGTCGGCCAAAATTATGATCTTTGTTTTGTATTTGATATACTTAAGTTAAGGATGATATTGTTATCGTTGCCATGTATTTTTTTAAATAAAATCTTATCTTATCTTGAAAAAATATAGTGGTGATGGTTCAGGTTATGCCGGCTGTGCGCTGGCGGGGCGGGCGTCCGCTGCACGCTGGCTGACCCCCTGGCGGGGTACGTGGGCGCGCTGCGGTGTCTGGCCTCCGCCGGCGGGGACGTGGCCTTCGTGCGCGACACTACCGTGCAGCACGCGCTGCTGTCGCGCGACATACTCGGTATCAACTTTAACACATTTCGAAATAAGTTTAGATTCTCAATGCGTAGACTGTTTTCATTGTCATAATAAAATATTTTTTGCATAAATTAATAATATTCCTCAAAAGATAAACGTTTGCGAAAACAAAAATAAAATATCTCAAAAAATCAGTTACAAGCGTTTTAAAAACTGGTAACAGAGATAGATCAAACGGCCAGTGACGTCAGAGCAAGGTCGTTGATAGTATCTCATTACTAAGCTGTGGCTTTACATACAATCTCTTTGGCATGTGACGTCACAAGTGGATTTTTCATAGTTACTGCGGAGGCGCTCTGTTTCGCGAGAAAGGGACCGGAGATGCCCCCTACAGAAACTTTAAAAGAATATTACTCCGTGATTTATTTACCGATTTTGCTTATTTTTTCAATTATTGCATTCATTTTTAATCTTCTTTATGAAAGTGTTATTTGCTTGTTCGTTTTTAATAGTAGTCGTCATGCCTATTCACGCGGAAGACGTCTACTGCTGAACATAGGCTTCCCCCATAAAACGCCACTGAGCAACTGCTTGCTATCTGCATCCATCGGCTCCTCGTGATGTTGACCAGCTGTAATTTTGACAGCAGTTGAACGGCAGACGTGCGTCAGCAGCGCTGCTAGATCCATCGTAATAGGGGTAGATCGTCGATCCACCTAGTGGGGGCCTACACTGCGTTTTCCGGTTCGTGGTTGCTATTTGAGAACCTTTCTTCCTCATCGGCGGAAGTACGTGTTATATTTTTGTGCAATAAAGTATGTTCTATCTATCTACTACATAGGTGGCGTGACAGAGGATCAATTCGAATTGGTGTGTCGCGACGGATCTCGGGCTCCGGTGACGGACTGGGAGCGCTGCAACTGGGGCAGAGCACCCGCTGATGCTATACTCACTAGCAGCGCCGCTTCCGTTCAACAGAGGCTCAAGTACATATACTTGTAGCTTTCATTTGGGACTGTGCCTGTGCGTGCCTGCACTAAAATTTGACAGCACCTAATTTCGCACTTATCCCTTTACGAATAGAAAGAATATAATAACGTTTATTCAGCTTCCCAATGTTATACACATACCTCAAATTTTACAGTTTTTTAAGTTATGACGTACCTATTGCAACACATCAAACTTTAGTGCATACGGGCATTGATTAATATTCTGCACCATTATCAAACATTAGATCCTTTGTTTTTTTGTTACGTTAGTGTTTATATTTTTTTTAATTGTTATTATACTGGCGTTGACGAATTAGGCACCCTGTAACGCCCCTCCTAGAAGTATGTTTAAAAAAATTATTATGAATTGTTTAAGCGCTACCTAAGTACCGTCTAACATGGCAAAGATTACAAAAAGAATATTATTTTACAGATACCAAAAATATCTCCAAAAGTTAGTCCAACTGTATGGGTCACTGAACCCCCTGAACAAGAACTCTAATAGAACATCGGACTACCAGGCGAAGGACCCGTATGGAAACTTCTACTCTTCCACTACGGAACCCTCTCGCTACCCATACGACGCGTACAAAAACAAGCAGTATGGATCTACGGAGAGTTATGATGGAAACAGGTATGGACATTAAGCACTATGTGCTAGCACTATTATGTTCCAGCATGAAATCCCAACAGGTACAAATGAAAAATAGCCTGAACGTGATAAAAATGTAGTGATCGTGTCGTGAGCATTACTAGTTAGTGTCCGGTAGCGATGGCAATTAATGCGATTTTGCGTAAATTTCATAAACATGCTAATTCACGAGTCTTAGCATGCTAACTGCTATTGCTATGCTATTTGCTAAAATTAAATGATAAAAATGTTAGGGTTACGGCCCTCGCAGCAGAGTGTGGAAGTGGCGGCTATTATAACTTGTATATAATGGTAATGAGAATTAAAAGAGAAATAGTAAAACAACCATGTAAATGCTGTAAAGTTTTCTAATCAAAAGATGACGTACAAAGGCAGGTATCAAAAAGTGGCAGAGAACATAAATTATTTAAAAACATGTTTATCACAAAGGCTTTACTAACACGCCCCCTTAATTTATGCTCTCAAGGCCTACCCCCTTAAGTCACACGTATATTGTCTTTAAGCCCTAATCCTGGTTTATTCCTAACCTAACCCGAAAACCTAACCCGGTAGCGGGTTAGGTTAGGAATAGCAAAAAAAATATTATTTTCATTCCTAACCTAACCCTCTATTGAACCTAACCCGAAATACCGAAGCGAATCATTCCTAACCTAACCCGCAAACCGAACAGGGTGCGGGTTAGGTTAGGAACGACAAAAAAATGATTATTTTCATTACTAACGTAACCCTCGTTTAAGCCTGACCCGAAATGATGTAGCTTACCTGACCCGAAACCAGGTTTAGTAATAAACAGAAAAAAAGAAAGTGGAATTAGCTTTTAGGAAAGGGTAGGTAAGTACTTTTTTTTCGGTCATTGCCCTTGGTCCACCTGCTCAATCCACCAAGGTGGACTACGAGCACACTTTTTCTTGCCCTTGGTTGACCGTAACGATAATCAGGAATTAATAAATATCAATTGCCCATGGGCTATTACAAAAGTAGGTAGGTACTTTTGTAGGTGGACATGATGATGATGATTACTACAGGTACTCATCCAATATCATCATCATCAACAGCCAGAAGACGTCCACTGCTGAACATAGGCCTCCCCCATAGAGCACCACTTTAAGCGGCTGCTTGCCTCCTGCATCCATCGGCTCCCCGCGGTTTTGACCAGACTCTTGATCCACCTAGGGGCCGGCATACGCAGCGTGCGTCTTGTGGTGCAGTAGTAATAAGTACAAGCAATAATAGCTCACGTATTACTAATAGATAGTAGCAATACGCTGCAGATGCAGCCTATTATAATACCTATTATATTTTGACGTATGTCATATTGACAGATGTCATATTAACAGATGTCTAATTTTTGAGAAATGTTGAATTTTTGACATATACAGAATTTTTGACAGATGTCTAATTTTTGACAGATGTCGAATTTTTGACGGAGTCTTATTTTGACAGATATCAAATGTTTCCATCTACCTTAATAAACATCAACCTTTCCCATAGGTATCGTAAAACAATCCATCATCAGACAGGTCATCCATCCGACTTATTTCTGGTAGCCGCTGACCAGTTCCATCTCGGAGACGACTTCGTAATGATGTTAGATTTTCCTGGTGGTCACGTAACCAATCCCTATCCACCCCCTTACACTTATTTTACCCACCATGTCAGCCGGTTGAGATCATTACATCTGTCAAAAATTGCACATCTGCCAAAAATAAAACGTCAAACACTAGAACCCGTAAAATTTTGGACATCTGTCAAAAATAAGACATGTCGAAAATTAGACGTCTTTCAAATTTTGGTCAACTATCAAATTTTGTACATCAGCCAAAAATCAGACATGTCAAAAATAAGATATCTGTCAAAAATTAGACATTTGTCTATAATGACATCTGTCAATATGGCATGTGTCAAAATATAATAATTATTATCTTAGGCTGCAGATCCTAGTAATACGAGAGGTATTAGTTATTGCTTATATTACAGCTGGACCATAGATGCAGCAAAGGCTATGCACATCGCTCATAGAACTGACAACCGATGAGGAAGAAAGGTTCTCGAGTGGCGACCACGAACCGGAAGACGCAGCATAGGCCGGCCCCCACTAGGTGCACCAGCGATCTGGTGAAACCGCGGAAAGCCAATGGATACAGGAGGCGAGCGGCCGCTCAAGGTGGTGCTCAATGGGAGGCCTATGTTCAGCGGTGGACGTCTTCGGGCTGTTGATGATGATAATGATGATTACTACTGGTACTGGTAGTAATACCGCGGGTAAAAAAAACTTCGAAAAATTAGGTGGACTGCAAATATTATTTAATTCCTGTTAATTATCGTTAGGGTCAATCATGGGCAAGAAAAAGTGCCCGTGGTCCACCTAGGTGAACTGAGCACTTGAGCAGGTGGACCAAGGGCAATGCCTGGAAAAAGGTAGCTACCACCTACGCTTTTTTAAAAGCTGAATCTGCTTCACTTTTTGCTGTTCAACTAAGCCTAGTTCCAGGTCAGACTAGTAGTAGCTACATCATTTCGGGTTAGGTTTAAAAGAGGGTTACGTTAGGAATGAAAATAATAATTTTATTTGCTGTTCCTAACCTAACCCGCCTGCGGGTTAGGTTAGGAATATCATTTCGGGTTAGGTTCAATAGAGGGTTAGGTTAGGAATAAACCCTAATCCTACCATGCACCTATAATGTTTGCATTTAGGCAAGGCTTTCGTTAATATATCAGCCGTCATATCATTTGTAGAAATGTACCTTAAAGAAATATCCTTATTATTCTTTAACACATCTCTAATGAAATGGTATCTTATGTCTATGTGCTTACAACGAGAATGGAGAACTGGATCTCGAGCTAATGCGATAGCACCCTGGTTGTCTGCATATAAAGTAACTTTAGCATACCTGAGTAACCCAATTTCAGTAAGCAGACTGTTCAGATAAACCGCTTCTTTCATGCATTGTGATAGGCTAACGTACTCGGCCTCACAGGAAGATGTTGAAACGCATCCTTGTTTCTGTGTTTTCCACGAAACGCACGCACCACCTAAAATGAAAGCATATCCGGAATATGAACGTCGATCTAGTTCACAACCTCCCCAGTCCGAATCTGAGTATCCTACAATAGACTCACCAGTCTTTTTAAACGAAAGTCCGTAATCGTGTGTTCTCTTCAAATATCGCAACACACGCTTTGCCAAATTCCAACTCATGTCATTCGGATTTTCATTGAATTGTGCTAACTTTATCACAGAATTCATTATATCGGGTCGGGTTCCCGTCGCTAGGTACATCAAGCTTCCTATAAGCTCCTTATATCCTTGCACACCAGGCACATTATTTTCACTTTTGGTGTATACTAATTTTTCATTCGGGCACAATGGAATTGCAACCGATTCTTTG
Organism: Ennomos erosarius; assembly: GCA_963580505.1. Lineage (NCBI taxonomy): Eukaryota > Metazoa > Arthropoda > Insecta > Lepidoptera > Geometridae > Ennomos > Ennomos erosarius. Next base: position 5,345,631 of record OY757000.1, read on the forward strand.
TAATTTCCCGTTCCGAAATCTTTTAATATTTTGCAAATATATTTTGATTGTGTCAACGTAATGACATCTTTATCTCTGACAATGTCAATACCCAGAATATATTTGGCACGTACAAAGTCTTTTAGCTCAAACTCTTTGGATAATTCTTTCTTAAAGTCGTCAATGTGAACCCTTTTGTGACATGCAATCAAAATATCATCCACGTAGACCAAAACAAAAAGTTTTGTCCCATTCTCCTCCTTAAAATACAAACAAGGTTCATTTATGGAAGCCTTGAATTTCATTTTAATAAGTTTTTGATCCAGCATTATGTTCCATTGCCGTCCCGCCTGCTTCAATTCATACAATGCCTTTTTCAATCGGCAAACATCTCCTCCGGCTTCAAGATCCTTCAACATCTTTTCAGCTTTGCCTCTAACAGATAAATCTTCACTTTGATTTCCTGAAATGTTCAAAAGACAATCCTTTAGCAATTGAGGGATTTTCATGTAAATTTCTTCTTCCAAAATTCCATTTAAGTACGCCGTATTGATGTCCAATTGATGAATTTCCATATTCATTTCTACTGAAAAAGCAGCTAACAGCCTCACCGACTCAAGTCTCGCAACAGGAGCAAATGTACTATGATAATCAATACCATACCTCTGACTAAATCCCTGCGCTACTAATCTAGCTTTCTTCTTTTCAGTTTTATCTGGTTTTAACTTCGTAGTCAAAACATAGCGACATCCAACAACGTCACGATTTGCCGGTTTTTTAACAATATCCCAAGTTCCATTCTTCAGTAAACTTTTGACTTCGGATAAGATAGCTTGTTCCCATCCATACTTCTCATTACTAGAAAGAGCTTGTTTCAATGTTATTTCTGTAACACCTGCAAAATCTTGACAGTCAGTAAACTCATCCGGGTCTGACGATACACCCTCGCCCTCACACGGATGTTGTGGTGACTCCTCTTCTCTTTCTGACGTTACTTCAACCAAATTGTAAAATTTTTTCGGACGACCCGTACCACTTTTATCAAGATGTGGTCTCCCTGGAGCTCTCTTGAAAATCTTCACTGCTTCCTCATGCCTTATGTCCGGTCCCATATCACCACTTTGAAGAACATCACAGTGTGATTCAATATTCGACATTAATGGCATCGTTGGATTACAGGAATCAACACAAGTATGCTCCCAATCGGGTCCTACTTCATCAAAATTACTATCAGAAACTTCTGCCGAAGTAATCTCTATTTCCGCATACGTAGCGTGCATTTTCAAAGGAGAAACACATTTTTCAGTGCTTAACAGATTTTCTTTCAAGTTATCCTCCAAACGATCTGTGCTCTGATGAAATCTAACATCTCTCGATATTACGATTTTCTTATCGGTAGGAATTCAAACTCTATATCCCTTGACGTCTCTTGGACAACCAACAAAAATACCTTCTTGACTCCTTTCTGCCAACTTACTTTTGCTTGGTTCTTTATTTAAAACATGAACCTTAGTTCCGAACTTCTGTAGGTAGTGTAATTTGACAGGTCTGCCATACCATTTCTCATACGGTATGTCTCCTCCAAGAGAACTCGATGGACATCGGTTTCTGACGTGACACGCCGTCACTACAGCATCTGCCCAAAAACCCGCCGAAAGACCTGAGGATATAAGCATACATCTCGCCATTTCGACTAATGTCCTATTCATCCTCTCAGCAACTCCATTTTGCTGAGGAGTCCGAGGAGCTGTCAATCTTCTACCGATACCTTCGTTCTTCAAATATTCATCAAACTCTCGATTGCAATATTCACCCCCGTTGTCGGATTGCAAATATTTTATCTTTTTACCCGTTACATTTTCAACATAACTTTTGTAAATTTTAAAAACGGTAAAAACGGAACTTTTTTGTTTCAATAGGTACACTTCACACCAACGTGTACTATCGTCGATAAAAGTTACAAAATATTTTGCGCCGCCTATTGCCTGCGTATTAAAAGGTCCGACTACATCTGAATATACAATCTTCAAAACCTCATTACATGGTCCGTTTGATTTTGAAAATGGTAGCGCACTCATTTTCCCTCTAGCACAAACGTCACAGTCGTGTAGCTCACGTTCATTTATCCTCTGAGTTTTTATACCTGCTTTGGTCAAAACTCTCGATAAATCCCTTGCATTTAAGTGTCCTAATCGTTCATGCCACAGCCACACATTATCCTCTGACGCTACTGATGCAGATTCATTCTGTTCCCTAACGTAATATAAATTACTCCTACGATCTGCAACTACAACAATTTTCCCATGACAGTTTTTCACTATGGCCTCATCCTTAGTAAAAATTACAGTATAACCTTTATCTGTAATCCTTGCCACTGAAATTAGGTTACATCGTAGATCGGGAACGTATAATGTGTCTGGCAATTGAACATTTCTTTTGGACTCACCTTTATATGCAGACAGTGTGACCATACCTTTACCTTCAACTTTCGTGGTCAAGTTAGAAGCTAAATTTAACTGACTCGATGACGGTAACAAACCCTCCACAAACTTGTTTACGTCTTTACATAGATGTGATGTACACCCGCTATCTAAGATCCAGTTTCCACTTCCGTTGTACACACCATTACATTGATCTGTAACACAATTAAAAGAATCAAAACTGGTATCAAAAGATGTTTCACATATATCACTATTTACAACGTACTTTGCAGAATCTTTCTCTTTGTTTTCCGTGCATTCTGATGCTTTATGTCCAACTTTATGGCATTTGAAACATTTAAACTTGAATGTTTCCCGTTGTTTATTGAACTTCTTTTTTCTTAAATTCTCTTTTGCGATCATTGCTTTTTCTTCAGAGTTGTGCCTCGAACAGTACTCTTCAACTATTTTTATTTTCAGAGTTTCAGGATTCGGAATTTCATCTCGGGACTCTATTGCACATCGGAAATTGTCAAACTCTGTAGGAAGACTATAGAGTAACATTATCGAAAATAGGTCATCATGAATCTCTACATCCATTGCACTCAATTTATCCTTGATATCAAAAAATGTTGAAATATGTTCATGGAAGTCGCCAGGCTCGATGAATTTCATCATCGTCAACCTTTTCAACAAAGTAGCATTTTTCGCTGGTCCTTTTGATGCATAAATGGATTCTAGCTTTAACCATACCTCTCTGGACGTTTTGCACCCTCTTACATGCCGTAACTCATCAGGAGACATACTCAGGATTAAGTCAGCTCTCGCCTTGGAATCTCCAACAATCCATGTCTGCGCTGCTCTCTCCTCGGTTGGTTTTTGTTTACTACCATCCACATACCCAAATGCATCATTTTTTATCAGTAAAGCCTCTGCTTGTACTCGCCAGCTCTCATAATTTTCTCTGGTTAAAACTTCGATCATCCTCGTTGTTGCCATTTTTACCACTCGGCAAAATTACCTCAGCTCTCAATGTTTTCTTCAGCACCATGGATGAAATAAAAAAAGATGGATTGAGTTTTGATTGACATCTAACTGAAGCCCAAAATGGCGGACAAATTACACATGTGTGTCAGATGAAAGTATGGCGGCCGGCTTCATATGATGTGAGTGTGTGCGTGTTCCGCTCGTACGTACGAAGCGTTCCGTCTTCCTAAGGGTGCTTCAGTTTCGGATCAGACGGGATTCCCTCCTTCTTTTTTTAATAGCTCCATGTTCAGCACAATCTTTTATGAAAATATTTTTAAGCAATGACACTCACTACAATGTTATAACATTCGCCTTTCGTCCTGGGCCCGTAACCAATGTTAGGGTTACGGCCCTTGCAGCAGAGTGTGGAAGTGGCGGCTATTATAACTTGTATATAATGGTAAAGAGAATTAAAAGAGAAATAGTAAAACAACCATGTAAATGCTGTAAAGTTTTCTAATCAAAAGATGACGTACAAAGGCAGGTATCAAAAAGTGGCAGAGAACATAAATTATTTAAAAACATGTTTATCACAAAGGCTTTACTAACAAAACTGTATGAAGAATGAAATGAAATATGAAATGAAACATGAAATGAAACTTTATATTGAAAATTAAACTCAAAATGAACTAAATTAACTGAAATGAAATTTCATATTTCACAGAATGTCGCGACTAGATTTCATTTGCAAAATGCTAATTGAGTTTTCACATGCTCAAAATAAATGAGAATGCTAATTAATCCATCACTAGTGTCCGGGGCACTTGGGCCAATACTTCGCCAACACGCAATAAATGTCGCTTGATAATCTTGCGTTATGCAGAACTAAAATAATCTGGAGATTACGCTGAGCAGGCGATACTGTTTTAAAAATCATAAATATAGAAATAAAATATTTCGTAAAATAGCCCGCGTTACTCCGTTGTATGGGATGAGGCTTCTGTACTGTAGGTATTATATTGTCTGGGGTTCCAGTTTGATAGGCATTGTAGCTAGTGAAATTACTGGGCAAATTAAACTATTTTTGTCCCCGAATTAAAATTCAATTCAGGAATTTAAATTCTTGTCTGTCTCCTCGAGGGGACAAACAGGAATAACCGAATTTTATAAGCTGATCTCACAGTTTAGTAATCTAATCATCCTGAGTAATCTGAATACTAGACTGTGTGATGTCTCAGGATGACGTGCGCAGTGCGGTGTCACGAGAAATTTTATTATTTTAAAGTTCCGAGTGTAACTGCAGCTGATATGGGCGGCCATGTCGCTCAACATCAGGTGAACGACAAGTTCGTCACGTCATTCATTCTCATAAAAAGATTAATCTGTTTTTGACTTATAAAATTACTAAAAATCTTCCGTTTTCTATAAAAATTGTAGAAAAAAGCTGTCTGATGTTATTTTAATACATTACAGAGTCAGTACGCTACCTCCCTTCAAAGCTCGTGAAGACAGTTCGGGCAGACCGATAGAACTTCCATTCCAACTGTTTAGTTCTAACGGCACCACGGATCTTTTGCTACAAGTAAGTAGTCTACTAGTATTAGTTGCTAATTATCAACTAGCTACCCCACTCCGTCTTTTCACAGGTTAATTAATTTTCAGTCTTAACCCTGTTCATGTGAAAAGGGAAGCGAAAGAAAAGATGAATGGATGGGACGGTACCATCCCATCCATTCATTCTTTTCCCTTTCCCTTTTCTCTTCCCTTCGACAGGATGAGTGTAGTAGCTGCTCTTCGTTAGCGACTAGTTCTCTCAGGTACATACAGACACTCCCAAAATGTATGTAACAATAAACCCACATCCATAATTATTGTCCATTTCCCAAAACTTCAGTTTCTCAAATTGTCCGTACCTCAAATTGTCGGTTTCTCAAAATGACCATCTCCCAAAATGTCTAATCTATAAAGCCCGGCTGTTAGACTGATCTGTAGGATAGGATCTTACCAACATCATTCAAATTCTATATATCTTAACACAGGATGCAACAGTCAACTTCCGCTTGCTGAAAGAGGATGAACAAGTAGCGAAACATATCCTAAATAACCAGTATGTCGGCGATCAAGCGGAAAAAGCGGTACTTGGCATCAGGGATTGTCCCGTCAAACGGGCGGTATTGTGCGTCACTAGCGACGCTGAGATGGACAAGTGTACTAAAATGAGGGTAAGTTTGAATTATTCCATCACTACATTTTTTGCGTTTCCGCCTGCTAAAATTAGGCGTTTTTTTTATGGGAACTCTCAATTTTTCGGGATAAAAAGTATCCTATATTACAATCAGAAATACAAGCAACTCGCATGCTAAGTTTCATCAAAATCCGTTCAGCTGTTTTGATGTGCAAACCGTTCAAACAAGCTATACAAAAAGGGATGTAACGTGTAACTTCTTACAACCCTGCTACAGTACATGACCTAATTCTTTTATTCCTTGCTATTAATAAAATTGGTAACTGCTCATTTGACGTTATACCTCATCTTAGCCTCTATACAAGGTGACCTTGAATTGGTATGTTACTCCGAAAGCGGGTAAATCTACACCCCAAGGCAGACAATGATTCTTCTACGACTTTACTAAGTTAATAGTTTTTCATTGAAGAAATGCCATGTAAAGTTTACGTCCGAAAATAGTCTTAACGCAGCTGAGTGGTTGTCCTTGACAGAGAGCACATAAATGAGTTTAACGATCTGTGTTTTGTAATGAATTTACAGTATCTTGTTAACTCTCGTAGCGATCACACGTGCAATTTTGCGAGTGGATTTATTTTTTACCATGGAGGTTTGGAAACACGCATTTTCAAGTAAGGCTCTCACAACTTGTAGGGTATCATGGTCCCAGTCCCCCCATTTCGGGATAACATACCAATTCAAGGTCACCTTGTAGAACTTACTACGGTCACAATAAAATTGTGTTCCCATATCTAAATAGCGTTGAAAGTAGCGTTCTTATTCTTACAGCTTCGGTTTGGATATCGCCATGGTTGACATTCAGAACTCACCTTATCCAATCAACTACAGCACTTACCACAGTCACTATAAAGTTATATTTCCCATATCTAAATAACTTCCCCAGTTTATATGTTGGCGACATTAAGCACGCGCAGCACAGCGAGATGTGATTAACATTTCCAAGCGACAATGAAACTTACCCCCGTCATTATAAAGTTGTTTCTCCCGTATCCAGATAGCGTTGAAAGCAGCGTTCCTTCAGCCCCAGTTAGTGTGCTGGCGCGGTCACAGCGCGCGACATTGCGCACGCGCAGTGGAGGCGGGCTCATGCGACTTTGTGCTGCTAGATGCCGCGGATATGTTGCATGCAGCATACAGACATCGGCTTGTACCTTTTATGCAAGAGGTGAGTGTAACGTTTGACATAGGTCTGTTGGTAGTAACTTTGCCTTTGAACTGTAGTAGATAAAAGTCAGTATTCTTTTCATAGACTTAAGATAGTAGGTACACCAACTATGACAGTTTAAAAATGGGACAATAAATTTAATAAATTCTGTGTGTAAACAATTGCTGTTATGATTAAGATCTTGATGTGCGACAAGTTAACTGTAGTATTTACTGAATATTGAACCTACCCATAGGCCCTCATAGTTTTTTTTAAATAAATGGCATTTTATCATTCACTGTTACCTGCTTGTGCTTTTTTTCTTATGGACATTCTAAACTCTAATATAAGCAACAGCTGCTTACGGCTTTTTTATGTTTATGATCGTAATGTCATGTACCTCTTGGTTTTCCAGTACATAGTAAATAATTTTAATAGGCATGATAACAACTATTTTGTTTGCATAAATTAATAATATTCCTCAAAAGATAAACATTTGTAAAAACAAAAATAAAATATATCAAAAAATGACAAAGATCTGTGGTAGCTTTACATACAATCTCTTTGGCGTGTGAAGTCACATTACAAGTGGATTTTTCATATTAACCTAACCGTGGAGGCGCTGTTTTTCGCGAGAAAGAAACGCTTAAAGCAATATTGAACACATCGCCAATATATTGTCGCACCCACTCCGACCACACAGCTCCTAACCTGCGGCACAGGGTTTGAAGTCTGCTATTTCAAGTTCATGAATGGTGCCACAATGACAGATCTTGAAACTAAGGGTAGTCTACTTATGGTTTGTAGACTAACATTAGTGTCAAAATCTGTCATTATGGTACCATTCATGAACCATTATGACACAATTACATATGACGCAAAATAGCAGACTTCAGGCCCTGGAGGCTAGCAGATCTTGGTAGAGCACGGTGGACAGGTGATGCCCCCTCCAGAAACTTTAGAAGCTTATTCCTTTGTGATGTATTTACCGATTTTACTTATTTTTTCAGTCATTGCGTTCATTTTTAATCTTTTTTATGTAATAATAATATTTACTTTCATTTTTAATAGCAGTCATCATGCCTATTCCCAGGTATACTCTAGCGGCGAGAGCTGGTACTACGCAGTGGCTGTGGCCAAAGAACAGGATCCGGACACAGACCTGACTTACCTGCGAAGCAAGAATACTTGTCACACCGGCATCGGCACCGCGGCCGGGTGGCTCTACCCTCTCGCTTACCTCATCTCTAACGGGTGGATCAGGTGAGAAAAAAATGGATTTTATTAGCTAGCCCGTTTCACAGAAAATTTAATTTATTTCTATGATATTTTTGTATGAGCCAAAAATTGTTGCTCGTTGATACTTGATAGCTTGCGTGAACATATAATTTCAAATCACTTGCGCGGGCAGGGGGCGAAGTAACAAAACGAGACAAATATACGAAATTACAAAGAACAGAGATGGAATAAAAGAAATTGGGTGTCCCGTTTCCTCGCATAGGTTTAGTGGAGATGAGTGGAAGTTGTATTATTCATCATCATCATCATCAGCCCGTTAGACGTCCACTGCTGAACATAGGCCTCCCCCAGAGAGCGCCACATTGAGCGGCTGCTCGCCTCCTGCATCCATCGGCTCCCCGCGGTTTTCACCAGGTCGTCAGTACACCTAGTGGGGGTCTGCCTACGCTGCGCCTTCCGGTTCGTGGTCGCCACTCGAGAATCTGTCTTCCCCATCTGTTGTCAGTTCTGCGAGCGATGTGGCCTGCCTATTGCCATTTCAACTTGCTCACTTTAAGGGCTATATCGGTCACTTTAGTCTTACGGATTTCCTCGTTCCGGATCTTATCTCGCAGGTTGTATTATTGGTCAACGTGAATTATAGTCAATGGTGTGAGCGGAAGACATAGGGTTATACCACCAAAACCAAATGAGGATCCAATTACGTCGAGTAACTTTAACCTGCTCTGGGGTTAACTATGTAAATTAATTTAATATTAATTTCACGTAATGGGAAAGAAATGTTCTTCTTTTTTTTTTCAGATCGTATGGTTGTGACGGGGCACATGCGGCCGCGCAGTATTTCTCCAAATCCTGCGCCCCTGGAGCTCTCAGTTCCGAGTATGTTGACACCGGCACCATTCCTCACGATAACCTGTGTCACCTGTGCCATGGTGCTTCATACAGGTTAGTGTTTGTTAGTCATTTAATAAGTTTGGAAATGTTTTAGGGTTCTATAAATTTATGCTCTCGAATGTTATTCGTACGACATTTGTACACTCTTAATTGTTCAATCTATTGTTATGTAAATTAATTGTATCTGACGCATGTAAATCGGAAACCTTATTGGCTCACTTTTTGATCGTCTTTGTGTTTTTATCTTGAGGTCAGTATTATAAAACGAGACATGTAGACTTTGCTCGATTTATAGATAGAATTTCACGTTCGTGCTGTTCGCTGCATGGTGGCGGCGGTGACGTAGCGTTTGTCCGTCACACGGCACCCGCTAACTCTATGCATAACCTAGTACTAGGGTTGCATGACCTGCAATTAGTTTCTTGATTACCTTCCACAATACCCATACCCTGATTCACCGCTACCAGCTCGGCACATATTAGTATTAGTTCGCACCTGAAGTTCGTCACTATCAACGCACATATTCCTTCTATTTTAGGGTAACATGATCTGTAATTAGTTTCCACATTAGCATTACCCTCCGTAATATCCAGACGTTGCCGTCGCGACGCAAGCGAGCCTTACTACGGGCACGTTGGTGCAGTCCGCTGCATGGTGGAAGGCGGCGGTGACGTAGCGTTTGTCCGTCACACGGCACCCGCTAACTCTATGCATAACCTAGTACTAGGGTTGCATGACCTGCAATTAGTTTCTTGATTACCTTCCACAATACCCATACCCTGATTCACCGCTACCAGCTCGGCACATATTAGTATTAGTTCGCACCTGAAGTTCGTCACTATCAACGCACATATTCCTTCTATTTTAGGGTAACATGATCTGTAATTAGTTTCCACATTAGCATTACCCTCCGTAATATCCAGACGTTGCCGTCGCGACGCAAGCGAGCCTTACTACGGGCACGTTGGTGCAGTCCGCTGCATGGTGGAAGGCGGCGGTGACGTAGCGTTTGTCCGACACACGGCACCCGCGGAAGTATCCGCCGGCCGCCGCCGCTCGTGGTGGGCGCGTGACTTGTTGCCAGACGATCTGCAACTGCTGTGTCCCGATGGTAAGTACTTACCATGGCATTGGGGGTTGTTCTAACCAAGAGTGAATAGGTATTTATTAGACCAGCGTGCTACCCCTTAGACCACATCGTTGCTTCCCATCAGGGCGGTTATTCTCTATGAAAACACAAATTCCACACGATACGAAACCACGTCGTTATCGTGTCTTGTTCAAATCGTATCACAGCGTTAGAAATGCATTCACTTTATATTAAGTTATTTTTGTTTTGAATAAAATATATTGACAAAGGTGGTGGTAACTTAAGATGTGTTGATGTTTCGGAACGCATCTCGGTAAAACATGTGACTTTGGACAGTTCAAATCGCGCCAACTCCAAATTCATTTCACGCGGTTTTGTTTTCGTTTTATAGAGAATAGATTTTTGCAGATTTCTTATGTAAGACAAGGAACTCGCGTGGTTTCGAAGTAAGGAATCGATACGGAATAATGGCCCAGGTGAGATTGTGATGTGAGTGGCCAAACGCTGGCCTAGAAGATTAAAAAATTATCATCAACAACAGCAGCCGCTCAGTGGCGCTCTCTGGGAGGCTTATGTTCAGACGACGTCTTCAGACTTCAGGCTGTTGATGATGTTGATGACTGCTATACTTGAAATTAGGGTGATTTATTCCACACACCAAATACACCGATTATATTTTGGTGTTGCCACACCTACCAAACCAATATAACGATGATCAACAACAAAGAGCGCCACTATGAGGGTTGCTCGCCTCCTACATCCATCGGCTCCCTGGGGTTTTCACCAGACCGTCGGTCTACCTACAGGTCCTGCGTTTTCCGATTCGTGGTCGTCATTTGAGAACCTTTCTTCACCATCGGTTATGAGTTCTTTAAGTGCTGTAGCCTGAGTATCCTATTGCCATTTTAACTTGCTAATTTTAAGGGCTATATCGGAAAATCATCATAATAAAAAAACGGTATTTGATGCTCTTTAAAGCACTGCTTTTTGCCATTTCAGGCACTCGCGGTAAGAGCCACGAGTATGCTCACTGCAACCTCGGTCGCGTGCCTGGATCCGTGCTGATGGGGCGTGCCAACCACACCGAGCTGGATACTTACTCCGACCTCATGCTATACGCGCAGCAGTTTTACGGTGCCGTCACTACCGATGATTTCAGGTAACTATAACGTGTATGCTTATACAGGTGTAATTTAATTCACTAACATAAATTGAGCCCATGTTAGTACATCATTTATAAATGATTATTGAAGAGTAAAGAGTGTAAATGAAAATATTTTTATTGAAAATTATGAAGATTGCCGCGGCGCCTAACGCAGTTGGCACGGATGATTTTGATACATTTTAACGTTTTTATACCTTGTATGTACTAATTAAAAACAGTACTCCATTATTCCAATTATATTTTGTATTGTAGCATTGGATTAAGTAAGTTATTCCATTTTTTGGACTTTTTATTATTACCAAACCAATGTGTTAGAAGTCAAAAATTTTGGTCCACACGTGACCGGTATCAGGAGTAGGTACCTAGTTTCAAAGGATGCTAATGAATTCAATTACACCCTGTAGAGATTTATTTTGGCTAAGATTATATGAGAAATTCCGAATTCGTAGAGGAAAAACTGGCATAAAAATCGTATATGTTCCCACTGGTGGGACACGGGCTTTCTCTTACAAGGAGAAAGTGTAGACACCATGTTCACACATATTCTCAACTCAAACTTTGTGATTCTTAAACATGTCAGTTTCCCTTCAGCATTGTAAAGTTCCGCAAATGCACACATTTCACAGAGTGACCGACTGACCACTCAAGGCCTACATAATGGCATATGAAGAACATAGACATAGAACACTATAACCAAATAAACTTCAGAGTCCTCACACAATTTTATTATCCAGTTTCAGCATGTTCTACTCACCACCTCCGTTCTCCGATCTTATATTCAGCGACGTGGCAGTACGGCTGAAGCCACTGCCCCATTCTGAAAGGTCCGCTGAAATAATAGCGGGACCCGCGCTAATCCGGGCGGCGCGCATAGTCTCATGCGACGCGCCTCAAGCCGCTTACTACGTCGCTTCTGATCCTAACTTCTTATCTACTGCATATAGAAGTGGGGCTTTAGGTACCCTTTTAGCGCTGGCTATGTTTGTTATAGCTTTAGTCTAGTATCTAAACAATTGTTTTGTGATTGAACTAACACAGCTACCACCTAGCACGATTTCAATAGTGAAGCCCTGAGCCACTAAGTACGTTAGCCACAGCCGAAGCGCCTTTTATTACATTGCTTCTGATCCGAACTTGTTTTATTACGTTGCTTCTGGTTTTATAGAAGCGGGGCTTTGGACACCAAGTTGGGATTAGCAGTTTTTGTCATAATAGGTACTGAAACGAAATGTGAACTTTTTAAACCGTAGACTAATGTTTCAATCCCAATGTTTTATTCCGTGTGTACAGAAGCTGAGCTTTTAGTACCCTGTTAGGATTTGGCGATTTTCGCAATAGGTTACGCATTATTTTTCTACTGCGTTGCTAGAATACAATTTTATTTCGCTGTGATTTTTATGAGCTGCATTTAGCTGTCCATTACTGAAATAATGGATTGGATTACTGTTGCATTTCTGTATGATTTTCGTTCGTAATTTCACCATGACTTTGTGATACTTTTTGCATTTGGAAGTATTTTTTGTAATAGATGTAGGTAGTAGGTACTTTGATAGATTTTAGTACCGAAATAGTAATTATTATGAAAACGTAATAAATAACAGATCAGAATTTGAATTGTGTTTGATACACTAACATGGTTTTAGTATTACAACTTATTGTAATTTTTTACTTCTTTGCCCAAGATTTATTTCCATTTTTCTCTTCTTTCTATTGAAAATACTGTAAAAATATTTGTTTAGGTACACTAAAATTCTCTCTAAATCAATGAAGTTATTCCGTTTCTATCTTTCTATTCTGTTGACTTTATGACTTTATTTTTTATAAAACTATGTTGCATGTAAGATTACCTAATTGTGAATCTCATCAAAATAATTAATTTTAATAAAATGTCCTTTAACAGGTTAACAATTAACTGATTTGTGTGTCTATACCTAATTTGTTACTTTGAAATTAGGAATATTTTATATATTATCCGTCCATTTAATTAAGTATTATATTTAAGTTATTATGACTATGTATGACATAATTATAATTGTAATGAAATTCATTAACCGTCCGTAAGTATGATTGTGTTCAGTAATAAAAATTATGAATTTTACTTCTTGATTTTATTTACAACTTTTCGATGTTTATAACATTTGAAACCTTCTGGTAAATTATCAAACATCTTCACAATTGTTCTCAAATCAGTTCTTCGACAAATTTCTTTGACTGCTGCTCTGAAAGGTTCCCCGTTTGGATTTATACCACCTGCGTGTTCCTTCCATTTGCTAAATAAACAGTTAGTTTTAGCCAACTCATTGTTAATAAGTGGAACCAAGACATTGCACTTTGGAGTTCCCTTTGCACATAAATACATGGCTTTCCATGATAAATGTCTGAGATGATTAATGCAATACACAAATTGATAATTAACTGGTTTATTCCTAAGCAAAGTTTCCAAAATTGAATTGGTCAATTTGACAACTACCCTCTTTTTGTACAACATCAAATGGTTCAGCATGTCTTTTTCATTACAGAGAATGGCCAATATTGTGCAGAACTTATTTGCAGACAAACAGTATGTCGCAAAAATATGTCTCCATACAAGCTCTTCAGGATTGTGCACCAAACTAAATAAGTGTCCATTGATTTGGATTCCTGACTGCCCAATGCGATTTTCAATGAACTTTGGTATGTTTTCAATGGCAAATGTAAAAGCAATTTTGTAACACATTTCACCATAAAAAACATTTGATGCCCTGCTCACTTCCAATTTTTCAGTATTGTAACTGTACCCGAGGAAGGTTATTTCTTCACTGAATTTAATCATTGTATGTTCAAAATTGACTACAGTTTTCTCATAATTTACATTACTATAATTAGATAATGCATCTAGAAATAAATTGGCATCATTTAATGAATCTGTGATGTATAAGTAGTCATCAACAACTCTTGTGAACAGATTGATGTGTGTTTCTGATGTTTTCAAGAAATCTGAAAAGTATAACTCATCAAGATGAATGTAATATAGTTCTGACAAGGCTGGAGAATATTTGTATCCCTGAACAAGACCTTCTTTCCATTCAAAGACTGTAGACCCAGCTCGGACCAATAGAGGTCTTCGCAGCTCTGCCATCATTTCTTTGTACTGTTGAGCCATTTTTTTCTTCAGTTCTACATTTTTGTCAGAGTTCTGAAAAATCACATGTCTCTCACTCAATATTCTTAATAATTTTTCTTTATTCACTGATCCAAAGGCATTCCTTAAATCAGTTTTCACAAAATATAGTTTCGGATTATTTGATGTAGACCACTTTTGGTGCAACTCTTTAAATTGTGTTTCAAATTTCGTGAGTGGTTTCCCGGTTAGTGTTTTCAGAAAATTTAATCTATCTTTCATTTTATATTTTTCTGATGGATTTTGAGAATCATTCCTGTACCTAACAATGGGTCTGCAACCATTATTGGCTTTCAAAATAAGATGCAGTTTTGGTATGTCTTTTTTCAAAGATTTTCTTTTTTGCTTTTCAATTATACTACACTTGCTTTTAATTTTTTTACCCAATGATAACGATTCGCATTTCTTAATAACTTTTGTAAACATCATGTCTGAAATCTTTTTGTCATAAAAACTTTGCCATTGCGCTTTCCAAAAATAATGTAACTTGTTTTCATCAGCATCGACTTTACAAGTAGTAACATAAAAGTTTAAGCATATCATTGCTGATAGTATATTCTTCACAATCCACAATAATATGTGATACAAAATCTTTTTAGATGCAACAATTGACACACTCTGCCATAGTGATACTGAGAAGTCCCATTTTTCTATGAAGTTCTTCAGTAAAATGTGTTGGCGCTTCATGCTGTACACAACAGTTTGAATCAGGCTGTTAAATACTTTTACATTATGATTACAGCCAATTATTTGTTTTGGTATGATCTCGTTCAAAGTTTTCCAACAGTTTTTAAAGATGGACTCTTTGTTTACAGCCTGCAAAGTATGAGTTTTATCTTCACACGAAAAATTATTGTTAAAATCATATTTTGATTGTACCCTCACATTTGATTTCATTGTAGAGAGAACAGAAACAAAATAATCAGGTAGACATCTCATTGAATATTCTTTATCTTCAAAGAAAATATCTTTTATAAACTCATTATCTTCTTCAGTTTTCTTATTTATATTTTTATAACATCTCACATTCTGTTTGTTGACGAAGAAATGCGATAAGCAAATAGGCGTATCCATTTTTAACAATTGTGTAGTCTGAAAACTTGAAAAGTAGGTACGGTATTAATAAATACGTAATGGAGTTAAGTAAACAATCGTCTTTGTAACTTACCTATTTACAATTTAAAACTCGAACTACACGCACAGAAATTAATAAATAAACAAGAACCGAACTGAAAGAAAACCAAAGAAAAGGAATGTTCTTTTTCTTTTCAAATTTTGCGGGACTTGTCCAGACTTGCACAAAGATTATAAAAGCCGTGTCTTCTCATCTAGACCAAAGAGTATATAACGGTACGCTTAAACTCTTAGACTTTTTTTTCTTATATTTTGGCTCCACACATCGTGTATTTAGCCAGTGTCAAGTATTATATTTTCATCGTGTTATAAAATATGCCAGCAGCCACCGTAGACAGTATGTCAAATACTCTATTTTTCTCACAGGTTTGTCTCTATATTGTGGGTCTGTGCTATGACATACATATGACAACTATATGACAAATTGACAATAGGTTTTTTTGGCGGGAACGCGGAAAAGTTCATGTCGTTGCATTGTATTATTTCTCAAAACTTGTGCTTTTTGCAGAGTTAATCAATGTTTAAAATTGATGGCGTTTTACACATTAAGTGCTGAATAACGACCATGACTGTGAGCAAGTGATATAATGTGGTGTAACTTGGGTTTTCGTGTTGCTTCCAAAATTCCGTAGAAGCTTCTAGTAAAGTTGCCACCACTTTACTAGAGCACGGCTTAGACTGGACTATGACCTAACTTAGACTGGACTATGACTAAGACTTGACTACTTAAAATATTCTAAAACTCGATGAAAAACAATACTTGACACTGGCTAAATACACTATGTGTGGAGCCAAAATATAAGAACAAAAATTGACAATGACATACATGGAGTTTTGGCGGGAACGCGGAATTCGTGGAAAAGTTCACGTCGTCTCGTCGCCAAAGAGTAGTGGTGGGTCGTCGTCGAATTTTCGACGGACGAGACGCAACAGGGGGTCTTGCAAAGATACCTCACGTTAACGCTATCGCCAAACGCTAACTCCAAAATGTACTTAAATTACATTTCGGAAATCGCTAACTTTACCGTAGCGAATGTCATTTCGATACATTTTTGGAGTTAGCGTTTGGCGATAGCGTTAGCGTGAGGGAGCTTTCCTAGATCCCCTGTTTTCTCAACGACGAAAACGGTTGCGGAAAACGGTCTTCGTTGCAACTGGTTTGAAGACGGCTAGGACGGAACCACAGAGCAAAAAAAAAACGCTTCCTTCTACACGAAGCGTCATTTCAAGCGTTAGCATATAATAGTCTGTGCGTCATTTGTTTCATAGCTCTGTGGACGGAACTTATCGAACGGAACGATCTTGCGTCGTTAATACAAACGGTTGCAGTTTCTTGCAATTATCAACGGTTACGTTTTTATTTAGAGAACTGTTTTGGCGAACGAACGTGCAATGTCGTCTTCCACGTTCGTTCGCCAAAACAGTTCTCGCCACGAGTGTGATACGTACTATTTAATCATTGTATTATCGACTGTATATTCTTGGGTCTAAAGTATAAAATCACATCACATAATTCTAAGACTGGTTTTTGCAACGAAGACTTTTTTGATCCAGGTCGTAAAACGGTTCCATCGTCGCGGAACACAAAACGGTCTTTGTAAACGGTTCCTCGTATTATTTTTAAAAACTTTCTTTTTCCAGCGTTGTTTTATTATTTTTCATATACTAAGGCTAAATACACTATTAGTGGAGCCAAAATATAAGAGAAGAATAAATGACGTGATAAGCGCTTAGCTTACTTGAATTATCATTGGTGATAAGAATGTGATAAATCTATATATTAAGTAAACAACCGTAAACTCATCTGTAACCAAACCACTCAAATGTCGACGTTTTGCATATCAATTGATTTGCATACCTAACAAAAGCAAGCAGTACCTACTCGCGCCTCTTCGATTCGTCCGAATTTCTTTGGAGCTAAAGATTTTTATTCAATTTTTCGAGCAGGAAAATGAAGAGGTCAGTAGTTCTGGATTTATTAAAAATCTTTAGAGCAAGTTACACTGCAGTGCTTCCCAATAAAATTATTAAAAAATGTGTTTCCTATGATCCCAAATGCGACACGTTAGAAATAACTGGTGACAAATTTGATCTATCTAGCAAAAATGTTTATGTTGTCGGAACTGGCAAAGCAGTGCAATACATGGCTAGGGAACTCGATTCTATTTTAGGGTCTAAAATTAAGCACGGCATAATAAGTATCCCAGCGAAGAGTTTGGGGTCAGATACTGAGAATGTAAGGTCAAATATTATTTACTGTGAGGGTGCTCAAAATAATTTGCCAGATGCTGCTGCTGAAGCAACAGCAAAAAAAATTAAAAATCTTGCTTCATGTCTCGAACAGAATGACTTTCTATTAGTATTAATATCTGGAGGTGGCTCTGCTCTGCTTTCTCTACCAAAAGAACCTATAACATTAGATGAGAAACTTGGTCTTGTAAAAAAATTGGCTAACTCTGGAGCTGATATTAGAGAGCTTAACATTGTCAGAAAAAAGATATCAGCAGTTAAGGGAGGAAAATTGGCAATAGCTGCATGTCCAGCAACAACAGTCACTCTGATTCTTTCGGATGTTGTGAATGATCCTTTGGATATAATAGCAAGTGGCCCTACTATTGAAGATACTGATGATACAGAAAAAGCCATAAATATTATTAAGAAATATGATCTTTATGATGAGCTTTCTGATTCAATGAGAAAGGTATTGGAAAACAAAACATTACCTGAACAGTATCATGGAGATAAGGTTTTCAATTACTTGCTGGGAACAAATGAGAAAAGCATTTTGGCTGCAGAAGATCAAGCAATGATTTGTGATTATGTTCCCATAGTTCTTTCAAGATCTGTAACAGGTAATGTGAAAGATATAGCAAATAAATATGGAAGACTAGCAAAGGCTTTCTGTTATTATTTAAAAGCAAAAATTAATATAGATCAATTGAAAATTCAAGTGAATAATCTTAATATACCTGGAATCAAAATGGGTTTCATAGATAAACTGAAGATAATGGAAATAAAAGAGAAGCAACTTTGCTTGATTCTTGGAGGAGAACCAACTGTAGAAGTGAAAGGTACAGGAAAAGGAGGCCGAAATCAACAACTTGCTTTGGAGTTTTCAAACTATATTCATCAAATGAAACCTGATTTTGATGACTGCAATGTTTACATGTTGAGTGCTGGAACAGATGGAATTGATGGGCCTACAGATGCAGCTGGTGCTATAGGATACTTGGATTTAATGACTGATTGTGATACAGCCAATATTGAAGTAAGCAAGTTTCTAGAAAACAATGATTCTTATAGCTTTTACAAGAATTTTAAAGGTGGCATGATGCATGTTATTACAGGACATACTAATACCAATGTGATGGATATTCATTTAATTATTATTCAAAGATGTAGTAGGTAAAGATAAGTTTTACTCACAGAATTCATCCTATGTAATAGGTTTTACTTCATAATGTATTTGGTTGTAGTCCAATGTAATTGGTTTTACTTTATATTTTAAATCTATATTATATGTTTTATATTATTATGTATTTTAATTATGCACTTATAACCTACTATTTATAAGTGGATCTAATATAACATTTTTTTTAATCTGATCTAGTTCCTTTATAGTAAAAATATTTAAATGTATGTTTGATAAAATATCTCATCTCATCATCTCATTAACAGCCTGAAGACGTCCACTGCTGAACATAGGCCTCCCCCAGGGAGCGCCACTTAGAGCGGCTGCTCGCCTCCTGCATCCATCGGCTCCCCGCGGCTTTCACCAGGTCGTCGGTCCACCTAGTGGGGGGCCGGCCTACGCTGCGTCTTCCAGTTCGTGGTCGCCACTCGAGAACCTTTCTTCCCCATCGGTTGTCAGTTCTACGAGCGATGTGGCCTGCCCATTGCCATTTCAACTTGCCAATCCTAAGAGCTACATCGGTCACTTTAGTTCTCCTGCGGATCTCCTCATTTCGGATCCTATCTCGCAGGGAAACACCGAGCATTGCTCTCTCCATAGCTCGTTGCGCGACTTTGAGCTTAGTAATGAGGCCAACAGTTAGAGACCACGTCTCAGTTCCATAAGTCATCACTGGCAACACACATTGATTGAAAACTTTTGTTTTCAGGCTTTGTGGTATTTTGGACGAAAAGATAGGTCGAAGCTTCCCGAACGCTGCCCAGCCGAGTTGGATTCTTCGGGCGACCTCTTTGTCGAAGTTGGACCTACCCAATTGGACAGTCTGCCCTAGATAGACGTATTTGTCGACAACTTCGAGAGTATCGTTCCCGACAATTACCGGTATAGGTGGAACATGGGCATTTGACATGATTTTCGTCTTGTCCATGTTCATCTTAAGACCAACCTGTCGGGAGACTCTACTGAGGTCGTTGAGCATGGTGCTGAGATCATCGAGCGACTCCGCCATTATGACTATATCATCGGCAAAACGAAGGTTAGTGATATACTCGCCATTTATGTTGATGCCACATCTTTTCCACTCCAAGAGCTTGAAAACATCCTCCAATGCGTTTGTGAACAGTTTCGGAGAAATAACGTCTCCCTGTCTCACGCCTCTCTGCAATGGGATCTGTTCCGTACTCTGGTCTTGTAGTCGGACTGACATAGTGGCCTTACTGTACAAACACTTCAGCACTTCGATATACCTATAGTCAATTTGGCATCGCTGTAAGGACTGCAGCACCGCCCAAGTCTCGATTGAATCGAAGGCTTTCTCATAGTCCACAAACGCTAGGCATAGCGGCCGATTATACTCTTCGGTCTTCTGTATAATCTGGCGTAGCGTATGGATGTGGTCTATGGTGCTAAAGCCTTTTCGGAAACCGGCTTGTTCGGGAGGCTGGAATTCATCAAACCTGCGTGCGAGACGATTCGTAATGACCCTCGAAAACAGCTTATACACATGACTCAAGAGCGAGATGGGCCTATAGTTCTTCAATAAGGTGTTATCACCTTTTTTGAAGAAGAGCACCACCACGCTCTTGTGCCATGCCTCCGGCGTTGTACCTTCAAGGATGACAGAATTGAATAACTTCTGGAGGACTATAAGTACCGGTCTACCACCCGCTCTCAGAAGTTCGGTCGTAATTCCATCCTCACCTGGCGCCTTGTTGTTTTTAAGCTGTTTGAGGGCCATTCTAATCTCGTACAGGCTGACGTCCGGGATATCTTCGGTATAGTGTCGGACTAACTTGGCTCTGGTGTCCTTAGCTGTGTTAGTAGCGGGCTCACGTGTCGATGTGTATAACTGTCCATAGAAGTTCTCAATCTCTCTCAGGATCTCAGGCTTGGATGAAATGACACTACCATTCTCGGTCTTCAGTTTTGTCATTTGGCTTTGCCCAATAGACGAATCTTTTGCGAACACCTTAGAGCCTTGGTTCCGCTCAATTGCGGCCTCAATACGTGAAGTACTAAAAGCACGCAAGTCGTGTCGCATGGAACTCCAGATACGTCTATTGAGTTCACCGTAGGCTGACATATCAACTGAAGACTGTAGTTTCATTTCGCTCCGGTCTGCCATTAATTTAAGAGTGTTTCCTGAGAGTTTCTGAGTCCTCTTTCGGCGTTGGGTCTTGAAGAACTCAGCTCCAACAGCTTGGACAGTTTCCACCAACCCGTTGTTCAACTCGTCCACTGTGTTGCAATCGGCAAGGCACTGGAAGCGATTTTGGAGTTCCAGCTGAAAGCCTTCGGGGTTTTGGATTTGGACAGGGTTTGGACGGAGCGTAGACCTCACCAGACGCGACCTTTCAAGCTTGACATTGATATTCAATGTGCCTCTTACAATACGGTGATCGCTACCGGTTTTCACCTTGCTGATCACAGAGACATCATCGAATATTCGCTTCTTGGTCGTCATCATGAAGTCTATCTCATTTTTCGTGGAACCGTCGGGGCTTATCCACGTCCACTTCCTGGATGGCCGCTTCTTGTAGAAGGAGTTCATCATAAAGAGGCCCTCCTTCTCCATGAAGTCAGCCAGCCTTTGTCCCCGAGGGTTCCGCTGCCCGTATCCAAATGGCCCCACTCTCAGCTCATCGCCATTCCTTGTGCCCAACTTCGCATTAAAGTCTCCCATCACAACGGTGAAGTATGTTTCGGAAGTATGCATGGCTTCGGATATATCCTCATACATAGCTTCTACTTCATCGTCGGAGTGTGCCGAGGTCGGTGCGTATACCTGGATGACCTTCAACGAATACCGTTTGGTTATTCTGAGTATCAGGTACGCTACCCTGGTCGACACACTGTCGACTTTGATCACGTTGTTGACGAGAGACTTGCGGACGAGGAACCCGACACCACCTTGGGAAAGTTGGTCTCCGTCCCGGTAGAAGAATAAGTTACCGGAATTTAGGATTATCGTGTCCTGTCCCTGTCTTCGGACTTCTGACAATCCCATTACATCCCAGCGTAACTTACTCATCTCCTCCTCCAATTCGACCATCCTTTCGTCAGCCCTCAACGTGCGCACGTTATAAGTTGCCAGGGCCAGGGGTCGTGTTTGGTGGGGTTGGTAGCCGGGCGTCTTCCGGTGATTTTTCGCACCCCCTGCCCTGCCGTTACCGTGACCGCTACCGGAGCCACGGGATAGCAGAGCCGCCGGGGACTGGGGGCCGTTATTGTTTGTGCTTGTCATTAGGGGGGGGGGGTTTGCCATAATCACCACGCTTGGCAGGCGGCTTGGTGATCGCAGTGGATTATGATGGTGGAGACCAAGGAGAATGCTGCAGCCCATTCCCTGGATGTTCCCTTAGCCGACTTTTACGGCACCCACGGGAAGAGATGGGGTGGTCCTATTCGTAACCGGGACCACACGGCGGAATATCAACTTTTACAAAATTATTATATTGACTGTGTTTATGGTTCATGTTTAGCTCTGAAAGAGCAGAAAGGATTTTTATAAAAGTTGTGTCGATTACTTTAAGTAATAAAGTAGTTTTGTTGCAGTTTTCTTTTTAGTTTCTTAGCTTCCTTAATTAGTACTAGTAGTAGACTACTACTATTATAATATCTGTGATTAGTACTCAAACAAAATCTAGCCATAAGGAGTATTAATTTAATTTTTCGTTTTAAAATAAAACGGATTGTCTATTTCACAATGTTTTATTCTAACCGGATGATGGTTTCAAGAATAAGTTAAGTTTGTTTTGTAAAGTTTGTGGCTGTGGTTGTGATTCTTTTTGTTGTTTCAATTTGGCGGAAGACAATACAGCTTTTTGGCAGAGGCCTGCAAACTTGTCTTTTTTCTTTTTGTTGTTTTTTATTTGTTTTGAAGGTACTTTGATAGAACTGGAAATAGTATTGTTCTCATTTTTCAATGAAAACACATCAAATGCCTTGGAATAGACATTTATAGCTGCTTCATTTTTACCTTTTTCTTTTGTTATTGTTAACTTAGATTTTTTTATTTCTGCTTTCTTTGTGTCTTTTTTTGTTACTTGTTTCTTTTCGCTATGTTCTTTTAAAATATTATGCTCTTTTATAGTAGTTGTTTTATATTCTTTCTGTGGTTTAATCAGTTTTGTTTTAGTATTTTGTTTGCATAGCGTACAGACTTGCTCCTGTAAACAAATAAGTTTTTACGTTTTATTATTAGCTCAACTCAGTACTTGTCAGTATAAAAAAATCTATGAAACAAAAACCTTCAGTAAAGTAACTTGCCATTTCATTGATATGCAATAAATCTCCATTTGCAGGCATTGGTTTATCATTTTTAAGCAAACGTCTCTTCTGTGATCTCATTCTTTGTCTCTGCTTTTTACTCAGTTTTAAGGGGTGCACCTGCAAATTTAATTTTATATGTATAACATGTATTTTACAAAAAACAATTCCTGTCTGTTAGTCTCGCCAAAATTCAAAAATAACTTGACAGATTTGAATTTATTACTATAATACACAGACGCACATAGATCAGAGTATTGATGTAGTATTATGGTTAGTTCTTTATTATTAATAAAGAAGAAGACAAACAACATTGAATATCTGTGACAGGCTAATATATATAATAATATAATAAAACCTGGGCTTGGTAGGAATCGGTGTGTTGAATGATTGCATTAGGTACACTTCATCCACGCCCAAACTTAGTAAAGTTGATGTTTACTTTCTAACCTTAACCTCTGTATCTCTTGTCCATTCCATAAGGCAATGTGGACATCTGACCCTTTTAGAGAAATGCTTAGTCGGAAGTCCATATCCTTTAGTCAACTCTTTACATCTCATTCTGTAAAAACAAAAATGTTCATGATTAGTTGACAATAATAATGAATATTTCCTTATCCTTACCTACCTAACGTAAAAAACGGAACACATTATATCTAGCTTCCAATTTGTGTGAAAATTCATTATCATCAACAGCCTGAAGATGTAGACTCGACCCGAGAACCTTTCTTCCTTATCGCAGCATCGGTTGTCAGTTCTGCAAGCGGTGTGGGTGGTGTGTGTGCTTTGATGAGGGAGTGTGTGTGTGACTCGCTAGTAAATCATCAACAGCCTTTCCACTGCAGTCTGATGAACATAGGCCTCCCCCGTAATGCACAGAATTGGGCAGTTGCAGGCTGAAAAAACAATTTATTTTGCTTGGGTATTTCGGTAAAATACTTGATATTTCTTACT
Source organism: Ennomos erosarius (assembly GCA_963580505.1). NCBI lineage: Eukaryota > Metazoa > Arthropoda > Insecta > Lepidoptera > Geometridae > Ennomos > Ennomos erosarius. The sequence continues at coordinate 5,369,705 of OY757000.1, forward strand.
CACAAGTAATAGCTCCTAAGTAGTTTTAGTGTTTCGTTGTTTGGAGTTAGGTTAGATGCGATGTTGCACAAAAATCCAACACGATTTTCCGTCATTTTATGACACAGAGTACATTGGTAAAGACTGTATGTGTATGTGGCTATCTATACCTATTAATATTAGTTTGATTTACTTGCATTACATTCATATTTTATTTTTGTAACTAGTACATAATTTATAATTTTTTTTTTTGTGGCAATTGTCTTTTCGACATTTCTGCAAATAAACAATTTACTTCAACTTCAACTTGCTTCAAAATCAAAACTCTTGTCTACGTAGTAAATCAGTGTCCCGCAACTCAGAGTAAACAAAAAAATGTATGGGGACGCAGAAACCTACCAACATTGAAAAATTACCGGATCTTAGTCTGTGGTTGGTATACACTTAACGTAGTTAGCCTGTGTCATTTGGAATGAACTAAACAAAACGTCGGACATGTCACATCTCATTTATATTTGTATCTTCTCCTGAATAATACGGTGCTGTTTTCAAGATATTTGTGCAAATAATGATAACTGTGATCTTGACACCTAATATAAGTATTCATCGACAACCGCCAAAGCCCAGAAGTTGAGCATTAATTGTTCCTCGTTTTTGGCATCGACGTATTTTGATGAACTTAGCAATTCGTTTGCCTTTCAAGTTATTTCGGAGTGTTTAGTGAGACAGAGACTGCATATGGGAAATAATAAAACGTGTGTGATTTGTTACGCCAGAGAGAAACAGTGAGGTGGGTTCTTCACTAGGTTTCCTCTGGATGTTGACAGGTGAGTAACATAACCTATAAGTACTCCGATAACTCCAGCCCAATGCCTTCCCACGGCAAAGACACGAGCCTTATCTCCTCACAGGGAGATTGTATCCCATAATCTACCACGCTACTAGTGCCCTAACCATAAATATTTTAGGTTGTTAAACTCAAGGTTAGGTTGTATTCTAATAACTTTGGCCCGCATTTACACAATTTCCCAGAACAAAAGTACCGAGTTTTGCATTTAAAATATCTTGTTATTATGCTAGTTTATCAATGTACAATAGAATTTTGTTGATGACTAAACATTGCAAGTGCAAATGGAAAATCTTCTGGTGGCCGGTACTTAAATTTGGGGTTGGAAGAGGAAGGACCTCTACCGACCTCCTAATTTAAGAAATGTACAGTCTTTGAAAGAGGCTTTTCTCACTCTTTCCACCTCCTCCCTTCCCTACTCCAAATTTAGGTACCAGGTGTCTATATCCAACCCATGCCAATGCTTGCCAAACAAAATGGCATTGAAAATTACCAATGCAATTCATAGGAATGATTTTTACAGTGTAAACCTCAAGGTATATGTATAAAGATAGTCCTTAAATTTTCACTAGGTGGTAGGACTTTTTTACTAGGTGGTATGACTTTTCTGCAAAGTTCGTCTAGGTAGGTACCACCGCTTTGCCAGTTATTCTGCCGCCAAGTAGTAGTGTGCAAGCACTACTGTGTTCTGGTTTGAAGGGCATTGTAGCTAGAGAAATTACTGGGCAAATGAGACTTTATGACCTGTTCACACAGTGTAGTAATCTGATTACTAGACTGTGTGATGTGTGATGTCTCAGGATGACGTGCGCAGTGCAGTGTCATGCGAAACTTTATTATTTTAAATTTCCGAGTGACACTGCAACTGTTATGGGCAACCGTATTGCTTAACATCAGGTGAACGACCAGCTCGTCACCTCATTCATTCTCATTAAAAAAATGTTTACTTAATTAATAATTAATATAGATAAGATGGCTATGAATTAATAATATCACTTTTTCATTTTAGCTGCAGAACATAGATAAAAGTGATTGGTAATGCAGATTTGGCATATTTGCCAATTGAAAAACTACATTATTTACGCTATGTACATATGTGGAGACCATATTGAAAGGAGGGATTTTAATAAAAAATGAAATCTTAGCTAAAAGAGCCATCCTAAAACTAAAACTGATATCAACACCACTCACTGATGAACAGTTGAAGGAATTTCCACTCCATGTTGCGAGAAAAAAGGGTGACTAATTTGAAAAGAACTTTTAGCTTACTTCCAACCCACTTCACCGAATCTAAGATTATGCAGTTTGCTAATAAAGTCATATTATAGACTTTTACAAACCTTACGTGATGAACATGTTCTGTGTTTGTACTGTGTTAGGCTGGTGTGATATTGTATTTTATGTATCTATTCACAAACAAAAAGTATACTATGTATTTATCAGTTACCTGTCTGTGTGTGTAATATTCTGTCTATGCTTAGTTTGGGGCTAGATGGTGCAGTGACAAAAAATGTGTTTTTTTTGTATAGTTGTTAAACAGAGAGGTGATAAAATGTATCCTTATAATGGACACCAGACTCAGTTTTGAAATTACTCGAAGGAACATCGTCCACACTACTGCTACTGCAGTTGTCTGTTGATATACCATTATAAAAACACTTACAAAATTATTTTGTGATATTATCATCATCATCATCATCATCATCATCATTAACAGCCTGAAAACGTCCACTGCTGAACATAGGCCTCCCCCAGGGAGCGCCACTTAGAGCGGCTGCTCGCCTCCTGCATCCATCGGCTCCCCGCGGCTTTCACCAGGTCGTCGGTCCACCTAGTGGGGGGCTGGCCTACGCTGCGTCTTCCAGTTCGATTGTGATATATGTCCCAATAACTTGTTGAGATAAGCGAAGAAAGCTGGTAAATACTTTGTAATCCAAGCTGGAATGGTTAGTACTAAGCATGCTTTTGACAAGTTCTTTTTTGAATTTCTAGATCCAATTTCTGCAACAACCAAGGAGCTAACATCAGCAGTTCAAGTGGATGCGTCACATGGTATTTAATTTTCATTACCATACCACAAAGAAAACAAGGCGCCTGCCTGCATGCAAGTTTGTGAAATTGAAAGTTCAATTACGACCTAGATAATTTAGGTTAATGTACATTACGACAACTTGAACAAATTAAGTATGAAATGAAAACGTTGGATCGTACGAGAAAATATTAGATTTTTTTCAATTGTACCATTTATACCAGCTCAAATATACTAACGTAACTGTTTAATTTAGAAATCTCCAGCATCGTTGATTGTTGTTGATTGATTGTCTGACCAGTTTTATTTTTACATTTACTATTGGTTTTCCTGTAATATAATCGTGTGAAAAACAAATAAACGTATATTTTGCTAACAAATAGAGGTTTATTATTTTGTTTAGAAGGATATTAAAAATATTTAGTGTCGTTTCTTTCTACCCATATTTATTAGATTTATCGATGCAATACCGCACAACCCTACAGAAGTATCGAGCTCTAGTATCGAACCAGGCGAGCACTAGCTTTGACAGTTGACACATTAACGATTAGTTTATTCATTCCGAGTTTGCATGTTGGCCATATGAATTTAGGTTTGCAAGATTGGTAGCTAAAAGTCTCTGAGCCTGAAATAACGTTTGTTGGAAGACCCAACTCTTAAAACGAAGTGATTATATCCTCTTTGTAGTAAATTATATACTCTTTGCTCTTGGTTAATGGCCTTTGTAGAGAGGTGACCACAATTTTGCCAATGTCACGTGGACTAAAATAGAACATCAAACGATTGTTCAGAGAGAAATTGAGCTTACCTATAAAGATAAACAGATAGATCACTGACATGAATGTTCCCGAAAACTGGCCCATAGGATGATTTGGAAATGTACTAGAGATATGTACGGAAAAATCCCGAGGCAAAGAATTAAATATGTCAGCATCAGAAAGTGGTACCAGGAAGAAGTTCCAGATGGGATCTCGGAAACGATAAGAGATAAAAATAAACTAATAGAACAAAAATGTAGTAAACCTTGGGACGATTCTAAATAAACAATAAAAAAAGGTACCTTTCATACAAAAAAACATATTTTTCATACAAAAACCGAAAAATACTTACTCAGAAAGTCATATATTCCTGTCCTGTCATCCAGTAAGAAACTTTATCCCCTCTCAAATAAGGTCGTTAATCGTATGAAATAAGATGGCCGCATACGGCTAACTTCAGTTTCATGTTTTGACATTTGACGTATATAGCAAAGTTCTCTGTGCATTTGACTAGATAGATATGGCGGCCACAGAGATGGCGGCGGTTTAATTTTTGTTTGTAATAAGAAAAACAACATTATTTATGTATGTGAGACAAGTAATAAGGGGAATTCTGTGATGTGAGAATAGAACCAGCCTATTTGTTCCCGTGGGTATCATTTGAACGTTCTGACACGTATAGCAACAAGTAAGTCTTATGATAAACGAAAGTAAAAGCAGACTCAAAATATACTGCAGAAATGCATAGACTAGGTACTTATTCTAAGCATTAGCATAAAATAATAACAATACCAGGAACAAATTATGCTCTTCATCCAGAACACACTAAAATTCTATGCTTGTTTATTAGTACCTAAAGTATTAATATCCACCTTGTTTTTTATTAACTCAATGCTACCTTGTCTCATTTTCAGAGTTCCAACCTATAAAAGATCCAAAAAACAAGCGCTCAGTGATGGATGTTAATTATGACAGAGGAAAAACAGGAGTTTGGTTTAGCATCAGGTAAATAATTAGGTCACCTCTTCTAAGCTTATGGGGAAACTGTGAATAATAGCTTAATATAGATTTAGGGTGGGTATTTTCACCAATAGTTGAGGTAACCAATGGAAATGGTCAAAATTTGTTAGAGCTGTTGGTCACCTTAACTATTGGTGTAAACCCACCCTCAAGCTCAAGTAAGCTCAAAGTAGCCCAGCAAGCAGAACTAAAATGACCAATTTAGTTGTTTTGAAATAGCAACGGGCAGGTCCTAAAACAAAACTTTCATGGTTGTTACCCACTGGAATACTACCACTGAGATGACAGCATGCATGTTTTTGAAATTGGGTCGCTGGGAGTTAAAAAGTTAAGCTATGATCATAAAGACAGTGAAGTTAAAATGTTGATTGCATATTTCTATTTTTGCTCTTTGCATTCTATGAAGTCGATAATACCAAAAACAAAGCAATTTTATGAAGTAAGTATGTATATATTTATATGTATATGTAGTATGTATAATGGTGTAATTTATGTTATCTTATTTAGAATCAGCAAGTTGAAGTGGCAATGGGCAAGCCACATCACTCGTAGAACTGACAACAAAAGGGAAGAAAGGTGGGCCGACAACCTGGTGACCATAACCATGGGGAGCCGATGGATGCAGAAAGCAAGCAGTCTCTTAAAGTGGCATTCTTTGGGGGAGTTCTGGTTGTCTTCATGTTGTTGATGATGATACAAATTGGTTTTTATTCAAAGAAAGCATGCAAAATCAAAATGAAACAATATAATAATAGTTATGTATGTAGGTGTATAAAATTATATAATGAGGTGCTGCTTATGTCATTGTTATTGTATCTAAGTGTTTTTTTTGGGTCTTGGTATAGAAGTACTATATATTTATTCTGTGGTATAGGTAAGGTAATTGTGTTAAGTCCAGGTAACAGATACATATATTTCTATCTCTTGGTAGTGTGGTACAAACTCAATGGCGGCTATGAAGTGCACTGCAAGCCATCCACATGCTGCACTCATATTTCTCACCGACTTCAAAGCTGACATTGAGTTTGAATCACACTTTATGTATGTAACCGGTATATTCCCAGTTGCCCGTACATTGCCCTGAGGTGGTATTTGGGAATAATATGGGTTGCAAGTTGGTAATGTTTTTTAAATAATGCTACTTTGGATCTAGAGTAGCAGTGGAATAGTTAGGAAACTGTGGGTTGGATTCCCACCTGGTACCAACATTTGTGTGATGAAAATAGGTATTTGTCCTCTGTCTGGGTATTATATACTGTTAGTTTATCTGAGTATATCAGTTATCTGGTTCCCATAGTACAAGCTATGCTTAATTCTGGGTTAGATTAAAGTAAATCTTCTGAAGTAGGTAAGTTTTATATATATAGAAGACTATATATTTCACGAATTGTTGAGATAACTATAAGGTGATATATAAATAAATGTTTTAAATGAGATTGCCATGGCTAGGTAAATACATCATTCCTAACCTATCAACAGAAAAGAACAGTACCTATGCAAAGGAACAATGACTGACAATTAAATAAAAAAATGACCTACTATTTGAAAATCACTAACTAGGTACTAAGACATAGGTTAACTACTTAAGTTACTAACATATTGTGAGAAACAAGAGATTAAAAAACTACCTAAAACGTTTATTTTATCACCCTATCTGCTCCTTCAGTCTACCTATGAAAATAAAGCATGTAACTGTGCTGCTGGAACTTAGGAAATGATTCCAATAGTGGTAAAGATCCTGTAAGAACTATTAAAAATGTAAGATAAGAAGAATCTAAATGTAATATCCTGAAGGACTGAAACAGTGTTTGTGAATTAATGTGGTAGAATAATAATTAGAAAATGGTGTCTCCAAGTTTCTTTGGTCCCTTGATTTTTTTTATAACACCGATTTGCTATGTTCAAGAGTCCATGAAAGTACTATCACAATATACCTACCTAATTTCATTAAGATCATAGAATGACGATAAATAATTTCAAATGTAAGAGTATCAATATTTTATTATAATTTGGACTTGGATTGCATTATTAAATTAAAGGTAATCAATCAGACACAAACCAATTTTATTTATTTATTTATCTAAGATTCACAGCGTAGGCAGACCACCCACTAAGTGGACCGATGACCTGGTGAAAACTGTGGCAAGCCGATGGATGCAGAAGGTGAGCAGCCGCTCAAAGTGGCACTCTCTGGGGGAGGCCTATGTTCAGCAGTGGATGATGATGAACTATGATGAACCATCAGCTCCTCGCAGTAGGTACTGACCAGATCAATAATTACTATTAGGTAACCAGGTTTAAACATAAATTTAGATATGCCTTGCATGAGACCAGTAGGTAAGTACAATCTATGATGTATTTTTAGCTAACAGGCAATTTACTAATATTATTTCCCTTCACTTGAAACTACCTACATACATTGAAAAACTAAATAAAATACCATTAACTTTGCTAAGGTTGTATTTGGAACATCTGTGAATAAATGGATTCTATAATTAATTGTTCATCCTGTTGCAACTGAAATCATTAAATTCATTATGTGTCCCACGGGCAGCTGTGCGCTGTCTGCCTGCATAGACATGGCAAGTTATACTATAAAAAAAAATGGGAGGTAAATTCTATGGCTGTCTGTCAAACAACCTATACAATATAACCTTTTCTATTTCTGAATTAATAACACTATAAAAAGTATATTAATAAATATCAGTTATCTGGTTCCCATAGTACAAGCTATGCTTAATTATGGGTTAGATGGTGCTGTGTGTAATGTCCGCACATTTATTTATTTTCCTCTTCCTTTTCTTCTGTGTTTTTATTATAATCAAATCCTCCTTTCTAATGGGAACGCCTATGTTCAGCTGTGGACATCTGACTGGTGACATGCCTATTCATAACTTATTGGTAGGTCCTAAAATGAATAATACTACTACTACTTTCTCCATGTGTACATAATTTATATATGTTTTGCACTATAAATAATAAATAAATATCTGGACATTCACACACCGGCACCACAATCTAGCCTTAAACTAAGCAAAGCTTGTACCATGAAGACAATAATAAATTTAATACAATATTTACACCCTTGTTTCTAAATTCAACATTTTTACCAGAAATCTGCCAATACAAACGGTATATTCATGTTGCCGCAAATTCAATTCAATTATACAACTATTTTTGTTAAAAAAAGCTTACAATTGTAACTGAATTTTGAATATTTTATTAACGAATATCTATCATAATTCAATTTTGAACAGTTGACTTTTTAAATAAACATTAATAGCCCTAACACGCCCACTACTGAACATGGGCCTCCAATTTAGCAAAATTCATTAGCTACTTATATTTAAATGTGCATAGGTACTTAAATGTTTAAATATAATGATCACAATAATAAATCCTTTTTGTATTTTATCCATAGCATTCTTCTGTTACATATAGCTGGTTGGCAATATACAACTCCTTACTTAAAAGATATCCATGCCCTCATGTGTGTTATACAGTTATACTGTACTATTGCAGCTACATACAGTTTTTCTAAGTACTTTCAAACAATTTTTCACCTGAAACATAAGAAACAACACAGTTAATATAAAAGAAGGTATAATCTATACAAATGGGTAATTGTATAAAAAAATTACAATGAAAGAAAATTCATCATCAACCGGAAAACATCCATAATAATCATGTTAAATAAAACGATTGTATAATAAATTTAGTATGTGCATATTGAGCTAGGTGCTAGCTTAAACCCTCGGCTCAGACTCCAGTCAGGCGGTTAAGAAAAGGATGTCCCAGCTTAGGCTTTCAGGATGGATAGATGCAGGTTAAAATTGCATCATGATTCAAAATATTTCCGTACCAATAAAATTAATCTGTCCTAGAATGATATTTAAGCAATTTGTGTAGAAGTTTGTCTGCCTCCGCTTATTGTAACCATTCCATCTGAAAACAAATCATAATAAATTCTCATGGGATATGGAAATCAGATATAATCTGTGAATGGTCTATCCATGTTGTATGGTATCATCATCATCAGCTTAGTGTGATATCTATGCGGCCTAATTATACTTACAGGGTCAAAATATCTTTTAGATGAATAAGTGTCAGATACAAACAGTGGTACCGATGTCTATTATTTATTATTTTTCTCTATGTTTTCTCTGTTAGGTTTTGTTTTGAGGAACTTTGTTATATAGATTGATAAATCTTCCCCACAAATAACATCAGTCAAAATGACCATAGTGACTTCTCTATAGATAAGCTCTTTCCATTGTCCAGTATCGCCGAGGTTGTTGGCAGTCAGCAGATTCGGTCTGCGAGCTGAAAATGAAAAAGCTATTTATCTTTCTATTCGTAATTACCTATGTAGTACCTGTATATGATGTTTTTGTACGAGTTGGATAATAAATTATTAGTTGGATAATAAATTAGAAGATCTAACTCTGAAACATTTATTGCTCAATACAGCTAGCAAGTGGCCTATGCTGCGCTTTTCGGTTCGTAGCCTTTACGGAAGCGTAAATAAAAAGGGAAAGAAAGAAAATTATACAGTAAGCCGATCAAATCCTGTCTGTCGTTTGATGATCTTTATACGTAATGGTGATGAAATGGAATAGTATTGTTTCAAATATGTTTGGTTGCACTTTTACTGACCTCAGCTCTATTATGTACTGCAATCAGGGTGGACCGTTTCTATATATACCAATGTACTCTGTGGTGGACCGGAGCCCCGGAGCCTTCGGCTTCAAACACTTCATTGTTGGCAGAAACAAGTCACACATCAATGTTCTTCAAAACAAAACCTAACAGAGAAAACATAGAGAAAAATAATAAATATAAAGGAAATGAATCCTAGAATAGGTATTATAAACTCTTTGAATGAAACTAAATAGCTAAGTTCTCTGTGGAAACTACCAAGCATAACGTTATTATACTCTTTGCTACCAACCCCGTATTCTGATTAACGCTATAATCGCTCGCAACGCTCACGTTAATTATTCAGTGTTCCAATTCAGATAATGCGCTCACGGCTTTGAGCTCTGTCCATGACTAACAACCAATCGCGGACGGCGATATTGCAAGATGACGTCGGTCATGACGTTTACAAAAGATTTCATTGTCACAGTCACGGCCATTCGGTACACGTTCTTAGCGCGATAACATTGATATTATCGATTTTAGCGTGAATCGAAATACGGCCCAAGTACAAACTAGACATAGACAAACGTCATTGTAATACACTGACTTTTTTTTTCTTATATTTTGGCTCTACACATAGTGTATTTAGCCAGTGTCAAGTATTGTAATTTTTCATCATGTTAATAGAATATTTCAGGTAAGAGTATATAATTTACTAACTTCAACTCTTAGTTAAAGGCAAAGAGTATCAGTCCGTTTTAGAAAAAGGTGGAGTGGAGTCTTTTCGTTTTTGACGCTGTTTAGCATTTTCTGCAAGTGTCAATGCCAATGTCGAGCGGAGAAAATGACAGCTGATAACGGCATATTGTGCTGTCAAAGTCATTTGCTACCTGACAATTTTTTTTTCTTATATTTTGGCTCCACAAATAGTGTATTTAGCCAGTGTCAAGTATTGTAATTTTTCATCATGTTAATTAATAGAATATTTCACGTAAAGTCAAGTCTTAGTCATAGTCCAGTCTTAGTCATGCTCCAGTAAAGTGGTGGCAACTTTATTAGAAGCTTCTATGGAATTTTGGAAGTATCACTAAAAATCACGTTTCACCACATTATATCACTTGCCTACACTCATGCTCGTAATCCAGCACTTAATGCATAAAAAGCCACCAATTTTAAACATTAACACTGGAAAAAGCATAAGTTTTGAAAAATAATACAATGCAACGACGTGACCTTTTTCACGTTCCCGCCAAAACCCACAAATTATTTTGATATGACATAACTGTACAAATGTATTTTTTTTAAGTTCGACTCATCGACTAAACGCTACTTAGCCAGAAGGTATCAAGTTAGGTACATTTTAGGGTTCCGTACCCAATGGGTAAAGCGGCAAAAATAACGAACTAATATTGTTTGGAGAACGGAAGGGAAGACATCACAAATTTTTTTTTTTCAAAATGGCGGAATTCGGTCATTGCGGAAAAAAAATTCTCCGATCCGAATGAAAATTGATATCTGGGGGTCCCCAAAAATGTTGATCAACATTCTAAAATCAAATTTTGACATGCGCGATTTTTCAATAGGGTTGCCATACAAAGGTACTTTTATCAAAATATAATCTTTCCTTTATTACGCCCCTAATACGAATGTTATAGAAAAACTGTTTCTGGGGATCGAGTAGAGATGTAGTAAGGGACAAACGGAAATATTAATGAAATCGATTTTTTCAAGATGGCAGATATAGGCATATCGACATAGAGAAAAAGTGATTCGATCCGGATGAAAATTTATATATGGGAATCCCCCTAGATACTCAGTAATAATATAGGAAAAAAAATTTTATTCCGCAATTTTGAAAAGATTCATATATACAACTGAACTTTTTTATGGATCTCCAATCCGTATGAAAATTGATATCTGAGTGTCCCCAAGGATACTGATTAACATGCTATAGCTTCTTTTAGACATCCACCGTTTTTCAAAATGGCTGTCATACATACTGGCAAAGCCACCAACGCGACGACGAGCAAAGCGAGGAGGAGCTTCAAACTACCTACCGCGACGACGAGCGAAGCGTGTAGGAGCTTCAAACTACCTATCGCGACGACGAGCGAAGTGAGGAGGAGCTTCAAACTACCTACCGCAACGACGAGCGAAGCGAGGAGGAGCTTCAAACTACCCATCGCGACGACGAGCGAAGCGAGGAGGAGTTTCAAACTACCTACCGCGACGAAGAGCGAAGCGAGGAGGAGCTTCAAACTACCCATCCCGACGACGAGCGAAGCGAGGAGGAGCTTCAAACTACCTACCGCGACGACGAGCGAAGCGAGGAGGAGCTTCAAACTACCCATCGCGACGACGAGCGAAGCGAGGAGGAGCTTCAAACTACCTATCGCGACGACGAGCGAAGCGAGGAGGAGCTTCAAATTACCTAACGCGACGACGAGCGAAGCGAGGAGGAGCTTTAAACTACCTAACGCGACGACGAGCGAAGCGAGGAGGAGCTTCAAACTACCTAACGCGACGACGAGCGAAGCGAGGAGGAGCTTCAAACTACCTATCGCGACGACGAGCGAAGCGAGGAGGAGCTTCAAACTACCTACCGCGACGACGAGCGAAGCGAGGAGGAGCTTCCAACTACCTCTGAAGAAATAAAACAAAATTGCCACCATGCAAAATTAAAACGCGCATACTATCGGAACCAATAGAGGCAAGAATAGCGTATTTGGACTCATGTTAAAGAGAACAACGGAGGCTTTCTTACAGTCCTAAAATAATTCAAAGATGGCGGATTCAAAATGGCGCTCGATTTTATAGTAACTCAGATTCGGCTGATATTTTATATTTGAGGGTTTTAAAGGATGCTGATTTCAAATTTTGACCTTTTACTTGACTGACAGCATTTTTCAAGATGGCCGCCATGCAAAAGTCAGATCAATTATCATTTTCTTCGAAAAATACCGCTGTTTTGTACTAATTCTTGCAAAATTTAAAGTTTAGCACAAAGTATAAGGGTTTTATAAATACAACAGCCACGAAAACACCCACGCGGGCCGCTCGCGGCCCGCGCACAGAGCAAAATTCTAGTCTTAATCTTATCTTAATCTTAATCTTAATCTTATCTTATCTTAATCTTAATCTTAATCTTATCTTAATCTTAACAGATATATAAAGCTAAAAAACGGTGACAGATGATTTATTGACATGAATGTTTTCGTAAGAAGGAGCCATCGGACGACCTTGCAATCTATGAGAGATATGTACGGAAAAATCTCGAGGCCAAAAATTAAATATGTCAGCATCAGAAAGTGGTACCAGGAAGAAGTTCCAGATGGGATCTCGGAAACGGTAAGAGATAAAGATAAACTAATTGAACAAAAATGTAGTAAACCTTGGGACGATTCTAAATAAACAATAAAAAAAGGTACCTCTTATACAAAAAAACATATTTTTCATACAAAAACCGAAAAATACTTACTCAGAAAGTCATATATTCCTGTCCTGTCATCCAGTAAGAAACTCTATAGGCCCTTGAATAAGGTCGATAATCGTATGAAATAAGATGGCCGCATACGGCTAACTTCTGTTCGGTGCTGGTAAATAATAATGTGATCTATGGTCTATGGTGGATGGAGTGCGACCACTTGGGCAGATTTCTGCCATTTGGGCAGTATTCAAATTTACACTGTAATGATAAATAGTGTAAACGTATTAAAAAATGTGTCTAAATACTTAATAAGATATTTTATGGAAAAAATGATGATCCGCCATTTTGAAAAATGTTATTCATACAACTGAACCGTTATTACGCTGAAACCATTACATAATAATAATTCCTTGATTGAATCTTAGGTCATGATGTTTTTCCTGAATCTTGAATTAATAATGTGTATGGTATTAGTATGTAGTATTATGTATAACTGTAGTTATGTATTATTTTTAGTAGGTAAGAGTATAAATTTTTGTTTTATATTTACGCAATCATGCACTTTTTTATTTCATTGTTGTTCTTGGATGTAATTTGTAACTGTTGCAACACCACCCGTAATTTTTGTTTTAATTCCTGTCCATACAAAAGTAGCCTGGAAGAAATCGCTTAATGCGATAAGGCCGCCGTTCTACCATTCTTTTATAAATTTGTATCTGTGTGCATTCTTGTTTATTGGTGTTCAATAAAGTATTATTGTATTGTATTGTATTGTAATAAAATACCTGTTCTTGAAAAACTTCATGTCATAAAAAGTTTGGCAGATTTAGGCTAATTTGTGGCCTATATTTAAGGTTAGGATTGAGGAGTTTTTGCGGGAACGTGAAAAAGTTCACGTCGTTGCATTGTATTATTTCTCAAAACTTGTGCTTTTTCCAGTGTTAATGTTTAAAATTGGTGGCGTTTTACGCATTAAGTGCTGAATTACGAGCATGAGTGTGGTCAAGTGATATAATGTGGTTTTTTGTGTTGCTTCCAAAATTCCATAGAAGCTTCTTGTAAAGTTGCCACCACTTTACTTTGACTGGACTATGACTAAGACTAAGACTTGACTACGTAAAATATTCTAAAACTCGATGAAAATATACAATACTTGACACTGGCTAAATACACTATGTGTGGAGCCAACATATAAAAAAAAAAAAAAAAAAAGGTTAGGGCAGAATCTGTAGTTTATAGATATAGTAATACAGATTTGTTTTGTTTTGTTACATTTGTGCTTTTCTTTTATTAATTTAAATTATCCATACAGTTTTTAGTATTTAATCCTCTAAGCCTGTCGGAGAAGCATTGTGAATAAAAGCTTAGTAAATTAGTAAGCGATGGAATGTACTTCCATGAAAGTACTATCATTATCAATGTGGAATTTATGACAATAAAAAGGAGCACCACAAACATTGAGATTGGGTGTGTGGTTCCGGTTGTGTGAGAATAGGCCAGCCCATCTCTTCCCATGGGTATCATTTGCATGTAACACGTAAGTCTTTTAAATGACCTACTATTTGAAAATCACCAACTAAGACATAGGTACTACTTTAACTAACATATTGTGAGAAACTGGAGTTACTATAGATACATTTTTTATTATTTAATCTTCTAAGCCTATGGGAAAACTGTGGATAATAGCTTAATAGAGATTTAGAGTGGGTATTTTCACCAATAGTTGAGGTAACCAATGGAAATGGTCAAAATTTGTTAGAGCTATTAACTGTTGGTTACCTTAGTAAGCTAAAAGTAGCCCAGCAAGCAGAACTAAAATGACCAGTTTAGTACTTAGGTTAGAATTGGCAGGTTGAAATAGCAACGGGCAGGTCATATTGCTTGTACAAATGAAAACTAACGGGGAAGATTATTTTTTATATAAACAAGTTACATACTTGTTTGGAAATAAACATCAAACTTGCAAATGGTATCATGGTATTTTACATAATATATGAATATTCAAAGGCCATTACAATGTTGTCACCAAATTATATTACACAAGAAAGAGATCAACTTAGGTGGACCGACCGGCGACCTGGTCAGAACCGTGGGGAGCTGATGGATGCAAGAGGCAAGCAGCCGCTCAAAGTGGCGCTCTTTGGGGGAGACCTATATTAAGCAGTGGACGTCTTCAGGCTGATGATGATGATGACACAAGAGAAACCAATCCCAAGATTTAATCCATAAAGCATACATTCTAACAAATACTTACTTCTATTTATTTTCAGGACCTAAAAAAGAGAGATATGGCTAAGCTCAGTGTAGTGTGTGCTACATGTTGAGCTGATGGATGCAGAAAGCAAGCAGCCTCTTAAAGTGGCGCTCTCACGGGAGGCCTAGACGTCTTCAGACTTATGATGAGACAAATGCAGTTATTATTCGAAGAAAGCGTACAAAATCAATTTAGTTATATAGGTATAAAAAAGTAGTCTGGAAGAGACCGCTTTAGTTTCCCTCAAAGTTGAGTTGAAGTCAAGTGAAGGATTATTGGTGAAATGTTTTGGAATACGGGGGTCAGTTTCAAGCTTGTGTGTATATTGATTATTTTTTTTATAAGTGTGGTGTTTCAATAAAGTGTTTTATCTATCTGTAAAATTATGAGGTGCTACCTACGTCATGTAAAGATAAGTTGCTCTTTTTTGTAAACTGTATCTTACCTAAATAAAGAAATGTATCTATGAGTTTTTTTTGTGTCCCAGTATAAGGTAATGGTGGTGGATCATCAACTGTTATATTATTCAAATTTAAAATCATTAGGGCAGGATTTATATATCTAGCTACATAGAACTTTATTCATTTTGGTGGATTTTTCATACTATTATCTGAACCTGACTGAAAAAAATAGAGGATTTTTTTTATATCTTATATAGATAGGTAGGTACCTATAACTATTCCCACCATCAATGATACCTACCCAATTCATCAGTTCTGCAGCTATTTATTCTATCAGTTATCTGCTTCCCATACCACAGTGACACTTTTTTAAGAAATTCTTTGTTCTAATTGCTAAATATAACAATTTATTTGTCATCATAGGTGCCTACTTTACAAGCAATTCTTTAAAAAAAGGATATATAAAAGTGTTACACACAGTAATGTCAATTATTGTAATAAATCTACCTATTAACTCAATTCTATGGCCGGGGTTTACATCAGCAAGAATCTTTTGCAAGTAGTGTCTCAACTGTAGGTAGTTAACATTGATTAACACTTGCAAGCTACAGTCTGATATATTGTGTTTAGATTCTTCTTGCAGGTGGAAACTCACCCTATGTAGGTAAACTTAACGAAAAAGTATTCTTGTCTTCTCATTCTCGAGGTAATGGTTGTTATTGTATGCAATTCAGTAGATAGGTAGGTATTTAAGGTATTCTTGTCTTACCTCTTACCCCTACCAAATGTATAAGAGCTAACTTTGTTTCAGAAACAGTGTAACCAGTAGCTTTTAGTACATAGTATAGTTTCTATTATTGTAGTAGTTTGAGGAATAAATATAAAAAATATAAGTTATATTGACATTTAATAAATAGAATACCATTTTTGCTAAGGTTGTATTTGGAACATCTGTGAATAAGTGAATTCTTCTGTGGTAGAAATAATTTTATTAATTGTTAATCCTGTTGCAGCTAAACTCTTTTGTGTTCACATCGGCGCAACAGCAAACAATGGAGGGCTGCAAATAGTCACATAAGTACACTTCACATAGTTTCAATATTGGTAGGTATATAGGATATAATTAGCTATGTTAAAAAGAATCTGTTGACTTGATGTGTATAAGTGACCTATTCAATGAGAATAAGTTTTATTAGGTCATGGCTGATTTCTGAAAGGGTAATTTTTTATTTATAGGTAGGTACTAAATATTGAATAGGTATTTGAAGTAAACCTCTTAGGAATTGGATAATAACTGTGTAATAATGGTTTGTTTGTATGAGTCCAACTTTTATTATTGTATAATATAACTTTTATCAAATCTTCACATGTATCCAACTTTTTAATGCATGGTTCTTCTGAGTCAGTAAATTTTATACCATCATATTGTTTGTCCTGGTGCTGAATTCTCCACTACAAACTCCAATCAGACTTTTACAGTCATGGCCATAATAGAAATGAACATACAGCATAAATGAAGTCTTCCTCATCTATAAAAAAATAGGTCTTAATATACTTGACACAGATGACAAGACTGAAGGGATCTAGCCATGAATTTACATCTTTCTACTATATATTTTGTTGTCACATAAAATTATAGCACATCAAACCAAGACTTTTAATATAGGTATTCAAACATAATAGCAGCTACATAGGTGAGGTGTGAATGCTGCGTTTTATATTATCTACTAAATCACTTAAACATCCACAGCTTCCTTATCTCACTGCTGGGTATTTAAATCTCTTGCACTTATGATAAATAAGATTGTACTCAAACATAAACAAGAAAGAAAACAAAGATAATATCATGGAGCTAATAAAAAAAGAGGAGGGAATTCCGTCTGATCCAAAACTGAAGCACCCATAGGAAGCCGGAACGCTTTGTACGTACGATCGGGGCACGCACACACTCACATCATATGCAGCCGGTCGCCATACTTTCATCTGACACATCACCCCCGTATTACGAGTCACGCTAAAATCGCTCATAACGCTCCCAGCGCTCACGTTGATTTTTCAGCGTTCCGATTAAGATATTGCGCTCAATGACTTTGACCGCTGTTAATGACTCGGGACAACCAATCACGGACGGCGATATCGCAAGATGGCGTCGGTCATGACGTTTGCAAGAGATTTCATTGTCGCGCTCACGGCAATTCGGTACGCGTTTTTAGCGCGATAATGTCGATATTATCGATTTTAGCGTGAATCGGAATAGGGCCATGTAATATGTCCGCCATTTTGGGCTTCAGTTCTATGTCAATCAAAACTCAATCCTTTCTTTTTTTATTTCATCCATGGATAATATAATCACTTCGAAGATTTTGACATTTTTGACAATAGGTGTCTTTACTTTCAAATACAGAGGCGTTTTATTTAAAAAAAAAGGTTCCGCCACAGATTAGAGAAAAAAAAAATCTACTAGGTTCCGCTCTTTTTTTTTTCTTATATTTTGACTCCACACATAGTGTATTTAGCCAGTGTCAAATATTGTAATTTTTCATCATGTTAATTGAATAGTCAAGTCTTAGTCATAGTCCAGTCTAAGTCAGGTAAGTGGTGGCAACTTTACTAGAAGCTTCTATGGAATTTTGGAAGCAACACGAAAAATCACGTTTCATCACTTGCCCACACTGATGCTCGTAATTCAGCGCTTAATGCGTAAAACGCCACGAATTTTAAACACTAACACTGGAAAAAGCACAAGATTTGAGAAATAATACAATGCAACGACGTGAACTTTTCCGCGTTCCCGCAAAAACTGCAATATTTATTTTCCTGTCTGTCTGCCGTCAAGCGTTAGCGTATAATAGTCTGTGGCTCCTCTATCCACAGAGTAAGTATAGTAGATTTATTTTCTCTAATCTGTGCCTCTATCTTAGTTTGTGGTACTTTTTTCTTTAGGCCAAATTTAAGTAAAGAGTTTATAGTTTACTAACTTCAACTCTTAGTTAAAGGCAAAGAGTATCACTTCGTTTTAGAAAAAGGTGGAGTGGAGTCTTTTTGTTTTCGACGCTGTTTAGCATTTTCTGCAAGTTTCAATGCCAATATCGAGCGGAGAAAATGACAGCTGATAACGGCATATTGTGCTGTCAAAGACATTTGTTATCTGACAAATTATTTTGATATGAAATAATTGTACAAATGTATTTTTTTTAAGACTTTTGACTTTTGACTCATCGACTAAACGCTACTTAACCGGTAGGTATCAAGTAAGGTACTTTTTAGGGTTCCGTACCCAAAGGGTAAAGCGGCAAAAATAACGATCTAATATTGTTTGGAGGCCGGAAGGGAAGATATCACAATTTTCTTTTTCAAAATCGAGGAAATTTTGGTCATGGCGGAAAAAAAAAATCTCCGATCCGAATGAAAATTGATATCTGGGGGTCCTCAAGAATGTTGATCAACATTCTAAAATCAAATTTTGACATGCGCCATTTTTCAATAGGGTTTCCATACAAAGGTACTTTTATCAAAATATAAACTTTCCTTTATTACCCTCCTAATACGAATGTTATAGAAAAGCTGTTTCTGGGGATCGAGTAGAGATGTAGTAATGGACAAAACGAAATATTAATGACATCGATTATTTCAAGATGGCAGATATAAGCATATCGACATAGAGAAAAAGTGATTCGATCCGGATGAAAATTTATATCTGAGAATCCCCCTAGATACTCAGTAATAATATTGGAAAAAAATTTTGATCCCGCCATTTTGAAAAGATTCATACATACAACTGAACTTTTTTATGGATCTCCAATCCGTATGAAAATTGATATCTGAGTGTCCCCAAGGATACTGATTAACATGCTATGTCTTCTTTTAGACATCCACCGTTTTTCAAAATGGCTGCCCTACATACTGGCAAAGCCACCAACGCGAAGACGAGCGAAGCGGGAAGGAGCTTCAAACTACCTATCGCGACGACGAGCGGAGCGAGGAGGAGCTTCAAACTACCTACCGCGACGACGAGCGAAGCGAGGAGGAGCTTTAAACTACTTACCGCGACGACGAGCGAAGCGAGGAGGAGCTTTAAACTACCCATCGCGACGACGAGCGAAGCGAGGAGGAGCTTCAAACTACCTACCGCGACGACGAGCGAAGCGAGGAGGAGCTTCAAACTACCTACCGCGACGACGAGCGGAGCGAGGAGGAGCTTCAAACTACCTACCGCGACGACGAGCGGAGCGAGGAGGAGCTTCAAACTACCTACCGCGACGACGAGCGAAGCGAGGAGGAGCTTCAAACTACCTACCGCGACGACGAGCGAAGCGAGGAGGAGCTTTAAACTACCCATCGCGACGACGAGCGAAGCGAGGAGGAGCTTCAAACTACCTACCGCAACGACGAGCGAAGCGAGGAGGAGCTTCAAACTACCTAGCGCGACGACGAGCGAAGCGAGGAGGAGCTTCAAACTACCTACCGCGACGACGAGCGAAGCGAGGCGGAGCTTCAAACTACCTCTTTGGAGAAATAAAACAAAATGGCCGCCATGCAAAATTAAAAGGCGCAACGGAGGCTTTCTAACAGTCTTAACATAATTCAAAGTTGGCGGATTCAAAATGGCGCCCGATTTTATAAGTAACTCAGATTCGGCTGATATTTTATATTTGGGAGTTTTAAAGGACGCTGATTTCAAATTTTGACCTTTTACTCGACTGACAGCATTTTTCAAGATGTCCGCCATGCAAAGTCAAGCGCATTATCATTTTCTTTGAAAAATACCGCTGTTTTGTACTTTTTCTTGCAAAATTTAAAGTTTAGCACCAAGTATAACATTTTTATAAATACAACAGCCACGAAAACGTCCTCGCGGGCCGCACGCGGCCCGCGCACGGAGCAAAATACTAGTCTATTACCTATAAAGATAAACAGATAGATCACTGACATGAATGTTCCCGAAAACTGGCCCATAGGATGATTTGGAAATGTACTAGAGATATGTACGGAAAAATCCCGAGGCAAAGAATTAAATATGTCAGCATCAGAAAGTGGTACCAGGAAGAAGTTCCAGATGGGATCTCGGAAACGATAAGAGATAAAAATAAACTAATAGAACAAAAATGTAGTAAACCTTGGGACGATTCTAAATAAACAATAAAAAAAGGTACCTTTCATACAAAAAAACATATTTTTCATACAAAAACCGAAAAATACTTACTCAGAAAGTCATATATTCCTGTCCTGTCATCCAGTAAGAAACTTTATCCCCTCTCAAATAAGGTCGTTAATCGTATGAAATAAGATGGCCGCATACGGCTAACTTCAGTTTCATGTTTTGACATTTGACGTATATAGCAAAGTTCTCTGTGCATTTGACTAGATAGATATGGCGGCCACAGAGATGGCGGCGGTTTAATTTTTGTTTGTAATAAGAAAAACAACATTATTTATGTATGTGAGACAAGTAATAAGGGGAATTCTGTGATGTGAGAATAGAACCAGCCTATTTGTTCCCGTGGGTATCATTTGAACGTTCTGACACGTATAGCAACAAGTAAGTCTTATGATAAACGAAGTAAAAGCAGACTCAAAATATACTGCAGAAATGCATAGACTAGGTACTTATTCTAAGCATTAGCATAAAATAATAACAATACCAGGAACAAATTATGCTCTTCATCCAGAACACACTAAAATTCTATGCTTGTTTATTAGTACCTAAAGTATTAATATCCACCTTGTTTTTTATTAACTCAATGCTACCTTGTCTCATTTTCAGAGTTCCAACCTATAAAAGATCCAAAAAACAAGCGCTCAGTGATGGATGTTAATTATGACAGAGGAAAAACAGGAGTTTGGTTTAGCATCAGGTAAATAATTAGGTCACCTCTTCTAAGCTTATGGGGAAACTGTGAATAATAGCTTAATATAGATTTAGGGTGGGTATTTTCACCAATAGTTGAGGTAACCAATGGAAATGGTCAAAATTTGTTAGAGCTGTTGGTCACCTTAACTATTGGTGTAAACCCACCCTCAAGCTCAAGTAAGCTCAAAGTAGCCCAGCAAGCAGAACTAAAATGACCAATTTAGTTGTTTTGAAATAGCAACGGGCAGGTCCTAAAACAAAACTTTCATGGTTGTTACCCACTGGAATACTACCACTGAGATGACAGCATGCATGTTTTTGAAATTGGGTCGCTGGGAGTTAAAAAGTTAAGCTATGATCATAAAGACAGTGAAGTTAAAATGTTGATTGCATATTTCTATTTTTGCTCTTTGCATTCTATGAAGTCGATAATACCAAAAACAAAGCAATTTTATGAAGTAAGTATGTATATATTTATATGTATATGTAGTATGTATAATGGTGTAATTTATGTTATCTTATTTAGAATCAGCAAGTTGAAGTGGCAATGGGCAAGCCACATCACTCGTAGAACTGACAACAAAAGGGAAGAAAGGTGGGCCGACAACCTGGTGACCATAACCATGGGGAGCCGATGGATGCAGAAAGCAAGCAGTCTCTTAAAGTGGCATTCTTTGGGGGAGTTCTGGTTGTCTTCATGTTGTTGATGATGATACAAATTGGTTTTTATTCAAAGAAAGCATGCAAAATCAAAATGAAACAATATAATAATAGTTATGTATGTAGGTGTATAAAATTATATAATGAGGTGCTGCTTATGTCATTGTTATATAAACTATCTTATCAATGTATCTAAGTGTTTTTTTTGGGTCTTGGTATAGAAGTACTATATATTTATTCTGTGGTATAGGTAAGGTAATTGTGTTAAGTCCAGGTAACAGATACATATATTTCTATCTCTTGGTAGTGTGGTACAAACTCAATGGCGGCTATGAAGTGCACTGCAAGCCATCCACATGCTGCACTCATATTTCTCACCGACTTCAAAGCTGACATTGAGTTTGAATCACACTTTATGTATGTAACCGGTATATTCCCAGTTGCCCGTACATTGCCCTGAGGTGGTATTTGGGAATAATATGGGTTGCAAGTTGGTAATGTTTTTTAAATAATGCTACTTTGGATCTAGAGTAGCAGTGGAATAGTTAGGAAACTGTGGGTTGGATTCCCACCTGGTACCAACATTTGTGTGATGAAAATAGGTATTTGTCCTCTGTCTGGGTATTATATACTGTTAGTTTATCTGAGTATATCAGTTATCTGGTTCCCATAGTACAAGCTATGCTTAATTCTGGGTTAGATTAAAGTAAATCTTCTGAAGTAGGTAAGTTTTATATATATAGAAGACTATATATTTCACGAATTGTTGAGATAACTATAAGGTGATATATAAATAAATGTTTTAAATGAGATTGCCATGGCTAGGTAAATACATCATTCCTAACCTATCAACAGAAAAGAACAGTACCTATGCAAAGGAACAATGACTGACAATTAAATAAAAAAATGACCTACTATTTGAAAATCACTAACTAGGTACTAAGACATAGGTTAACTACTTAAGTTACTAACATATTGTGAGAAACAAGAGATTAAAAAACTACCTAAAACGTTTATTTTATCACCCTATCTGCTCCTTCAGTCTACCTATGAAAATAAAGCATGTAACTGTGCTGCTGGAACTTAGGAAATGATTCCAATAGTGGTAAAGATCCTGTAAGAACTATTAAAAATGTAAGATAAGAAGAATCTAAATGTAATATCCTGAAGGACTGAAACAGTGTTTGTGAATTAATGTGGTAGAATAATAATTAGAAAATGGTGTCTCCAAGTTTCTTTGGTCCCTTGATTTTTTTTATAACACCGATTTGCTATGTTCAAGAGTCCATGAAAGTACTATCACAATATACCTACCTAATTTCATTAAGATCATAGAATGACGATAAATAATTTCAAATGTAAGAGTATCAATATTTTATTATAATTTGGACTTGGATTGCATTATTAAATTAAAGGTAATCAATCAGACACAAACCAATTTTATTTATTTATTTATCTAAGATTCACAGCGTAGGCAGACCACCCACTAAGTGGACCGATGACCTGGTGAAAACTGTGGCAAGCCGATGGATGCAGAAGGTGAGCAGCCGCTCAAAGTGGCACTCTCTGGGGGAGGCCTATGTTCAGCAGTGGATGATGATGAACTATGATGAACCATCAGCTCCTCGCAGTAGGTACTGACCAGATCAATAATTACTATTAGGTAACCAGGTTTAAACATAAATTTAGATATGCCTTGCATGAGACCAGTAGGTAAGTACAATCTATGATGTATTTTTAGCTAACAGGCAATTTACTAATATTATTTCCCTTCACTTGAAACTACCTACATACATTGAAAAACTAAATAAAATACCATTAACTTTGCTAAGGTTGTATTTGGAACATCTGTGAATAAATGGATTCTATAATTAATTGTTCATCCTGTTGCAACTGAAATCATTAAATTCATTATGTGTCCCACGGGCAGCTGTGCGCTGTCTGCCTGCATAGACATGGCAAGTTATACTATAAAAAAAAATGGGAGGTAAATTCTATGGCTGTCTGTCAAACAACCTATACAATATAACCTTTTCTATTTCTGAATTAATAACACTATAAAAAGTATATTAATAAATATCAGTTATCTGGTTCCCATAGTACAAGCTATGCTTAATTATGGGTTAGATGGTGCTGTGTGTAATGTCCGCACATTTATTTATTTTCCTCTTCCTTTTCTTCTGTGTTTTTATTATAATCAAATCCTCCTTTCTAATGGGAACGCCTATGTTCAGCTGTGGACATCTGACTGGTGACATGCCTATTCATAACTTATTGGTAGGTCCTAAAATGAATAATACTACTACTACTTTCTCCATGTGTACATAATTTATATATGTTTTGCACTATAAATAATAAATAAATATCTGGACATTCACACACCGGCACCACAATCTAGCCTTAAACTAAGCAAAGCTTGTACCATGAAGACAATAATAAATTTAATACAATATTTACACCCTTGTTTCTAAATTCAACATTTTTACCAGAAATCTGCCAATACAAACGGTATATTCATGTTGCCGCAAATTCAATTCAATTATACAACTATTTTTGTTAAAAAAAGCTTACAATTGTAACTGAATTTTGAATATTTTATTAACGAATATCTATCATAATTCAATTTTGAACAGTTGACTTTTTAAATAAACATTAATAGCCCTAACACGCCCACTACTGAACATGGGCCTCCAATTTAGCAAAATTCATTAGCTACTTATATTTAAATGTGCATAGGTACTTAAATGTTTAAATATAATGATCACAATAATAAATCCTTTTTGTATTTTATCCATAGCATTCTTCTGTTACATATAGCTGGTTGGCAATATACAACTCCTTACTTAAAAGATATCCATGCCCTCATGTGTGTTATACAGTTATACTGTACTATTGCAGCTACATACAGTTTTTCTAAGTACTTTCAAACAATTTTTCACCTGAAACATAAGAAACAACACAGTTAATATAAAAGAAGGTATAATCTATACAAATGGGTAATTGTATAAAAAAATTACAATGAAAGAAAATTCATCATCAACCGGAAAACATCCATAATAATCATGTTAAATAAAACGATTGTATAATAAATTTAGTATGTGCATATTGAGCTAGGTGCTAGCTTAAACCCTCGGCTCAGACTCCAGTCAGGCGGTTAAGAAAAGGATGTCCCAGCTTAGGCTTTCAGGATGGATAGATGCAGGTTAAAATTGCATCATGATTCAAAATATTTCCGTACCAATAAAATTAATCTGTCCTAGAATGATATTTAAGCAATTTGTGTAGAAGTTTGTCTGCCTCCGCTTATTGTAACCATTCCATCTGAAAACAAATCATAATAAATTCTCATGGGATATGGAAATCAGATATAATCTGTGAATGGTCTATCCATGTTGTATGGTATCATCATCATCAGCTTAGTGTGATATCTATGCGGCCTAATTATACTTACAGGGTCAAAATATCTTTTAGATGAATAAGTGTCAGATACAAACAGTGGTACCGATGTCTATTATTTATTATTTTTCTCTATGTTTTCTCTGTTAGGTTTTGTTTTGAGGAACTTTGTTATATAGATTGATAAATCTTCCCCACAAATAACATCAGTCAAAATGACCATAGTGACTTCTCTATAGATAAGCTCTTTCCATTGTCCAGTATCGCCGAGGTTGTTGGCAGTCAGCAGATTCGGTCTGCGAGCTGAAAATGAAAAAGCTATTTATCTTTCTATTCGTAATTACCTATGTAGTACCTGTATATGATGTTTTTGTACGAGTTGGATAATAAATTATTAGTTGGATAATAAATTAGAAGATCTAACTCTGAAACATTTATTGCTCAATACAGCTAGCAAGTGGCCTATGCTGCGCTTTTCGGTTCGTAGCCTTTACGGAAGCGTAAATAAAAAGGGAAAGAAAGAAAATTATACAGTAAGCCGATCAAATCCTGTCTGTCGTTTGATGATCTTTATACGTAATGGTGATGAAATGGAATAGTATTGTTTCAAATATGTTTGGTTGCACTTTTACTGACCTCAGCTCTATTATGTACTGCAATCAGGGTGGACCGTTTCTATATATACCAATGTACTCTGTGGTGGACCGGAGCCCCGGAGCCTTCGGCTTCAAACACTTCATTGTTGGCAGAAACAAGTCACACATCAATGTTCTTCAAAACAAAACCTAACAGAGAAAACATAGAGAAAAATAATAAATATAAAGGAAATGAATCCTAGAATAGGTATTATAAACTCTTTGAATGAAACTAAATAGCTAAGTTCTCTGTGGAAACTACCAAGCATAACGTTATTATACTCTTTGCTACCAACCCCGTATTCTGATTAACGCTATAATCGCTCGCAACGCTCACGTTAATTATTCAGTGTTCCAATTCAGATAATGCGCTCACGGCTTTGAGCTCTGTCCATGACTAACAACCAATCGCGGACGGCGATATTGCAAGATGACGTCGGTCATGACGTTTACAAAAGATTTCATTGTCACAGTCACGGCCATTCGGTACACGTTCTTAGCGCGATAACATTGATATTATCGATTTTAGCGTGAATCGAAATACGGCCCAAGTACAAACTAGACATAGACAAACGTCATTGTAATACACTGACTTTTTTTTTCTTATATTTTGGCTCTACACATAGTGTATTTAGCCAGTGTCAAGTATTGTAATTTTTCATCATGTTAATAGAATATTTCAGGTAAGAGTATATAATTTACTAACTTCAACTCTTAGTTAAAGGCAAAGAGTATCAGTCCGTTTTAGAAAAAGGTGGAGTGGAGTCTTTTCGTTTTTGACGCTGTTTAGCATTTTCTGCAAGTGTCAATGCCAATGTCGAGCGGAGAAAATGACAGCTGATAACGGCATATTGTGCTGTCAAAGTCATTTGCTACCTGACAATTTTTTTTTCTTATATTTTGGCTCCACAAATAGTGTATTTAGCCAGTGTCAAGTATTGTAATTTTTCATCATGTTAATTAATAGAATATTTCACGTAAAGTCAAGTCTTAGTCATAGTCCAGTCTTAGTCATGCTCCAGTAAAGTGGTGGCAACTTTATTAGAAGCTTCTATGGAATTTTGGAAGTATCACTAAAAATCACGTTTCACCACATTATATCACTTGCCTACACTCATGCTCGTAATCCAGCACTTAATGCATAAAAAGCCACCAATTTTAAACATTAACACTGGAAAAAGCATAAGTTTTGAAAAATAATACAATGCAACGACGTGACCTTTTTCACGTTCCCGCCAAAACCCACAAATTATTTTGATATGACATAACTGTACAAATGTATTTTTTTTAAGTTCGACTCATCGACTAAACGCTACTTAGCCAGAAGGTATCAAGTTAGGTACATTTTAGGGTTCCGTACCCAATGGGTAAAGCGGCAAAAATAACGAACTAATATTGTTTGGAGAACGGAAGGGAAGACATCACAAATTTTTTTTTTTCAAAATGGCGGAATTCGGTCATTGCGGAAAAAAAATTCTCCGATCCGAATGAAAATTGATATCTGGGGGTCCCCAAAAATGTTGATCAACATTCTAAAATCAAATTTTGACATGCGCGATTTTTCAATAGGGTTGCCATACAAAGGTACTTTTATCAAAATATAATCTTTCCTTTATTACGCCCCTAATACGAATGTTATAGAAAAACTGTTTCTGGGGATCGAGTAGAGATGTAGTAAGGGACAAACGGAAATATTAATGAAATCGATTTTTTCAAGATGGCAGATATAGGCATATCGACATAGAGAAAAAGTGATTCGATCCGGATGAAAATTTATATATGGGAATCCCCCTAGATACTCAGTAATAATATAGGAAAAAAAATTTTATTCCGCAATTTTGAAAAGATTCATATATACAACTGAACTTTTTTATGGATCTCCAATCCGTATGAAAATTGATATCTGAGTGTCCCCAAGGATACTGATTAACATGCTATAGCTTCTTTTAGACATCCACCGTTTTTCAAAATGGCTGTCATACATACTGGCAAAGCCACCAACGCGACGACGAGCAAAGCGAGGAGGAGCTTCAAACTACCTACCGCGACGACGAGCGAAGCGTGTAGGAGCTTCAAACTACCTATCGCGACGACGAGCGAAGTGAGGAGGAGCTTCAAACTACCTACCGCAACGACGAGCGAAGCGAGGAGGAGCTTCAAACTACCCATCGCGACGACGAGCGAAGCGAGGAGGAGTTTCAAACTACCTACCGCGACGAAGAGCGAAGCGAGGAGGAGCTTCAAACTACCCATCCCGACGACGAGCGAAGCGAGGAGGAGCTTCAAACTACCTACCGCGACGACGAGCGAAGCGAGGAGGAGCTTCAAACTACCCATCGCGACGACGAGCGAAGCGAGGAGGAGCTTCAAACTACCTATCGCGACGACGAGCGAAGCGAGGAGGAGCTTCAAATTACCTAACGCGACGACGAGCGAAGCGAGGAGGAGCTTTAAACTACCTAACGCGACGACGAGCGAAGCGAGGAGGAGCTTCAAACTACCTAACGCGACGACGAGCGAAGCGAGGAGGAGCTTCAAACTACCTATCGCGACGACGAGCGAAGCGAGGAGGAGCTTCAAACTACCTACCGCGACGACGAGCGAAGCGAGGAGGAGCTTCCAACTACCTCTGAAGAAATAAAACAAAATTGCCACCATGCAAAATTAAAACGCGCATACTATCGGAACCAATAGAGGCAAGAATAGCGTATTTGGACTCATGTTAAAGAGAACAACGGAGGCTTTCTTACAGTCCTAAAATAATTCAAAGATGGCGGATTCAAAATGGCGCTCGATTTTATAGTAACTCAGATTCGGCTGATATTTTATATTTGAGGGTTTTAAAGGATGCTGATTTCAAATTTTGACCTTTTACTTGACTGACAGCATTTTTCAAGATGGCCGCCATGCAAAAGTCAGATCAATTATCATTTTCTTCGAAAAATACCGCTGTTTTGTACTAATTCTTGCAAAATTTAAAGTTTAGCACAAAGTATAAGGGTTTTATAAATACAACAGCCACGAAAACACCCACGCGGGCCGCTCGCGGCCCGCGCACAGAGCAAAATTCTAGTCTTAATCTTATCTTAATCTTAATCTTAATCTTATCTTATCTTAATCTTAATCTTAATCTTAATCTTAACAGATATATAAAGCTAAAAAACGGTGACAGATGATTTATTGACATGAATGTTTTCGTAAGAAGGAGCCATCGGACGACCTTGCAATCTATGAGAGATATGTACGGAAAAATCTCGAGGCCAAAAATTAAATATGTCAGCATCAGAAAGTGGTACCAGGAAGAAGTTCCAGATGGGATCTCGGAAACGGTAAGAGATAAAGATAAACTAATTGAACAAAAATGTAGTAAACCTTGGGACGATTCTAAATAAACAATAAAAAAAGGTACCTCTTATACAAAAAAACATATTTTTCATACAAAAACCGAAAAATACTTACTCAGAAAGTCATATATTCCTGTCCTGTCATCCAGTAAGAAACTCTATAGGCCCTTGAATAAGGTCGATAATCGTATGAAATAAGATGGCCGCATACGGCTAACTTCTGTTCGGTGCTGGTAAATAATAATGTGATCTATGGTCTATGGTGGATGGAGTGCGACCACTTGGGCAGATTTCTGCCATTTGGGCAGTATTCAAATTTACACTGTAATGATAAATAGTGTAAACGTATTAAAAAATGTGTCTAAATACTTAATAAGATATTTTATGGAAAAAATGATGATCCGCCATTTTGAAAAATGTTATTCATACAACTGAACCGTTATTACGCTGAAACCATTACATAATAATAATTCCTTGATTGAATCTTAGGTCATGATGTTTTTCCTGAATCTTGAATTAATAATGTGTATGGTATTAGTATGTAGTATTATGTATAACTGTAGTTATGTATTATTTTTAGTAGGTAAGAGTATAAATTTTTGTTTTATATTTACGCAATCATGCACTTTTTTATTTCATTGTTGTTCTTGGATGTAATTTGTAACTGTTGCAACACCACCCGTAATTTTTGTTTTAATTCCTGTCCATACAAAAGTAGCCTGGAAGAAATCGCTTAATGCGATAAGGCCGCCGTTCTACCATTCTTTTATAAATTTGTATCTGTGTGCATTCTTGTTTATTGGTGTTCAATAAAGTATTATTGTATTGTATTGTATTGTAATAAAATACCTGTTCTTGAAAAACTTCATGTCATAAAAAGTTTGGCAGATTTAGGCTAATTTGTGGCCTATATTTAAGGTTAGGATTGAGGAGTTTTTGCGGGAACGTGAAAAAGTTCACGTCGTTGCATTGTATTATTTCTCAAAACTTGTGCTTTTTCCAGTGTTAATGTTTAAAATTGGTGGCGTTTTACGCATTAAGTGCTGAATTACGAGCATGAGTGTGGTCAAGTGATATAATGTGGTTTTTTGTGTTGCTTCCAAAATTCCATAGAAGCTTCTTGTAAAGTTGCCACCACTTTACTTTGACTGGACTATGACTAAGACTAAGACTTGACTACGTAAAATATTCTAAAACTCGATGAAAATATACAATACTTGACACTGGCTAAATACACTATGTGTGGAGCCAACATATAAAAAAAAAAAAAAAAAAAGGTTAGGGCAGAATCTGTAGTTTATAGATATAGTAATACAGATTTGTTTTGTTTTGTTACATTTGTGCTTTTCTTTTATTAATTTAAATTATCCATACAGTTTTTAGTATTTAATCCTCTAAGCCTGTCGGAGAAGCATTGTGAATAAAAGCTTAGTAAATTAGTAAGCGATGGAATGTACTTCCATGAAAGTACTATCATTATCAATGTGGAATTTATGACAATAAAAAGGAGCACCACAAACATTGAGATTGGGTGTGTGGTTCCGGTTGTGTGAGAATAGGCCAGCCCATCTCTTCCCATGGGTATCATTTGCATGTAACACGTAAGTCTTTTAAATGACCTACTATTTGAAAATCACCAACTAAGACATAGGTACTACTTTAACTAACATATTGTGAGAAACTGGAGTTACTATAGATACATTTTTTATTATTTAATCTTCTAAGCCTATGGGAAAACTGTGGATAATAGCTTAATAGAGATTTAGAGTGGGTATTTTCACCAATAGTTGAGGTAACCAATGGAAATGGTCAAAATTTGTTAGAGCTATTAACTGTTGGTTACCTTAGTAAGCTAAAAGTAGCCCAGCAAGCAGAACTAAAATGACCAGTTTAGTACTTAGGTTAGAATTGGCAGGTTGAAATAGCAACGGGCAGGTCATATTGCTTGTACAAATGAAAACTAACGGGGAAGATTATTTTTTATATAAACAAGTTACATACTTGTTTGGAAATAAACATCAAACTTGCAAATGGTATCATGGTATTTTACATAATATATGAATATTCAAAGGCCATTACAATGTTGTCACCAAATTATATTACACAAGAAAGAGATCAACTTAGGTGGACCGACCGGCGACCTGGTCAGAACCGTGGGGAGCTGATGGATGCAAGAGGCAAGCAGCCGCTCAAAGTGGCGCTCTTTGGGGGAGACCTATATTAAGCAGTGGACGTCTTCAGGCTGATGATGATGATGACACAAGAGAAACCAATCCCAAGATTTAATCCATAAAGCATACATTCTAACAAATACTTACTTCTATTTATTTTCAGGACCTAAAAAAGAGAGATATGGCTAAGCTCAGTGTAGTGTGTGCTACATGTTGAGCTGATGGATGCAGAAAGCAAGCAGCCTCTTAAAGTGGCGCTCTCACGGGAGGCCTAGACGTCTTCAGACTTATGATGAGACAAATGCAGTTATTATTCGAAGAAAGCGTACAAAATCAATTTAGTTATATAGGTATAAAAAAAAAGTAGTCTGGAAGAGACCGCTTTAGTTTCCCTCAAAGTTGAGTTGAAGTCAAGTGAAGGATTATTGGTGAAATGTTTTGGAATACGGGGGTCAGTTTCAAGCTTGTGTGTATATTGATTATTTTTTTTATAAGTGTGGTGTTTCAATAAAGTGTTTTATCTATCTGTAAAATTATGAGGTGCTACCTACGTCATGTAAAGATAAGTTGCTCTTTTTTGTAAACTGTATCTTACCTAAATAAAGAAATGTATCTATGAGTTTTTTTTGTGTCCCAGTATAAGGTAATGGTGGTGGATCATCAACTGTTATATTATTCAAATTTAAAATCATTAGGGCAGGATTTATATATCTAGCTACTTAGAACTTTATTCATTTTGGTGGATTTTTCATACTATTATCTGAACCTGACTGAAAAAAATAGAGGATTTTTTTTATATCTTATATAGATAGGTAGGTACCTATAACTATTCCCACCATCAATGATACCTACCCAATTCATCAGTTCTGCAGCTATTTATTCTATCAGTTATCTGCTTCCCATACCACAGTGACACTTTTTTAAGAAATTCTTTGTTCTAATTGCTAAATATAACAATTTATTTGTCATCATAGGTGCCTACTTTACAAGCAATTCTTTAAAAAAAGGATATATAAAAGTGTTACACACAGTAATGTCAATTATTGTAATAAATCTACCTATTAACTCAATTCTATGGCCGGGGTTTACATCAGCAAGAATCTTTTGCAAGTAGTGTCTCAACTGTAGGTAGTTAACATTGATTAACACTTGCAAGCTACAGTCTGATATATTGTGTTTAGATTCTTCTTGCAGGTGGAAACTCACCCTATGTAGGTAAACTTAACGAAAAAGTATTCTTGTCTTCTCATTCTCGAGGTAATGGTTGTTATTGTATGCAATTCAGTAGATAGGTAGGTATTTAAGGTATTCTTGTCTTACCTCTTACCCCTACCAAATGTATAAGAGCTAACTTTGTTTCAGAAACAGTGTAACCAGTAGCTTTTAGTACATAGTATAGTTTCTATTATTGTAGTAGTTTGAGGAATAAATATAAAAAATATAAGTTATATTGACATTTAATAAATAGAATACCATTTTTGCTAAGGTTGTATTTGGAACATCTGTGAATAAGTGAATTCTTCTGTGGTAGAAATAATTTTATTAATTGTTAATCCTGTTGCAGCTAAACTCTTTTGTGTTCACATCGGCGCAACAGCAAACAATGGAGGGCTGCAAATAGTCACATAAGTACACTTCACATAGTTTCAATATTGGTAGGTATATAGGATATAATTAGCTATGTTAAAAAGAATCTGTTGTCTGACTTGATGTGTATAAGTGACCTATTCAATGAGAATAAGTTTTATTAGGTCATGGCTGATTTCTGAAAGGGTAATTTTTTATTTATAGGTAGGTACTAAATATTGAATAGGTATTTGAAGTAAACCTCTTAGGAATTGGATAATAACTGTGTAATAATGGTTTGTTTGTATGAGTCCAACTTTTATTATTGTATAATATAACTTTTATCAAATCTTCACATGTATCCAACTTTTTAATGCATGGTTCTTCTGAGTCAGTAAATTTTATACCATCATATTGTTTGTCCTGGTGCTGAATTCTCCACTACAAACTCCAATCAGACTTTTACAGTCATGGCCATAATAGAAATGAACATACAGCATAAATGAAGTCTTCCTCATCTATAAAAAAATAGGTCTTAATATACTTGACACAGATGACAAGACTGAAGGGATCTAGCCATGAATTTACATCTTTCTACTATATATTTTGTTGTCACATAAAATTATAGCACATCAAACCAAGACTTTTAATATAGGTATTCAAACATAATAGCAGCTACATAGGTGAGGTGTGAATGCTGCGTTTTATATTATCTACTAAATCACTTAAACATCCACAGCTTCCTTATCTCACTGCTGGGTATTTAAATCTCTTGCACTTATGATAAATAAGATTGTACTCAAACATAAACAAGAAAGAAAACAAAGATAATATCATGGAGCTAATAAAAAAAGAGGAGGGAATTCCGTCTGATCCAAAACTGAAGCACCCATAGGAAGCCGGAACGCTTTGTACGTACGATCGGGGCACGCACACACTCACATCATATGCAGCCGGTCGCCATACTTTCATCTGACACATCACCCCCGTATTACGAGTCACGCTAAAATCGCTCATAACGCTCCCAGCGCTCACGTTGATTTTTCAGCGTTCCGATTAAGATATTGCGCTCAATGACTTTGACCGCTGTTAATGACTCGGGACAACCAATCACGGACGGCGATATCGCAAGATGGCGTCGGTCATGACGTTTGCAAGAGATTTCATTGTCGCGCTCACGGCAATTCGGTACGCGTTTTTAGCGCGATAATGTCGATATTATCGATTTTAGCGTGAATCGGAATAGGGCCATGTAATATGTCCGCCATTTTGGGCTTCAGTTCTATGTCAATCAAAACTCAATCCTTTCTTTTTTTATTTCATCCATGGATAATATAATCACTTCGAAGATTTTGACATTTTTGACAATAGGTGTCTTTACTTTCAAATACAGAGGCGTTTTATTTAAAAAAAAAGGTTCCGCCACAGATTAGAGAAAAAAAAAATCTACTAGGTTCCGCTCTTTTTTTTTTCTTATATTTTGACTCCACACATAGTGTATTTAGCCAGTGTCAAATATTGTAATTTTTCATCATGTTAATTGAATAGTCAAGTCTTAGTCATAGTCCAGTCTAAGTCAGGTAAGTGGTGGCAACTTTACTAGAAGCTTCTATGGAATTTTGGAAGCAACACGAAAAATCACGTTTCATCACTTGCCCACACTGATGCTCGTAATTCAGCGCTTAATGCGTAAAACGCCACGAATTTTAAACACTAACACTGGAAAAAGCACAAGATTTGAGAAATAATACAATGCAACGACGTGAACTTTTCCGCGTTCCCGCAAAAACTGCAATATTTATTTTCCTGTCTGTCTGCCGTCAAGCGTTAGCGTATAATAGTCTGTGGCTCCTCTATCCACAGAGTAAGTATAGTAGATTTATTTTCTCTAATCTGTGCCTCTATCTTAGTTTGTGGTACTTTTTTCTTTAGGCCAAATTTAAGTAAAGAGTTTATAGTTTACTAACTTCAACTCTTAGTTAAAGGCAAAGAGTATCACTTCGTTTTAGAAAAAGGTGGAGTGGAGTCTTTTTGTTTTCGACGCTGTTTAGCATTTTCTGCAAGTTTCAATGCCAATATCGAGCGGAGAAAATGACAGCTGATAACGGCATATTGTGCTGTCAAAGACATTTGTTATCTGACAAATTATTTTGATATGAAATAATTGTACAAATGTATTTTTTTTAAGACTTTTGACTTTTGACTCATCGACTAAACGCTACTTAACCGGTAGGTATCAAGTAAGGTACTTTTTAGGGTTCCGTACCCAAAGGGTAAAGCGGCAAAAATAACGATCTAATATTGTTTGGAGGCCGGAAGGGAAGATATCACAATTTTCTTTTTCAAAATCGAGGAAATTTTGGTCATGGCGGAAAAAAAAAATCTCCGATCCGAATGAAAATTGATATCTGGGGGTCCTCAAGAATGTTGATCAACATTCTAAAATCAAATTTTGACATGCGCCATTTTTCAATAGGGTTTCCATACAAAGGTACTTTTATCAAAATATAAACTTTCCTTTATTACCCTCCTAATACGAATGTTATAGAAAAGCTGTTTCTGGGGATCGAGTAGAGATGTAGTAATGGACAAAACGAAATATTAATGACATCGATTATTTCAAGATGGCAGATATAAGCATATCGACATAGAGAAAAAGTGATTCGATCCGGATGAAAATTTATATCTGAGAATCCCCCTAGATACTCAGTAATAATATTGGAAAAAAATTTTGATCCCGCCATTTTGAAAAGATTCATACATACAACTGAACTTTTTTATGGATCTCCAATCCGTATGAAAATTGATATCTGAGTGTCCCCAAGGATACTGATTAACATGCTATGTCTTCTTTTAGACATCCACCGTTTTTCAAAATGGCTGCCCTACATACTGGCAAAGCCACCAACGCGAAGACGAGCGAAGCGGGAAGGAGCTTCAAACTACCTATCGCGACGACGAGCGGAGCGAGGAGGAGCTTCAAACTACCTACCGCGACGACGAGCGAAGCGAGGAGGAGCTTTAAACTACTTACCGCGACGACGAGCGAAGCGAGGAGGAGCTTTAAACTACCCATCGCGACGACGAGCGAAGCGAGGAGGAGCTTCAAACTACCTACCGCGACGACGAGCGAAGCGAGGAGGAGCTTCAAACTACCTACCGCGACGACGAGCGGAGCGAGGAGGAGCTTCAAACTACCTACCGCGACGACGAGCGGAGCGAGGAGGAGCTTCAAACTACCTACCGCGACGACGAGCGAAGCGAGGAGGAGCTTCAAACTACCTACCGCGACGACGAGCGAAGCGAGGAGGAGCTTTAAACTACCCATCGCGACGACGAGCGAAGCGAGGAGGAGCTTCAAACTACCTACCGCAACGACGAGCGAAGCGAGGAGGAGCTTCAAACTACCTAGCGCGACGACGAGCGAAGCGAGGAGGAGCTTCAAACTACCTACCGCGACGACGAGCGAAGCGAGGCGGAGCTTCAAACTACCTCTTTGGAGAAATAAAACAAAATGGCCGCCATGCAAAATTAAAAGGCGCAACGGAGGCTTTCTAACAGTCTTAACATAATTCAAAGTTGGCGGATTCAAAATGGCGCCCGATTTTATAAGTAACTCAGATTCGGCTGATATTTTATATTTGGGAGTTTTAAAGGACGCTGATTTCAAATTTTGACCTTTTACTCGACTGACAGCATTTTTCAAGATGTCCGCCATGCAAAGTCAAGCGCATTATCATTTTCTTTGAAAAATACCGCTGTTTTGTACTTTTTCTTGCAAAATTTAAAGTTTAGCACCAAGTATAACATTTTTATAAATACAACAGCCACGAAAACGTCCTCGCGGGCCGCACGCGGCCCGCGCACGGAGCAAAATACTAGTCTATTACCTATAAAGAT
The DNA here is from genome assembly GCA_963580505.1 of Ennomos erosarius. Lineage (NCBI taxonomy): Eukaryota > Metazoa > Arthropoda > Insecta > Lepidoptera > Geometridae > Ennomos > Ennomos erosarius. The sequence continues at coordinate 5,406,584 of OY757000.1, forward strand.
AAACAGATAGATCACTGACATGAATGTTCCCGAAAACTGGCCCATAGGATGATTTGGAAATGTACTAGAGATATGTACGGAAAAATCCCGAGGCAAAGAATTAAATATGTCAGCATCAGAAAGTGGTACCAGGAAGAAGTTCCAGATGGGATCTCGGAAACGATAAGAGATAAAAATAAACTAATAGAACAAAAATGTAGTAAACCTTGGGACGATTCTAAATAAACAATAAAAAAAGGTACCTTTCATACAAAAAAACATATTTTTCATACAAAAACCGAAAAATACTTACTCAGAAAGTCATATATTCCTGTCCTGTCATCCAGTAAGAAACTTTATCCCCTCTCAAATAAGGTCGTTAATCGTATGAAATAAGATGGCCGCATACGGCTAACTTCAGTTTCATGTTTTGACATTTGACGTATATAGCAAAGTTCTCTGTGCATTTGACTAGATAGATATGGCGGCCACAGAGATGGCGGCGGTTTAATTTTTGTTTGTAATAAGAAAAACAACATTATTTATGTATGTGAGACAAGTAATAAGGGGAATTCTGTGATGTGAGAATAGAACCAGCCTATTTGTTCCCGTGGGTATCATTTGAACGTTCTGACACGTATAGCAACAAGTAAGTCTTATGATAAACGAAGTAAAAGCAGACTCAAAATATACTGCAGAAATGCATAGACTAGGTACTTATTCTAAGCATTAGCATAAAATAATAACAATACCAGGAACAAATTATGCTCTTCATCCAGAACACACTAAAATTCTATGCTTGTTTATTAGTACCTAAAGTATTAATATCCACCTTGTTTTTTATTAACTCAATGCTACCTTGTCTCATTTTCAGAGTTCCAACCTATAAAAGATCCAAAAAACAAGCGCTCAGTGATGGATGTTAATTATGACAGAGGAAAAACAGGAGTTTGGTTTAGCATCAGGTAAATAATTAGGTCACCTCTTCTAAGCTTATGGGGAAACTGTGAATAATAGCTTAATATAGATTTAGGGTGGGTATTTTCACCAATAGTTGAGGTAACCAATGGAAATGGTCAAAATTTGTTAGAGCTGTTGGTCACCTTAACTATTGGTGTAAACCCACCCTCAAGCTCAAGTAAGCTCAAAGTAGCCCAGCAAGCAGAACTAAAATGACCAATTTAGTTGTTTTGAAATAGCAACGGGCAGGTCCTAAAACAAAACTTTCATGGTTGTTACCCACTGGAATACTACCACTGAGATGACAGCATGCATGTTTTTGAAATTGGGTCGCTGGGAGTTAAAAAGTTAAGCTATGATCATAAAGACAGTGAAGTTAAAATGTTGATTGCATATTTCTATTTTTGCTCTTTGCATTCTATGAAGTCGATAATACCAAAAACAAAGCAATTTTATGAAGTAAGTATGTATATATTTATATGTATATATGTAGTATGTATAATGGTGTAATTTATGTTATCTTATTTAGAATCAGCAAGTTGAAGTGGCAATGGGCAAGCCACATCACTCGTAGAACTGACAACAAAAGGGAAGAAAGGTGGGCCGACAACCTGGTGACCATAACCATGGGGAGCCGATGGATGCAGAAAGCAAGCAGTCTCTTAAAGTGGCATTCTTTGGGGGAGTTCTGGTTGTCTTCATGTTGTTGATGATGATACAAATTGGTTTTTATTCAAAGAAAGCATGCAAAATCAAAATGAAACAATATAATAATAGTTATGTATGTAGGTGTATAAAATTATATAATGAGGTGCTGCTTATGTCATTGTTATATAAACTATCTTATCAATGTATCTAAGTGTTTTTTTTGGGTCTTGGTATAGAAGTACTATATATTTATTCTGTGGTATAGGTAAGGTAATTGTGTTAAGTCCAGGTAACAGATACATATATTTCTATCTCTTGGTAGTGTGGTACAAACTCAATGGCGGCTATGAAGTGCACTGCAAGCCATCCACATGCTGCACTCATATTTCTCACCGACTTCAAAGCTGACATTGAGTTTGAATCACACTTTATGTATGTAACCGGTATATTCCCAGTTGCCCGTACATTGCCCTGAGGTGGTATTTGGGAATAATATGGGTTGCAAGTTGGTAATGTTTTTTAAATAATGCTACTTTGGATCTAGAGTAGCAGTGGAATAGTTAGGAAACTGTGGGTTGGATTCCCACCTGGTACCAACATTTGTGTGATGAAAATAGGTATTTGTCCTCTGTCTGGGTATTATATACTGTTAGTTTATCTGAGTATATCAGTTATCTGGTTCCCATAGTACAAGCTATGCTTAATTCTGGGTTAGATTAAAGTAAATCTTCTGAAGTAGGTAAGTTTTATATATATAGAAGACTATATATTTCACGAATTGTTGAGATAACTATAAGGTGATATATAAATAAATGTTTTAAATGAGATTGCCATGGCTAGGTAAATACATCATTCCTAACCTATCAACAGAAAAGAACAGTACCTATGCAAATGAACAATGACTGACAATTAAATAAAAAAATGACCTACTATTTGAAAATCACTAACTAGGTACTAAGACATAGGTTAACTACTTAAGTTACTAACATATTGTGAGAAACAAGAGATTAAAAAACTACCTAAAACGTTTATTTTATCACCCTATCTGCTCCTTCAGTCTACCTATGAAAATAAAGCATGTAACTGTGCTGCTGGAACTTAGGAAATGATTCCAATAGTGGTAAAGATCCTGTAAGAACTATTAAAAATGTAAGATAAGAAGAATCTAAATGTAATATCCTGAAGGACTGAAACAGTGTTTGTGAATTAATGTGGTAGAATAATAATTAGAAAATGGTGTCTCCAAGTTTCTTTGGTCCCTTGATTTTTTTTATAACACCGATTTGCTATGTTCAAGAGTCCATGAAAGTACTATCACAATATACCTACCTAATTTCATTAAGATCATAGAATGACGATAAATAATTTCAAATGTAAGAGTATCAATATTTTATTATAATTTGGACTTGGATTGCATTATTAAATTAAAGGTAATCAATCAGACACAAACCAATTTTATTTATTTATTTATCTAAGATTCACAGCGTAGGCAGACCACCCACTAAGTGGACCGATGACCTGGTGAAAACTGTGGCAAGCCGATGGATGCAGAAGGTGAGCAGCCGCTCAAAGTGGCACTCTCTGGGGGAGGCCTATGTTCAGCAGTGGATGATGATGAACTATGATGAACCATCAGCTCCTCGCAGTAGGTACTGACCAGATCAATAATTACTATTAGGTAACCAGGTTTAAACATAAATTTAGATATGCCTTGCATGAGACCAGTAGGTAAGTACAATCTATGATGTATTTTTAGCTAACAGGCAATTTACTAATATTATTTCCCTTCACTTGAAACTACCTACATACATTGAAAAACTAAATAAAATACCATTAACTTTGCTAAGGTTGTATTTGGAACATCTGTGAATAAATGGATTCTATAATTAATTGTTCATCCTGTTGCAACTGAAATCATTAAATTCATTATGTGTCCCACGGGCAGCTGTGCGCTGTCTGCCTGCATAGACATGGCAAGTTATACTATAAAAAAAAATGGGAGGTAAATTCTATGGCTGTCTGTCAAACAACCTATACAATATAACCTTTTCTATTTCTGAATTAATAACACTATAAAAAGTATATTAATAAATATCAGTTATCTGGTTCCCATAGTACAAGCTATGCTTAATTATGGGTTAGATGGTGCTGTGTGTAATGTCCGCACATTTATTTATTTTCCTCTTCCTTTTCTTCTGTGTTTTTATTATAATCAAATCCTCCTTTCTAATGGGAACGCCTATGTTCAGCTGTGGACATCTGACTGGTGACATGCCTATTCATAACTTATTGGTAGGTCCTAAAATGAATAATACTACTACTACTTTCTCCATGTGTACATAATTTATATATGTTTTGCACTATAAATAATAAATAAATATCTGGACATTCACACACCGGCACCACAATCTAGCCTTAAACTAAGCAAAGCTTCTACCATGAAGACAATAATAAATTTAATACAATATTTACACCCTTGTTTCTAAATTCAACATTTTTACCAGAAATCTGCCAATACAAACGGTATATTCATGTTGCCGCAAATTCAATTCAATTATACAACTATTTTTGTTAAAAAAAGCTTACAATTGTAACTGAATTTTGAATATTTTATTAACGAATATCTATCATAATTCAATTTTGAACAGTTGACTTTTTAAATAAACATTAATAGCCCTAACACGCCCACTACTGAACATGGGCCTCCAATTTAGCAAAATTCATTAGCTACTTATATTTAAATGTGCATAGGTACTTAAATGTTTAAATATAATGATCACAATAATAAATCCTTTTTGTATTTTATCCATAGCATTCTTCTGTTACATATAGCTGGTTGGCAATATACAACTCCTTATTACTTAAAAGATATCCATGCCCTCATGTGTGTTATACAGTTATACTGTACTATTGCAGCTACATACAGTTTTTCTAAGTACTTTCAAACAATTTTTCACCTGAAACATAAGAAACAACACAGTTAATATAAAAGAAGGTATAATCTATACAAATGGGTAATTGTATAAAAAAATTACAATGAAAGAAAATTCATCATCAACCGGAAAACATCCATAATAATCATGTTAAATAAAACGATTGTATAATAAATTTAGTATGTGCATATTGAGCTAGGTGCTAGCTTAAACCCTCGGCTCAGACTCCAGTCAGGCGGTTAAGAAAAGGATGTCCCAGCTTAGGCTTTCAGGATGGATAGATGCAGGTTAAAATTGCATCATGATTCAAAATATTTCCGTACCAATAAAATTAATCTGTCCTAGAATGATATTTAAGCAATTTGTGTAGAAGTTTGTCTGCCTCCGCTTATTGTAACCATTCCATCTGAAAACAAATCATAATAAATTCTCATGGGATATGGAAATCAGATATAATCTGTGAATGGTCTATCCATGTTGTATGGTATCATCATCATCAGCTTAGTGTGATGTCTATGCGGCCTAATTATACTTACAGGGTCAAAATATCTTTTAGATGAATAAGTGTCAGATACAAACAGTGGTACCGATGTCTATTATTTATTATTTTTCTCTATGTTTTCTCTGTTAGGTTTTGTTTTGAGGAACTTTGTTATATAGATTGATAAATCTTCCCCACAAATAACATCAGTCAAAATGACCATAGTGACTTCTCTATAGATAAGCTCTTTCCATTGTCCAGTATCGCCGAGGTTGTTGGCAGTCAGCAGATTCGGTCTGCGAGCTGAAAATGAAAAAGCTATTTATCTTTCTATTCGTAATTACCTATGTAGTACCTGTATATGATGTTTTTGTACGAGTTGGATAATAAATTATTAGTTGGATAATAAATTAGAAGATCTAACTCTGAAACATTTATTGCTCAATACAGCTAGCAAGTGGCCTATGCTGCGCTTTTCGGTTCGTAGCCTTTACGGAAGCGTAAATAAAAAGGGAAAGAAAGAAAATTATACAGTAAGCCGATCAAATCCTGTCTGTCGTTTGATGATCTTTATACGTAATGGTGATGAAATGGAATAGTATTGTTTCAAATATGTTTGGTTGCACTTTTACTGACCTCAGCTCTATTATGTACTGCAATCAGGGTGGACCGTTTCTATATATACCAATGTACTCTGTGGTGGACCGGAGCCCCGGAGCCTTCGGCTTCAAACACTTCATTGTTGGCAGAAACAAGTCACACATCAATGTTCTTCAAAACAAAACCTAACAGAGAAAACATAGAGAAAAATAATAAATATAAAGGAAATGAATCCTAGAATAGGTATTATAAACTCTTTGAATGAAACTAAATAGCTAAGTTCTCTGTGGAAACTACCAAGCATAACGTTATTATACTCTTTGCTACCAACCCCGTATTCTGATTAACGCTATAATCGCTCGCAACGCTCACGTTAATTATTCAGTGTTCCAATTCAGATAATGCGCTCACGGCTTTGAGCTCTGTCCATGACTAACAACCAATCGCGGACGGCGATATTGCAAGATGACGTCGGTCATGACGTTTACAAAAGATTTCATTGTCACAGTCACGGCCATTCGGTACACGTTCTTAGCGCGATAACATTGATATTATCGATTTTAGCGTGAATCGAAATACGGCCCAAGTACAAACTAGACATAGACAAACGTCATTGTAATACACTGACTTTTTTTTTCTTATATTTTGGCTCTACACATAGTGTATTTAGCCAGTGTCAAGTATTGTAATTTTTCATCATGTTAATAGAATATTTCAGGTAAGAGTATATAATTTACTAACTTCAACTCTTAGTTAAAGGCAAAGAGTATCAGTCCGTTTTAGAAAAAGGTGGAGTGGAGTCTTTTCGTTTTTGACGCTGTTTAGCATTTTCTGCAAGTGTCAATGCCAATGTCGAGCGGAGAAAATGACAGCTGATAACGGCATATTGTGCTGTCAAAGTCATTTGCTACCTGACAATTTTTTTTTCTTATATTTTGGCTCCACAAATAGTGTATTTAGCCAGTGTCAAGTATTGTAATTTTTCATCATGTTAATTAATAGAATATTTCACGTAAAGTCAAGTCTTAGTCATAGTCCAGTCTTAGTCATGCTCCAGTAAAGTGGTGGCAACTTTATTAGAAGCTTCTATGGAATTTTGGAAGTATCACTAAAAATCACGTTTCACCACATTATATCACTTGCCTACACTCATGCTCGTAATCCAGCACTTAATGCATAAAAAGCCACCAATTTTAAACATTAACACTGGAAAAAGCATAAGTTTTGAAAAATAATACAATGCAACGACGTGACCTTTTTCACGTTCCCGCCAAAACCCACAAATTATTTTGATATGACATAACTGTACAAATGTATTTTTTTTAAGTTCGACTCATCGACTAAACGCTACTTAGCCAGAAGGTATCAAGTTAGGTACATTTTAGGGTTCCGTACCCAATGGGTAAAGCGGCAAAAATAACGAACTAATATTGTTTGGAGAACGGAAGGGAAGACATCACAAATTTTTTTTTTTCAAAATGGCGGAATTCGGTCATTGCGGAAAAAAAATTCTCCGATCCGAATGAAAATTGATATCTGGGGGTCCCCAAAAATGTTGATCAACATTCTAAAATCAAATTTTGACATGCGCGATTTTTCAATAGGGTTGCCATACAAAGGTACTTTTATCAAAATATAATCTTTCCTTTATTACGCCCCTAATACGAATGTTATAGAAAAACTGTTTCTGGGGATCGAGTAGAGATGTAGTAAGGGACAAACGGAAATATTAATGAAATCGATTTTTTCAAGATGGCAGATATAGGCATATCGACATAGAGAAAAAGTGATTCGATCCGGATGAAAATTTATATATGGGAATCCCCCTAGATACTCAGTAATAATATAGGAAAAAAATTTTTATTCCGCAATTTTGAAAAGATTCATATATACAACTGAACTTTTTTATGGATCTCCAATCCGTATGAAAATTGATATCTGAGTGTCCCCAAGGATACTGATTAACATGCTATAGCTTCTTTTAGACATCCACCGTTTTTCAAAATGGCTGTCATACATACTGGCAAAGCCACCAACGCGACGACGAGCAAAGCGAGGAGGAGCTTCAAACTACCTACCGCGACGACGAGCGAAGCGTGTAGGAGCTTCAAACTACCTATCGCGACGACGAGCGAAGTGAGGAGGAGCTTCAAACTACCTACCGCAACGACGAGCGAAGCGAGGAGGAGCTTCAAACTACCCATCGCGACGACGAGCGAAGCGAGGAGGAGTTTCAAACTACCTACCGCGACGAAGAGCGAAGCGAGGAGGAGCTTCAAACTACCCATCCCGACGACGAGCGAAGCGAGGAGGAGCTTCAAACTACCTACCGCGACGACGAGCGAAGCGAGGAGGAGCTTCAAACTACCTATCGCGACGACGAGCGAAGCGAGGAGGAGCTTCAAATTACCTAACGCGACGACGAGCGAAGCGAGGAGGAGCTTTAAACTACCTAACGCGACGACGAGCGAAGCGAGGAGGAGCTTCAAACTACCTAACGCGACGACGAGCGAAGCGAGGAGGAGCTTCAAACTACCTATCGCGACGACGAGCGAAGCGAGGAGGAGCTTCAAACTACCTACCGCGACGACGAGCGAAGCGAGGAGGAGCTTCCAACTACCTCTGAAGAAATAAAACAAAATTGCCACCATGCAAAATTAAAACGCGCATACTATCGGAACCAATAGAGGCAAGAATAGCGTATTTGGACTCATGTTAAAGAGAACAACGGAGGCTTTCTTACAGTCCTAAAATAATTCAAAGATGGCGGATTCAAAATGGCGCTCGATTTTATAGTAACTCAGATTCGGCTGATATTTTATATTTGAGGGTTTTAAAGGATGCTGATTTCAAATTTTGACCTTTTACTTGACTGACAGCATTTTTCAAGATGGCCGCCATGCAAAAGTCAGATCAATTATCATTTTCTTCGAAAAATACCGCTGTTTTGTACTAATTCTTGCAAAATTTAAAGTTTAGCACAAAGTATAAGGGTTTTATAAATACAACAGCCACGAAAACACCCACGCGGGCCGCTCGCGGCCCGCGCACAGAGCAAAATTCTAGTCTTAATCTTAATCTTAATCTTAACAGATATATAAAGCTAAAAAACGGTGACAGATCATGTTGACATGAATGTTTAGATAAGAAGGAGCCATCGGATGACCTTACAATCTATGAGAGATTTGTGCGGAAAAATCCCGAGGCAAAGAATTAAATATGTCAGCATCAGAAAGTGGTACCAGGAAGAAGTTCCAGATGGGATCTCGGAAACGATAAGAGATAAAAATAAACTAATAGAACAAAAATGTAGTAAACCTTGGGACGATTCTAAATAAACAATAAAAAAAGGTACCTTTCATACAAAAAAACATATTTTTCATACAAAAACCGAAAAATACGTACTCAGAAAGTCATATATTCCTGTCCTGTCATCCAGTAAGAAACTTTATCTTCTCTCAAATAAGGTCGTTAATCGTATGAAATAAGATGGCCGCATACGGCTAACTTCTGTTCGGTGCTCGTAAATAATAATGTGGTCTATGGTCTATGGTGGATGGAGTGCGACCACTTGGGCAGATTTCTGCCATTTGGGCAGATTTCAAATTTACACTGTAATGATAAATAGTGTAAACGTATTAAAATTTGTGTCTAAATACTTAATAAGATATTTTATGGAAAAAATGATGATCCGCCATTTTGAAAAATGTTATTCATACAACTGAACCGTTATTACGCTGAAACCATTAAATAATAATAATTCCTTGATTGAATCCTAATTGAATCTTAGGTCATGATGAATCTTGAATTAATAATGTGTATGGTATTAGTATGTAGTATTATGTATAACTGTAGTTATGTATTATTTTTAGTAGCTAAGAGTATAAATTTTTGTTTTATATTTACGCAATCATGCACTTTTTTATTTCATTGTTGTTCTTGGATGTAATTTGTAACTGTTGCAACACCACCCGTAATTTTTGTTTTAATTCCTGTCCATACAAAAGTAGCCTGGAAGAAATCGCTTAATGCGATAAGGCCGCCGTTTTACCATTCTTTTATAAATTTGTATCTGTGTGCATTCTTGTTTATTGGTGTTCAATAAAGTATTATTGTATTGTATTGTATTGTATTGTAATAAAATACCTGTTCTTGAAAAATTTCATGTCATAAAAAGTTTGGCAGATTTAGGCTAATTTGTGGCCTATATTTAAGGTTAGGATTGAGGAGTTTTTGCGGGAACGTGAAAAAGTTCACGTCGTTGCATTGTATTATTTCTCAAAACTTGTGCTTTTTCCAGTGTTAATGTTTAAAATTGGTGGCGTTTTACGCATTAAGTGCTGAATTACGAGCATGAGTGTGGTCAAGTGATATAATATAGTATAGTGTGGTTTTTTGTGTTGCTTCCAAAATTCCATAGAAGCTTCTTGTAAAGTTGCCACCACTTTACTTTGACTGGACTATGACCCGACTTAGACTGGACTATGACTTGACTACGTAAAATATTCTAAAACTCGATGAAAATATACAATACTTGACACTGGCTAAATACACTATGTGTGGAGCCAACATATAAAAAAAAAAAAAAAAGGTTAGGGCAGAATCTGTAGTTTATAGATATAGTAATACAGATTTGTTTTGTTTTGTTACATTTGTGCTTTTCTTTTATTAATTTAAATTATCCATACAGTTTTTAGTATTTAATCCTCTAAGCCTGTCGGAGAAGCATTGTGAATAAAAGCTTAGTAAATTAGTAAGCGATGGAATGTACTCCCATGAAAGTACTATCATTATCAATGTGGAATTTATGACAATAAAAAGGAGCACCACAAACATTGAGATTGGGTGTGTGGTTCCGGTTGTGTGAGAATAGGCCAGCCCATCTCTTCCCATGGGTATCATTTGCATGTAACACGTAAGTCTTTTAAATGACCTACTATTTGAAAATCACCAACTAAGACATAGGTACTACTTTAACTAACATATTGTGAGAAACCGGAGTTACTATAGATACATTTTTTATTATTTAATCTTCTAAGCCTATGGGAAAACTGTGGATAATAGCTTAATAGAGATTTAGAGTGGGTATTTTAACCAATAGTTGAGGTAACCAATGGAAATGGTCAAAATTTGTTAGAGCTATTAACTGTTGGTTACCTTAGTAAGCTAAAAGTAGCCCAGCAAGCAGAACTAAAATGACCAGTTTAGTACTTAGGTTAGAATTGGCAGGTTGAAATAGCAACGGGCAGGTCATATTGCTTGTACAAATTAAAACTAACGGGGAAGATTATTTTTTATATAAACAAGTTACATACTTGTTTGGAAATAAACATCAAACTTGCAAATGGTATCATGGTATTTTACATAATATATGAATATTCAAAGGCCATTACAATGTTGTCACCAAATTATATTACACAAGAAAGAGATCAAGTTAGGTGGACCGACCGGCGACCTGGTCAGAACCGTGGGGAGCTGATGGATGCAAGAGGCAAGCAGCCGCTCAAAGTGGCGCTCTTTGGGGGAGACCTATATTAAGCAGTGGACGTCTTCAGGCTGATGATGATGATGACACAAGAGAAACCAATCCCAAGATTTAATCCATAAAGCATACATTCTAACAAATACTTACTTCTATTTATTTTCAGGACCTAAAAAAGAGAGATATGGCTAAGCTCAGTGTAGTGTGTGCTACATGTTGAGCTGATGGATGCAGAAAGCAAGCAGCCTCTTAAAGTGGCGCTCTCACGGGAGGCCTGGACGTCTTCAGACTTATGATGAGACAAAAGTTATTATTCGAAGAAAGCGTACAAAATCAATTTAGTTATATAGGTATAAAAAAGTAGTCTGGAAGAGACCGCTTTAGTTTCCCTCAAAGTTGAGTTGAAGTCAAGAGAAGGATTATTGGTGAAATGTTTTGGAATACGGGGGTCAGTTTCAAGCTTGTGTGTATATTGATTATTTTTTTTATAAGTGTGGTGTTTCAATAAAGTGTTTTATCTATCTGTAAAATTATGAGGTGCTACCTACGTCATGTAAAGATAAGTTGCTCTTTTTTGTAAACTGTATCTTACCTGAATAAAGAAATGTATCTATGAGTTTTTTTTGTGTCCCAGTATAAGGTAATGGTGGTGGATCATCAACTGTTATATTATTCAAATTTAAAATCATTAGGGCAGGATTTATATATCTAGCTACCTAGAACTTTATTCATTTTGGTGGATTTTTCATACTATTATCTGAACCTGACTGAAAAAATAGAGGATTTTTTTTATATCTTATATAGATAGGTAGGTACCTATAACTATTCCCACCATCAATGATACCTACCCAATTCATCAGTTCTGCAGCTATTTATTCTATCAGTTATCTGCTTCCCATACCACAGTGACACTTTTTTAAGAAATTCTTTGTTCTAATTGCTAAATATAACAATTTATTTGTCATCATAGGTGCCTACTTTACAAGCAATTCTTTAAAAAAAGGATATATAAAAGTGTTACACACAGTAATGTCAATTATTGTAATAAATCTACCTATTAACTCAATTCTATGGCCGGGGTTTACATCAGCAAGAATCTTTTGCAAGTAGTGTCTCAACTGTAGGTAGTTTACATTGATTAACACTTGCAAGCTACAGTCTGATATATTGTGTTTAGATTCTTCTTGCAGGTGGAAACTCACCCTATGTAGGTAAACTTAACGAAAAAGTATTCTTGTCTTCTCATTCTCGAGGTAATGGTTGTTATTGTATGCAATTCAGTAGATAGGTAGGTATTTAAGGTATTCTTGTCTTACCTCTTACCCCTACCAAATGTATAAGAGCTAACTTTGTTTCAGAAACAGTGTAACCAGTAGCTTTTAGTACATAGTATAGTTTCTATTATTGTAGTAGTTTGAGGAATAAATATAAAAAATATAAGAGTTATATTGACATTTAATAAATAGAATACCATTTTTGCTAAGGTTGTATTTGGAACATCTGTGAATAAGTGAATTCTTCTGTGGTAGGAATAATTTTATTAATTGTTAATCCTGTTGCAGCTAAACTCTTTTGTGTTCACATCAGCGCAACAGCAAACAATGGAGGGCTGCAAATAGTCACATAAGTACACTTCACATAGTTTCAATATTGGTAGGTATATAGGATATAATTAGCTATGTTAAAAAGAATCTGTTGACTTGATGTGTATAAGTGACCTATTCAATGAGAATAAGTTTTATTAAGTCATGGCTGATTTCTGAAAGGGTAATTTTTTATTTATAGGTAGGTACTAAATATTGAATAGGTATTTGAAGTAAACCTCTTAGGAATTGGATAATAACTGTGTAATAATGGTTTGCATGTATGAGTCCAACTTTTATTATTGTATAATATAACTTTTATCAAATCTTCACATGTATCCAACTTTTTAATGCATGGTTCTTCTGAGTCAGTAAATTTTATACCATCATATTGTTTGTCCTGGTGCTGAATTCTCCACTACAAACTCCAATCAGACTTTTACAGTCATGGCCATAACAGAAATGAACATACAGCATAAATGAAGTCTTCCTCATCTGTAAAAAAATAGGTCTTAATATACTTGACACAGATGACAAGACTGAAGGGATCTAGCTATGAATCAGGACTATTTTACATCTTTCTACTTATTATATATTTTGTTGACATATAAAATTATAGCACATCAAACCAAGACTTTGAATATAGGTATTCAAACATAATAGCAGCTACATAGGTGAGTAAATTGTGAATGCTGCGTTTTATATTATCTACTAAATCACTTAAACATCCGCAGCTTCCTTATCTCACTGCTGGGTATTTAAATCTCTTGCACTTATGATAAATAAGATTGTACTCAAACATAAACAAGAAAGAAAACAAAGATAATATCATGGAGCTAATAAAAAAAGAGGAGGGAATTCCGTCTGATCCAAAACTGAAGCACCCATAGGAAGCCGGAACGCTTTGTACGTACGAGCGGGGCACGCACACACTCACATCATATGCAGCCGGTCGCCATACTTTCATCTGACACATCACCCCCGTATTACGAGTCACGCTAAAATCGCTCATAACGCTCCCAGCGCTCACGTTGATTTTTCAGCGTTCCGATTAAGATATTGCGCTCAATGACTTTGACCGCTGTTAATGACTCGGGACAACCAATCACGGACGGCGATATCGCAAGATGGCGTCGATCATGACGTTTGCAAGAGATTTCATTGTCGCGCTCACGGCAATTCGGTACGCGTTTTTAGCGCGATAATGTCGATATTATCGATTTTAGCGTGAATCGGAATAGGGCCATGTAATATGTCCGCCATTTTGGGCTTCAGTTCGATGTCAATCAAAACTCAATCCTTCTTTTTTTTATTTCATCCATGGATAATATAATCACTTCGAAGATTTTGACATTTTTGACAATAGGTGTCTTTACTTTCAAACACAGAGGCGTTTTATTTAAAAAAAAAAAGGTTCCGCCACAGATTAGAGAAAAAAAAATCTACTAGGTTCCGTTCTTTTTTTTTTCTTATATTTTGACTCCACACATAGTGTATTTAGCCAGTGTCAAGTATTGTAATTTTTCATCATGTTAATTGAATAGTCAAGTCATAGTCCAGTCTAAGTCAGGTAAGTGGTGGCAACTTTACTAGAAGCTTCTATGGAATTTTGGAAGCAACACGAAAAATCACGTTTCATCACTTGCCCACACTCATGCTCGTAATTCAGCGCTTAATGCGTAAAACGCCACGAATTTTAAACATTAACACTGGAAAAAGCACAAGATTTGAGAAATAATACAATGCAACGACGTGAACTTTTCCGTGTTCCTATGACATAACTGTACAAATGTATTTTTTTTAAGTTCGACGACTAAACGCTACTTAGCCAGAAGGTATCAAGTTAGGTACATTTTAGGGTTCCGTACCCAAAGGGTAAAGCGGCAAAAATAACGGACTAATATTGTTTGAACGGAAGGGAAGACATCACAATTTTTTTTTCAAAATGGCGGAATTCGGTCATTGCGGAAAAAAAATTCTCCGATCCGAATGAAAATTGATATCTGGGGGTCCCCAAGAATGTTGATCAACATTCTAAAATCAAATTTTGACATACGCCATTTTTCAATAGGGTTGCCATACAAAGGTACTTTTATCAAAATATAATCTTTCCTTTATTACGCCCCTAATACGAATGTTATAGAAAAGCTGTTTCTGGGGATCGAGTAGAGATATAGTATGGGACAAAAGGAAATATTAATGAAATCGATTTTTTCAAGATGGCAGATATAGGCATATCGACATAGAGAAAAAGTGATTCGATCCGGATGAAAATTTATATATGGGAATCCCCCTAGATACTCAGTAATAATATGGGAAAAAAATTTTTATTCCGCAATTTTGAAAAGATTCATATATACAACTGAACTTTTTTATGGATCTCCAATCCGTATGAAAATTGATATCTGAGTATCCCCAAGGATACTGATTAACATGCTATAGCTTCTTTTAGACATCCACCGTTTTTCAAAATGGCTGTCATACATACTGGCAAAGCCACGAACGCGACGACGAGCGAAGCGAGGAGGAGCTTCAAACTACCTACCGCGACGACGAGCGAAGCGAGGAGGAGCTTCAAACTACCTACCGCGACGACGAGTGAAGCGAGGAGAAGCTTCAAACTACCCATCGCGACGACGAGCGAAGCGAGGAGGAGCTTCAAACTACCTATCGCGACGACGAGCGAAGCGAGGAGGAGCTTCAAATTAGCTAACGCGACGACGAGCGAAGCGAGGAGGAGCTTCAAACTACCTAACGCGACGACGAGCGAAGCGAGGAGGAGCATCAAACTACCTATCGCGACGACGAGCGAAGCGAGGAGGAGCTTCAAACTACCTACCGCGACGACGAGCGAAGCGAGGAGGAGCTTCAAACTACCTCTTTGGAGAAATAAAACAAAATGGCCGCCATGCAAAATTAAAAGGCGCAAACTATCTGAACTAATAGAGGCAAGCATAGCGTGTTTGGACTCATGTTACAGAGAACAACGGAGGCTTTCTTACAGTCTTAACATAATTCAAAGATGGCGGATTCAAAATGGCGCCCGATTTTATAGTAACTTGGATTCGGCTGATATTTTATATTTGGGGGTTTTAAAGGATGCTGATTTCAAATTTTGACCTTTTACTTGACTGACAGCATTTTTCAAGATGGCCGCCATGCAAAAGTCAGATCAGTTATCATTTTCTTTGAAAAATACCGCTGTTTTGTACTAATTCTTGCAAAATTTAAAGTTTAGCACAAAGTATAAGACCTTTAAAAATACAACAGCCACGAAAACACCCACGCGGGCCGCTCGCGGCCCGCGCACAGAGCAAAATACTAGTCTTAATCTTAATCTTAATCTTAACAGATATATAAAGCTAAAAAACGGTGACAGATCATGTTGACATGAATGTTCCCGAAAACTGGCCCATAGGATGATTTGGAAATGTACTAGAGATATGTACGGAAAAATCCCGAGGCAAAGAATTAAATATGTCAGCATCAGAAAGTGGTACCAGGAAGAAGTTCCAGATGGGATCTCGGAAACGGTAAGAGATAAAAATAAACTAATAGAACAAAAATGTAGTAAACCTTGGGACGATTCTAAATAAACAATAAAAAAAGGTACCTCTCATACAAAAACATATATTTTTCATACAAAAACCGAAAAATACGTACTCAGAAAGTCGTATATTCCTGTCCTGTCATCCAGTAAGAAACTCTATAGGCCCTCGAATAAGGTCGATAATCGTATGACATAAGATGGCCGCATACGGCTAACTTCTGTTCGGTGCTGGTAAATAATAATGTGGTCTATGGTCTATGGTGGATGGAGTGCGACCACTTGGCCAGATTTCTGCCATTTGGGCAGATTTCAAATTTACACTGTAATGATAAATAAAAAGTGTATACGTTTTAAAAACGTGTTGTTATGAGCATACATACATAAGATATTATGAGAAAAAATGTAGAATCCGCCATTTTGAAAATTTCATTCGTTAAACAGCTGATCTTTCTTATTACGCTGAAACTACATTAGTATTAGATATTACACACAGTATTAGATATTTTGAGCTTACGTATGTTGTGGTAGTAATAGGAATTTCAGGTTATATTGGAAAAAAAGTTTCTTCGCTCCGAATGAAAATCGATTACAACATATTTTAGTCAATTTTGACATCCACCGTTTCCCAAAATGGTTGCCATACGTTGTACTGTTGATGTGACTACCAAACGCGACGACGAGCGAAGCGAGGAGGAGCTTCAAACTACATACTGCGACGACGAGCGAAGTGAGGAGGAGCTTCAAACTACCTATCGCGACGACGAGCGAAGCGAGGAGGAGCTTCAAACTATCTACCGCGACGACGAGCGAAGCGAGGAGGAGCTTCAAACTACTTACCGCGACGACGAGCGAAGCGAGGAGGAGCTTCAAACTACTTACCGCGACGACGAGCGAAGCGAGGAGGAGCTTCAAACTACATACTGCGACGACGAGCGAAGCGAGGAGGAGCTTCAAACTACATACTGCGACGACGAGCGAAGCGAGGAGGAGCTTCAAACTACCTATCGCGACGACGAGCGAAGCGAGAAGGAGCTTCAAACTATCTACCGCGACGACGAGCGAAGCGAGGAGGAGCTTCAAACTACATACTGCGACGACGAGCGAAGCGAGGAGGAGCTTCAAACTACATACTGCGACGACGAGCGAAGCGAGAAGGAGCTTCAAACTATCTACCGCGACGACGAGCGAAGCGAGGAGGAGCTTCAAACTACTCACCGCGACGACGAGCGAAGCGAGGAGGAGCTTCAAACTACTTACCGCGACGACGAGCGAAGCGAGGAGGAGCTTCAAACTACCTACCGCGACGACGAGCGAAGCGAGGAGGAGCTTCAAACTACCTACCGCGACGACGAGCGAAGCGAGGAGGAGCTTCAAACTACCTACCGCGACGACGAGCGAAGCGAGGAGGAGCTTCAAACTACCTACCGCGACGACGAGCGAAGCGAGGAGGAGCTTCAAACTACCTACCGCGACGACGAGCGAAGCGAGGAGGAGCTTCAAACTACCTCTTTGAAGAAATAAAACAAAATTGCCGCCATGCAAAATTAAAAGGCGCACACTATCGGAACTAATAGAGACAAGCATAGCGTGTTTGGGCTCATGTTAAAGAGAACAACGGAGGCTTTCTTACAGTCTTAAAATAATTAAATAAAAGACTAGACCCCACGGTGAATTGTTGTCAAATGTATATCCATTTTTACATTATTGACAGAAAAAGCGATTGGCTGATTTGGGCAGAATTTATATGCCTATTTAAGGTTAGGGCAGAATTTGTAGTTTTTACATATGGTCACACATTTATTTTGTTTTGGGCGATTTGCTTTGTTCTCAGATTAAAGAAGTTTGTTTTGCTAAATATAGTATATTATACTGTGAATCATATATCGGTTGTGTGGTAAGTTCTTCGGCATTAAAGTAAATCTTCTGAAGTAGGTAAGTTTTATATATATATAGAAGACTATATATTTCACGAATTGTTGAGATAACTATATAATATAAGGTGATATATAAATAAATGTTTTAAATGAGATTGCCATGGCTAGGTAAATACATCATTCCTAACCTATCAACAGAAAAGAACAGTACCTATGCAAAGGAACAATGACTGACAATTAAATAAAAAAATGACCTACTATTTGAAAATCACTAACTAGGTACTAAGACATAGGTTAACTACTTAAGTTACTAACATATTGTGAGAAACAAGAGATTAAAAAACTACCTAAAACGTTTATTTTATCACCCTATCTGCTCCTTCAGTCTACCTATGAAAATAAAGCATGTAACTCTGCCGCTGGAACTTAGGAAGTGATTCCAATAGTGGTATAGATCCTGTAAGTACTATTAAAAGGACTGAATGTTCAAGAGTCCATGAATGTACTTACTTTTATACCATAAGATGGTATTGTTATTTTAATATTATAATTTGCATTTGGACTTGGATTGGAATATTAGAATAAAACCTAATCAGACACAAACAAACCTCCTATTACTATTATAAGTGGAAAGAGTTAAAAATATATTATTTTATTTTCAGTTTTACAACCCCATACTGGACTGACAGCTCAGTTGGTAACCATAGAATCCATGGATTGTGGTTTTGATTCCCACCCAGGACAAACATTTGTGTCTGGGTGTTATATTGTACTTTATTTGTGTATGTATTTACATTTCTATCAGTTATTTGCTTCCCATGGTAAAAAAAAACAAACTATGCTTAGCTCACAGAATTCGCCCTATTACATAGGTTACTTGAGGCTAGATTGATTGCACTGTGTGAAATGTCCAGACATTTAGGGAAAGGATGTATGGAGGCAGGTATTCATCCTTTTTAGGGTTCAGTGCCCAAACAGTAAAGCGAACCCTATAATAACTAATACATTCTCCCTTCTCTTTCCCATAGTACAGGAAAGAAGCGGTTTTGGATCACATGTATTTCTGTTTCTGTTGCCACTATAACAATAAATACATACTAAAAGCAGAATAAAATAAATATTAAAGGGGCTCCCATGCAACGGATGTTGTTTTTATTTTTATAGATAATGTGGTATTTTCATTTCTTTCTAGGACAGTGGATTTGAGATCAACACCTGCAGCGGAACCAAAAAGAAACACAAAGAAACAATGGCTAACATTATCGTCAGGCGGAAGATGACTGTCTAGATGACAAATACATTTTGTAACATTATTATCTTTATCATTTTCAGGTTACAAAAGAAGAGAAAGAGTCAAAAAAACTGCCCAAAACCTAGATTTTTACCATATAAGCATGTAACTGTGCTGCTGGAACTTAGGAAATGATTCCAATAGTGGTAAAGATCCTGTAAGAACTATTAAAAATGTAAGATAAGAAGAATCTAAATGTAATATCCTGAAGGACTGAAACAGTGTTTGTGAATTAATGTGGTAGAATAATAATTAGAAAATGGTGTCTCCAAGTTTCTTTGGTCCCTTGATTTTTTTTATAACACCGATTTGCTATGTTCAAGAGTCCATGAAAGTACTATCACAATATACCTACCTAATTTCATTAAGATCATAGAATGATGATAAATAATTTCAAATGTAAGAGTATCAATATTTTATTATAATTTGGACTTGGATTGCATTATTAAATTAAAGGTAATCAATCAGACACAAACCAATTTTATTTATTTATTTATCTAAGATTCACAGCTTAGGCAGACCACCCACTAAGTGGACCGATGACCTGGTGAAAACTGTGGCAAGCCGATGGATGCAGAAGGTGAGCAGCCGCTCAAAGTGGCACTCTCTGGGGGAGGCCTATGTTCAGCAGTGGATGATGATGAACTATGATGAACCATCAGCTCCTCGCAGTAGGTACTGACCAGATCAATAATTACTATTAGGTACCAGGTTTAAACATAAATTTAGATATGCCTTGCATGAGACCAGTAGGTAAGTACAATCTATGTATGTATTTTTAGCTAACAGGCAATTTACTAATATTATTTCCCTTCACTTGAAACTACCTACATACATTGAAAAACTAAATAAAATACCATTAACTTTGCTAAGGTTGTATTTGGAACATCTGTGAATAAATGGATTCTATAATTAATTGTTCATCCTGTTGCAACTGAAATCATTAAATTCATTATGTGTCCCACGGGCAGCTGTGCGCTGTCTGCCTGCATAGACATGGCAAGTTATACTATAAAAAAAAATGGGAGGTAAATTCTATGGCTGTCTGTCAAACAACCTATACAATATAACCTTTTCTATTTCTGAATTAATAACACTATAAAAAGTATATTAATAAATAATAATGTTTTGTTACAATCACCAGATCAATTCGTTTTTTAAATTTAGAGGATAAGTAGGTATCTACCTAATTAGATATGCTGTATAGGTACTTAAATGTAAATGAATGGTATATCTAAGTAAGTAAAAGAAATGTATTGTGTCTTTTCGTTTCCTTATTCCTGGTCAGAGCGAATAGCATGAGATATTAGCTGTCCATTTTGACAGATTTACCCTAATTACTGAACCCGACTGAAAAAAACATCATGAGTTCTCATTAAGATAGATAGGTACCTACTAAGTGGATATTTTTAACAAACCCACACTAATCCAGGGTAAAGTTGTTTAAATAAATAAACTAAGTATAGCTACTTTAAATGTGTGGACATTTCACACAGCCCCATCTAGCTCCAAACTAATAGTCTTATTACACCTGCCGCAATCAGGGTATAAGCATAGCTTGTACTATGGGAACCAGATAACTCATATAATACATAGATACATTTTTGTTTGTAACTACATATATAGAATACAATATAACACCCAGATACGGAACAAACATCTAACTTCATCACACAAATGTTTGTCTCTGGTAGGAATCGAACCCACAGCCCTCGGTTCAGAAGGCACGGCTACTACCAGCTGAGCCATCGGGCCTATCGATAATATAGCTAAGTTTAGGACACACAGTATGTCGTTGCTTGGATGTGGTTGACATTCCATGTAGGCGCCCGCGCGTCCTAAACTGAGCTTTATTTCCATGCATTTTGAATGGAATAGGAAGCCGTCTGTGCCATGTCGGCGACCGACGCCATTTATGTGTGGCCTGCGCTAAGGTAGCAGAGGAATAGTTATTTTGTTTTTTGTTTCTCTCTGTAGTAGAAATAGGCTAAGATAAAACACTGAGTAGCTATTTCACTGTGGCCCAACTGCCATGAAATTATGCCCAATTGTACAGCAGCTGTTACAAACTTTCATATATTGACTAAACAGGGGTATACTTACAGTATATTATACATATCAATCAAGTATATTACTATATTTTTTACATATAAGTAATAACTTTCTACAAACAAAGAGGTGGTGTAAAGTAAGTGCGCATCACATTGTCACCATGGGCAAGAAGAAATACCCATGGTCTACCCAGGTGAACTCTGGTGGACCATGGATTGAATCTTGCTATAGATTGACACTTGACAAGCACTTCATATATTTTATTGTAAATAAGGTATTGTGATGTATTGTAATCTGTAAAAATAACGCTGTTTCCTTATTAGTTTTCATGGACCTAATAAGAAACCTTTGATTGAGACCTAAAACCTTTTTTTATTTCATCCATGTTAGTTTCATTAAAAATGACTTTCATATGGTACATAATGGGATTGATTTAATCATTGTTTCCACTGCTGAACACAGGCATCCCATTTACACCCCACTTGGATGCTTATCATAGAGGGGTTTGCCATAAGCACCCATAGAGGTTTAAATATGTACTAGAAGTCTTTGTAACCACCACACTTGGCTTGGTGATCTGCTGAACGCAGACGATTCTAATGTGCCGAGGAGAATGTTGCTGTCTATTTTCTGGATATTCCATTCCAGACCACAAAACAAAAATCAGGATTCTACAAGTTGAGTTGGAAAAACTTCTTGATTTTGAGCTCTGCGACGGAATAATGTCGCAATTTTGCCAGTGTCCTCACGTACCATGGACCACGTACTGTAAGACAAGACAAGTGACGGGAATAATCTCAAGAATACTATCAGAATAATCTGTCTGGACAACTCGCAGGTACCTACGGATTTTTATCTACATTCTACAACAAAAATATAAAATTATAAATAAACAATCTTTTTTTTTCTAATTCGAAGCGCTGAAACTGACAAAGAGAACTTATAAATGACATTGACATTTAACAGCACTTTTTTTTGTTATATTTTGGCTCCACACATAGTGTATTTAGCCAGTGTCAAGTATTGTCATTTTTCATCATGTTTAATGTTAATAGAATATTACACGTAAAGTCAAGTCTTAGTCATAGTCATAGTCCAGTCTAAGTCAGGTAGTTATAGTCCAGTCTAAGTCATGCTCCAGTAAAGTGGTGGCAACTTTACTAGAAGCTTCTATGGAATTTTGGAAGCAACACGAAAAATCACGTTCCACCACATTATATCACTTGCCTACACTCATGCTCGTAATTCAGCACTTAATGCGTAAAACGCCACCAATTTTAAACATTGAAAACACTGGAAATAGCACAAGTTTTGAGAAATAATACAATGAATGACGTGAACATTTCCGCGTTCCCGCCAAAAACTTTGTAATATTTATTTACCTGTCTGTCTGCCGTCAAGCGTTAGCGTATAATAGTCTGCGCCCGTCTTGTACTTTTATCACAGATTACTTATACGTAGCATGACTTTTATCAAAGACTTTTATCCTATATCCACAGAGTAACTTAACCCAATTTCTTTACTTGGCAAGGTATATGTCGCTATGAATGTTGCAATGAACCTTACACACTCTTGTTCGTAAAAGTCAAACTTTGCTCCATCTGTATAGTGGTAGTTCATCTGAGTGTATAGTAGATTTGTTTTTCTCTAATCTGTGGCTCTGTCTTAGTTTGTGGTACTTTTTTCTTTGGGCCAACTATTTTTTTTTTTCTCTAATCTGTAGGGCAGACTTCAACTAAAGAGTATATAATTTACTAACTTCAACTCTTCCTTATAGGCAAAGAAAGAGTATCACTTCGTTTTAGAAAAAGGTGGAGTTGAGTCTTTTTATTTTTGACGCTGTTTAGCATTTTCTGCAAGTGTCAATGCCAATGTCGAGCGGAGAAAATGACAGCTGATAACGGCATATTGTGCTATCAAAGTCATTTGTTATCTGACAATTTTTTATTTTTTTATTTTTGTTATATTTTGGCTCCACACATAGTGTATTTAGCCAGCGAAATGTATTAAACAAATTATTTTGATATGACATAACTGTACAAATGTATTTTTTTTTAAGTTTGACTCATCGACTAAACGCTACTTAGCCGGTAGGTATCAAGTTCGGTACTTACATAATCTAATAACCTAACTTCAACACTAACCTATTTTTACCTAACAACTGAATACTTTCGGGAACCTTGATAAAAATTGACACTCTTTGAAGAAACAAAACAAAATGGCCGCCATGCAAAATTAAAAGGCGCACACTATCGGAACTTATGGGGGCAAGCATAGCGTGTTTGGACTCATGACAAAGAGAACAACGGAGGCTTTCTTACAGTCTTAAAATAATTTAAATATGGCGGATTCAAAATGGCGCCCGATTTTTTAGTAACTCAGATTTGGCTGATATTTTATATTTGGGGGTTTTAAAGGATGCTGATTTCAAATTTTGACCTTTTACTTGACTGACAGCATTTTTCAAGAAGGCCGCCATGCAAAGTCAAGCGCATTATCATTTTCTTTGAAAAATACCCCTGTTTTGTACTAATTCTTGCAAAATTTAAAGTTTAGCACAAAGTATAAGACTTTTATAAATACAACAGCCACGAAAACACCCACGCGGGCCGCTCGCGGCCCGCGCACAGAGCAAAATTCTAGTTATAATATATAAAGTTCGTTACCCACTGACTCACTCACTCACTGACTGACATTTTTGATCTCAGCTCCTGGAAGTGGTGGAGAAAAACCGAGTATGAGGTTGCATAGAGATAGGTCACGTGACCACCAGAAAAAGCTGACATCAGCAAAAAGTCGTCTCCTTGATGGAACCGGTCAACGGCTCTCGGAAACTACAAGTCGGATGGGTGACCTGTTTTAACTAAAGTTGTAGTAAACCTTGGGCGCTTGGAGAGAAATAAAAAAAAATGGGGGTTGCCATACAAAAAAACAAAAATTCCATACAAAATTGAAACGCTTATAAATCGGAAACGGTAAGAGTTAGGTGGGGTGTGTTCGACCAAATGTCATAGAGGAGGATGGGCGCTTTCGGATGGTCGTCATGAAAATCCAAGATGGCGGATCCAAGATGGCGGCCATTTTGAAAGTTGGTCCGATCCGGCTGATTTTTTGCATCGGGGGGTTTTTGGGGTCCCTGATTCGATATTTGAAAAAATATTTTGGATCCCGCCATTTTTAAAGATGGCTGCCATACAAATTTTTTTTTTCATTTTTGGCTCATTGTTTCTCGATACCTATGGGAAATTTTGAACTTTTTTTTTTTAATTTGTATGAAATTGGACAATCGAAATTTAAAATATTTCATGAACTGGTCTTCCGACCTTCCATCATCGTGACCATCAACTGCCTGGCTAAACGATGTGAGATGGGTCATATG
Organism: Ennomos erosarius; assembly: GCA_963580505.1. Lineage (NCBI taxonomy): Eukaryota > Metazoa > Arthropoda > Insecta > Lepidoptera > Geometridae > Ennomos > Ennomos erosarius. The sequence continues at coordinate 5,431,396 of OY757000.1, forward strand.
CGTTCTCAGGAATGTCATAGCAAACCCTGGGACGATTTTAGAGAAAATAAAAAAAATTCAAAATGGCGGAAAAAAAAATCACCCATACAAATTTAAACCGGAAATGACGCCGAAACCATGATACTTTAGTATAAAGAGCTCGAACTAATATTGTTTGGAGGCCGGAAGGGAAGAATTCAAAAAAAATTTTTTTTCAAAATGGCGGAAATTAGGGTCATGGCGGAAAAAAAAGTTTCTCCGATCCGGATGAAAATCGATATCTGAGGGTCCCCAAGGATGCTGATCAACATTCTAAAATCAAATTTTGACATTCGCCATTTTTCAATAGGGTTGCCATACAAAGGTGATTTTATCGAAATATGAACTTTCCTTTTTTACGCCTCCAATATGAATGTCAAAAAAAAGTTGTTTCTAGGGATAGAGTAACGATGTACAAAGGAACAAAACAGTATACTAATGAAATTGTTTTTTTTGAAGATGGCGGATGTAGACGTATTGACTTACAGAAAAAGTTATCCGATCCGGATGAAAATCGATATCTAAGACTCCCCTTAGATACTCAGTAAGAATATAGGAAAAAATTTTGATTCCGCCATTTTGAAAAATTTCATACATTTTACTGAACTTTTTTATGGATCTCCAATCCGTATGAAAATTGATATCTGAGTGTCCCTAAGGATACTGATTAACATGCTTTAGCTTCTTTTAGACATCCACCGGTTTTCAAAATGGCTGCCATACATACTGACAAAACCACCAACGCGACGACGAGCGAAGCGAGGAGGAGCTTCAAACCACCTACCGCGACGACGAGCGAAGCGAGGAGGAGCTTCAAACTACCTATCGCGACGACGAGCGAAGCGAGGAGGAGCTTCAAACTACCTACCGCGACGACGAGCGAAGCGAGGAGGAGCTTCAAACTACCCATCGCGACGACGAGCGAAGCGAGGAGGAGCTTCAAACTACCTACCGCGACGACGAGCGAAGCGAGGAGGAGCTTCAAACTACCTACCGCGACGACGAGCGAAGCGAGGAGGAGCTTCAAACTACCCATCGCGACGACGAGCGAAGCGAGGAGGAGCTTCATACTACCTACCGCGACGACGAGCGAAGCGAGGAGGAGCATCAAACTACCTATCGCGACGACGAGCGAAGCGAGGAGGAGCTTCAAACTATCGACCGCGACGACGAGCGAAGCGAGGAGGAGCTTCAAACTATCTACCGCGACGACGAGCGAAGCGAGGAGGAGCTTCAAACTACCCATCGCTACATTTACAATGTTTTACTAATGCGACCTTTTTAATTGATTTTAGCTTATCTAACTAACCTGTCTTACCTAAGATCTAAATATTTTCAGGATCCTTGATTCAAATTGTCATATAATTGATAAACAAAACAAAATGACCGCCATACAAAATTAAAACACGCACACAATCGGAACTTATAGAAGCCGACAAGGCGTGTTTGGACTCATAACAAAGGCACAACGGAGGCTTTCTCATAGACTTAAAATAATTCCAAGATGGCAGATTCAAAATGGCGTCCGATTTTATAGTAACTCAGATCCTGATATTTTATATTTGGGGATTTTAAAAGAGGCTGATTTCAAATTTTGACCTTTTACATGACTGACAGCATTTTTCCAGATGGCCGCCATGCAAAAGTCAGATCAATTATCATTTTCTTTGAAAAATACCGCTGTTTTGTACTAATTCTTGCAAAATTACAAGTTTAAACTAAAGTATAACATTTTTATAAATACAACAGCCACGAAAACGTCCTCGCGGGCCGCACGCGGCCCGCGCACGGAGGAAAATACTAGTCTACTTTCATTACGCAATGGATTTTAGTTTTGCTTTAGCTACGTGTACATGTAGTATAAAATAATGATGTATAAAATATAATGATTCTTAGCTATACTAATGAAATATGTGCTCAAATAAAAAATTGTATAGCTACAATGAGAACTGACTGCTAAGTGGACGAGCGCCAGGAGGCAGCTCTGTGTCGGATGGCCGAATGTCGTGAATTTTATAATTTATTCTCACTTTTTAATATTAAGAGGTTGGTAGACTGTTTAAAAATACCATTTTGGTTGGCCACACTGGCGGAAGGAGCGTCCGCTGAGCCATCAGCCAATTACGATGGCTGCCTTGGTAGTTCCGGTAAAATAATATTGTGGTTTAGGAGGGAAGTTTTGGAGGGACGACAAGGTCCAAAAAGCAGTCAATTCTGATTGAGCAGCCGAAGCGTCAAGATGTATTAATGCTCCTGTTCGTTTATTGTGTACTGAATGTGTACTGAATATACACGAGTTGAAGAGGTTCTCGGTGTTTTTACTTCAGATTGTATTTCTTTTATTTCTTATTATTTGAGAGGCTTGTATGTTTTTATTATTATCGATTCAGGAATAAAATGCTAAGGTTAATTTATACTCAAAACAAAGCAGACTTAAAACACTCGCGATTAGAAACACAGTTAGGTACTTAACATACATTTTTAAATCGATTCATAGATTTTAGTTTAATTCTAGCTCTACCTTTATTTTAAATTAGCCTGATGCATCGTAGGTATTCATGAATACCATCATACCATGTTTATGCCTATGGAGCTCATTGAAAGCGATAAGAACCGTTGGAGAAAGGGTAACGTAAACTAAGTACTCACTATAGTATATTTTTTAATTAGAAGGAGTAAAATGACAGATCGTAATGTTACTTGTCGAAATAATACTGCCAGCTTCTAAATCATAGTGATTGTTTTGCATAAGCTCATCTAGAACAACAAGCAGATAATGTCACAGATAGGTTCTAAAAAATGTAGCAGACAGTGATGACATTAAGTAATAAACAATTATATAAACTTGTTGTATTCTGTTAATCTCGCTATTTTTATTTTTATTATATTATTTACAGGTAAACAATTTGATGACAAATTAGGCAGTAATTACGATTTTAAGAAGTGGTTAGAAGAATACAAAACCATAAAATAGATCTTTAAACTGAAATGAGTCAAAGTCCTCCAACACTATTTATTTTACATGAGAAAATGGCAATAGGGTTTAAGAGGCGATTAAAAATATAATCGATTCACAATTTTAAAATGTATCTGATTAATCGATTTTTCGATTCTTGTTTCCCATCCTTGGTGCTCGATTTCTGTAGGGCTGCCATGCATCACTTAGTGATGCCAGTAAATATAGATTTATTTTCTACTACTATTTCAAAAAAATAAAAAAAATAATTAAACGCCTGTGTTATAAAATGATTCTTTGCGCTGAACATTATCTACAATAATTACACTACACAATAATACAAGTCTCTCTGTGGTTAGTTACCAAGTACCAACTCCCAAATAAAACCATTACATGTCCTTTACAATAATTAAAAATAATTATGGTTACAGTGAAACCGAACTAAATCTATTGCTAAGGAACAATATAGATAACATATGTACACAACTTCTGATCTAATTATTTACAACTTAATTTTATTTATTTGAATAATAAACAATTTAGTCTACCAAATTCTGTGCTTAGTAAATTCCACAGTACATTGGTAAATTCTATTCATGGAGGTCTATGGAGAGAGCCAAAATCTGCCAATGTGGCGTTGCCGCATCGCATCCTTCGTGTAAACATACTGTCTTGTATCTCTGTCTAATACACGAATCGTCGCATAGAGTATGCGAGAAAGCGAATGTCGGTACGGCAACGTCGCCTTACCGACACCGCGTGTCATGATTCTATGTTGATGATTCTATTTATCTTTGTTTGGCTTGTGTGAGCCTCCCTTATAGTGGATTTTTTTTCTCTAATCCCTCTACAAAAGATTTTTAAAATTTTACCAGCAAAACATGTTGAACATCGTCAATCGACCCACACTCTTCACAATTTGGTGACAGTACCTTCTTCATTAGGAACGCAAATTTGTTTGATGGAATGTGTCCGGAACGCAGTCTAAGTGCGGTAACTAATAGATTGCGGTTAAGTTTGTCTTGGTCAATCCATGGATGCGTCATAATTTCGGGTTGGATAGTTCGATACCAGATTCCTTTCTCTGTCGATCGTCTGTCGAAATACTCTTGCCATATGTCTTTACATTCATTTTTTAATAATCTATAATAATCTGAATACAACGGTGTAACTGCCATAGGGATTCCATCCACACTAGCTTGCTTTGCTAATAAGTCGACCTTATCATTATTTTGTATGATGTGGTCGCTAAGCGACAAAGCCCTTATTTGATTGTATTCAATAAAATTAAAAAAAAAAAAAAAAAATTTTACCAATGACTGTGGATATAATTTATGATTTATAATCGTAGAGTATAAAGTATGCGTGAGTACGGAAGTGACCCCTTTACACAATGTATCGATCATCTATGCTCTCGCATTTAATTTCATGACACACCAAACTGTCAGAACATGACACGCGGTGTCGGTAAGGCGACGTTGCCGTACCGACATTCGCTTTCTCGCATACTCTATGCGACGATTCGTGTATTAGACAGAGATACAAGACAGTATGTTTACACGAAGGATGCGGAGCGGCAACGCCGCATTGGCAGATTTTGGCTCTCTCCATAGACCTCCATGGTATCGATATATAATTAACCTAACCAAACAGTGTTCAGCATTTCGATACACTTGTACTGGTACTTTTGATACAATAAAGAAAATTTGATATTAGTAGAACCAGAAGACGCAGCGTAGGCCGGCCCCCACTCGGTGGACTGACGATCTGGTGAAAGCCACGAGGAGCCAATGGATGCAGGAGGCGAGTGGCCGCTCAAGGTGGCGCTCTATTGGGGAGGCCTGTGTTCAGCAGTGGACGTCTTTGGGCTGTTAATGATAATGATAATGATGACCCATCCTAATAAAAGTATATTGAAACACATTATATGAAATAACGTTTGAATGTAACATTTTTATATATATATATATGTCGTCGCAGGAGGCCGATAAACATTCCTGGTTTGACATCTTCATATCGGGATTTTAATTAAACATTAAAATAAGTCCATATGTACTCTATTTTATAATCAGCTTCTCAGTTACACAACCAAATCACTTAATCACACAGATTTAATGAAGAACCACAAAACGATACGACAGTTCCTCGACACGCGCCCGCTTCCACGTCTGTTTGCCTTTGAGGCTCTATCTACTCTATTTTATCCCAAGTGGGTGGCATCGAGACTCCGTCAAAACGCCACTAAGCTATACCAGCACGTGACACTTGCGGTTTACAGTACTCATTTTAATGATGATCCGACTCCGTAATAGGGGTCACTTCCCTACTCACGCATACTAATGCATATTTAGATACTCACACCAACAGAAAATGGACATGCATTCTGTGAATGTCCGCCGTCCATTCTTCTATGTTGATGCTTTCTCGCATACTCTATGTGACGATTCGAGTATTAGACAGAGATTTAAGATAGTATGTTTACACAAAGGATGCGGAGCGGCAACGCCGCATGGCCAGGCATGGCTCTCTCCTTTATACCTTCATGATCTAAATTGTAGTTTTTTCTCTCTAATCTGTGAACGAAATGAAGTGAGTGGTACTCTTTGCTTTCAGTGTGCGCCACATTTTTTTTCTCTTATCTGTGCTGCGCGCCAAAGAGTAGATGATGATGATTAGAGATAGAGAGAAACAATACATAATTACATATATATACTCTTTGTTTTGTCGCGCGCGCGAATGGGTTTTGTTCGGGCGGGTGTTTGTTTTGTTTTTATAAACATTATAAAGGAATAAAATAACGCCGCTACGTGTTTTTATAGGAATCTATCATTGTGTTCTTGACTTCTTGTAACTTAATATGGATGTAGCGGATACCTACGCTACACAGAGCCAAGTGAAAGATGAAGTTGGTGTTCGATGCCAGAAGCTCTTTCAAGATTTCCTAGAAGAGTAAGTATTATTTCTAGGGTCTAACTTTACTACCAAGTGCTACATAAAGTATACAACCATTACATTAGCTTAAACGGTTTGCATCTATCTTTAATACATGTTTCATAACATAATATAACCTATAACAAAAATTAACAGATTCAAAGAAGACAACGAAATCAAATATGAGAAACACGCCAAAGAACTGTTAAAACCTGAGCTTAGTACATTAGAAGTCAGTTTCGACGATGTCGAGAAGTATAACCAAAATCTGGCAACCACAATCATAGAGGAGTACTATCGAATCTATCCATTCTTGAACCAAGCTATAAATAATTATGTCTTGAGCCTCGCCGACAGTAGCATGAAGAAAGATCTACAGTTCAAAGAATGCTACATGTCATTTGTAGATGTGCCTACAAGGCATAAAGTAAGAGAACTGACCACTGGAAAGATTGGTACGCTGATCAGAATCTCTGGACAAATTGTGAGGACACATCCAGTGCACCCTGAGCTGGTTTTGGGAACTTTTGTGTGTCTGGATTGTCAGACAGTTATAAAAAATGTAGAACAACAATTTAAGGTATTATAGTATAATTTTTTAAACATCTAATATTATAAGCATGGAAAAGTGGTGCATTCATTGTATATTTTATATGCTATTGAATAAATAAATATGAGTAAGACGCAGGACATTTCTTAGCAAGTGACCGTAGTGGACATGTTAAAAAATATGGCGTAATGTCTTATGCACTATTTCAGTACACCATCCCCACGATATGCCGTAACCCAGTATGTGCCAATCGGCGCCGCTTCATGCTAGATACAGACAAATCGGTGTTTGTAGACTTCCAGAAGATCAGAGTACAGGAAACGCAGGCAGAGCTACCAAGAGGATGCATACCAAGATCACTTGAGATCATCTTGAGAGCTGAAGCTGTAGAATCGGTTCAGGTAAAGTCAGTCTAATAATTTATTTCAGATAGGTTATATTTGACAAAGACCATTAACCAAGAGTTGAAGTTTAGGTTATATTTGAACAGCCTCTGTGGTGTGGTGGTTGAGCAGATCGGCTCATGATCCGGAGGCGGCGCGTTCAATTCCCGCAACAGGAGAAGTACTTGCACACAAAAAAAAACTCGCCAAACTTATTCTTTGTCTGGGTGTTGTGGGACCATGGTCCTTATAGTCCTTATAGTCCTTAATGTTAAAAATAGTAAGCCAAGCCAGGCAGTATATATTATTACAACCACCAGGCGTTCGGCCAAGCGACACCCTCTTATGGTCGAAATACCTCCAATACATACTAACCGTTTCGATTCTACTTTTTTAAATCAAGAGTGAATAGCTATTTATTAGACCAGTGTGCTACACCTTAGATCACATCGTCGCTTCCCATCAGGTGAGATTGTGGTCAAACGCTGGCTTAGTCAAATTTAAAAAAAAAAAACTTCTCTGTGGTTGCCACTTCCCTCTTTCCCTTCTCTGGAGTACAAGTTCATGATACATCAAGTATCTATAATTATTATATTTGTGACGGACCCAACGCACCAGACCTCGCCCGCCGCCCGCGCCCCGCCGCCGCTATCGCCTGCGCGTCTGTACCGCACGCACACCGCGCACCGCGTCTCACCGCTGTTATATAAACCCACGCCGGCCGCGGCGAGGGAGGCATTTGCTCGAGGCTTCCGCGGCGTACGGACGTGTAACCGACTACACCAGTCCCCCGCGCAATACAAGTTTCTAGCAAATCGCCTTGACCCGTGTTCCATACTAACACGGCGGGGGGTAGCTTTCTGTGCGCGTGGCTTCGGACTGGTGCTGGCACGATTACCCCTCGTCGCAACCCGAACCCGCTCCCGCTCCGAGGACCATCCGTGCGCGTGGCTCCGGCTTTTGCCGCACGATCCTCACTCCCTCAGACCTGCATGTTCCCTTGCCCCCCGCAAGGACCATCTGTGCGCGTGGCTCCGGCTTTTGTCGCACGATCCTTGCACTAAGATCACCCCTGAACCGCCACCGCACGCCGCCGTGCGACCGCCGCGTATCCGTCGCGTGACCGCCGCCAGCCCTACCGTGGGCTGTCCTCCCGTCTCGAGGGCCATCCGTGCGCGTGGCTTCGGCTTTTGCCGCACGATCCTCGATCCCGCACCCTAGCACCACTTCCTGGTCCAAGGGCCATCCGTGCGCGTGGCTCCGGCTTTTGCCGCACGACCCTTAGTCCTCACCGGGAGACCACCCTCACCACCGACCCGACCGTCAAACCGTACCGTAGTTCTCGCAGGCCGCCGCGCTCCTGCTTGAGAACGTCCCGTGGCCGCGCCGCCGCGGGCTCCGTCGCCCTCCCGTGCGTATCTGGTGCTTAGTGTTTAAGAGCGATATGATAAGCGAATTGTAAGCGGAACCATTGTGAACATTGAATATACCTGCCTATGTATTGTTACCCTGTGATTCGTGTTTCTATTGACAAAATCCCCACGGTTATCCCCCTATAGGTAGGTACATCCCGCGTCCCGCTTCTCGGAGACGCTAGGGCTCGACTTACCGCACATAACGAGGTGCCCAGGCGAGCTAGCCGAAAGGGCACCCCGTTACACATTTATAAAAAAAAAGTTAACTTAAACCTGTTGTTGTTGTTTGATGGGCCCGATAGCTCAGTTGGTAGTAACCCTGCCTTCTCAATTGAGGGCTGTGGGTTTGATTCCTACCCAGGGCAAACATTTTTGTGATGAACATAGATGTTTGTTCTGTGTCTGAGTGTTATATTGTATTCTATGTATATATTTACATAACAAGAAGTATCTAAGTATTATATCCGTTATCTGGTTCCCATAGTAAAAGCTATTCTTAGTATAGGGCTAGATGGCGCTGTGCGAAATGTCCACACATATTTATTTATTTGCTTTGTTGCAGGCTGGAGACCGTTATGATTTCACGGGCACTCTTATAGTAGTACCAGATGTTGGTTCCCTTTCGTTACCGGGTGCAAAAGCAGAACTAACTACCAGAACAAAACTGGCTAATGAGGGACAGATGGAAGGCATAAAGGGGCTGAAGGCTTTGGGTGTCAGGGAACTGCATTACAAGTAAGAGGACTGCTATATCAGGGCATGATCACAATATAAATGTGACTAATGATTTGTTTCAAAGTAATTTCCATTTGATCCTTATTAGCCACACTATTGATTGGTGTAACAATACAGAATGTTTCTTTTTTCAAAATTAACATTGTTGATTCCTGGCTAAGACTATTGATTTTTGGCCTCAATACTCCTTTGAGTACTATTCAGTATTCCTCATAATTTTGAGTTCCTACCCACAGCCAGTTGAAAAATTCAGCCTGTGTAGCAGAATAGGCATGATGACTAAAATTTCTTTTTTGGGTAAATTATTTATATTCCTTAAAAGATAAACATTTGTGAAAACAAAAATAAAATATCTCAAGCATTTTAAAACCCGGAATAAAAAGAGATAGCTCAAACAGCCAGTGATGTCAGAGGAAGGTCGTTATAGTACCCTAAGCTGTGGTAGCTTTTCATACAATCTCTTTGGCATGTGACGTCGCGAGTAGATTTTTCATAGTAACTGTGGGGGCGCTCTGTTTCGCGAGAAAGGGACAGGAGATGCCTCCTGTAGAAACTTTAAAAGCTTATTACTCCGTGATTAATTTACCGATTTTGCTTATTTTTTCAATTATTGCATTCATTTTTAATCTTCTTTATGACAGTAATATTTACGGGTTCATTTTTAATAGTAGTCATCATTACTATTGTACATTCACAGAACAGCATTCTTAGCATGCAGTGTGCAGGCAATATCGCGGAGATTCGGAACTGCTGACATGGCCATGGATGATTTGACTACTGAAGACATGCGGAAGCAGATGACAGATAAGGAATGGGACAAAGTAAGCAGCATTCATAAATAACTCCTTTATTAATAACCGGCCAAGTGTGAGTTGGACTCGCGCATGAAGGGCTCTTTACAATTATCGGTAAAAACAAGCAAAAAAACTACGTTTTCAACACATTTGCTAAAAAAATTCATTTACGAAGCCTGTATACATTGTTCGAAAGTTAATTATGCCGCACCCTACAACTGACCCTGCAGACACATAGGTACTCTCACCTAAGTACCTATTTTACCGCCTCCTCCGTTGTATAGCGCCGTGCGATTTCCATTACGGTCACAGATTAAAGAGAAAATGTAGATTTATTTTTCACTAACCTGTGAAAAATCTGTACGGTTTTCTTTTTAATTGCCATAAAAAAATATATAAGAATTCCACCAAGGAGTTTCTGATTACGAAATTAAATAAGCTAAATGACCAAAACTCCTTGAAAGCGCATTTGCTGAATAAGTTTGCCTCACTTAAATTCTAAAACGAAAATGAAACTAATTCTATTTAGTTATAATTTTCACCACACGCAGGTGGCGCCATTTGCATTGTAAATGCGCGCCATTTTAGACAATTTTTTCACTTATGTTATGGCTCCACACAGCAGCGTATTTAGCTAGAGTCAAGTATTGCAATACAATTTTTCATCGTGTTATAGAATTATATATGTAGTCAAGTCTTAGTCATAGTCATAGTCCAGTCTAAGTTAAGCTCTAGTAGAGTGATGGTAACTGTACCTACTAGATTTTCACATTAGAGTAGAAACGTCAAAGATTGTTTGTTGCTACTTTCCCACTAATAAACAAAGTTTGTTTCAGTACCTGTGATACTGTTTTCTCGCAAATGTGTTGAAAAACGTTGTATGATACATGGGCGGATATTGGTTTTTACAAACTCGTGACTATGGTAAGCCCTCGACTACGTCTCGGGCTTACATTTGTCTACTCGTTAGTAAAAACCAACTTACCACCCTAATATCATAAATAACTATTGTTGTATAGGAGCCCCCTTAAATTAATTTTTATTATGTTTTTGGTATTTGTTGTTATAGTGGCAACAGAAATACATCATCTGTGAAAATTTCAACTGTCTCTATAATGGTGCATGAGATACAGCCTGGTGACAAATGGACAGACAGACGGACAGTGGAGCCTTAGTAATAGGGATTGCTTTACCCTTTGGGAGCTCTAAAAATGTTCAATTCAATTCAATTGTTTATTTGCATTCCACAATGTTGTTTAAAGATGTTCGAAATGGTTGAACATTTGGTTTTTGGCACTATGTAACAGTGGAATAGCTACTCAGTATTTTCTCTTGTTTTCATAATCATTAACAGCCTGAAGACCACTGCTGAACATAGGTCTACCCCAGGGGGCGCCACTTAGAGCGGCTGCTCGCCTCCTGCATCCATCGGCTCCCCGCGGCTTTCACCAGGCCGTCGGTCCACCTAGTGGGGGCCGGCCTACGCAAAGTTAATGATAAATTAAAGTTTTCCATTCATCTGTCAATTCTTCGGGCAAGTGGTTTAATAGTAATATAATTTAAATAATTTTCCAGGTATATGAAATGTCCCGCGACCGCAACCTGTATAACAACTTGATCACGAGCTTGTTTCCGAGCATACACGGTAATAATGAAGTGAAGCGAGGGATACTACTCATGCTGTTCGGTGGAGTTGCCAAGACAACTATTGAAGGTATGCTGCGCTAGCAAAAATTTACTCTTACTAAAGTCTTCTATATTATCTATAATTTCACTCATACTTAACTTTTTTTTATCTCATAGCGAAGCATGACTAGCCGCTCTTAAACAATTGGTAAAGTTAAGCAATGCTCGCTGCGGTCACTACTTTGATGGGTGACTGCTACAAAAAGTGGTGTTCACAACTGAGGGTTACATAATAATCAGATTAATATAGACTGTGAAATCAGGTCACAAAGTCCCATTTGCCCAGTAATTTCACTAGCTACAACGCCCTTTAAACCGGAACACAGTAGTGCTTTCACAATACTGCTTGGCGGCAGAGTAACTGGCAAAGCAGTGGTACCTACCTTGACGAACTTTGCAGAATAGTCCTACCAACTAGTATAGCAAACCCTTGTGATAAGCATAGAAAGTGACTTTTTGTTAGGCCGTGTGGTCCCGGTTACGAATAGGACCACCCCATCTCTTCCCGTGGGTGCCGTAAAAGTCGGCTAAGGGAACATCCAGGGAATGGGCTGCAGCATTCTCCTTGGTCTCACCATTATAATCTACTGCGATCACCAAGCCGCCTGCCAAGCGTGGTGATTATGGCAACCCCCCCCCTTATGCCGCGGGGAGTCGATGGATGCAGGAGGCGAGCAGCCGCTCTAAGTGGCGCTCCCGGGGGGAGGCCTATGTTCAGCAGTGGACGTCTTCAGGCTGTTAATGATGATGATATAGGGAGGTTTAGCAGTGAACCTTCCGCCCATTGTTATTTTTTTTTATGATTGAATGGGATCACGTTTGACAATATCTCACCGATGGAAAGTGATTATGTGGTCTATCAGAGACAAAGACAAAGTATTTTATTGCAAATAGACTATTTATAGCACTTTTACAATTATACAAACAATTAAACAATATATTTTCTTGCGAAATACGTAGTACAAAAATAGATTCTGATCTTATATTCTAATAATTTATTGTCTCTATTTCCGTCGTAAAACATGCAAGCGTTTAGGTTGGTCAATTTTACAATTTAGCTTGTTAATTAATTCATTATACCTGTTAATATCTCATCTGTTATGTGAGATATTACCAGTAGGACCACCGACAATCAATAGTTAGTATTTATTACTCATAATTCCCGTAGGTACAACCCTTCGCGGCGATATAAACGTATGCATAGTGGGCGACCCTAGTACAGCCAAGTCTCAGTTGTTGAAGCAAGTGAGCGAGATAACACCGAGGGCGGTTTACACAAGCGGGAAGGCGTCTTCGGCGGCTGGACTTACTGCCGCCGTTGTGAAGGTACCCTTACTTTATCCATCATCAGCAACTACAGCCTGTAGATGTCAACTGCTGAATGTGGACCACTACGGAGTGCCACTTTGAGTGACTGCTTGCCTCTGCATCCATCGGTTCCTCGTGGTAATCACCTGATCGTCGGTCTACTTAGTGCAGCGTCTTCTGGTTACTTTAATAATGATATAAAAATGAATGAAACAAGTGTCGAAGGCTTTAGGTTTTTCGTAGCTATAAAGTCTTATTTGCCCAGTAATCTCACTAGCTACAGTGCCCTTTAAAACCGGAACACAGTAGTGCTTGCACACTACTGCTTGGCGGCAGAATAACTGGCAAAACGGTGATATCTAGATGGATTTTTTTTAGAAAAGTCCAACCACCGTGTTTTATTTTAATACAAATGAATGACTTGATGATCTGGTCGTTTACTTGATATTAAGCGGCACGGCCGCCCATAACAATTGCAGTGTCACTCGGAACTTTAAATCAATAAAGTTTCGCGTGGTACTGCACTGCGTCCCTTGAGTCATCACACCGCGTCGTCACTTACCATCAGGTGAGACCGTGGTCAAATGTAAGCCTATCGTTGATAAAAAAAAAAAGTCTAGTAATCAGATAAAAAATTTATTTATTTATTTTATTTTATTACAATTGGTTCGGTAACAGACAATAGGCTATTAGATACAAAATGGAATAAAAAAAGTCTGATAACACAATTTCCTTTTTTTTCAGGACGAAGAATCGTTCGACTTCGTGATAGAAGCGGGTGCATTGATGTTGGCGGATAACGGCGTGTGTTGTATCGATGAGTTTGATAAGATGGACCCCGGAGACCAAGTCGCTATTCACGAAGCCATGGAACAGCAAACCATATCTATAGCAAAGGTATAGATCTGGAAAGAAACCGCGTAACGCGCCTGCTAATTAAAAATATATCTAAAATCGTTAATTTACAATGTTTAAACATAAACAAAATAATTGTGTTATATTTTTCAACCTACACCAACATTTATGATTTTTATAGCAGCGCCTGCTCAGCGTAATCCGTGTAACTCCGTAAGTTGGTTGTAAAAGGTGAAGGAAATATTCGGCAACGAGACCACTTGTCACGGTAGCTTAAGGCGCTGAATGCTCCCAAATCGACTATTTTGAACGTAATTTTCTCAAAGTGTAGTCCATTTACAGGATTGAAAAAAATGCTTGTTAATACTGGTCATATCTTTCCATCTGCCGAAATCAAAACACTATTACGAAAAGTTTTCTAGATAGAAAAAAATCGTGAAGTGGCCTCTGAAAAATCATTCAAACGCCCTAAAACGTTATATTATAATAAGACACCCCATTGAAATAAATCATAATGATGAGTTACGTTTCAATGCATCCATCTGTAGACTATTTTTTTCATAGCAATTAGCAAATTTTCTTTTATAACTAATTATTTGTACCGCAAAATGGAAAAGTCGAAGTGCAACGCAACGTAATCGCCATATTTGTGCTAAACATAAAGCGACCCTATTTAAAACTCCATACGTTTCATGTTCGACTGCAGTAATAAACGTGCTCGCATTGGGTCCTGTCAGCGTCTTAAGTAAAGCATATCCCGGCTTGAGGGATGGATGGATGCGGGTTCAATCCCCGCTCGTGATTCTAATTTTTCCTTTACAAATTAATCTGTGTGTACACCGACAAATCCAAGAATAGTGTTTGCTTAGCCTTGATAATACTCAAAGGGTTCAGGAAAAAAATAGCTTTCTCGCTCTAGGTCCTAAAGCGAGAAAAGTAAGGAAGCGTAAGTGCACTATCATTTTATTTCGCTCATATCTTAGAGTCCGTAATGTCTAGGCTAGGACATGAGCGATAAAAAAGGATTGGCCATCAAAAAGCACGATTTCATCATGACAGAGCAATTCCACCCTATTATACAAGGTGACCTTGAATTGGTATGTTATCCCGAAAGGGGATAAATCTACACCCCAAGGTAGACAATGTTTCTTCTACGACTTTACTAAATTAATAGTTTTTCATTGAAGAAATGCGATGGAAAGTTTATGTTCGAAAATAGTCTTAACGCAGCTGGGTGGTTGTCCTTGACCGAGTGCACATGAGTTTAACGACCTGTGTTTAGACATGAATTTATAGTATCTTGTTAACTCTCGTAGCGATCGCACGTGCAATTTTGCGAGTGGATTTATTCTTTACCATGGAGGTTTGGAAACACGCAGTTTCAAGTAAGGCTCTCACAACTTGTAGGGTATCATGGTCCCAGTCCCCCATTTCGGGATAACATACCAATTCAAGGTCACCTTATGTAGGTTTTTTTTATTAGATTAAATGACTTGATGAGCTGGTCGTTCACCTGATGTTAAGCGACACGGCCGCCCATAACAGCTGCAGTGCCACCCGGAACTTTGAAATAATAAAGTTTCGCGTGACACTGCACTGCGCACGTCATCCTGAGACATCACAAAGTCTGGTAATCAGATTACTAGACTGTGAGATTATGTCATAAAGTCGCCTTTGCCCAGTAATTTCACTAGCTACAATGCCTTTCAAACCGGAACACAGTAGTGCTTGCACACTACTGCTTGGCGGCAGAATAACTGGCAAAGCGGTGGTACCTTCCTAGACGAACTATGCAAAAATGTCCTACCACCTAGTTGTCGTGATTAAATGTTTTCCATTCCTGTGTTCACCAACTACTGAAGACGTCTTTGCTGAACATAGGCCTCTTCCAGCGCGGCACTGAGCGGCTCCTTGCAGTTCTGACCTATATCGTCGGTCAGATAGTATTCTTATGTCGTTCGGTCAAATCTACCAATTTTTTTTCCAGGCAGGTGTGAGAGCTACTCTAAACGCTCGAACTTCAATATTAGCGGCCGCGAATCCAGTGGGAGGGCGTTACGATCGCGCCAAGTCTCTGCAGCAAAACGTGGCGTTGTCAGCTCCGATCATGTCGCGTTTCGACTTGTTTTTCATTCTGATCGATGAAAGCAGCGAAATGGTAATTATTTTCGTTATATTTTAAGAAAACGTGGCTTGAATTTGCACTAACTTTTAGGAAAAACATGTGGGGAATATGTTTAAGAATCACCAGTGTCGTACACCGAACCGCACTTAGGCCCGTATTACAGAACAACGCTCAGTCATTGATCTGTGCTCAAGTCGTGATTTAATTCATAAAATGGTCAATTTGTGAATGAAATCTCTTCTTGAGCACCATTTGACGATAACATTATTCTGTAATAATATACTACTGCACTCAAACAATTAATTGCAAATAGGGTTATTTTAGCACTTTATCGTCATCGGCCTGAAGACGTCCACTGCTGAACATAGGGACCCCCCCCAGGGAGCGCCACTTTGATCGGCTGCCCGCCTCTTGCATGCATCGATTTCCCGCGGCTTTCACTAGATTGTCTGTCCACCTAGTGGGGGAACACTCGAGAACCTTTCCATACCTCATCTAACCATCATCATCATCATTAACAGCCTGAAGACGTCCACTGCTGAACATAGGCCTCCCCCAGAGAGCGCCACTCAGAGCGGCTGCTCGCCTCCTGCATCCATCGGCTCCCCGCGGCTTTCACCAGGTCGTCGGTCCACCTAGTGGGGACCTACGCTGCGTCTTCCAGTTCGTGGTCGCCACTCGAGAACCTTTCTTCCCCATCGGTTGTCAATTCTGCGAGCAATGTGGCCTGCCCATTGCAATTTCAACTTGCTAATCCTAAGAGCTAGATCGGTCACTTTAGTTTTCCTGCAGATCTCCTCATTTCGGATCTTATCTCGCAGGGAAACACCGAGAATTGCTCTCTCCATAGCTCGTTGCGCGACTTTGAGCTTAGCAATGAGGCCAACAGTTAGAGACCACGTCTCAGTTCCATAAGTCATCACTGGCAACACACATTGATTGAAAACTTTTGTTTTCAGGCTTTGTGGTATTTTGGACGAAAAGATAGGTCGAAGCTTCCCGAACGCTGCCCAGCCGAGTTGGATTCTTCGGGCGACCTGTTTGTCGAAGTTGGACCTACCCAATTGGACAGTCTGTCCTAGATAGACGTATTTGTCGACAACTTCGAGAGTATCGTTCCCAACAATTACCGGTATAGACCATCTAACCATGACTATTGTTAATAGGTAGACTACGCCATAGCAAGGAAGATCGTAGACCTGCACTGCAACAAAGAAGAGACCTACGATTGTGTCTACTCGAGAGAGGATCTACTGAGGTACATCGCGTTTGCTCGGAGCTTCAAGCCTATTATAACTGAGGTGAGTTCTGTTACTATATTCATAACGAACTAGGGCGTTTTCCATTTCAAAGGATTCCTATAGGATTTCTTATTTCACCATAAAAAGTACTTTTTGAAACCAGGAACGCTTACATATTCTTTAACAGTTAAGGAACTTTAAAAATGTTCACGCCATCCTTATGGATGATATTCCTTCGATTCGTATAAAGTTGTATGTCTCGCCAATTATAATCAGAGCAGCGAAGGAATAGTACTTTACCAGCCGCTTTGCTTCCTGTTAAGTACAATCTGCACCCCTATTCCCAAATCCATCGTCCATCCATACATTTAGAATGAAAGAGACGGAGAGTGTAGGTTTCGAGTCGATGCGTTCAGAATAGGGGTGCTGGTGCTCTTCAAGTCGTGATCAATCTTTTAGGCAAGCATGTACCATCGCCGACTGTGTCATCACTTACCATCAGCTGAGACTGCGGTCAAAAGTGGGCCTATTCAACTATTCAGTTATAAACAACTACCGTTCTGCAAACGTCTTTTGTTATACAAAGCCCAGGTTCGGCCGCACATGGAGTACTGCTCTCATCTCTGGAGTGGGGCACCGAAGTACTTATTGCTTCCACTTGACTCCCTACCGCGAAGAGCCGTTAGGTTTGTGAACGACCCCAAACTCACCGACAAACCTTTAAGTTTGCGACGAGATATCGGTTCTCTGAGTCTCTTCTATATATCACGGCGAATGCTCTGAAGAAATATTGAACCTCATCCCGCCTTCCCGATTTTATTATCGAACTTCTCGGCAGCGTGAAAAAGCGCATCCGCATATTGTAGACACGTGGAAATCTCATGCAACGCGATTCTTGCGGTCGTTTCTTCCACGAACCTGCAAGATGTGGAATGATCTTCCTCCTGAGGTTATTCCGCATAACTACAGTATAGGGAGCTTCAAGAAAAGTGTTAAAAAGAGTCCTCTCTATCTAAGAGTCTAAGGGTAGGCAACGCACCGGCAATGCCCTTGGTTTTGCAGATGTCCATAGGTGGCGGTGACCACTTACCATCAGGAGGGCCGCCTGCATTTCATAAAATAAAAAATTACGCGGAACCGTAGCCAAAAAATCTAGGGATATCATTATAAAGTCCTTCTTCATCGATTCTTCTCACTGTGTGTTAATGGTAGACGGATGATGATAATGATGTATTCACCCTAGGAAGCCGGACAACTCCTAGTGGAATACTACTCTACCCTTCGAGCGAGAGACGGCGGTGGCGGCGCTTGGCGTATCACAGTGCGACAACTAGAGTCTATGATTCGTCTCGCAGAAGGAATGGCCAAGATGCATTGCAGCGGTCAAGTGGCCCCGCAACATGTGCACGAGGCTTACAGGTAACGAGTGCTTGACTTACAAGTAACGTGTGCATGACTTTCGGTGACATGTGCATGACTTTCGGTGACATGTGCATGACTTACAGGTGACATGTACTTAGCTTGCAGGAAAAAGTGTGTATAACTTACAGGTAACATGTGCATGACTCACAGGTGACATGTGCATGACTTACATTCTCTATCTCGCTCACGCATTGCGACGTGTTTATAGATATTTATGACTGAGTTTACTCACGAAAAATAGCCTTTAAAAAGTATATTATTAAACAAATAAATAAATTCACATTTTTTCCACAGACTGCTGAACAAATCGATCATCCGGGTGGAGCAGCCAGACATTCACCTGGACGAGGACGATCCTCAGTACGAGCCGAGTATGGATGTCGATCAGGACGTGCCTAATGGCACTGCAGGTAATCAGCACTGCAAGCACTGTGTTCCGGTTTGCAGGGCATTGAAGCTAGTGAAATTACTGGGCAAATGAGATTTTATTATCTGGCCCCAGTTTTGTAAAAAGACAAATCATACTAAACCTACAATTGTCAGTAAATTGTAATATATTAAAAAAATAGAAATAATAAAAAATAAAAATATATAATTGTATTGGAATTGTAAATTGTGTATTTGTTGTGTATTGTATTTGTCTTTTTTTGTTGTATTTTTTATTTTATTTAATTGTGTGTTATTATGATTTGTATTTTTATCAACAGATTTAGATTTTGACAAGCGATCTAATATAGGCTCTATTTTGAATCGAGCTAACAGCTCACAGTACGCCCCCCGATCTTACTAACTGTGTAAT
The DNA here is from genome assembly GCA_963580505.1 of Ennomos erosarius. Lineage (NCBI taxonomy): Eukaryota > Metazoa > Arthropoda > Insecta > Lepidoptera > Geometridae > Ennomos > Ennomos erosarius. The sequence continues at coordinate 5,450,614 of OY757000.1, forward strand.
GTCTCCGGATGACATGCGCAGTGCAGTATCACCCGAAACTGTATTAATTAAGAGTTCCGAGTGACACTGCAATCTGTTATGGGAAGCCGTGACGCTTAGCATCAGGAACGACCAGCTCGTCACGTCATTCATGCTCATTAAACTAGGTAGTAGGATTTTACGAACGACTACCTTGTCATGTCATTCTTTGACAGCCTCCGTGGTGTGGTGGTAGAGAAGGTCCCGACCGATTGGTCTTGCCTACATCCCGGCTCAAACTGCACGCTTCCGGTACACTTGTTATGTCTATCAATATATATAACAAGCTTCCAGAAGCAATGAAGAATGAATCCAATAATTTAATTTTCATTAAACAAGTAAAGAACTTTCTAATTGAAAAAAGTTATTATACCGTCGATGAATATTTAAACGATAAAATGTAAGCATAGTATAAATATAATTAATAATAATAAATCTAATTTTTATAATAATAATGGATAATCAATGACATAGAACGTAAAAGCAATAAATTATAGGGGGGAAAATAAATATTATTTTGTTATAAAGCAGTAGGAAAATACCAACATGACTGTAAGTAGGTACTTATACATATGCCTACTTACTTTAATATAAATAAATAAATTCGACGTCATCTTAAACATATAGAAGAAAATCATGTATAAATAGTAATGTTGTAATATTTATAGGTGCATGTTAATGTTGACAAACTAATGTTAATTATCTATCTTCCTCTCTTCTAATGTTGCGTGCCCGACAGGGCCCATGATGAGCTGTTACCACGTAAACGAACATCTTTAAACAACATTGTGGAATGCAAATAAACAATTGAATTGAATTGAATTGAAGGTCGGCTCGTAACCCGGAGGAGGCGGGTTCGATTCCCGCGACAGGACAAGTATTTAAAGTAAATACTTGTTCTGTGTCTGGGTGTTGTGGGACCATGGTCCTCGGAGTTCCTGGGTCCCTAGATACAGGGAATCCTAGTTAGGGTCCAGGATCTATGTATGTGATCGTTGGGCGTTATTTTATTTTTTATTTTTATTTATTTTGTTACATAAAAACTAAAACTTCACTATACTGACAGCAGGTACTTATTTTCACTGTACATCTAATTCCAGAAACCCCATCGAACGGCGACACAGCTCCGAAGAAAAAGTTGACGCTATCGTTCGAGGAGTACAAATCTTTGAGCGACATGCTGGTCGTCTATATGAGGAAGGAAGAACAGGAAGCGGAAACCAGAGGTAATTTCATTGGATGCATGTTTTTTGTCATTCTATTTTTATGGCATTTAAATAATTTACGAAGGTAAATAGTAGAGATGCGCCGAACATGGATCCTTGAACCGAGCCGAATAACGAACATTATTCGGTTCAGAGCTTACGGCCGAATTATTCGGTTCATTTTACACGAATTTTCCCGTACATTCAGTAGCTATGCTATGAAACTTTAACAAAAGTTCCACTGCAATGGGAAAATTTTTTATTCTACTATTTTTTCTGTAAAAACTCTATTTTTATGAAAAAAAAAACTAATAAAAAAAACACAAAGAACAGACTTCTTAGAAACAAGCAAAACGTTGTATTTAGTGCATTTTTTTGTATATTGAATATTTGGCGCATCCCTAGTAAATAGTCATATATTTTATCTACAATCTACACTATCTACTCCTACAGTGCAAGCACCAATCTACCGATCGATATATTTAACGAATTTTCATGTCAAATTTGACATAAATTATCGATAAAACGAAATCGGTAGCATGGAATGTATTTTTTCGACGACGATATAAATTCGATAAATCTTAACGAATATGTTCGTTCTATATCGATTAAACCGCGCATGGATCTAAATTTTGACATCTGTGATCGGTTTAATCTTGTCGATCTTATCGAATGTACCGAATATTTATCGGGTTCCTAAAGTTGCTCGATAATATTAACAAAAACTTAGTAAAATGGATTTTGGCTATATTTTATTGTTGGAAGCCGAAAGAAGGACGCGGCGGGATGCCTTGAGGATCAACAGGCGGCGTTTAAGAGACGCCAATGATCCTCTCGACCTACCCAACGACCAGTTCGAGATTCTTTTTAGAATCAACAAAGAAATTGCCCTCGCCCTTATTCAAGGTGTTGAGACTGATTTAAGGGAATCATAGAGAAAAGTAATCAACTCTTTGCCATATATATTACTTTTCTCTATGCTCTTTGCTACGAACTATCAATATACCTTTTCAAAGAGTAATTTACTTCGTATAACCTTAAAAAATCCGACAGAGTATATAAAATCTACGTGAAAAAAATTAAATCGGACAACGGCTATCTGTGGAAATTTCCGAAATATCGTGCTACTCTGTGAGAGTTAGAACGAATGATCGATACGCTGTCGACAAAATAAAGCCCTCGAAAGACATCGACATAATTTACCGATGTTAGATCCATGCTACGTGTTACCGATAAGAACGATAAACAAAATCTGTTTATCGACTCGATATATTTGTCGAACCGAAGATCCGTGCTTGCACTGCTAGTATTATAAATGCGAAATAATATAATACTGGACCGATTTTGATGAAATTTAGAATGCAGCTGCGGATGCTGGATTAACATAGGATAGATTTCGTGAACTAGCAAGTTGAAATGGCAATAGGCAGGCCACATCGCTTGCACAACTGACAATCGATGGGGAAGAAAAATCGTAGAGACCACGAACCGGAAGGCACAGCGTAGGGAGACCCCTCACTTGGTGGACCGACGGTTTGGTGAAAACTGCGGGGAGCCGATGGATGCAGGTGGCGAGCAGCCGCTTAAAGTTGCGCTCTGTGGGGGAGGCCTATGTTCAGCTGTGGATGTCTTCAGGCTGTTGAAGATAATGACACCCAGACAGAAGAAACATCGATGTTCATCACACAAATGTTTGTCCTGGCCGTCCTGGGCGGGAATAAAATAATGAAAAATTTGATCATAAAGCTTGTTTGTGAAGTCAATAATATTGTATTTATACAGCAGGATCGGAAAGTTCAGGCATGCGCAAGAGTGCAGTAGTGAGCTGGTACCTAGAACAGCTGGTGTCGCAGGGGACCATAGAGAGTGAAGACGAACTTCTAGAGAGGAAAACACTCGTTGAAAAGGTCATCGACAGGCTTATGTACCATGTAAGTATACACCTTGTTTAATTAATCTTCATTTTTGACATATATACTCACTTTCAAATAAATACATACCTAATTAGAGAATTCCTATTTTACTTTCATCCCCTTTCCCGAGGAAACCGTGCTGAATTTCGGGAATACGAATAGCCTACCTCGTAATATGAACTCAAAGTATACCGAGGTTCATTTGAATCTATTCAGTAGTTTCGGCGTGATGCTCAGCCAAGTAACAAACAGACCGACAAAAATGAAAAAAATATAGTTTTTGCTTCAGCATCGATAACAAGGAGCACTCTATATTTTTCAAAATAACTTCAATGTACAGTATATGAGATGAGCTGAGGGTGGGGCCATTTGGATACGGACAGCGGAAACCTCGGGAACAAAGGCTGGCTGACTTCATGGAGAAGGAGGGCCTCTTTATGATGAACTCCTTCTACAAGAAGCGGCCATCCAGGAAGTGGACGTGGATAAGCCCCGACGGTTCCACGAAAAATGAGATAGACTTCATGATGACGACCAAGAAGCGCATATTCGATGATGTCTCTGTGATCAGCAAGATTAAAACCGGTAGCGATCACCGTATTGTAAGAGGCACATTGAATATCAATGTTAAGCTTGAAAGGTCGCGTCTGGTGAAGTCTACGCTCCGTCCAAATCCAAAACCCCGAAGGCTTTCAGCTAGAACTCCAAAATCGCTTCCAGTGCCTTGCCGATTGCAACACAGTGGACGAGTTGAGCAACGGGTTGGTGGAAACTGTCCAAGCTGTTGGAGCTGAGTTCTTCAAGATCCAACGCCGAAAGAGGACTCAGAAACTCTCAGGAAACACTCTTAAATTATTGGCAGACCGGAGCGAAATGAAACTACAGTCTTCAGTTGATATGTCAGCCTACGGTGAACTCAATAGACGTATCTGGATTTCCATGCCACACGACTTGCGTGCTTTTAGTACTTCACGTATTGAGGCCGCAATTGAGAGGAACCAAGGCTCTAAGGTGTTCGCAAAAGATTCGTCTATTGGGCAAAGCCAAATGACAAAACTGAAGACCGAGAATGGTAGTGTCATTTCATCCAAGCCTGAGATTCTGAGAGAGATTGAGAACTTCTATGGACAGTTATACACCTTGACACGTGAGCCCGCTACTAACACAGCTCAGGACTCCAGCCAAGTTAGTCCGACACTATACCGAAGATATCCCGGACGTCAGCCTGTACGAGATTAGAATGGCCCTCAAACAGCTTAAAAACAACAAGGCGCCAGGTGAGGATGGAATTACGACCGAACTTTTGAGAGCGGGATGTAGACCGGTACTTATAGTCCTCCAGAAGTTATACAATTCTGTCATCCTTGAAGGTACAACGCTGGAGGCGTGGCACAAGAGCGTGGTGGTGCTCTTCTTCAAAAAAGGTGATACCACCTTATTGAAGAACTATAGGCCCATCTCGCTCTTGAGTCATGTGTATAAGCTGTTCTCGAGGGTCATTACGAATCGTCTCGCACGCAGGTTTGATGAATTCCAGCCTCCCGAACAAGCCGGTTTCCGAAAAGGCTTTAGCACCATAGACCACATCCATACGCTACGCCAGATTATACAGAAGACCGAAGAGTATAATCGGCCGCTATGCCTAGCGTTTGTGGACTATGAGAAAGCCTTCGATTCAATCGAGACTTGGGCGGTGCTGCAGTCCTTACAGCGATGCCAAATTGACTATAGGTATATCGAAGTGTTGAAGTGTTTGTACAGTAAGGCCACTATGTCAGTCCGACTACAGGACCAGAGTACGGAACAGATCCCATTGCAGAGAGGCGTGAGACAGGGAGACGTTATTTCTCCGAAACTGTTCACAAACGCATTGGAGGATGTGTTCATGTCAAATGCCCATGTTCCACCTATACCGGTAATTGTTGGGAACGACACTCTCGAAGTTGTCGACAAATACGTCTATCTAGGGCAGACTGTTGGGTAGGTCCAACTTCGACAAAGAGGTCGCCCGAAGAATCCAGCTCGGCTGGGCAGCGTTCGGGAAGCTTCAACCTATCTTTTCGTCCAAAATACCACAAAGCCTGTAAACAAAAGTTTTCAATCAATGTGTGTTGCCAGTGATGACTTATGGAACTGAAACGTGGTCTCTAACTGTTGGCCTCATTACTAAGCTCAGAGTCGCACAACGCGCTATGGAGAGAGCAATGTTCGGTGTTTTCCTGCGAGATAAGATCCGTAATGAGGAGATCCGCAGGAGAACTAAAGTGACCGATGTAGCTCTTAGGATTAGCAAGTTGAAATGGCAATGGGCAGGCCACATCGCTCGTAGAACTGACAACCGATGGGGAAGAAAGGTTCTCGAGTGGCGACCACGAACTGGAAGACGCAGCGTAGGCCGGCCCCCCACTAGGTGGACCGACGACCTGTTGAAAGCCGCGGGGAGCCGATAGATGCAGGAGGCGAGCAGCCGCTCTAAGTGGCGCTCCCGGGGGGAGGCCTATGTTCAGCAGTGGACGTCTTCAGGCTGTTAATGATGATGATGACAAAATATAATAAAACTGTACAGGTACACTGTTACAGTTTTATTATAATTACATTAAAAGTAACGCGCGCCACCGATAAAGCGATTCTGTCGTAAGACGTAACAGATATTATTGATTTCCCACTTTTACTATTAGTTCGAAAGTGTATAGGGGAAATGAGATAGCAATGGAAATAATTGCTATATCCTTGACTACTTCATTATTGTATGACTATTTTATTATTATTTATTTTTCATTATTGTGTCTGCTTGTGAGTAATCCTGGCAATAATAAATGATCAACGAAATCATGTCAATTTAAAAATAATTTATTTGACAGCCTCCGTGGTGTGGTGGTTCAGCAGGTCGGCTCATAACCCGGAGGCGGCGGGTTCTATTCCCGCGAAAGGACAAGTATTTGTGCACAGAAAAAAAAGCGCAAATACTTGCTGTCTGGGTGTTTTGGGACCATGGTCTTCGTAGTTCCTGGGTCCCTAGATACAGGGAATCCTAGTTATGGTCCAGGATCTATGCATTTGATCGTTGGGCGTTATTATTACTATTATATTATTATTAGTTGCAATCTTCTTTTCTCAGGACCAAGTAATCATTCCACTATCTACCACTGGACTTAGAACGCAGAGATCAGCCGAGCAAGAGGCGGAGGATGACCCGTTACTTGTAGTACATCCCAACTATGTAGTAGACACGTAGACTGTAATTATTGTAAGCTATTGTAAGTCTTAGGTTAAGTTTTTTACATAAGTTTAAGCTCACTTTTTTCGAATAAAATGTTTGAAATCTGATTTTATTGGAGATTTTAATTTCCCTGTCACGTATTTCTGATATTCCCAACAAGCTCCATTGGCCGGTAAATTATTGTGGCCGCACTGGGGCCTGGGCCCTTATTCCGTATCGATTCCTTACTTCGAAACCTCGCGAATTTCTTGTCTTACATAAGAAATCTGCAAAAGTCTATTCTTTATGAAACGAAAACAAAACCGCGCGAAATGAATTTGGAATTGGCGCGATTTGAACTGTCAAAAATTATATGTTTTACCGAGACGCGTTCCGAAACATCAACACATCAAAAGATATGACCACTTATATCAATCTATTTTATTCAAAATAAAGATAACTTTAATGTAAAGTGAAGGTATATCTAACGCTGGCGCTGTGACACGATTTGAACAAGACACGATAACGACGTGGTTTCGTATCGTGAGGAATCTATTCTAATACTAATAGAGTATAACCGCCCTGGTGTTGGATCCACTTCCGATCAAAATGTGCAATACGCAAAAAGATCACGGCACTCCAAATGAACATTTCGCAAAAGGTCGACGTGGTGCTGGTGACATTTTGAGAACGTAACAATAATACGCCGCAAATAGTTTTTATTACATAATCACTCTTCAAATGTTTTTCTCTAATCTGTTATCTGTGGCTTAAGACTTCTGCTTTACTGTGGGTATGAATTATTCCTAACCTAACCAAAGAAAGATATGTATCTACTCTGAAGTGATTTCAATGAAAAATATGGAGTACCTACACTTTAAAGGAACTTTTACCTTAAACAATGGGGTATGGGGCTGGCACGGCCACGGCCATGTACGCTAAATATTCGTAAAAAATGCGTAGTGTTCATTTTTCGAATTGTACATTATGTTCCGAAAAGCGGACTTATATCGTGACTAAATCACGACAAGTCTATCGTAATTTAGGACAAAGCTTTAATCAACAGTAGGTATTATACACAACAATTCAATTCAAGTTTTTATTTCAGTTTATAATATACATAAATAACATAAAATTAAAATTATATTATAGTCCATATTGTTCTTAAAATTATTAAATAAATGATCATAAAACACAATAAAAACACCAAAACTTAAGTAACAATTAGCAACATTTATTCAAACTAATCTTACTATCTTATTAACAACGTTCAAAAACTTTATACAGATCATTTAAAGCCGCTATCTGCAGTATCGCTCCATTGCTCGCAAAGCTAGTCGGCGGCAGGAAGTTCCTTCTAATCGCTGGGAATATCACGTGCTCCTGCTTCCAATGTTCGCTTTTCTCTAACTCCGGAGTTGTATCAGGGTTGGGTTGGGAATAGAAAATGGCTGTTTGTCGACTGAACGAGTCGAAGCATTCCTTCTCTGAGGTCCAGTCTACTTCGGTGACAAGTCGAACTAGGTACGTTGGTAAGGCGCCCATAAAAGGCGAGTGTCCGTCTAGAAAAGAAAATAAATAACTAATTAATCACATCACATTGCTCGTAAAACTGACAACCGATGCGGAAGAAAGGTTCTCGAGTGACCCCCACTAGATGGACCAACGATCAGGAGAAAACCGCTGGGAGCCGATGGATGCTAGAGGCGAGCAGCCGCTCAAGGTGGCGCTCTATGGGGGAGGCCTATGTTCTGCAGTGGACGTCTTTAGGCTGTTGATGCTCTCAGTAGCAAAGGAATAAAAAATTACCACAACAAAATATATAAATGGAAAATTTAAGTTTTATTAGCTCGCTACTGAGAAAAAGATACTGACGAATGACAGAATATTGTTTTATCACTCCCACTACTATGACGTTAACGTAGTAGGATAGAGACAGCAATAACATTATTATGTTAGGTACCTTTTGTGTTTGAAACTTAGCGCATTTAGAAAAGGAGGTGGCAAGGTGTTCCCCTCTGCCGGTCATATGGCGCTATTTGGTCATCTACAATATCATAATGTGCGTGTAGACACTGCGTATATATAACGGTGTGCGTGTTTTAAGATGGTGTGCGGCGTGCGTTTACACGTGCGGTTTGCGTGTGCTGTACGTGTCTACCTCGTCCCCCGTAGAAAATGGCAGAAAAATGATGCTTGCGGATTTAAACGTTAACATCTCCATTTATAGATGCTCTAAGGAGTGAAAGGAAAAACTACGCCATATAAAATTATAATAACGCCCAACTCTCAAATACGTGGATCCAGTGGCCTTACCGCGTAAGCCCGGTGGCAATCGTAATCGTGTGCTCTCTTGCTCACACTCAAGGGCTTGTACATTGGCGCAAGCAGGATGGCAGGCTATGTTCGTTACCAGAATGCTTACGCGGTAGGGCTGCAGGACCTTCACTAGGATACCCTTTTTTATTTACATAATCAGGAAATATAATACAAGTATTAGAAGCTCACCTAAAAGCAAGGGTAAAGCTAGCAGTTCTCCATCGCCGTTCATTTCGAGCGAGAAGTATTCGAGCAGCATCGCTCGTTTGCTCACTAACACTACACACATCTTTTGCGCCGTTTCTCTCATGTCACCTGAAAGTAAATAATAATTATGTTTGTTTCAGTCTAAAACTAAACGTAAAAAAATTTGGGAACTTTTTCTATTAAAAGCCAACTAGTGTGGTTAAAATGAAAAAAGCATTTCAGTTTTATGTTATGCAACACGTCTTACCAATTTTTGTATTTATGTGAAAAATAATTACGTACAATCGAAACGAACAACATAGTTGCCACTCTCTTGTATAGCTGCATCCTTTTCTACCACCTCCATCTATCTTCATCATCATCATCAGCTAGAAGAAGTCCACTACTGAACATAGGCCTCCCCCAGAGAGCGTTACTATGAGCTGCTCGCCTTCTGCATCCATCAACCCCCCGCGGCTTTCAACAAACCGTGAGTCTACCTAGTGGGGCGCCTATGTAAAGTCTTCCGGTTCGTGGTCGCCACTCGAGAACCTTTCTTTCCCATCTAGATTAAATACTCAGAAATATTACAAAATTGGCGATTAAAAAAATGTATTACCGAGTTCAGGATTCCACTCTGACCCCGACAAGCCGAGGTAAAACAGTTCTTCCAAAGGTAATGGGTTCGACAGCTTTATTAAACCAAAGTTCTGGAAGTCGTATAGCATTGTTTCGTAGAATAGTTCTTCACTGAAAATAAATAAGTATGATAAGCAATTCAGCACAGTAATAAATTAGTGTTTGCATAAAAATAAATAAATTATAATTTTAGATTCTAAAGCTGATCAAGATAGACATCAAATTATATAACAACTTTGGTTACACACACAGAGCATTGAAATAAATATGCTTCGCCAGGTTTTTTTGCTCTGTGGTTAAGCACATAAAAAAATAATTAATTTGCAAAAATGTGCATAACCAAATTAAATGACTATCATTTTAAAATTTTAACCCTCAATTTTCTTTAATCAGAATCTGATAGAAATTATATCAAACAAACTGTAAGTATTGTTTGTTTTTAATACAATATTTAAAATTGTAGATTTAATATAAAATTTTCGCTGTTGTGAGGTTTCATTCCCAATAAGCCCCAGTGGGGGTTGTTAGAATAATAAAATTAAGAATTAGTATCAACGGCCTCAAATGGGGCCCGATGGGAAGAATCCACTAAATAAAGGTTTTAGCTAGAAGCCAGAAGGAATATTAAACTTTTGTATGGCAATCTCAGTGAGATTTAGGCATCACACATATATTATCATAAATCCTCAATTCATTATTTTGTTTTTTATTAATGACTTGAGAAATACAGAATATAAAAAATTCAATTTTTATATGAGATTTCAGTGGATGATCTCCAAATGGTTTTCAAGTTTCGGTACCCTCCAAAAAAATGTTTGTCTATTATTTTTATCCAAAATTTAGGTTTTGGTTTGATTAGAATACTCACGTAAGTCTAGTAGTATCACACAAATACAATTTCGTCGAATGTTGTATCAGCGATCTGTGACTATCAATACACGCTATAAAAATCAGATTCGCCAACACTTCTCTCAAATTTGCACTACATCTGTTTTCTACATCCAGCCTCAACTGCTTTACACTGGTCAATTTCGTTTCTACTCTTTCACATTGAAAAACTCTCGTCTTGAACGATTGCTTAGGATCTACATAAGTTATGTTAGCTTGGTCTGTTGTGTGGATACTCCACCTATCTTTAACTTTACTCGTTTCCTTTGGTTCTTGTACTAAAGAGTTGTCAATTTCTTCCATTTCTTCATCATTCACAACCATTTCTGATGGTATATCCTCGGTAATTTTATTTTGGTTGTTTTGATCGTTTTCTAAATTACTTTCAATATGAGTTTCAGTTTCAAAACGTGGCCTTTTTGGTTGTTCATGTGCGTGTTCGAAGTTATCTGTAACGTTTTCATCGGTTTGTATCCGTTTAGTGATGTTTGGAAAGAATTTGTCTATTTTTTGCGCATCCGAGCTCACTCGTACTAAATTATTGGCGTATACTTTAGCGCCCTCTGTAGTTTTCCTTACGATTTCTTCTACGTTAGTCGCGCCGGGCAATCTAGCCTGTAATATAAAATGGAATATTTTATTAGAAACGGGTTTGTCTGCGTAGGCCCGTGGACCGACGATCTGGTGAAAGCGATGGAGCCGATGAATGCAGGAGGCAAAGTGACGCTCTCTGGCTGATGATGATAGGTTTGTGTGTCAAACAAAATGTCATTTTCACCTAAATTTAGACATATTTATCGAGCTTGAAGCTTACACGCAAATCAATGCGTGTTATTTTTTTATGCAAGTTGTCCAAAAACAAACGTAGACTAGACCCCAAACGGATGGAGCACTTTTTTGTTTACTAGAAAATGTCTTCCAGCAGTTCCAGCTGTTAATTTTATAGTAGTTTCGCGGCACGTGATTTTAATTTTTCATCTTAGTATATTTAAACTAATTTTTACTAGGGGGTAGGACTTTTCAGCAAAGTTCGTCTAGGTAGGTACCACCGCTCTGCCAGTTATTCTGCCGCCAAGCAGTAGTGTGCAAGCACTACTGTGTTCCGGTTTGAAGGGCATTGTAGCTAGTGAAATTACTGGGCAAATGAGACTTTGTGACCTGATCTCGCAGTCTAGTAATCTGATTACTAGACTGTGTGATGTCTCAGGATGACGTGCGCAGGGCAGTCTCACGCAAAACTTTTTATTAAAGTTCGGAGTGACTCTGCAATTGTTATGGGCGGCCGTGTCGCTTAACATCAGGTGAACGACTGGCTCGTCACGTCATCTATTCACATTAAAAAAAACTTATTTAATAATAGTGTCGCATTCTCTAAAGCTACCATACTCTTCTGATAAATGAGATATGACAAAGACAGCGATATTATAATCGAGTTACCTGAGTGTACATAACCCTTGTAGAATTACAGCTAAGCAGTTTACTTTCGACGCACGATTTGATCTTCTCTATAATTTGTTCCTCGTACAGAAACTGTACCTCGTGTTTTGTCGGGTGTACGTTTACATCTACGTTTTTGGGATCTAATAAAACAAAAAAAAAAACATTAATACAAATTGACCGGGTGAACGAAATGAGCGAAGTCTCCGCTTCATCTAGCGAACTTTGCTTTCATCCGGATGCACTGTACTTTTGCTTGATGCTTTAGTTTTATTTAAGCGACAATCTAGTACAAATAAATTCGGTTACACAAATTCTCATTTTATCACGAGCTTCACGCAGGTATACATTCATTGCAATTATTCCTTAATTCGGATTATTTTCAACAGCCACCATCGAAATCGCTACCTCACTACCATTGGACTACAGGACGATAAACTTATTGTTGTCCGGTTGTCTTACAGTGGGGGACGTTGGGACAAAATCAATTAAATGGTGCCAATTGCCACTAGCGGTGGGGCCGTTGGGAATAATGATCAATACGTAATAAGAGCCTTTTTTATCGTTCAGGGATGCAGAACATTTTTTAATAATGTTTAATTCTTACCTAATTCAATGCTGAGGTATACAAAAGCGTGTGCATTCTTCGGTAAATACGTTGAGTAGATAGAATCCACCGCTTTTCTTATTGCTGAAAAAAGTTTTTATTTTTCAAATAAACTTTCTTATTTTTTCAATGATTGTTTGGATTTTAACATCTGTAAAAGTTAAATAAGTGCTAGAGAATATATTATATTATGGTAACATTCTAACAACAACAAAAAACAGTTTCGAATATTAATATAATGCGAATTGTTAGGTTTGGTGAGTACCCAAAAATGTTTAACGCCACTGGTCTCTATCGGTCTTTACTGTCACCCAGGCGCCTAATATGTACATTGTATATACAAAATTTACAGAATTCTCTATTATAAAATGTTAATTTTCGGCCCTGGACACTATCTAGTAACGCTCACGACACGATCACTACATTTTTTTCACGTTCGGGCTATTTTTCGTTTGTACCGGATGAGACCCCATGATTTTCGGTAACCGGCTAGCATCTGACTACGTTACCTATTGAATCCACAAGCCTGTGGTTTATAAATAACAGCATGGTTCCCTTTTTGTTGGAATAATTGACATTGGTGACGTAGCCATGTATGGAAAGCTTCAGTGAAGGATCTTGCAGTTTTATCTCCAGCAGCTCTCGGGCTATCATGTTGCCGTAGATCTGAAAAAAAAACACAAATTCTTCATCGCATCGAAAGGAACTTTGTCTGTCAGTTCGTCACTCAAGAAACACCACAATATAATTAGTCTTATAGAAAATACTTTAAATGTATTTTGCAGTTTTTAAGTAGTTTGGTCATTGAGGTGTGTGATACAGATTGTGGTTGTCTTACAACAAAACTCTGCGCACGCCGCGCAGTGCGCAGAGTTTTGGAGCGAACATTTTTTTCGATCGTTTAGGACTCTATGTGTATCATATCTCAATAAGTAGCGCTCATAGCGAAGCACGACTAGCCGTTCCTAACCGATCGGTAAAGTTAAGCAACGTTCGCTGCGGTCACTACTATGATGGGTGACCGCTACAGCAAAAAGTTGGTATTTACAACTGAGCGCTACCGTGCTTCGGAGGGCACGTTAAGCCGTCGGTCCCGGCTGTTGTCATAAGACAATAGTCGTTAAGCCACGTCAGAAGCCTTTGGGCGGCTTAAAAATTCTGACACCTAGGCTGACGACACTTGCCTACACGAGTCTTTTCATGGAGGAATGAAATGCAGATAATTTTCATACTTACAATCCTAACATTTTCAATCACAGTTGAATTCATCGGAGTTTTAAGATCGGTGTTCTCACCAAACTTCTTTAATGTGAAGCTGACATGGCTGTTATGTATCGCGTAGCCCCCCACGACTTCTAGTATGTGCGTGTACTCCTCGTTAGGGCTCCGTAAGGCTCTCTTGCGGGCCAGCACGTTGTAGAACAGGTCTTCTACCGTGATCTGTGTACCGTTGTTGCCGGCGCATGCTTTTATTGGGCCTTTTAGTTTGCCATTTTGATAGCATGTTCTATAAAACAATAGAGATATCAACGATCGGGTTTTAAAGTTAAACTCATGTCTACTTAAAAATCGTCATCATCATCATTAGCCCGTAGATGTCCACTGCTGAACATAGGCCTCCCTCAGAGAGCACCACTTTGAGCGGCTGCTCGCCTCCTGCATCCATCGGCTCCCCGCGGTTTTCACCAGGTCGGCGGTCCACCTAGTGGGGGGTCGCCTTACGCTGCGCCTTCCGGTTCGTGGTCGTCACTCGAGAACCTTTCTTCCCCATCGGTTGTCAGTTCTGCGAGCGATGCACGATGTGGCCTGCCCATTGCCATTTCAACTTGCTCACTTTAAGGGCTATATCGATCACTTTAGTTCTTCTGCGGATTTCCTTGTTCCAGATCTTATCTCGCAGGGAAACACCGAGCATAGTTCTCTCCATAGTTCGTTGCGCGACTTTGAGCTTACTAATGAGGCCAACAGTAAGAGACCACGTTTCAGTCCCATATGTCATCACTGACACACACTGATTGAAAACCTTTGTTTTCAGGCTCTGCGGTATTTTGGACGGAAAGATAGGTCGAAGTTTCCCGAAAGCTGCCCACCCGAGAACTTACTTAAAAATACTGAGCGCTAATTGGTTACCTGTTGATCATGTGTTGTTTGACTTTAACAATTAGGTATACGAGAAACTGGGGGACAGGTAGTATGTTAACTTTAAGTAAAATAATCTGATTAAGTACTAAATATTAAGTACATATTCATCCGGAAGAAGTCCACTGTTGTAAATAGGCCTCCCCCATAAAAAGTCACGTTAGATTTAGAACCTTAACATATGGGGGAGTTTGCTGTAATCATCACGCTTGACAGGCGGCTTGGTGATCGTAGGTTTTAATGTACCAAGGCAAATGCTGCTGCCCATTCCCTGGATATTCCCTTAGACGGCTCTTACAACAACCACAGGGCGGTTATTCCGTATCGATTCCTTACTTCGAAACCACGCGAATGTATGTTTTACAGAGACGCGTTCCGAAACATCAACACATTAAAAAACATGACCACTTATGTCAATATATTTTATTCAAAATAAAGATAACTTTACGGTTTACCAATGTACTCTGTGTTTACGGTCTTTGAAGAAACTCCGACAATGGCGGTTGCAAATTTTGTGTATTCTGAATTTTAATGTGTAATAAGAGTGGATTATTATCCGTTAAGTGTTTGAGAACGTGCACGAGTGTTGGCAAATGGTTTCAAGATTAGAGAAACATGCATTTTCGGTTTTGCTTCAACAGCCTTTTTTTAGAGCTTTCAGTTAAAATCCACCATTTTACTGTTGGTGTTTTGACTGACAAAATATGACTTTGACTTGACATAACCGTACAAATATTACTCACTTGACATTGACAGAATTATTGCAAAAAAGCGATAGAAAGCCATTAAGGAAGGAGAAGAAGATAACTTTACTGTAAAGTGAAGGTATGTCTGATGCTATGACACGATTTGAACAAGACACAATAACGACGTGGTATCGTATCGTGTGGAATCTGTGTTTCCATAGAGAATAACCGCCCTGCAGCCCTACCGCGTAAGCATTCTGGTAATGAACATCGCCTGCCATCCTGCTTGCGCCAATGTACAAGCCCTTGAGTGCGAGCAAGAGAGCACACGATTACGATTGCCACCGGGCTTACGCGGTAAGGCCACTGGTCACCTTTGGATAAAAATTTATAGTAAAAATCAAATATTGCATACTTGTAAGCACATTTGTCTGCCGCAGTCTTCGTCAAGATGGTTAGATGAGCAATATGGCTGATGCTGGCCAGAGCTTCTCCTCTAAATCCATACGTGCTGATTTCCTGCAGGTCCTCGTATCTACTAAGCTTGGATGTTGTGAACCTTTCGCATACAATTTCCAGGTCTTTGTGACGTATGCCTGTGCCATTGTCCTGGATCTGTTTCGTAAATAATTATTTTAATTAATATTATTATTTAAAATATCCCTAGGATGCATGAATGTAATTTTATAAAATAATTTTATTATTGTTTATGTTTGTAGTTCTTACCTGCAGGTATTTTAATCCTCCAGCCTTGACTGTAATGATTATATTAGAAGACTTTGCATCCAGGCTGAAAAAGTTGGTGTTTTACAACAAGCTATGCTAGTGTGGAAGCAAAAGTTTAGTATACTTAATATGCTAATTATATCATAAATAGTGTAATAGTTTAATATCTGAGTGTTTTTTATATTATTTAACGTTATGTTATAAATAAAGATTTATACCAAACCATAATTCTAACAAACTAAGTTTTTATCATAAATTAATTTATCAAGTTGAAATGGCAATGCGCAGCCCACACACATCACACGTAGACTTAGAACGGGTAACCAATGGGGAAGAAAGTTTTTCAAGTGGCAACTCTATAACCCAGAAGATGCAGCGTAGACCAGCCCCGCACTAGGTGGACCAATCAGTCAATCAATCAAAATTCTATATTAAATCCATTGGTTAGTGCACAACTTAATTCTAGTGTTAGTAAAATTGATTAAATATACAAATAATAAAAATAAATAATTACAAAAGATACATACTTAAGCATACTTATTATCAGCATGAGGCGAGGCACCCTATACACCTGCCCACCCCTGTCCACAAGGATACCCAGTGTCCCATGATAGGCGAGTTGTACCTTTCACATACTTTTCTCAAAATGCAACAATCTGGTGAAAGCCACAGGGAACCGATGGATGCAGCAGGAGAGCAGCCACTCAAAGTGGCGCTCTCTGGGGGGAGGCCTATGTTCAGCAGTGGATGTCTTCAGGCTGTTAATGATTTAGGAGGCTCCCATACAAAATACGTGATTTTTTTGCTCGTTTTTATATAGACATTGGCAATTAAGCGTGATTTAGCTTACAGATAATGGGAAACCCTTCGTGCGCGAATTCAACTCGCACTTGGCCGGTTATTTTTTTACTTTATCTCGGTGATACCAACCTGTTTTCAATTAGTTCTTTCAAAGCATTCGCTGGACGTTGCACAATTTCACCAGCAGCAATACGATTTACAACTTCTTCACTAAGCTTTCTTATAACTCCAGGTTCGACCGTCCTATGTAAATAGGGCAAGTTATTTGATTTTTCCATTGTAATCGAAACGCATAATGCAATAATCAACAATAAGTTTGATTATGATGGACTCATGGAATAAGTATTATTTTATTTGTTTACAAATCTAATTGAAAAATGCCGCGGAGCGTTGGCTTTCTATATATACCAATGTACTCTGTGGCGTTGGCGGCATATAGCAAAGTACTCTGTGCATGGAGGTATAGGACTCCTTATACCAGAGTATATAATTTACTACCACAGAGTACGTCGGTATACTACGTCCTTATACCTCCATGCAATGTTGCCAACTTTATTTTTGAGCGAACCGTACCTTTGACGTAAAAAAAAAGGTCGTATTTTGCTAAAATTTCCCGAAAAAAAATTATAATAAATTCTTTGATATGATCATGGAGGTCTATGGAGAGAGCCAAAATCTGCCAATGCGGCGTTGCCACTCCGCATCCTTCGTGTAAACATACTGTCTTGTATCTCTGTCTAATACACGAATCGTCGCATAGAGTATGCGAGAAAGCGAATGTCGGTACGGCAACGTCGCCTTACCGACACCGCGTGTCATGTTCTGACAGTTTGGTGTGTCATGAAATTAAATGCGAGAGCATAAAACGTGAAAATTTAGTGATTATATTGTTATTAGGGCTAAATATTGTATCAATAGTGAAATTGAGTCGTGTTGTGCTGTGTTTTGTGCATCAAGAGTAACCCGAGGAGTCGAAGGAAAACCAGAATCATCATTTTATACGTTAAAGTTTACTGACTATTTTTATGTTAAACATCGAAGTTTCGAAGTAAATATGCATTTCATATTAAGAATATACGTTTTTTCCACCGTATTACCATGCGATTGCAATTACTGAAAGATTTAATGCTGTAATTGATATTTTTGGGATGGGCGATTTTACGCCTGTCGAATAGTGATGTACCTACACTGTCCATTACATTTTGTCGATATTCTTAAATCTTCATACATTTGCACAAAATTACTTCGGTTTTGGGGAGATTAAAAAGTAGAAAATCTCTTTCCTTAAAAGTGGCTGAATGGATTTAGATCAAAGTGCAAACAGAATCAAAAAGTAGGTGTAAATCTGGCAATTTAAAAATAGGCACCTAACCTACTTTTATAAAATACAATAGGTAGGCCAGTGTCGTCTGGCTTCAATATGAGTTATGAAATTAATAATAAACTAGCTGACCCGCCCCGGTTTCGCACGGGTTTATTAGTTTTATGCCTTACCCTGTTTATGGGTAAGAGAGAAGCAAAAGTGAAAAATATAGGGGAAAAGGATGAATAGATGGGAAGGCGAAGGGAGACAGGCGCACCCGTCCCATCCATTCATCCTTTTCCCCTATATTTTTCCCTAAAATAAATATAGGGGCTTCAATACAACAAACGTGATTTTTTGCTCGTTTTTATAGATAATGGTACGGAACCCTTTTGACAAATTTAACCATCATTTTAATGAATAGAATAAGAAAACGCGAATGTAAAATAAAAACTAACTATTATGGAACTATGTTATTTGAACAGCCTGAAGACGTCCACTGCTGATCATAGGCCTCCCCCAGGGAGCGCCACTTAGAGCGGCTGCTCGCCTCCTGCATCCATCGGCTCCCCGCGGCTTTCACCAGGTCGTCGGTCCACCTAGTGGGGGGCCGGCCTACGCTGCGTCTTTCAGTTCGTGGTCGCCACTCGAAAACCTTTCTTCCCATCGGTTGTCAGCTCTACGAGCGATGTGGCCTGCCCATTGCCATTTCAACTTGTTAATCCTAAGAGCCACATCGGTCACTTTGGTTCTTCTGCGGATCTTATCTCGCAGGGAAACACCGAGCATTGCTCTCTCCATAGCTCGTTGCGCGACTTTGAGCTTAGTAATGAGGCCAACAGTTAGAGACCACGTCTCAGTTCCATAAGTCATCACTGGCAACACACATATAAAAATGTTACTTACAAACGTTATTTCATATAATGTTTCAATATACTTTTACTAGGGTCATCATCATCATTATCATCATTAACAGCCCGAAGACGTCAACTGCTGAACATAGGCCACAGAACACTTTTATCCTGACATAGGCCTTCCCCATAGGGTGCCACCTTGAGCGGCCACTCGCCTCCTGCATCAATCAGCTCCCCGTAGTTTTCACCAGATCGTCGGTCCACCAAGTGGGGGCCGGCCTAAGCTGCGTCTTCTGGTTCTACGAATATCAAATTTTCTTTATTGTATTAAAACTAAAAAGTATCGAAATTCTGCAGCACTGTTTGGTTAGGTTTATTATATATCGATATATTGTATAATAGGGGTCACTCCCCTACTCACGCATACTAATGCATATTTAAATACTCACACCAACAGAAAATGGACAGGCGATTTGTGAATGTCCGCCGTCCATATGATTCGTATGTTGATGGATATGATACAAATGATATAAATCAAGCAGTTCTCTGTGATTAGGGATGCAACATCGCTCATAAAAAAACATCGATATTTTCAAAAGTCAAACATTGATTTTAAAAACATCGAAGTTTAAGACCGATATATCGATGTTTTTTTCGATGCTTAGTATTTTGAACAAAATTTAAACAAGGTATGAAAATCATAAAAATGTTATTTTTAGAAGTTTTATACTATTTTGGCACATTTATAGCATAATTATTAATTTTTAGCAAAAACAAGTGTTAACAAATAATTTTTTGTTGTTGTGTTTATTTCTTTAGCTTTATAATTTCAAATAGTATGATTAATTGATTATACTATTTAAATAATACGTACTTACTTTCGCAATACTATCTATCATAGTTAACTATAACCTAACTTCACTTAACTCCTTTAAGCCTACTATGGTATTTTAAAGGTCAAACAATAAACAGTACAATATGGCTGTCAATTAGACTTGTGTAACTCCGGAACGAGTCGTTCCCAAGAACTGCTCCGTTGTGGTGAACGAAAGGAACTCATTCGCCTTCACGGATTGTTTTCGTTCAGTCGTTCCCAGTTCCCATTCGTGAACTGGGAGTTGCGTCCGCCATCAAGTAACTCCCAGTCCCAGGAGTGATTTCGTTCACAGTTCGTATCAAGCGAGAACTCAAAGGCGCGGTCGGCCGCTGGCCGGCGAGGAATTCGACATCTCACTTGCGCACACACATCCCGTCACACACGTATTGCTATTCATAAATACCTTACTCTCTAAACGAGTCGTCATTCTTGATACATAAGTCAAAGAAAAAAAATCTAAAATATGATTAAAAAAAAAAACTATAAAACAAAACTTATTATTACCTGTAAATAAAGATGATTTTCAAATACGCCTTTTTAAGTATAATCTATTCATTGCTTTAACTGTCAGTGAAAAAGTTGAAGGGAAATTGGTTTTATTATTTCGTCCGTCATGAAAACTATTACTACTTAAACATAAGTTGTAATGAGAAATAAGAAATTTATTTTTCCTTTGCTATAGTATAAGTAAATCAGGTGTTGTGTTACACTACACAAACACATGTTTTCTATAAAAGATCAGATTAGCAAAGTCGCGTACAATCGTACATTATAATTTATAATTAACTCCTAAGCCGAACTCCTTGCAACAAACAAAATCGTTCCACAGTTCGCAGAGACTCACACGCCTCGTTCGTAGGGAGTTACTGAATGAAAGGAGTTACTGGAACTTCTTACTCCTCGCAACAACATCGTTCCGCAGTTCACCAAATCCGCACGAGTCACAGAGACTCGCACATCACCGCGTTCGTTCGTATTCACTGAACGAAAGGAGTTACTGAACGAGTTAGAAGAACGAATTCCTTTTACTGAACGAGATTTGAAGAACGAATTCATCGAGGTGAACTATTTTGCCCACGCCTGCATAAGGTGTGGACGCACGTGCCGCTCTCGTATTGGTTTATACAGCCATCAAAAAAGTGTCACGCAAATTAATTCCATACACACTGCTTAAATAGTCTGTAACAGACTTAGAGGCCACTGTCAACGCAGGCGAGCAAAGCAACTGCTTCGTTTTGCGCGCGTTTGTATTACAGTGCGAACGTGACGTAAAATATCAAAATTAAGATATATCGAGGTCAAAGACTTTGTATCCTAAAGACCTATGTAATAGGGGAATTCTGTGATCGAGGTTTGAAAAAATCGATGTATCGTTTGCATCCCTATCTGTGATACGAAACAAAATATTTCAATATTTACCAATGTACTCTGCTCTGTGCAAAATACAAATGAACTTTTGTACTTGTTGAATTGAATTCATTATTTTTATATTTGATTTACGTTTAATAATCGGGTAAATCGAGTCAGCAACTCAGTCAATTAATCATACAAAATAATAAAACAAAGCAACAAATTCTTGGCTTGCAGACAACCGGCATAGTTGCTGTAATATATTATACCGTCAAGCACTCAGCACAATGGAGCCCCTAGAAGTTGATAGTGATGATGACTCTAGTGGTGGAGATGAAGAAACTGACCTGGCCATGGAAGACTATCTAAAAAATACCCCAGACATTGAAACTATACGAGCCAGCACAAGTAAACATACCTCAACTTATACACAAAAACAACTAGAAGATATAGCTCTTTTTGATGAAGCTATAGAAATCAACAAAGAGGCAGAAGCTAAGTATAAAGAGCTAGAGGCTGGTCTTTACCGAAGTCTAGCTGAAGTTAGAATAAAACTCAAAGAAAATGAAACAGCATTAAAAAAAGAAACTAATCCATCCACCAATGAGAGCAGATTCAGCTATTTACGAAGTGGCAAGCCATATTTTAAAGACAAATATAATTTTCCAGCACCTGACAATGAAGATACTATTTTGATGAAACAATCTGAAATGTATGACTTTTCTCAAGTTTCTTCTGTGCCTGGATGGACAGTGAAGGACAAAACTGAACTAGTCAATGCGCTACTAGAATTTTCTAGAGAAATACGGAAAAAACATTTGATTTCAGAAATAGCAAGATTGCGCAGAGCAAACAAAAACGAGAATTTACTAGAGATAACTAAATTGGAGAGAGAAATTACACAACTGAACAAGAAATCATTGCAAGATATTGCTCTACCATTGGACCAGGAATATGACTGGGATGCCTTGTCTAATTCCTTGAATAGAAGACATTCAGCACAAGAATATCGATCTCTTTGGAAACTATTCTTCCACCCCTCCATTAATAAAAGTAACTGGAGTAAAACTGAGCACCAACAGCTACAAAAGATCGCCACTAGACACAACATGCAAGACTGGAACCGTATAGCAAAGGAGTTGAATTCTGGACGCTCAGGCTATCAATGTTTTGTATATTATCGTACAAACATGATTGATATAACTTCAAGTCGCAAATGGACTCCTGAGGAAATTGAATACTTACAGAGAGTAATTGACTACTTTAGGGAAGGCACTTACATTCCTTGGGGAAAAGTGGCCACTGCTATGGACAGCAGAACAAAGATACAGGTTTACAACAAATATACAAGGATGATGGAGTACAGAAAAGGTAGATTTCTTGAAGAAGAAGATGTGATCATACTTAAATGTTACCAAAGATATGGACCAAACTTCAAAAAGACAGCTGAATATCTTCCTGGGAGATCAACATCTCAGCTTCGAACTCGTTTTAATTTGTTGATTAAATTCAGAGTTTCTAAAACATGGACTGTTCAGGATGATAAGCTCCTTATTCAAGTCATGGCCAACATGGGTTCAAATTGCAACTTTGCTGTTGCTGCATCATATTTCCCAGGGAAAGACAGAATGCATGTCCGGTCCAGATATATAACTTTAATGAAATGGATGAAATCTCATCCAGCCACTGATATCTCAATGGCACCCCGTCGTGGAGCCCGTCGTCTTGTTCATGGCTATGCCGACATTACTTTAGAGGAAGCAGTTGCAAACCTGAACAGAAGGATTGAAGCACAAGTTCAAGCTAAGAAAACTAAAAAAATAACTAGATTTTCTCCTGAAGAACACATTGAACATGCTATCATGACTACACTTATAAATGAAAATATAAAAGATGAAGCCAGACAGAAAGCAGAGGGATATGAAACAAATGAAGTATGTGCACATTCACTCCCCAAAAATAGTACATTGTCAGAAAACATGACTAATATGCGCAAATTGCTAATTTTTTTAAGATCGGTGTTGAACGAAGATAGGTTTGACACAAGCAAATATAGCCGACTGTATCCAGGCTTCAAAGAAGCACTGCCAGAATCATCCCTTCTAAAAGTGAAATCTTACTCAAAGATACAAGGTGTGAAAACCATAAAAATGAATTTATCACCAGATGTATGGGGCAATTTGACACTCGGGAACACACAATATGTATTACCACCAAATTATGCTACATTGACAGGATGCAGAGTCTTGATGAAGCATATGAGTATGCGTTCTGAAGGAAGACCAGAAGATGAAATTAATCTAAGTCTTATGGCTCGTAGGAATGTTTTTTTGAAGGAAGCGTTAGCCACATTGAAGGAAAGGTTCACAGCATTGTTCTTGTGGCCAGTATTACTTTCAAATGAGGGACCACCTCTGACTACCACAAACGAGGTCTATGTTCCTCGAATAGTACCTCAAGTAAAATATTTGCCTCAGCCTGATGGGCTAACTATTCCCTCGCCAAAGAAATGCCATATGTTATTTGGGCTTGGGATGAAGCCAAATAAAAAAGTTGAAGGTGCAAGCAAAGGTACAACTATTGATAGTCCCAAAAGACGTAGAATATCTTCATCCTAATGGAGATTTTATGTTATGTTACTGTACTTCTGTAACTAGCATAGTTATTATTTTAAGTCCAGCTAAGTAGCTACACTTTTACATTAACTACATACTAGGATCCAGCCACTATTATATTAAAGTAGGTATGTAGAGAGTATTTGAAGATAAAGATAAAGGTTAGCACACAAACCTGTAAAGTGGCAGAACATGAGAACATGTCTGAACATGATATCTCTCACCTGAGATGCCTTGATGGATCATCATCATCAATCAACATTATCTACTTTCATCATACATGAAAGAAGTTCATCACCAATAGTCTTTGTAATCACATTTAGAAATAACTAGAATGTGCAATTAAATAAATTGCTTTTAAAATATTGGTTATCATATTATGTTTGATTTCAAATGAATTGCACGAACTAATTCTCTCATCTCCATTCTTTCATCGGACTACAAGGTGCACAGATACTCGGCATCCCTATATCGTTAATATTCCTACAGCCCACACTAAGCGTTTTGCATCAAACTTTATAGTGCGAACAGCAAATGAGTGGAGAAACCTTGCCGTCATCCTTCTTTCCAGATAGCTATAACCTGGGTGTCTTCAAGTCAAGAGTGAACAGGTATCTTCTAGGCAAGCATGCACCACCGTAGGCCGCGTCATCACTTACCATCAGGTGAGACAGTGGTCAAAATTTGACCACTGTCTGTTTCAGTTTTTTTCTGTACTCTGTGCCACTGTCTCGTTTGACCGTCAAATGCTATGCCTATAAATTGTAAAAAACAAAAAACCTACATATACTATACCAACTACTAATACTATAACATAACTATAGTCGTTACGGAAACGAAGTAAATAAAAAGTATAAAAACCTTATAAAAACTCAGTTTTGAATTTCCCACAGAGAACTTTTTTTTTGTTATATTTTGGCTCCACACATAGTGTATTTAGCCAGTATTATAGTAGTCAAGTATTATATTTTCATCATGTTATAAAATATTTAACGCAGTCATGTCATAGTCATAGTCCAGTCTAAGTCAGGTAGTCAAAGTCCAATCTAAGTCATGCTCCAGTAAAGTGGTGGCAACTTTACTAGAAGCTTCTGTGGAGTTTTGGAAGCAACACGAAAAATCACGTATAACCACATTATATCACTTGCCCTCACTCATGCTCGTAATTCAGCACTTAATGCGTAAAACGCCACCAATTTTAAACATTAACACTGGAAAAAGCATAAGTTTTGAAAAATAATACAATGCAACGACGTGAACATTTCCGCGTTCCCGCCAAAACTCTCACAGAGAACTTTGTTTTTTTTTTTTTATTTTGGCTCCACACATTGTGTATTTAGCCAGTGTCAGGTATTATATTTTCAACGTGTTATAAAATATTTCACGCAGTCATGTCCTAGTCATAGTCATAGTCCAGTATAAGTCAGGTAGTCATAGTCCAGTCTAAGTCATGCTTCAGCAATGTGGTGGCAACTTTACTAGAAGCTTCTATGGAGTTTTGGAAGCAACACGAAAAATCACGTTTCACCACATTATATCACTTGCCCTCACTCATGCTCGTAATTCAGCACTTAATGCGTAAAACGCCACCAATTTTAAACATTAACACTGGAAAAAGCAAAAGTTTTGAAAAATAATACAATGCAACGACGTGAACTTTTCCGCGTTTCCGCCAAAACTCAACTTTGTTTCCCGTTTGAGAATCATAGCAGATCACAGACATTAAAATAACCACGAATAATGGGTGGGTTCCAATTGGACTGAACGAGGAGTTTTATTTCAAAACAAAGACTTTTTAGCCAGACCATTAATACGAAATTAAAGCAGGGCAAAACCATACACACCACTTTGGGTGTGATTGATTCTCAGCTGTCAAAATCAAGTCGTTACTTGGGTGTGCTTTTGAATACATACCAAAAAAATGCCGTCTTGCGTGATAAAACTGTGCCGAAATCACTCGAGGCACGAATCACAGAAGTACACGATCACATTTCACTTGTAAGTGGCCTTAATCATGTATTTTTATAAGATTATTTTAATTATTTCTATTTGACGAAGAGTTAAAACCATTTCACAATAAAAAGTTGACATGTCAAAATCAGTATTGCCACACGACATCTGAATAATTACCCGGTTTCTTTTGTATAGATTTCCAACAGATCCATGTCTAGCTGATAGTTGGATAAAAGTAGTTCGAAAAAGTCGAAATGAAGATTGGTGGAAACCTAATACTCGCTCAACAATATATTCAGCGCATTTCTATAGTAAAGAACACACAGAACACAGAAGTGCAATTACTGATAATAGTTTTATTGTCAACTATAAACATTCCACGCGCCCACTGTTTTCCCATTTTTTAGGTTATTTTTTTATCCTAAAATATGAAACATTATTTTGGTTGAGGCCCAGGGGGTCTAGCAAAGATCACAATCGCTAACGCTAACGCCTCACGCTAACTCCAAAAATGTATCGAAATGACATTCGCTACGGAAAAGTTAGCGATTTCCGAAATGTCATTTCAGTACATTTTGGAGTTAGCGTTTGGCGTTAGCGTTAGTGGTTGTTATCTTTGCTAGACCCCCTGTACCTACATAACCGTTGTTCTTTAATCCCTTTAACTTGGTAATATTGAAAAACTCGTGAGTTATTAAAAGAAATGTTGAATAAACTGCTGGTTTTTTTTAATTGCATGAGCTATCTATAGACCTTTTTCTTGTCTGTAGATAGTAGTATGATGGTAATTAATTTTATTATTTTATATTTTTTTAATGTAGGCGTTATATAAATTTTATATTTACATTTTACATCTAGCTAGATTTTTATTTAGGTACCCGACTAAATCGGGTAATACTATTTATATGGTATGTTGAAAGAGGAACTGATATTAGAAGAAAAAAAAATGTGCTCTATGGTTTGATTCATGTTCAAACAAGGTTAAGTATGGAGACTTCGGTTCTGGACCTATGTAATAGGGGGAATTCTGTGTTTAAAAAACAACCTGTTTTGGCTTCTGTCACTAGATGGCGTACTAACAACGTATTTCAAACATGGTTGCATTGATCTCGTTGTACAGTCCGTGCATGGTTGTAGTTTCAATACACAGAGTACAAGGAAATGTCAAATTCAGTTGAGTGAATCACAGAGTACGTTGTCGATTTTTCGATAGAAAGCCATTAGAGTGTAAGTCTTCCATAAAATATGGATAAAATATTAAACTCGATACATAATTATCTTAACAATGACAGAAATTAAATCCCCCATTTTACCGCCATCTATCGGGTTTTTATACAATTACAGCTTTATTTTTTAATAAAACGCCCCTTTTCGATCATGGAAGTCGTAATACATCTGCATTTTTGTTCATCATCATCAGCCTGAAGACGTCCACTGCTGAACATAGGCCTCGTCCAGGGAGTGCCACTTTGAGCGGCTGCCCGCGGCTTTAACCAGATCGTCGGTTCACCTCATGGGTTCCTTAGAGCATCTATAAATGGAGATGTTAACGTTATAATCCATAAGCTCCATTTTTCTGCCAATTTCTACGGGGGACGAGGTGACGGGACGAGGTAGATACGAAAAGTAAACGCACGCCGCACTTCATCTTAAAACACGCACACCGTTATATAAACTAACGTAGTTACGCAGTGTCTATACGCACATTATAATATTGTAGATGACCAAGTAGCGCCATATGACCGGCAGAGGGGAACGCCTTGCCTTGCCACCTCCTTTTTTAAATGCTCTAAGCATGGGTTCACCTAGTATGGAGCAAGCCTACGCTTCGCCTTCCGGGCCCCGTTTTATAAAGCTACAATTGTAGCTTACAATTGTAGCAGCTACAAGAACAAGTAAGTACAAGTTGCTAGTAACAAGCGTTTTATAAACCTACAAATCACCGATTACAAGTATAATTCACATCACTACGAACATCATGGCGTGGCACCATAGACCAAGTACAGTATAAAATCTAGATTATGATGTTACAAGTTACAGACCAGTATGAATAAACGTCACAGTAAATAGCTTATTTTTTAATTTGGCTTCTTTCGGCCCTTTATTAGTGAATTTAGCCGATGTCAAGTTTACATTCAATTTCTACATAAATATAAATTAATAAGAGAGTCTATTTTGTTTGTTTTGGCTCTCACGCCATATTAATGTGTAATAATGAATCTATCTGGATGAAGTTTAGTTAGGTAATATGGGTACTTTTATAACCGGGACAGAAGCATTTTATTTCAGAATATAAAAAGTTCCCACGGGTAAATTTTAAATGTTGTGGGTGAAATCACGGGCGTCATTTATTTATGCTAAGCTATTTAAGTATTTTAAGTTCGGTCAAGGTTATTTATGGCTGTTCTCATATTAGGTTATGTGATATGCGTTCATTATTCATGAGCTAAGATGATCTTTGTCGCTAAATAATGATATTGAATTCACTTTTACTAATTCAACATTCATTAATACGTGACACAACCCACTTTCATTAAATTTATCTACACTTGTAGTTTATTTTACCTAGCTCTTTATATAGGTAATAAATTTTACAACTTGTAGTTCCGTTCACTTGTAATGACCATAACAATAATTGCTCGATTTTACATTTAAAAAATGAAAAAACACTATGGATTGTCTATGATCTATGATAAAGTAATTTATCGGCCAATTTGCTTGTACACTTGTTAACTTGTACCTTTATAAAACGCAGTATTCCAATTTTTCTGGCTGTGTTGCCAAGTTTTTGCTACAAGTACAAGACTTGTAGCTTTATAAAATGGGACCCCGGTGTATAGATGAAGCTTTTTTGAAAGTGACAAAGTATAGTATATCTGTGGTAAAGGTAACAAAAATATCGAAAATTCAGTCCAAGTGGAACGCACCCAATATAGTAAATTATTTTGGTGTAGGGATGTTCCGATTCCACCAAAGTTTCCACCAAATTGATACCAGCTCACTCGTATTGATACTTTTTTTTAAATTAATATAAAACCTTGAAATAAAGCAATGAGGCGTTTTATTAAAAAAAAAAATTAATTTTTTATTTTTTTATTTTATTTTATAGGCAAAGCATTTGACTACTGTCTCACCTGATGGAAAGCGATGACGCAGTCTACGATGGTACATGCTTGCCTAGAAGGTACCTGTTCACTCTAGACTTGAAAACTCCCAGATCATAGTTAGCTGGAAACAAGGAGGCCGGCAAGGTGTTCCACTCATTGGCTGTTCGCACTATGAAGTGCATAGCAAAACGCTTAGTGCGGGTTGATGGAATTTCAACCATATAAGAGTGCCGAGTTTTGGTGCGCCTTGATGTCTGATGAAAGAAAGGAGATGGAGGAATAAGATCGTGTAATTCCTTCGCACAATCTCCAAAATGCAGTCTATAAAAAACCGATAAACTGGCAACTTTACGCCGATGTTCTAAGCTGTGGAGCTTAGCTCCCACCAACGCATGATTACCAATGAGTCTTTGGCTGACCCATCCTAGAGATGGCTACAGTATTCAATAAAAGATCGGATTTGTGCTACATAAAGGTTTAGGAGCTGTCCTGATGAGTAATACTGCCGCACCTTCCCTAGGATACCCAGCTTTTTCGCAGCTAATTTAGCCTTGGACTCGATGTACGAGCCAAAGTTGAGACCAGATGTTAGGGTAACACCCAACAACTCAAGGTGATCTGTTACCGGTACTGACACATCCTGGAAAGTTGGAGATAGTGGGAAAGGGCTCCGTTTAGCAGTGAATATGCACGCCTGGGTCTTATCAGCATTAAATTTTAACAGGTTGGCATCGCCCCATTCGGAGACTGCCTCCAAAGTCAAGTTTATGCGACCAACCATGGCTTCTCGGAGAGTCTGAATCTATGTTTCTCCAGCTCGTGCATCGGATATATATCTTTCTGTAACCGTGCTGTCGTCTGCGTACCCAAAGATCTCGGGTTTCAACAGATCGTTGATGTGCATCAAGAATAGGATTGCAGAAAGAACTGACCCCTGAGGGACCCCGGCATTAATCGTCAATTGCTCGGACGAGCAGCCGTCAATGAATACGACGTATTTCAAACATGGTCGTAGTTTCAAACTACGGAGTACAAGGAAAAGTCAAATTCAGTTGAGTGGATCACAGAGTACGTTTTCGATTTGTCGATAGAAAACCATTAGAGTAAAATATGCCTTTCATAAAATAATGATAGAATATTAAACTCGATACATAATTATCTTAACAATGACAGAACGTAAAACCTACATATTGGTGAAATGAAATTATTTTATTGCCAGATATACATCCAATTATTAAAACAATACAACAATAAATTAAAATAAAATAAAATAGGTAATCAAATTGGGCACAGACGTAATAAAATTATAAATAATAGGAGGGCCCACTATTAAGTAATAGGAGCGCGGTATTTAAACCACATCCTATGCAATGGGCTGAGGTATCAATCGCGTGTCGCAGCCACCTGGCTGTTGTTGGAGCGATGCAACGCAGAGCGCGTGGCGGCCAACCGGCTCTGGAGCAACGCTTGCCAGCAGGGCGCGTGACCCACGGCAAAAATGCCACTCGCGCTGTACCACCGGGGCAGCCCGAACATCGCACGGCATGCGTTATTGTATTGCACCTTCATCTCGCTCATGGCGGCCTTGGTGTGGTTTGCCCATAGCTCCACCGTGTAGATGCTTGTGCAGTAGCTGATAAAGAGTTGGGCTTTCACGGCTTCGCTGCAGCGACTAAACCTTCTAGCCAGCATATTCCCGCGCACCGCAATGGCTCTTCTCTGTCTCTCAATGTCTGCGTGGTTGCATAGGTCGGCTGTTACGATGTGGTCCAGGTACTTAGCCTCCTGAACCTTCTCAAGAGGCGCATTGTATAGTGCCAGTAGGGGTAAGTCCGAATAGCTGTTTCCGGCCGAGAATACCATGTACACCGATTTGTCGGGGTTGTATTTCATGTTGTGTTGTTCGGCATACTTATCACAGACTTCTAGCAGCCTACGCATTGCAGATATCGAAGGTGCCAAGAGGACCATATCATCTGCTTATGCAATATGGTTCGTTATCATCCCATTGATGGAGCAGCCTACACCGGTTTCCATGAGTTGTTCGAATAGCCCATCCATGTATTTTAACGCCATCTATCGGATCTTACTAAAATTACGGCTTTTGTTTAAATAAAACGCCTCATTACTTTGTTCTGTTATGCTTGGCAGCGCGGATTAGAGGTGGGCAATGTCGTTACTTTAAGATCACCGTGACTGTCGTTCTGGTTACTCAAAAATATCAGTGAAAAATCACCGTGACTTTGTCACGACGGTTATTTTTGGAACTTGGAAGTCTTGGAACGTAATACTATAAAGAAGAACGTAGGTACCATTCGTTATTAAGTATGTGTTATAAAAAGACTTATGACATAACATTGATAGATTATTAGCAATTATTATGTATTATTTGTGTGTATTATTATGTGTGTGTGTATGTATTTATTCTGTGGTGTTAACGGATGATGAAAATACACTTCAAGCTATGCACAGGCTTTATCAAAGTTCGATTTTTTTACAATTTCACTTCTTAAATAGAATTGTGTGGCGAGCTAAGCAAGTCGCTCACCTGATGTTAAGTGCCACACTTGCCCATTGTCCATAAGTCCCATAACAATACAACGCATAATAATAATTACTGTACGTCTATTTTTCAAGTTCCAGTAGAAAAATAAAATTTTAGCTATGTAACCACTCAGGCGCGGTGCGGCGGGCGTAGGTAGGTCCCAAAGAGCTCCTCAAATAGCGCGGTATGGTTTTGCATATTTACGGTTTATACGAATAAACTAAGCAGTGTTTTATAATTTTAAAACTAGTTTTGATAAGTAGCATTACTTGGCTATCTAAACAATTGCATTTTTACGTGTGTTGCAGTATAAAAAACACACACAACAACACTACGCATAATAATTGACGCTCCGCCGTACCTAAAGGAATTTACTTCGTCGCCGGCGCGCGCTGACACGGCGCGAGATGCAATTTAGACTGAGGCGTTTTTTTTTCTCCTGAACCATAGAGACTTTTACTTTATTCGATAGTGATGTTCAACTAGTTTCAATTTTAGTCGTTTTATAACGAGTGACACCTCTAAAAATTGATTGCCATCCCTAGTAGCGCAATCAGCTGTAAACCACAATTGTGGTGGGGAGCGGTCTACGTTGCGCGATGCCAGCCGCACATGTGGTTGAAGCGCCTGAGCGGTTAAAATTCAATTCAAAACTGTTAAGGTTGGATAGCTCTGTACCAAAGAGATTATAGGCACTAGAAAAAATGTCTATGAGGGTTGCTAGGCTACCAACTGTTTCCATCAATCGTGTCATTGTGTCATCTCGTGAAAAAATAACTATGAACTAAAGTGTCGTGAATATATAAATAATTTTAAAGATAAACTGTGTTTAAAGTGAATATAGTGTTGTGTTTGTAATATAATAAACAATCTAAATTTTCGGTGATAAGATAAATCCTAGTCACACTACTCCACCTCCATAGTATTCGACTGCATCTCATCGGTTGGTAAGTCAAGCGATTTACCTCATCAGGTTACGGGCCTGCACTGGAAGAAAAAGGATAGTGTTTGCAATGGGTTTTTCGACGAAATTAGAGATTGGGAAGCTCGAGGGCAAGGAAAACTGGACTACCTGGAAATATAAAATTTCCATAATGCTAGAAGGTACGGAAGGAGCCTTAGAAGCAGTTGAAGGGAAACTCCAGAAACCAATCCTCCCTGTAGGAGCAGGAGATGCTGCGATAAGCGCCTATAATATAGCAACGGCTAAATATAGGAGGACTGAAAGCGGTGCTCTGCTTATGCTTACTACAAACATGACCGAAGATACACTTAAGAAAGTTATGAGGTATAGAACGGCACATGAAGTTTGGCAAGAGCTACATAGACTATTTGACGGACAAACAGAGGACAGGGCTTACAGTTTATGCTTAGAGTTCTTTGGGCTAAAACATAGCAAAGAGGAGGACATACCGACTCATATGTCAAAGCTAAAGAATTTGTGGAATGACTTAAAAGTTGAGATTTCCAAATTAGATGCATCTGCCAAGTTACCCGAGTTGTTCCTGATATCTTATCCTAGGTCTTAGACACGCTCGACGATAGGTATTTCAACTTTAAGTCAAGCTGGCTAATGCTAAAACAGTCTGAAAAGACCATAGATAGTTTAACGAGTCACCTTTGCACGTTTGAAAGAGATTTGGGTAGTCAAGAGAATTCTCGGAAGGAGGCATTAGTGACTACGCCCGCTGCTGGACATGGACAAGCCAAGCAAAAGAAGGACGAGCAGTTGATTTGCAACTACTGTTCTGGAAAAGGACACAGAGTACGCAAGTGTAAGAAGTGGATTAAAGATGGGAGGCCACCCAAACCAACTTCAGGCACTTCATCATCTGGCTCAAAGTCTAATCAAGTGCAACAGATTTCGCTGATGGTAAGCGCATGCTCAATGAATCAAACTCAAGACCGGGAGAACTGGTATGTTGATAATGGAGCGACGACGCACATTGCAGTAAGGAGAAATATCTTCAATGATTTTCGCGAGTTTGATTCGGATCACACCGTAACGACGGCAGACGGGACTACTATACCTGCATTAGGAATGGGTACCGTAGTGGTAGAATCAAATGTCAGTGGAATTAAGGAGCGAATTACTCTGAACAATGTGTGGTTAGTACCATCACTAACGAAAAATCTTTTTTCAACGTTAGCAGCACAAGATAGGATGCAAAATAGCATTTTTACGTCAACGACTAAAGAGTGCAAGCTAGACATCGGAGGCACAACTAGAGTTGTTGGCAGGAGAGCCCCGTATGGTGGACTCTACAAGCTGGATATGAAAACAGTTGTTCCAGCAAAGAATACAGCTATAGAAATAAATGCTGTAACTGGCTCCAATATGCTACAGCTGTATCATGAGCGCTTTGCTCACCAGGACAAAAGGCATGTCATTCGCGTGGTAAAGCGTGAGTTAGGCATTAGTCTCAGTTCGGACAAAGTAAAGTGTGAAGGCTGCATATATGGGAAGTCGCACAGAAAGCCGTTTGGAACAAGGGAAAGAGCATCAGCAGTTGGAGAGCTGATTCACACTGATGTTTGCGGTCCCTTCGCAAAAAGCATATCAAAATACCAATACTATGTGCTATTTAAGGACGATTATTCAAGCTACCGCATGGTCTACTTCATCAGAGAGAAGTCAGAAGTAAAGGATAAACTTCTACAAATGCTTCAGGAAGCGAGTAACGCTGGGCATACAGTTAAAACTTTACTGAGTGATAATGGTGGTGAGTTTGATAACCAAGCCGTCCGAAAAATATTGCAGAACCACGGTATACAGCATCGGTTGACAATGCCGTACACGCCGGAACAGAACGGCTGTAGCGAGCGTGAAAATCGAACTTTAGTAGAAGCTGCTAGATCGATGATGCATGCGAGAGGAGAAATGCCGCAAGTACTCTGGGCAGAGTTGATCAATACTGCTGCTTACGTACTCAACAGGACAGGTCCCACTAGAGTGGTCGACAAGGTGCCTTATGAGCTGTGGCATGGGAAGAAACCCAAGATAACTCACCTAAAGATCATCGGGAGTGAATGCTATGCGCATGTTCCAAAACAGAATCGCAAGAAGATGAATAAGAAGGCGATTAAGGGCATTCTGATAGGCTACGAGAATGATGATGGTTATCGAGTCTGGGATGGAAACAAGACGTTGAGGTCTCGAGACATAACGTTTCACACTGATGTCGAGTTTAAGATTTCCACTAGTACTCCTATTTGTTCAGAGGGAGAAACAGAAACCAGCGATAACGGAAACCAAATTCTCGAGCCAGAGCGTGAAAATGTAGAGGATAACCTTGAACATGTTCTAGAGGGAGATAGAACAGAGGTCGAAGAAGATCAAGTTCAAGAAGAAGTTAGAGAAGATGTTGACGAAGAGAGAGCCGCGATTGAGAGTTACGTTGACGAACCTAGGGAGAACGTCGATGACGATGGTGATGACGATTTTGTCGACGCTGATGAACAGTCTCTGGAAGTAGTTGAACCACTGAGAGATGTGGAGCCTCGATACAACCTAAGAGACAGATCAACCATCGCACGTCCCAAAAAGTTCGAGGACTTCGTATGCTACATAGGCACAGAAAACTTTCCTGAAACTTATAAAAAAGCTTTCGAGAGGGAAGATAGTGCAGAGTGGCAAAAGGCTATGGAAAGTGAGCTGAAGTCTCTAAAAGACAACAAGGTTTGGACATTGTGCAAGTTACCGTCCAATAGAAAGGCGCTTCCGTGCAAGTGGGTTTTTAGAATCAAACATAACCCAGACGGAACAATTGATAAATACAAAGCTAGACTTGTGGTAAAGGGATTCAAACAACGGAAAGGGGTTGACTACAATCAAACCTATAGCCCAGTCTCCAGAATGGCTACAATAAGAGCATTGTTAAGTGTCAGCGCCAAAGAAAAACTGCATCTGACGCAATTTGACGTGTCTACCGCATTTCTGAACGGCAAGCTTAAGGAAGAGATTTACATGAAGCAGCCAGACGGATTCAGTGACGGCACATCAAAAGTCTGTCTCCTAAAGCGAAGCCTGTATGGATTGAAGCAAGCACCACGGTGTTGGAACTCATGCTTTGAGGAGATCCTACTGGAGAAAGGTTTCGTACAGAATGCAGCTGACTGCTGTCTATTCACAAAGAATGTGGAAGGCAAGAAGATTTTAATCGCTCTGTATGTGGATGATGGTCTTGTGGCCACGACAGATGAAGAACTGGCGAACCAATTCCTGAAGGAGTTAGGGGATACGCTAAAGATCACGACCAAAACAGCATCCTACTATCTAGGACTGGAAATTGCACGATCCAAGGATGGCTCCATAACCATCAATCAGGAATCTTACACAAAGAAGATTTTGGAACGATTTCGGATGTCAGAATGCAATCCAGTCTCGACACCTATCGAAAGAAATCAGACTTCTGAAACAGGGAAAGTCAAAGACGGGAACCCTGAAGAGAAGAAATTTCCTTATCGAGAAGCTGTAGGTGCACTTGCATACCTAATGATAGGTACGCGCCCTGATATAGCATATGCTGTTGGGGTCGTATCAAGAAAGTTGGAGAATCCAACAGAAGCTGATTGGCAAAAAGTCAAAAGGATATTCCGATATCTGAAGGGAACAGTATCCTACGGCATTAAATACAATGCGAACTGCACTAGCAATGTTCTAGAAGGCTACAGCGATGCAGATCACGCTGGTGATGAGCAAACTGGACGTTCCACTACTGGTGTAACTTGTATGTTTGCTGGAGGAGCAGTTTCATGGCTAAGTCAACGTCAAGCATCAGTTGCGATATCAACGACTGAAGCAGAGATTGTTGCAGCGAGCGAAGGCGCGCGAGAGCTAGTGTGGCTTCAAAGAGTTTTTAGCCAACTCATATGCTTGGAAGGCATACCTACATTGAAAGTAGATAACGAAGCGGCCATACGCCTTGCACACAATCCGGAATTTCATAAGCGGACCAAGCATATCCGTGTGAGACACTTCTTCGTTCGCGAGACAGT
This sequence comes from Ennomos erosarius, assembly GCA_963580505.1. Lineage (NCBI taxonomy): Eukaryota > Metazoa > Arthropoda > Insecta > Lepidoptera > Geometridae > Ennomos > Ennomos erosarius. The sequence continues at coordinate 5,486,979 of OY757000.1, forward strand.
ACTAGAAGGTCTAGTGGATGTGCAGAAAACAAGTTCCGACGATCAATTAGCTGACCTATTGACAAAGGCAGTTCCGAGACCCAGGCTCGTGAGGATAAGAGCTGACTTGGGGCTGCAAGACATTTCAAACTAGTGAGGGAAAGTGTTAAGGTTGGATAGCTCTGTACCAAAGAGATTATAGGCACTAGAAAAAATGTCTATGAGGGTTGCTAGGCTACCAACTGTTTCCATCAATCGTGTCATTGTGTCATCTCGTGAAAAAATAACTATGAACTAAAGTGTCGTGAATATATAAATAATTTTAAAGATAAACTGTGTTTAAAGTGAATATAGTGTTGTGTTTGTAATATAATAAACAATCTAAATTTTCGGTGATAAGATAAATCCTAGTCACACTACTCCACCTCCATAGTATTCGACTGCATCTCATCGGTTGGTAAGTCAAGCGATTTACCTCATCAAAAACCACGATTTCTAGTATCTAATCGCTCTAGGTATATTCACGGATCCATAATGATTCGAAAATAAAAATTTACATTTTCTAGACACCGCGCGCCACGATTTTTGTGAAATTAAGTGGAAGTATCGTTTACTCTTTAGACCCTTAAAGTAAGGAACCATGGTTCAATTTTCAAAAGTTGTTTATGCCAATGCCGTTTACTTTGCCATCTCAGTCGCGTACGTGTCGTTGCGAGTATCGTATCGTCTTTCTCGTTGACCGTGACTGGAGTGACAGAGAAAAAAGCGCAATGGCGGCCGCGTGGAAGAACGTTATTTTGGAACGTCGCGCGTCGTTACTTTCTAAAAAGTCACGGCGTTATTTCCAAGCGGCTGATCACTGTGTTTTTATCGCCGTGACGTTATTTATCACCCACCTCTAGCGCTGATTCGATCCTATGCTAGTACTTTCATGCCGATACCGACTAGAACAAAAATTGATTGGTTTGGTATCGAATAAAAAGTATTGAGTACTTATCTGTATTTACTAGTATCACAGAGTATTTTGTTAAGTATCAGAACATCCCATTTTTATTTTACTTTTTTTATATTCTATATACTTTGGTTTGAGTTGTTATTTAATAAATATAAATCTAAATAAAAGTCATAATATGAAGTACACATAAAAACTAAAAATGTGGGATTTAAAGGCGTGCACTGTGTGCTTCAGCACTGGTAAAAAACTATACAGTTTGAACGTTGGAGCCCTGAGAAAAGATTTCAACATAATTTCTGGACTTCAGGTATTTGTTTACACGATGTTTTTGCTTATTTCATAATGCACAACCTTTGTGTTATCATATCGAACGGACCAATATTAATCTTTGTCTGAAAACTGAGCGGAAACGAGAATTTTGATAGCAGTAAACTCTGCCTCTTTCAGCTCTCATGTTTTTAAGACATTGTGTAATATAACCATAAAGCAGGGTGATAGTACTGATAGTAGGTACATTTATACCCTCTACGATCCGGAGATAGCCAACAGACCATCAAATTATATTCTGCGCCTTTAAACCAATCACCTTTTCATAACCTCTGTCACTATTGAAAGAATGCACTGAAATATTTTTCAGTTTCTATAAGTTTAGTAAAATTACTTACTGTAAGCCGTAATCACATCCATTATGAATAATCATCCAAGGGTTAATTTCTTTTCAAGTGAAGATGGCATCTGCTTCGGGTTATTGAGAAAACTGGTTATTCAATGTGTGGCCAAACAAAGGGATAACAAGTTTGTCTTCTTCTTCTTCTTCTTCAATTAGTGGCATTTAAACACTGTTTGACGTTTTTCTGCCAGTGTCGGAGTGAGGCCAGTCTACGGTATATTATACAGCTTCGTCTGTAAGTAATTTATAGTCTCCTACATATATAAAATCAATACCTAATCCAATTTTTTTTATTTATTTAAATAAGGTTATTTTATACTGGGGTTTTGCTGTATATACCGTACACTGGCCTCACTCCGACACTGGCAGAAAAATGTCAAACAGCGTTTAAAAGCCACTAATTGAAGAAGAAGAAGAAGAAAACCCTGGTATAAAATAACTTTATTTAAGTAAATAAAAAACTTGGATTAGGTATTGATTTTATATATGTAGGAGACTTTAAATTAAAAACATACTAAATTCCAGGAACTCACAGTGCTAAACTTGCAGTATGCAACTACATTAGCAATAACTTTACATTTTTCAGATTGTGCAAGGAAATGGCATGCCAGAATACTTATGTGTGGAGTGCTCGGCATATGTTATGAAATTTAAAAAGTTTCGAGACAGGTGCCATCGAGCACACTATGCATTAGAGCAACTACTGATTAGAAACAAAGAGGTCAGTATGATAAAATTAATGCTTTAGTAGTTGTGTGTAGCTACCCTCATAACTTAATATGACATGGCAAAAGGGCTCCACTTAGTTATTTTAAAAAAAGACACAAATACTTTTGTAAATTATAATAAATATCCACATGCTATGGCCATAAATTGAAGATAACATCAGCTATAGATTTCTTTTAATGATCATAATCAAGGAACTAAACATTTTTCTAAAAAATATTAATATACTTTAAATTCTTACTGCACTGGGACATCAGCCTTCTCTCACAAGGAAAAAGTGTAGGCCTTGTCTAATGGGTAATTTTTTTTATTAATAAATAAGCTTAAAACTAATTGACGTTTTATCAAAGTAATTTTGTGTTGTTGTTTGCAGATCAAGAAATCAAATTTGAATGCATTTGACCGACAACAAGTAAAAATAATGCCCACATTAAACTACATTGATTTGGATAAAATTCATTACGAACAAGTCAAATTTAAATTGGAAAACTATCAACGCACTAGTGTTTCACAACTTGGCTTCGTACCGGTGGCACATTACAGCACACTTACAAAAGATGATACTTTTGAATCGGAACTAACAGTCATCTCAAATAAAGAGAAGGAGGGTCAAATTAAAATTGAAGTAGACCCTGCTGTACATTTAAATGTTGCCATCGCCAACAAATCGCATACTGTCAACATATTACAAGACACCAAAGACAATGTGAATTCCACCTTAATGGGCACAAAATCAAATGTAAAGTATGATTTACCTTCTAGTGAATTTCTCACTGACATAGACTGTAATGATTTGAACGCAGATATGAACCATGATACATTTGACGATACTGCTAGTAATGCATATGAAAATGATAGTGAAAACATCAAATTTGAATTAATGTCTTGTACGACAAATAATAAAGCCGATGGGTGCAGTTTAGAGGAAGAGTATGGAGAATTGGTTCCTATATCTGTGAGGGAAGCAAAAGCTGCTGTGGGGGTGTACCAGTTTACTTCAGTTGGAAAATATCGGTGTAATGATTGTGGCAAGAGGTTTTGCAGTAAAGAGAACATTAAACTGCACTCTCGCAGACATGATAAGGTGAGCAGTTACCAATGTTGGTATTAATTTTTTAAGAGGTCAGTAGATTTGTAGATCCGGTATGCAATAGCCACCATCTGCAGCATTGAACGATTTGCTTCTCAGTATTGCTTTTCTTGGTATAGAATAGAATAGAATAGAATAACATTTATTCAATACTTGCTTAAACTATGGTATCAAGTACATACCCTTTTAAACAACAAATATGGGCACATGTATCCATTCAAAGTTTGATCAAATCAGAACAAGATTAGTGCATTAACCCAAGATGCACTGTATGATTAAGCTGTTATTTTATCATTTATTCTTCGATTTTTGTGGACTGTATGCGACGATGAAAAATTGGGTGAACAAGTACGAGAATTTCTTAGGATCTAAGTAGAAGACTGTGCAACTCACCAGGAAATCCGCTGTGGCGGATTTGAACTGGAGTTTTGGTACCTTCCACTAAACTTTGGTTCGATCACTTACCGCGGACTTAGTTTGGGTTACCTGACCAGTCAAGCGCGTACGCCGGCCGGTGTTCACACAGTCTTGAATTAGTATATTTAGGTGGTAATTTACACTCGCGATAGTTTAATAAGCGATAACGACAACAAATAGGGCTTCGCCCTCGACAAACTGCTATTATAGCACGAAAATTAAATAAGTTTACGAAAAACGATCCGCCCTTGAATGGCGGCGAAAACAACAAGACGGGGTTACTAGTTAAAAAACTACTAAGTTGCCTGACATCTTAGGGATGCCAGGTCTTTTTTCACAAAATCAATACGGAAGTGAGCTTTTCTTGGTATCAAGTACCCTTTTAAACAACAAATATGGGCACATGTATCCATTCAAAGTTTGATCAAATCAGAACAAGATTAGTGCAAGCATTAACCCAAGATGCACAATACACCCCAAGCGGGATGTCAGTGCAGGCCTTACCACCCCCATTCCAAAAATAGAATTTAGCGTTTGGTAACTATACTTTTCGTATTATTATTATCTGTGATGTACCTTTGAATTTTTATAAATATTATCTGTTTTAGCATATAAGCGGTAGTTACCGCTGTGAAATCTGCGACTATCACTTCAGAACTATGTTCTTGCTTCAATGCCACATGAGGGACCATCATATGTACAAATATTTGTGCAAAAAGTGCCCCGAAGTGTCTTTCTCTAAGTAAGTGGTTTTACTTTTCGAATTTGCTTAATAATACAATGAATTTAGCTTACCTGCCTTTTTCTTCTTCAGAGTAAGAATTTTTAGGCTGCCCAAGGCCTTTGACTTTGCTTAACGACTTTTACAGCTGGCTTAACAATAAATACCACTATTTTGTAGTAGTCACCCATCAAAGTGGTGACCATACAGAATTTTGCTGAACTTTACCAATCATGGGCTAAGAACGGTTAGTTGTGTTTCGCTATGAGCGACTAAAGCAACTCATCATCATCATCATTAACAGCCTGAAGACGTCCACTGCTGAACATAGGCCTCCCCCAGGGAGCGCCACTTAGAGCGGCTGCTCGCCTCCTGCATCCATCGGCTCCCCGCGGCTTTCACCAGGTCGTCGGTCCACCTAGTGGGAAAGCAACTAATTTATGTTATTTATTTTTAAACTGAATAAATTATGTTGAAATGTGTGTAGATACTTTAGGTCCAAAGCGCAGCTTATATGGCATATTATGTGTAGGGAAATATGTGTAAAGCCACTAAAATTGTTGACAGGCCAGCAGCGAAGAAGCATTACGTATTCACTCACATCCAAATGGGACAGAGGCAGAAAGATGGTGCCAAATGGGAAACAATACCTAAGCCCGCATGGCTAGGGCCTAAAGGAGGCGCACGGGTTAAGGTTTGTATATATATTATGCAATTATTCAACTAGCTATCCGACACGACTCAGCAGTGCAAGCACCGATCTCGCAGTGCAAGCACCGATCTTCCGATCGGTATATTTAACGAATTTTCATGTCAAATTTGACATAAAGTTTCGATAAAACGTAATCGGTAGCACGGAATGTATTTTATCGACTTCGTTATAAATTCGATAAATCTTAACGATCATGTCGTTCTATGTCGACTAAATCACGCATGGATCTAATTTTTAACATTTGTCATCGGTTTAATCTTGTCAAACTTATCGAATTTTATCGGGTTTCCATAGTTGCTCGATAACCAATTTATAATATTTTCAAACTGGATTTTGGCTATATTTTAATACTGTAAGCCGAAAACATGTCTTGAGAATCAATAGGCGGTGCCTAAGAGATGCCAATAATTGTCTCGACTTACCTAACGAACAGTTTGAGATTCTGTTTAGAATTCATAAAGAAATTGCCCTCGCCGTTATTCAAGTTGTTCAGAGCGATCTATAAGTAGCCGATCAAATGGACTGCCCGTGAATGTTATAGTAATTAGTAAGTACTTCCCAAAGCGGAAACTATTTGCTTAAATTATTCTAATTATTGTTATTTTATTCTACTTATACATGGAAATTTATTGTTGTAGGTGTGTACGGGTACTATAAGCAAGCTTGTGCAGGATTTGTTGCAAGCAGTTATTCAAAATCTCACGAGCAGTTGCATCAAGATCCCTAGCACTGCAGAGGACAGGAGAGAAGTTGCTGGTGGTCAAATCCATACGTAGTTTTTCCATGAAGAAATGAAAAAGTATTAAACACCTATTCCAAGTTTCATGTGTTTACTATCATATATCAACTAAGCACTTCATCTAATATAATAATAAGGTTGATAAAATATTTGCAACTGAATAATTAGGTAACGATGGAGAGAGCAATGCTCGGTGTTTCCCTGCGAGATAAGATCCGAAATGAGGAGATCCGCAGGAGAACTAAAGTGACCGATGTAGCTCTTAGGATTAGCAAGTTGAAATGGCAATGGGCAGGCCACATCGCTCGTAGAACTGACAACCGATGGGGAAGAAAGGTTCTCGAGTGGCGGCCACGAACTGGAAGACGCAGCGTAGGCCGGCCCCCCACTAGGTGGACTGACGACCTGGTGAAAGCCGCGGGGAGCCGATGGATGCAGGAGGCGAGCAGCCGCTCTAAGTGGCGCTCCCGGGGGGAGGCCTGTGTTCAGCAGTGGACGTCTTCAGGCTGTTAATGATGATGATGATGAATTAGGTAAAATCCTTTCGGCCAATATAGTTATTATTTCGTTCCTCTTCAATAATTAATCGGATTTCACATGAAAATAATGGTTTTCTGTAATATTTTAATAGAATAAATCCTTTAAGTAGGTGTTTTTCATGAATGAATGACTAACCTCTTTTCTTTAGCCTCCAATTTTTTCCCTAATCTGTGGAATTTTCTATAATATAAAGTTACTCTGTGAGAATTACCGAAGATCGGTGCTTGCACTGTCGGTTCGACAAATATATCGAGTCGATAAACAGATTTTATTTATCGATCTAATCGGTAACTTGTAGCATGGATCTAACATCGGTAATTCTTGTCGAAGTCTTTCGAGGGCTTTATTTAGTCGACATCTTATCGATCATTCGTTCGTAATTCTCACAGAGTAACTTTATATTATAGAAAATTCCACAGATTAGGGAAAAAATTGGAGGCTAAAGAAAAGAGGTTAGTCATTCATTCATGAAAAATACCTACTTAAAGGATTTATTCTATTGAAATATTACAGAAAACCATTATTTTCATGTGAAATCCGATTAATTATTGAAGAGGAACGAAATAATAACTATATTGGCCGAAAGGATTTTACCTAATTCATCATCATCATCATCATTAACAGCCTGAAGACGTCCACTGCTGAACACAGGCCTCCCCCCGAGAGTGCCACTTAGAGCGGCTGCTCGCCTCCTGCATCCATCGGCTCCCCGCGGCTTTCACCAGGTCGTCGGTCCACCTAGTGGGGGGCCGGCCTACGCTGCGTCTTCCAGTTCGTGGCCGCCACTCGAGAACCTTTCTTCCCCATCGGTTGTCAGTTCTACGAGCGATGTGGCCTGCCCATTGCCATTTCAACTTGCTAATCCTAAGAGCTACATCGGTCACTTTAGTTCTCCTGCGGATCTCCTCATTTCGGATCTTATCTCGCAGGGAAACACCGAGCATTGCTCTCTCCATCGTTACCTAATTATTCAGTTGCAAATATTTTATCAACCTTATTATTATATTAGATGAAGTGCTTAGTTGATATATGATAGTAAACACATGAAACTTGGAATAGGTGTTTAATACTTTTTCATTTCTTCATGGAAAAACTACGTATGGATTTGACCACCAGCAACTTCTCTCCTGTCCTCTGCAGTGCTAGCGATCTTGATGCAACTGCTCGTGAGATTTTGAATAACTGCTTGCAACAAATCCTGCACAAGCTTGCTTATAGTACCCGTACACACCTACAACAATAAATTTCCATGTATAAGTAGAATAAAATAACAATAATTAGAATAATTTAAGCAAATAGTTTCCGCTTTGGGAAGTACTTACTAATTACTATAACATTCACGGGCAGTCCATTTGATCGGCTCCTTATAGATCGCTCTGAACAACTTGAATAACAGCGAGGGCAATTTCTTTATGAATTCTAAACAGAATCTCAAACTGTTCGTTAGGTAGGTCGAGACAATTATTGGCATCTCTTAGGCACCGCCTATTGATTCTCAAGACATGTTTTAGGCTTACAGTATTAAAATATAGCCAAAATCCAGTTTGAAATTATTATAAATTGGTTATCGAGCAACTATGGAAACCCGATAAAATTCGATATGTTTGACAAGATTAAACCGATGACAAATGTCAAAAATTAGATCCATGCGTGGTTTAGTCGACATAGAACGACATAATCGTTAAGATTTATCGAATTTATATCGGTTTCGATAAAATACATTCCGTGCTACCGATTACGTTTTATCGAAACTTTATGTCAAATTTGACATGAAAATTCGTTAAATATATCGATCGGAAGATCGGTGCTTGCACTGCTGCTGATATAGGATCATTCTTGTCGCGCAAAGTGTTCTCTCTCTACATTCTCATTAGTCTTCATTTCATTTCATTTCAAATTTGCCATAGTCACATGCTTTTATCAAGCAAGTAGTCCAGCACAATTCATAAAACTCCAATCCCAAGCTTCACCTGCAAATAAGAAGCCACAAGAAACTTTACAGTGATTTCATTTTTAGGGTTCCATACCCAAAGGGTAAAGTCAACCCTATTACTAAGGCTCTGCTGTCCATTTGTCTGTCTGTCTGTCTGTCACTTTCTAGCTCTCTTTTTGTCCGTCTGTCTCCAGGCTGTATCTCAGGAACCGTGATAGTTAGACAGTTGAAATTATCACAGATGAGGTATTTCTGTTGCCGCTATAACAACAAATACTAAAAAACAAAGTAAACAAAAACCTAAGGGGGCTCCCATACACACAAACGTAATTTTCTTGGTATGGATATCTTCGTGCGCGAGTCCGATTTGCACTTGGCTGGTATTTTGTTATGATTTGCAATTTATTTATTTATTTATTTATTTACTTATTTACCAACCAAAAGTACCATAGTTACAATTAACTTAACGTATTACTATAATATAATCATAGATAAGAAAACATATAACAATATCAAAACTAAGTAAGTAGGTATAGATCATGAAGGGACATTAGCAGCCGTGCTAGGTCGTACCTGTGTTACAGCTACCAATATCTTCCTCCTGTGTAGAAACAGAACAGTAAAAATAAAAATAAACAGAATTTCAAACATTTTAGCCCCTACCCAAAAACATTATCCAAGGCAATAAAAAAATTATAAAAGAGAAAAATAAACCTGACCTAAGTACTTTAGAACAACATCCCACGAATAGCGTGTAAATATTGACCTAAATTAATATACAGCTGTTGGCGCAATAGATTCTAAGATATTTTCATTAAAAAACATATACATATTTAACATAAAGCAATATTTCTATTGATTACAATTAACGAACTACAAAAGTATTCACCTAACGTTCCAGGGCTCATATACACCGAGCAAGCCAAAGAAAACAAAGCGTACTCCTAAAGACTACCCTGTATACACTCCCATAAGCCAAGAGGAACAATATGCTATGGTCGCACAGAGGAAGGAGTCCCGTAATTATCTGGAGGCCAGGTTCAAGTGCGAATTGTGCTATCGTGGCTACCGGCACACTACTACTTATAATAAACACATGGCTAAACATGACCCAGTAAGTAATTTTTGTTTTTGGGCTACCTGTCATTATCATCAGCTTTAAATTGAAGAATATTATAGAAACTGTTGTTTAAGACAGCTGTTGGTCTTCCAGAAATGAAATAACAAATAAATACAAGTTCTGGAATTTTATGATTCCATACCCAAAGGGTAAAACGGACCCTATTACTAAGGCTCCGCTGTCCACCTGTCTATCACCAGGCTGTATCTCATGAACCGCGAGATAGAGAGTTGAAATTTTCACAATTGATGTAATTATTTCTGTTGCCATTATAACAACAAATACATATAAATATTTAAAAGACCATACAACAAACGTGATTTTTTTGCTTGTTCGTATAGATAAAGGTACGGAACCAATCGTGCGCGAGCCCGACTCGCACTTGGCCGGTTATTTTGGTTCTGTAAACTAACATAGTTTCCATCATATTTCAGGTAATGTCAGGTATCCACCAATGCGACATGTGTAAGCTATATTTCCGCGACACTCGGCGAGTCTACAAGCATATGCATACATACCATTTATTCAAGTACTCCTGTCGGTTCTGCGAATTCGTCTGCACTAACAAGTAAGCATCAAACACCTAAATATTATACAAGTATACACTTATAAAGTATCTATAGTGAAATAATGTTCATTTTCTTCTGTGGTATAGCTACTCAGTGTTTTTTCTTCTTTTATCTTTGCCCATTTCAAACTCAACAGAGAAAAACAAAATACTACATATAATTTCTCATCAATTCTACCGCTACACAATGTTTATTAGTAAGGAGGATTATACCGTTATACAGTTTAAACTTGAATAGGTATATTATCCCAAAAGGGGCTAAATCCACTCCCCAAGTTAGTCAACTTTTCTTAGACGACTTTTTTAAATTAATAGTTTTTAATGGAAGAAATTCCATGGAGAGTTTACGTTATAATATTACCCAAACGCGTCGAAGACAGCCCTAGCGCGCTGGGTGTAGTCAAACTTCGTCCTTGACCGAATTCCTTAAACGAGTTCGTCGTCCTGTACCCCTAGTACGGGTTTCGATAGTTTACTAAAACTTGATTCGTTTACGTTTTCTCCCTTTTCTCCCACACATTTCTCTGCAGCGCCCCTAGCGGACGCGTTGGTGAACTAAAAATGGCATTACAAATTTTAAATGGATTCGCGCGTTTTCACGTATTGGAAAGCTCGTACTAGGGGTACTGTATTAAGAAATGATTAATGAGTTTGATTATTTATTTTCGTATTTTGTTAGCTCACGTAGTGATCGCACGTGCATTTTTATGTCTCTTGTTCTTTCGTGGATTAGGTTGTGTTATAGGGCTACTATGCGCAACGCTAGGTTAGTGGATTTATTTTTTAGTATGAAGTTTTTATTAGTTGTTAGTAATAAAGTTGTTCATTTCTTTGCAGGGGTCAATCGTTATACCATTATAGGTTTCATAAGAATGTCACGTACGACTGCCCACACTGTGATAAAAAGTTTAAGTAAGTATCTTTGTAAGTTCAGTATTTTTATCGCTTCGAAACCATTTCATAAACATGGTTATTATGATGGATAGATTTCACAAAACCAAATATAACATTTTTATACTAATAATATTATATGTATTTTGCCATCCCACATAGTGTTTTGCGGGCGCTGCTTCTCCAATCTTTGATGTGTATTTTCCAGTAAGATTTCGACCCAGCTGACGCACATCAGATTCAAGCATCCTGGCACTGATATCTGCAACCTGTGCGGGCATAGCTTTGTTAGCTCTAGCGGCCTCAACTGTCATATGCAGATGTCGCATAGCAAAGAGGTAGGTCGTTGTGATGCAAGAATAGGACCACCCTATCTCTTCCCGCCGTAAGAGCCGGCTAAGGGAATATCCAGGGAATAGGCATGATGACTACTATTAAAAATGAACAAGTAAATGTTACTTTCATAAAGAAGATTAAAAATGAATGCAACAATTGAAAAAATAAGTAAAATCGGTAAATAAATTATGGAGTAATAAGCTTTTAAAGTTTCTATAGGAGGCATCTCCTGTGTCTTTCTCGCGAAACAGAGCGCCTCCACAGTTACTATGAAAAATCCACCTGTGACGTCACATGCCAAAGAGATTGTATGTAAAGCTACCACAGCTTAGTAATGAGGTACTATGACGACATTGCTCTGACGTCAGTGGCCGTTTGAGCTATCTTTTTCTATTCCGGTTTTTAAAATACTTTTAACTTTGTCGTTTTTTGAGATATTTGATTTTTGTTTTTACAAATGTTTATCTTTTGAGGAATATTTTTAATTTATGCCAAAAAAAAATTTTTTTCATCATGCCTATTGGCAACAGCATTATTGGTGCATTATGATCTACTGCAATCACCATGATGCCTGCCAAGCGTGGTTAATAGAAAGAAAGAGAGAAAATTTATTCACGACATCATGGCAAACCTCACCATCAGAGATTAAGGATGATGATGAAGGTCTTAACAAAAAAATATTTTTAATTCATTTATCTATCATCAAACGTAAACTCAAAATATTTTTTTGAAACGACCCCATTCTATTCTTTAAACGAATTCATAGAAATAAGTCCGACCAAAACTTCATTCTTGTTCTTTGAGAAACATTTATTTTGTATAATTTATAAATATTGAATATCATCATCGTCAACAGCCTGAAGATGTATTATGTACTACTATTTACCATTTTCTGACATTCATGAATTAATAATTATTGTTATTGAATGTAATATTTTGTTTTAATTTTTTTATGGGAATGAAGGACGTGTCGAGCTAGCCGTTCACCTACTGTTAAGCGACACGGCCGCCCATAACAGTTGCGGTGTCACTCGGAACTTTAAAATAATCAATTTTCGCGTTACACTGCACTGCACACGTGATCCTGAGACATCACCCAGTCTAGTTATCAGATTCCTAGACTGTGAGATCGGGTCATAAAGTCTCATTTGCCCAGTAATTTCACTAGCTAAAATGCCCTTCAAACCGGAACATAGTAGTGCTTGCACATTACTGCTTGGCGGCAGAATAACTGGCAGAGCGGAGATACCTACCTAAACGAACTTTGTTGAAAAGTCCTACTACCTAGTGAATTGATTACGAATGTTGAACAGGAGCAAGAAATAAGCGAGGCGATGTTGGAGAAGCGTGAAGCTGGCGAGCCGTATTACTGCAAAGACTGCAACATGCAATTCCTTAACGAGAACGCTTACATGACGCATCTCGGCAGTTCACGGAACCACGTGCAAACCAATGTCTCTGTGTAAGTAACCAATATCCTATCTAACCTTTTAGGTGGTAAACAAAGTTACCAGCTCGTTTTACCCTTTGGGTATGGAACCCTAGAAATCAATTTATTGCCTCTATAACACAAAAACAACAGAAAATACTACGACGAACTTAAAACTACACACACACACACACACACATCCTAGCACACAGCACACACACGGCACAGCTTATAAAAGCAAATTATACATTTATTATAGGGAAATATAATATAATAATAATAATAATAACGCCCAACGATCACATACATAGATCCTGGACCCTAACTAGGATTCCCTGTATCTAGGGACCCAGGAACTCCGAGGACCATGGTCCCACAACACCCAGACACAGAACAAGTATTTGCGCTTTTTTTTTCGGGCACAAATACTTGTCCTGAATTGCGGGAATCGAATCCGCCACCTCCGGGTTATGAGCCGACTTGCTCAACCACCACACCACGGAGGCTGTCGAATAATATGTGTGGACATTTCACACAGCGCCATCTAGCCCCAAACTAAGCATAGCTTGTACTATGGGAACCAGATAACGGACACAATACTTATATACTTTTTCGTTTGAAAATACATACATAGAATACAATATAACACCCAGACACAGAACAAACATCGATGTTCATCACACAAATGTTTGTCCTGGGTAGGAATCGAACCCACAGCCCTCAGTTCAGGAGGCAGGGATACTACCAACTGAGCTATCGGGCCCGTCAATAGAAATATCTTCAGCATATTTAATATTTATGCTGTATGCACATAACTGCAAACAGTGCTGTTTTTCAAATCACCCCTTTGCTTGGACAGATTTCATCTTCACGCAATATATGGACGCCCTTCCAATAGTACAAGCTACGCTTAGTTTGGGGCTAGATGGCACTGTGTGAATAGGCATGAAGACAAATTTTTTTTTTGGATTAATTAATTATATTCCTCAAAAGATAAACATTTGTGAAAACAAAAATTAAATATCTCAAAAAATGACCAAGTCACAAGCATTTTAAAAACCGGAATAGGAAGAGATATCTCAAACGGCCAGTGACGTCAGAGGAAGGTCGTAATAGTACCTCATTACTAAGCTGTGGTAGCTTTTCATACAATCTCTGGCATGTGACGTCACGAGTAGATTTTTCATAGTAACTGTGGGGGCGCTCTGTTTCGCGAGAAAGGGACAGGAGATGCCTGCTGTAGAAACTTTAAAAGCTTATTACTCCGTGATTTATTTACCGATTTTGCTCATTTTTTCAATTATTGCATTAATTATTAATCTTCTTTTTTTTTTTTAAGAAAGTAATATTTACTTGTTCATTTTTAATAGTAGTCATCATGCCTATTATCCACATATATTTATTTATTGCGTTATTCTGAAGATTATTGTGTCCACCATAGACAATAACTTTTACAATGTTATTTTCATAGCATGAGGCAGGAAAGGACAAATCGTCGGGAAGAGAGAAAGGGGAAATTGCGAGGCCCTCGAACTGGAAGGTCCACTGTCCTCAACACTGGAACTATTACTGCCACAGCCTGCGAGGTGGTATGTATTATGTATCACAACCTGGGACTTATGCCGTGTCTACCTACACTGAAGTTTAACAGGTCCTAAGTTCGCACTTATGTTTCTAGGACGTACCTAAAAAGGTAAGTGTGAGCTTAAACGTCAAACTTTAGTGCAGACGAGGTATCTATCTACTGGCGGCTGGATAGTAAAAATACTCAACAATATGATAAGTCATTGTCATGGCGGCACGCATCGCTGCGCATCGAAGCTCGTGCACCGTGTGGCCACTGGTCAGCTAACGCTCCTCGCTTCGCTCGTCGTGGCATGTATGGCAGCCCTAAATACAGACGGTAAATATTCAGGATCATCATATTCGGGTTAAGGTCATACCGTCTCAGTTGTAAAAAGTTTGTGTATACAAAATCAAACCCTTACCCAAAAAACGGTATTGATACTTTTTATTTTTATTTTGAAGAACAACTATTTAGGAGTTTTGGCGGGAACGCGGAAATGTTCACGTCGTTGCATTGTATTATTTCTCAAAACTTGTGCTTTTTCCAGTATTAATGTTTAAAGTTGGTTGCGTTTTACGCATTAAGTGCTGAATTACGAGCATGAGTGTGGGCAAGTGATATAATGTGGTGAAACGTGAGTTTTCGTGTTGCTTCCAAAATTCCATAGAAGCTTCTAGTAAAGTTGCCACCACTTTACTGGAGCATGACTTAGACTGGACTATGACTATGACTAAGACTTTACTTTACGTGATATATTCTTTAACGATGAAAAATTACAATACTTGACACTGGCTAAATACACGACGTGTGGAGCCAAAATCTAAGAAAAAAAAAACAACTATTGCAATACAGAACCCCTCCTGTACTGTAATTGTTGTTCTCTAAAATAAAAAATAAAAATTTAACAATGAGCGAGCGCGGACCCAGGTTCTGTAGTTACGCAGTTTTAAAAAAACCTTCATCTCCGTGGGGGCTGAGATCGTCTGCCAATGCTGGGGCCACAGAGTAAAAAGCTTCGCCTCTAGGTGCAAAAGCGTCATATTTTTCAAAGCTCTGACTGGGGCGTTCGTGTGGGGCAGATGGGACGTACCTGAAAGAAGTGTCGAGCTCTTGTCGGAATGTTGGGCTGATGAGACGGAGGAATGAAACCAACGCGTTGTTTCAGTGTGGCACGTACCTAGCGAACGACGTGACGGCGCGGCGGCATTACGAAGCGGAACATCCCGGGACTGATTACCTCAAGCGGTACATGTGCGACGTCTGTGGACATACCACCAAGGTAAACCGCAGCCTTATTCTACAATTAAAAAAATTTTTCTCACTGATTGATTATATTACCGTGAATCTATATAGAATACTTTGCATACCGGAAAAAAATTGTTCGTAGAAAACAGAGGTAAAATGCAGGTTTTTTTTTTATTAAACTGATATAGTGTTGTTCCATTTCCATTCCATCTAAAACTTAGTAGGTATACTGTTGACCCCGCACAATATTTATATTTAGTCACATTTACCCCCGTAGTAACTAGAGCCCCAAATTTACTATTCCACTAAGGATAAAATTCGATATTGAATATTTTTTTATTTTTATAGTGTCATCATCAGCTCGAAGACGTCCATCGATGCAGAGTGTTCTTTGACTTGTCTTTTTTAATGTACTTACCACGCCTTAGGCAGTGTTAACGTTTGTTTTACGTTTGTATGAAACTTTTTATTCTGTGGATCAATTGGTTTGTAACTTGGTGTGTATACTCTTCAATTAAAATAAAATTAGGGGTGTGTCACGGTTTTCTGAAACCACCTCCCAATCAGGGTCAAATGGAGTCTCAAAGTGTTTTCTATTGAATTCTATAAATCTACGCACACCCTAAACCGCTGGTCATAGAGACTTGGAATTTTAAGAGGGTGTTCATTGTAAAGTGCAGATGTCTAGTAAGAAAGAGTTTTTTGAAATTTATGCCCTAAGGGGGTGAAATGGGGTGTTAACTTTTCTTTACGTTTCTATGAAACTGTTTATACTGTAGATCGATTGATTTCGAAACTTTGTGTACTCTTCAGTTAAAGTAAAGTTAGGTGTGTTTGACTGGCCTGATAGCTGAGTTGGTAGTACCTCTGCCCTCGGAACTGTAGGCTGCGGGTTTGGTTCTCACGCAAGACAAGTATTTATGTAATGAACATAGGTGTTTGATCTGTGTCTGTGTGTTACATTCTGAACTAAACAAAAAAACGTCTAAGCATTTATGATTTTTATAGCAGTATCGCCTGCTCACCGTAATCTACAGATTAATTTGTAAAGGAAAAATTAGAATCACGAGCGGGGATTGAACCCGCATCCATCCCTCAATCCGGGATATGCTTTACTTAAGCAACCGTGACAAACCGTGGGTGGTGGTCAGATTCGGACATGAGACCACTTGTCACGGTAGCTTAAGTAAAGCATATCCCGGCTTGAGGGATGGATGCGGGTTCAATCCCCGCTCGTGATTCTAATTTTTCCTTTACAAATTAATCTGTGGCGTCTAAGTATTGTATCAGTTATCTGGTTCCCATAGTACAGGCTATGCTTAGTATGGCGCTGTGTTAAACGTTTTTTTTTCTTCTTTTAGTTTGATCGACTATTAAAATATTTTATCCCTCTTATTATTCCCCAGCAATACGCCAACCTACTGGTCCACATGCGAGTGCACACCCAGGAGAAGCCGTACGCGTGTCCGCACTGCGAGCGCCGGTTCAGCATGCCCAGCAACCGCGACCGGCATCTAGTCGTGAGTTGCTGTTAGTTCACTCTCGGTTCCCTGTCACTTCACTGTCAAATTTCTGCTAGTTCGCTGTCACTTCCATCGCATTTTACTGCCAGTTTACTGTCACTGTACTTTTTTTTATGAGAATGAATAACGTAACGAGCAAGTCGGGGAGGGCTATGTTCAGCAGTGGACGTCCTCAGGCTGTTGTTGTTGATGATGATGACAATGAGAATGATGATGATGATGATGAGAATGGTGGTGATGGTGATGATGAGAATGGTGGTGATGGTGATTATGATAATGGTGGTGATGGTGATTATGATAATGAGAATGTTGGTGATGCTGATAATGATGATGACAATGGTGGTGATGGTGATGATGATGATGAGAATGTTGGTGATGGCGATAATGATGATGACAACGGTGGTGATGGTGATGATGATGAGAATGTTGGTGATGGTGATAATGATGATGACAATGGTGGTGATGATGATGATGAGAATGTTGGTGATGGTGATAATGATGATGACACCGGTGGTGATGGTGATGATGATGCGAATGTTGGTGATGGTGATAATGATGATGACAATGGTGGTGATGGTGATGATGATGATGAGAATCTTGGTGATGGCGATAATGATGATGACAACGGTGGTGATGGTGATGATGATGAGAATGTTGGTGATGGTGATAATGATGATGACAATGGTGGTGATGGTGATGATGATGATGAGAATGTTGGTGATGGTGATAATGAGGATGATAATGATGATAATAATGAGAATGGTGGTGATAATGGCAGGTGCACACGGGTGAGAAGCGGTACCAATGCCAGCATTGCAGCCGGCGCTTCACACAGAGCACGGCCGTCAAGCTTCACATACAAACGGTGCACATGAAGATACCATACAAACCTTGGGACAAGAAGAACAGGAAACGGCGGAAGGATGCCGAACCTACTACGCAAGGTATCTATACAAACAGCAAAAACATCAACAGTCGTTAAGCCAAGTCAGAAGCCTTTAGGCAACCCAAAAATTCTGACACCAGGAACAAAAGGGCAAAAAAGTAAAGTTTGTTGTATGGGAGCCCCCTTAAATATTTATTTTATTCTGTTTTTTAGTGTTTGTTGTCATAGCGGCATCTGTGAAAACTTCAATTGTTTAACTACCGCGGTTCATGAGATACAGCCTGGGCGGGGTTATTCTCTATGGAAACGCAGATTCCACACGATACGAAACCACGTCGTTATCGTGTCTTGTTCAAATCGTGTCACAGCGCTAGATATAGCTTCACTTTACATTAGAGTTATCTTTATTTTGAAGAAAATATATTGACATAAGTGGTCATATCTTTTGATGTGTTGATGTTTTGGAACGCGTCTCAGTAAAACATATGATTTTTGACAGTTCAAATCGCGCTAATTCCAAATTCATTTCGCGCGGTTTTTTTTTGGTTTCATAGAGAATAGAGTTTTGTAGATTTCTTATGTAAGACAAGGAATTCGCGTGGTTTCGAAGTAAGGAATCGATACGGAATAAAGGCCCTGGTGACAGACAGACAGAGACAGACGGACGGACAGCGGGGTGTTAGTAATAGAGTCCGTTTTAACCTTTGGGTACGGAACCCTAAAAATTAGATGTGCACAGGAAGCTGGGGCTTGCAAAGCACTTCGTAACGGCCATTAAGTTTGGTTCGCACCTTACGTTATAGAGAGATAAGTGCGAACTTAGAAACTGTCAAACTGTAATGCAGTCGGCTTAGCAATAAATATCCTCTGTAATAATTAGTACATATATCTGAGGCTGGGTTGCACCAGCTTACTTTAACGCTAACTATAACCGCTCCATGCTTCGCAGGGCGGGCCATGTCAAAATTTGACCTTTACTTTAACCGTGGTTATGGTGCAACTCAGCCTTAGAATTGTATGTTTTTGGTTATATAAAGATTGGTGTTTGTGTGATATAAAGATTTATTTACTTTAATTATTATAATATTTACTCTGTAAAAGTAGTGTCCGCGTGCCCCTATTGGATAGCAATAGTTTCGTCTAAAAACACTATTCATCAACCAATCACTATGACAGCTGACATACTTTTTGTAAAATGATTTACGCGTAAGAGATGCAAGATGAATATGCTCTGTCCCGTTCTATCTCAGCTTAAGTTGTAAAGCGCTCGTTCTTTCTTTTTTAGTGACGTCATCGAAGCTCCTTTAATATTCTAAGGCAGACGGGAATTAACATTATTTAATTTTTGTTTCAGGTTTGGACGTAGCGTCGATGCCCGAAGTCGCGGCCTCATTACCGGCAGAACACAAGATAATGCTAGAGCCACAGGGTGCTTATGTTACATACATTGCCTTTGAGGACTAGCAGTGAACATCCTGTACATAGAAATACTTTTATGTGCAGATGAATAAACTCCGTCTCACGTAAGATGTCTCGCGGCCGCGTTGCTGACCTCTATATTTTAGACTCCCCAAAATTTCAATATAAAGTAATTTGTGG
The DNA here is from genome assembly GCA_963580505.1 of Ennomos erosarius. Lineage (NCBI taxonomy): Eukaryota > Metazoa > Arthropoda > Insecta > Lepidoptera > Geometridae > Ennomos > Ennomos erosarius. Next base: position 5,506,625 of record OY757000.1, read on the forward strand.
ATATTGATTTTATTTACTAAATAAATAAAGCAGTAGTGACGTAAATTACTTACTTTCAAAATTAGTTCCACTTATTGCCGCTGGACAACATACGTGAGACGGAGTCTATTTATACCAAGACTTTTTATTTCATTCACGACTTGCCAAAACACGAAATAATTTTGCCGCACCGAGAGACCGAGACCAGTAGTGTTGGCTACATACACATATCTACAATATGTGAAATGAATGTGTATCAGTCACTCAAAGTGTTTCGATATAAATCATGCTATATGAAGCCGTATCGCTTAACATCAGGCGAACGGTCAGCTCATCACGTCGCTGGTTGCGTTCAATAACATAAAAAGTCTTCCTTTATAAGACTGATGCTAAAGGATGGTGATCCGAAGTTTTATAACATTCATTACGAATGAATGATTCATAACCTCACTCAATTGAATGAACCATTTTCAGCGTTTCTTTTTTTCACATCACTTTTAATATTAGCAAAAGTTGGCATCACTATCGGTCAAGTCGTGAATCGAATACGTGGTGTTTTGTATTATCCGAGATATTTCGCCACCGAATGGTGGCAATAATGTTTTTGTCTTTTTCATACAATGGGGATTAGAAAAGTCAGGCAATTGATTGGCAAAATGAAAACGCTCTGACGGTTCCATAAGTTCCATTATCCCAAAGACTATACTAACCTAAAGTGATACTTGTCCAGTTAGATTTGCCGCCGTCTCTTTCTTATAAATGCAAGGCTGATCTGAATAATAAGAGACGGATGGCTTCAATTGCACAGATACGATTATTGTAGTTGATTGTAACACTTCCAACTAAATGTAGCAACATTCCCCGCCAATCAGAGCTCGGCATTTGTCGCTTATAACTATTTGATAAACCAATACGCGCAGTGCATTTTCTTCACTCAGGACCGGTGAGTATATTTTTGTTTTTATATCAAGTTTTTCGTTACTTACGTAGCGCTCATAGCGATTGATTCTTAATCTTAAGCGATTGGTAAAGTGATATTCGATGCGGTCACTACTTGGATGGGTGACCGCTACAAAAGTGGTATTTACAACTGAGTGCTACCTTACCTTGCTTCCGAGCACACCATAGAGCACTGAAACCCAGATAGAGGCGCATAAAACCTCTATCAATTCATACAAAATTTCTATTATTTATTTCCGAATCAATGAAATTGTTGAAAATTTCCACCAGTCCTTTTCTTGTTCAATTTTTTCTATTGAACACCTCAGTAAGTTGAGTGATGAGATTTTTTATTTATGCTATGAAATCTGTTTATACAAAAACTCAAGCGATAAATAATATTATGTATTCTGTAAGGTTATGAGTTGTAGCCATTTAACTTGTAAACTTTAAATTTAACGCGTGCCGTTGAAAAATTGTTTATACCAAAATCTGTATAGTATTTCATCTCGCTCCCACCACATGCCTAAAGTATTGCTAAAGTGAGACATCAATAGAAATATCTGATTTTTCGGTAATTTCTATACATGTTAAGTGTTGTTTCGAACATGTACGAGTGGGTTCGTATTATTAATCCCCGGTTTGTCAAACGTTTGTAAACACACGGTAACTTAACACACCCAATACGAAACGCTGATTGGTTGTTGATCGTCAGCTGTTGTCAACCATTGAGCGTATACAGTATTTAGTGTGTCAAGTTGACAGACGTGCAGAAACCGTCGGAAATGACTGTTGATGAATGATTTATGAGAAAATGTAAATAAACCACTCAATAAATGTATTTAAGAAATATATATTGGACTTTACCCCCTTACTGATAAACACTGCATAACAGTGGAATAGCTACTCGGTCTTTTCTTTCATCTTGCCTATTTCGTACATGATTAAGAGAGACAAAACAGTAATTAACTATTCCTTCGGTACCCAATGTTTATGAAGAGGGGTACGTTTTCCTCAGCGCGGCAAATTCAAATTTTCTAGCGTTTTTTGCCAATCATAGCTTAATTACTCAACGAGATTACACGAAGACTGATTAGGCGCAAGTAAATAGAATGTATCAACAAATTAGGATTGAAAGTATCACCTAGATATCACTAGTTTAGCAACAAATGGCTGCAGCCTGAAAAATCAAGATAAAATTTATTTATTGGCATTTGTTGCTAAAGTAGTGATATCTAGTTGCGATGGCAGTTAATGCGATTTTGCGTAAACTTCATAAACATGCTAATTTGCGAGTCTTAGCATGCTAATTGCTATTGCTATGCTATTAGCTAAAATGAATTGAAATGGAAACTGAAATAAAAAATTAAATGAAATGAAAATTTATATGAAAAATTAAATGAACCATAAATTGAAATGAAATAAAATATAATTATCCTTTCATTCTTCTTACAAGCATTGTATAATGCATAGTATAATTTTTGAAAACCGCGTGTCCTGCTAATTAAAAAAAATAATTAAATCAACCAAATGAATTGAAATGAAATTTCATATTTTACAGAATTTCGCAACTACATTTTATTTGCTAAATGCTAATTGAGATTTCGCATGCTAAAAATTAATGCGAACGCTAATTAATCCATCACTAATATCTAGGTGATACTTTCAATCCTAATTTATTGATACATTCTATTTACTTGCGCAAAATCAGTTTTCATTTAATCACGTTGAGTAATTAAGCTATGATTGGCAAAAAACCAAAGAAAATTTGAATTTGCCGCGCTGAGTGAAACATTCCAGCTTAAGTAAGGGGGTACATGAGTTCACTGAAATGTATTTAAGCTGTTTAGCATTAATTAATATATCTAGTGTATAGCTGTTGTAATCTGAGTATTTTTACGATGAATACACACAATCTAAAATCAGTTTATGCTTTTTTTAATCGCCTTGTCCATAAACAATGTTCATTGCTGGTGTATTAGTGTCCAAACGCGCTAATTTCTTTAGGACGTAGGTACACCACAGAACTAAAAAAAAAAAACACGCCACACGCAGATAGAGACACCTTGTTTATATTAGTATACGGTTCTAATAAAACCTCTATTTTACATAATATTGTACATTTTGCGCGTCGTGCTCATTTTGCGTATTGTACATTTTGCTCCGAAGCGAAACAATAGTGGGCGACTTAGGTTGCGCCATGCGCTTATGTCGTCTTGAAATTAATGTAGGTAGAATTTCGTCTGTGTGGGAGCGAAGCGTATTTGCTCTGAGACGTACCCAAGCATTAGGTACGCATTGAAGGATAAGTGCGCACTTAGAAGCGGTCAAACTTTGGTGCAGACCAAGTGCAGACAGGCATATGAGATCTACACGTAACGATAGGTTGGTTAAGATCACTAATCATTATCTCAATAATCCGTGTAACCGGGCCCCAAGTCTTATAATTTAAATTGCGATTGAATTGCACAGAATTTCTATGGGAAGTAACAACAACTTGACTTCCGCCATACAACCAATGAAAGCAAATTAAAAACATTTCTAACGTTCATACATATTTATTTTGTACATTGTTCAGTACCGCAACAGCAATTATAATATCAATGATTAATTCAAACGCTCGCATTTACATAATATTATTGTCACTAACTTACTTTAACGAATTGACAAGTAGGCCTTACTTATAAACGCTGCTTATTTGTAAAGTTAGTCAGTGTTTAAAACGTTCCGTCTCGTTTTAGCGCGTGACATTTCAAATCAGTGAAAAGTAGACAGATTTTAAGCGTTGGTTAACTTTAAGCAGCGTTTATAAATTAACACGTAGGTAGTAATTACGTAGGCTCATTTAGGTTTGTGGAAAGCGAAAGTAACGGCCATTATAGCAAATGCTTAATTCTTATGACAAAATGGTGCATAGATGTAATAAACGGTAAAGATCACATTTTGTAAAAAAATATACCTGGGGGTCTAGCAAAGATTCCTTTCCATTAGCGTTAACGCCAAACGATAACTCAAAATGTATGGAAATGACATTGGAAATGTGTTCCGGAGGTAATATCAGTCCCATGCCATTTGAGTTATTATTTGGTGTTGAGTGTGTCAACGCTATTGGAAAGGGATCTTTCCCCCTGCGCTGCATTCTACTTACCTCTCAAAACGTGAATTGCTATCTCTTTTCACGCACATCATTGTGAGTGCGTTTCAACTAGTTTTAGCAATCCGCTAAAACTTAGAGAACCTGGAGTGAAGAGCTACAATGTAGGTACTACGTATAGAACTCAGCTGAAGCCATATCTTCACTATTATTTACATCTATGCATTAAGGCATATATTTTCTGCCTATAAGTATGAAGTATTTCTTTTTTCTTCGAATTTAAGTGCCTAAAAAGTATGAATTAAACTATAATAAAGTGCATCCTCTAGGCAACTTTATAACTTTGTGCACGCCAACATTTCAGAACAACATTGATAAAAATTGAATAATGTTTATAGTCATCTTTGGAATGTATATTGCACGAATACAGATTGCTAAATTACATTGCTTAATTATAAGAACACAAATTTACTAATAACTAATTTTACTAAGCGGTCAGATCTCTAAGTCAATGTCATAATAACCATCTTATGAGGGTACTTTACGTAGATGATATAACATTACTATATTGATTCCTAAATAATCACCAACTCAAATATTATAATATAAATTTTAAATTTTTTTAATTCACCCAATACGCAATAACGGCAAAAATTATAGCGTGCATAAAAAATAAATTTTGTAGGTATATCGTCATCTTGATCATACATTAAAGCAGTCTTCACGAAAAACATTTATTTCTAGTAATTCGTAAGTAGGTAATTATTTGCAATTTTTACATAGTTTTTTAACTATAATTATTTTGGCAGTGGCCGTTTAGTTACATTTTATATTTTGCTTAACGTTTTATAACGATAAGAACTATTCGTCATTACTTGAAGCATACCTATAATCTACACCTGGAGGATCGTTTTCATATTCAACATTGTGTAGATAATATAAGGTATCTTAGATTAGATACAGATAAATAATTTGTTTCCTTTAATTAACATATATTAAATAAAATATTAACACATCACAACCAAATATTTGAGCTAAAAAAATGCTTGGTCAATAGACATCAAGTTCGTACCTACTTAAAAATGTAACACGTTTTCACATGAATAAATGAATTTTTGCAAATAATATCTGAATTGTAACTAACTAATTACGTCGTTTATACATGATTAAAAAATATTAAATCGTAACAAAAATAAAATAAAACCAAAATTTGTAAAAATTATAAAAAAAATAACAAGTGTTAAAATAACAATATCAATATTTTTTGATATAATTATTATCACAGCTATAAATGCTACTAAAAATATCAAAAACAATATAATTTAGATTAAGAATGCCGTTGCGAAGGAATGTAGGTGTAATGAAAATGTTCGACAGATCGTATTTTTTTGTTACTTTTTCATCTGTGTCAACTGAATCAACCGATGACAGTTAATGTAAGTATAGAAATTAAATCACAATTATATTTCGGTTTTAACCATAATTATGACCACAAACAAACGAAAAGTGTGTGCTGGCAAGGGACGGATGGATGCGCGTTCTTGTGTTTCATATTTTTTCTTAACATTAAAATCAATCTTACTTATGTTGGTTACGCGCGACACTGTTTATCATACTTAAATCTTTTGAATGTGAACACAATCAATCAAAATTTTTTTACCTATACATATACCAATTGGAATGATGCTTTTACATATTCTTTTTCTACTTTATACAACCATATTCTATATTTTTTCTTACAATAGCTTACAGGCCTTTATTGAAATAGACGTGTTTTTCTTTTGGATACTTTTTCTTCATTGTTTCCTGAAATTAAATAATAAAGGGATCAGAATTTATATGGTACTAGACATTCTATTAAAAAAATCGGTTTAACTGCAGTAAAACAAACAAATACCTGCAATTCTGGTTCTATTTTATCAACACCGATGGTGGCTCGCTGTTCAAATATAGCGCAACACAGTGGCGTCGCAAATGTAACGCTCAGCCCGACCAGAAACAATTGGAAGGGAATCACAGCCATCGGGTAACGGCAGAACATGCCTCGCTTTGTTGCTATGTTTACGATCAATGGAGTTAAAGCTGGAAAGAGAAACATTTGATTTGATGTATGTTTGTATACTTTGGCGCCCAACGTGTGGTGAAATGGCAAAGCGAATCTCTCAATCTCAATGCTATTCTAATATCGTATAGTCGTTGAAATGCATTCGGGTAAAGAAATTATATCATTTGACGTGTTGTGTACTTTGGCGCCCAACGTGGGGTGAGAAGCTGTTATTTTATAAAGTCGCCATCTCAATGCTTTTTTTTACTACTATAAGTAAATTTTTGTCTATATTATTACAGTTTTATTTCGAAAAGAGTTGTATTGAAGCTATTGCGGTGGTTCAAGTACCATAGAGTAAAAATATAATTTTGCAGCCCATGCGTGAGAAGAAATCTCGTATTAGGTAAGTAATTTGATTATTTGTAGACTCCAATAAAATACTCTTTTATGAAGTTAGTTGTTTTGACAAAAGCCACTTAGTTGCTTTACGATCAAATAGCATGAATCGAAGAAAGTAAGACGATTTTATGAGTACTTATTATAACACTGGCGCCCAACATGTGAAGGTTGAAGTCATCTACTACCTAACCTGTTCTCGAAATAGGTGTTAGCACTAAATAAAACTAAGTATTATTTAATTAGCAACAACGCCCTTCACGATATAATATAGTCATAAATATACTCACTCATGCCAGGCATTGCCATCAAGACCCGAGAGATGCAGACGAGGGCAATGCCCATTGTGGCTGCCTTGGTAGAGTTGCCCACCATTTCACTCGTTGGCTCGGCAAACACTGGGGTGCCGTTTATTAATTCACTGGAACATAAATAAAGATTAAGCACCAATTAAAAATGCAATACTTCTGTCAGTGAACGAAATATTATTGCCAGTGTCGTGAACTTACTTGCTCCTCATCATGGGAATGTTGATGAAATTGGCACCACAGACGGCTGCGAACGGCACCAACCGCGCGTATATTGGATTCTTCATGTGCTGCAGGAAAACATTTTTGATGTTAGGCTTTATTGTAACGAATTTCAGGAGAAAACTCAACTAAGATGTCGACAACTTTAAAACAGCTATAGACCATCCACAAAAAAAACTTAAAAATAACTTGTAGGTGTACCTTTAGTACCTACTACCTACCTACCTACATAAGTATAAAGAAATTGTCATATCTATGCGTGAAGCCGCGCGTCCACTGGGTCGCCATCGGAGCGTACGGACTACGAAGCGTACGGATTGGTGGTTTGTATTAATTTGTATGGGACTGTGTGCACTGGATCGGCATTACCGCGCCTTCGTTATGTAAATACCGACGCTCCGTACGCTCCATACTAGTCCATACGCGCCAATTCTGATCCAGTGGACGCACGGCTTAAGACACGCACATCTCAGCATAAGAAAAAGTAGTGCTAAAGTGACGTGCCTTAAAATTTGCAATTCGCGTGGAGAACGTGATAATATCTACCTACACATGACGTCTGATTTGACAAACATCGTGTTTTCAAAGCAGAGGGCACGTCTCCGACGTAATCTCACACCTTCAATCTTTAGTCTGAGTATTAAACGTATATGAAAGTGCTAACAATGCATTCATGATCTATTAGCGTGTGGTGTGTATTACGAGATGTCATTATTTGAGGACAAACATATTGACTGCAATTTATTGTTTGGTTACTACCTACCTTGGTATACCTACCTAATTATTTCAGGTGTAGGCGTTTCTATTGTATTGGCAATTTTTTATGCAAACCTGAAGCGTCACTCAGTCATAACTAGTAGATAACATACGAAGAGATCAAAATCTGATAGTCTGATATTTTTGTTAGTTCCGTCACTATTTTAGATACCTACATGCCAATTCTATGTTGCTATATTATTTCATACCTGATTACCTACACGGCGCGCAGTACGACTACATGGTAGGTCTGTACACGTTGGGCGACAGTTCATTAGTAGGCTGGCAACATTATAATCGAACATTCTATATTTTATAATTTTATCTCCCATTTTAGCTTATTTTACATATTATTTAATTTGATTACATATGAAGTACGTACACCTCTGCAAAATTAACCACATATATCTCTTTCATATAGGTCTTAAAAATTAAATTAAGTAACTCAGGTACTTCCCTAACTTTCATAACGATCGCGCCAAAATCATAAAAAAATGTACTTATAACTTTGTTTTATCACATGTCTATTTACTGTGCATATCTACGTACTCCAAACTTAATGCAAGTAAATAATCTGTCCCACTTGTTGAAATTCGTGACAGACCAAATCACAAACCAAACAAGTTGACACACCTCCTAACAAACAAGTGACGTCAGCAGCAAGTTCAAGTGCGTTGACAACGTTCTAAATTACACGATAAGATAATACGAAAGATCTCTGCTCAAGATAATTTCCATTACCATTGCATAAGCTTCTTATCAGATTATTATTTGAGCGACGTGATTTGACACGATGTTTATTTTATTACTATAACAACGTATCGTAGCCCTTATGAAGACTAGATACATAGTTAATGACTACGTTGTAATACATAGTTTTTAGAATTTGACAATAATCACGTCCTTGTCAGTGCAGGATGGCATGTCTCTTTCTCTCGAGAAAGCGTTTCATAAATGAACGATCACGTGGATCACGTCAAAAACCTTTGACAAACGATTGCTCGAAAGAAGAGAATGCCGGCTTCTAACATAGGTACCCCTGCGAGAAAAAAGAAGGTAGGTTGGCTTTGTGACAGCACAAAATGAGTTACGCGTAAAAGATGCAAGAATTGCAAGATCAACATCCTTTGTCCCGTTCTATCTCAGCCTAAGTTGTACATCGCTCCTTCTTTTTTGTAGTGACGTCATCGATGTTCCTTCTTTAATATTCTAATCTAAGGACTTCATGAATTTTGTGATTGATTGATGGCTGTGTATCAAAAACTAACGGAACTTGGAACGGCACTTTTGTTTGTGGAGAAATACTATGGGGGTATTTGTGCTGTCAAGTTGGATGTTTTGATGGAACGTTTCAGTTTCTCAATGGAGCAGCATGGCATGGCAGATTGAAGATGATGGATTTTAATGTTGTGTTTATAGCATGGAATTTATTACATAAATAAGTATGTACGTAGGTGCCTACCTATCTTATAATTAGCACACTTTAGGCTAGCAATAACTTTATATACTTATTGTGTTATATTTTGGCCCACTACCACATGTTAACACAATCACATATGCCACTACGCCACTAACGAAAACTTGCGTATGTAACCATAGTTTCCACTTTATAATTAAATTGGATAGGCAGCCTAGGTACTTACCTACTAACCTACACATAGGTAAATAGAATCATAATAGGATCGTTACGTCACACAATAATAAATATTTACAGTACCTATAATATAAAATACTAATAGTGCATTATTATGCACCTACGATTGTGATGACGATGATATGTACCTACCTTAGTATCTTTTAGTATTTTGTTTTTATTAAATAGGCCATCCCTACTTATGCCAGTTCGCGACTGGCATAAGTAGGGATAATTTTATTATAAGGCTGAGTTGCACCAGCTTACTTTAACGCTAACTTTAACTGGTAACTGTCACCGTCCACGCTTCGCCGGGCGGGCTAATGTCAAAATCTGACGGTAACTAACTGTGATTATGGTGCAACTCAGTCTAGGTGTTCTGCTTTTGTTAGTTAGGTGTAACATATTTAGCAATCTGTGGTTAGGTTGTTGTTTGTAAAAACATGCCTTAAATTAAATATGTAAAGAGCAAAGGTAGATGACCGCGGTTTAATTAACAAACGACTTAATAATCAGTTTCTTCAAAGTGTGAATAACTTTACATATATGCACCCTAACATTAGGTACGCTATACCTATATTTTGATCATCATCAGCCTGAAGACGTCATGCACTGAACATAGGTCTCCCCCATAGAGCGCCAATTAGCAAACAGCGACAAACTCGCAATCATACTCCCAAAGACACCATAATTCAACATCCTACAATAACCAGAATGATTGTAAAATGTTTTTTGACTTTCGTCGCATGACGGTAGGTATAAATAACCGTTTTATTTAAACTCACCTTGACCTTCTTGTTGAGGTAGATAGCAGTGGTAAGGGCGCCTCCACACGCGGCCATGTACGAAGCTAGCAGCTGCCTGTGAAACAATCCTTATCAACAAGGACTCAGAGGTTAAGACTGCTTTGTTATACGTATGTACTTCCATGGCCAAAACAATCTTAAAATGAACCGTGGTAATCAAAAGCGTTATTCTTCTATCAAAGATGAGAGACTACTTTAAGGGGTAATTCAAAGTCTTGAACACAGACGCAAGGTCGCCAGTCTGGCGAACTTTTATCGGATACATTTTGTAGTGTGCGAATGCGAATGCGCATGCCCTTCATCCTCTTTCCATCATATAACAACAAGGCTTGGTGATCCTTAACGTCCTTACGTCGTAATACGTAACAATTACATTAACAAAAGGCAGAGAACGTTTTAATTCAAATCAATTATGGTTTTCAGCAGACGACCTGTAAATTATATTGACTGATTCATGACTGATTGCTGCCACGGCTAAATGTACCGTCAATGGCATAAGCCCACATGGCACAATTTTTTTTTAATCAAAAGGCTTTGTACTTGTGATGTGTCTACATTTATCTGCGAAATGTAACCGCTAGAACAAAATTAGTGAACTTACGATTTCGAGAGCTCAGCTTTTCCAGATCTGTTTGTGTAGTTGACGACCGCGTTGAACGTCTGATTCACCCACTGCCAGAATACAGTCGCTGCGTTTGTTTTGTAGAATGTTATCATACCTGCGGAACCGTTAATATTTTCTACCTAAGTAACTAAACTAGTACTTACCTAACAAGTAGAGGTACCTATACTTAATTTGTATGCATTTAATGTATGCTAACTGCTTCATTTGGACTGTGAAAACAAAATAACGCATACCTATACATACTTACATTGAAGGAAGTAGAATTCAAATAAAACGACAGAACTAAGTACCTAACTAAAATTAAACACTTAAGCACTTACTTAAGCAACATAAGCGAAAAAAGTACCTAAAGGAAAACGCAAATTTTTCGCTTCCACCTTAAAATCTTTTTGAACTAAATAAAATAACCTACGTATCTATAAAGAAATAGATATTGGTACTAGAGTCTAGACTAAGAGCTAGAGGGGTGGATTATAAATATGGAGGTAGGGGTAAACACTTACATCCTGTAATAATTGTGTTCATCGGCGCTTGCGCAGCCATGCGACCGATCACAATCATTTTTTCTCCCGTGTCGGGATGGTAAGCGCTATCGTATAAGTATTTTGCAGCCCATAATTTTTCTTCATCGTATCCAGCAGGCATTTTTTTTGTTTTCCTGTGCCACAAAAATAGTTTAAATTGGCGGGAACTGCAGCTGTCTGTCACTGTCAAATTATGAATTTGTCAAAAATTGGCGGGAACAGTAACATAAACCGGAAGTTGCCATATTTCGTTTTTAATTTGTAAGTACTTTAATTGTAAAAACCGCGGAAACCCCACATACCTACTAAGAAGTAGGTGCTCACCTACTAACCTATGATATTACAATGTAGGTCATCATCATCATCATCATAGCCTGAAGACGTCCACTGCTGAACATAGGCCTCCTCAAGGGGGCGCCACTTTGAGCGGCTGCTCGCCTCCTGCATCCATCGGCTTCCCGCGGCTATCACCAGATCGTCGGTTGTAGGTGATAGGTAAGTATTATAATGTAATAACTATTTATACTTAGTTGATAATAAATAGTAAAAAAAAATATCACATTATGCGAATAAAAAATGTACCTACATCCGCTGATGAAAATTTAGGAAATTCATGAATTGATTAATACAATATTTTACCTAAATTCCGTGACCACATCTCTAGCCTCGTTGAGTTGTGCCTCAGACGCGAACACGTTGAGCGGATTGGTCAGTGTTAGGAAATGTTTGGCGCGGCCTAGGTACACGCTTTGGTCGTACCGAGGAGAATCCAGGTCTATTGGCTTGGACATGTCTGGGCCGTGTGACTGGGGAGAAAGATGTGATTACAGAGGCTGTGGTGCACTCACAGAATTCGCCCTATTACAAGAGTGCACTAAATGAAATATTAGCGGCATTTGTCAACAGCGCTAGGATTACCCAACGCTGTCGTCGATATGTCTCTTTTACGATACCTCCCGTTTCTCGCTGATTATGCGTTTAGCTGGATTATTCCCAATTCTACAGATTTTCATTACAGATTCCCAATTCAACAGATCCAAATTCTACAGTTTTCCAGTTTTACAGGTTCCTCTTTCTACATATTCTTAATTTATTCTTAATTATTTCTATTTTATTATTTAAACGAACTTTCTGTGCCAGTGCCAGCATAAACAACCATTAGCATTTGTCTAGATGTAGGTACGTATTTAATGTACTTAAATCAAGGTTCCAAACGACTGTGCTGTGAGTAAGTCAGATAAATAAATAAGCTGGTACCTAAAGCATGACTTTAAAAACTGTAATTAATTTATCACTAAACATTTACATGAGATTAAGTATATCTTGTTTTTTTTATTCCGTCATGCTATCTACATAATAATCAAATTAAATAATATGATTTTAAGAATATTTTATTACCTGTATTTTGCATAATAATAAAATATACGCAGTATAGGTAGGTAGGTAATACTATTTACATAACATCTTAGGTGCCTTTGCAGGCTTTCACGCTAAAACTTGCAGACGACGACGACTGAACCGATTTGAATGACATATTTTGCGAACTTAAAGGAAAACTGCAATGTGCCTTTACAGTAGCTAAAAGAGATGTGGTAGATGGGTACAGAACACAGATAGGTAAATTATCAAGTGTTGATTCGATGTACAGCCCAGTTTAATTTATAATCAACTCACATGATGTAAGAGGAGCCTTAATAATTTTATCATACTGTCTGGTCTTAAGTAAGTGACCTATTGACTCTTCCTTATCACAATAAAATGTTGTAATCATTTATTTGTTTCTCACATAACTAATGGTAGTTATAAAAGTATTGATACACATTTGATGTAACTGGTGAAATCGATATTTTTTACAAAAGGTGTTGGTCACGACACGGGTCACGGTTTAGAGGACATTCACACATGCTGAAGACCTTTCAGATCTTTGCCTCTCAATATGCAAAAATATTGATGGGTTACTTATACACCGTAGTATATTAACTTTAGAGTAAAAACTGCACAAACCGGCTCACGTAATCCCGAATATGAAATTACTATGTTTTATCGCACTCACCTTTTTTTATCAAAAATTGACGATCGCTATTTTATTTAGTAGCCCAATAGTTCCACTGAAATTTTTACCACCGATTTTATATCTATGAACTATGAGCAAACATTTTTGATTAGATATTTTCTATAAAAGGTAAATTTTATCGGCACAACGCGTTTAAATGTTGCGCCGTGCGTGACAGATGAGGATTGGGGAGGTGACAGCAGCGCAATGACGTAAAATCAATGCGCTCATACTTTTTGGTTCATTCAGCAATGTTGCTGACAATAAAACTTATAAATAATTTATACCTATTGTATATCTTTATCAAATCGTTGTATTAATAAACAACCCATAACAAAATGACAATAAATTAATTAATTAAAACTGTTTTAGTTCTAAATCTGAAGTTATAATCTTGAACTACCGGAAAACGGTCATACCTATAAAAAAGTATGATATTTTAAGATTTCTCTTATGGCAACATTATATTCGTGTCATTTTACGGAATTCTCGACTGTTGTCAGATTGACATGCCGATACCGTGGACATGCCGAGTCGAGTGAGCTGTCAGAATCCGTGAAACGGAACACTTTGAAGTTACGTCTTTGAGCAAAAAACGTTCCAAAAATACTTTTTAGCTAAAATAACCATAAAATAAAGAATTTTCCAAAAGAAAACGATGTCCCTTATCAACCGCAATGTATTCCGTGCTCTGATTCAGGTAAAGTTATGAGTACGATCGAATTTAAAGTGTGTGTTGTGTTGAAGTGTTTCGTAACCTATCTTGTTTAGTTTCTTTTAATAGCGACAAGTTTTCCTTATTGTCGCACTAATTAGTAAATTAACGATGCAGCCCGTTCTGAATAGGTAACGTAATCCAGCATAAATAAATATAAATAGTGTTCATCAAGCAAATATTAAAATTCACGTGATCATGGTGATAGCTAAATTAACAGTATTTTATTACCTGTAACTTGCACATACCTATTTATATTATATCTATATATCATTTCTGTGGTATAATTATAAACTACTGTACAGTGTGTGCTGCAGCTACAATTTTCAAATAAACTAAGTGAATGCTTTTTTTTATATTTTCCAGGGAGTCCAAGTCTCCAAGGGTTTGCACTCGAGTACGGTAAACAACAAGAAAAATGTACGTTTCGCGCCAATTGGCTCCTTGGTGAGAACTAACTGTTTACTAATTGCCCCACACTCATCTACCGAGCAATGAAGCAAAGAACCTGAATCTCTAAAGCCTGTATTACAACTACACTCAGTCGTAAATCTTTGCTCAAGATGAGATCTCATTCACAAAATGATTAAATGTTAAACAACATCTATACTTGAGCATCGTCTAAATGAGAACTACCGCTTTAATATTAAATTTTGCACAAAAATATAGTTGATTAAACTTGTGATTATTAAAAATTGATTTCAAAGTAAAATTATGTTCTTGCTTCATTGCATCTCTCACCATAATGTGATGAATAATTTTATTATCTCTCTCAAAAACATAAAAATTGGCAACAGAATGGGCTTACTCAATGGTTTGGCTCTAAATTGTGTACAGGTTTGATTTTGGTAAATATTTAGAATAAGCTCCATAAGCTGTACTACTTCCAAATTTTGGCTGAAACAATTTTGGTTTACTATTTAGAAATTTATTTCTTTTTGGACATTCCCATAAACTACTCAAAATTAAAAATTTTAATTGGTTATAAAAAAAATTACAAACAATCTGTACCTGTGGAATATATCTGCAACACTATTGAAAACAAATTCTCAGTAGTAACAACTTATTAAGTTTTCGATGTATCCATTTCTATAGTACCTACTCAATACACAATTTCTTACAAAATAGTCCATTTCTATATTCCAGCTTGTATTCTTACAAAACATTTTAATGAAATGTTTCACCTTTTATTTTGGGCCATGCGGTGAAATTTATTTATTTAATTTATTGTTAGTTATTATTGACTGCTGATAGCTAGCACAATGGATTAAAAAAAAACTATGTACTTATATGATGCAGATTATATGTTTCTATAAGTTTTGTTATACATACTGAGAATACTGTTTTTTTATACATGTTGAGTTGACAGATACAATTTTTTTTATTATTTTATTTTAATGACATTATTTTGAGTTAGATGCAGTTTCTACATTTCCGTCTTCCGCAATGTAAGAGTGTTTTATGTATGCATGCTTTATTTAAAATATTGCAAAATGTATATGTAATAAAATATCTCAATTTATATGTTGGTTGTTAACTGTAGCATGAAGACTGAATGCCTATGCTATGTTATGATTATAACTTGCACTTTACCATTGGTTTAGGAGGGGTATGCATCATATTATTAAGCCATCACTTCATAAGGTAATAGTTTATCTACTTATGAGTATAAAAATTCTTGGTTATAACCACATAAATATCTTTTTCTGGTGAAACAGATCAACTTGGGCTACATCAATATTTTAATTACCCATCTGTACTGCATCTACTGGACAGTCCAATTATGGCTAAAGCTGCGGCTACACTGGCGCGTCCATTGGCGTCCGTGAAGCGTCAAAATCGGTCATTCAGCACCCATTGCTGCCCGTGTTTGTAGATAGCCACGTCATGATCCTCGCGGGCAGCGATGGATGCCAAATAGTTTCACTTTGCTGACGCTGACGCTACCGCTCCGCCGACGCGATGGTGGGGCTGTAGCTTTATTCAGTCTTTCTACCCTTGTTAGCATCCATACTTATTTAAATAACGAATAACATGGTTTTATTTATTTTGGGCACAAATCATTTAGGGGAGGGTTAATTTTAAGTTAAGTTTTAAACTTATGAACATTTTGAATATACTTTACAAGTTTACACCAAAACACAACACCTTAATAACTTATTATTTATTATTAGATAGGTATTTACATAATGTGATGCACTATTTTAGGGCAGTCTGATTTATTTGTATGAATTATTTGATCCATTTTGTAAATGTGGCATGACCCCATGTGCAGCGTCTTTTGTGTTGTCCAATCTAACATTTAACTTGGGCCTGTCAATTTTATCACATTTCCTAATTTATATCGGTTTCTGCTACAAAGGTAAGACATGAAGATTTATATGTACATTACGTTTTTAATAGTACTTACGGGATATTTACCGTGATTAGAATCATTTTACTGTGCCGAAACAGAATATCGGGAGCTCAAAAATGATTCAAATCACGGTAAATATCCCGTAAGTACTATTGAAAACGTGGTAAACAACCGTGAAAGTTTAAAACAGTGTTTTATATGTATATGTACATAATGGGCAAGGTATATTTTGTGCATTTACTTGGTTTTATTAATTTATTTCACGCATAAAAGTTACACATTGTTGGCAAGACTTAAAAATAACACTCTGAATAAAATAAAGGAATACATGTCCAGTAAAAATGATTTTTATTCATAAAAAATATGCTATTTAAATTGTTACGTAATAATATTTTATATCCCTTTTTATATACATGATTCTCAGATATGAGAATAAAAATGGTTTAATAACTGTACCATAACAAACTTACAAATTATTATGAAATCGAACTTCAGTACCCCTAGTAGTACGAGTTTTCCAATACGTGAATGCGCGCGAATCCATTTAAAATGTGTACTGCCATTTTTAGTGCACCAACGCGTCCGCTAGGGGCGCTGCAGAGAAATGTATGGGAGAAAAGGGAGAAAACGTAAATGAATCAAGTTTTAGTAAACTATCGAAACTCGTACAAGGGGTACGAAAACAAGTTGAACACAACTAAGTGCACAACAACCCCTACTGACCTAGCAACTTATGCATCATTATTGCAATTACTATTATTGATTATTGATAAAAGTCAGCAATCAAATGATTGATTACATAAGCTTCCTTGAACTGAGAGGTCAATATCAGTACTATTACTGTAGATATTATAATTATTATCTGTGCTACTATTAGAATAATTATTGTTGCAAAATGATTTCTGGTTGTTTTGCGATACACAAATCCTATATAAGTGTATATCATCTTCTGGATATTTTGGTGAAACTTTACAATTAACTCAATACTAAGAATATGGATATAAATAGGTTAGTATTATTTTCTTCTAGTACGCAGAGATTATTACAGCTTTACATAGATAAATATGGGACTTCTATAATAACTCTATAATAAAATATAATGTACCCAGTGCATTTCAAACACATACTCACACCTTCTCTCACACAACAAAAAAGCATTTAAAAGACAAAATGAAATAAAACCTATAACATAGTATTCAATGCATTACAGCAACCCAATGCAAGCAAGGAGGGTCGCATCAAGTGCACCCTCATTCCTGGGGATGGTGTCGGCCCGGAGATGGTCTACTCGGTGCAGGAGGTTTTTAAGGTACATTCCCCCCTCATAGTGTAAACAATAAAGTGGCCTAAACTCCCCGTCCGTCCTCATGATCTATGCCATCTTTAAGGCCATAATTTTCGTGCATCCTCTATCTGGCTCACGCAATGCAACATTTTTGAAGGTAGAATTTACGAAAATTCTATCCGTAGAAAAACCTTAATAAAAAATAAGTATGTAAGTATTGTATCAGTTATCTGGTTCCCATAGTACAAGCTATGCTTAGTTTGGGGCTAGATGGAGCTGTGTGAAATGTCCACACATATTTATTGATTTATTTTTATTTAATTTCATTAATGTTCAACAAAATCAAACCAAGTTTTCATACATTAAAACAGAATCAAAAGTTATTTGGTTTTGTCCTGTTTGTAAAAAAATCACAGTAAAATTAGTTTGCATTTAAATTAATGTGTGGACATTTGACGCAGCCCTAAACCTGCAACTAAGCAATGTTAAGTTGGAGAACTTAAGGAATAAATGGTATCTTACAAAGCAAATATAACTTTTAACATAGAAATATAACTAATGTTGTAGGCGGCAGGCATCCCAGTAGACTTCGAGTCGTTCTTCTTCTCCGAAGTGAACCCCACACTCAGCGCGCCTTTGGAAGATGTCGTCAGCTCTATCGCAAGGAACAAGATCTGTATCAAGGTATCTAAGATATAATCGCGACGTCAAGAGGCTGTGAAAAGAGATCGGATATTTCTATTGCGATCTCTTTTACACTACACTTTGGATTAAGAGTCCGAGTGAGACCAATATTCTGAAGCTTTGGTTAGAGCTGGTTTTTCAATTGTACACGTTTTAATATCAAACGAATCCTTAATGTAGGTACATCTGTTATCAACTTTGACACGGTTATGTATTATTCCTATGTTCCTAATTTTTTACGTTAATTTTCTAATACTTTTAGAACATTATCCACAGAAAATGGTACACTGCTAGAACTTGGATTTTCTCTCACAAAAGGAAAGTGTAAGCAATAATCATCGAGGAACAAATAATCCACTAAGCTGAACAAGTATGAGCTTATGGATGACACAACAATGTGTCATGTTCTTAAATTTTGAGATTCTTGAACATCCTGTTTCTTAACGAAGTTTTTATTCACAGTTACCTTCTTTTATTGTATTGACTGCGCATCAATATTAAATGACATATGTGTAGACTTGTAAAAACTGCGGGGAGCCGATGGATGCAGGAGGCGAGCAGCTGATCAAAGTGGCGCTCTCACCACTGGACGTCTCCAGGCTGTTAATGATGATAGAGACAAAATATTCGCAGGGTATCCTCGCAACCCCAGACTTCTCGCACACGGGCGAGCTACAAACGCTGAACATGAAGCTACGTAACGCGCTCGATCTATACGCCAACGTCGTCCATGTGAAGTCTCTGCCCAACGTGAAGTGTCGCCATCACGACGTCGACTGCATCATCATCCGAGAACAGACCGAGGGCGAATACTCGGCGTTGGAACACGAGTCTGTGCCTGGTGAGTTGGACAAGACTACTGGGTGTACTGTGTGCGTGAGTAAACGGCTGGTTTAGGAGTAAAATGCCTGGCTTGGGAGCCAAATGGCTGGTTTGGGAGTTGAAACGCTGGTTTGGGAGTAAAAACGCTGGTTTGAGAGTAAAACAGCTTTTTTGGGGGAAACACTGCTGTGTCAAATTATTAAATAGTTGTTTTAGGAATTAAAGTAAGATAATACGTTTGTGGTTGGGATAGGTACAAGTGCTATGTTGGGGATAATATGGCTGTATTGTATGGAAGTAAAAACGGCTGTGTTGGAGATAAAACAGCTGCGTTGGGAATAAAATGGCTGTACGCAGGAAAACGGCTGTGCTGGATATAAAACTATGGGGGCCCATTGGTAGTCTCAATATTTAGTAAATACTAAATATCGCATTTTCAAACTGTCATTTTGGTTTTGTAGGTACATCTTAAATCTATGAGCCGTATTAGAATGCACTTGTCTACTTACAGACTTGTACCCATCGAGAGTTTCGTACCAACCGCGAGAGGTCGTTGACCCCCCGAGCTTGCCCCCCGGCCCGCCTAGTTTCGGGTCGTCGCGCCGAAAACGTCCTTTCCTCCCGCCGAAGGCTCTTAGGGATAAACGGATTGACTTACCGAAATTTTCTCAGATGGGTACTTGTATTTTGAAATTGTAAAGCTTTTGGAATTGGTGACGTTGTGTATCGTATTCTTTTTTTTACAATAAAGTGTACGTACATTAAAAGAAACAATAAAAATGTCGGCGGATTCAAAAACTGAGACACAAATAATATCTAATATTACACTATTATAGATTTACAATTTTGCATGACAATTTATTGAGCACTAAGTTGTAGGTAGGTACCTATCTATGATGAACTTTGTGAATTGGCTTTCTGGGGGTAAAATGATCATGATTAACAATCGTTCATCATCATCATTAACAGCCTGAAGACGTCCACTGCTGAACATGGGCCTCCTCCACTTTAAACGGCTGCTCGCCTCCTGCATCCGTCAACTCCCCGCGGCTTTCACCAGGTCGTCGGTCCACCTAGTGGGGGGCCTACGTTGCGTTTTCCGGTTCGTGGTCACCACTCGTGGTCCTTTCTTCCCGATGGGGAACAATCGTTCACCATCCATAAAATAAATAAAAAAATCATGATCAATTTTCACTTTATATTTATAATAAAAATAACGATTGCTTGGCGGATATGTTAAATAAGAAATAATAACTGAAATACGATTTCTCATCTCTCCAGGAGTGGTTGAATGTCTGAAGATCATCACAGCTGCGAAGTCCGAGCGTATCGCGAAGTTCGCATTCGACTACGCTGTGAAGTTGGGACGGAAGAAGGTTACCGCGGTGCATAAGGCCAATATCATGAAACTCGGCGATGGACTGTTCTTGCGCAGTTGCGAAGAGGTCAGTTGATTTTGTTGGATAAGAATGTTGTTACGTGATATTGTTGTTTCATAATACTGTTGTTACTTGATCCTGCTGGAGCTAAAGACTGTTGTTACGTGATATTGTTGCATATGACTGTTGTTACGTAGTTCTGTTGTTGCATAAGACCGTTGTTAATTGATGCTGTTGGAATCAAGACGGTAGTTGCGTGACTTTGTTGTTCAATAACGCTGTTGTTTAAGTCCATTGTTGCATAAAACTGTTGTTACTTGGTCATGGTGTTGTTGCATAAGTTGTTACGTGACATTGTTGTGGAATAATGCTGTTGTTGCTTATGACTGCTGTTACTGGATACGGTTGTAGCATGAAACTGTTGTTAGGTGATACTGTTACGGCTGTTGTTGCACACGTTGGTTATACGAAATATTGTTGTTAAATATTACTGTTGATAGTTGATATTGCTGCTGCATAAGACTTGTTACTTGATACTGTTGTTATCACCTAGTAAATAAATAAAGAAAAAAATACGAATGTTCAATTTTCAGATGGCAAAGCTGTACCCTCGCATCCAATTCGAGAAGATGATCGTAGACAACTGCACCATGCAGATGGTATCCAACCCGAACCAGTTCGATGTGATGGTGACGCCCAACTTGTACGGCAACATTGTTGACAATCTTGCGAGCGGACTTGTTGGCGGAGCGGGCGTAGTCGCCGGCGCTAGTTATAGTGCTCAGTGTGCTGTCTTTGAACAGGTGAGATGGGCTTTTGGTACCTTTTGGATCTTTCTAAATAATGACGCCCTACATGCATAGATCCTAGATTCCCTGTATCTAGGGACCCAGGGCCCTTATTCCGTATGACCATTCACTCATGTAACGCGGCGCGTTACGATATCTTCGTGAAATGGTTTTGGGTTTAAAATGCTATTCTGTATGCCGTTGTCAAATTTGACAACACACGTTACACGCACGTCAAAAAACAGAAAACACTGGGTACAAACAATCTAACGCGTGGCATATAGAATACAATTTTTTGATTCCATGTTAATTCCATGTCGTGGCGCGTTAAAGCCCGCGTTTACGTTTGGAGCATGTTACACGTCACAGGTTATTGGCAAGGAATCTCATGTGTCATAGCGAATAACCCCCCAGGTTCCACAACACCCAGACACAGAACAAGTATTTTCGCTTTTCTTTCCTGTGCACAAGTACTTGTCCTGTCGAAGGAATCGAACCCGCTGCCTTCGGATAATGAGCTGACCTGCTCAACCACCACACCACATAAGCTGTCGTATAGATAAGAGACACTAACCCCCATAATCTAAAACATTTCACCATAAATCCTTCACTCGACTTCCACTTAACTTTGAGGGAAACTCAAAATACATCGCGACGTACCTTGAGTTGACAGTTGTTTCGCTTCTCTCGTTTAAGAAAAATTGACGCAGAATTCTCAAGTTGATTATATATTGTCAATTAAAAATACCAAACACACACAAATGAGGTTAAGTCGAGATTGCGTTGAGTGGAGTAAACTCGTGGTAACAACTTAGAATATGGGGGTAAGTAACTGACAACCGATACATGGAGGAGAAAGGTTCTCGAGTGAAGACCACGAACCGGAAGATGCAGCGTAGGCCGCCACTAGGTGGACCGACGATCAGCCCCCTTATTACGAAGGAGCTAGCAGCGCTGATGACGCGCGTCTGCCGCTCAACTGCTGTCAAAATTGTATGAAAAGTAACAGCAGTTGAGCGGCAGACGCCCGTCAGCAGCGCTGCTAGCTCCTTCGTAATAGGGGGCTGGTCAAAACTGCGGAAAGCCGATGGATGCAGAAGTCTCGCAGCCGCTCAAAGTGGTGCTCTGTGGGTGAGGATGTTCAGCAGTGGGCGTCTTCAGGCTGTTGATGATCGTAATGTCATATATAGCCGTGTGGTCCGGGTATAAAAATAGAACCAGCGTATTTTTATTACGAGTAGATCGTCATGTCATTCATTCGCCTGATTTTGAAGGCTTCAGTTGACAGTTCTTAAAATACTAAAATTATATCCGTCCCTTACATTGCCGTCTATTTGACAAGAACAGCAACAGTTTTAGAGCTTTTAGATCTGTAAACTAAAGCCTTCAAAATTGACCCTAATAAATAAAATAAATATGTGTGGACATTTCACACAGCGCCATCTAGCCCCAAACTAAGCATAGCTTGTACTATGGGAACCAGATAACTGATATAATACTTAGATACTTTTTTGTTTGTAAATACATACATAGAATACAATATCACACCCAGACGCAGAACAAACATCTATGTTCATCACACAAATGTTTGTCCTGGGTAGGAATCGAACCCACAGCCCTCAGTTCAGAAGGCAGGGATACTACCAACTGAGCTATCGGCCCGCCATCATCATCAAACATTTCATCATCAATCATTTATATGCATTTATTAACCACAGGGCGCGCGTCACATATTCTCCGGTGCAGTTGGCAAGAACATTGCCAACCCAACCGCCATGCTGTTATGCTCGGCCAACTTGTTGGCTCACGTCAACCTTCACACATACTCGAAGCTCATCAAGAACGCAATCAACAAGTGAGTAAACAACTGAATTAACTTGTTAAAATGGCAATAGGCAGGCCACATTGCTCGTAGAACTGACAACCGATGGGGAAGAAAGGTGCTCGAGTGACCACGAAACGGAAGACGCAGCGTGGGCGCCCCACTAGGTAGACCGACGATCTGGTGAAAACCGCGGGGAGCCGATGGATGCAGGAACCCAGCAGCGGCGTGTCAAAGTGGCGATCTCTCAAGGTCTTTCGTGTCTGTAAACGCGTGAGCTATAAAAATCATCGTGTCTCTCGCGAAAACTCTGATTGCAATTGCTGATTGACTCATGTTGAAGTCATTATATACTCATTCTAGACCTGCATCTGAGAGACAGAGTAAAAATAATTCTGCAAAGTTCGTCTAGGACCCACAGGTACCACCGCTTTGCCAGTTATTCTGCTGCCAGTAGTGTGCAAGCACTACTGTGTTTCGGTTTAAAGGGATTTGTAGCTAGTGATATTAGGGCAAATGAGACTTTATGACCTGATCTCGTAGTCTAGTAATCTGATTACTAGACTGTGCTGATGTAGTGTCACGCGAAACTTTATTATTTCAAAGTTCCGAGTGACACTGCAACTGTTACAGGCGGCCGTGTCGCTTAACATCAGGCGAACGACTAGCTCGTCACGTATTATCATAAAAAGAAGAGTAAAAAATGCCCAATTTCCATTCCAGGGTGTTGAAAGACGGCAAAGTGAGGACAAAGGACTTGGGAGGGCAGTCCACCACCAAAGACTTCACCAACGCTGTCATTTACAGCCTTGATCACTAAACCCATTTCGATCATTATTTCGATCTTATCATTCTGTCGGCGTTTTGTATGGAAATTATTTACAAGGTAGGCTTTCCTAGTATTATTTTTAGAATATCATTTATGGGGAGTCACTGAAAAAGCACGCGTCTTTTTATATTTTCAAGGCATAGCATTAATAGCGTCAGCGCGTCTGTCTTGTTTCGAGACTCATTAATTTACAAAGGCCATTAACCAAGAGTTGAAGTTGACTAATAATTTCAATGAATATAATACAGTATACGTATTATGTTCGACTGCTGTAATAAACGTGCTCGTATTGGGTCCTATCAGTCTCATAACTACGGATCAAAAACCCACCAACGTAAGTAAGGTAAATTATGGAATCTAGCGTAAACGCAGCTAACAGCAAAACGCCGGCAACATGATTATTTACATTCATTTAGTTCAATTAGCGCATCAAATGTTAATTTGTAAGAATAATTTATTTATTATTATTTACCAAAAATGTGATCTGTAAGCAGCGTTAACAGTATTTCTAAGTATTTATGTAGATAACCCCTGTGTTACCAGACGGCTGTACATACGAATTAAACGATTTAATCGGTATTATCTCTATTATTTCGTTTTAAAACTCATTATTACAATTAGCACATTTCTTGTGGATTACGATCATGTATTTTAACACTGTCACCGTAAAGGACTATCACAGGAACCCGTTACGCATCACAGAAACCCCTGTCACTCGTCACAGAAACTCCTGTCAGTCATCACAGGAACCCCTGTTACTCATCACAAAACCCCTCTATTACTCATCACAGAAACTCCTGTTACTCATCACAGGAACCCCTGTCGCTCATCACATTGACCCCTATTACTCATCACAGAAAACATGAACTGAACCCATGTTGATGAAATTTTGAACCCTGAGGAAGAACATGGGATTCATTTAAATAATAAGCGTAGTCCATGCATGTGAAACTGCGGGCAGCAAGCTAGTCAGTACAAGAATATCTACCTCTTATGGTGTTAAATAAAATCAATAATCGTAATAGTAGTTTCTGTTTTATTACATAACGTAATAGATCTGTGGGCTGAAATGGCTAATCTTCACTATCAGTACTATCGGGTTCGGTTATATGATGGAATTTTCACCACCATGCCTCCGGAAATAAGAACTATTACCGGCTTTTTTGCAAGTTGATTTGTCACGGTTTTTTCATAACTATTGCAATATGGTTACGGTTGATATTGTTGATAGTTGTAGGTTCAGTCTTGCGATGGTAGAGGTCTTGGGGCGGCCAGCTTTTTAACTCTGTCGGATATAACGTATTTCATTGCTAGTGGCGACACCTAGAAAAAGAAAAAAAAGTTACTAATTTTTATTAAAAAAAAACTTAGACACTAAGCATATGTCTTACTAAGTGCGGTGCCTGTACTAGTAATAAACCCGAACCTGAAATAAAGTTATCCCCTATCCCCTTTATAATAATAGCACAACATTGGAATGGCAATTTTCTGTTCTTTCTTAAAGTGCAATTTTGTGCATCGCGGTGGAGTCGGAAGGATAAAAAGTACCTAAACAATGAATTACCTAATTGATTTGTGAAACGTACCTTAATCGGATTCCGGTACCAGTCCTCTTGCGACAGTCTCTTGTAAAGTTTGAACTCTGGGAAGGCGGTCAAGTGATCCGTTCGCTGCATTATCTCGTCAAGCGTTTTGCCCTTGCCTCTCTGAAAACAGTTTTAAATAAGAGTCCATAAGTACTTACATATTATACGACGATTTGGTGATAGCCGCGGGCAGCCGATGGATGCAGGTGCAGGAGCTTAGCTGCCGCTCTAAGTAGCGCTCTCTGGGATAGGCCAATGTTCAGCAGTGGACGTCTTCAGGCTGTTAATGATGATGATGAAGAGCAAATCTCACCGTGACCGGTGGTGGTTTGAACATCCTCCTTGGTCCAGCGATCTGGCTGATATAGTCCATATGCTTCTTCCATTCGGATTCCGTCCAACCACGCTTCTTCTTCACGTCTTTCGTATCCGCCTTCTTCAGGTCGATGACGCAATTGGCCAGCTTGGAGTAGCAGGTCGTGTTGGCCGCTTCTATCATCCGGTCTATTCGCTCTAAGCGTTCGGGGCTGAACCGGTTCTTATACTGGCGTTTGATTAAAATGAAGCGGCTGAAATTATCCAGGGCCATTATTCCCTATCGGTTTCTTACTTCGAAACCACACGAATTCTTTGTCTTACATAAGAAATCTGCGAGTCTATTCTCTATGAAACGAAAACAAAACCGCGCGAAATGAATTAGGAATTGGCGCGATTTGAACTGTCAAAAATCATATGTTTTACCGAGACGCGATCCGAAACATCAACACATCAAAAGATATGACCACTTAAGTCAATATATTTTATTCAAAATAAAGATTACTAATGTAAAGTGAAGGTATATCTAACTGTGACACGATTTGAACACGACACGATAACGACGTGGTTTCGTATCGTGTGGAATCTGTGTTTCCATAGAAAATAACCGCCCAGATTAAAGTTTAAGTTAGTCGTGTGAGAATTAAAATAGGTAGGGACTACCCCATTTCTTCCTGGGTGCCGTAAATAGTCGGCTCTAACGGAATATCCATAGTATATTAAAGAAGGCAGGTAGGTAGGTTTAATGTACCGAGGAAAAACGCGATCACGAAGCCGCTTACCATGCGTGGTGATTATCGCAAAGGCCTCTATGATAACCGTTCAAAGTGGCGTTCTTTGGGGGATGCCTAAGTTCTGCAGCAGAAGTCTTCCAGCTTATAATGTGATGAATAGTTTTATTGCAGCTTATGTTTATGACAGCATAAAACATGTGTTTACCGTAAATAAGGCCAGGCGGCATCGTTGACTCGGTCCGACAGCAGGCTTCTCAAGGCAGATTGCCTGACCCCGTGCGAGGTGAAGACAGGCATGCCCTCTCCCGTATCTATGATATAATTCCTCGGAACACTCAGGATATTCAGTCTTTTGGAGATCTTATATGGAAATGTGTTAGTGGGAGGGTCGAACTTCGGCTTACCCATCTTGGAACCAGTTTTGATGGTCTGGGTGGAAGGTAGGTTGGTTTTGGGTTTGGTTACATGGTTTCGTTAGATTTGTGTTATTTAGTCTCCATTTTTCGGAATTTTCGTTTCGATAGCCCGTTAGGCGGCGTGGTTTTCGAGTGACAGATTGGACAGATATTTGAAATTAGATTTATGTCTATTAAAACAAATGAAAGAGGTTGGTAATGATTTCAGCGCCAAAAGTTTTTATAAAGTGTGGATAAAAATACTATCATAACAATTTATTATATTTCCCTACTAATTAATTTTGCTGTACTGTATTGTACGTCGGAAAAAAACACGGACCGAAGGTCTGTGTCGAAAAGGCTGGGTTTCAAAATACGTGAAGTCTGTAAATTGTGTAAAATATAAATAATTAGCCTACAATGATTTAAATTTTTCCTTTACAAAAGAATGTGTTGATTACACTAAGCAAGCTTTTTTTTTGAACGGGCTAATGCTGTTGGTCTCTAACGACCTTTACAGCGTCACCGGGTGGGTTTACAGCGTCACCGGGCGGGACACTAAGCAAGCTAAACCTCCATGAAGCAAGCGATACTGTTATAAAAATCTATACATCTAATAAAAAACTGGAGACCATACGCGATTACCTTTTTTATTCTGTGCTATCACTATCAGCCAAGGAAGTTATACGTATACTTTACTATCAGTATACTTAAAACTTTCTTGATCTGGGGGTCTAGCAAATATCCCTAAATTACTTTTCTCTATGTCCCTAACGCTAACGCTATCGCCAAACGCTAACTACAAAATGTACAGTACTCTGCGACTCCTCAGTGCAAAACTAGATGGCGTTATACGACCTTAAAACATGCATGCGTTTCGTAGTGATCACTTTGCAGTAGGATCGTGTGTCAGCAATACAGTAATTTCTAAATAACCGATTTCGATGAAATTTTGTTTTTTTTTCTTATCTTCGATTGCTGTGATGGTATGTCGAAGTATTATAAAAATAATAAAAAATAGTTTACTGTACGCTAGTAATAGCTGGATAGAATTTTCTTGAACTATGAACCTAAAATTAACTGTTAGGGTTACAATAAATAAAAAGCACATATTTATAAAAAACGTTTGTATTTCATACTTAACGTAAATCGATCTCTCAAACATAACAAAATACTGTTATTACAAACGCTCAGCAGCCTTGTTTCACATCTGTTTCACCTATAAAACCAGTCATGTGAAAACTACCAACACACGATACTGGACTCAACTGAGATCTCTTATAATACAATTACAACCAAAAGTACCTTTATAACTGCGTTGAGAATATGAAAATACCTATACTGCAGAATACGTACAAAATGAAAGTATACTGCAGAATACTTACAAAATGAAAGTACACTGCAGAATACTTACAAAATGAAAGTACACTGCAGAATACTTACAAAGTGAAAGTACGCCGCAGAATACGTACAAAATGAAAATAGACTACAGAAACTGTACAAAAATCTTATGATCTTATAACCGTATACAATACAGAATAAATACTGTCTGTGTAATAAACACTGCAGAATACAAAAACCTTTTCATTTTTATAACATAATCTACAACGCACCCGTTAAAAAGGTAAGCGAAAAATAAAGCAAATAAGTACCTACTCTACTTTATTGAAAAATCGGGGTTTTTATTGAAATTTAGTCACAAAATGCTATCTAGTAATCTACCACACGAAATTCATCATAGCAAATTAAAATAGATCTACAATTACATTACACTCAAGTTACGTAATAAAAAGATTAAAACGATAAACAATATTAAAACTGGAAGCGATCGGATGGACACGTTGTTATATTTTTATTATATGGGTTAATAATATTGTCCAATAGTTTTTCAGTCTTTCTAAAACGTAACTTGTGATACCATTGTTTCAAAGTTAAGACAGCACATGTGTTGTAACCAAATGAAATGCCTTTTGAGATGGTTTCTCAAATGTTGTTATTTAATCTGATTAAAACAATGTCATATCTATAGTGTTTACGTTGAACTTTAACCCATTTAAAATTAGTACATTGCGCCAAAATATCCAGTGACATATTTTATAGGTGAACATAAATCCAATCATGACAAAGGAATGCCATTCAAAAATTGCAATCGCCAAAACATATGAAGGCGTTGCAATGAAAACATATATTGTTCATACAATTTGTTACAATAAATATGTGTAAAAAAACAATTGATGTGCTTGTATAGAAGCAACATTATAAAATTCAAATTCTCAAAAATCTGTTTTGGAAAAATTGCTCGATATGTGATATTTCTAATATTTATCAAACATGCTGGATCCCGTGCACAATCATTTCTGTCCTTAAATCATAAAAAAGTGTACAAAAATATTAATTAAATTGTATCCCCCCACTGGTAAAAAGTGCATAATAGACAAAAATTGACACTTGTAAAATAAGTCGGGTAAAGTTACACTACACGAATGATCCTGATAATTATTTTAACCATTTTCTAATCTGTATGTAGAATTGAAACTTGTCACTGCCATTTAGTATTTAGTTGTAACATGGGGTCCCATCAGATACGAACGAAAAATAGCCCGAACTTGAAAAAAATGTAGTAATCATGTCTAGAGAGTTAATAGTTAGTGTCCAGTCTATTTATTTGGCCCAATACTTCGCGAACACGCAATAAATGTCGCTTGATAATCTTGCGTTATGCAGAAATAAAATAGCCCGCGTTCCGTTGTATGGGATGAGGCATCTGTACTGTAGGTGTTATATTATCTGGGGTTGTACTTAAACTTATAATAAAATTGTACTTAACGCGTCTATTGACCGATGTGCAAGTTAACAGTCTTTCAAATACAGATGGCGCTAACATCAAGTTAATTTTATACTATCTACTGATAGGCAGAAAGGTTCTCGAGTAGAGACCACGAACTGGTAAATGCCGTGTAGGCCGAGCCCCCAATTTAATCAAAACCGTGGGAGCCATTGGATGCAATAAGCAAGCAGCCGTCTAGTGGCGTTCTATGGGGAGGGCTTTTTGAGCAGGGCGTAGGCAGACTAATGATCGCGACAATTTTTCTTTTAAATAATTGTGTAGACATGTAGAAATTGTGTTTATTTAACTCAACTAAATCTACTTCAACACATTGATTGATGTAAAACGGTGTTGATGTTAAACGACATTACAATACGTTTGCATTTAAATACTTAGATCAAAGACATGTAGGAAACTATTTGTGTAACTTTACCCAACCTATTTGACCACATCGCAGCACCGATGTAAAACGGTGTTGATGTTAGACCACGTTATTGCTTGCCGTCGACATCAATGGTTGCGACGACTGTGGGCTCGAGTCCCGGCTCTGGTACGGTGGTGTTGCTTTCTTCAATGATTTTCTTGTGTTTTTGTCTGTTTTCAAAGCTGAAAGACGAGATTTCAAGTTATTGATTAAAATATTTGTATAAGATACTTACTGAGTACCTAATAAGTTTTGAAATTATTGGATGGGATTTAGGATTTTAAGTCTGTGCATTTAAATATAGATTCGTCTAAATTGTTTTCTAATAAGTTTATCAATTAAACAATTTATGTATACAAGGTGACCTTGAATTGGTATATTATCCCGAAAGGGGGTAAATTTACACCCCAAGGTAGGCAATGTTTCTTCTACGACTTTACTAAATTAATAGTTTTTCATTGAAGAAATGCCATGTAAAGTTTAAGTTCGAAAATAGCCTTAGCGCAGCTGGGTGGTTAAACTTCGCCCTTGACCGAGTGCACATAAATGAGTTTAACGACTTGTGTTTAGAAATGAATTTATAGTATCTTGTTAACTATCGTAGCGATCGCACGTGCAACTTTGCGAGTGGATTTATTTTTTACCATGGAGGTTAGGAAACATCCAGTTTCTAATAAGGCTCTCACAACTTGTAGGATATCATGGTCCCAGTCCCCCCATTTCGGGATAACATAACGATTCAAGGTTACCTTGTATATCAAAAATTGAGACAGTAATTTAAAGTGAAAAGCTCACTATTTACAAAATGCAATTAACTTTGTGCTTTAAAAAAGTTTTTTCTACAATTCAGTTTTCTTATCTAATCGAAAAGGGGCACAGAGTTTTTAGCGGCGTCTCGAAAAGTGCCTAATTTTGACCAATTAAATAAAACTAACCATAACCACCACCTTAAAGCTAAATAAGAAACAATGGCCCAAAACCAATATAGAGTAATAATTTAAAAAACAAAGTTTCACCGCTTGGGTCCATGTTACATGTTCTTTGCAACATTGGGTGTAACAAAGTTTGGAACATTGTTGTTAAATTAATACCCTGTTAACAGCCCAAAGATTATTAATAGATTTACATAAGATTGTGTAAAACAAATATTATTAAATTTTTTGTTAAACCAACAAGATATTTTCTTAATTGCCATTATCGAATTATTATTTAATATTTTATTTATCTGAGTGTTAACTTTAAAATTTTCTTATTATTTCATAGGTTACAACAACCATTCGGTGTTTATTAATGTTGTAGGTAGATAGTAAAAGATGTATATGTCACCGTCTTTTTGTAAAAACCGATTGTTATTAGAAAAAAAGCGTTTTTATAAACTATCGAGTTATTGCATACCGTTTGTTTATAAACAACCGCGTTTTTCATCAACAACCGGTTCTTACAAAAGACGGTGACATAATATAGGTACTTTGCTTGCTAAAGGTCCATTTCTTGTTCCACAACAATTTCTTTCGATTACCGTAATAACCGGCTAAGTGCGAGTCGGACTCGCGCACAAAGGGTTCCGTACCATGAATCTATAAAAATGAGCTAAAAAATCACGTTTATTGTATGGGAGCCCCCTTAAATATTTATTTTATTCTGCTTTTTAGTATTTATCGGCAACAGAAATACATCATATGTGAAAATTTCAACTTTGTAACTATCACGGTTCACGAGATACAGCCTGGTGACAGACGGACAGACAGAGATAGACAGAAAGACGGACAGCGAACCCTTAGTAATAGGGTTCGCTTTATCCTTTAGGTACGGAACCCTAAAAATCAACATTTATTTCGTGCTTGCATTGCGCACTCAAACGACACAGTTAATATTTAAGCATAAAGCAGAAGTGAAAGCAGAAGCAACTAAACAAGAAGAAAAGAAGATGGAAGAAGGAAACCCGTCACCAAATACCCCGGATTCGTGATAAAAACATAACGTAACATACCTCCCGTACTAGACGTAACGTATGGAATGGTGACGGAATGGGTATATGGAAAAAAAATAACATTATGAATAATACATCCTTGTTGGGTAACTATGACGAGATGGGTAACTTATGCCACCTGATGGGTAACGTCCATGACTTCTATTACGATGAATGTAGCAACATTAACTACTGTCAAAATTGCATGAACTATGTCAGAAGTTGAGCGGCTGATGCGCTGCTGGATTTATCATAATAGGAGGTAATGGCTTGTCTAGAGTAACCAAGTCAGGGTTCTGGTATCAGAGTTGTAAACCGACGAAAACCACAAGATAACTGTTAGACATCTCCATC
This sequence comes from Ennomos erosarius, assembly GCA_963580505.1. Taxonomy (NCBI): domain Eukaryota; kingdom Metazoa; phylum Arthropoda; class Insecta; order Lepidoptera; family Geometridae; genus Ennomos; species Ennomos erosarius. The sequence continues at coordinate 5,539,291 of OY757000.1, forward strand.
ATTCTGTTACACATTCAATGGGGCCAATTTTAAAGGCTTTAGTTGACAGGTCTAAAGCTCCTAAAACTGTTGCTGTCCTTGTCAAATAGACGGCAATGTAAAAGACGGATATATTTTTAGCATTTTTAAAACTGTCAACTAAAGCCTTCAAAATTAGGCCTAATGAATGACTGCCCCCTTATTACGAACGAGCTAGCAGCGCTGCTGACGGGCGTCTGCCGCTCAACTGCTGTCAATTTTCATACAATTTTGACAGCAGTTGAGCGGCAGACGCGCGTCAGCAGCGCTGCTAGCTCCTTCGTAATAGGGGGGCTGATCTTCTAAACTTTATATCATGATGCATCACTCAACAATCTTCCCAAGCTGTCACACTATGACAGTGTTTAGTAAAGTGTGACAAAACAAACACAAAGCTTCACTGAATTAACGATAGAAGCACAAAATAAATTCCTGGCATTTTGAGCACTGACATTTTTTCTAATAACTTTATTTTCATATTATGCGGCAGTTTTTTTTGAGCCGGTTTCTGAAGGATAATAAATTAATTACCCTAGCCTTATAGGTAGGCGAATGATTAATATTTATTGAACACTCCACAGATATATAAATATATAATAATAATTATTAAAAAATGATACTTGGCACTGTTCGAAAGGTGTATGTCTATTTCCATAGAACTTTGCACCAATATCTAAAGATATTGTTTTCTCACACTTTACTAAACCATCACAAGCAACACTCAATATCCAACACGTTGAATCCTGACCACCACGTGACCTTCTTAGTAAAGGATTTACTCAATTTTTGCTAAAAATATGTACGTACGTAGGTCACGTGGTTCGATATCAACTTAGTTCTGGGCTTAACTTTTTAATCCCTTACGCTACCATAATAATTTGACGTTTATGTAATTCCCAAATCACAGTAAACCATTCCATTCCTGAGCAGCAAAATCACACGTCTACACGTTAATTTAGTATTAATTTCATATCGTTAAAGGCACAATATTATACAGATATCTAACTTGTTGAATAAAATTAATTTCACTAATGAAAGAAGTTTTTTCTTGTATAAATTATTTTTAAATATACTATTAACTTATAATTTATATTTAATATTAGTTATTTGACTTTACATAAAGGATATTTAACATTTACCTAATTTTAATTTTATATTAAAAATAAATCTTTATCATAAAAAAAAACTAAAAAATGTAATAACCAACTGAATTTCAATATTATTACTGTTCATAAAACAATCACAGGGATTTTAAATCGATAGATTATTAAAATTTTAACCTCATTTAAATTATATTTTTATGACATTGTATAATAAGGAAGTTCTTTTATCGGCCTATTTTTGTAAAATACAACTTATTTAAATAATAAAAATAATTGTAAAGATAATCTTGTCAATAAATGAATGGATTAATTTTAATCCCATTAAATAAGGAAAGGTTTTTATAGAACTTTTTTAGGGTAAAACGGACCCTTATTATTACTAAGGCCCTAAGGCTTCGCAGTCCGTCCGTCTGTCTGTCTGTCACCAGGCTGTATATCATAAACCGTGATAGTTAGACAGTTGAATTTTTTACTAATGATGTATTTCTGTTGCCGCTATAACAACAAATACTAAAAACAGAATAAAATAAATATTTAAAGAGGCTCCCATACATTAAACATGATTTTTTAGGTCATTTTTATTGATAATGGCACGGAACCCTTCGTGCGCGAGTCCGACTCGCATTTGGCCGGTTATTATATCTTTAGGAGGATAAATAAGTTAGCTATACAAATAGCAAAAACTTTGAAAACATTGACTATTGATAGCTCAGCCTTGTGTTACAACCAAAAACTTCCGTATAACATTGTGCCAAATCGTCTAAAGATATGAATTATGAAATGAACAATTAACGGGTTGGTACTCACCAAGCTTTGATCTTCTGGTAGATAAAGATGCAAGTCATAGGGATAGGTGTCATGATGGCGCACGACACTGGAATTACTGAAAAAAAAATACAATGTTTTAAACTTTCACGTTTTTAATAGTACTTACGGGATATTTACCGTGATTAAAATCATTTTTGAGTTCTCGATATTTCGGCACAGTTACATGCACCATTTTCACGGTAAATATCCCATAAGTACTATTAAAAACGTGTTATACAATGTGTACTCGAATTGTTATATTATCCCGAAAGGGGGTAAATCTACTCCTCAAGGTAGACTACGTTTCTTCTACGACTTTTCTATATGATTAATTTTTATTGAAGAAATGCCATGTAAGGTATACGTTATAATTTAGCCCAAACGCTTCGACGATAGCCCTAACGCAGCTGGGTGTAGTTGAACTTCGTCCTTGACCGAAATACACAAACGAGTTTGTCGATTTGTGTTTAGAATTAAATTATGTTTATTAAATATATTAAATGGAAGTCGTTTTCAAATTATTTTAGTATCTTGTTAGCTCAATTTTTTTATTTTTTATTTTATATTGCGAAAGTGTGTCTACGCAAATAATAAACCAATTTTGATGAAATTTTGAATGCAGATAGCTTATACGCTGGATTAACACAGGATACTTTTTTCCGCGGGCGAAACCGCGGGACGCAACTAGTAAGCAAATGAATTAAAACAATTTTCAATTCCTCACCGGTAGTGAGATCAGCTTCCGGTTGCGGCAGAGAGAAGCGCAGCATAAAGATGGCGATCCCGGTGTTCTGTATGCCGGTCTCTATAGAGATAGCGAGCGCATCCGGGTGCGGCTGCTTGAATATCCACGCCATTAGATACCCGGCGCCATAACCTAACCAGGGTAAACCCATGCCCGCTACTATGATCTGCAATGTAGATAAAATGAAGATGTAAACAAACAAATAAATAAATAAATAAAAAAAAAGTAAAAAAATATTAAGTGACGTAAAGGTTAGCGCAGCGCAGGCCGGCCCCCCACTAGGTGGACCAACGATCACCGCAGGGAGCCGATGGGTGCAGGAGGCCGCTGAAAGTGGCACCCTGGGGCCGGTACTGTGAACTCTTAGCGCGTTTCAAACAAACCCTATATTGGATCGTTTTGTTTTTTTCGTATGAAGATTTTGACAAGCGATCCAATATAGGTTCTGTTTTGAATCGCGCTAAAAGCTCAGCTAAGAGGCGCAGTACGGCCCCTGTGCTGTGCTGTGGTTGAGTGTGTGTGCGCTGTGGAGGCCTATGTTCAGCAGTTGGCGTCTTCAGACTCTTGACGATGATGATGATCATTCAATTAAATCAATCAATTACCCAAATATTAACAATACTACCTAGACTAGTAAAAAAAATACAGTAAACAACTCACCCCCCAAGTGAACAGCTCAAAGATATACAAATTAGTGACGATGGCGAAAACAATGATAAACAGCAGTAGGGTTGTCGAAAACCCTTTCAGGATCCGCACCATAAAGGCGGCGAGGCGAGGCGTCCACCGTTGCATGGCCAACCCTATCCCAAGGGGGATGATTAGCCCCACGACGAATGTGGCAATGTTCCTGTACGGCACTTGTATGTTCGCATTACTGAACACAACCTGACCTAACGAGAAGAGCCATGCTGGAATAAAACCTGGGAAACAAAGAAAAAAATTCGTTTTTAGTTCTGTAGTCATGGAGTGTTGTGAATTACACAGCAGAATTTGCCTTTCACCAAATTAACATGAGAGTAAATTCATGTGGCACCTTAATACCTATTAAAATTGTTTTTTTTTTGTATCTACAAAGTTATGTACCTTAAATTAAATGTTGTTTACACATAAAATAAAATAAAAACCCGCCAAGTGCGAGTCGGACTCGCGCACGAAGGGTTCCGTACCATTATCTATAAATACGAGCAAAAAAAACCACGATTAAATTGTTCTATGGGAGACACATTAAATATTTTTTGTTTCTGTTTTTATTATTTGTTGTTAGGAATGGCTAGTCGTGCTTTGCTATGAGCGCTACTACGTTAAGCCGTCGGTCCCGGCTGTTGTCATAAGACAATAGTCGTTAAGCCACGTCAGAAGCCTTCGGGCGGCTTAAAATTTCTGACACCAGGGCTGACCACTTGCCTACACGAGAAGAAGAAGAAGTATTTGTTGTTATAGCAGCAACTGAAATAGATCACAGTTTTTTAATGATAACATTTAGTCACATCACAAGTCAGTCATCTGTGAAAATTTCAACTGTCCAACTATCACGGTTCATCAGATACAGCCTAGTGACAGACGGACAGACAGACGGACAGATAGACACGACAGGCAGACGGGCATCGGACACGGAGCCATAGTAATAGGGTTCGCTTAACCCTTTGAGTACGGAATCCTAAAAAACAAAAACAATAGTCTAGTTAATATAAACTTACCAAAAGAAGCGAGAGTTGAAATGGAACTCATAGCGAGCGATAAATTCAAGTTTCCTCCAAGAACGAAAGTCCAAATATTAGAGGCACCGCCTCCTGGCGAGACTCCCGTGAAAAACATGCCCAAGCGCAGAGCCGGTTCGTTGGGGAATATTAGGAAACCGAGACCGAATGACATCTGGAGAAGGAAATTAGAACCATATGTCATAATCTATGTATAACAATATTAGAGGAAAGATTTGATTGTTACTTTGTTCGTTTGTATGCAATAGATCCCGAATCTACTGAACCGATTTGAAAAATTCTTTTATTGTTAGGAAGCTACTCTATCCCCGGGTGACATGGGCTATAATTATATTTTCAAAAAATTAGGGTTCAGTACTTAAACTCCAATAATGTTACCCAAGGTGTACAAGGTGTACGTAACGAGGTTACGGCGTAAAACTAATTAACCCGTGCGAAGCCGGGGCGGAACAGCTAGTTATAAATAGTCACTAACTGCCGCTGTGCGGTCTCGACGCAAGGGTTTTGTTCTCTCATGGAAAACTCCCATCACATTGATATTAGAATTTCAAACGTATCAATTTTTTTGTTACTCTATAAACTAAATATATTCCATCGAGCTGTCCAATTTGAAATTTAAATAAGTACCTATTTTGTGCCCCTCGTGTTTTTTTCAGAACTCAGTTTTACATATCCATTAACTACATAAAAATACAGATACTGCCGACCGAGACAAGCTATATCTGAACTGCACGTCAGCTGCAAAATTGCAGTTTGGATGCAGTTATTGTGGAGTTTACAATTATAGTCGCAACGCAGTTGGATCTACTACACGCAGCTAGCCCGCAGTCAGTGAGCAGTCGTTAGAACTGCAAGTGGACTGCGTAGTCTGTTAAATTGGCAGTTTCGATAGTTAGCTACACAAAAACTGCATCAGCACTTCAATTTTTACATTTGATAGGCTTGCATTTGACCACTCACGCGGTCAACGATCGAACATGCTTGCCTAGATGAGACCGGTCCACTCTTGCCTTGAAAGCTCCCAGATTATTCAAAAAACAAAAACGCAGACAAGGTGCAGTTTGTAGCCGGCTAGCAGTTCAAACGCAGTTCTTCTGTCTCAGGCCTATTGTATTTATACGAATGTTACTATTACTTACCAGTGGCATAAAAAGGAACTGTCCAGCCATTCCAATTAGCGGCCCTATAGGCCTTTTCAACACTGCCTGGACAGTCGGCCAATGCATAGCGCAACCGAAGTTGATGAAAATAAGCGAAACCTGGAACAAACACAAAATATATTAAATACTAGATATGCCACGCGGTTCCATCTAAAAACCTCATGAGCAAACAAAAATTGCAAGTTGTTTCCTTGCTTTTAGTCCTGCCATGTACTGGGACATTTTTAAATTCCAAATCGGATGAAAAGATTTTGTTTTTTCCCCTCAAATGTGTGGACTGTGCCTTTGTCGAGTGTTCACGTTCACTTATCAGTTTACATTATTTATATACAAATGACCTTTAATTGTTAAAAAAATTTAAACAGTGTTTATGGTTATCGGAAATAAGTGCCTTTTTGCGACTTTTTTAACCTTAAGATAAAAAGTGAAGCAAAACATCATGGAATGGTTGTACAAAGATAATTACTGTTTCTAAATTTTTTAATAAAGCTGGGTTTGAACCCGCTCTTTAAAATCACCAGATGGCTCTTCCAACGGAGCTATAGTTGACATGTGATCTTTAGAACTATGTTTTTGTAGCAACTAAACAGCCGCGGCGTCTAATCCAGTGAGTTCGTTCGAATCCCGCTGGTTGTTAATTTTTTTAGAAACTTATAGAGCGAAGATTTTATCTTTGAATTTAAACAGTCAAAACAAAATGTCCCTTTTATTTTTACCCTTCCATCAAAGTGAACCATCAGAATAATTATTTTCTTTCTGATTAAAATGTCTATTTTACAATATTTATGTAATAGTTAAGTTAACCATTTGTCAGCATGTTGAACAAAGATCATAAAGCCCGTTGATAGCTCGTGAACATAATTTCTCGTACAAACACGACTCACTTGCGCGGAAAGGGGGCGAAGTAACAAAACGAGACAGTCATACGAAATTACAAAGAACTGAGCAGGATGGAACAAGACCCATTGGGTGTCCCGTTTCCTCTCATAGGATTAGCTGTTGACATACACCACTAATTTTCGTAAGAGGGGAAGTTATAAACGTAAATAACTCATGAACGGTGTATATCGTGTGTATTCATTTAGACCAGGCATGTCAAACTTGCGGCCCTCAATGCATTCGTTTGCGACCCGCAACTGTATTACGTAAAAATCTCAACAGCAGTAGCAAAGCGTCAGACAGCGAACACTTAGCAATCGGTCGCTAAGAAAAGCCCCCTTTCAGGAAACCATGTGTCCCAGTTCCAAATAAAAAGTAAATACCTATAAAATGAGACGACTCTAGATAAAAGAAATGCGTTTTCAAGACTAGATCTCCGAAGAGATAATTTTTCGTTATACACTGGTCTTTTCTTTATCGACATCGATGGAGTTTCCACTCGCTTGCAAAGAGGAGTCGTAAAAGTTAAAATTGAAACAACAATGGTTTTGCGGCCCTCTTTTTCTACGGTCTATTATGCATGCAGCCCATCAGTGGCTTTCAGTTTGACATGCATGATTTAGACACTAGGGATACTATCATAAAATCTGTGACTAGGAGCATTCCACTTTATACTAATTTCATCGCGGGAACTTGATAAGGATTTTCTGACATCAAAAAGTATCTTGGCCTCAGCAGTATTGAGCTATCTGTATATTCTGTGTACTTTTCATCCAAAATAGTGAAGCCTCTTTGACGTGAAAGCTCTTGTTTTCATGCCATGTTTCCCATAAATATTTATTTATTCCGTTTTTTAATATTTGTTGTTATAGCGGCAACAGAAATACATCATCTGCAAAAGTCTGTCTATCTATCACGGTTCATGAGATACAGCCTGGTGACAGACGGACAGACAGACGGACAGCGAAGCCTTAGTAATAGGGTCGGTTTCACTCTTTGGGTATGGAACCCTGAAAACTGTTTGGAAACACTTGAGATTTTTGTCCATGGATTGGGTGGGTATACAGATGAGATACTCACAAAAGTGGCAACACTGGTGACAAATATAGTGTCTATGACTCTCTCAGGCCGGATGACGATGACAGGTAGGCTGGTGTCATTGATAGGGAAGGCTTGCGCTCCGCGGCGGGTGTCCAACGATACTCGTGTTCTACCTGAAAACAAAAATATAAAGTTAATACCTAGTACCTACCCACAATTTCTTTTTCAACCAGCACTATAACGCGTTCCACACTACACAAAGGTTAACTGGAAGAAAATGCTACTTAGCATTAAGTTCGCCTATGTACTCGATTTACTCTTATGCATTTTCTATCTATCTAGCTATCTACCAAAAATTGTAGTAGTTTATAGTATGTACTTATAAATAAATAACGGCCAACGATCACATACATATATCCTGGACTCTAACTAGGATTCCTTGTATCTAGGACCCAGGAACTACTACCATGGTCCTACAACACCCAGACACAGAACAAGTATTTGCGTTTTTTCTAGTAATGTTAGTCCTGTCGCGGGAACCGAACCCGCCGTCTTTGAGTTATGAGCCGACCTGTTCAACCACCACACCACAGCGGCTGACCTAGGCTAGTTAGTTAAAACTCTTTTGATCCTATAATGCAAAGATTATGAGGGATTAGTAGGTGATTTTACGCTTACTTACTTTCATTCTTAAAAGACTAAGCGCTTCGTTCTCTATATTCGAGTAAAATTCCGAGTTGGCTAGCCACCACGTAATGTCACTTGTAACTGCAGTAACGAATTTCAGAATGTCCGAGTAGCGCTAGCCGACCCGTAAACCAAGCTGCTACTTACAGGACACATCAGCTGCCGATTAGTACGGTTAACCGACGGCTATACCAAAACTTGTTGCAATCTCGCATGTGTTTGTAATTTATTATTATAGTTTGCATGCCACAAGTACTGAGATCTACGGAACTGAAAATTACTAACCCTGTTGATTACGCTACTGCTATAAAGACATCGACTATTCCTGTTTCTATTTCGAGATCAGATAGTTACTTACTGTTTTTAGGTAGGGAATAAATACTCTTTAAAGGGCATCTACCGCACTGCAGCATATAGCTGGCACATAAACATGTCAAAAAAGATAAAAAACGAACCCAAAATGGCGTCACTGAAAGCAGTCAGGGTGACTATTGAACGAACGAAATGAACAGTTGACGTTGCTACAGATCACCCTAAATTTTTACCCACTGAGTAGCTGATCGAATCTCTGTTTTCGTTCGTGAAACTGGGAAGAACTACTCGACGCCTTTACGTCCCGATCAGTATTACTCACTGGCCAGCCAACTCGGAACTTTACTCGGATATAGAGAACGAAGGCCTTATTAGACTTGTGGCGATTTAGACGTGACCAATATTCCCCTTAGAATTAGTAAGTTGAAATGGTAATTGGCAATTGGGCATGGGCAGGCCATATCGCTCGTAGAACCTAAGGGGAAGAAAGGTTCTCGAGTGGCGACTACGAACCGGAAGACGCAGCGTAGGCCCCCCACTAGTTGGACCGACGATAAGCAGCCCTACCGCGTACCCATTCTGGTAGTTAATGGACATCGCCTGCCATCCCGCACGCGCCAATTTACAAGTTCATGAGTGCGAGCAAGAGAGCACACGATTACGATAGCCATCGGCCTTACGCGGTCAGAACCGCTGGGAGCCGATGGACGCAGGAAGTAAGCAGTCGCTCTAAGAGGAGCTCCATGGAGCTTAGAGCATTTATAAATGGAAATGGCAAGGCAAGGCGTACCCCTCTGCCGGTCATATGGCGCTATTTGGTCATACCCATCATAGTGTGCGTGTAAACACTGCGTAACTACGCTGGATTATGTACCTGTGTGCTTGTTTTAAGATTGTGAGCAGCGTGCATTTAAACGCGCGGTTTGCGAGTTCGCTATGCGTGTTTACTTCGTCCCCCGTAAAAATCGGCAGAAAATAATGCTTGCGGATTATAACGTTAACCTCTCCATAGGTTAAATGCTCTAAGGTGGGGGAAGCCTATGTTCAGCAATGGACGTCTTTACACTGACGAGGTTGCATTGTAAGCTACAACTTCTTACCCAAGAATTTCCCGATGACTCGCAGCCTGCCGGTCCACTGTCCGCTGCCGGCATCATCTGCTGTGACCAGATTGGTAGAGTTCCACTCGACAGCGCCCAGGTGCTCGTGCTCTATTTTCGCCGTCATCTCATCGCCCGCTTCCATGCCAGTGCCTGTTGGATAATACGTGTGTAAGCTTTTTAATAAGGGGTGTTGCTAAACAGTGGGTCTGGCAAAAATACCTTTCATTCGCGTTGATATAAAGCCAAACGATAATTCAAAATGAGTGGAAATGACATAAATGTCATACCAATACATTTTGGAGTTTACGTTTGGCATTAACGCCAATGCAAAAGGATCTTTCCTAGACCCCAAGGAACGCTAGTTAGTTAGTTTAGTAGGTAGGTGCTCACAAAAAACCGATGTCATCTACCTAACCTAATAAACACCCAAAGTGTATCTAGCACCATTTCGGAGGGGCGGCATCGCGCTTCGTCACACCACAAAGGATTTTTATAATCTCAAAAGGTGGCGCAATTGGTACTCCACATTAATACTTTTGTCCTTGTTGTTTTTACCGTAAACTACGTGATACGGTTACGTTTTATATGATAAAAACAACTTTCGAACAGCCAGAGCCTATAACAGTCACCTTCACCATACGTAGTAACTGTTTTTGAATCTGCGACCATACGAGTTCTAGTATTGAACGACCTTAATATGTTATGTTGTAACCACAAATGTAGGTAACATACTGTCACGACTCAAGATAAGTTTAATCATAGTGGTTAGGTAGTTGATGAGTTATCATTATCACAGACTTCTTCCATAAAACATACAGTTAATAACATGTAGGTAAAATAAATTGCTGATAACAATTGGAAAACTCCGTAACGGAACCCGTTCTTTCAAATTATTTTTACGAAAATCGGCCTAAGCTTAGCTCCTATTTCATAAAGATACAAGTCATAGTAAACCTACAAATGGCAGTCGAATGCGATTCATATAACAATATAACAATACTATACGTGTGACTGATGATTGTCAGTCATGTTTACTGACAAACGTACTAGGTTTATTATGAGTTGTCGCTTTATGATATAGGGGTAATTTTAAAACACATGACTAAAACAATGTGCACTGCTAAATAAATTGCAGTGTCCATTGCAGTGTTGTTTTTTCTAGTTAAAACTTTTTTCATAACACATGCGCCCGTCGGTTTTATTATCATACTGGGAGCTACATCAGTTACTTCATCTGGAAGACATCTACTGACACCCATTGTCTGTCAAGATGTGTATGGGTTTGACATCTTAGTGATCGCAGTAGATTACATTGCAAATCGTGGAGAATCCTGGGGTTCATTCCCTGGATATTCCTTCAGCTGGCTCTTCCGAACGAGCACGGATTTGTGGTGCCACAGTGCCACATGCCATTATGTTATACGTAATAAGTAACGAACGAATCGAACAACACACCGAGATACAATATAATGGAGATGCAATATGTTTTCATTCATTCATTCTAACCCTTGTGTTTAAATTTCCGAGATATAAAGTACCTATTTTTTACCTCGGTATCAAAGCAAGCTATGTGCAAAATTCTATATACCTCGGTTGCCCCGATTAGTCGTGAATGTCACACAGTCACGTTTCGCGTTATAAATTAGAAGAAGTCGTCTATGCTCAGTACAGTACTTGGATCCTTGATCATAATGTTTGCGTGTACTTGAACATTACAAACAACTTTATAAAAGTTAACCTTGATCTCATCCGGTTAACCAGCCTTACATCTATTGTGCAATGATGTTATAATGACATTTACAACGATCTTGTTATGACGCGAATTAGACTTTAACATGGATGTATTATGGTAGTAACTGCAATGCACTGCCAAGCACAGCTTTTCTTTAATATTTAGAAGGCACCATAAAGGAGGACACTGTAGATCGGCAGTTCAGTTCATATCCATTCAATTTTTAAAGCTATACAGATCGTGGCCTATAACTAAAGTAAGATTTCATCAAAGAAATCGTTGTCGCAAGTTGCGCACCGCAACATCTAATCAAGGAAAACTGCTTACGTTGCTACTTAGTTTTTGTCGCACCCGCATAGGTATAATATATAAGTTTTTCGCAATATACCTAGAATTGAGTCAATGACCTAACCACATTGTAACCACCAGCACCAACCGTACGTGAGAGCTAACAAGTGTATTGTAATACTGATAATAGTATCCAATGCAATTACAAACAAATCAGATAGTACCTTCGATCAGAGATAGTACCAACTTTGAGACGGAAAATATTAAGAAAATTACGATTTCCGAGAAAAACATAAAATGCAGTCCATCCCGATAAGGTTTGATAGCATTTGCTGGTTTTTCTAAGCCAAATCTTTGTATTTTTAGGTCTAATATATACTTATCTTGTTCGCGGTTTCTAACAAGAGTAGGTTATTAAGATACGACACCGCTCGTACAACTGACAAGACAATCGATGGGGAAGAAAGGTTCTCGAGTGGCGACCACGAACCGGAAGACACAGCGTAGCCACCAGGTGGATCGACGAAAACCGCGGGGAGCCGATGGATGCAGAACAAGCATCAGGCGCTCAATGACGCTCGCTCATAATTGTTCAGCAGTGGACGTCTTCAGGCTGATGATATTGATCATGTAATAAGACCGACCTTGAACCAGGACATCGACGTATTGTGTATAATCCATATTAACAGTGATCTCTTGAGGGTCGAATGAAGCCGTCAGGTTGGGCATCGCCTGGCATATCACCCACAGAGGGCATAGCGCCAGCAGGTAAATGACGATCAGGTGAAGAGGCCAAATCGGACACATTTTGGCCTTTTTTCTTTAGCGTTGTGTACCTGGAAAAGAGGAGGTTGGGTTAAACTGGGGTTCGGAAAATTAAAGATAATTATAGTAACTTTTTACCGAATTTTTTAATTAAAACTTGATTAAATTAAAAGTGACTAATTTTAAATGGAATTTTTAATTAAGAGGAAAATATATGTCAAGTTTTATTCATTGAATTAAGATGATGAAATTCAGAGTTTTAGGTAGATACGGGTATTTTCATGTTGATTTTATTGACGTAAGCAGCAGCAGCAGTTTTATCAGCAAAACAGAACACTTAAGGTAAATGGTTTTGTTGTCTTGTTAATGAAGAAAATGATTATCATAATCGAGGCTTCGTCGGCCTTTAATTATAAAATCCTGTACTCGAATAAAACGAGTTTCTTGTTAAGTACTTACGCGGATGTAATCAAATGTTTATTAATGTATTATGTCGAAAGAACAATACGACCAGAATAAAATTTAATATAAATGACCTTACGTTGTATAATGGTATAAACGGTATGCGAATATTAATTTATTGGCAAATTAACAAAAAAGTAAAGATTAAGATTATAGATAGCGCACAGTTCAGTTAAATATGACGATAGTGTCACTATTACTTTGATAAAAGTGACAAACATTAAAAAACATGTCAAGTAGGTACAGCTTCTTGTACAACGTTTCGTAGAATTTAAAACCAGTTTTATTTAAAAACTCAATAATCCGAAGCAACTACAAAATAAATAACAGTTATTTAAATAATCTTACCACAAAAGCTTAATCTATGGCCACTACTTAAATAAATATTAAACTTTTAAATACCACAACACATTTTAGAACGTACACTTTCGACGAAAACTCCGCGGTGACTGTCGGTGTCGAAAGAACTTTACCTACAGTACCCACCTACAAGATACGTAATAATACGTAACAGGCTGACGTACAACTGATAATTCTCATAACTCTTATTACAATACAAATAAGGCAAACAATCGAACGATAATATATCACCAATTGCTAACAGCATAGCGGTCTTGCCAATGGAGTTAGCTCTACGAATTCCATTAGACCAAATCCCGTGGTTTTAGTCACGTAGAGATAACGTACTGATAACCGCGCATTAGCATTATAATATTAATTACCGTCTATCATCAGATAACCTAAAAAAATCTCCATTTAGTGAGGTGCTAATCTAAATCCGTATCGACCTTAGTATCAACATACATGTAGTCAAGATATAATTATCAGTATCATTGACAAAAAAATCAATGTCGACTGCCTGTAATAAAAATCATATTCGTGGTCCCCCGGGACGGGGTCCTCGAGTAACCCGCTTAAGCATGGCTTAAGCGTAACCAAATGTCAACAATAAATCTTAGATGCAACAAATCATTTACAATTTAATACACAACAAAGCAATATCTTCAATCATGTAAAAGAGCTGGAAAGTTCCAAACAGAAAATACTGCAATATTTATGAAGACAACAACAAAACAGCGTTCGGGTCGATATATCCAATTAAAATGAGGCGAAGATTAAAATTCGCATAATATCCCGTTGCGGAACAAAACTCGCTCGTGCGGATTGAGTTCAAAAGGTTGAGATTGGCCTTGAATGTGACGTAACTACGTGGACTAATGTATAATTTATAAGTGCCACACTCAGTATGCCCGCGGGACGAAAATTTTACACTACACATAAATAAAATAATGCCTAACCATCATACAGGCAAAATACGCGTCTGTTCTGAATACATCTCAACAGAAGATGAGCCGCCTGACAACATTTTAATAGTCACAGGAACTTCGTTTTACAATTATGCTTTGTCACGCATTTTCTTCGACGATATTAACGTTGGGTGTGATCTCGAAAAGCTTTACCTATAGAAACACCCCAAAAATCACAATGACGTGAATTTTAAGGCAACTTGATTTTACTTGATGTTTGCGCAACATGATTGTATGAACACGCATGTCGCTGTGAGCGGGACTCATTTATTCTCAGACGATCCACCAAGGTCAGGCTCAGGTCAGGTGATCGTATTTTCAGCACCTATAGTGTTATATTTTTAAGCAGTTAAATCAGCAAGTACAATCTCAAAGTTCACGTTTTTGTTCATAGTAAATAATAAGATTGAACGCAACAATGTGTCCAAAGTTTCCCCACTGCTAAGACATTCAGTAAACCTTCAAGGCTTCCAATTTAATCATCCAAAACTAACGGAATGGACTGTCAGAAATAATTGGATATTCGTGAACGAATATGTACTATACACCTGGCATTTTCCAATTCGCCATTCGAAGCGCCTTTGTTTATTCACGTTTGAAGTTAGTTTGTTCGGCCTTTATTAATAGAAATCGAAGTATACTTTGGTAATTGCATTTTAATATATTTACGCTTTCAATCAAATAGGTCACCTACCACGTCTTTCATATTTACATAGAATTTATTGCCCAGAAAGGTTCCAAAAATACTCATACTAAAATAACTCAAATTATGCTTTATTTTAAATTTGAAAGTTAAATGGTTATGCTCGTTAACATAGGCAATAGGTATTATATACATAAAAACGTATTAATAATAGTATAATTACAACAATAAGCTACTTAATAGCTAATTGATGCAATTATGCGCATCTTGTAAAAATCTAAGCGAATAAGAACAATCAATTATTTATAATCGATACATCAGAAAAAAATTGGAGGAACTACGAGTAATTTAACCAATTTAATTCCATTTAAATTCCATCCGTGTCTTTACTGTCTAGCTAGTATGTCTAATGTCTGTCAAGTATCAACAGAACAAACGCCTGGCTTCATAGCTGTTAAGAACAATAGATGCTTGAGTTGGTTCTCTGGAAGTTCTCATTGTGTAAATCGATATAAATGGTGAACGGAATTAAACTGTCTTTACAGCACTCTATTGAGACTTACCATATAAAATCAATAACGCATATCAATAAAAGACTGCCTTGATGCCTTGATCCAATTTTAAGTAACTGACCGACTCTGATGTACTCAAAGTTCCAACCACTGGACGTAAAGGTACTGGATATAAACAAACAAATAACGCCCAACGGTCACATACATAGATCCTGGACCCCAACAACGATTCCCTGTATCTAGGGACCCAGGAACAGGAAATATGAAGGGTCTTCTTTTTACGGTCTACGGGAGTACTAAGAAAGGGCTTTATACAACATACCCCCCATTGGGATCAGGTGTTCAAGACTGGGTGAGGACCTGTGGGCCTAGCGCGAATATTTACGCGCGCGTAAGTGTAATGTTAACGTAAGCCAGTTAGTATGGCATTTGATCTGCCCCCCTATTACGATTGAGCTAGCAGCGATGCTGACGCGCGTCTGCCGCTCAACAGCTGTCAAAATTGTATGAACTTTGACAGCAGTTGAGCGGCAGACGCAATCGTTATAGGGGGGTTTTACGTTAACGTTACACTTACGCGCGCGTAAATATTCGTGCTAGGCCTACTGTAGGTGCCTATTTATGTCTCACGAGGTGTACGAAGACGTGGGGGACAATGGAACGAACTATATATTTAAGAAAGTCCACTTTAATAAAGTTAACTCTATAGTAGGTAACCACCACTATAAACATTAGTTCGTCACAAGTTACAACAGAACTGTAGGCCTAGCACGAATATTTACGCGCGCGTAAGTGTAACGTTAACGTAAAACCCCCCTATTACGATTGCGTCTGCCGCTCAACTGCTGTCAAAGTTCATAAAATTTTGACAGCAGTTGAGCGGTAAACGCGCTACTAGCTCAATCGTAATAGGGGGGCAGATCAAATGCCATACAACTGGCTTACGTTAACGTTACACTTACTCCCGCGTAAATATTCGTGCTAGGCCCACTGACAGAACTACGTTATCTAAATTCATTACATAAGTGGATACGTTATAATACCTAACCTAATTATGAATATCTGTTGCCGAGTAGGCATGACTTTTATTTATGTACATAAATAATTAAAGTATGGATTTATAAAGTCGTTTTGCGGGTTATCTTTCTGTCAATAGATTTTTATTACATCCATAAATTTTGAAATCAGTTTAAGCGATAACAAAGTCCTTTATTAATCAAGTCATAAATTATGCGGGGTCCTGATACCCCAACTTCCTCAATTATTTTAAGAGGTGTTCATTCATGTTGCATAGACGTGGAGTAATGAAGCTCATGGAGGCATATAATATTATAATTGCTTGTGCCTTAGTGAATGAGATAAAAACAAAACAGATAAAGAAATAAAACATGGCAGCCATTAAATGAAAAAAATAAATGACGTACTGTATAAAGTAGTCTGTAAAAGTAGGGAAAACGTGAATACACGTTCCATACGTCTATGTTTCTAAATGGCAAAAATCATAGGCCCCGGTGCCTCTTGTAACATGGAGTTAATAACATCTTACTGTTTATGAGGGCTTTCCTGAACAAATCTTCGAGCATTATTGGTTAAATGCTCGACTCGAAGGAACAAATACGTAACACGGGTGTGTTACGTATTTGTTCCTTTACTGATAAACACTGTATAACAGTGTATAGCTGATTTTGAAGGCTTTAGTTGACAGTCCTTCTAATTCTACGTGGGGGTGCTAAGTCCTGCACTGACGTCCCGCTTGGGGTGTAGTGTAGTGCGCCTATAAACTTACGTAAGTAATCGCGTGGGGTGCTTTACACCCCGGTTTTAGAGTTACAAAAAAAAAACAACTAAATACATACAAAATTAGACTTTTATATATGATAATCTTTCGACCTAACGGTTAATTATCACACGATTATAAACACTTTCAGAAACAGATTGTGCACAAACATTTTCTTTATTCAACTCAGAATAGGAACTCAATTTTGTCGTTGCATTTCTGACATTTCGGAATAAAATGGCCACTGGTACACACGTCGATGGCATTTATAACATAATGTTTTGAATTTTCGGTCCTTTGTTCTTAGACAAATATGAACAAATATGTAAAATTTGCATTGTACAAATACATATGTACTGAATACGTAGTACAAATCTACGTAAAAATTTAACTACGTAAACGCCTCGGGCAAGGTGTTTAACACCCCAACCGCACTCAACCTTACGCCACAGAATGTTTTATGTGAGTAAATAACAAAAATCCGCTCGTTTTAAGAAGCTAGAAAAGAAATCAGCGCTGTAAATTTAAAACTCCAATATCTAAAGACAATCAAACAGTCGCTGGGGTCTGGGGTGTAAAATACCCCACGCGAGTAATTAAGGGTTAATAGAGAGAAACAAAACACTACAAAACTATTCCTCCGCAACACAATGTTTATTCACGGATCTGTGTGTTAGGTAAGTTGATAAAAGTATTGATCGCTTCAATAATCTTTGTCACCATTGACAAGGCAAACGTCAACAACTCAACGTGACCTATTGACCGATCGAGCCACAGTTAAGGTAATAGTGTTTTAATCAATGGGTTACTTGATTTTACCATTACGCTAACGATTGCGTCGATCTAATTCAAAGACGAAACAATTGCAATCTTGTAAAGAAACCAGCTATAATTGGTCATGGCTGATTGAATATACCGAAGTTTATTACCATGGATCTGTGAGTGAGATGTAGAGACCTCGTGAGTCTGTCTATGTAATACGATTTTATGATTTTCACACCGCATGGCTCTGCCGTTTAGCATTTCCCCAAAAACTAAATCGACTATAATTATCGACGATAAAAAATATTAAGTTCCTCACGAAATTTCACGAGAAGCAGTTGAGAAATGCGATCTGTATTCTGTAGGTTGAGAGTAGAGAACAGCCGGGCAGCCGGACATACCTACGCCGCCCGCCGGCCGGACAAACGAATATTTATTGTCCAAGCTGAACCTATCGCTTTTTTGGCTTTACGTAGGAGTATAACACAGAGCTATGAATAATATGACGGCGCTGAAGCAAATTTTTTTTTCTTGCTCTGTGGAGTATATCTATTTGCAGAGGTAGTTTTAGAGAAAATCCATTGAATGTAAGTTCAAATAATAATTATATTTATTACAAAGGTTACAAAGTCCTACATTACACTACTTGATAATCTTATCTAAATCAGTCGTTTTGACTTGGAAGCCAAACAAATAGACAATCTTACACCTTGCTGTGGAGAAAAAGAACTAGGCACTATTCTGCGGTAGAGATAAGAATCATTTAAACGTCCACATAGGTATATATTTTATTTTTATAAGTTACATATGTAAATATTATTTTTGATCAAATTCCAGCAAAAATAGCATGTGCATGTGTCATCTATGCACGTATACCATTGTATTAGCATGAAAATGCAATTTTTATAACCTATTTTATAGCGTGATATTGTTTTGAGTATCAGTAGATCGATAAGATGGGTATTTTTCTAAGATAAAGTTTTACAAATTCCTCACGCACGCTTTACGTTTATTATAGGTAGGTAATAGAACCGAGAACCACACACGGCCACAGACTCCGATAACATTAGATACCGATAAACTCACGATTTGTAATGTAAGTACGATTTATGGTCCAATTGGTTCATAATGTTAAAATGATTGGTTTTATCTTAGTTAAACCACAGATTTTAAAATAGTATACCAACTCTGTGGAACAAAGTTGATGGTGGAAGCGTTATTGAAGACAGATCGATTCACACGACTAATGTCCAAAGCCAATGTCCATTAATAAAAATGACCAATGACAAAAATGTTCAATAATAAAAATTACCTCTGATATATGCCACCTAAATGCCCAAATTCTGTGACTACAATCTTCAGTAACCGTCCAACTGAAGCACACACAACACGGAACACATTTATGGCTAACTACAAAACTATAGAGGTACTCGAGAGGCGATCACGAACCTTAGGCCTAGCACGAATATTTACGCGTAAGTAAGTGTAACGTTAACGTAAGTCAGTTGTATGGGGCGCTGATCAAATGGCACACACCTGACGTACGCTAACGTTACATTACACTTACTCCCGCGTAAATATTCGTGCTAGGCCCACGGTAGACGCAGCGTAGGCCCCACTAGGTGGACAGACGACGGCAAAAACCGCGGGGAGCCGATCGAACTGAATAGGTCCGCGTTTGACCGTGTTCAGCAGTGGATGTCTTCAGGCTGATGGTGATGACTGCAGTACTGCGTAGATGACATAGTACCTCACCTCACCTTCACTTGTTCTTGCTTTGCCCTTTATTAAACCTTTTCAGAGTTATTTATTAAATACTGAGTAATAAAATATACTTACATTTTATTTACCCTGCCAGTGCCACCTAGGTAAACATCATTGCTGATGTTTACCTAGGTGGCACTGCTGCCATACCACCATTACCATTTACAATATCAAGTAGAATTATTATTAGGTACATAGAGCAAAAAAAAAACGCTTCCCCTAGGCGATGCGTCATTTGTTTCATAGCTCTGTGATTAGGTAGTACTAGGACCCGCCCCGGCTTCACCTTCCTCCCTTCTATTGCCGATCCATCCGTTCATCCTTTTCCCTATATTTCTCCGTTGCTCTTCTCTCTTCCCTTCGACAGAATTAGTATAAAAAAATAATATACCAACAAAAATTCTTGCGTTAAAATTACATTCTTATTGCTTCTTGCAACCCGCACTAGGCCGTTTTAGAAAACAAACAGCATACCAAATGTTATTCTGAAAAATTAGCTATAACTAACAATTTCTTTGTGAAATCCGTTCAGTAGTTATAGCGTGATGCACTTTCAAAGGGGCAGACAGACAGACAGACAGACACAGACAAAAATAAAAAAAAATGTCTCCGTTTCAGTATCGATTAAGTGTAATAACACGACCAAAATTTACAAAAAATATTCAATGCCAGTTACAACATTTTGTTATAATTATGTATAGAAAATAGATGATTTTACATACTTAATAATGTAAGCTACTTAGCCTAATCTTCGGGTGCAGATTTCAGATTTTTATTAACAGTTTATTTTTTTTTTCCAAGGCAAATTGAGAATTATTTAGCTAGTAGGTAAGTATATAACAATTTCTACCTAACGAGATAACCATCTCGAAGAAGCTATTATGAATAATTCCTCTATGGTTATGAATTAAATACCTTTATTTGGACAAGTGTTTCAGTTATATAATTTTATTTATTATACATGGAAAATTGCTAGTATTAACATTTCGCTAATTGTACTCGGTTTTTATTCCATGGGATAACATGAGGATAACCCGGTTTGGTATACGTGACCGGATTCACCGGATACATGGTGTTCTCGAATTTAGGTACAGTACAGGAATTTGCAATTACTTATACTAGCAGTTAGCGATACATGCTATTTAGGTGCACCAAGATATTATTGGGAAATACCATAATATAATTAATATAAGCTAATACTTCTATGGGAAATACCCCATTTCTATACAAGGACACATTTTTAAATCATGATAAATGCCGTCATCAATTACATATTTACGAATCGGTATTACGATTACTAGGCAAGCACACACAGGGGATTTTTCATTTTTGTATGATACCTACCTTCACTTCAACCATATTAACGTGGAAGCCACAAAATAAAATAATCTCAGATAAAACGTTGAGAATTCGAGATGTTGCAAATATTGCGAAATGCCGTTATTTATTTACCGCGTGATGATGGTCTTTGCTGCGGCAAACGAGTTGTTATGATGTAACTAACCTCCTTGGTCTGTAACTATGAGGAGAGAAAGTTAAATCTCGGATTCCAAATTCAAGTTAGCGCGGGAAGCCGCGTGGTGATGGCATGCGTAATGCGTTGATACTGGCTGGTATGGTAATGGTATTCATGGTTACTCGGTAAGTTACAATGAGTTCTGTTGTAAAGCGGCAAGATATATAATTTAAACTATAGGTAGTGCCTAACTACCTACGCTGTTACACATCAATGAGGTTGATTTTCGCACGGCCATGCGGTCCGGTCACGTCGTCTCTCCCTTCTACTACAGATTCAAGGCTATCAAGTATCAGCTCAAACATAGCGCCGAGCTCGAGAGGAATTAAATCGTGAGGTCATTCACTGTGAGATTGGCAGGATATTCTAATGTAGATTAGAATTTTTATTCCATACCTAGCCATTTGAAATTGTAACGCAGAACTGTGCTCCAGACACATTAGTGACTACTGACTAGATAAACAATCATAGACTAAATTATTTGTAGGTGAAAAATACAGTATTGAATTATTTTATTATTAGTAGTTTTGCAAATATGTACCTCACATTTTTTTTGCAATTTATAGCCTGTAATAGTGAGACTATTACAGGTTCTGTAAGGTCATAGAATTTTTTATAGACAAGATTCATTGAAAATTATGGACTGTATGTTAAAAGTCTCTGCTTCAACTCACGAAGGCTTACATCTGTTACATCCCAACAGATGTAAGCACTACCACTAGCACACTAGGTGGTAGGGCTTTTCTGCAAAGTTCGTCTAGGTAGGTACCACCGCTCTGCCAGTTATTCTGCCGCCAAGCAGTAGTGTGCAAGCACTACTGTGTTCTGGCTTGAAGGGCATTGCAGCTAGATGAAATTACTGGGCAAATGAGACTTTATGACCTGATTACACAGTGTGGTAATTTGATTATGCAAAACTTTATTATTTTAAAGTTCTGAGTGACACTGCAACTGTTATGGGCGGCTGTGCTGCTTAACATCAGGTGAACAACTAGCTCATCACGTCATTCATTCTCATAAAAAAAAAATGTAGGCTTTCTTGAAGAGCTTTAAAGTACTTTTACAGAGATATATATAAATAAATAAATATGTGTAGACATTTCACACAGCGCCAGCTAGCCCAAAACTAAGCATAGCTTGTACTATGGGAACCAGATAATTGACATAATACTTAGATACGTTTTGTTTGTAAATACATACAGTCATACATAGAAAACAATATAACACTCAGACACAGTTCAACAACAACCTATGTTCATCACACGAATGTTTGTCCTAGGTGGGAATCGAACCCACAGCCTACAGTACAAAAGGCAGGGCACTACAACTGAGCTATCCGGCCAGTCAAACAGTCAGATGTCTGATTATAGGCTGGTGAATTAGATGGGTCAGATCACCATAGATATACTGTAGGCCTAGCACAAATATTTACACGCGCGTAAGTGTAACGTTAACCTAAGGCAGTTGTATGGCATTTGATCTATATATATATATGTATCCCCTATTACAATTGCCTCTGCCGCTCAACTGCTGTCAAAGTTCATACAATTTTGACAGCAGTTGAGCGGCAGATGCGCATCAGCAGCGCTGCTAGCTCAATCCTAATAGGGGTGCAGATCAAATGCCATACAACTGCCTTAAGTTAAAGTACACTTACACTTACGCGCGTGTAAATATTCATGCAAGGCCTGCAGTAATATTGTATCTGTTGAATGGGTTCTTTGTTCAAGACCCAAACTTAATTAGATTTGGACGTGATGACTTCATTTTAAGTATACTACTTACAAAATCTAGACAAATCCATTCTATAAAATTACAACAGAGTTGTGCAACATTAATGTTTTTATATTTATAGTACAATTATAATTTTATAACCTTTTATGAAAATGGTTTCTGTGATCTGCGTTCTACGGCCACTTAAATATTTCCAAGCTTTAAGTTTGCCTATGTACCTACATTTTTTGTTTGTGCAATAAAGAATTTTCTATCTATAGATTGCCCAGTGATAATAATTTCAAAATCTCAAATAGGGTTTGAAGGTACTTGTATGTGTACGTGTAAGGATTTTTGTACATTATATGTGCATTACATAATGCATTTGAATGAGATTTTAAGTACTACTATCATCTTAGCTATTATTACAAAAACAATTAAATTGCGTTTTCAGGAATAGAAGGCTTTATTATCTGTTGGCTGACGGAAAGAAAACGAAAACTAATAATCCTACTACAGCGGTAGAAAATAATTTAACTGTAATAGGTTAGTTACAGTCACAGGACCTAGAGATAGAATGTGAGCTTAGTATGAATTATGGAAATGTAATATGTATTTGTGCATAACAATTATCTACTGATAGAAACAAAAAATTATAACTGAATTGAAAAAATTGTGAAAGCAAGTGCTAGAATTTTACGTTTACTTTGGACTCACCTGTGCAGGACTGCACTGCAGGTAGCTTCTGCTGCTAACGTATGGGTACCGCTTTTACAACTTTGTCACAATTATAATTATTTAATACCGGCAGTTAGAGGTTACTTATAGGAGATAAAACCGTAGTAAAGCTAAAAAAAAATTAAAATAACATCAATCAAGATTTCATAATTCCACTTTCTTTTTCTTACCCACAGATTAGTTAGGTAGGATTAGAATAGGATAGGATGGTCAAGTGTCATATCATCGGCTATGTATCGTTGCAAACTTAGAAGATGACAGGTAACTTTTTTTCTTATTAAGGCGTACGCTGGTTAGTGAATTTAGCCAGTATATATGTATACATAATATATAATGGAGTGAACGTCAGGGGTAATTTAACCAACAGTAACCATAAATATGTACCTTCAATCACTATTTGTTCACCAGTTGGGGAAGAGCAGCAGTTATTATGATCATGATCACAGTGATGCTTCTTCACATATGGAGATGGGTTAAGTGCTGAAAATTAAGTATTGTTTTTATCAATATACAGAAAATTAGCTAACTAGGTACATACTAGGTACGTAACAGGTACAAACCATGAGTATGATAAAGAATTACCAGATTCAGCGCTTGATGGGATTCCCGATGCAACTTGTGTGTCGGTAAATAACGTTGGGTATCATACTTTGAACGATGATTGTTTGTAATAAACCTACGTTCAAAGTGTTTGCCGCACACATACACTTTGTTTACAAGGTTTTCCATCTAACTTTTCACATTTTATACGTAATTCTTCCCGTATAGGAAATCTATGAAATTTACGTCCTGTCTTTGACTTTCACATATTGAGACACAACACTTCTGAAACATTTAGTTTTCCGTCAGTTCGATCGCAGTATTATTGCGATCGAACTGACGGAAACTGATTATGTGCACTGATTATGTGGATTTTAATCCGTGGAAATTGATCAACTCAAAGACTTCACATCATTGTATAAATAAACAGTAAAGGTGGCGGGCGGAGAATTTGACAATAAGATAGCGTTTCGATTTGTCACGGGGGGAAGAAAGGAGGTGAGGGAGACGTGTGATGGTGTGTGACATAATTTTCTAAGTTTGCACACCACAGATGGACCATAATTTCGTACGGTCCATGAATTTGTTAGACACATTTCTAGGCGTGTTCTTACCAATGTACCAAAATATAATATAAATAATCACTTCGACTGTACTCTGTGTGGATCACCAAAATTATATACTTTTGTCTCTTTTTTCTTTTATTTTGGTTCCACACTTCACACGTAGTGTATTTAGCCAGTGTCAAGTATTGTATATTTTCATCAAGTTTTAGAATATTTTACGTTGTCCCCCCACTAGGTGGACCGACGACCTGATGAAAACCGCGGGGAGCCGATGGATGCGGGAGGCGAGCAGCCGCTCTAAGTGGCGCTCCCTGGGGGAGGCCTATGTTCAGCAGTGGACGTCTTCAGGCTGTTAATGATGATCGCTTTTCTGCAATAATTCTGCTTATGTCAAGTGAGTAAAATTTGTATGATTATGTCAAAACCAAAGTCATATTTTGACAGTCAGTCTAAACGCCGACAGTAAAAGGGTGGATCTTACCAATGTACTCTGTGTGGTGGATCTTCTACTGAAGGCTCTAAAAACGGCCTTTGAAGCAAAAACGAAAATGCATGTTTCTATAATCTTGAAATCATTTGCCACCCTTATTACACATTAAAATTCAAAAAACAAATTTTAAAAAATAAATTCAAAATTTGCAACCGCCATTGTCGGAGTTTCTTCAAAGACCCCAAAACTTTCAATCTTTACCAATGTACTCTGTGCCCAAAACTCTGTTCATCACAATTTTTTTTCTTTAATCTGTGCTCGATACATAGCTGTTATCTTTACAATGGCAGAACGTATATTTTTTTCTCTAATCTGTGGGCAGAACGTAAAACCCCCATTTTAACGCCATCTATCGAGACTTTATAATATTACAGCTTTTTTTTTTAATCAAACGCCTCATTATATTTGCGACACACTCGTTGGCAATCTGTGGTGAATGTCGTTGACTGTCGCCCTGACGTTTCATCTGACAGATTTATTACTTGACATATGATTTTGAACTAGTGTGACCATTTCTGGATGATTTCTGCCATTCAGCAGATTTGACACTCAAGTTTCCACTGTGGCAGAAAATGTAAGCGTTTTAAAATAAGTGGCATATTATAGCAGATTTATTTGCAAGTTGTTAATATTTTGAAGTTGCAAAATTTTAATTCGCTAACGCGATAATTGTTTTGAAACAGTGTTCTTTAACTGACGACTGCTGTCCTAAGTCACTTGAATATTATGTATAGTGCAACCGAAAAGAGTAGAAATTAATTATTGAGGAACCAAAGTTTTTTAGTTATGACAACCCTTAATAATGACAGTGTCAATCTCATATTATAGCAATCACTGTTGCTAGATTGGGGTGTTTATATAGCTATGAGGGGGAAATTTGTATGGAAACAACTGGTTTGGGAGGAGCGTTGGAGGATTTTTATGCTAAATGAGTATTATGGAAAAACCTGTGTAAAGTTAAAAATATAGTGGGATTTATCTTAGGTAGACACACAAAGATATTATACTGGCACTCGACGCTCTAGGAATATAAAATATAAGCCTAATTCACTCTTCCTAGCATCTAAATTTTTTACTTTGACGTAATTGTTTCTAAATTTAGGATATTCTTTTTTTGTAAGCTGTGTTATAATATCAACTACTATAGGTTTATCACCCGCGCACACTCCTTAACACTTGACTAACATCTTTGCTCGATAACTGGGGTACGCTGAAAACCAGCTCTGCGTAGAACTTTTCACGTAGTACAATGCTGAGCGTACTCCTGTTGCCAAGTAATAATTATAATAATTGTTAAAGTGTATAATTTTATGTTCGCTGTTTTATTCTTTGGCAATAAATAATAATTATTCTTATTCTTGAACGGAAAGAGGTACACGAACAAAAGTACTAAATATAATGCTGCTTACGATGATAGCCGAGTATTTGGTGATTGCGCCTTGATGTTCAAAGATAATGGCTCTCTCAAAATAAAAAATATGGCAGAAGGATAATTGTACACGCATCATCATTATCAAAACCCCGAAGACGTCCACTGCTGAAAATAGGCATAAAAAATATTTTTTTTCCCATGCCCTTTAAATAATTAAAGACGGAACATGGCAGACATGAAACTATGAGCCGTTCCATTAAAAAAATAAGAAATCGTAATTTGACCCAATAGATGGCGTGAAATAGGTGTGTACCACTATCTGTCACTGTCATTTTTTCAAGCTAAGCTGACTCTTTCGTTTTATATTTTGAGATAGTAGGTACATACCCATTTTCTAAATTGTCTAAACCTTATTATGAAAAGTACAAGAAGAAATTACTCACTGAAAACAATTTTTACCCTGTGAATTCACTTGAGTGATTTTGAAAGTCTGGTTCTGCGCCATCTAGTAGCAAGGGTGGAACCTTTCTTATTTTTAAATAAAATGCCTCATTAATGGCACGTTTCGGCGGATTTATAGCCTATTTAGGGCAGAATATGCAATTTATAGATGGTACTACTGTTTAAACTTTTGTTTCTATCGGCGGCGCAACATATGTACTCTGTCTGTGACAGTCCGCTAGGAGTATATAGCTTTATATCCTCTTTGGGAGTATAGTATTCTGTGGTCTGTGAACAAAACGAAGTGATTATAACTATATCCAGTCTTTACCAATATACCAATGTATTCTGTGAAATATATCCTCTTTGTCGAAATCTTTGATTCCTCCCATCCAAAACACGAATTATAAAATAATTTGGTTGTTGTGGGAAAATTAGATGGTGTTTCTGATAAATAATTATTCGTATATTAATCCTCTATTCAATTGTTGTTTTACGTTCTCTTGTTTCGTATGCCAGTGTGGTTGTGGAAAATTTATTGCATTGCATTTAATTATTAGAACGCAAAAATGTCGAATATACGCGACACTAAGGCGGAGTCTCTGTCTGGGAGCTCGCAGGCTCTACAAACTGTAGATGAAGAGAACGCAAAGTCTTGTTGGGTTTGCTTTGCTACAGAAGCTGATGATAGATTAGCTGCTTGGGTACAGCCCTGCAAATGCATCGGAACTACAAAATGGGTAAGCATGATAATTATAGCTATAGCAACAATTATGAAATATTGTAGTGAACTTTCTACCAGTATGTGTTACTGCCTGAAATTTGTTTCTATTTGTTGCTAATTTTTTTCTTTAGAAACATGTATGTAATTAATGCATTCAAGAAATTCGCAAGGTTATTCTATGACCAATCTACGAACCAGTCCAGTCCAACCAGTCTATCTAGCTCAAGATAACTTGCAATTTGCCAGGATAAAAAGTATCAGCTGTATTGGTAATGTATTTGTGTGCATTTCACTCCTACTTGATTCAGCCCTTTTGATGTGAAACTAAACCAAACTAATAAGATTGATTTAATTTATTTAATGTAATACCTACTCAATTTTCATTGGGATAATACTGTAGTATCAGTGTCAAGGAAGGTGCAGCATAGGCAGACCCCCAGCTAGGTGGACTGACAACCTGGTGAAAACCGCAGGGAGCCGATGGATGCAGGAGGTGAGCAGCTGCTCAAGTTGGTGCTCTTTGGGGGAGGCCTATGTTCAGCAGTGGACGTCTACGGGCTGATGATGCTGATGATCATCATTGTCAAACTCTGCACTACAGTTTAACACTTACTGTTCACACTTATAATGTCTAGGACTAGGACATACCAATTGAATATGTCACCGTATGTAAGAACCAATTGTTTATAAAAACCATGGTTATTTGTAAACCGTTGAATTATTGTAAATGGACAATTTGTCTTGCAATAAAATGGTTTGCCAAGTATTTTGTTTGCTAATCATGGATGTAGGTCTGTACATCCATGCTCTAAACTAAATAGAGCCCCAGCAGGCTTGATTTATGGCAAAAAACCTCTTCCATTGTAATGTATGATAATGAATACTAGGGCTGCGCCAAACATGGATTTTACAAACATATAGCTGCTGCATAGATCATGAAGGCAACAATTGCATAATAAATTAATAATAATAGTTATTTTGCAATTTAATCAGCTCATCACCATTGAAGATAACTTGCAAAGGATTTTATTGGTCCTAAGTAGACTATTTTACATCTTCAAATGGATTTATGAATGAAAACTGTGTGCAATGGCAAGGATTAATACCAAAACCTTTAATAGGCCCAAGACAAGTGTCCAAAGTGGCGATGACGTTTTGAGAGGGAGGCATAGATTTATATATCAGGATATGCTCGAAGGAACATTTTATTTAGTCAAAATGGCGTGAGAAAAGTCAGCGCCATCTATTAGATTTCGCGTGAACTACGACAAGATGAGAAAATTAGGTGCCTATCGCTGCCATTCAGTGTTCGATTTAAATCGTATTTATACGATCTTTTTGGCCCCAATACGATGTACGATCGTGAATCCGAAATCGTACGCATAACATACGACCTTTTCAAAGCTTGTAATGTTCGTAACAAAATAAAAAAAAAATACAATAAATCAAGTTCATTTTGTCGAAAAGTCAATAACGTCTAGTCATAAACCAAACCATCACACTACATAATCTAATCGTCTTACTAATTTTATTAAATTAAGCAGGTGGCGTCCAAGTACTTTACGCGCATTATGCATTTTAATTTGCGTCCTCATTTTTTTCGTTTCGTGTGGATCATTATGAAATGTGTCGGGAGTTTGGTAACCAAACTGTCGCCGTTATATGTATATAAAAAAATATATAAATTAAGAAATTTTTTCTATACTTTTTCTTGCTTTTTTATGTTCTCTATTGTCTCAATACTTAATAAATGTATTATTGTAATCTCGAAATATATTAAGAAATACCAAATATTACATATTGTGTAGTTGTGTATCCTAAAACATTGAATCAATGGGGCAGGTATTATAAATTACATTTTTAAATAATTTTGCATTTTCGTTCAAATTTCTACGCGTACTATCTTTTTTCGGGAAATTGTAGCAAAATACGACCTTTTCACGTTAAAGGTACAATTCCCTAAAAAATAATGTTGGCAACACTGCTGCCATTATGTCCGTCAATGTTTATGTTTACAATGATTATTCCAAATATAAATTCGATTATTTTGTTACAAAACAGAGTGTAATATTGAAAATATTGAATTACTTGAGGTAAGAAACTTGGTCTTTCTTTTTACTGCACTTTTGAGTATAAATTGTGCAACCCTTCACAATACAACTTGGCATATTTTGTTTGTGACATTCGACTGATGCCTTCTAACTTCCATCACAGACTGAGCGCTAGTGGATGCCAATCTGTGATATTGGCTCCCACTTTGAAGCGACGCGGCGACCTGTCATTAGGCCTGTCCTTAATATATATGTCTATAGAGGGAGGCCTATGTTCGGCATTGGACATCTTTCAGCTGTTGGTGTGAATAGGTGCAATGGCCTCTTGCTAAACAACAACATTGTCAATGTCAAATGTTTCAATAATAGCATATAATAGTAATGAGTGCAAAGCAAATACCTACAAATAAAATATACCTTTACTCATCAGTACACAAAGTATGTAGAACTGAAGTAAACAAATTCAAAAACTAGGGCTGCTTCTATTGGAATAACATACCTATACTGCATTAGGTATATTTCTATGGTAGTACCTTCTTTTATTTAAGGCTATCTCTCTCTGCTGGGCGATTATGTTATTAGATTACAACCGATAGAAACAGAAAATGTATGGCTTTGACCGTTTCATTACATAGTTTATGTGCATAGTATCTGAGAAAATTTTGAAATTTAGAATGTAATTTCTTCTGTTGCATTGCTGTCAAAGTTATGTGATCACCCCGCTGAACCAGCTTTCCTTTTTTAATTTGTTAATATCCATATTATTGGTAAATGTCCGCTGATAGTAATGATGGAAGATGGAGGATAGACTTATCTTCATTAAGGCTTTCAATCTCGCTACATTTTCGAGTCCCGGGAAAATTTTTCGAGACTCGACCCGGTCTCGAAATTCCCGAGAAAAATGAGACTTTCGAGCCTACGTCAAAAGTAGGTTTGAACTAGTTTAGGCAGTAATTGCAAGCTAATCAAACTGTTAAAAACTCAAATACAAGCAAAACACACATCTATTTACGAGATATTTCTCTTATTTATCTGCTAGCGAACACATCGCAGCTATTTTTTTATTCACTTTCACGAAGAAATGTATTCATTGCAACAGCCAGAAGACGTTCACTGCTGAATATAAGCCTCCTCCATAAAACGCCACTTTCGGCGCCTATCATTGGATTTTCACTAATCACCGCGCTGGGTAATCACAGAAGATTTTAATGTACCAAGGATCCTCTTAAGTAGGGAATAATCAAGCACGCCAAAATCCTTGAAAAGGTTTAGCATATTCGCGCGCCCTATCAACAATATTGCAACAATAACTTTGAATTTAATATAAGTTTAGAATGATAAGGTCAGGGCTAATACTAAGTCTTATGTACTTATAGCAAAAACGCGACTTAATAAAATTTTTTTAGATGGAAAAAATCACAAAGTTACCTCCAAACCGTACAAATAAACAATGAATATTTTAAATACCGTCATGAAACTTTGTGTAATAGTTGAACTAAATATAATGGAGGTCTTATGATAATGGATTTTAAAAATACCTATTATATTCACTGTAGTAATATGTTGCCTACAGTAAAATTATCACGCGTTGGAACCACCACCCCTGCCGCTCAGCTCCCCGACTTTGGCCTAGTACTATATATTATTAATTGTTCTGTTGATTTGGCTTGGATTCACGCTGGCCTACCAATCAATTCAATTTCAAAAATCTTTATTCATCATGAAGAATCTTAAGTACATAATCTAGTGTCCATTTTAATCCTAGATATGACTGAAATTAATACTTTATTTATACATTTTAATTTAGCTGGCCCACCACATGCCCTTAATAGGTCTCTTAAAATTAAAGAAAGGTTTCCTACATCATTATTTCGTCAGATATACCCCTTGCGATTCTTATGTGCCACAAAACTAGCTTGCAGTTGGTAGCTTGCTTATACTCAGTTGAAATCCATGGTAGAAGACTTTAGTCGAACCCCTTTCAAAATTATTATTTTTAAGCAGCTGCTCTATGGGGGAGGCCTGAATCCAGCAGTGGGCGTTTCCAGGCTAGAGATGATGATAATCTTAGATCTTAGATTATTAAGCCTGTGATCAAGACCCTCAGATGACTCTGAATATTGAATATTTATATTGAATAAGTATGAAAACTCAGACTAAAAACCATGCTAGAAACTTATGTTGTCAAGACCGATGCTATTTTTCAAAAAGGCTAGTTGTAGTTTCTATAGATTATTAACCAGAATAAAAAATACTCGTGGTTTAGTACATTTTTGAATAGTTTGACTCAAGTCTCAAAAGTCTCGTTATTCCCGAGACTGGAGGTAGCAGTCTCGAGTCTTGAAAATACGAAAAAATCGTCGAGACTCTCGAAATTTTCGAGACCGAGACTCCCGGGATGAAAGCCTTAATCTTGATAGTAACAAGTTAGCAACTCTTGCTTGAACCACAAACAAAATATCAAACTGTCAATATACTAACAACAAAAGATGAATCACATAGTTAATCAGGTGCATTGTGCAGGTCATTGTCCTGTGATAGATCATTTGCAAAGGTTAGCTGAGTAAATATTTTTTGTGAAAGTTATAGAGGTGCTGTGCGACGAATGGGATCAAATAGGATATCAAAAGAATATTTTGTGGTCAACATCAATGGGGAACATAGGCCTCCCACACAGAGCCCCACTTTGAGCGGCCTACGCTGCAACTTCTGAATCGTGGTCGCCACTCGAGATCCTTTTTTCCCCATCGGTTGCCAGTTCTACGAGCGATGTGGCCTGCCCATTGCCATTTCAACTTGCTAATTCTAAGAACTAGAGTATTTTGTGGTATCATGCAAAAAATATTAGGTCGAATCGGTTGGGACTTTTAATGGCTTTAATTAAATTGATTATTCCAAATAAATATGCGTGATGCTGACGATGGTTTTTGAGAAAAACAAATTGTTCTTGTAAGTTGTAGACACTGTGAGACAGCAAATCTTTGAGTTTCTGCAACTGGCAATGCAACACAAATCAATTTAAACAACCGGCAAAGTGCGAGTCGGACACGCGCACGAGGGTACCGTCCGTACCACTTCACGTTCAGATATTGGGAACAATTCTTTGCAAAATATATATTTTTAACTCTAAACCATCATTTGATTTTTTATTGGCAAGATAACTTATTTTTTTCCCTCATTGAAACACTATAATAATTGGGTTTGATTTGGTAGAGACCCAGATAATATAATACCTACAGTACAGATGCCTCATCCCATACAACGGAATAACGCGGGCTATTTTACGAATTATTTTACTTCCGCATAACGTAATATTATCAAGTGACATGTATTGCGTGTTGGCGAAGTATTGGGCCTCTGATTTGAGGGACCATATTTCTGTAGACTTTACCTTCGCCCATTCTGTTGAAAAAATGTGTTTGTTTACAGACAGACAAGAAAAACGCTTTATCAAACAGACGTGGAACCCTAAAAGTTGATAACAATTAATCCTATTTCATGACACATGAGAACTAATAACCTAATAAGACAAATAATTTACCGATATCAAAATTATATGATTGTAAGCTTCAGGTGATAATTGTTTAGGTCAATAGGCTAGCGAAATCGAAAGTTATCTATTTATTGTTAGACAGTTTCAGTGGTATGGTGGTTGAGCAGGTTGGCTCTAAACCCGAGGCGGCGGGTTTGATTCCCGCGACAGGACAAGTATTTGTGCACATGGAAATAAGCGTAATTACTTGTTCTGTGTGTGCGTGTTGTGGGATCGTGCTCCTCGAACTTCCTAAGTCCTAGATGTCCTAATTAAAGTAAGTCCTAATTTTGTGTGCCTTTTAGAAACGGATCTTTTTTTGACATAAATAATGTTTAGTGTAATTACTAATTATTACTACGCAATGTAATGGCACAAATACTTTATTAAACTTTCACCCAGATGCAGAAACGATCATTAACTTTTAAAGTCGACTTTAAATCTTAATCTTTGATTAAGCTGTTGTCCTCCCTACAGTTTAAGGACTCCATTATCATTAATGCCGCCATTAAGATTAATGCTCGTTTCTGCAACCGGGTGTATGTGATGTATAAAAGAAATGTAAGTACCAGATATTATGACCTCATAATTTCGTCATGGCCACTCAGACAATGGCGAGAAATAATCAGTAGAGTAATCCATTGAAATAATTTCGTCAGCCTATGGATCAGCTTGTACGATACTTAATTTCTTGAAAATAAATATGGTGTTAGTGATCTAGCAGTTATTATTTATCACATTTATATACATGTGGGTACGTTGCCACCTGTTGTAGTAACGAAAGACGTCGCCATTAATAATTGAATTGAATAGGTTATAATTTAAACGCGTACATGAAAGCCAATCACAAGGTCCATAAGTGTCACGATGAAAGATATGTAGGTAGCGTGAAGACGTCATCGGGTGCATTGCGTAGGTTGTGGATGGAGAGGCCAAGTACCTTGGCTGCATTGATTCATTCTTCTTTCCATTGCGGCATACGAACAATGACTTAGAGCTTACATCACCATCATGCAGCTAAACTGTAGGTATCTATGTCTCCAGTTTGAAATTTTCCCTTTCATCAGATACCGCTTTACCGCATTTCGTTTCTGCAAACCACTGAAATCCGAAAGTGTTCGACAGTTTTGCAATGTCCTACTTATACTATATCGGTGCTAATTTCGGCTCTTAGAAACGGAGTTCGATAAATATGCCGTTATATTAAACTCTGATATCGGATCATGTAAATTCGCACTTAATTTTTTATACATACCTTCCTACATGCCGTTTGATGAACATGACAGTGTCCCAATTCGTTTATCAAGGATTCAAAAAAACGATACAAAAGGCGATCGTCCTTTTCTAACATTACAATAACCTCTGCATTGCTTCGTTAGTAAGAGATGGGTGGATGATTCGGCTGTTGAGAAAATGTGGTAACGACTTATCGGTATAGTACCAAGCGTCTAAACTTTACGTGCTTGCCTAAGATGTATTCTACGTAAATGAAAAATTGCTTATCCTTGCTACAGGTCCATCAAAGCTGCCTTCAACGCTGGGTTGACGAGAAACAGCGAGGCAACATATCACGGAAGGTCCTCTGTCCACAATGCAAAGCCGAGTACATCGTAGTATTCCCAACGATGGGTGCCTTCGTGGCTCTCCTGGACACAGTCGAAGAGATGACGCATAAGATCTGCCCGTTTATCGCTGGTGGCGTGCTCCTTGGTTCGATATACTGGATCGCCATCACGTATGGAGCTGTTACTGTTATGCAGGTCAGTTCTTTGTCGCTATTTCTTTTTATTCTGCCTATCATAGTAGTACCATAACATATTCAATAATCTGTGGTGGTACTGGTAGAGCATAGTTCTGGTAATTCGTGATTTTCTACGGCCTGTTAGATGTGTTTTCTTTTTATATTATTTATGAGTGTGATCAGGCCGGAATCGATAATCAGATTGGGATCAGATTAGAAATTTACATAATAATTAAAAGGCGTGGGATCACTCTTTAGGATCAGAATGGAGTAACACATCTTGTATTCTGATTTTGACATTGGTAGCCTGTTTGCGGTAAACAAGTTGACTTTGATTTTGTAAATAAAAACCAGACAGTATATTAATAGTATTACGTAACTAAACATGCAGATACTTAACTAAATACTATATCCATTAAGTCACGATTATTTGGTGACTGTTCGACTTTTATTTAGAAACGCAGTCGGCAAGTAGTAAAAATACGAGCAATTTACATGTCCAGTTCACCTTCATCCGGTTATTTGCTTGATAATTGACCGAAATGTTCATTTAATGATACAAATAGCGTGTCGGTAAACCGTCGGTTTACGGAAGTTGGAAAATATCGTTCGATGACCTAAGTAGTCGGGATCGTTGGGGGCCGTAGGATGCAAGCCGGTGGTAGCCTATTACGTCGCACGTGTTGGCACCCAGTGGTGATGACCTTCGTGCAGCAGTAGATTGCATCCGATGACGACGGTGATGATGAATGATGATAGATCGCTTGTCATGAAAATAATCCAATACCGATGGTACAATCAGTTTTGATGTGGTATCCGATGGGACTCTGTATAATTGACATTTGGGATTAGATGGCATATTTTGAAAAATTGGATCCGTTTTCTGTTTCCGTTGGGATCTGTCCATGAAATTGCATGTGAAACAAATCTAGTTTCTATTTACTCTGGTCATAATAAAAAAAGTGTTTCAGACGAAAGTTGAAGAATATTGTTATTTAACTTTCTCCAGTGTCGTCGAGAGTGTTGTGGGACACCAATAGAAATATGAGCTCAATTTCAAATTTTCTATTTTAGTTGTGCGGTAACTGCATTACAACTCATCATCATAATCATCATCATTAACAGCCCGAAGACGTCCACTGCTGAACATAAGCCTCCCCAGGGAGCGCCACTTAGAGCGGTTGCTCGCCTCCTGCATCCATCGGCTCCCCGCGGCTTTCGCCAGGTCGTCGGTCCACCTAGTGGGGGACCGGCCTACGCTGCGTCTTCCAGTTCGTGGTCGCCACTCGAGAACCTTTCTTCCCCATAGGTTGTCAGTTCTACGAGCGATGTGGCCTGCCCATTGCCATTTCAACTTGCTAATCCTAAGAGCTACATCGTCACTTTAGTTCTCCTGCGGATCTCTTCATTTCGGATCTTATCTCGCAGGGAAACACCGAGCATTGCTCCCTCCATAGCTCGTTGCGCGACTTTGAGCTTAGTAATGAGGCCAACAGTTAGAGACCACGTCTCAGCATTACAACTAGTTCATTCAATTAATGTATAAATTTATATTGTCCTCATTCACGCTATTAATAGAACAATCAGTCACATATACTTTTCATAGCTTGACCGTAGACAAACATTTTTTTCGACCATTTGTCTATTAACACATTTTTGTATCCATAACGGAACGATGAAGACGTAGGAACCTAAAAAACCCGTTAGTATTGTACAGTATGTGCTCAAATGATTTCGTGCTAATTAATATAACCTACTGGTTGACTGACATCAATGATGAATTTTTGTTTGCACTAAAAAATATCACGTACTTATTCGGTAGAATTCGGAGTCTGTTGAAGAAATTGTTGTGGATTTGGTGAATGGGCTTTTACGAAATGAATCACTATAGGTACCTATACTAATTCTGTGACTGTGTTATCTGATTCAAGCAATCTCGTCTAGGATTTCGACTGCTAGGCCCATGGTGTAGTATCAGGCTAGGCCCTTAAAGTGACACTTAGTACATGCTGCTATGATGGGTTGATTGTTGTTGGCGGCAGTTGCACAAATCCCTTTAAAACACAGCTATAGGTAATAAAAATGAGTTTTTGACCAACAAACAACAAAATCAACCAAGTCATCATCGACAGCCTAAAGGTTCACTGCTGAAAGCTGCCTAAAGAGCGCCACTTTGAGCGGCTGCTCGCTTCCTGTTTCTATCGACTCACCTAGTGAGAGGCCGGCCTACGTTGCGTCTTCCGGTTCGGTAACTCACCAGTGGCAATACATGCCGTGTAATTACTGTTTTAAAATTGTTGTCTGTCTAAAAATAAAAATGTAATGTAAGTAATTGTATGTAGTATGTATAGTTAACTGTATACTCTACTACAGTGTACACTGAATAAATATACGATTACTGGCTTAACCTTCGGTCATCAACATCTGGTTTTTATCGGTTATTTAATCTGAATCCAGTCATCATCCTTCAGTCGTGCGTCGCTAATCTCACCTTTAAATGACATGTTGTTCACACAAGATGAATTCTTTGTCTCTTTGAGAAGCTTCCATGGTGTGGTGGTTGTGCAGGTCGGCTCATAACCCGGAGGCGGCGGGTTGGATTCCCGCGACTGGACATGTATTTTTGCACAGGAAAAGCGTGAATACATTGTGTTCTGTGCCATAATAACTACAGTACAGATGCCTCATCCCATACAACGGAATAACGCGCGCTATTTTACGAATTATCTTATTTCTGCATAACGCAAGATTATCAAGCGACATTTATTGCGTGTTGGCGAAGTATTGGGCCAAATGAATACACTGGACACTAACTAGTAACTCTCTAGACACGATTACTACATTTTTTTCAAGTTCGGGCTATTTTTCGTTTGTACCTGATGGGTCCCCATGGTTCTGTGTCTGTGTGTTGTGAACCATGGTCCTCGTAGTTCCTGGGTAGGGACCCAGGTAATCCTAGTTATGGTTCAGAATCTATGTATTTGATCGTTGGTACGATATATGTATTCTGTGTCGTTGGGCGTTTTTTATTTTTTATTTATTTCGACATGAAAGTCTTTTTACGTACCTAACCGTACGGGTTGCTTTGGCCGACATGGTAATACTTGCGTAATAAAGAAATTTGAATTTGCACAATAATTATTACGTATTGTTACATAAAACCCGCGTTGTTTTGTATCCGCAGTCAAACTCACGTTCAAATAAAAAAATCCCACATCTGTTACAATCATAAGAACATAGTTAACAAGCTTCGATGTCGTACGCAAAGGATTTGTCTCCGCTTTCTCTTTGCCGTCACTTGCACTCACAATTTCACATTCGTTTGGTTTACCTACGAATGAAACGGACGAGATAACTGAAGAAGTTGAATGTTTGCGAATCGGCTCATAGTCACAGATTACTGAATAATGTATCAACATCATCATCATTAGCAGCCCGAAGACGTCCATTGCTGAACATAGGCCTCCCCCACAGAGCGCCACCTTGAGCGGCCACTCGCCTCCTGCATCCATCGGCTCCCTGCGGTTTTCGCCAGATCGTTGGTCCACCGAGTGGGGGGCCGGCCTATGGGAATAATGTATAGTGCCTTTTTATGTATCACTGGTAATACGAGATACTTATCTGTCTGCACTAACATTTTACAGCTAAAGTTTGCACTGCAGGAAGTGCCTAAATGCGTTGCAGCAAGGCATACAGGAATAAGCACAAACTTAAAAGTTCTTTCTATAGTGCAGACGGCATTAGAATAGTAACATGGAAAAAGAAGTATGGAATAAGAAATACTTACGAATAGGAATAGGAAATACTTTCAGTTCATATATATCAGACTTGAGACATTAGAACGCTTATAATAAGCCATAGCGAAACATTTTTTTTTTATAAATTCATTAAAAGATTTTTAGAATTAGTAGTTCTGTATAAGTAGGCACTTACTTGACCTCGAAGTCGAGCAAAAAATGTTTGAGGGTTTGCAGACATTAAAATTCGTTTGCTTTAAAGCCGTTACTTTGCATAGAATATTTAAATATTATGTGAGGGCCTCGAATGTGATAGGCTTTGTTTGCTGAATTTCTACGCCAACTATTTCACGTCATGGTTATTTTATCGAAATGTTTTATTAAGAGGATCTTACATAGACATCTACTTAATACTATATTTGAATACTATATTTTACTCGTGAACATAGGTCTCCCACCCGGAGCGCCATCTTGAGCAGCTGCTCGCCTCCTATATCCATCGGCTCCCCGCGGCTTTCACCAGATCGTCGGTCCACCTAGAAGAAAAATCGTGTCGTATAAACCGGTGATTTAGATCACCTGTGTGGTTAAAAATGCTACTTCTATTGGAACTAAAAATATGTTGATAGAAGAAATACCATAATATTCTTGCTTTCCACTTTCTTTTACGACTTATCATAGACTCTCGCAGTGGAAATCGATTTTTATTCTGATTATAATTAGTTATTATCTTCAGTGCCTCGTTTTCATTTCTAATTAACAAGCCCGTATGCTCTCTCAGATATAAATCAGTAGTCACGCTATTGTAAACAATAATTATCAGCTGATGTTTGGCACAGATTAGATAATAGTGACTCTGTGATTTGAGGGCTACGGGCTATGAAACAATAACAAATTATATCGTGTACAAACAAAAAACAATTTGTTCACGTGATAGGAAATACAAGTATACCTAGTGTACAATTTAATACATGGGGTCAAAGATTATGAAGCCTGGTTTCATAGTCAATGCATGGGGCACTTCAAACGACGGGTAAATAGAGTCCTCAAAGGTAGCCAACGCATCGGCAACGCCTTTGTTGCATGTGTCTATAGGCGACAGCTGGTTTCATAGTCTATAGGCGACAGTAGCGATGGCAATTAATGCTATTTTGCGTAAATTTCATACACATGCTAATTCACGAGTTGCTTAGCATGCTAATTGCTATTGCTATGCTAT
This sequence comes from Ennomos erosarius, assembly GCA_963580505.1. NCBI lineage: Eukaryota > Metazoa > Arthropoda > Insecta > Lepidoptera > Geometridae > Ennomos > Ennomos erosarius. Next base: position 5,579,259 of record OY757000.1, read on the forward strand.
TTGCTAAAGTGAAATTAAATGAAAACGAAATTAAAATTGAAATTAATTTTTAAATGAAAATGGAAATGATAAAATGAAATGAAAAATTATATGAAAAGTGAAATGAAACTTCATCTTTAAAATTAAATTCCAAATGAACTAAATTAATTTAAATGAAATTTCATATTTCACAGAATTTCGCAACCACATTTCATTTGCGAAATGCTAATTGACTTTTCACATGCTAAAAATTAATGCGTATGCTAATTAATCCATCACTAGGCGACAGTAACTGCTTACCATCAGGCGGGCCGACTGCTTGTTTGTCTGTCTGTGTTATGAAAAAAATACGTGTTTCCCCTCTAATTTGCTATATATTTTTGTTGTTAAAATATGTAGAAAGACTAAAACATTCTCTAAATTCTCTGTTTTGTTATTGTTTTGTTATGTATTTTAAATTCATTTCGCTCGATTTCCAAAATTAGTTCAGTAACGAATGATAAAAGTAGATTGTAGAGTGCATGGAGCGGGCAGCATTTTTGCCTATGGATGAGTATTAGGGACTTGAAAGATCCGATCATCATCAGCCCGTAGATGTCCATTGCTAAACATAGGCCTCCCCAGAGAGCGCCACTTTGAGCGGCTGCTCGCCTCCTGCATCCATCGGCTCTCCGCGGTTTTCACCAGGTCGTCGGTCTACCTAGTGGGGGGATGCCTACGCTGCGCCTTCCGGTTTGTGGTCGCCACTCGAGAACCTTTCTTCTCCATCGGTTGTCAGTTCTGCGAGCGATGTGGTCTGCCCATTGCCATTTCAACTTGCTCACTTTAAGGGCTATATCGGTCACTTTAGTCCTTCTGCGGATTCCCTCGTTCCGGATCTTATCTCGCAGGGAAACACCGAGCATAGCTCTCTCCATAGCTCGTTGCGCGACTTTGAGCTTACTAATGAGGCCAACTATAAACTAATGAGAGACTACCTACTACTAATACTTATTTACATACTAAAAGTACCAAAACCCCTGAGAAGTCTTTTCGATCTGTTTCACTCAATAAAGATTATCTTAGATCTAAGTATCATCTCATCTTGTTTGGTGCAAAGTACGTTTTTAACATATTCTAAGTGGTGTGACTAATTTTGTTGAGTTAAAATTGTCAAGGTCAGCATCAAACCAAATTGATTCTCATGCAAGGAAGCGTAACAGATGCTATGCACTATTACCGCTTTGCAACGAATGAAACTAAGATATAATTACAATAGGTATCTAGTATCTACTGATTGACAGAAGAATAGCATTCGTTTCGTAATAAGTAGGTATAATTATGGAAATAATTAGAATGTAGTTTGTCTGGTTAACAAACATACCCGTTTTACAACTTTTCCGATAAATCGTCGAACTTATTACTTACCTTGGTACAGTGAATTTGAAATGTAATACTGTAAGTATAAGGTCCCATTATCCATTAAATTAGAAAAAATATAAATAAACAACTTTATTTCTACTGCGTATTTACTATGAAATCTTTTTATTAAATTACTTTATTTAATTAAATTGGCTGCAAAAGTTGCCTTCACGGCATACGCTATATCCATTCAACAACAAAAGTATGGGAGCGAGTGTAGGTCTGCGGCAGCCTGAGCCGCATTCAAACCGACGCACCCTGATTCGTATCCCGCTCGGTCCCGCCATGACTTTTCAACTGGTTCACAAAACTGAAGAAAAACATCGTTAGGAAACTGGCATGCCCAAGTTTTTTTTATGATAATGAATCACTCGTCAGAGTTAGCCGCTCACCTGATGTTAAGCGACACGGCCGCCCATTTGCAGTGTCACTCGGAACTACTATAAAGTTTCGCGTGACACTGCACTGCGCAGACTGCGTAGGTATCTACGTCTCATGCTGGGACATCTGTTACACAGTTTAATAGACTACGTGATTACTGTACTGTGAGGTCATAAGTCTCATTTTTTTTTTCACACAGCGCCATCTAGCCCCAAACTAAGCATAGTAAACATAGCTTGTACTATGGGAGCCAGATAACTGATACATACATAGAATACAATATAACACCCAGACGCAGAACAAACATCTATGTTCATCACACAAATATTTGTCCTGTGTGGGAATCGAACCCACGGCCCTCAGTTCAGAAAGCAGGGATACTACCAACTGAGCTATCGGGCCCGTCAAATTTGCTCAGTAACTTTACTAGCCACAGTCAAATTCACAAATTTCGAGGAAATTGTGTCATTTAACAGTCCGCACTTGGCCAGCGTGGTGGATTATGGTCTAAGTACCTTTACTATTTAACAAAAAAAAAAACCTGACACACGATTCTGCGGTTTTTGAATCCTGCTTACTTGTGTCATTATTATAGGCAAGCTCTTTTTCAAGCGTGTTATGGTGATTACCGATTGTTCATCGTTTCTGTGAAAAATATATGAAGGTGTGAAAAAAGTTACCATTGAATCATCGCGTCTCTGTACCCAAAGTACTTAGGTACCATCACAGATATTAAAATAATAGTACCTACGTACTATATAAATTATGTGTTGGTATTTTTATAATTAATAGGGCTTTTCTGGGCAGTTTATAATAAATAGACATTTTAACCTGGATGAAGGGTATAAACCCATAGACTAAATAACAGTATAACGAGTATAAAAAATGATTTTGGCGAGAACAAAAGTTTAGAGTGAGATAGCAACAGAGAGCTATCATAGCTCATCTCGTCTTTCTTGAAATGCATTATTCTACGTTTGTTATAGCGGCAACAGAAATACGGCATCTGTGAAACTTTTAACTGTCTAACAGGCATGATGACTATTGACTACTATTAAAAATGAACAAGTAAATATTACTTTCATAAAGAAGATTAAAAATGAATGCAATAATTGAAAAGTAAGCAAAAACGGTAAATAAATCACGGAGTAATAAGCTTTTAAGTTTCTACAGGAGGCATCTCCTGTCCCTTTCTCGCGAAACAGAGCGACCCCACAGTTACTATGAACAATCTACTCGTGACGGACACGTCACATGCCAAAGAAATTATATGAAAAGCTACCACAGCTTAGTAATGAGGTACTATAACGACCTTCCTCTGACGTCACTGGCCGTTTGAGCTATCTTTTTCTATTTCGGTTTTTAAAATGCTTGTAACTTGGTCATTTTATGAGATATTCAATTTTTGTTTTCACAAATGTTTATCTTTTGAGGAATATGAATAATTTATCAAACAAAAAATTTTTGTCATCATGCCTACTATCACGGGACATCACAGGTATATACAGCCAGCCTATGGCGATAGACGGACACACGAACAGACAGCGGAGCTGTAGAAATAGGGTCCGTTGTGCCCTTTGGGTACGGAACCCTAATAAAAATAACCTATTTTCGAACTGCATCTAATCCTTTTACCCTTTGGTTTCCAGGTGGTGGGTCACAGAGAAGGCCTCGAGATGATGGAATCAGCAGATCCACTAGTCCTTCTGGTTCTGCTGCCTACAATCCCTGTGACGCTCATCAGCGCCAAGATGTACAACTGGGAAGACTCAGTGCTGCTGTTCCTTAGGAAGTACTGCGCTAAGATACCGGCCTTGGCGTATATACTGCCGTTTGGGAAGTGAGTACCATAGAAGATATTCTTTTTCTTTGTTCATTCTTGTGTAGACGAGTTGGGGTCAGAAGTTTTAAGCCGCCAGAACGGAAAAGCTTGCGACAGTTGGGTTTAACGTGCCGGTAGCATCATCATCATCATCATCAGCCTGCAGACGACACTGTTGAACTAGAGCCCTCCCTCTCCCATTGAGCGGCACTTTTTTCCAAGTGGTGTATTGTGGCGAAGGCTTTTGTTTAGCAGTGGTCGTCTTCCAGTGATGAAAAATCACAAAACACCCATAACTACACAGTACCTAGTTATGATTTATTTATTGTTAGGAAGGCCAACAGCATTTCTTACATAATATTAACTTAAAATATGCACTAGGAAGCTAATTAGGGTCATGTCTAGCAAAATAATAGCAACAGTGCCTGAGCGTACAATTATGAACACCTGATTATAACAGTAAGAGAAATATAAATAACTTTGGCAAAGGTCGGAAACACTAAAACAAAAAATTGAGAGTAAGTAAACTACGCGTAATAGGTGAAGTTACAACCTAGGTATACCTAAATAAATTCAATATTATTCATAAATAGATAGTTTAAGTTCAATATTATATTACATCATTAGCACAATGTGACTTAACCGACAAAAAAAGTCTCTGCACAGATGTCGCCTCGCGGTGCTCACTTCTTAAATTTTTTACGTAAACTGTATGTAATGCTACATTATTTTCTTATTCCAGTGTGGACGGGGACCGAAGCACCATAGTAGCAGGCGCTCAAACCCTCCCATCCCCCATCCAAAACCAAATCCCCCCCACAAGCCATCTCTCCCCCACTCGAATATTCTGCTCAGCTCTCCTCCTACCCACAATATCCACAATCATGGGCAAAATCCTCTTCCGGTCAATACAAAACAACCTCCACAGAACCATTCTGGGAGGTCTCACGTACATAACGATAAAAGGGGCTTTGAAAATATACCACAAACAGATGCACTACATAAGGCATTCCAGTAGGAAGATTCTGGATTATACGGAATCGAATTTAAGGCTGTACAGAGAGGTGGCGACATCTATTAGCGACGCAATGACAAGTACAAGAGATAGAGAGGATACGGATCCAGTCTAACTTAAATTTAGTGAACGGTTTTGTTAAACTTAGTCAATACGATACTAGTTATAATAACGATCGGACATTATGGGAATTTGAAAGTGCTTCCTTTAGTTGTTTTGATACAATTGTGTCAATGCATTTATGACGGATCCATGGACGATTTGGATTAGAATTTTAGGTTATCGTAAGGTTTGAATGTTCAGAATGTACGGAAATTTTTTTAATGTAAAGGGGAAGGTGGGTATATATTATATCCTCAAATTGCTTAAGCGAAAATTGTTACTGCCCGGTTAGCATGCGTACCGCGGCTAAATTTTCTCGACACTTTCTCGTGAGAGATCGTGACAAGACTATGGTAGCACCTAAGTGTGTCTCACTCTAACAGCGACTACAAGTTTTCTCGCGGTGCGCATGCGCATGTTAGGCCATCTGGTCGCTTAAGGCTGGCCTTAGATAGAGGATGCACGAAGATCCCGGAATCTTTGTGCATCCTCTATCTCGCTCGCGCATTGCGACATTTTTGAAGGTATTCAATGGTAGAACTTATAAAAATTAGTTGGAACATTGGTTGGAATTTTCGTAAGTAAGTTCTACCATTCTGAGTTAGATTTTCAGGGTATGTCCAAAATTTAGTCGACATCTGTTTTTGTTTTAGTTTTCGAAAATATAGAGCAATCTAAGAATTTTAGTTTTCTCCGTTTCGGATCTAAATGAACAACGTACACAAAATAAGCACTACTCTCATAATGAACATTATGCAAAATGAGCATTATGCAGAATGACTGTGCAGATCGTAAAATGAGCACACCACGAAACATGTACGAAACTCAAAATGTAAAATGTTTTTTATATTGTAGTTATTAATTTAGAAATTTCCCATTGCCGATGACGTCATTCTTTATATCCAAGAATTTCTGGCCATTGCCCAGTAGGCCTAGCACGAATATTTACGCGCGCGTAAGTGTAACGTTATCGTAAGTCAGTTGTATGGCATTTAATCAGCGCCTCATACCTTACAATAACGTTACACCTGTATAGTATTAGATGTCTGGGGGTTACTTACTTTCGCGTAAAGATTCGTGCTAGGCCTACAGAATAAAAAAGTTACTCCATGAGTCAAATCTCAACAGGCAACCAATTAGCGTTCCGTATTTTTAAGATGACATGAGGTAACTTTAAAAAATGTACGAGTAATATGAGAAAGGGTATTAAAAATAATTCTCGACACTTACCCACATATTCTAACCCCCGTATTCCTAACATTTCTCCAAAAATCCTTCACTTGACTTCTACTTAACTTTGAGGGAAACTCAAAATACATCGCGACGTACCTTTAGTTGACAGTTGCTACGCTTGTCTCGTTTGAGAAAAATTGACGCAGAAATGTCAAGTTGATCATTTATTGTCAACTAAAAATACCAAAACACAAAAATGAGGTTAATTCGAGGTTGAGTCGAGTGGAGTTATCTCGAGCTAACGTCTTAGAATATGGGGGTAAGACGTTACCCCACGAGATTACTCCACTCGAGTCAAGTGAAGGGTTTTTGGAGAAATGTTATGGAATACGGGATTATTCTCGTGAGAGACCGTGACAAGACTATGTGGCGCCTATGTGTGTCTCACTCTAAAAACGACGACTAGTTTACTCGCGGTGCGCATTGCTAACCCATCTAATAATTAATTAAAAGTAGTAAATAAAAAATATCTGGGTTGAAAAATAATACAGGCAGATCTAAAAAGATTTTCTATTTTTTAAAGTATGTTATCGTTGTATATATTCGTTTCATCATCATCATCTTCACCATAAAAGTGACCTGTATAAAATTAGCATCGTAATTGCCTATTTAGTAACCTATTTACCATCATTTAGGTATATTAGACTTAAAACATTGTACGTAATGTGCCTAATGTATAATATTTTTGTAAATACTTTTTGTTATTGTATAATCGTTTAGCTATTTTTTTACCTATTGTTTGTGTCCTAAATTAAAAACAAAAGTGATCATTTTATTGTTGTTTTGTTTTTATTATACAAGGTGACCTTGAATTAGTATGTTATCCCGAAAGGGGGTAAATCTACACCCCAAGGTAGACAATGTTTCTTCTACGACTTTACTAAATTAGTAGTTTTTCATTGAAGAAATGCCATGTAAAGTTTACGTTTGAAAATAGCCTTAGCGTAGCTGGGTGGTTGAACTTCGTCCTTGACCGAGTGCACATATATGAGTTTAACGACCTGTGTTTAGAAATGAATTTATAGTATCTTGTTATATCTCATAGCGATCGCACGTGCAATTTTGCGAGTGGATTTATTTTTTACCATGGAAGTTTGGAAACACCCAGTTTCAAGTAAGGCTCTCACAACTTGTAGGGTATCATGGTCCCAGGCCCCCTATTTTGGGATAACATACCAATTCAAGGTCACCTTGTATAGGTCTATTGGAAATATTAATGTTGACTAATTTAAATATCATTAAGTTAGTAAAAGTACTTAAATATAATAATAATTAATAATGGTCCCAAATGGTATAATATTGTTTTGTTATTTATACTGGGTGTAATTGAATTCATTAGCATCCTTTGAAACTAGGTACGATACCGATCACATGTGGACCAACATTTTCGAATTCTAACACATTGGTTTGGTAATAATAATAACTCCAAAAATGGAATAACTTACTTAATCAAATGCTACAAAAGAAAATTTAATTAAAATATTGAAGTACTGTTTTTAATTAGTACATACAAGGTATAAAAACGTTTAAATGTATCAAAATCATCCGTGCCAACTGGCGCCGCGGCAATCTTCATAATTTTCAATAAAAATGAAATAATTTACACTCTTTACTCTTTAATGATCATTTTTAAATGATGAACTTTCATGGGCTCAATTTATGCTAAAAAATTAAATTACATCCTGTATATGTACCGGTACTAAATGCACATCGAACTAAAGTGGGAAGTAAAAGCTAGTATTCTGTAGAGCATCGTCTCTGTCAGAGGGAGATGGTCTCTGTGATGTAGAGCGTTGTCTCTGTCACTCAAAGGGTGATAAACTTCTATGGCTTCGTAGAGCGTCGTATTTAAGTATGTATAGATAGGTTAGGTACCTAAATTCTGACACCAGAGCTGACCACTTACCTACACGAGAAGAAGAAGTAGTACCTACATAGTACTATGCCTAATATTCTGTGATATGTACAGGAAAATAAATCATATTAGTTTTAGCTAGTTTCCTAAATTGCTAATCTAAAAGATCTTTGCGTTCAAAATGGTTATACTTATTACTATTACTCATTATCTTCTGGATCATGCCATTTTATACAAATAAAGCTATTAAAATTATATTTTATTGGGTCTGAATGTTGCAATATCTATTATTATTTTATTAGGAGTTATCATATCTAAATAGCCGGTGGGCAAGTAGATAATGGTGCATTATTTTATTATTATATGGCCGGAAAAATACCATGTATGTATGTCTACCTATATATTTATGTAGTTAAAGCCAAACAATTTGAGGCACCGTAATAATGTGACGGCATGTAATATTTTTGTCTTCTGAGCAGCGTTTAAAAAATACCTACATAGTTAACAGTGGCTACAAAATAGTAGTAGTTATATGTATGTCACCGTATTCTTGTAAAAACCGTTTGTTTATATAGAAACGCGGTTATTTATAAACTGTCGATTTATTGCAAACGGGCAATAAAATGGTTGATTTTTTAGGAGATTTATAATTAATCGGCATCCATTCGTTTTATTGTAATTGTGTACTTTTAGTGTGGTCAAAACTAACCTAACACTCCTTGCTTCGCTCGTCGTCGTAACCTACTGGTTAGCCACTAGTGACTCTAAAAACAATAAATTACAGCAAAAATTGGTGCATTAATACGGGTTTATTCACAATTAAATGCTACTAAAAACCGGGTTTTTTTATAAACTCACCGCTGGGCTCCGACTATTTATAAGTAATCGAAAAATCATCCGTTTGGTCAGTTTGCAATAAATCGACAGTTTATAATTAACCGGTAATAAAATAAAATAAATAAACAAGCTGTTTTTACTATAAGACGGTGACATATTAATATAAGATTACCTAAAATACGGAAGTAGGTAAGCCGATGCAGTTCCCAATCTATGAACAAACTTTGTAATATATAATGCCTGTCTGCATTAAAGAATGCATTGTCCACCAACCCGCACTTGGCCAGCGTTGCGAATTGGGCTACTGTGAAAGAAGCCCGTGTTCCAGCACTAGGGGGTCTTTTTGGGCTGCGATGAAACAATCTGTTCTTAGAGATTTTTTTACTACAATAGGTGGTAGGACTTTTCTGTAAAGTTTGTCTAGGTAGGTACCACCGCTTTGCTGGTTATCCTGCCGCCAAACAGTAGTGTACAAGCACTACTGTGTTCCGGTTTGAAGGACATTATAGCTAGTGAAATTACTGGGCAAATGAGACTTATGAACTGATCTCACAGTCTAGAAATATTTTTAAACTGTGTGATGTGCGAGGATGACGTGCGCAGCGTCACGCGAAATTTTAATTTTTAATTCCGTGTGATACTGACATCTGTTATGAGCAGCCGTGACGCTTAACACCAGGAGAAAGACTAGCTCGTCACGTCATTCACATTAAAAAAATGCAGACATTCCCTATACCTATTACTTACGCATTGAAACTTGGATAAGATTTATACCTACGTCACTTTACACCTACCGCAAATGCATGGAAAAACTAAAACTGCAATATCGCGGAATCAAATTAACGTATAACCATTAGCCCGATAATTCGAATCGCTTATCAGAAAAATTGGTATCGAATGATAACGGTATCTCCATTATCTTATCATTATAGATGAAATTATGGTAAATAGTAGTCAACTTGTTAAACGCGGTGCAGTACCAAGCTTGTTTAAGTGTAATTTTGTTCGTTATCTTTTTGGAAAAAGTGTGCATTTCAAACAAGTCTTATCTGGATTTTGTGGATTGAAAACAGTGGTGTTTCCTACCGTACTTTGTTTATAGGTAAGTGCAGCTAGTTTTTAAGCAGATTTGTCTTAGAAATATCGAGTTTTGATCGCCCAGTGATGACGTTTGAGGACTATGTTAAGGTCAAGGATTATTTGATAGGTCTGTCCTAGATATTGACGTTACAATTTAGAGTAAGTACAATAATCTTGTGTATTAACTCACATCTAAGTATTATCTATCGCTCGTAGAACTGATAACAGATGGGGAAGAAAGGTTCTCGCGTGGCGACCACGAACCGGAAGGCGCAGCGTAAGCCGATCGATGCAGGAGGCGAGTGGCCGCTCAAGGTGGTGCTCTTTGGGGGAGGCCTATGTTCAGCAGTGGACGTCTTCGGGATGTTAATGATGAAGTATTATTTATTTGATGGATTAATAAGTACTTAACTGAATAATCAATTAAATTATTATGTAGGTATTTGTTTTGTAGTAACATAATATTAGGCCGGGTTTTGAGTCCACCTGTAAGAAAACCTGCATGAAGTATCCGATCCTTACACGATCCGAGTATAATCTATGCTGAAGCTTGCAAGTATAAGCTGTTGTACTTAGTTTACACGGTTCATGCTTTCAAACTGCAGTCTGATAGGTCGGAACTTCTTGAAGAAGTTTTCTTGCCGAAATCCGTCCTTAAGGTGATAGTTTTCAAAACGGTTTTCTCCTTGGATACAATGACAATAATCTACTGAATGCTGATTGACGTGTTAGATAAGTAAGGGGGACCTAGATTATCACGAAAACATTGGCTATCTGATTTCTATTAAACTTTTGATCTTTGTCTGATGATCGATAAAAAACCGCTGGTTGGTACGTAAATAGAATGAAACTCTTTAAAGTGTTGCCGATACGAAGATTTTAAGTTAATATAAAAGAATACGACTTAATTAGGTCTCTGATAAGAACTATAAAAGTCTAGATTATGTATCAAATTATTAAGATTGATTAAATAAATGATTATTTATATTCGTACAATGAAAGTATCGTATGTATTACAGTAGGTACCAGTCTGGTGGAAAATAACTTACAATGACTTGTGCGTTTGAGGGCGTAGACTTCTTAACCTGTTAGTAGGTAGGTAGGTAATACTAGAACTGATGTTAAATTCATTCAATTGGGAATTTATGAGGTTTTTTCATACACGAATATAGAACTGCACGCTGACTGCAAATGGACGCGCGGTCCGATGGCAGTTTCGATGCAGCCACTTCAGTCGTCAACTGCAAATTTTCAGCTGTTGTGCTGCCCTTCTCCCCTAACACAGGATGATAAAAAGCATCTATTAACACACACGCTTTCTTACAGGTAACCAAGAATCTGGTAACTAGCATCACCTACTTATTATGACCACATAAGTAATCTGCATTCAAAGGATATCCGAAAAAGAAACTATGGCCAAGTTCATAAAGTCCATTTTTCACCCTCCCGTGCCGGAGAAGAGTAAAACCATGCACGATGCAGATATAGAAGAAGGCGATAGTCCGATCAGCGACAGGAGGAAGCTGTCCATGTCAAGGTCTGGAAGGCTGAAGCACGCGTACAAGAAACGTCACTCGTTATCTTTGGAGCTGTATGGGAAAGACGATATTGTAAGTACATGTTCCATTAAGGGTACGCTACCTACCGGCAGTGGGCTGGAGCATTTGGACTGTCTATAGGCCATCGCGGTCTATTATACAGTCCAATGTTCTTTGTAGTAGGTATAGTGTAGCTAGTTAGTGTGTAGTGTTGTTAGTTTTAGTTTAGTTTTGATTATTGTAGTACTTAGTTAGCTTGAGTAATAAAGGCATATTGCCCGTTAAAAAAAAGGGCTTTATTAATTAAAGAATGACGTGATGTCACGGCGGGCCCATAACCTAGGAACTCTAAAATATACATTTTCGAGCGACATATTGCTCGTTAGGTATACTACTCCGCAAATTTTTGGCACCTGGGATACAGATTTTCTAGTCCAGGTGCCAACACACCGCGATACTCAGATGAATAAGCATTTGTACTTCTGTTTGTCATACTATAAATTAACCTTAAATAGGTAATTAGGTACATGGGTCTTATGCATATTGATTCATGTAAATTCTACACAATTAATTTAAAAATTATTCGTGTATCTCCGCTGATTCCCAGGATACAGATATATCAGTGTGATGTTTTATTCACCTAGCTTGTAATCATTTTATCAAATCTAATTTTGCATGCGCTATTTGTTTAGTAGTAGAAAATTATGATTGTTATTAGTAAGTGTTTATTTATTTATATGTAATACCAGAAATGCCAATAAAGGATTATTATTAGTCCCGAGATCAGCACAGTCAGATTACTAGACTGTGGATCAGGTCATAAAATAAGGTCTTATTTGTCTAGCAATGTCACTAGCTGCACTGCCATCTAAACCGAAACACCTGCACACTAAGGTACAGGTATCTAGGTACCTATCTACCTACTGCTTGGCGGCAGAATCTTTGAAGAAAAGTCCTACTTACCACCGTTTACCTAGTAGGTAAGTATCATAAGTTTAAGCTGCCCACCAACCGTGCAGCAGTGGCCTTCTCCAGGCTGTTGGTGTGTTATGTGGGCTTTGTCCTGACCGGTTCCAAACGTCTGGCCTAAGAAGACTTCATATTTAGATAATTTAGAGGGTGCCTTCCTATTATGGTGTAGGGCAATTTTCTAAATAAAACCTTTTCATAGGAAATCCCATATGAAAAGGCTTTAGAAAATTCAACCCATATATACAAAGTGACCTTGAATTGATATGTTATCCCAAAATAGGGGGACTGGGACCATGATACCCTACAAGTTGTGAGAGCCTTACTTGAAACTGCGTGCTTCCAAACCTCCATGGTAAAAAATAAATCCACTCGCAAAATTGCACGTGCGATCGCTACGAGAGTTAACAAGATACTATACATTCATTTCTAAACACAGGTCGTTGAACTCATTTATGTGCACTCGGTCAAGGACGAAGTTCAACCTCCCAGCTGCACTAAGCCTATTTTTGAACGTAAACTTTACAAGGCATTTCTTCAATGAAAAACTATTAATTTAGTGTAGTCGTAGAAGAAACATTGTCTGCCTTGAGATGTAGATTTACCCCCTTTCGGGATAACATACCAATCTAAGTTCGCCTTGTATGTATTAACCAAAGTCATCTACCTATGTTTATCTAATACCTACGTCATGGCATGACGGTCGGGCAGAATAATCTCTTTTTTGCAAGTTGCTTTTACTCACCAGTCTTTATTTTTAGGACATACAGCCAACCGAGAGGTCGAAATCGAAGGAATACCACGTCAACACTCCCGTGACCCCACCAGAGCCTCAGTTAGAGACAGCAAGGAAAAAAGACCCCAGCACCGTCTCTCAAAGACACGGCGACAAGTCTCCTGAAGATGAAATCGATTCTGCCTTCGAAGTTATAGACAAATCGTAGCTATTATTAGTTTTAGAATAGATAAACTAGTTTTTTATCCAGTTCGCTAGTATTTTGTTTTTGTTAAGCTGCTAGTGGTGTGCTATTTGCAAGGAAATGTGAAAGAGGTAATGAAGTGGGCATCTGGCGGCGGTGCAAAATAAGCACGATGACTACTATTAAAAATAGATAGATATAATATATAATAGTAGTAGTTAGCAAGTAGTTTTTTGTTGTGTGTTATATAGGTTTATTTTTATACTAATATGAATGATGATTAAAAATGAACAAGTAAATAATACTTTCATATTACTTACTTTCATTTTTAATATTTGTATTTACTGTACATCGCCAACCACCCTAATTCATAATATGTTTCTATCCATCCAAAGGTTGTCTGGAAGAGATCGCTTTAAGCGATAAGACCGCCCATTGTACTACCCTTGTGTATATTTTTTTCGTGTTGTTATGTATCTATGTGTATATTTGGTGTGCAATAAAGCATTCTTCTATTCTATTCTATTCTATTCATAAAGAAGATTAAAAATGAATGCAATAATTGAAAAAATATGTAAAATCGGTAAATAAATCACGGAGTAATAAACTTTTAAAATTTCTACAGGAGGCATCTCCTGTCCTTTTCTCGCAAAACACAGCGCCCCCACAGTTCCTATGAAAAATCCACTCGTGACGTCACATGCCAAAGAGATTGTATGAAAAGCTACCACAGCTTAGTAATGAGATACTATGACGACATTGCTCTGACGTCACTAGCCGTTTGAGCTATCTCTTTCTATTCCGGTTTTTAAAATGCTTGTAACTTTGTCGTTTTTTGAGATATTTTGTTTTTGTTTTCACAAATGTTTATCTTTAGAGGAATTTTTTAATTTAAGCAAAAAAAAATTTTAGTCATCATGCCTATTTCTTGATTTATCTCCCGGTAATACTTATGCCCATCTGTACTAACTAATACTAAAGACTATTAAAGTAGAATTAAGCTAAAATTTTAATATAACCCTTTCCCTTGGGTCCTTTTACTTTTTTTTATCAACGATAGCCTAACACGCGTTTGTTAAATCCGTGTCTAAACTAGGAGGACCATAGTCCCACAACATTCAGGCACCAAACAAGTATTTGTGTTTTTTTTCGTCTCGGGAATTGAACCCACTACCGGGTTATGAGCCGACCTGCTCAACCACCACACCACGAGGCTGTCTAATATATAAAATGTCCTAGGTCTGTGGTACAGAGTACAGACGGGTACTTTGTCCTGGAGTTTTATAGACCTGTTCAACCGCACGCACTCTTTAGATACACTGTGCAATCTTCAGGTATGCTATTGTTGTTGAAAAATAAGCCCAATGTTGTAGCTACTTAAGTATGTATTTAAATTCTTTAAGCGAATAACGCAGGAGCCTGATTTCAGAGGGTTATGTTCTGCTTCTCTCATCAATGGAGGGCGTCATCTGTAAAACTTAATTATTATTATAAGTTGATAACGTTATTTCTAGAACTGTATCTACTTATAATAATAAAAATGTAATAAGGTGAATACCTATCTAGATAAGCATATGCATTTAAATATCTATACCTACCTACTTTAAGACTAGCTTAAGTCACATTAGGTACATGTCGTTTTAACAAAAAAATATAATTATTTTGTGATAGTTTAACTTAAACGTAAAAATGTTAACGTACCAACTTTAATTTTATGGTAAACCATGACAGAATGTATTATTATTTTCTGTCTAAAAATCATCATCATCATCATCTCTATCATCTAGTCATCTAATTTAGGTAAATGTACCTCATGTACACATTCGTTTTGTTTGATTGTTGACATTTTTTAAGTGTTTTAATTAAAGGTTCGGAAGCTCAGAAACGTTGTTGGCTATTTGCATGAATTAAAGACTGATTGTTAATTAAATTGTTTATTTTATTTGTGTCCTGACGCACCTACAAGCTAACAACAATAATTTTAAAACTGGAACTATCTAAAAGTTATCGCAAAGATCTAGAATATGTATCTACCTTCCTAAGTTAACAAAGTTAATAATAATAATAAATAATGAATATGTGTGGACATTTCACACAGCGCCATCTAGCACCAAACTAAGCATAGCTTGTATGGGAATCAGATAACGGATATACTTAGATACTTTTTGTTTGTAAATACACACATGGAATACAATATAACACCCAGACACAGAACAAAATCGATGTTCATCACACAAATGTTTGTCCTGGGTGGGAATCGAACCCACAGCCCTCAGTTCAGAAGGCAGGGTTACTACCAACTGAGCTATCGGGCCAGTCAAAGTTATCCCCACAGTTCCAGAATGAATAATAGTTCAAGCAGATGACTGTCTTCACCTCGACGACCAATAAAACGTATTTCCCTCTTGCACGTAACTCCAATTTATTATCGATAATTTATCGTCTCCGATCTATGGTTAATCTTTAGGTCGTCGTTAACGTTATCGACCTAAGTAGAGCGCTGATTCGAACGGCTTATTTTGCTTACCTACCTATTTATAGGCTTTGGTGTATACATTTTGTAATACTATAACAGTACCAGCGTTTATAACCGCTACGCTAAAAGTAAATTCAATTTATTGTTCCGTTCTAAGTTTTTTAATCTAAATCATGGGAGCTGTCGTTTTAATCGTTTTATACTTATTTGTCTTAGCTTTTGCAATATAATATAACTTCACGTACCTACATATAATATACCCAGTATACCCACATAGTCTTGGCACCCATCATTGTAAAACAACCCGATTGTTTATGAAATAATTATTTATGTTGTAAACGGACAATTTGTCTTGTGCAATAAAACGGATGACTTTTCGATTAGGTATTTATAAATTAATCGGGTCGGCGCCCAGCCCAGCGATCTAATAAAGAAGTGGATTTTAGTAGCGTATGATTTCCATTTATAAACTCGTGTTGCTACAGCATTAGCAGCAAACGAATATTTGTAAAAATAGAGTTAGATACTTCGCGTACCTCTTTGTCGATTTAAAAGTTATATGTCAAATACTGACACAGAATGCTCGTAACAAAACGCTTGCGTGTTTTAAGGTTTAACACTGCCATCTAGTTACAATTTAAAGAACTACTCATTCTATCATGATGAACTTAGAAAGTTGAAGCGTTTGAAGTTGATTTACATTCTAAAAAATACAAATCTAAACTAATTACTTATCTAAATCTAAAACCATCTAAACTTATAATATACACTTATAAATAAAAAACTGCGTTTAAGTTGATTTTATATAATTCTTTTCTTGCGAGATAATGTTCTCTTATTTTGTTAGCATTGTAAGTACTTTTGTGATAAATAAACGTTTTTTTTTTACTTTCATTACATTAACCTATCTTAACAGAATAAAATAATAAGAGGACTAGAAACGAGTAAAGCACGCATAATGGATTTGTCATTTTTTGTAAAAATACACATCAAATAAAACATAAATTAGTCAGTAATTTCAACTATACATATAGTATAAATAAAACAATATTAAGATATTTATTATTTATTTATTATATAAAATCTTAATTATTATATTTACAAGATCAGTGCTAACCTTATCCCCAAGTTATTCTACCCGTTGTTCTACCATTCTTTGTGTTGTATCATGGTGCATAGATGTGTGTTTTTTTGGTGTTCAATAAAGTATTATTGTATTGTATTGTATTGTTATTTTTAAATAAGTGATATAAATTAAATCTTCATTTTCTTTTTCTTCGGTTTGATCGGCAGGGGTCCTCCAAACTTGAAAACCGTGCTGGAAAAGATAAAAAAACCTTTATAATTCCTTTACATCTTCACACTGAATATGATGAGGATATATATGTTAATGCGCTGTATCTTTTATAAATAAATATGTGTAGACATTTCACACAGCGCCATCTAGCCCCAAACTAAGCAAAGCTTGTACTATGGGAACCAGATAACCGATAGAATACTTAGATACTTTTTGTTTGTAAATACATATATAGAGTACAATGTAACACCCAGACACAGAACAAACATCTATGTTCATATCACAATTGTTTGTCCTGGATAGGAATCGAACCCACAGCCCTCAGCTCAGAAGGCAGGGCTATTACCAACTGAGCTATCGGGCCCGCCAAATAGTAAGGTAATGAAGTATAGTATTATGCGAAAATACGATTTCTATACGTCTTAGAGCATTTAACCAATGGAGATGTTAACGTTATAATCCGCAAGCACCATTTTCTGCCATTTTCTACGGGGGACGAGGTAGACACGTACAGCACACGCAAACCGCGCGTGTAAACGCACGCCGCACACCATCTTAAGACACGCACACTATTATATTTTATATGACCAAATAGCGCCATATGACCGGCAGAGGGGTACACCTTGCCATGCCATTGCCACCTCCATTTATACATGCTCTAAGCTATAAGTATTTCGAAAAATAAAGGGATAAAATACGCTTTATGTACAAAGCTGGTACGTGGTACTGGCTCGTTTTATCGGGTCGGTCCGTTACGTGTCAGAAGAGCAGCAATATAGTGATAGAACGAGAGGCAACTGTTTAGGGTAGGCTTGTAGCGCTGTGCGAGTTTACTACTCCTCTATTGCCTCATTGAGTCGCTATTTATTTAGTGACTGTGGGCAGTGAATCTACTATTACGTATTCTGTGTACTTACTGGCAAGTCGTACAAATGGGGCTGAATTTGCAGAACACTGAAAACAAAAAGTTCAGGTACCATTATTTTATAAGCACTAAAACGGATCTATTCGCGCTGCTAGGTAGCAGAACTTTTCTGCAAAGTTCGTTTCTGTACCAACGATGATTCTGGGGTAAGTGTTGCTAACATAGACATATATATTAAGGACAGGCCTAATGACAGGTTAAAACGTCGCTTCAATGTGGGAGCCAATTTCACAGATTGGCATCCACTAGCGCTCAGTCTGTGATGGAAGTTAGAAGGCATCGGTCGAATGTCACAACCAAAATATGCCAAGTTGTATTGTGAAGGGTTGCACAATCTATACTCAAAAGTGCAGTAAAAAGAAAGACCAAGTTTCTTACCTCAAGTAATTCAATATTTTCAATATTACACTCTGTTTTGTAACAAAATAATCGGATTTATATTTGGAATAATTCATTGTAAACATAAACATTGACGGACATAATGGCAGCGATAGGCACCTCAACTTGTCGTAGTTCACGCGAAGTCTAATAGATGGCGCTGACTTTTCCCACGCCATTTTGACAAAATAAAATGTTCCTTCGGGCATATCCTCCTGATATATAAATCTATGGTTGCTAAGTTATGTTTTAATAGACTTTACAGTGCAAACCAGACGGAAAGACGACTGAAAATCGAAACCACAACCTTAGCACCTACAATACATTTAAGTTCTTCTCATCGGCGCTTTTTGGGAACATCATACTAATCAATAAAATTCCCCAGAGCACTGCAAAATTGCATTGAATATGCACAGATATTTAGTGTGGTTACCACTCAAGCAAACGGAGCAAACATATCCAATGGTGAGCAGTTCTCTGTGGCAGAAGCAAGCAGCGCGGTAGTCGACGCGACCTCTCCCTGGCAACACTAACTTGGTACGTTCCGACGCTTCCGGTAGAAATACCCACTGGGAATAAACAGAGACATTTCATCATTAACATAGGCCTACGGTTAAAGAATTTATTTCTCATGAGAATTTACAAATTCGCTTAAAGAAGAACACAACTTTATATAAAAACTAAAATTAAAAGCCGGTGAGCTGCAAGTTATTAAGTAACGTAAATACTATTCCTAATTATTAATTTACTAGCTAAGAACCTATGTACTTATTTCACAATATCTCCAAACACGTACCTACTTACGTATCTCATTTTATGTTATCAATTTTACTAGTATTGAACGAAAAGAAAAAAAAAATAAAATAAAAAAAGCTACTTTAAGCTATTATCCGACTATATTTTATTAACCGACTAAACCACCCGGTTTAGTCGGTTAATAAAATAGCTCAGAAGTAACAAACATTTTTTTAAATAACATATTTGAAGGGCCCAAGGAAAAACATGCGATGCCCAGATAATATTATAACACCTACAGTACAGATGCCTCATCCCATACAACGGAATAGCGCGGGCTATTTTACGAATTATTTTATTTCTGCATAACGCAAGATTATCAAGCGACATTTACTGCGTGTTGGCGAAGTATTGGGCCAAATGAATACACTGGACACTAACTAGTGACTCTCTAGACACAATTACCACATTTTTTTCAAATTCGGGCTATTTTTTGTTTGTACCTGATGGGGCCCCATGATGCGATGTAACTGTTTTATGTTTTTTGAACTGGCAATGGCATTGGCAGTTCAAAAAACATAAATGTGACATGTTTTTCCCTGTGCCCTTAATTTGATTGCCATATTTGAAAAAAAAAACTCCCACCTAGGTGAACCGATGATCTGGTGAAGCCTGAAGACGTCTACTGCCAAACATAGGCCTCCCACATAGAGCACCACTTTGAGAGGCTGATTGCCTCCTGCATCCATCCGGTCCCCACAACACACAATAGGCACGATGACTAAAATTTTTTTTTTGGATAAATTAATAATATTCCTCAAAAGATAAACATTTGTAAAAACAAAAATTACCAAGTTACAAGCATTTTAAAAACCGGAATAGAAAGAGAAAGCTCAAACGGCCAGTGACGTCAGAGGAAGGGCGTTCATAGTACCTCATTACTAAGCTGTGGTAGCTTTTCATACAATCTCTTTGGCATGTGACGTCACGAGTGGATTTTTCATGAAAATTGAACATGAAAATTCGTTAAATTTGTAGCACGGAATGTATTTTATCGACTTCGATATAAATTCGATAAATCTTAACGATCATGTCGTTCTATGTCGACTAAACCACGCATGGATCTAATTTTTGACATTTGTCATCGGTTTAATCTTGTCAAACTTATCGAATTTTATCGGGTTTCCATAGTTGCTCGATAACCAATTTATAATATTTTCAAACTGGATTTTGGCTATATTTTAATATTGTTAGCCGACAAATGGAAGCGTCGAGATGTCTTGAGAATCAATAGGCGGTGCCTAAGAGATGCCAATAATTCTCTCGACCTACCTAACGAACAGTTTGAGATTCGGATTAGCAAGTTGAAATGGCAATGGGCAGGCCACATCGCTCGTAGAACTGACAATCGATGGGGAAGAAAGGTTCTCGAGTGGCGACCACGAACTGGAAGACGCAGCGTAGGCCGGCCCCCCACTAGGTGGACCGACGACCTGGTGAAAGCCGCGGGGAGCCGATGGATGCAGGAGGCGAGCAGCCGCACTAAGTGGCGCTCCCTGGGGGAGGCCTATGTTCAGCAGTGGACGTCTTCAGGCTGTTAATGATGACGATGATGAATTAGGTAAAATCCTTTCGGCCAATATAGTTATTATTTCGTTCCTCTTTTATAATTAATCGGATTTCACATGAAAATAATGGTTTTCTGTAATATTTCAATAGAATAAATCCTTTAAGTAGGTGTTTTTCATGAATGAATGACTAACCTCTTTTCTTTAGCCTCCAATTTTTTCCCTAATCTGTGGAATTTTCTATAATATAAAGTTACTCTGTGAGAATTACGAACGAATGATCGATAAGATGTCGACTAAATAAAGCCCTCGAAAGACTTCGACAAGAATTACCGAGGTTAGATCCATGCAACAAGTTAACGATTAGATCGATAAATAAAATCTGTTTATCGACTCGATATATTTGTCGAACGGAAGATCGGTGCTTGCACTGCTGTTTCGCGAGAAAGGAACAGGACATACCTTTAAAAGCTTATTACTCCGTGATTTATTTACAGATTTTACTTATGTTTCCAATTATTGCATTCATTTTTAATCTTCTTTATGAAAGTAATATTTACTTATTCATTTTTAATAGTAGTCATCATCCCTATTCCTTCGCTAGGTCAATAATAAACAGTCCATTATATAATAGTTACCAGTAGATATTGCAGCAACCGTTCCAAGGTCGGCACCTGTAGATAGAGCCCCCCGGTGATGTCACAACCTTGCTGCAGTAAACTCAGGTGCTTGTCCAAAGAGCACACGTCTATCAACACTTGTTGTTTCTGAAATAGCAGAGTTTATCAATATTATTAGCATGCAAACTATGATTAGGGGAGTATTGGCGGGAGCGCGGAAAAGTTCACGTCGTTGCATTCTATTATATCTCAAAACTTGTGCTTTTTTCAGTATTAATAATAAATAATAATAATAATAACCATTTATTTCAGGCAACAAGCTTATAAAATAAACATAGGCCCATATTATAAATACCTTAAAGACTAACATACATATTTTATTACACTAAAACTAAATTTCATTGGGCACGTAGAGTCGGCGTGCTGAGCTGGCTGGAGGTTTCACGTAACCTTCCTCGGAACTTGCGGTATATTACACCTCTAGGCCAAAAATCCTCCTGAGTGAAGACGGCTAGGTTGGTAGTAGGAACTCGCACGACAAAAGATTTAAAATTGACGCTGTGACGAGATTCCAGAAGCTGCACCCTCAGGTTGAGCTTTGTCTTCACCAGCATGAACTGCACTAAGTCTTCTTCCTTAGTTGTAAAATGCAGCCGCGATACATACAGTAAAGTCGTCGGCTCAGCGGGACGTAACAGATGGTTAGCACTGGTTGCTCCGGTACCGCACTGGTTGCGGTTGGCCGGTTTCTGCTTGCGCTCTACCTTAGTGAAACCATCTTTATCCGTCTTAGCGCTGAGTCGTGATGATACGCCTGGTATTAAGGTGCTGACAGGACCCAATGCGAGCACGTTTATTACGGCAGACGAAATTGAAACTTATTTTGTACTTTATAGGGTCGCTTTATGCATTGCAAAAATATGGTGATTACGTTTCGTTGCACTTCAACTTTTCCATTTTTCGGTACAAATAATTAGTTATAAAATAAATGCTTATTGTTATAAAAAAAATAAGCTTATACTTAGACGGATGCATTGAAACATATCTTATCACTATAATTTATTTCAATGGGGTGTCTTATATGTAACATTTTAGGACGTTTGAATGATTTTTTAGAGGTCACTTCACGATTTTTTTCCATCGAGAAAACTTTTCGTAAGACGTGTTTTAGTTTCGGCAGATGGAAAGAAGATATGACCAGTATTAACGTGAATTTTTTTCAATCCTGTAAATGGTATACGTTTTGAGATAATCACGTTCAAAATAGTCGATTTGGTAGCATTCAGCGCCTTAATGTTTAAAATTAGTGGCGTTTTACGCATTAAGTGCTGAATTACGAGCATGAGTGTGGGCAAGTGATATAATGTGGTGAAACGTGAGTTCTTGTGTTGCTTCCAAAATTCCATAGAA
This sequence comes from Ennomos erosarius, assembly GCA_963580505.1. Classification (NCBI taxonomy): domain Eukaryota; kingdom Metazoa; phylum Arthropoda; class Insecta; order Lepidoptera; family Geometridae; genus Ennomos; species Ennomos erosarius. The sequence goes on from OY757000.1 coordinate 5,601,800, forward strand.
GGTTCTAGTAAAGTTGCCACCACTTTACTGGAGCATGACTAAGACTGGATTATGACTACCTGACTTAGACTGGACTATGACTATGACTAAGAATTGACTTTACGTGATATATTCTTTAACGATGAAAAATTACAATACTTGACACTGGCTAAATACACTATGTGTGGAGCCAAAATATAAGAAAAAACTGATAACTTAGCCCTGTGCTCCAGGGCCTGAAGTCTAGCAATTCAATTGTCATAATGGTTCATGAATGGTACCATTATAATGACAGATTTTGACACTAATGGTAGTCTACTTATGGTTTGTAGACTTTGATGAGGGAAGTAAGAGGATGTGGCATAAAGCTAACTACACAGAATAATATGTTATAGTTATGAGGTCAAATTCGTTAAAGAATGGACAAATATAGTTGCATTTCATTTTACCCAATACCATTTTGAACGTGCTAAAAAGAGACAAATATTCCGTTTTAACTTTCATTTTTGATAATAATTTGTCTCTGTCGTCACTTGAGACCACCCTGCGGCAAAAAATCCGCCATGTTCTGGTGGTATTTTGAGCTAGTACGGCAGTCGTCAACTAGCGTCAACGGTCAAACGCAGTTAACAATGGGGCGGAGTCGGCACTATATTGTGGTGAAAAAGTGCCGCACGTCACGTGACCATGTTTCACATCCTCTTACTTCCCTCATCAAAGTGGTTTGTAGACCACCATTAGTGTCAAAATCTGTCATTATGGTACAATTCATGAACCGCTATGACACAGTTATTATTGTAATAGCAAACTTCAGACCCTGGTTTGCGAATAGGACCACTCGGCAGTCTCTTCCCGTGGGTCCACTAAAAGCCAGTTAAGGGAACATCCAGAGAATGAGCAGCAGCATGTTCCTAGGTAGATTGAAATCTTCTGTGATCACCAAGCTGCCTGCCAAGTGTGGTGATCATGGCAAATCTTAGAGCATTTATAAATGGAGGTGGCAAGGCAAGGCGTACCCCTATGCCGGTCATATGGCGCTATTTGGTCATACACATTATCATAGTGTGCGTTAGTGATGGATTAATTAGCATTCGCATTCATTTTTAGCATGTGAAAACTCAATTAGCATTTCGCAAATGAAATGTGGTTGTTTGGAAATTCTGTGAAATATGATGTTTCATTTCAATTAATTTAGTTCATTTTGAATTTAATTTTTAATATAATGTTTCATTTCATTTTACATATAATTTTTCATTTCAATTTTCATTTCCATTTCATTTCATTTTAGCAAATGGCATAGCAACTAACAACTAACCTGTGAATTAACATGTTTATGAAATTTACGCAAAATCGCATTAATTGCCATCGCTAGTGTGCGAGTAAATACTGCATAACTATATTCAGCAGTGGACGTATTCAGGCTGGTATTGCTAATGATTAATTACCTGAGCAGTGAAGAACACATTCATATAGTTAATGTACTGTGCTGCGGTGTCCGAGCTGCCGGTTACTACCAGGATTCGACTGCTGATACGGAGCCCTGGTGATGCTAGACGACGGTTCTGAAATAAAAATACAAATTCATCATCAACAGCTGCAGTTGTTCATGTTTTATAAGTACCTATAGGTATTTACAACTGCAACTGCAGCCATGTGGTCCCCGTTTGCGAAAAACACTACCCAACTCTTCCAATGAGTACTGTAAGAGCCGCTAAGGGTATATCCAGGAAATGGGAAGCAGAATTTTCCTATTTTTTACACCTAAAGTCACTGAAGTCACACATTTTAAAGTTAGTTACACTTTTATATAATTATGTCTCCGACGAAAGAGTCCTGAGTCCTATGTCACGGGTCTTGAGCCTAGTATGGGAAACAGGTGCTCCATCACTTTAACTTGTTCACCTATTTTTATGCCTAATAAATTTTCATTTTCATTTTTTTTATTTTCAGTTATAAATGTAAAAACCCCCACGCCCAACATTATACATTATTATGTAGAGCTAAGAACACTGTTGAACAAGACGCGTGTCAAACAAAAAGAAATCAAAACTGGTTTATCTATATCCATCTTAATACGCAAAGCTTCAGTGGCATGTCTAGTGCTACTGATGTCCATAGGCTATGGTGACCTCTTCCCATCAGGAGGGACATTTATACTTGCTTGCTACCCAAAAAATTATAATGCCACACACACTAAAGATATAACATCGCTTAGCTTGCATCAAGGGTTAAATGAGCAGTAACTTACTTTAGCAATAATACACAAGGCCATGGCGAGAGCACCTGCTAACAAAGATTCACCGGGTTTCTCTTCTACTGGCTGGCTCTTTACCAAGTTCACCAACCTACAACATTGCAATTGATTCTATTTGATAGCTGTCTGGAACTGATAAGCCATGTAGTAATATGAACCAACCATGTAATATTAACATTAATATATTTTGTGTACATTTTTTTTTTTTACACACACCATCTTAACCCCAAATTAAGCAAAGCATGTACCATAGGAACCAGATAACTGATAAGGTTATTCATTAGGTATGTACTAATGTACTATTCTTTGTTTGTTCCAGTCCAGACACAGGACAAAAGTGATACTCACACAAAATATGTTCCAAGTGGGAATTGAACTCAAAACCTACAGATCAGAAGGCAGAGCTACTGAGCTATGAGGCCAATGGAAGTTGGTAATTTTGGTACTGGACATTTAGCTAATTAGGCTTCCCCATTTGATGTTTTACAATGCTAGATTTGTAGTTTCTTAGACTACCTGATTGGGAGAGAAGATTAATATGCCCTGAAATTATGTAAAACAATCTAGAAAAGAGTTAACCTTGTTTTAATTGTCTTCTCAACTAGCGTAAATAACTCGTATTGTCCATCTATTTGTCGTACATCCAGTGGCTTCCCCGGTGATGGGTAGAGGTATTCACTGAAAATTTAAAGAGATACGCTTATTTTTTGATACTGGGTGTGTGTGTTCAGTACACACTCACACCCAGTATAAGTATTAACTGTAGTATGTGGCAAGCAAGCCAAGCCTTGGCTGAGCTATTCCATCAACTACGCAATAGTCTGATTGGGTTGAAATTATTAACTGTGACTTCAATATGACCTGTGCCTGCCAGTATTTAAGTTATTTGCATTATTACTAACTGTACCTTTTATGAAAATGACACCCAATAACAGCAAGCTGATTCATAGACTTCTGCATCAAATGCGAGTTTGCAAACGCTATGACGGCGTCGAGGCAGCTCGTCAACAGCTTCGGATCTTCTGTGATATACCTCTGATTAGGATTTGTGTCTATAATAACAACTAGCAAGCTACTGTCCGATGGGGCTGTAACAAAACAATTACGTAGGTACAGATTAGGTTTAAGATATTTATTTTCACTTAAAAATTATTAATATACTTTTATGTTTTATTGTTTGATGGATTTTCTGCCCTAAATAAAGTCTAGGACAGAGGTAAAATGCAGTAAAAAATAAGAGGTTATGTTTAGTATTTACCCTCGTCGTCAGCTATGGTGGTCATCTTTATAATAAAAATTCACTATTTCAACAAATTCAATGAATTTTCTATTTCATTTTATCATGGGAATCAAATAATCAATTAATTTGAAACCAGCACAAGCTAAAACAAAACAAAAATATTTTGAAACATTGACTTTGACACATGACAATTATTATGATATTGACTTGACAAGTTGTCAGTGACTGCAACATTGCAATAATAAAATGCCACTGACACTGACACTTACAGTTCGATTTGTTTTTCTTTTTCTTTTGCTCCACGCAAACAGCCTATTTAGCCAGAAGCTCAAGCTGAAATTATTTATTTACGTTGGGGCCATAGTTTTAGTAAAATAGGGTGAATTCTCTGGTTAGGGCTTACGTTAGGGGTAATCTGTGCGTATTGTATCCTAGTTAAAGTCAAGCTACAGTAGGTAAAGTGAATGGATATTTTACTGAATGCTATTGTGAAGTTTTAGAAGAACATTTTAGTTTTTGTTTGTTCCTACTTGTACAAGTTTACGATATGAACACCCCAAAAAGTTTATAATACCCCCATTATCTTTTTTTTCCCTATATTTTGGCTCCACGCATAGTGTATTTAGCCAGTGTCATGTAAGTTTTCATCATATTAATAGAATGGTGAATATTTCACGTACAGTCAAATCTTAGTCATAGTCATAGGCCAGTCTAAGTCATGCTCCAGTAAAGTGGTGGCAACTTTACTAGAAGCTTCTATGGAATTTTGGAAGCAACACGAAAAACCACATTACCTATATCACTTGCCTACACTCATGCTCGTAATTCAGCACTTGATGCGTAAAACTCCACCAATTTTAAACATTAACACTGGAAAAAGCACAAGTTTTGAGAAATAATACAATGCAACGACGTGAAATTTTTCGCGTTCCCGCCAAAAAACTCCCCCATTTTCGTTCTGTATTTCATAAGTTTTGGTAGTGACCTACCTAAGATTGTTCACCGTATGTTGTCCCCTGATGATGAACTTACAGTTTGTTGAAAATGGAAGCACCGACCATGTAGGTAGACAAGACGTATTGTAAAAAGATATTACTATGTATACTTTTTTGAGACCCGGGTTTTTTTACGGATCTTAATTTTGAGACCCGGATACCAGGGTTTAAACCCGGGTCTCTGTAAAAAGTAAATAAATACAAAAAATCTTGATTTTTTAGGTAAATAAGGCAAAAAGCTATAATGTTAGGAGATTCTCTACCTTTATTTATAAAATATTTACCATCATTAAAGATGACTTAAAATGTAGAAAATGCTTTGTTTTTAGGAGGCAAATATTGAAAACTTTGTGACATAGTGACAGTATCGAGAAAAACACGATTGCCGGAGACTTTCAAGCTGTGGATTAAGGAATCCACAAAGTAGCTGTTAAAACCCCTTCTTTTGCTCTGACAGTTTTATTTTGTCAATTTTAATGGTCTTTGGATCGTTATCTGGAAATAATCTTCATCAGCTCCATTTTCCAGAACGTTATTGGGGCCTATTATAGTCCCTGACTCATAAGCTCTCCTTAGGGAAACGGCAGAGCTAAAGACTACATTTTAGAAGTTCGGCTTTGTGTGACACTCCTTGTTCATCGGTTACTTTCAGCACCCAGTACCAAAGTCCTTGTTCAACGTTTGGTAACGAATGTAACCGTTGCCGTTGTAGAAACAGGCAGGTTACGGCGTCACTCAAATCACCCAGACTCCTAACAAAACCAAAATGTTTTTGCGCCATGGGAGAATTAAATTAATCCGGGAGTCGAAGGATAACATGATGAATGTCATACATACTCAGATCCCCCGTATTTGGGCTTCGTATTAGATACTAGCCGTCATGTCCGCAGGCTTCAAAAAGCTAATAATCTTTTTGATATGATACGTGTGGGAGCTAGACCTTCTAAAAGTTCTTAGTACTGATCCCTCCGTATTTTACTCTCTTGACGCGATGACACGGCATTCAGTCCACCCACGGGGTACGAAAAGTGAGGACGGTTCGCCTCCACATAAAGACGAAATTCTTTCGTACACACAGTGAGCGCATAGTGCATACTAATTCCAACAAGGTGCCTCTATATGGATGCGAAGCGTCGTTTTTTTAGTGCTCTGTGAGTCCACCATATTATTGAGGTGCTGTTTGGTATAATGTACCTTATCCTATCATCATGGCACCCTCCGAACTATACTTATAGTTAAATGGCTTTTACCCCAGTAAACATTCCAAAGATTCATTGAAGAAATTATCCGAGTCTCTATGTTAGTTTTATACGTATAAACGTACGTAGTGCGTTAGTGTACACTCACGCGCTACTAACTGGCACACTCAGCCTTTCTGAACTCTTTTCAACCAACTGAATACACCCAACAAAACGCTTGTTCGGTGATACCAAGTTTTCTATCTCGATATGTGAGTAACTCCATTCAACCGAGCACCACAGTATCTTCACTGACTGGCACTGGCAGTTAACATGGTAACGTATTTGTGTAGTGTAGGAGCAATTACAAACAAAAATGGTGATCCTGGATAATTTGACTATTTACTTTATTATTACAAGTATTTTGTATGAAAGGATATGGTACAACTTACAGTAAGTATACCTAAATAAGTCATAAAATTAGAAAAGCAACAAAATAAAGGTAGATTTCAGTAACTTTGTTTTGCAGACGGCAGAAAATTCACAAAATGGTACATATCGGTCACGTTGATGAAGTTTTATAATATTTTTATCACTCATTTTTGAGAACCGTAGAACCGGGTTTTTGCTTCCGAGACCCGGGTCTGAGAACCGTCCAAAAATCGAGCGGAAACCCGGGTACCCGGGGTTCTGCATTCCCTACTATGTACCTACCTGAAGGTAATGGAACTTGGAAGTAATGATGGAACCACATAAGTCACACTAGGATCATAGAGTGGAACATAAACTTGATGGAACTAAGGACGTAGGTACTTTTGACAAAATCATTTTACTTTTTTCTTTTCTGAGATACCTACGAAGGTGTGAATTTTGTGCTACTAAGGGTAGACTTTTCACCAATAGTTAACGTAACCGATGGTTAAAAACGCTAATAAATCTGACCATTAGTTAGAATTTGTTAGAGTTATTAACCATTTGGTTACCTTTTTAACTACGTATCAAAATCACCCCCTTACTTAAATACGGTACGATTTTAACAATCATTTAATGGATTTGCAAGTATTATAAACCAACTACAAGTAATACGTCAGTTCCACTAGTGCAAGGTGGCGCCACTTGAACACAGCATGTTGAATATTTCGGAACTTCCGGCTAGCCCAGAAAACTAGGGCCAATCGCAGCCAAGGACAATGGCTACTAAGATATGACACAAAAGGCAGCAGCTGACCACGTTTTCCAGAGTTCTTAGGGCACTGGGGGTCTAGCAAAGATACCAACCACAAACGCTAACGCCAAACGCTAACTCCAAAATGTACTAGGATGACATTTCTGAAATGGCTTACTTTTCTAGCTAATGTAATTTCAATACGGTTTTGGAGTTAGCGTTTGGCATTATCGTTAGTGGTTGTCATGGAGCTAATAAAAAAAGGAGGGAATCCCGTCTGATCCGAAAGTGAAGCACTCTTAGGACGCCGAAACGCTTCGTACGTACGGGTTGTTCCTGTTTGTCCCCTCGTGCTGTCCCCGAGAGGGGACAGACAGGAATACGAATGAAAAAGAATTCCTGTTTGTCCCCGAATTCTAATTCGGGGACAAACAAGAAAAAATAATTCTTGTCTGTCCCCGATTTTAAATTCGGTGACGATTCGGGGACAGGCAGAAATTATTTTTTCTTGTTTGTCCCCGAATTTAAATTAGGCGACGAGTACACCGATATCGAAATTAGAAAATCAGTAATATTTCCTTTTATCGCCTCTATGTCAGTAGTACTAATATACTAGTTTTCATAGTATAAGTGAAAACTCTGTTCTAGTTATCCAGACTGTAGGATAGGCTATGTTTAAACTTATCAAAATGTGACTAATTTATATCATAAGTACCAAGAATAACGTAATTGTAACTGTTAGTAACAGAACTTGCAACTGACCTAACGAAAAAGTATTGCATTTTGATAGCTCTCATTTCCACAGTATTTATAATACTTAATACATGCCTTATTTTGACGGTCTAATCACCGAATAATGAATTGAAATTGTTCTACTGCCTGTAAGTCAGTAAATACCATTGATGTTAACTAGCGATGTAATAATATTCACGATGTTACTACTGATCACGTACCTAAATTAAATCGCTTATTGACTTTATTTACTGGAAACATCTTAGTCATAAATTTCTTAATTAGATTTCTCTAGAATTTAAATTCTGCCGTGACTTAGCACAAATTAATGATAACTATATAATCAGTGGCGTCATTGTGGTGTGAAAAAAACCCTCATACAGCCGACATTAAAAAATCTAGTAATAATTGTAGGAGAATTTTGCGTGGGGCCGGGAAGAAAAATACTGATTTCGTGGCTTAACTTGGATTTATTTAATTAAATTGATAAAACAAAACTTTACACGTCCTAACGTCATTCAATCGTCTTTCATTCTCCCTTTCAGCTATCTCTTTCAATCTTTAAGCATCCATTCATCCTTCCAGTCACCCGTCCTTTTTCTTCACACTTACGTTCCTAACCACACAGAAAATCCTACATAATTATAATAAATAATAAAGCAATCAAATACTTTCGTATTTATATCATACCTAACCTATTATGAATATTTAATAAATTAAAGTATAACAAACTCGATCGGGTTTTCATTACAAAACACGTCGAAAATATCTTGGGTTATGACCCTAAAAGCGGTGGGATAAAAGCTACTTTACTAGCAACTGTGATGAAAAATAAGTTTTCTGATTCTTGTATTTATTCTTACAACAAACAATCAATTCAATTTCAACTAGAATATTAGGATAGCAACTGTGAGAACTTATTTTTCATCACAGATTGGCTCTTATCATACCGCTTTTAAAATAATAATCCAAGGAATTTCCAACGTGTGCTTTTTACTTTACATTACACCACTAGTGGTTTATGATGATAACACGATTCAGTTAAGTTTGTGACTCGCTTTAAGTAATACCTATACAAAAGAAGAATTTTTAATATACCTGGCTTATACAGATTCAGTATTACTCACAGGCACAGATTAAAGAGAAAAAATACCCCTAGACCTGCCCCCCTATTACGAACGAGCTAGCAGCGTTGCTGACGAGCGTCTGCCGCTCAACTGCTGTCAATTTTTATAAAATTTTGACAGCAGTTGAGCGGCAGACGCGCGTCAGCAGCGCTGCTAACTCCTTCGTAATAGGGGGGCAGCATCCCTATTCTAAATCCATTGACAACGTTTTGATTCAAAACTTACGCTATTCGTCTCTTTCATCTACATTTAGAATGAAAGAGGTGGAGAGTGTAGATTTCGTTTCATTTTGATGCGTTCAGAATAGGGGTGTTAAAATATTTTCGTATCTGGTATTACCACAAATTAGAGAAAAACAAAAATCTGACAGGTACCTCCTTAGTAAACATTTAATTTTATGAATTATTCACAGTAAGTTATGGTCTGAATACATTGTTATTCGCTTTATTATACTTCTTCTAGATATGTTTTAATTTATTATGGCTGCATCGATATTGTTCGCACCACTAAAACAAATCTTTTTTCTCTAATCGGTTATTCGCACACCACTTATAACCCTTAGTTACTACTAGGTATTATATAATACTCTTTGGTTACTACTATGTTTACTAGGTAATTACGGTGCGTGAGAATAAGAAACTACACGTTTTTTAACAATACAATGCACCCCCCTTGCTCACCTCTCTAACCAGCCGCCATCTTGTTTTTTTTCACTTGCACGGCCACCTTTCAAACCTATGCTAATTTTTAGAGGACATTCATGAAATTAGTACCACAGTATTTGTATAGTACTTCTTTTCTAATTTTGATATACGTCTATTAATCTCCTAATTTAAATTCGGGGACAAACAAGAAAAAATAATTCCTGTCTGTCCCCGATTTTGCATTTGGTGACAATTCGGGGACAGACAGGAATTATTTTTTCTTGTTTGTCCCCGAATTTGCATTTGGTGACAATTCGGGGACAAACAGGAATTATTTCTCATTCGTATTCTTGTCTGTCCCCTCTCGGGGACAAAACGCGGGGACAAACAGGAACAACCCGTACGTACGAGCGGAACACGCACACACTCACATCATATGCAGCCTGTCGCCCTACTTTCATCTGACACACATATGTAATATGTTCGCCATTTTGGGCTTCAGTTCGATGTCAATCAAAACTCAATCCTTCTTTTTTTTATTTCATCCATGGTGGTTGGTATCTTTGCTAGACCAGAGACCCCCAGGGCAGTCTTTCGCCAGAATTCAAGCCGTCGAGTTGGTAGTTACCTAAGCCAGATCAGCATAGCTATAGGGCATAGTTATTTTAGTGAACGCTCCTTGATTATACACAGCTAAGTATTATTCAGTTAAATTGCTAAAATGCGATTGATTGTGATTTCTGTATCTTATTTAACTTGTGGTTTACTATGTGATTCTATTTAAAATCGGTTATTGTAATGATTTGTTTATTTTAAAAGAGATATGCCTATGAGTTTCTTGCCTGTTCTTCTCTTAAGGCTTTAATAAAACTAGCGAGATTTGAACACTCGCCTTCCAATCAGTTTTTATTTAACTAGGTAGGTACTCCAGCATAGCCAAGTACCAATACAAATCAAAGTAATTAATTGTTTAGAAAGCACCTGTGGACACGTGTCCCCTTGTCATAGATACGTATTTGTCAAACCCACATTCCTGACATTGGTGAGGGTCAGTAGGGCCATGCATCATGAAATCATGATTGGAGCTGACAGACGCGTTGAACTCGTGCTTGATAATTGGCGATAGTCACAGATCTCAGAAATGGTGATAGCACTGGTAGAGGCTTTTTGAGAAAAGAGATCTTTGGGGGTGGGTGGTGGATAAACCAACAATAATAATAAAATTTATGTAGGTAGGTATGTAAGTGGGTAAGCAGAAAATCGAGATAACGACGTGAACAAAATTATATTGGATCTGTTGCTTGATTACAGACAGAGTGCGAGCCAAACTTAATGGCGGCTGTGAAGTGCGCTACAAGCCCCGCACGTTGAGCTCTGCACTTACCTTTTCCCACGCACATCTAATTTTTGGTACTGCTCAGCGTTTCGTGCCGACTTCACAGCCGCCATCGAGTTTGGATCGTACTCTACTTACTATAAAATTATAGATACAAAAGCTAAAATGTCAAAAAATTTAAAGCTTGCTAAATCACATTTTTTATATCTACAGCTACAAATGTTGCAGCTACAATTAAAGAAACTACTTATTCATAAAATCATCAATGTGACCGAATTCCTACTCAAATAAAATAACTGCAGTGACTAAAGAAATTAATATAGGTACCTATTAACTAAAACAAAAACATTACCTAAGTACTTACCTACATTGATTTACACACATGCCCTTATCAGAAAACGTAAGACAGGAGCTTATTATTACATCCGAATTGTTATTTCATCGTTCAAGATGATGAACAGGCGATAGGGCGCCAAACTTATGTCATCTGTCAAAATACATGTTAACAGTATACGCCGTATGGTAGATGAGGCCGAAGATAACATGAATAATATCATACGAAGGATGTGACAACCTCTGCTGCCTGTCATTTTACGACATTGTTTATACACGGCTAATGATATGCCTCATTTGAATACTCTGGTGGTCTGGCTGGGTAGAAAAAACTTAAACGGTTTTTGTTGACATGTTGGCAACATTGCTCAAGTAAGATACGCGTATACCAACATAAGCAAATGTGTATTTAACGTATGCGGGTAGCTACTATTTGGCTTGCTCGTTTTGGTCCTTCGAGCCGGATTCGCGAAACTAATTAAAAGAAAACTAATCAGTTTAATAAAAGTAAGTGAACGCGCAAGGTAATTGAATAAGATTTTACGAGAACATTGTTTACAAGACTTCGTGCCTGAGGGCAGGGACGGTACATTAGCGCGGACTTTCGAAAATCGAACTTGGAATAAGAAAAAAAGGTGGGAACGAAATAATTATGCACGTTCCGTTTCGTAATGGGCGTCGCGCTACCGTTTCGCTTTAATAGCTCGCTTGTTCTGAGAATTTAATTACGCCGAGCGCGCCGAGATTAGCCCCGCGCGCGTTCCGTTTTGTTAATAACTCTAATAATGGATGACGCCCGCGCACACAGCTCCATTAATGTTATTTATTCCTTTTATAGCGGTCATGTCATTTTATTAAAGCCATAGATCAAATATTGCTAGAGCATTACCATTTTCATTGTGTTTTATTTGTCTCTGTCACGACGCGCGTCGATATGGACCACAAAATATCAATATTAATAATTCAATAACGAGCTCTCCAAAACAAATTGTCTAAACGATAAGACATTGGGCCCGACACAAACAAAACACAAAACGGTTGCCTTAATAAGAACCGGAGCCCAGAGATGAACACAAAAGAAAAAGATAACCGCCTATTGTTTTTATCATGTTGTCAATATCGCGCGGCCAAATTTTCTATATTGGAATGCTACGATTCGCCAATAAGAAGCGGGGAAGAATTGATTTATTGTCCAATTAGCGTCGGTCAGGTGTGCCAACTGCCAAGATAACATCAGGCTGGCCAACCTAACTCGGCTGCAGCTACTATTTCTTTTGGCGCGACCCGTTTAAATGGCATATTGGAATCGAAAAAGAACCTTTACACCATGCTGGCTGGGTTTTCTGGAAGTGAATTTGAAATTCTGATCGTTCGCGGTGAACGTTTGCTTAAGTGGAAATCGATTTGAATTAATTGTGTCTGGGCGCAGGAACTTTAATTTGATAGGTATTTTGTCGTAACAAATGTATTTAGGTACAAGGGAAATGCTTTTTATCGATGTCCAAGCCTCATTATTTGTTTGACCCAAAGATAATGACTTGCGCAGATATGCCTTTGTATGAGACCATGCGATGATGGTTTGCTACCTCTATAACTTAAATGTGATGTCGCTGAACTAATAGTCGCTTTGAAGCCACTTAACTTCCATACTTGACTTTAGAAATAAATGAATATGTGTGGACATTTCACACAGCGCCATCTAGCCCCAAACTAAGCATAGCTTGTACTATGGGAACTAGATAACTGAAACAATACTTATAACAATACTTCTTTATATTTATAGTAAAGGCTATGAGTTTTTTATCCGTACCAATGGCCAAAAATTCTAACCAATAGTAATTTGTTAGAGTTTTTAACCATTGGTTACCTTAACTAGATATTAAAACACCCACCCTAAAATAATAGTAAGGCCAACATAGGGGTGTCACCGAGTCATGATTTCATTTACGAAGAGTGCGTTAATAGCTTGCCGATAGCTCGTATCGAGTTACAAGGGGTGATTAAAGATTAATGGCTTTCGATTACGGCGTGATTGTTAGTTTAATATCGGCAGATCACACACAAGCACAAGAAAGTAGGTAGGTAGAGGTAGGTCTTATTCGATTTGGTTTCGATTTTCAAATATACTCGATTACCTACTTTTAACTTGTAAGTAGGAATAGGAACATAATATTAATTGAAATTTGAAATCGTAGCGGTAAACATGCAAAGCGAAATGGTTTGAATGGAGAGTGACGCGCGAACGAAGCGAATTGTGTGGCGGGTAGTCAATAAATTCCGGTCGCTAGGACGGAACTCGGTCGAAGCCGTCATTTGCTCTTAGTAGTCTGTGTCATTTGCTATTGAGTTTGAGCACTCGCCCGGCACGGATGTATCGAGATATTGCCACTCAGTAACATTCAATATTGCAAGTTTGCTGGCATTAACGAGAAAAGGGCAAGTAATCATTAATAATTAGAAGAAGGAACATAAACTTTTCTGTTTTAAGTTTGCTTACATTCTATTAGTGTATTAAGCCAGAGACCGTCAATAGTAAACCTTTTATCGGCAGGTAGAATAATTTAAGTACTTACCTACTTCTACGAGTCTAGTCACGTCTAAGTCTAGTCATGGTCCAGTCATGGTCAAGTCACAGTCAAGTCAAACTAAAGTCACAGATCATAAAATTTCTTACTCCATGATCTGATCTCTATGAACAAGAGAATTAGAGAATGTAAGTATTTTGCAGTCATAGAGTTAAAAGATGATAGAGAGATTATCAAAATAGTGACGCCGGTAATTAGGTATACTTCTCTCATTTACCACTTCGATACCTGTCTACAATAGATACGCTCGATTCGAAATACGAATGTGTAAACTCGAACCAATGGAACCCAAACAAACGAATCGGCACGAGTTTCCATTCCCATATCGTTGGTTTTATAACACCCTATTAAATAGTAAACCGAGCTTCACGCTAGAAAAAGACGGTGATATGCCACCCCAGAGCGCATTCGCCGCAATAAATGTACGGGAAAGAAAGAGACGTAGTAATAGCCGGAAATTAGCACTCGTCTATCTTTCATTTTACACCCCAAATTTTCTTATTCCAATTTCCTCTCCTCGCGAGTGCCGCCATTTTACGGACGCAACGTAGTGTCTACGCGCCATTTTGAAATGAACCATACCGTTTATGAAATAGAGTTTATTTTATAAGATTATTTGGTAGATCAATTACGGCGTTCTATATTAGAAAACGCTTTAGAACACTCTGTCATTTGAAATGAGTCATTTTCTGATAAGAATGCCCTATTGGCTCAGACGTGTGCGCGTCGGGTTCGCGGGCCGATAATGCTATTTCCGAACGAAGATAGCGAATAAGTTTAGTGACGGTTTTTGGTGCAGAGTTTTAATAAAGGTTTTAGCATAGGGGAGACCGGGGAGAGTCGAGATATGGAAATGAGCGTGTGGTACAGAGGAAATTTGAATTTATACACGAGCTAGTTTTATTCATGAGGGGCGTCGGTCGTTTCAGAGATTACCTATAGGTACGAAATTTTCGGACGAAAATGATGACGATGATATATTATTTTTGAACGTTATTTATGACTAATGGTTTTAACGAGTTCTAATGGGGATTTTTATGGTGTGAAAAGTCATTTTAAATGTAATTTAAGTTAAAAGCAATTAAACATTGAACATTGATCGATTTTGTTGTATTTTTTTGTGTTGTGTTGGTCGGTAATACAAACTATGTCCTACTGCTCAACTGCCCAACTGGTTGAGCAATTTAGTTGAGCAGTGGGGAAGTACTGATAGATAGGCCTAGTAGATACCTACCTACTTACCTCAGCGTTTTTCCACAAAAAAGGTAGAGTAGAGTTTTGGACCAAAATAGGGGGCTGTTATTATATTGTATTGGTTTACTTTTACTTTTTAAGACTTTTAGGTTCCTATAGCGTCGGTTCATCTCTGCTGCAAAACGATTTTACTAACAATTGGTTAACTTATTCATAAAAAAGGGAATTATAAAGTAAACATGCATCATCAAATAATATCTACTTAAAAAACACCGTAAAAATTAAAAATTTAATGTCACGCTGCAAAATTAATAACCCGTGAAAATATCGATAAACCATAGATTTGTTAAACAGGTGACGACAAAACTACAGAAGATTTCTGCCGGTTTTAGTTACCTACATAATTCTCTCTATATAGTTAATTTATCTGAGCCTTTCGGACATGACGTGTGACCTTTTAGCGTGGGAAGACGATCGATGCGCGATCTCTTTTGTCAAATTAATCTCGAGTCATTAAATATTGGTAAAAGGCGAAGTTTCATAAAGTGCCATTGATTTGTTTGGCCATGGGAAAAGAGGCTTAAATCAAAAAGCTGTGGTATGAATAAGTTAAAAAAATATAAAATAAAATAAAAACAGATTGTACAAAAAGTCTTACTTAGGTACCCATCATCAAATTGTTTGACTAACTGTGCCTCTTACTGTATAGTATTAGATGTCTGTGCTGCGCCTCTTATTTTATTATATAAGGTATCTGGTAGACTCTTAATACTTAAGCCAATAACAATAATAATAGCTCTCAAAACTGAATGGTCACTTAATTTTTTGTCCACCCCCAAAAATCCTACACTCCCATTAATAATAAAGATTTGGAGTTCATAAATAATAACACATTTAACAATACAAATTTTTATAGTCCCTTCACTAAATTTTTGAATACAGGTTGTAAAAGAAACTCTTTTCATTCATTCATAACAGTTCATTTCATTCATTCTTTTTTGATGCAAAAAATACTGCGTGTGGCAATACTGTTGTTAAAGTTGTTAGATAATCTATTAGGTCTATTGGGTCTACGTCTTCATTTTGTTATCTCGTGGGATTCGAAATGTGATGATGAATATCGATATACATATTATTTCTTTTCATGTAAAATGGGCAACCATATTTTTTGTGACGGGCTTACTTTTATTATTTTCATTCAGTATAGAATTGGGTTACTGGGATCATTCCAGTGAGATGAGTCGACCAGTTATATTTTAATTAATTAGTTATTTGATTGTTGTTTGAGAAGCATTAGTAGGTAGAGTGCTAATAAATCAATTATTTGTTACTAGTACCATGTAGTCCCATCAGGTACAAACAAAAAATAGCCCGAACTTGAAAAAATGTAGTAATCATGTCTAGAGAGTTACTAGTTAGTGTCCAGTGTATTCATTTGGCCCAATACTTCGCCAACACGCAATAAATGTCGCTTGATAATCTTGCGTTATGCAGAAATAAAATAATTCGTAAAATAGCCCGCGTTATTCCGTTGTTTGGGATGAGGCATCTGTACTGTAGGTTTTATATTATCTGGGCTAGTAAGTACAGAAAATCCTAAGCTAGTTAGTGTTTCCACTATTTAGTTAGCCCGTCAATTATAATTATAATGCAAGCAAGTACGTATCCGCACGACTTTTCTTTCCCGCACATTGCCGGCTGCTGAATGCCAAGGGCCTAGAAAATTATTTCATACATGGCCTAAACATTTTAGGCATTTTGTATATTGCCTTGGCATTCTAAAGAATTTTACACAGATTGCTAGTAACATTGAAATATAGGTAATATAGGTAATTGAATATTTTAAACCATTGATTGCCAATACAAAAGTAGGCACCGACAAGGTAATACCATACTCTATATTATTTAAACACTAAAATCTTTATTAAAGAAGTCAAAACCTCAGACGTCTGCAGTTCTGCACTGCAGTAGTGGTTATTTTAGCTAATCACGATCAAACAATCTTGATCGTTGCGCTCGGTAAGTAGCGAGTGTTTTGTTTTGCACGACTTTTCGGAAATCCGATTAGGACGTTTGTCTGCGTACTTGCAAATCGAGACACAGCTGTTGGGGTTAAAATAGACAAAACAACATAGAGAAGAACAAAGTAGAATAAACTATTTAAGTATAAATATTTACTTTAGGTAGGTACCTAATAGACTAAATTTTGAAGGCTTTAGTTGACAGTCCCCAAAATACTAAAAATATATCCGTCTCTTATATTGCCATGTATCTGACAAAAACCGCAACCATTTTAGATTTTTTAGCTATGCTTGGTTTGGGGCTAGATGGCATTGTGTGAAATGCCACACATATTTATTTATTTATTTTATTTTTATTTATTTTAGCCTTTAAAGTTGGCCTCATTACTTACTTATAATATATATACCTACTACACTTTTTTCTGTGTAGGTACCTATAAGATCGCTTATGGACCATGTCGCTGCTAGAAATAAAATAAATTACTTATTTTATCTAATTTCATTTAATAAAAGTATGGTAAGTAGGTACCTAATTTAGTCATTTTGGCTTTTCGTAGCAAAAGAAGTGCTTATCATATACAAACAGAACTTTAAATGAATTGTAGGTAAGTATAAGTTATAATTTATTCACTGTTTTATAATCTTGTAACTTAATCCTAATTATACTCAATTATATTTTATCTAGTCCATAATTTTAACGTATGAACGTTAAGCTTTCTTTGCTTTCAAAACTAGTAAAATAAACTACAATTTAATTAACTTTATATGCCGACAGTCTCATGCACAATCATAATGGGAACCGCTTCATTAATTTCAAACTTAGAAATAGATTCATCAAGCTAACTATGTTAAATAAAAACCCAGTAGGCAATTACACCAGCGGTAACTATCTGACGGTATCTCTTATTCCGGTTATAAGATCAAACCCCGGTAGCTGTAGGTCTCTAATTAATCTGTGCTGGTAGTGTACTTTATAAGCACCCACCATGTGTCGGCATCGGAATATTTTCATCCAATTAACTTGTTACATTCTCGCTTCCGAAAATGTCTACCATAGTTGTCAAAAAAGCTTTAAAGCGTTCTCCGAAATTCGACCATTATCGACCGTTACCTCCCAAATAGTGAGATCAAAACCCGAGATAAACCCCTTCACGTGGATCCTACTAATTGGCGCAATAAATTTTGGAATACAGTGACAACTCAGAATACCCATTACTTGCCCATCGCGGCCTTATTAGGACCTACGCCTTTCGACCTGTCATAGACCCGAGATACGCACACACTTGGAGAATCTGTCAGATTCGATTCGCAACATCGAACGATTCTCATCTCTATTATTTCAGCTAATGACTGAAATCGGCATGAAGATGGTTTGAAAAGAAATAAAAGAAAAATTGACTCGTTTAAATTCCATTTGTGGATTTCGTAAAAAGTTTGTCGAAATACGCACGATTCACGTCCTTGTGGCTACTATTAAAAATAAAAATCACTAATGAGCAGCGCTCGGAAAAGTGACGTTTTGGTGACAAAATGTTGAACGGGTATCGCTGGTTAAATAATTGATTTTAGGTGATAGTTGTATACTAGTAAGGCACATTTTTCCTTGTCGAAAAAGTTCCAATTTCGTATTGATAACATGAAGTCGTCGTGAGCGCGCAACCGTTTGGACCCGCGTCATGCGGACGGACGCTTTTTGTCGTTTTTAATTATATTTATTGTTCTCTTATTTATTTATTGTTTTGTGTTTTATACCATTTTTGCTACCGTGCGTGCATTTTAACGATTTCAGCGAGGATAACGACGGGCGCATCCAAATTAGGTCGAATGTTGTTTCGAGGGATGCAAATGTCCTTCTTTGCATAAGGTGCAGAGGTTAAAAAAGCAGTCGATATTTCGAGCAATCTCGAATGAAAACATCATTAATGCTATGCAAACGATCATGGGAAGACTTAGGTACTTGTATACTTTCAATATGGTAAATGGTTTAAAAAAGTAAACGATATCCTGTCCTGAATACATCAATCAAGTGAGACGAGTACTTCCAACTTATGCTTGCTTGTTAATGATAGCGTTTTTCCCTAGTTACGTTTATTGATCGGCCAATAAAAAGCCATAGATAAGGCAGACAGGATCGGGGTATTTGCAAACAAAGGGCCTTCAATAGCATCCAATAAAACCGATTTTAATCGAAATGCCTCGTCACTCGTTCGCGAGACAATGTAGAGTTACGTCAAGAATAAAAGCGAACGTGAAAACTACAAGTTCCTTTTTTGGATCTGTAATAGCTACCTATTGGGTTGAATTTAATTGTTTTTTTTTACTTCATCTATTGTGATATTTATTATTAAGTATGACCCATTCAAGAAACTCAATATTTGACATTGTGTGATTTATTAATGGGTACGACCAAATTACATGTGATAAATCTTGAAATGTTACACGCCTAAATAGCTCTGTGGGTAGTCGTCATCATAACATTGGGTTTGGAATGATTACCTACTCAGTGAAAATTTTATGTAGAGTATTATTTAAAATAGTCAATAGTCAAAGTTAACAGTATTTAATAGTGCGTACAACAGTCTTGATACTATTTGTACACCTCAGTTTCATAGTAGTAAACCAGGTGTATGAAACGTTCTAATTTTCTTTACATTTACAACCTAGAGAACAACATTAACATTAGCAACCTACACACAATGTGAAAAGCTTAAAATATTGCTGGCTATTCCGATATGCAATTAGGTATAAGTACTTTAAACAAAATCAATTAAAATAAAAAAAAAAAACAAAAAATAGAATAGTAGATATCATCATTTTTTATTTGGCTTCCAGTATCGTGGAATTATAATAGATAAGTACTTATAGGTACTATTAGACAAATACTAGTAGTATACTACATCATAAAATAATATTTTAATAGACAAACTACACAGCTATGATTCGAAAGGATCAAGATTTTACTGCACACTACAAAGTGTTTATTCTCAAATTATGAATGAATGAATGAGTGAAAGAACGAATGACAATACCTCTGCGGGACATTCGCGATACACACCCAAGAGGTTCCTTGATAAATGGAGTAATTATAGCGAAAGAAGAACCAATGCAATGATAGTGAAGCTACGACATAACTAAAGCCCCAACAATACAGATTTGGCGTGATAATAATAGTACTTTATAGTACCTTCCTAGATTGTGAAACAAACTCAATGGCGGCAGTGAAGTGCGCTGAAAGCTCTCCGCACGTTGCGCACACAGCTTAACTCTTCCTGCGCACATTTAACTTTTGCTACACTGTGCAAGTACGCAGTGTTTCGCGCCAACTTCACAGCCGCTATTGAGTTTGAATCGCACTGAAAAGACGATCAAGGAGTCGGCTGCTCATCGCGAGGAACAAGGGTAAAACCACAGAGCAAAAAAAAAAAACGCTTCCCCTCTACATAGAGGCGCCTTTTCGACACTTCTCATACAATTCAAGCGTGTCAGGTATTACAATGAAACCTCTATGGTTTACCTGCGCAGATGACATATATAGCAATTGTCTTGTCGTTAGTGCCACTGCTGTCAGCAAAACGTGCTGTGGGTTGAGTCGATATATTTTTATCGATAGTTTGATATGAGTTAAGTACGCGGTAAGGTACCTCTTACCTGATTGTATCATTAGGTACACTTTAGTACCTACCTATATCTTTTGTGCCTTTTGTGCGTATTTCTATGTGTAATAGTGTTATTTTATTCTATTATACTCTATTCTGGGTCGACAATGGCCAGCCAATAAACATACCGGTATAAATCTATAATAAATAAAATTGAATGTATTGGTATTGGTAGGTACGTCATGTACGCGTCACGGCTATACAGTCCACCTCACCTATTTTATGGCAAATGTAATGTGCGTAAGTATAGAGGTAGTTTATCGTCAGTTTATGGTTACAAAGATTAAGTTTATAAGCAAATCCGACAGGCGTCCAAAGTGAGGTTTTATGGGGGAGGCAGTGTTTAGCAGTGGACGTCTGCCGGCTGATGATGTGTGATAGTATAATTATATCTATAAACTAAAGTTTGAAATAGAAGAAACATAACAAGTTATAAAACGAAAAAATATATTAAAACTCCAAATACACAGGTAACACGTTTTGCTGATGATTCATCAGTATTGTTGCGTCATGTTTCTTCTTGATAGAATTCATCTGAAAATTGTATTTTCAGATGAATTTTTAGGAAAAATAATAATAATATTGAGTATCATTGAGGTGTTATAGGTAAACACTTATTTAATAGAAGGAGGTCCTTAGTTTGGCAGTAAATAAAGGTAATTTTTCAGCTCACCATGCGATGTATATTTTAATTTACAGCTATTTACAAAATAACAAGCAAGTGAATTTTTTCATTCAATATCGACTAAGACGTAGATTCTTACGTAGAATCAACGAGATCAGTTGTCCTTAGCAACCAAGAGCAATGGTTTTCTATGAGGCTACCATGGATGAAATAAAAAAAAGAAAGATTGAGTTTTGATTGACATCGAACTGAAGCCCAAAATGGCGGACATCCCTACATATATCCCTACATCCCTATCCCTTCCCTTCCCTACATATAATAAATGTGTAATTCTGATGCGCTACGGAACACACACATAATGATGTCAAGTCTAATTTATCCCATAGGTTCTATTGTTCAAAAAATATCGTAACCGCGATACAGGACTACAAGGCTTTTTGCCCTTCTCCATACATTTTCTAATTTATCGTATCTAACGCCATCTAGGGACAATAATTTGTAGCTGTTTGTTTGTTTGTTTGTTTGTTATTGAACAAATCCCTAGATACTGAACTGATTTACATGCGGGTTGCACTAATATGCTTAGAAATAACCAGCACACAACATAGGATATATTAAAATACAAATATCATTAAAAATTTTTGGTCAAAATTATTAAATATCATTACGAAACCGGACGGAATTTTATACAACATGGCCACTTCATGGTGAATTTTTTTTTGCTACTGACGGTTAGTTTGTGTCACAGTAATTTTTTTTAAGTTGTATTATGGCTCCACGCATAGTGTATTTAGCCAGTGTTAAGTATAGTAATTTTTCGTCGTGTTGTTATTGAATATTTCACATGTTTCACGTAAAGTCCATCTGGAGGCACACCTTAAAGAAAAAAAACGTGTGTAAGGCCATGAACAAAGAGTAATAGGAGTTAATTTCGGTAGTAAATATGCATTAAACAGTGGAATGAAATTTTACAATTTATTAGATTTGATTAACCATTATTAGTTTTTGTATTTAAGCCTTTGCAGGTTGTTTGGGGTTTTTGGAGTAAAATAGATATACCATCAAATAATATGTAAGTAGTATGAATCGATTGCATTCAAGATACAAACATGTTAATTATACTTAGTGCCCGCAGATTAGAGAAATAACCGGCCAAGTGCGAGTTGGGCTCGCGCACGAAGGGTTCCGTATTATTATCTATAAAAACTAGCAAAAAAACGTTTGATGTATGAGAGAGAAAAATACTAAAGTACAGAATAAAATAAGTATTTAAGGGGTTAAATACTTATTTTATTCTGTATTTTTTGTAATAGCGGCCACAAAAATATATTTATCATCTGTGAAGATTTCAGCTGTCTAACTATCACGGTTCATGAGATACAGCCTGATGGTGACAGACGGACAGACGGACAGCGAAGCCTTAGTAATAGGGTTCCGTACCCAAAACGGACTGACGACGTCTGTCAGGCTGTCTGTCCGTCTGTCACCAGGCTGTATCTCATGAACCGTGATATTTAGAGCTTTACCCTTGGGAGTATAATCTTGACCCTTGCTACGCCTATTTTTGGCATTACATGACGTTTATGTTTGGCCCACAGGTCTGAGGGCCAATGCATACTATTACCACCATAGGCTAATGCAGTGGGCCAATAATACTCTTACGTTACAAATAAATTATATACTCTTTGAATGATATAGAAGTAAAATAATACTCTTTGGAATGATACGAAGTAGATTTTTTTCTCTAATCTGTGTACGAAACATGTTATGGAAAATGCCCTGGGGGTCTAGCAAAGATCACAATCACTAACGCTAACGCCTCACGCTAACTCCAAAAATGTATCGAAATGACATTCGCTACGGAAAAGTTAGCGATTTCCGAAACATCATTTCCGTACGTTTTGGAGTTAGCGTTTGGCGTTAGCGGTTGGTATCTTTGCTAGACCCCCAGACTTTGCCCTATTGTAAAAATGTTTTGTAAGCCTAGATTTTAATATAATATAGGTTTTAATTAATCATGAGTTCGATGATACTTATCGAAATATCACCGAAAATTTTTCTATAGTTAAGTAGCCATGAATGGAGATTCCATCAAAATTGGTCCAGGAATATCAAGGATAATAATTAGTGTACCTGCGCTGTTTTGGGAAATATTATAATTAATTATTTCATTTTTACTTCGTGGAAGTGATTATACGAGCAGAAAACTCAGTGTGGCTGATAGAAAATCAGTTTTTAAAAATAAAGCCATTACACAAATCGAAACCTGAAAAGTAATGTAGTCCACGCGTGGCAACGCCGCGGGCAGTGGCTAGTATTACATATGTGTGTCAGCTGAAAGTAGGGCGACAGGCTGCATATGATGTGAGCGTGTGCGTGTTCCGCTCGTACGTACGAAGCGTTCCGGCTTCCTAAGGGAGCTTCAGTTTCGGATCAGACGGGATTCCCTCCTTTTTTTAATAGCTCCATGGAGGCTACATGAAAACTCTTTCATGGGCGAGCACGCCACATCACTATAATGTCCTCATCAAATAATAAATGCGGATAAGAGAAATTATAGTCATCATCATCAGCCCGTAGATGTCCACAGCTGAACATAAGCCTCCCCCAGAAAGCGCCACTTTGAACGGCTGCTAGCCTCCTGCATCCATCGGCTTCCCGCGGTTTTCACCAGGTCATCGGTCCACCTAGTGGGGGGAAATTATAGTACCTCGTTAAAAATAGGATAGAGTTTCAATGTGGGAATAGCGTCAAAATATTAACGTATATGGTTAGACATTTTCAACATTCAGCTTCAAAATGCTGAGAGCAAACCATATCATGTTTTTGAGGAAACCAATTGCACTGTCCAGTTGCGAATATATATTTATCTTTTATATTAGGATCTGTAGGAAACCTAATAAACATAAAAGATATTAAAAGTTTAACTAGTAGAAGTCAATTTAACCACAAAATAAATTGAAAACATTTAAAACTTATTGTAACAAATTTCCGGATGGCATAATAGAAACTAGCGATGTATCGATAATTATAAGGTTAACCAACGCATTACATCACTATCGGTACTTCTGCCATAGGGTAAGTTCGCCGGTTTTGCGACCACTTCCTATATCCGACCGTTTAATGTACATTTGATGAAAAAATACATAAAATAAAAAGCTTGAGGTGAACACATCTCTAAAATATATTATGCCTACACAATTATGTCCAAATAGGTTCAGTTTTGTAACAAATATTATACGAGAAATCCCCAATTCTATTTTAAAGCTTTGAAGCTTAAAAGCACATACATTTTAACTGCCAGTTTTCGACCACGTTTATCCACCATCTGGTATAAAAACTACAGATACCCAAAATCGCTCGTGGTCGAAAACTAATCCAGCTGCAGAAAAATGCTATTCGACCGCAAAAGCAAACTATATCAAAAACATTATAAATACGTATTTATTTACATATAAAAGTACATAAATAGTCGATTACTTTGTAAGTTTAACTAATTAGACCAGACACGATTAAAAAAAACGATTAATGCTGGTGGTTGCAAAATAGGCGTGACCAACTGATCGAATCATCATTGAATATTTCTCGCCCAGGGTGTAATGTGGGCTGGCTTTATTACAAAAAAAAAGTAGCGTAAATACGCTACTTTTTTTACGTTTTAAACTACGTTAGCCAATATTTTTTTTGTTATAGCTGAATTTTTCAGCCATATTCTTAAATAATTTTTGGCGGTCTCAGTAAGAAAAAAGATCATGCTTTTTTATATGAGTAAGTGCCTCAAAGCTGGAGAAATCATGAAAATACAAGACAGAGGATCTAAAAAAGCCTTTCTGATCATTGTTTCTATCATTTATTTACTACAGGCAGTCAGGCACTTACGTCTTTCATTTTATAATGGTAGGAAACTAGCGAAAAAGTGGTCGTATACATAATTTAGTGATCGAAAACTAGCAAAACAGTTACTATTAGGCTTTGGTTTAGAAATTTATAAAAAGGTGGGTTATTTTAAAAAATGATTGATAATCTGATAAAAATATAGAGTATAAAAGCGTTCATGCGTAATAGTATTTTCTGTATGGGCCCTATCATTTACAACAAAATACCCAAATCTATTAGAGAGCTATGAATCTGAATATGAATATGAATATTATATTTTGTTGTGTGCTATTTATTTGAATGTTTTAATACTTGCATGTGACGTTAAATATTTAATTAGTGACTATTTTAAAATTTGGCATCTCTCACCATTGTACGCCTACTGGGGCATAACATGTAGAACTTTTTTTGTTTTGTAAGATCTGCATGCATTGTGTATGTAACAAACCACATGTTTATACAAATAAAGAATCTTTATTTTTATCTTTATCTTTATAATATTTGAAACGTAGCTTAGTAGCATCAAGTCAAAAAATGATACTGGTACATTTTATTATGCAACCTAAACTTGACAACTCCACTAAGTGGTCGGAAACTAGCGAAATTACCCTATAATATCAAACTGACACAGAGGAGTACCCCGTACCGAAGTTCGGCAGCAATAATATGATTAATTTCGTCTCCATATATAGGCGAAGTGTCATTTGTTTCATAGCTCTGTGGGTAAAACTATAAAATTATATGTAATAGGGCGAATTCTGTGAAAATTATATAAAAACGGAGAAAAATGTAAAAGTCATCGGTTCTTTCTCTTTTTCGTCTGCAGTCCTTTTCTGTCAATTGAATGTCTCGTCCACAGAGAACTTTGCTATATACTGGTCTCGTCTGTTTGCGTCAGGTTGTCCGTGGTCATCTTCGAAAAGGTCGGACGCCACGACACGCACTGTACCTACTAGTCAGTCAAATAAATAAAATCTGAATGCCAAGAGCATCTTCAAAAGCGGTGAAATAACACGACACAGTACAATTCATCTTGATATTTTAACACTACCTATTACTATTCAATTTCATTTTCTACTTTAGCGTAAAATATAGTCACAGAGCAGAGAAAGAAATTACACTCGTGACCCAATAGAGACGCTTTTATAGTACAGGCGTGTCACGTTTTAGAATGAAGCCTTTACCTGTGATCACATAAAATTTATGTCTTGTCATTAGTGTTTACGCTCGGCGCCTATTGCTTGGCACGAATATTGTTATTTCTTTCGCGTCTAACCGGGCGCGAGCGCGAGTGATTAATAATTTGTTTTCTTGCTCTTTAATGTGCACCTGTCCTTTATATAATATTTTCCAACCAAAACGTTGCCTGGAAGAGATCGCTTTCAGCGGGGAGATTTTACACACATCTTGCAAATCTTTGTATTCTTCCAAAGATTGTAATTTTTGGTGTCTACAATAAAGAGTTTATCTATTGTCTTTGAAGTTTTATCGTCTAACGCACAATTGCGTATCAATGACCCGCGACAATGCGAATCAATTAACCTCCCACGGTAGATAATTAGGTTGTTTTCTAATTACTAAATTAGATTAGATTAGATTGTTCAAGTAATTGTAGAAACTTTACGAAGTCACATTATTAGGTAGGTATGTAACTTTAATTACTACATCTAATAGGTACCCGTGGTTTTGCTTTTTGGTCACAGCTGATTAGAACCACCCGGCACCAACTCCGCACCGCCTCGTCGCACGGCATCCACTCGTTGTCGGCTCGTGGACCATGGGTGGACGCCGCGTTATCACCAATAAACGTCACGCGGTCAACCACTGAACCACGCGCGGTCAACGAGTGAACGCCGCGTGATCAACGAGTGGACGTCGCTTGGTCTATGAATTTTCGGGTAGTCTGTTACCAATTGGCACTAGGTCTACACGCATGTAATTGAAAGAAAGGCTGGGAATGAAGGGAGGGTGGGGAGCGGTGCATCGCCAAGTATCATCCTCGCGTGAATCATTCGCAGGCAGCGCGCGTTCCACTCGGAACACGCGCGTTGTCAATGCGCAGTCAACGCAAGGCAAGCATGCGAGCAGCGAGTTGTCACCGAGTGGTCCACCCGCGTGGAGGGCTTACGACCGAGACGATCCGGTGATGCTACAAAGTTGATATAGTGAGCGCATATCCATACAAGCCCCATATAAAGAATACTAGTCGCAGGAGGCGAGGCGGTGCGGAGTGGGTGCCGGGTGGTTCTAATGCACTGTGACCTATTAAACTTTAATGAATGACAGAATAGAAAGAGTTCTGAGTTCTGTTTTCTTTTATTCCACCTTTAAACAGAATGTTGGAATTCTGTTCGTACCTTTCGCTTAAGTGTTCGCAATTACCCCACTCTCCCCTAGATCACAGATTAGATGATGCCACTTCCGTTCTATTTTCAAACTGTCAAGTTTGATCAATTGGTGTCTGAATCCTGAATGACTATTGCTATGCTGAACTGACTAATTAATTAACTAATATTTTATGTTAATTTGAAAATTTAAAGTGATTTTAAAAATTAATAGCATTTAAAATTTATTTAAGCATTTCATTTTGGGGAAAACAAAACACGAATAAAAATTATCTGCTCCTTGTTTTTCAGATAGAACGCGTAAATACAAATTATGTTTAATTAAACAGATATTTATACGTCGCAGAGGCCGCCATCTTGGCAGGACAAAATTCACGAATTTTAATTTGCGTTCGCGGTCCCAACCGATACTTCTTTTTGATACGCTGTTGCTATCTTATGTAAGAAACTGTGTTTTCTCATAATGGCGAGAAATAGCACATTGTGATAAAAATGTAATGATCAATGCACGCGTGTCACTGTCAAACGACATTTTTCATCACAGTTGCGAGGAAAAAACAGAATTGTTATACCTATAAATGTTTGTGAAAAAATTATTTTGTATTATGACCATATTTTGAAAATCATAAAATTTATGAGAAGAGAAGAGAAGAAGAAGAATAGGTGAAAATGAAAAAGACGAAGATATTTTAGTTGCTACATCACAGAATCGACACCAATGTAGCAGAAGGCAACTTTCATGGATTAAATTAACATCACACTAGTTAATTCAAAAACCAATACAATTAAAATAAATTTTCACCCGCCCACGACATCGAAAGCCGAACTTTGCAGACAGTATTTTTTGTCACAACCGGTAGCCAGAGAACTTTGTCGCACGATCATTTATGGCTTTAAGAAGTTACGTGAATGAAAACAGCGTCTGAATTATTATGAAAAGGCACTAAACCTTGTCTGTCCATCAGAAAATCCGGTAGCTAAAAGTAATTTGTGAAATTACCTTCTTAGAATCCGTAGGTAATTAAGGCAGTGGGTAGACGTCGCGTTCGTCTTTTGATTTGTATTTTTGATACGTTTGTTTGTACTGTTCTTGATAAAGTATTTTTGGTAAAGGTGTGCAGTGAAATTAGGACTGTCTTCGTAATGAAGGGAATGGTGTAATGCTTTAAAACAGAGATTGTGGGACTTTTTAAAGTCTATCGTTTAGTTAATTACGAATGCGTTTGGGTCATCATTTTGTTGAGTTTACTATCAAAGTCCAGCCCCTTGAAAATGCGTTACTTAGTACCGATAATTTAACATTATAAGTAATAATATTGTCAAAAAAAATCGCAGTGTAAGTGATTATTACGGAGCGTGTATAACCGGTATAAGTATAGTAATGTAATTACATTTTTATTTCATTTTTTTATTCTTATGTATATATAGCTTTCTGGCGTGGGGTGAATCGTAGGTACCTTAAGTATATTAAAACCACGTATTAGTCACGTTTTTCCCCTTGTTATTATTAATCACGTCACTATACACAATCACAAGATCATTAACTAATAATTAATCATGATTAATTAAAAATCATCTCCGCCCAACTAAACTTGAACAAACATGAACAACTTGCTTGAAAAGGTATTCGTAATCGCTCAGAAACCTCTTTAATTGTAGCATGATAAGGATCTTTATCTTTATTGGCTAAAAATTATAGGGAAAAAGTAGGTAAGTAAAAAGTGCCCGGTGCAGACTCTTACCGGGAATCGAACCGGCTAATTAGTGTGGAGTCTGCACAGTTAGCCAGCGACACTTGTATCTCTTGTCGTACGGTCGGCAACGAAAGTCGCGCAAAAATAATTTAAATTAATATTATTTATTCTTTCTAGAAAAAGCAATGTCCGTGAGGTCCCTGCGATAGGATCACCCCATCTCTTCCCGTGGTTGCCGAAAGAGCCGGCCAAGGGAATATCCAGGGAATGGGCAGCAGCATTTACCTCAGTAGGGGAGAGTTGGGTTGGGTCTATCGTGCCCAAAGATTATAAGCCCGTTGATAGCTCGTGAACATAATTTGTCATAAGTACAAACACAACTCACCTACGGGGGCAGGGGCGAGGTAACAAAAAGATACAAAGTCATACGAAATTACACTTAAAGAACAGAGCAGGATAGAACAAAAGACACGTTGGGTGTCCAGCTTCCATTCGGGGGATTAGCAGTTGAAATAGGTACACTACTAATTTTCGTACGAGGGGAAGTTGCATCATTGGTCAATTGTATTTATAGTCGATGATCGCGCCCCTAAGGGAATCATTCTTATAACAAACCCCCCCCCCCGTCTGATAAGCGTCTAAAACGGTATTTTATGGAGGAGGCCTACATGGGGGAGGTTTAGCAGTGGATGTCTTGCAGGTTTTTTTATGAGAATGATTGACGTGACGAGGTGATGTTCTTTTTCTTTCTCTCTTTTTGGTTTACATTTTGTCTCATTTTTCTGCTGTCCCTACTATGCTGTGGTCGAGCGACATTCGCCCAGCAGGGCGCTACGTGGAAAGCTGCGAGTCTCTAACGAGTAGTATGTATGGTGCCATCATGTGCAACCTTTTTGTACTGATTCTTCGGGAATCAGTCATTTATGAAAGCTTGTAAAAGCTATGAGCCTTGTTTGGGGTGGTATTTTTCTTTGCGACTTTTTAATCAAAGCAGGAAGGACAGAAGTAATAATCTCCTCTTTCCTTTTATGAGCACAACTTAAATAATCTTAAAAATAAAACTACGAAAATGATGTTTTTTGAAATTTTTTGCAATGTAATGGATAATGTAACTTTTACACCATCCACAAAAATTACAAAAAAAAAATCAATAAAGGGCAATTTTTGAAGTAGTGTAGATTAAGCACAAAGTAATTTACAACGAGGTAGTTTATGGAACTTTTTTTTTTTAATATATTGGCTCCAAACATAGTGCAGTGCACCTATATTTATAGCCAGTGTAGTGTCGTAATTTTACATCGAGTTATAGAATATTTCACGTACAGTCAAGTCTTAGTCCCAGTCTGGATAGTCATGGTCTCGCCTAAGTCAGGTAGTCATAGTCCAGTCTAAGTCTTGCCTTAGTAAACCTCCATGGTTTTTGGCGGGAACGCGGAAAAGTTCACGTCGTTGCATTGTATTATTTTTCAAAACTTTTGCTTTTTCCAGTGTTTATGTTTAAAATTGGTGGCGTTTTACGCATTAAGTGCTGAATTACGAGCATGAGTGAGGGCAAGTGATATAATGTGGTGAAACGTGATTTTTCGTGTTGCTTCCAAAACTCCATAGAAGCTTCTAGTAAAGTTGCCACCACTTTGCTGGAGCATGACTTAGAGTGGACTATGACTACCTGACTTAGACTGGACTATGACTATGACTAGGACATGACTTTGCGTGAAATATTTTATAACACGATGAAAATACATATAATACTTGACACTGGCTAAATACGCTATGTGTGGAGCCAAAATATAAGAAAAAAAAACCTTCATGGAATGGAACTTCCTTTACGGAGTTTTGGCGAGAACGCGGAAAAGTTCACGTCGTTACATTGTATTATTTTTCAAAACTTTTGCTTTTTCCAGTGTTAATGTTTAAAATTGGTGGCGTTTTACGCACTAAGTGCTGAATTACGAGCATGAGTGAGGGCAAGTGATATAATGTGGTGAAACGTGATTTTTCGTGTTGCTTCCAAAACTCCATAGAAGCTTCTAGTAAAGTTGCCACCACTTTGCTGGAGCATGACTTAGACTGGACTATGACTACCTGACTTATACTGGACTATGACTATGACTAGGACATGACTGCGTGAAATATTACTTGACACTGGCTAAATACACAATGTGTGGAGCCAAATTATAAGAAAAAAAAAACAAAAAAACTTCCTTTACAAACGATACCTTCAAAATTCGAACCTGAAAACAAATAAACATGACTCACCGGCCAGTGATCTGTATCGATTATTAAAATCGCGAATGGAATCGATTAATCGAGAGAAGTAAGCGGTTACGTTAATTGGTTTGCGCTGGATAAAACATTGGCACTGATAACTCACTCGTCTGGGATTGAGGTATTAAATTACTTTACTTTGAATGGGAATTAATACCTTGAGTTAATTTATTGATTTAATTAAATTATGACCTTTATCGCAGTAGCGTTTTGCAACTTCACATCATTATAATGGGTGTGTTCCAGTCAAGGATGTTATACGTATACTTATTTCATTTCCTTGGTTCCAGTTCCAGTACACGCTAAGAATGCCAAGAACGCCGAAAACGATCACATTCAAATTGTCAAAGATTCCCACAGTGATCACTTTTATTGCTAGTGGAACGACTTTTGTGATCAAATATAACAAATATAGCAAAAATAACGCGAACTGGAATTTAGCAGACTAGCAAAAACGAATGACTGTTGTAATTGTAACCAACAACACTGGCAGGTTAGGGTTGTCTAAAGTAGGGAACCAAGCCGAAAGTTATGGCCAGTTTTAGTCTGAGAGTAAAATAGTTTTTTTTGTTGTAAATTAGAACGATATGTTGCTATTTGTCAAATGCTGGAAAGGAAAAAGGTCTAATAAGTTATAAATATATTTATTACAAAGTGATGATGAGATATAGTTAGTAATTTATTACTTATGTATAATGAACGAGAAATCATTTTAAAGTTGCAAGTTGCAATTTCATCATCTACCTACTTCAGTTTTAAACAAATAAAAATATCACAGGTGAGAAATCACAGTGTCAAAAATAAATCATATCATGAAATGACATTGAATTAAAAGTAGCAATCATTTCCATGCCTAATTGCAAGGCAACACAGTAAATTAATTTGCATACCTATACTTTTTCGCTATAATATTTAAACGTATCGAGAGATCCTATCAATAAGTAAGAAACGATTTGTAATTGCCACAAGAACACTCAAGCGGTGGTTTCAATTTGGCATCCAAATGAAGAGATCCTCAGACACTGGAAAGGCGTAAAACAATTACCATGGCCTTTTAGCAGTAACTAACCGAGATTGTCACAGGGTTGGCCCAAAAAGTAAATTAAACTTACCAGGGTTTTGGGTATAAAATCCTCTAGCTAGTATATCTCTCTCTATAGCGTTGTCTGTGACCCTTAAGTTGCTCTATATTTTAGTATGGTTATTACATTAAATCTAAAACTTTGTAAAATCTCGTGCAATTGCAAGCATATTCAACTCATGATATTATTATGAGTTAAATAACTGCTCTCACTATTCTATCGAAAATGTAGGTATGTAGAAACAATAGAAATATCAGCTGTTAACAAAAGAGATAATTATATTAAATACTAAGTATTAGCACGTAGTTACAGGCGTGAATTGTATTTTAAATAAGTTTAATTTAGTAAAAAGCATAGGTAGGGAAAGATAACTAAAAATACTAATTACACAAAATATTATAATACTTAGATCATAAATTTTTCTATTTTCCTTTCGTATTTGGGACAACCCTAGATAAGAAGTAAGGAAAGAGTCATAGTTTACATACCTACACGATAAAAACAGAATAAAGAAAAATCATAATAAGTAGGTAGGTTTCCTATAGAAATAATATCTATGTCTGACAACCTTTTCAACCCTAAGAACCCAGCCTCCAATTGGCTGTATAGCTAAGCGCTGTTGCCTCGGGTCTAATTAAAACATCAGTGAGGCGGCCATGTTGCCACAGATAATCTTTCATATTTTGTCATAACTGTCCGACTAAGCCCAAAGCGATTGCAATGCTGCCAATTTTCTTTAAAACCACTCTTGGTACTTCTTTTGGCGTGCTCCTTTATTTTACGACCCTTTGATGAAGCAGTGCCTCTGTTACCTTTTTTTAATTTGACATGGTTCATGCAATTTGTGGTGTATTTGATTTGTGGTACATGTTGTTAGCTTTCGCTTAAAATTAATTGCTTACCACAGATAAGTTACAAAAAAAAGTTCTGACTCTTCATCCCTTCCTCTTCTTCTCCTTACTTACCTTTTTAAGTACCTATTCCTTTAGACGAGAATAAAGAAAAATAATATTACAATTATATTGTTAATGTAACTCGAAGAAAGTCTATTATGTATATAAGAACTATATGTATAGGTAACAGCCTGAAGAATCTTAGACGAATTAACTTCGTCCAAGTATCAAATCTCAAGTCACTAAAATTTTTACTGTCTCATTCGAAGCTTGCATTGATGACACATTGATGATATCATTATACTCATATTATTATACCTATTACCTACAATCAGTGGCTAGCTACCAAAGGGCAATAAAATAAACGCTTCCTCAAGCGTCATTTGTTTCATAGCTCTGCTAGCTACAAATAAATGTCGTGAAATCATGATCGTGAAAATAATTAACGCTAGTTGAAAAAAAAGAAAAGTAACTTCAGAAGCCTGCAAAAAACTTTTTTCATGAACTATGTTAGTTTTACGCTCAAGGAGGCTGCAAGAACGGATGACAAGAACTTTGGATTGCCGTGGGCGTGCGAGTATTAGTTATAGGTGGCACTCACACATTAACCTATCACGCCTACTCACAACTGAAATTAAATTAACTTTGATATTTATTACTAAGAAGTCAATCTCGATTGAAACTCGAATAAAACGATTTTTATAGATCCTCAAACGTATTCAAAACTGAAATTCTACAGAAGCCTTTATGATCAGACTGCCTAAAAAGTAAACGACTATGATAATATTGTACTTAATACCATACCTATATTAGGTTTACTAGAATTAGCAAATTGAAGTGGCAGTGGGCTGGTCACATTTGCCGCAGAACCGAGTGTTCTTGAGTGGAGACCGCGAATCGGCAAACGTAGTGTAGGACGCCCGCCGACTAGGCGGAGCGACGATATACGCAGAGTGCAGCTGGATGAGATTAGCGGAGGATCGGGCTAAGTGGCGTGCATTTGGTGAGGCCTATGTCCAGCAGTGGACTGATACGGGCTGATGATGATGATTAGGTTTACTTTAATGATCACAAACCGTAAATTTATACACTACTATTTTAATATCTGTGCTTATACCTACAGTAAAACAAAACGAAACGGCATCTTCAAATATTTCAATATTTCGCAAACGACTACACAGCACAATGGTAGGGCCAAATCTTATGAAATTAATTGAGCTGCAAGCGTACCACGGATGATTAAGGATTTAATCTCATGCGAGCAGGATCTGGATAACGTCCTTATTTGTTTTAAAATAGACATTCGCCAACTTGTACTTTGTAATTGGCCATCAAAGAGAACACGGGGGAAGAGGCAAGAAGCAAACGAAACAAAACTTACAGAATGCAACATCTATATTTGAGGCTCTAAGTTTTGGCATGGTAAGTTTGGCTTAACAATTGTTTACAAGTTTTAACCTGCATTTGATAAAGATATGAAAGATAGAGCTTGAACGGGAAGCGAAGATGTGTTCGAAGTTAGAAACTTGTGTACTTGAGGTGTTGATGACTATGCCGACCCACCATCATTACCACCAAGATTAATAGGCTTTAAGGGCGATAAAATCGTCACTACGGAATACCTATTTAAGTATTTACTAGCCTATGTCATAATTTTTAAACCGCTTGGTCCAAATTGGCGTTAAAACTTCTCCCATACAACATCTACCGGCCAGAACCAACCCTACTAGTACGAGCTGTAGTCAGTTATTTTTGGGAAGGATATGAGTACTTAGTACTTATGCGTAGTGTGGGGGTCCGATGCTATTGTATACTTCTTTCCCCCACCGTATGGAAGGTGGGTGGGAGTAGGAGTAAAGGGAAGGTGGGATTAAAAGGAAAGAGACGGAGATGTTATTAAAATCCCGTTAAGATAACTTCTAAGTACCTATAGAAGAAGCAATTGACGGGCCCGATAGCTCAGTTGGTAGTATTTCTGCCTCCTGAACTGAGGGCTGTGGGTTCGATTGCTACCCAGGACAAACAATTGTGTGATGAACATAGATGTTTGTTCTGCGTCTGGGTGTTATATTGTATTCTATGTATGTATTTACAAACAAAAAAAGTATATAAGTATTGTATCAGTTATCTGGTTCCCATAGTACAAGCTATGCTTAGCTTGGGGCTAGATGGCGGTGTGTGAAATGTCCACACATATTTATTTATATTTATTTGTTAATTTAATAAGAGGATGTAATTTTTACTCTGGCATGTTTTTAGAAGACGTTGGCTACTTAGCCCATCGACTTGTAAACATGCCCGTCTTTATCTTTATTTTACTTGCCCCACTGGGGGTTTGAGGGTTATCTGTGACGGGGATAGACAACTTTCTTTACCACCTGTGCTATAGGGGTGCTGGAAAATCCAAGAGATGATACACGAGCAGTCTAAGTACAAACTAAACTATTTCATAAACTAGCTTCTAGTTAAGTACAATCTTGGTGGTCAAACTTTGGGCCGCAACCTCGCGTACCCCAATGTGAATACTTAGAATGTTAGGAATCCCAATTAGAACGAAAGGGTTACTCTGGTATCCGATCAGATAGAGCAAGTATGTTTAATTCGTGTATTTCACCAATTACTCGAGGTTTCAGCGAAAATAAATTCTCTGTATAATTATGACAAATTAAAGCAATATTAAGCTTGTTTTTAAATAAATTAACGAGGTGAACGAGCAACATAAGAGGTCAATTTGTGGCCTGCAATGATTTTAAGAACACGTTTTTTAATGTTAAGCAGGTACGTATAAAAATGACTACATTAATATGATCACATATTGAGTGAAAGTAAGCTACAATTTGTCAATTTTTAAGGAGCGTAAATTTTTTTTACAGCCAAAGGGGACCATTTTTGTTCTTGTACTTACTGAGTGTATACTTAACTTACCACAAAAAATAACACCCGACTTCCATCGATTGCATCAAGGGGTGCCTGGGTTGCCCTTAGATTGAAAATGTGTTGTGTTGTTATGACGAATGTGATTAATTGATTGTTGACGATGATCATTTTATAAGTAATCTGTGTTTTAACTAAAGGTTATCCATGGGTTAGGATGGCTAATTAGCATTATGACATTCAGTATATTGACGTTGTCTCTATTCCATTGAAAATTATGAATTAGTAAATACCTAATAATAATAATTCCCGCGATAGTGATCCACTAACAAAAATGATTCAACACCGCTGAGTTTAGCTCGTGCGATCTTGTGTAATATTAGCCCTGCACGTTATTAAAGAAAATATTACGTACTTATATAATTTATCAACAAAATATTAATTACTTTAGCAACACAAATACTGTACACCCATTTATTTACAAAGTTGGTTTTAACCGTTGATTGTTTTTTAACGATAACTCGTTGCTGGAAAATACATATTATTCCTCTACCAGGCGTCTCGGAAATCAAAATAAGTACAAATATAATATACAGGGTGTAATTGAATTCATTAGCATCCTTTGAAACTAGGTATCTACTCCTGATACCGGTCACGTGTGGCCCAAAATTTTTGAATTCTAACACATTGGTTTGGTAATAATAATAACTCCAAAAAATGGAATAACTTACTTAATCAAATGCTACAATACGAAATTTAATTAAAATAATGAAGTACCGTTTTTAATAAGTACATACAAGGTATAAAAACGTTTCAATCATCCGTGCCAACTGCGTTAGGCGCCGCGGGAATCTTCATAATTTTAATAAAAATATTTTCATTTACACTCATTACACTTTAATAATCATCTATAAATGATGTACTTTCATGGGCTCAATTTATGCTAATGAATTAAATTACATTCTGTATATTTATAGGTGAAACTCAAAAAATATAGGTGAACGATGAAATACAGT
This sequence comes from Ennomos erosarius, assembly GCA_963580505.1. Lineage (NCBI taxonomy): Eukaryota > Metazoa > Arthropoda > Insecta > Lepidoptera > Geometridae > Ennomos > Ennomos erosarius. The sequence continues at coordinate 5,638,912 of OY757000.1, forward strand.
GTAAATCAAAAAATTTAAGCCTCATCAACCTTCGGAAGGTTTAATGGAACCGCAGTCGAAGTCACAGAGTAGGTAGAGTGAGATCCAACTGCATGGCGGATGTGAAATTCGCTAGAAGCCCCCCACGCTGACATCGCTTACCTCTGCCCGCGCACGTCTATATTTTGCTGCAGCGCAGGGTTCAGCGCCGACTTCACAGCCGCTATTGAGTTTGGATCGCATTCTACTTGATGTGATATTAATATGTATCTCAATGGTTACTATATAGGTACGTATAAATATTTAGACTGTGGCCAAATCCCGTTCATTCATCATCCTCCCCATAGACACTTTGACGTTCCTTTTGCATCCAACGCGAACGGCTCCTTGTAGTTCTATCCGTCCGTTCATTCCGTCCTGTAGGCGAAGCATCCGTCGCAAGAACCAAGGGCTTGTGTGGCGTAAAAGGTCTTCATACTCGTACGTGTTCCTGTTCATGGTGCGGTGGACTCCAAGTAAACAACGAGGTTTGGGAACAAATAAATATATAATTGAAACGGTAAAAATACATATTGGTAAAAGAAACTATTAATATAAATAAACTACATGACGCGGTACTGGTGGAGAGACGACTGAGGAGGCCAGAGCGGCGCGTTCGCCGCGTGGAAGAATTTCAGCTGCGTTAGCATTCTGAGCACCCACAGTCATCGCCTTCTTCAAAAAAAAATTTTTACAAAAATTTTCGGGCTGTAAAAATTATCTCTTCTAATAGTACAAAGTAATAACAAACCAAAGAAAACACAAAAGTCAACATTGCACGGAATGAATACCTAATGCTGACAACAAGTTCTAGGTTCAACGTACATTCGGATCACATTACATATCGTACGACATTCACTGACCTATTTGCAAAATATAACCATTTTAATTTTACAGTGAATGTCGTAGTCAAAGTTTGAAATTAGACATTTTAGCAATAAAACACAAACGGAATACAAGAAAACACATAAAATAGAACCATAAAACGAACAAATATCACATAAAATAAAACTTTTAAAACATGGCAATACAATAAATATCATAACAAAATACATTTTACATAAAAATCTAGGACACATTAATACAAATTCACACAATAAATTCTATAAAAATACAGATCTACCAAAATTTTAACAAAAACACTGCACTGCGACGAACAAAAATATAGGCGGGTCAATTAAATTCTAATTCACTTATCACCATGGAAACACAATCGCACGATGATACCATAATCTAATCCGGATCTTCTCTTCATTCCCAGCGTAAGCCTGTACTAAGCTCACATGTTCCATCGATGTGCAGCTTCTATTCCGCTGAAACCAGTCACTCGGCAATGGTAAAGCGAGACTGAGCGATCCCTCCAAGTCTACGCTCTGCGTCACCTCCGGCATCTTCCTCGGACGGTGAGACCAACCTCGGGTGAAAGTACCTGCAGGTTCAGCCTGGATACCTCGACAGCGCTGGCACCTCAGATGTCTCTGGCTTCTATAAACTATCGGCTGCTGGTGAATGATGATATGCGTCGACGGCATACTCTCACCGTGGGCTACTTGCATCATCAGAGTAGCTACATAGCCCAGGGATAATAGATATACGAAGATCTTGGCTGCCTCCTTTGTTTCACGTTGACTGAATCTTCAATAATAATGCATAACTTGCTCTGGACAGCAAGCCGTGGTTGCGCTGGTAGATCTTCTTTACCCGTCGAGGGTCGCAAATCATCGACGGGGAATCGCCTCTCGCCACGTCATCTGAACCCGTGTCGTGAATACTGCGCTGCACTCTACCGGGTTCAAAGTTCATCGCACACGTGTTCCTGAGTTCCGAACCGCACCATAAAAACGACGGTGGTCACCACTGTGGCGTAAAAGGTCTTCATACTCGTACGTGTTCCTGTTCATGGTGCGGTGGACTCCAAGTAAACAACGAGGTTTGGGAACAAATAAATATATAATTGAAACGGTAAAAATACATATTGGTAAAAGAAACTATTAATATAAATAAACTACATGACGCGGTACTGGTGGAGAGACGACTGAGGAGGCCAGAGCGGCGCGTTCGCCGCGTGGAAGAATTTCAGCTGCGTTAGCATTCTGAGCCCCTACAGCTTGTTTTGATCAAAGTGTATCAAGATTCTGTTGCTTACGATTTCTTCTTTAATTTTATTAAAGCTTTGTTGACCAATAAAATTTTGTACTTTTTTGTAGTAGTTTATTAAGTGGATGAGCGATTGAAGCCAGATTCGGAATAAATTTGTTATAGTAATTGCTCATACCCAAAAATGTTCGTAACTCGTTCGCGTTGTTAGGTTTTTCTGCGTATAAAATAGCTCGAATCTTTTCCTTATTTTTGTGTAGACCTTCGCTGTCAATGGTATGCCCTAGGTAATCGATACTTCTTTTGAAAAATTTACATTTGTCTTTGTTTAGTTTCAAGTTATTTTCTTGTAATTTTTCTAGTACTTTTTCTAGTCGTTCTTGTTATTGTTTTTCTGTAGAGCCTTGAATTATTATGTCATCGAAAAAACATTTGACTCCCTGTATGTTTTGGAGTGTCCTGTCCATAAATTTTTGCCACAAATTAGGAGCGACCTTAACTCCAAACATTAAGTGATTTACCTTGAATGTCCCTTTATGTGTACTAAATGTTTGTAGCATCGCGCTTTCTTCATCCATTTCCATATTTAAATACGCTTGACAAATATCTAAAGTACAGTAAAATACTCCTCCATTCATCTCAGTGAAAATGTCCTCAATTATTGGTATAGGGTACTGTTCATCCTTAATCATTCTGTTCAATGTTACCTTGTAATCAGCGCATAAACGAATGCTGCCATTAGGTTTCACGATAGGTACCACTGGCGTTCCCCATTCTGAGTTGTCAATCTGCGTAATAACACCTTCTCGGCATAAGCGGTCTATTTCTTTATCCACGTTGGGCGTTATTTATTTATTATTTTATTTATTTAACTCGGTGCAGTCTGGTTTTTCTAATGGTACTGTGTTTATGTCTGCTATATTCAATTTTACTTCTCGTATCCGCGCTCTGCCGAATATGGCGTCTACATCTTGCCTGATTATATAAAGTTTCCCATGAAATATTTGGTCACGGTATCTGCATTTTACATAGGCTACTCCAACAGGTGTAATGAGTTCGCCCGTATAAGTTTTCATGCGTAGACCTGTCTTGAAAATTTGGTTTGGAAGTTGTAATTTTCTGAATTCCTTGATTGACATTGATGATAATGCGGCTCCTGTATCCAGTTCCATTTGAACTTTCTTGTTCTCGATAGTGACGTTAATCATGAATTTATCAGTGGAATTAGAGCGGACAGCATTGATGTCACAAATACTGTCAGTGTCCACGTCATCGGGTTCGTCAATTTGATTATTTCTCTTTTGTCTCAATGATTGAAGGCAAACGCGGGCTAAATGCCCCTTTTTGTTGCATTTTGAGCAGTGCATATTGATATGTTTACAAACGTTTGCTCTATGATCGGCATCTCCGCAGCGGAAACATTTTCCTTGCAAATCTTTAATCGACGTAATTCGAGAACTTTGTGTTGTCGTTTTCCCGTTAAAATGTTGTCTATTGTATATTGAATGTACGGGAACTTCGTGTTGTATGTTCGATTTTCCAGTAATCAACGTATTGTCTGCTCTAGCGATTTCCGATGACGTTGCCAGCTGCACTAGTTCCTTAAAGTGAGTAGTGTGATTGTATTTTTGTACGGATTTCGCTGTCTCGTACTCCTCTGATAAATTGTAGGGCTAGGAAGTTGTCCGCAATTGGTTTTTTACAGCTGTCGCAGGAGAACTCACAATCATGTGCTAGACGCTTGAGTTCTGTATTGAAATTCATTACGGTTTCGTTTTCGCCTTGAATGCGTGTTATGAACTTGTGTCGGCGTGCCCATACACTGGGTTTGGGATCGATATATTGTTCCAATAAATGCACTAAGTCCTGAAACTTGAACTTTCTAGGGTCTTCTGGTGCGCACAAGTCACATGCTCGTTCATGTAATTCCGGGCTCAAAGAACTTAACAAAATGTAAGTCATCATTTTTGAATCTTGACAGTTTGTCATGTATAAGTATGTTTCAAGACGTTTGATAAAGTTCCTGAAACTCTCTTGTTCCTGGAAAGGTTGGAAATGTATTTTTGGTATGTGGTTGGTATTTTCACGCGTATCACACTGTATTCGTGATGGTCCTGGTGAAGGTGAAGCTGTAGGCAGGCATTTATTGTGTAACATCAGTTTGAGCTGTGTAATTTCTTCTTTAATCTCGAAGTGCAAGTTACCTTCCTCTTGCGAGTTTGGACAAATCTTTTCAATACGTTCTTGTATGTTGTCGAACCTTTCTTCATACTTTTGAATCGTCGTAAGACGTGTCGTATGTTCGTATTCCGAAATGTCGGCAACATTTTGTAAATGTCTGTAGATTTTTGTAAACTGGCCTTTGATGTTGCTTCTGGTTCGTTTTAAGTTAAATAATTCTTCCTCCATCGTCGCCATTAATAAATACAAATTAATATTTTCATTGAATCAACTTTTATTTCGTATTGGTAATCAAAAAGTGATAGATGTGACATATATCAAATTCAAACACGAATTTTTAAATAAATGTAAAGAGGTAGGTATATGTCAACAATAAAAAAACCGCCGTTATTTCCAATAAGACAACAAAGTAATAACCTATATATACAGGCAAAAGAAATTCCATACACTGCCCTCTTATTGACGTATTTACTTATTGATATTTACACGACCAGTGTTTAGAGGTCTCTATAAAAGTACGAAACTACCCTCTTTTCAAGAACATTTCGCGCAAAATGCGAGTGTGACAGAGAGCAATGGATATTGGTGGTGACCATAACAAGTGAGTGAAGTGGCCATCATTGGCAGTATAATGACCAATTACAATAAATTACCAGTAGCGTATAGTAATAAACGGCCATTTTGGTAAATAAATAAATAAATGAGTAATTAATGATCTCGCAGCTCGCGGAGAGTAGTGATGGGACGATTTGATGAAGATAGTCTCGTTTTGATTCAAGACTCTCTTGATAAACATAATCTTGGTAAAGTTATCTCGATAGTTATAATAAATAATAAATAATAAATATGTGTGGACATTTCACACAGCGCCATCTAGCCCCAAACTAAGCATAGCTTGTACTATGGGAACCAGATAACTGATACAATAGTTATATACTTTTTGTTTTTGTTAATACATACTTAGAATACAATATAACACCCAGACGCAGAACAAACATATTGTTCACTAGCTACTACCCGCGGCGTTGCCACGCGTGGACTACATTATATATGGCTATTACGCTAATTATTATCCTTGATATTCCTGGACCAATTTTGATGAAATCTCCACTCATGGCTACTTAAATATAGAATTTTCGATGATATTTCGATAAGTATCATCGAACTCATGATTAATTAAAACCTATATTAAATTAAAATCTAGGCTTTCAAAAGATTTTTACAATAGGGCAAAGTCTAGCAAAGATACCAACCGCTAACGTTAACGCCAAATACTAACTCCAAAATGTACTGAAATGACGTTTCGGAAATCGCTAACTTTTCCGTAGCGAATGTCATTTCGATACATTTTTGTATTGTTCATCATACAAGTATTTGTCTTGGGTAGGAATCGAACCCACAGCCCCCAGTTCAGAAGGCAGGGATACTACCAACTGAGCTATCGGGCCCGTCAAAATTATATTAGCTCTTACTAAGTACAGAATGCAAAACAAAATGTACAAAAAGAATTATTAGACTAAATTAAAATTAATGTCATTAACATGAAGGGATCAGAACTGAAAATAAAAGAGAGTTGAAAATAGTTCCTTGTCTACCTGTTAATAAAAACATAATCTAGCTAAATTGAAACACTATACTTCCTAGTTTTAAAACTTAATGTAATGTCTGCGCGGTGGCATGCATGGTAGATTTTAAAGACCTATTATACCGAGTCACTTTACAAAATGTTTCCAGAGACTCAACGATTCACCAAGCCTCTATACTGCCGACAGCACTACGGTTTCGCAGCTGTCGCATCGCGGCATACAAATCTGTGCATTAAAAAGTATTAACATCGATTATGGAGTGACCAGTTTTTATTTGCTGACGGTACCAATTAGCGGGGTAGGGTAGAGATAGCAGGAAACGGGCTGAAGAATGGTGTGGTTTTAGGGTACCGTGGTAGATATTGTATGAAGTTCAAAAGTAGAGTACAGGACCAAGAAAAATTGCGTCATTTTCTCCCTGCTCTGTAAGGAGAAAATAGAGTTAAGATTAGGTACGTTCGTCTTACCTCAAAACATGCTTTTTTTATATAATATTTTATGGTATTTATCTAAGTATGAGCACCCAATCCTCATAATGCTATAGGTACCTTTATCCAATCACAGATACATGTTACTCTGACCAAAGGCTTGTTTTTGATTATAATTTCTTGTGATAGGATCGTGAGATTTTATTAATTTAAACAGGCACTGGCTCAGAATTAAAATAAAATAATCATCATCTATGTCCATCCAAAGGTTGTCTGGAAGAGCGATAAGACCGCTCATTGTAGCACAACCGCTCTTAAGATAAAGTCATCCGTCATAGATTTTTTTTATATGGATGGCGCAATATATTGTATGGAACCTTAAGTATCAGGATTCCGTTTAGTTCGACTCGCACTTGGCTGATTTTTATAAAAAGGTGAAAAGTAGTTGTGTGTAAGTATATAGGTAGATTCCATATACTAATAGGTACCTACCTACCTATATTATGTATGTAGTAATGTCGTTACCATGAAATTGTAATTTTCGGGAAATACAAATGCCGGCTAAGCGTCCACTCTTTCAATTAACTCTACCTAATGTTTTGCGATTGGTTTATTGCAACTAAAAAAATTTTTTTTATTAATTTTCGTAAGTTCCCATTAGGCGTATCATCATCGTCAACGACAACAGCCTGAAGACGTCTACTGCTGAACATAGCCCTACAGAACGCCACTTTGAGCGGCTGCTCGCTTCCTGCATCCATCGCCTCTCCGCGCTTTTCACCAAAACACGGTTTAGTTAGGTGTATAAAGATAGGATAGGATGGGATAGGAACTGGTTTTGTTTTTTGCCAGACATTTTTTGTCTGTATTTAGCAGTGGACGTCATTACCGGTTGACGATGATTTTAATTTTTTTATGAGAATGAATGACGTGACGAGCTTGTCGTTCACCTGATGTTAAGCGACACGGCCGCCCATAACAGTGGCAGTATCACTTCCAAGTAATTTCACTAGCTACAGAACGCCACTTTGAGCGGCTGCTCGCTTCCTGCATCCATCGCCTCTCCGCGGTTTTCACCAAAACACGGTTTAGTTAGGTGTATAAAGATACGATAGGATGGGATAGGAACTTGTTTTGTTATAATACTTATGCCTAATATAACTGGGCAATATTAAGAAATTATTTGTCTGGGTTTAGCAGTGGACGTCATTTTATTTTATTTTTATTTAGTTTTATTTTTTTATTTTTTATTTTATTAATGTTTAAGAGAAACAAACAGTACAATATTTAGCTTAATTAACTAATGTTTCTTACACTTAAACCAATAAAGTCTCTACATATTAATCAAACTTGAATGAAAAAAACACCTACAGTAAGTACATACCTACCTACCACAAAATTTTAAATATCAGAAGTGATTTCAAATCGCTACGAAATTTAGAAAAACAAGAAAAAAAAAATTTAATGAAAGGATCCTACTGATGAGATTTAAGTTCACAAACAAATTTAGATAAGGTTAACATGAATATATCCAAATCATTGAAATTCTCATTATATGACCGACAGGCGCGGTTTATAAAGGTATTGGAACAATATCTAGTGCTAGTTCTAGCTTGAACAAATAACAATCGTTTTCTAGCACTAAGTCGCTGGCAATAGAATCTTATTTTACTAAGTAAGGTTGGGGAATCAACTGTATTCCGAAGTAACTTGTAGAGAAATATCTGGTCTCTCTCAGTACGCCGTATTTCAAGGGACTTAAAATTATTGATATAACCTTTTTTGTATGCTATTCTTTTTATAAATTTATCTTGAATTCTTTCGATTGCTCTTATGTATACGGCATATTGAGGGTTCCATACTGTGGAACAGTATTCAAGAACTGATCGCACCAAGGAGTTGTAAAGAATATTCAAAGTAGAGGCATTCTTAAAGTCTTTACACACACGAAAAATGAAACCTAACATTTGGTACGCCTTATTAGTAATATTATTAATATGAGTTGATAATAACAATCTATCATCAAGCTGGACACCCAGGTCCCTCACCTCAGTCGCTCTTACTAAACTTTCGTTATTAAGATAATAGTTAAATTTGATGGGATACTTTTTTCGACTAAAAGACACAACATTGCATTTTTTTAAATTCATCTGTAAGTTATTGTTTTTACAATACATACTGAGTCTATTCAAATCTTCTTGTAATAAATTACAATCTTCAACTGTCTTAATAGCTTTAAAAATTTTTTTATCATCTGCAAATAAAAGTATTTTGGAATGTTTGAATTCAAGTATAACATCATTTATATATAAATTAAAAAGAAGTGGACCGAGATGTGAGCCCTGAGGCACCCCTGAAACAACTGGAAGGAAAGATGAACAAAATCCCTTTATTGTAACAGCTTGAGAGCGATCACGCAAGTATGATGACAGCCATCGTAGCAGATCACCGTGAACACCTAGCTTATATAGCTTGTTAAGTAATATATCATGCGAAATTTTATCGAAAGCTTTTGAATAATCGGTGTAAACAGCGTCCACCTGACCACCATCATCCATTGTATTATAAATAAAGTCAATATATTCATTTAAGTTTGTTTCAGTTGACCTCTTACTAACAAAACCATGCTGCTCATTAACTATTAAAGGTCTAAAAACAGGAAACATGGAATCATAAATTATCTTTTCGAATAACTTAGGTATCGAGCTTAACTTAGAAATAGGACGATAATTACAGATGTTCCGTTTATCTCCAGTTTTAAAAATAGGTACAACATATGATTTTTTCCAGGCCAAAGGCATGGTGCCTGCACTCAATGACAATTGAAACAGCAAATATAAAGGCAGTGATAAACTCTCAGTACAATACCGCAAAAACAAAGGAGGGATTCCATCCGGTCCAGCTCCTTTATATATATTTAAATTTTTAAGGTAGCCTGAAATTTTATGCACGGAGAGTTCAACAGTGTGTATGCTGGTGTTATTATTCGTATTAGAGGAGGTGTTCACCACTACAGAGAGGCCGATATCATCTCCCGTCTTCTCATAGATAGAGTTAAAATGACAATTGAATAAATTACTGATCTCCACACCATCAGAAGAGGAAGTGTCACCTAGAAACAATGTATCAGGAAGTTCAGAAGATTTCTTTTTACATTTGACAAAAGACCAAAACAATTTACTATTCTTATGTATATTATTTTCAGTAAACAATAAACTTCTGATAACATTCACATTCCATTCTTTTTTGCCTCTCTCTTAACAATGAAAATTCGCTATAATCCGAAGACCTGCCATATATTTTCCAGCGTCTATGACATTTTAACTTTTTATTAATAGTCTTTATCAAGGATTTATTATACCACAAAGGATATTTATTATTCGAATTCAGAGTTTTCTTTGGCACATGTATTGATATGATCTCCCACAAAATGTCATAAAACCTCAGAACAGCACTATCAATGTCCAAGGATTTCAAAACATCAACCCAGTCCAGTTTAGAAAGTAGTTCATTAATTGCATCAAAGTTAGCAGCATTAAAATTGTAAACAATAGTCATAGTCATAGTCATAGTCATAGTCATAGTCATTTATTAATATAAGAAATACACGTCTAAAATAAATAAAAATAGGTACAACAGGTACCAAATTAAACAATTCCGCTTCTATGACTATTGGATGTCAAAAATACAAAAATAAAACTTAATAATACAAAATGTCATAAATATATACAAAAATGTCAATATAAGATAATTAGAAATGTCAGAACAATATACCTTACTAATAACTGAAATTAAAAATAGAAATATTGCAATGTCACCCCAAATTAAAATATTATTTATTCCATTGTAAAAATTCAGCATAGCTGTAGAAAGTTTGGTTGATAAGCCACTGTTTGAGCTTAGACTTAAAGGATTCCAAACTTGGTGCTACTTTAACATCATCTGGTAAAAGATTATAGACCGTCGGCCCCATGACATGCGTCAACTTGTCAGACCTAGCAAGCGATCGTTGTATGGGTGCCAGCTTACCCCTGCTACGAGTGCTGTACTTGTGACATTCACCGATTTTTACATAGGTACCTACATTCAATCTCACAAATACCGCCACTAGTAGTTTTAGGATCCAAATGATCGGGTTGAAACCCTGAACAAGATATTTCCAATGCTGGATGATGTTTGTCCTCAGGCACCATAGGCTCCGAAGAAGCTATAACATCACAATTACAACTAGCTATAATCAAGTCAAGTTCTCGATCATTGATATTTTTGATATGATTATATTGTTGCAAATTTCTATATGACATAAAGTTAGACAAATCCTGGACTATTTCAGTATTAAAATCCCCTAAGAGTGTAAGACTGGCATCATGACCAACAGTCCTCGACCACACGGCTGTAGGAATATTAAAGTCTCCTAAAATAAGAAACTGATTGTCTGGTTCTTCAAATAATTTGTTTGAGACAAAATCATAAAAACTTAACAGCACACTATTCTGCTGGGAAGACTGTGGAAAATAACAACAAAAAATATTACAATTGGATGGGTGATTCTCCACAGAGAGGGAGACATATATTACCTCTGCTAAAAAGTTCACACATGGCACTATTTGGCTAGCAACTACAGTAATCTCACGCCTAACTGCTAGGGATCCGCCTCCCATTTTCACACCTCTCTCATGATAGTTCCGATCACATCTATATAAATTATACCTACAATCAAACAATTCAGAGTCCAGGATACCAGGATGAAGCCATGTTTCTGTGAGGCAAATAACATCATAATCATGGTTCAGTATACTTCTATATAACGTGTTACATTTTGTACGTAATCCACGCACATTTTGATAGTAAATACTTAAATTAGTAAGGGCCATAATCATAAAAAAGATATAACACTATGATTCTTATTAAAATAATTTTTTTTTAGAGACTCCCTGAACACTATAATCAAAGAAAAGCAACCTATGTGCATGAAAGTATACCTATAGGCTGAATAACTTCCATTAACACCCATTTTAACATATTGTTTTTGTAAAAACCTCATCACATAAACATACCTACCAACCAATAATAACAACGTACAAAAACAGTCTACCTGATAACAAGTATAGCTTGATGTTGTTCCAAAAACCTTTAGTTCAATATAATATCTCACCATGAAAAAAAAACATTATATCTATACAGACAAACCACATACTCATACTCATTTCTCCCATTTGATCTTGTTTAAATCCTTGTCCGTGTGAATGTTTAGCACTGGACTAGTGTCCGTACGACGAACCATAATACTGCAGTTTTTAATCCATATGTATTTATAATTATATTACGAGGGCCTTAGCGCGCTTCGGCAGCAATTTATTAATACTTGTCAGGTGATCATTAAAATATATTGGTGAGTTATTTCCTTGATAGCCAACATCACAAGCCTTTATTTTGGCTTGACGAATTCTTCTTTGGAAATCATCTTTCTTATGACGGGACATGAATCGCACAATAATTGGCCTAGGCCCTTTATTCTCCTTACTCATGGGAGCCACACGTGTCAGAAAATCAATATCACAAGCGGGACTTATGGGAAGATTGACATGACAAGTAATTTTTTCCAAAACAGTGAACAAATTTTCATTCTTTCGTTCTGGCACCCCACATATCTCAATATTAGATCTTCTTGCCCACTGGTCTCTTAAGTTATTTTCATGTATGAGTTTATTAATGGTAACATCATTAGCATCAGAGTGGGATTTTTTGAGAATTTCATCCTGAGTATCAAGTCTTTTCAATACAACTTCATAATTCTCCGCCATAAATGCAACACTCTTCTTATAATCCTCCATCTCAGCTCTTAACGATTTAAACTCGGACCTTATCCAGTCCTTAAAGCTCACCTCAAATTGGGTTTTAAGGTTTGAGATTCTCTCGTCTATGAACTTTCGTAAATCGGATAGAGCGGCTGTTGTAAGATCAGGAGATGATGATTCAGCTTGTACATGAATTCCCTCACCAGTAATAGGTTCCTTTTGTGAGGTTTGTACCGCACGAACTGGGGTGTTGTCTCTTTTAACTACCTTGGGGATTTTCGCCAGACAAGATGGGCAGATCCAGTCGTCTTCATCATCAAGGATCTCCGCACTGGACAGCACGCACTGCTTATGATATTTATCAGAGCACTTTGAGCATTCCAACGGGACGTCTTTAACTCTAATTGTTTTCTGGCAGCAAGAATAAATCTTAGACGCCGGCTTCATTGTTTTGTTGTCAGCTTTATTACTCAATAAACTAGCCAAAGAGTATATAATTCAGAATGCCTTGACTTTATGTTGAGAAGGTACCGGCAACAAAAATCCAAGCGTATTCTACAATTATTTCCTTGTAACGAAGTGTAATTGATCTTATTTACCGCCAAATCGATGCTATAGATGGTTAACTATTGTCGTAAACAACTTTCGGAATGAATTAATTGCGTTAAACTACTAAATGAATTAATTTAGAAAATGACAAAAATAAGGTGTTTTCACTCTAAAAAAACCACAGAGTATGATCATTGTCATTACCGGTTGACGATGATTTCAATTTTTTTATGAGAATGAATGACGTGACGAGCTTGTCGTTCACCTGATGTTAAGCGACACGGCCACCCATGACAGTTGCAGTATCACTTCTCAGTAATTTCACTAGCTACAATGCCCTTCAACCCGGAACACAATAGTGCTCGCTAAGTACACTACTGCTTGGCGACAGAATAACTGGCAGAGCGGTGGTACATGTCTACGAACTTTGCAGAAAAGTCCTACCACCTAGTAAACTGATGATGATGTTGTACTTAGTAATCTATACATATAATAAAACTGTAGAGATAAAAAAATCTGTAAATGCAAGATATCGAAAAAAAAATGACACAGGTTGGCTTGAAATTTTTCGCTGATCACGTTAAGCTACTTTTTAGACATTTTGTCTGTTTGTTTGTTTGTTTGTTTGTTTGTTTGTTTGTTTGTTACGGCACAAGTCCGAAAATACTGAACGGATTTTCATGCGGTTTTCACTAATAAGCTTAGAAAAACCCGGCGCACAACATAGGATATATTAAATTTTAAATAATGTAAATTTTTTTTTTGGTGAAAATGATTAAGATTTCATTATGAAATGGAACGGGATTTTAACAAGATGGCCGCTTCAAGGCTTCGAAGTAAGTTTTTTTTTATATTTTGGTCCACACATAGTGTAGGTATTTAGCCAGTGTCAAAAGGTAAGTTTTATTTTAGCTACTAATCATAGATGAGAGAAAAAAAATGTGCTCTGTGCTACTGACGGTAATTTTATCTCGGGTTTATCCGGATGCACAGATTAAAGAAACAAGACTCTGTTACTATTATGGCGCGGCTTCATATACGAACTTTCGCTGTTGAGTTGGCGCGCAAAACATCTCTGTTGACTATCCTCGATGTTTTTGTAGCGCCCCAACCCGGCCACACAGTCAATTTGTTTGCCTGCTGTGCGACCGACGTGGGCTAAATAAAATGGAGGGAGCAGAAGCGTTATATTTCATGTCGGCGAATAAATATGTTTTAATAACTGTAAGAATATTATTTGCGATTACAAAAATAAATTTTAATAGTTTTAATTTATAATTCCTTATCAATATGAAGTAAAACCAATTTTTTCTTTATTTGTCTGTTTCTCTGTCCCTTTGAATACGGATCACGGTTGTTATAGCAACAGAAATATATCATCTGTAAAAAATTCAACTGTCTAACTATCACGATTCATGAGTACATCCTGGTGTCTGATGGACAGACAGACAGACAGACGGACAGCGGAGGTTTAGTAATAAGGATTTACCTTTTGAGTACGGAACCCCAATCATTTTTATTTCATTCTGAACAAGAGGTTTAGTAGTAAGGATTTACCCTTTGAGTACGGAACCTCAATCATTTTTATTTCATTCTGAACAATCCCCACTGCACTAAGCAATAAGGAAGTAATGTAACGCATGTTTGTATTTATAACATAAGAAACAAAAAACAGTAAATAACAATTGGTGCGCCTGCATTACCGGCAGTATATACTGAGTGCATCACACTTTTCGGGCTACGGCGAAATACATCGCGCGATAACTTCGTCTGCGCTCGATGCAATGCAGATTAGAGAAAAACAATGTGTTCATTATGTAAGTACCTATACCCAAGGAAGTCATATGTATTGCATATAGATAAGTTTTTTCGTTAATCTGTGGTCCAAACTAAAAAAGAGGATAGGTATGAGAACCTTCTTAAATATGAGCACGACACAGAGAACAAGGAATTTCGAAAACTAAAAACTTCTTAGACTTTTTATTATAAGTTATAAGGCTTCACGCGATATCATATTTAGCCAATATTGAAACATAACTAAAATTATTATTCACGTTTTCGATTTGATGGGTTCTGGGGAGGGCAAAATTATTTATTGGCGCTCTGGTATTATGTATTAGTTTTCAAAAATCTACTACGCGTTACCATTCGAAATAAGTATTTAAAATTGTATTGTATAGTACCTATAGGTAAACCTATAGTAGTAACATATTCAGTAATCTGTGCCTATAGGTTCTTTATTTATTGACCCTTGCATTGTAAAACCTTTTTTATTTTGGCATTAGACAAAATTTGTATTTAGCCAATGATAGGATGTATTTTATGAAAACTTTTTAAAAGGGTAGGTTCTTGGACTTTTTATAATCATTCATAAGGCTTCACGCGATTATCATACTTAGCCAATATTGAAGCTTACTTAATTAACATTTTCATTCAAGTTTTCGATTTATAAAGTTTTGGCGGGAGCAATGTTCTTTATTGGCGATCTGCTCAAATGTATTATTATTTACATAAACTTACTACACGTTACCATTCTAATTAGGTAGATAAAATTATTATTGCGTTACTGCTATATTCTTGATCGACCCCAAGGAAGTTTTAAGGTACCAGGGGTCTAGCAAAGATACCAACCACTAACGTTAACGCCAAACGCTAACCATAGAGTAACTTTTTATACTGGAGGACTGACGCTAACTCCAAAATGTACTGCCATGACATTTCGGAAATCGCTTACTTTTCCACAGCTAATGTCATTTCAATACAGTTTTGGAATTAGCGTTAGGCGTTAGCGTTAGTGGTTGGTATCTTAGCTAGACCCCCTGTAGTACCTACTTAAGTTATAGACCCTGTCCCGGAGGTCCCCCCAAAGCTTCTTCAAATATTTGATGCGAAAACTAAGAAAGCAGGTGAATAGCTGAAATGATGATGAAGGAGGATGACATCGTCACAACCCTTACCATTGCTACGCATTTTAAAACCTTTTTTATTTTGGCATTAAAGTAAGCCGGAGTGCGATATTTGTATTTAGCCAATGATACGAAATATTTTATGAAAAATGTTTATGGGTAGGTACTTAGATATAATAATATGTAGGTATTCATTATGGCAATTGTATCCTCGAATTAACAACAACATGGCGCGTAACGTTCGTTTTTGACTGTTTTTTTTATTTGTTCTTCTTCTTCTTGCATGTTGAAATAAGTTTTTAATAGTTAAAATATTTTAGATCTGTGGGCTTTTAAATACACCACGGGAGCAAAAAGTGATTTATTACTCAGTTACTTCAAGAAGGTTATAGTTATAGTAGGTAAGTAACTATCTTTGTAATGACGATTTTACCTACTTGCTCACTTTCATCACTAGGTAGGTACGTTGAAAGTGCAGTGGGAATGAGACAGCGTGGAAAATAGTGGACATAATAATAATTATAACTTTCGATTCTTTAAGGAGTGGTGGTTTAGTATTAGTAATTCCTAATTAGTATTAAGAAAATTAATTATGTACGCATCGTACAGATAAATGCATATCTCCAGCAATTTATAAACTTATTATGGACACTGGCTAAGTGTAGGTACTCAATTCGTATGGAGCCAAACTTAAGAATCATCGTGTGTGATTCTTTCATATTTTTCTAAACCGTACCTGACTGCTTATGTAAGTACAACCTAAACAAAATTTACTGAAACATTTGTTAAAGACCTGAGTGAAGTGATGATGACTTCTTTTTGTTGTAATATGAAGAGGTACTTATAAAATTGTAGTCTTTTGTTTGAAACTTCTTTTACTGTTATAAATCTATATTAGACTCAAAACATTTAAATTTAGATATTGGCTTAAATAGCTTCCACTCCACATACAGGTTACTGTGCTCAGCTTCGAAAAGATTTAGTGGATTTTTTGTTTAGTACGAAATGTATTATCTATTATTAGACTATAACGTAAAAATACCATAACACAAGCGTGCGAAGCCGCGGGCAAAAGCTAGTAAAACATAAAGTGGGCATAACGTAAGTATTTATAATTTAATTTAATCATTTAGAGCCTTCGACATTTACAAGGATTTGGCGGGGCGTTTGGTTGAATCGGCACGTGACCAAAATGCTGGCATCTACTTCGGTCAAAGGATCAGCCTCGCTATACAGCGCGGCAACGCTGCCAGCATTATGGGCACGTTGCCCGATTCCATAGATTGCTTGAACTATCTATAGACCTTTTACAGACTGTAAATAACTATATATTTTATTTTAAAATTTCATGTGTCCTTAAAACTGACTGCGATGGAATTTAATCAATAATTTACAAACATTTCCTCAACGCTGCCTACTTAACTTATTTAGGATTTAAGAATTGAAGTGGTCTGTGATTTAATAAAAACATTCCATTAAATAAATCAATCGTAATAAAATCTATAAGTATTAAGTATCTATTTTGTACAATTAGTTAGGTTAAATAATTATTATACAAATATCGGGGGTCAATTTCACTGATATTCATATAACATATTAGAAAGTTATTAGCTATTGGTAATTGATGATTAAGGCCATTCAAACAGTGGTGGCTGAATCTCTCCGATATATTGAATGAATAATAATGAATAATAACGGCCAACGATCACACACCTACCTGGATCCTAACTAGGATTTTTGTATCTAGGTACCCAGGAACTACGAGGACCATGGTATCATAACACAGCACAAGTATTTGCGCTTTTTTCCTGTGCACAGGAATAGGAATCGAACCCACTGCCTCCATGCTTTGAGCTGAATTGCCCAACCACCACACCACAGGCCGTCAGAGGCTGGCTGTATGTTTCGTTAGATTGAATAAAAATAATACTTCTGTCATTGTATTGTAAAATCCTATCAAAATATAATTATAATTGTAATAATTTGTGGTTAAATAAAAAATATTTTAAGGTCTTTGTGAAATCCAGGTAAGGAAATAGGTAACCTATCTACCTGCTAAAATAATTATAGTGAGTAAAAAATGCAAAATGCAAATATTTGATTTATTCAATTTAATTTGTAATATTGTTAACTTTATGCACAAAAATAACATTTAATTATATCGATATAAATTAAAGTAGGTATTACATAAATAGTTTTTTAATTAAAATAATTCATGACAATAAAACAAGCTATTTACATAGTGGTGTACTGTACCGGAGTAACTACATCCGAAATTGTCGTTTATTCCTAACCGGACGCGATGTCACACAGCAAAAAAATGACTTAATAAGGTATGGTGGTCCAATCTGAATCTGTTTAGGTACATTTGGTTTCAAAATTGGTAGGAACGGACACCTCCAACCGGATCCCACCTAATATTTTTTGCAACTGATACCACATAAACTCTGAACCAAATCAAAAAGTTTGACGTAAAACAACCTTCTGCAGTTCTTTGCTCGCAATTCAACAGACAAACAGGTTACAAAAATTAAAATTGTTATTTTTTTAATTTCCAGCTACTACAGAGAGGACCAATAGGTAGCATACAGATTGCGTTGCAACATTCTGAATTAATAATATTTTTAAAACCCCATTTATAACTAAATTTTATCTGAGAATATGGAAAGGGTGCTAATAATGGCTTAATTAATTATTCTGAGTCAGTCGGTACCGCATACCTAAATAATTTCTAGGAAGTAAATACCTACTACCACAGAATAGATATATAGTACTACTCAGTGTACTATTGTTTCAGAAATTGCACTTTATTTAAAAGTAAAATGTATTCTAAACATAAAATCAGAATTCAAATCTGTGACGAAATTGGCATGTCAAATGAAAATAGCAAAAGTTATATACATTTTAATTTTTACAAAATTAGGTACAAAATTAGCATGTTTAAATCTTCATTTTCATTACTTTTGACTCTTCAAACTACGAAAAACAAAACAAAACAGCAAAACGATTAAATTTTTATAATATGACACTCCAATGGCAATCTCGCCACAGTTACGATTCCGTCACAGTTACAATACTGCCATGGTTGCAATCCTGTCACAGTTTCAATTCTGTCACAGTTACAATCCCGTCACATTTCTTCGTACCTAACATAATGTAGGAAATAGATACAATCAAAGTAACTATGCTATTTATTCGTTTAGTATACATATTTATCAGTGGCTCAAGCACGCATGGTTTATTAAAATCAAATTAAAACTTGTTAGCACACACTGCACAGAAATTCACTTAATTCACGGGTCTGAGTCACACTTAATTGTTTTGTCACAGCCCTTAAAGTTTTTACTAATGTCAATATAGGGTGACAGTATTGTAATTTTTTCGTGAAGTCTAACTCTCTTATTCACAGACATAAAAAGGAAAATCTCACAACGTCAAAGCGAGACCAAACACAGTTTACTTATCTTTTAGGTAAAGGTGTATGGCGTATGGCTTATAAGGCTGGGTAGGTAGGTAGTCGCTGGTTCCATCATTGGTTTGTTTTTGAAAGTTCATGGAAAGACGTGGGTAAGTCCTTGGCGTTCTGGGTGGGGACCTCCATTTCACACACACGTCACATGAGAATCAGTAACATGTCCAGGCCCAGTATATGCATGCTATGGATTGCGTCTTGTTGTCTCCAACAGCCTTTAAATAGCCTCATATTCATTTCTATAAACATCCAAAACAGTCGTATCTCTCCATTTTAAAGTCCGCTTAGTAAAACATATACCGCATAATCGCAATATTTGAACTTCATTACGAAGGCGGTCTATCACGCGTCTCCGCGTGATCTAAACGTCAATGTGGCTGCAAGGAGTTCAGTATATTCATGTTGATCGCGTGCTGGTGGCTCGGGGGTCCTCCAAGGAAGCTGAGCTGGGGCCTCGTAGCTGCTGCCATGGCTGCGAAGAGGGGGGGAGCACCTCCTCCTCCGAAGAGGGCAAAAGAAGGGGGCAGAAGAGGTCGGGCTGACAGCCGTAGCTTCTCGATCTCAGCTTCTTGGAGACGCTTCGCTTTCGCGCGTCGATTTTGGAACCAGATTTTTACCTGAAAGATGCAGAGATTGAGGTAGGATATCGTCTAAAGATGTGCCACATTTTTATTAATTAATCTAATTTTCGGTCTACGTTTATGTGGTTCATCACCATCATTAACAGCTTGAAGACGTCCACTGCTGAACATATGCCTCCTCCAGGGAGCGCCACTTAGAGCGGCGGCTCGCCTCTTGCATCCATCGGCTCCCCGTGGCCGGTTTATGTGGTTAAGACAAATTAATTCACAGACCGCTTTGCATCATTAATTAAGTATGATTAGATATTACTGTTGTTATTGCTATTCTTCTAAGTTAAAGTAAATTCACTGGAACGATAAGGTAAAACCTCTGCAAAGATATTATAGTCCCAAAAGACCATGGTTCAGTTAGGAAAGCATCAAATCGGGTGAGTTGGAAGGAATCCTGTTCAAATCCTGTTGGTTGTAATTTTTTTAGGAACGTTAAAATATGTGTGGATAGGTTCATAGGTATTAGGTATACTTAATAGGTTAAAACCCGTTCTACGAAAGGAAAAAAAGTTAGGATAAAGACCGCGAGACCAGTAGTATACATATTATACCCTAGAAAAATCATAATCAAAGCATGTACCTGTGTCTCCGTGAGCCTCAAGCTCGACGAGAACTCGGCTCGCTCCGCGATGCTCAAGTACTGCTTGTCACGGAACTTCTTCTCCAGCGCCAAGAGTTGCTGCGTCGTGAACGGCGTACGTGGCTTCCGGTTGGGCTTGTGCTTGCGGAGCTGACACCGGACCACTGGCGGACCGGACGGGGGACCAGCTGTGGGGAGATACGTTCATTAGAACCATCAGAAAGGCCTAACATCTTTAACACCCTCAATAAGTCCACTCCTAAACGTAGGCCTCCTCGAAAGAGCGCTCCACATTTTGAGTAGCTGATCTGATTGCCTGTTGCATCCACTGACTCCTCGGGTTTCCACCTCAGTCCATCTAGTGAAGGACTAGTCTATACATGAACGATTGACAAGTTATGCAAATATGCACGACCTAATACTCGGTTTACATAGTTCTTTAGAAAGGATTACATGTAAAGCAGTCGCTGGTTGTTAAAATATTTTAGAAACTATCTAGATATTAATCTCTCAAAACCACAGAGAGCTGATGGACGCAGGAGGAAAGCAGCTGCTCAAAGTAGCGCTTCATGGAGCAGGACTATGTTGTAGTGGACCTCTTCAAACTGATGATGATGTTATAGACGATTATCTATCAAAATATCTTATTACTCTTAAGGCTGCAAACTTAAGCAGACTATATCTGGGACCACCTAGACTCTACACCACTTAGCTCTATTTCTGTAGTGTAGCAATCGCCGTGAAATTCGACAGTTAAGTTTACTTCAGCAGTAAACTTGTTTGTTAGTTTGCTGTACAGCCTCGTACTCGTATGTTTCGGCGTTCAAATTGAAACGGTGTTTAGGCACAGACATGGTTCTTGCTTCCTCATTTGTCTTAACTACAATGCAGCATACTTTTACGTTGATTTTCACAATCATAGTATAGCTATGATTTGTAAGACATAGGAAACAAATTACTAATGAGATATTCCGTTTGGGTTATTCAGTTTTTTGAATAATTTACTTGCTTTGCTTCACAAATAAATGTAAGTAATACACTTTTAATTTCTTTTTTACTCACGGATCTAATACGTACGTAGTTACATATTAGACCACATATTTATTAATATTTAATTGTTTCATCTATTATCTCTGCCACTGGATATGATCGAAGCTTTACC
Organism: Ennomos erosarius; assembly: GCA_963580505.1. Lineage (NCBI taxonomy): Eukaryota > Metazoa > Arthropoda > Insecta > Lepidoptera > Geometridae > Ennomos > Ennomos erosarius. The sequence goes on from OY757000.1 coordinate 5,660,321, forward strand.
ACATAAGACATATGGTTTTACGCACACAATGTAAGGACTACAAAAATATAACTAGCAGTATCCCCTACTTGGTTTGTGGTAATGACTAAATTTCGACAATTTGGGATGAAATCAATGTCTGTCCAATCCAATACCAATCTCTAATGGAGACCACCAAAGTTACTTACGATAAAGCGTTTAAATGTAATTTAACCTCTGTACAAGCAATACACAAATCGCAAACCCCGGGGAGCCGATGGATGCAGGAGGCGAGTAGCCGCTCAAAGTGGCGCTTTCTGGGGGAGCATGTTCAGCAGTGGACGTATTCTGGTGTTGATAATGACAAGCATTAAATGTCCATAGAAATCAAATAACGCTGAAATCGAATAGTCAAGAAAACCAAAACATTTGCTTATTTCAATGATTTCATTGAAATAAGCAAAGTTAATTAAAATTGACTTTAATTCTCGGCTTAATGGCCTATTGGGTGACGGAAGCCGGACAATGGTCTACTAAATCGATTATCCACTCTGTTAAATCGATGTTTTAATATTCCAGCCGATTGAATCGATTGGGCCACATTATGCGGCTAATGACACTGCATTTGTGCTTAATGAAAAGCGATAATCAAACAAAGGGTTAATACCTGCGCTTTAGGAATTGTATGCCTACGTAGGGCTTTACTTTAAACGCAAGAGTAAGTTCACTAATTTTACTAGCAGTTAGTAGGTGCTTTGTCAATCATAATCATATGAAAAACTCATAGACTGAGTTCCTATATATTAAGGGCAAATCCTGTGGAAAAACTTTAGTTAGCCCTATGAAAAGTTCCTGCCAAATTTTTAGAAGCAGAATAAGTAAAAGCATGTTGGTATAAAGAAGCTGAAGTAATGAGTATATGCATGTGGTACTGGACTACTGGTACTCCATTGGATTTGATTTTTACTACACTGTCCATGGCAAATATCACAGTTTCTATTATTCACCTTGATCAGTGATTGCCTAATTATTTTATTTATCCATGTTCTGGGGGCGCTTTTACAAACCTAAGGGTGGGTTGAACCAGCTTCATCATCATCATCATCATTAACAGCCTGAAGACGTCCACTGCTGAACATAGGCCTCCCCCAGGGAGCGCCACTGCCACCAGCTTACTAACTGCTAACTGTAACCGTCCACGCTTCGCCCGGGCGGACTAATGTCAAAATTTGACAGCTTTAACTGTGATTATGATGCAACTCAGCCTAAGTATACTAATCCTTTTCATAAAGTTCCTTATTGAATGTCTTGGAAACCATAATGTCCTGACTCACTGTCCGTTTAATAAAATTAATTCATATGTTAATATTTCAATTTCCTTTCCCTGATTGAATACTTTGATTAGTATTGACTCTGTGACCTCTTTCTTTAGTTTTGGTCCCTAATTTACAAACAAAACATACAGTGAGAATTCTTTTTTAATTGGTTTCATTAGGGTTTTTGTAATTTCATGTGTTTTAATGGAATTAAATATCATTACGTTGCATATGCTGAGTCATCATAGTATGTATGTTCAGTTGTAATTTAGTTAGTTCCCCGATGTAATTTAGAGATACATGAAAACAGCAGTAAGCTCATGATTAAGTACAATAATACCTACAGAATATTCACATTGTATACACAAAACTAGTCTTACTACCTTCACTGACTGTACGAGTATATCTCCTTTCGCGCACTAGTGATAAAACACAGCAATTTCAATGGCCCCCACCTGCAGACATATCAATGCACGCTGCCGAACGCTAATGAAGATATAATATCCATCTCTAAACATATTTATTTTACCGCGCGCGCCATTTTGACCATAGGCATACTTAATACAAAAGCTATAGAGTAGAATAAAGAGGCAGATTTTGTAATGGCCGCCAATTAAGCGACCGTTTTGGCTCTTTAACGATTTAGTTGTCAATGCTTTAGTTTAATTGGTATCAGTTATTGGACACAGACAGAATCTTGTTTGTATTATTTGGATCTCAATTTGTGTTGTCACAGTAATCTACTAAGTTAATCAATTTGAAAGTTTCACGAGTTGCTTGCAAATGCAATACAATTATGTTCTAAGGATTCCTTCAATTCGATTATTTCCATTATCTAAAATTACATCAGTGTCTATTTTATTCATGTCAAAATGTAAGATAACCATATTGATTATTTTTTCTTTCATTACAAATACAGCGTCTCTTTTTGTAATACACAGATACTTATATTAGTCATATCATGTTCATCCTCTATTGCAACGCCTTTTACAGCATCTTTAATTGCGGCACGTTGTAAAGTAACAGCTAATCACTTGTCTTTATGATTATTCCAAGCACGAAGATCTCGAAACAAGATTCACAGCACGCATCAAGCCTTCGTGGCATGAGCCAATTACAGATTGAAAATTATCAAGTGATTAGCGAGAAAATACTATCCCTGCCATTTTCCGGTAACTAGGTATTATTAATGCTCCACCAGACCGCGGCTCGTTTTTTATGCCGAGTTTTTTGGAAACCTGCTTATCGATTGGATTTGCTAACATGAACGTGCTCATTTTCTAATAACATGTTTCTGCGAACACATAATGTGGCTGGGCTGAGAGACATTGTTTGAAAGAAATAATTAGTGAATTCCTTAGAAGCATTCGATTGTATCTGTTGATATTGATCCTTATATCAGATATTGAGTTAATGAGTTACCCATAATAATACCTTTTTAAAAGTATTATAAATACTGCTTACCTACCTAATTATACCCTAGTTAAAATATGAATAAGCAGTGTAAAAAATGCTGTCGAAACTAGTAAAAGAGTGCCTCAAGGCTCCGATCTGGGACCCATTATGTTTTTAATTGGTTATTAACAAAATGTCAACTACCAATATCAATTGCATTGCATTATTTATATAAAAACTCGTTTGTTGTAAACAATAAAGAATTATTTAATGTCCACACAGCCTCCAATTAACCGTGGAATTAAAAATAGTAGGCGAAGCAAAAAACGAGTAGTAAGCACCCGTAAAACAAGATGGAATTGCCATTTCATTTTCTACAATCAGCATTAAATAGCTAGTATAGTAAAAAGTAAAAAGTTCATAATTGTTAGTGTGCATAATTTTGAATTGAATGGACGAGTCAGAAGCGTTGGGCCCTAATTATTGCGAATGACGTACTTAGGGCTGTATTTATGAAAAAAAATGTCGTAATTAAAAATAAATTAATTTTTCTCGTTGATTTTGGTTTCCCGATGAGTTGACATGATAAATATACTAAGGTAAAGTATACACAGAGTTCCTATATACCGGAATAAAAAAATTAAAATTCAATTTTTAATTAAGCGTTGGGATAAGTACAATGAGACAACTCTAAAAAATGATATTATGTAAAGATGAATGGCGTGGCGATCTAGTCGTCGCCTGATGTTAAGCGTCACGGCCGATCATAATTCCTAATAGTTACAGAGTCACTCGAAAAACATAAATATAAATAAAATTCGAAATAAAGTTTGGCATAACACTGCTTCTGCTTTGCGCACGTCATTCTGAGACACAGTCTAGTATAATTTGATGATATAACTAAGAATTTCGAAGAAATATGGCAATTTAATTACAACAAACAAATACGATTATACTAAAAAGCACAGCCCTACCCGATATTAAAGATCGTAGCAGTAAGTACATCAAGGAACGTAAAACTACACGAAATTGCCCATTCAAAAAATATTAATAACAGTTTACTACCAGATTATTGTTTGTTAATCACTGGCCAGCCACCAGGTTTTTACGATGCAGAGATAATGAAGACATAAAACATATTCTTGGAATTATTATACGCTAATACGCCTGGAGTTAGTGAGCAGTCATTACGATTGTTGTGTGTAATTTCTCTGATGGGATTTTGGGAACTTTAAATGAAGTTGTTATATCAATTTTCTCGTGTTGACTTTTTTATTGCTTTCTCTGTGGCTTTCCAGTAGTATTAATCGAAATAAAATATAGCTTTAGTGGGTATAAATAATGTTTGTATGCGCCACCATCATCATTATAATCATCAGCTTGAAGACGTCCACTGCTGAACATAGGCCTCTTCCAGAGAGCAAAAGCATTTGTATGGATACGAGCCTATTAATAGGTAGTATCTAATAGTACCCATACATCCTGATTTCAAATCATTGATTTCAAATTCAGTTGGAGCTGATTCGGAATTACTAATATGTTATGTTAGCAACATATTTTCATTTTCCGGTGGGAATGTTGTCGAGGTACTTAAATAGAGTTTCCGAAGTTTGATATAAGTAATAATAAGATATATTATTTGTGTTAGCTTCGGCTGGTTTGGTATTGGTGTTAGCTTCGGCCCCACCAATGCCTTCCAAATGTCCGAGCTAGACCCGAGAGTCCACAGATATATTACATAGGTATCTCTAACAATGCTTTTGTTACTTATATAATTTGTACTATCAAAAACTTGTCGCATTGACCAATTGAGTTTTAAAGATACTTATACAATAAATTTTTTTTTAGATGTCTATTCGTGAACATGGTGAGAAACAGCTAACATAGAGCCAGCACCGCCCACTACTATACTTGAATTTCTAAAAAAAAATGATGATTCAAAATCTGTTACATAAGTACAATCAGTAATAATAAAAGCGAAAATAAAAGGAATGTAGTTCATAGAAATATCTAACCTTATCCTTTATGTCATAAAATAATATGGCGACTGTTCGCCATATTCAGAAATAGAAATGTTAGAGTCATGGCTATTATATTACGTGACGTATGATAATTCGAAGCCCAACACTGTCACCCGCCCTAGTGATGGACAAGAAGAATCCACTTTCCAAAGACATAAACCGCAAGGAATCCCTCAATTAAAAATAACAGTCGAATATAATAAATTGGCACAAAAACCACTTTCCGGATAGGGCGCGACATTACCGTATTTATTATCCAGCAACGGTCTCAACACCAGCGGTAATGGTGACCGAAAGCATTAACTACGGTATGCGAATTGTGCCCAAAAACGTCAGCAACTCGGAGGATATTAAATAAATAATTACACATTTGTCAGATGGTTCTAAAAAGCGGTACGTCCAGACTGGTTGCCATATTTGGCCTGGCTGGAGCGCAGGTGAGCGCCAATTACTGAGGCTTGCAAAAAGCGCGAGTCGACAAATTGTGAAATTGTAAGGCCTGACGCTTAGCCAACCGCTGTTGAGGCTGACCTATTAAGTAAGATGGACGTTGATACCAGCTTATGCACCTCTCAAGGGCTGGTTAAGTTGATTTATGCGGATCGTTTTCAGTTATATTTGTTTTATTTTTCCGGTGGTAAAATATGTCAGTTGTTTTTGTAACACCTACCATCTACGGTCTATCTACGATCCCATTACCGTATTGAAGGTTAGTAACATTATGAAGGTGACATGGCTTCCCTGACTTCAGTGTTTCTTACATCGAGATTTAAATCATCAATTCATGAACCACATGGCAGTTTCTTATCCCTATCCCTACTAAAGTAATACTTATATAAAAGAGAAAGATTATCTGTTTGTGTGTGTGTGTTTGTAAAAATTAGGTTCATTTTTTTCTTTCACCTGGGTTGGACTGATTTAGGATTATTTGTGGAAATTGCATTTTTACTCATGCTCTCATTTTACTTATATGCTCTAATTTAATTTGCCATGCAGCATGCAGACCTTGGTGTGGTGGTGACCATAACATATTATATTATTATCTACATACATTTATGGGTCATCTGGTGTCATAAACAATTGAACATCATTCCTCCCCAACATTCCTGGTAGAATTACCACCAGGAATGTTGGAGAATGGAAGAGAAGAGGAAGATCTATAAAATGTAATTGTGAATACTGCTACTCAAGTGAATAATGAAATGATCATCATCAGCCCGTAGATGTCCACTGCTGAAAATAGGCCTCCCCTAGAGAGCGCCATTTTGAGCGGCTGTTTGCCTCCTGCATCCATCAGCTCCTCGCGGTTTTCACCAGGTCGTCGGTCCACCTAGTGGGGGGTCTGCCTACGCTGCGCTTTCCGGTTCGTGGTCGCCACTCGAGAACCTTTCTTCCCCATCGGTTGTCAGTTCTACGAGCGATGTGGCCTGCCCATTGCCATTTCTTGCTGTCTAATAATGAAATGATGACCGGAAAAATAGTGATGGAAAAATAAAGGAAAATGATAAATTAACACGAAAACCATAGTTTAAGAATAAATACTAAACTTAATAACTATCTAAATGTCTCCAAATCAAGGGTGAGCGAATGCTTAAATGACCTTTGCGCTTAAAGAAAATTTACGTTGGATGACATGAAAGCAGGGTACCTAGTTAGCCGAAAGACAACTCAGCTAGATGACATAAAAGAAGATCATCCAGTTAGCAGCGATCTCAAAGATATTATTGATTAAGCGTGATCACAATCAGCACTTACTTACCATTCATTAGGTGAAATAGGAGAGGTAGCAGCAATGCCATTGCATGTAAACAACTAATACAATATCACTGCTAGCAAATCAGAAATCGATTTATTTCCCACGGGCCTACTACAAATACCGCAAACTAAACTGGAGCACTCGACGGAATACCTAACATATTTGTCAACATAAACGGTATGGTTGCTAGAAACGGTATCCAGTCAACAGTGGTATCCATAACTGTGGTAGCTGGTCATTTTCTATTGGGTGGTGCGAGTGGTAGCTATACGCGAGAATTTTTATCCTATAGAAGACCTATAGATTCTACAGTAGAAGTGTACTATATGTAAAGTTAAAGCTACTTTCTTCTTCTTCTAATTTATGAGTAAGACTCATTGTCGGTCCCAGTTAAAACTCATTCAAGCAAGCTCCTCTTTTACCAGTTATCTGGGCCCATAGTACAAGCTTTGCTTAGTTTAGGAGCAGTGTGAAATATCCACAAACAGTAAAAAATTAAAATAAAAACTCCGGTCATAAAAGCCTTTTCTTAGCCATTAAGTCCATGACGTGACTAACAGCGACTTGAGCTGGGGCTATTCAATTCAAGCTAAAGTGGCTAGGTCTTACTGACAAGAGGTAGCGAGTATCCAGGCAAATCGTTACCTCTCGTCAGTGAGAACATACCCTAAAGGTGCAATAGACACCGGCCTCACTTATTTTGGGAATCGACAAGTCTAAATCTCAGCGTTAAAGCTTCAACGACAGAACAATAACCTATTTGTAGCCTATATTGTGCATGTACCTACTTTATGTATTGAGCTAGAATCTAGATTCTCGTTAGCTAGGTCTCGATTGTTATTTGTTACGTTTTTGTTACTCTAAGCGAGAACACAAATCTAGGCTACGGTTTTATTTCTTGACTTACATTATTTTAGCTAGATTCCTACATAGGTACATGGCTTAATAATTGTGTTTTAGCATGGGGTCCCATCAGGTATAACAAATGAAAAATAGCCCTAACGTGAAAAAAACGTGGTGATCGTGTCGCGAGCGTTACTAGTTATCCAGTGTATTCATTTGGCCCAATAAGAACTTCGCTAATACGCAATAAATGTCGCTTGATAATCTTGCGTTATGCAGAAATAAAATAATTCGTAAAATAGCCCGCGTTATTCCGTTGTATGGGATGAGGCTTCTGTACTGTAGGTATCATATTATCTGGGGTTTTAGTTTCGTGAGAATGTCAACAGGACCATAATTAGTAATTACTAATACTTAAATGAAATTTTGGTGAAATTTATAGGGAACCAATCTGAAAGTGCCACTAGGTAATATTAGGTGGACCGGCGATCTAGTGAAAGCCGCGGGGAGCCGATAGATGCAGAAGGCACGTAGCCGCTCAAAGTGGCACTCCCTGGGGGAGGCCTATGTTCAGCAGTGGAGATCTTCAGGCTGTTAGGTAATGATGATGAATCTGAAAGTTCAAATAAAAAAAAAGGAATACTTATTCCAAATCATCACAACCATGAAATTACCAGACCTACCAAAAGCCTTAAGTATAGGGTAAAAAAAAAAAAAACAAAAGGACCTACTGTCTTTTTTAAGTAGGTTTACATTATACAGGCTGTAATTTAATTCATTAGCATAAATGGAGCCCATGATAGTACACCATTTATAGATGATTATTAAAGAGTAAAGAGTGAAAATGAAAATATTTTTATTGAAAATTATGAAGATTGCCGCGGCGCGGCGCCTAGCGCGGTTGGCACGGATGATTTTGATACATTTAAACGTTTTCATACCTTGTATGTACTAATTAAAAACAGTACTCCATTATTCCAATTAAATTTTGTATTGTAGCATTGGATTAAGTAAGTTATTCCATTTTTTGGAGTTATTATTATTACCATACCAATGTGTAAGAATTCAAAAATTTTGGTCCACACGTGACCGGTATCAGGAGTAGGTACCTAGTTTCAAAGGATGCTAATGAATTCAATTACACCCAGTATAAGTATATATCATTATTTAGGTAGACAGGTAGGTAATGGGTAGTAGTGACTTAAATAATAGGAGAATAAATCCACACGAGTATTATTATATCGGCATTAGTGATGTACCGTGACCGTATCGAATACGATAGCCACGGCCGCGCTCGACTCGATAAATGTTTAGTATCGATACCAATCTACTGTTTGATTGGTCGCCTCCAATAAAATAATTGGCGCAAATGTAGAGCGGACACGCTCGCCCGCCCGAATCGATTATGTTATCGATAATGTGAATTGTACCTATTGGGGTTTTCAATGAAATAATGGGCTGATATTTGTTATAATTGGGGAAATCAACTAATAAAATGTATACAATACACGTTACATTAAAGTATTAAATAAAAAATAAATGTAAAAAAAAACCGGCCAATTGCGAGTTAGATTCGCGCACGAAGGATTCCTTACCATGATTTATAAAAACTAGCAAAAACATCATGTATTGTGGGAGCCCCCTTAAATATTTATTTTATTCGGTTTATTAGCGGGAACAGAAATACATCATCTGAGAAAATTTCAACTGTCAAACTATCACGGTTCATGGGATAAAGCCCATTTTTTTTATGTGAATAGATGACGTGACGAGCCAGTCGTTCACCTGATGTTAAGCGACACGGCCGCCCATAACAGTTGCAGTGTCACTCGGAACTTTAAAATAATAGTTTTGCCTGACACTGCACTGCGCACGTCATCCTGAAACATCACACAGTCTAGTAATCAGATTACTAGACTGTGAGATCAGGTCATAAAGTCTCATTTTCCCAGTAATTTCACTAGCTACAATGCCCTTCAAACCGGAACACAGTGCACAGTGCTTGCACAGAATAACTGGCAAAGCGGTGGTATCTACCTAGACGAACTTTGCAGAAAAGTCCTATACCACCTAGCAGCAGTAGTAGTAGGGTTTTCTTTAACCTTCGGGTACGGAACCCTAAAAAAGATACCTATTCATTATTTTACTTTAATGTAGGTAAGTAGGTACCTATACTCTTTACCATAAATTATTTTACACGTAATTAAAGTAAATTAAATAGTTTGCTTTAGAGCGTTAAAAATATTATTTATTTACCGATATCGATATGCAATTTAATTTATTATAATACGCTATATTTCTATTTGACACGCTTTTATTTTAATATTATTAAATTTTTATTATGCGTGAATAATCCCTACATACAATTTTTTAAATTAATATACTTATTGGCAAGCACCTATAAAATCTTAGAGCATCTACAGAATGTAATTTAATTCATTTGCATAAATGGAGCCCATGATAGTACATCATTTATAGATGAATTATTAAAGAGTAATGAGTGTAAATGAAAATATTTTTATTAAAAATTATGAAGATTGCCGCGGCGCCTAACGCAGTAGGCACGGATGATTTTGATACATTTAAACGTTTTTATACCTTGTATGTACTAATTAAAAACAGTAATTCATTATTTTAATTAAATTTTGTATTGTAAACATTTGATTAAGAAGTTATTCCATTTTTCGGAGTTATTATTATTACCAAACCAATGTGTTAGAATTCAAAAATTTTGGTCCACACGTGACCGGTATCAGGAGTAGGTATCTAGTTTCAAAAGATGCTAATGAATTCAATTACACCCAGTATAAATGGATATGTTAACGTTATAATCCGCAATCACAATTTTTCTGCCATTTTCTACGGGGGACGAGGTAGATACGTACAGCACACGCGCAAACCGCGCGTGTAAACGCACGCCGCACACCATCTTAAAACACGCACACCGTTATATAAACTAGCGTAGTTACGCAGTGTCTACACGCACATTATGGTATTGTAGATGACCAAGTAGCGCCATATGACCGGCAGAGGGGAACGTCTTGCCTTGCCACCTCCTTTAATAAATGTTCTAACTATAAAATATGTTTATGTAGGTTTATTTTCATTAAATCCACATGTGTAGAGGTTGGCAAAGGAATAATATTTTTTATTTGATTTGTGGTTAAGTATTATTACTTACTTTGATGAAATATTTGTTACGGGATATAAATTTTATTGTTATACGGGTTACACGTATCAAAATTGATTAACTATATTAGGGTTCCATACCCAAAGGGTAAAGTGAATCCTATTACTGAAGCTCCGCTGTCCGACTGTCCGGTCCGTCTGTCACCAGGCTGTATCTCATGTCATTAACCGTGGTAGTTAGAAAGCTGAAATTTTCACAAATGATGTATTTCTGTTGTCGCTATGACAACAAATACTAAAAACCAGTTCTTTTTTATTCAATATTTATTTAGAGGCTTTTAACCTAAATTAATTACCCCAAATTAACTACTTGTTTTAAAAATCTGATATAAATACATAGCGGCATCACACGCAGGTGATGCTAAAATGCTTATGAACGCACCAGTATCTAGTTTATTTATATTAAATTTATCTAATAGAATATTTTTTGGTCTAGTACCTTTGACACATTCTAACAGTAGGACCAGAAAACCAGAATAAAATAAATATTAAGGGGGTCCCGTCCAACAAATGTGATTTGTTTTGCTGTTTTTATAGATAATGGTACAGAACCCTGGGAACGGCGCGAGTGCGACTTGCGCTTGGCTGGTTTTAAATATAGCTAACCCGGAAGAGGACATACTTGATTAAATTGATTAAGTTATTTACCTCAGTAAATGTAGGTAATTGGCGCCAAAGTATATTCGGACCCTCATTAAAAAAAAAGTTTTTCCACGACAGGTTTTTTTTAAAAATAATATCGCCCAATGATCACATACATAGATCCTGGACCCTAACTAGGATTCCCTGTATCTAGGGACCCAGGAACTACGAGGACCATGCTCCCACAACACCCAGACACAGAACAAGTATTTGCGCTTTTTTTCCTGTGCACAAATACTTGTCCTGTCGCGGGAATCGAACCCGCCGCCTCGGGTTATGAGCCGACCTGCTCAACCACCACACCACGGACGCTGTCAATTAATAATGAATAAGTACAAAGCTGAAGTCATTCACAGAAATCATTCTAAGGCCTTCGTTCTCTATATCAGAGTAAAGTTCCGAGTTGGCTGGCCAGTGAGTAATACTGATTGGGACGTAAAGGCGTCGAGTAGTTCTTCCCAGTTTCACGAACGAAAACAGAGTTTCGATAAGCTACTCAGTGGGTAAAAATTTAGGGTGATCTGTAGCAACGTCAACTGTTCATTTCGTTCGTTCAATAGTCACCCTGACTGCTGTCAGTGACGCCATTTGGGTACGTTTTTTATTTTTTTTGACATGTTTATGTGCCAGCTATATGCTGCGGTGCGGAAGATGTCCTTCAAAGAGTAATTATTCCCTACCTAAAAACAGTAAGTAGGTAAGGATTTACCTTTACAAAAAAGGGTATCAACTAATTCAATTAATGTAATGAGGAATGTAATACGAATTTAGATTACATTGTTTAGTTCAACGGGAAATGTAATAAGTAATACCTATAGGTACCTGAAATATGGTTTTATCTTGACGCAATAATAATAATTAAAACAACACAAAACAAAAATATCATAATATTATATAAGTATTTAACATATTATAATTGAACAAAAACTTTTTAGTAGTCATCATCATCATAATCATCAGCCTGAAGACGTCCACAGCTGAACATAGGCCTCCTCCAAAGAGCACCACTTTGAGCGGCTGCTAGCCTCCAGTATCCATCGGCTTTCCACGGTTCTGAGCGGACTGTTTTACTAATTAAATACAATGATTTCTATATTCATAACTATCTGATCTCGAAATAGAAACAGGAATAGTCGATGTTTTTATAGCAGTAGCGTAATCAACAGGGTTGGTAGTTTACAGTTCCGTAGATCTCAGTATTTGTGGCGTGCAAACTATAATAATAAATTACAAACACATGCGAGATTGCAACAAGTTTTGCTATAGCCGTCGGTTAACCGTACTAATCGGCAGCTGATGTGTCCTGTAAGTAGCAGCCTGGTTTACGGGTCGGCTAGCGCTACTCAGACATTCTGAAATTCGTTACTGCAGTTACAAGTGACATTACGTGGTGGCTAGCCAACTCGGAACTTTACTCGAATATAGAGAACGAAGGCCTAAAGGTACCAAATACTGGTAAGTACCTAATCAGTCTTTGACATTGACACTGACATTTGAAGCAACAAAAATTAATAACTCTCCTTCTTCGTTTAATGGCTTTCTATCGTATTTTAGCGATTACTTTGCCAATATTAAATACAGAAAAAATTTACCGGTTGTTTCCTAATACTCGTCAAAACGCCTAGACCAGACGATATTAAATGACGGGCCCGATAGCTCAGTTGATAGTGTCCCTGCCTTCTGAACTGAGGGCTGTGGGTTCGATTCCTACAAGACAAATACTTGTATGATGAACATAGATGTTTTTTCTGTATCTGGGTGTTCTTCATCTTCTCTTCTCGTGTAGGCAAGTGGTCAGCCCTGGTGTCAGAATTTTTAGGCCACCCAAAGGCTTCTGACTTGGCTTAACAACTATTGTCTTACGACAACTGCAGCCGGGACCGACGGCTTAACGTGCCCTCCGAAGCACGGTAGTGCTCAGTTCTAAATACCAACTTTTTGCTGTAGCGGTCACCCATCATAGTAGTGACCGCAGCAACGTTGCTTAACTTTACCGATCGGTTAGGAACGGCTAGTCGTGCTTCGCTATGAGCGCTACGAGAAGAAGTATTATATCAGTTATCTGGTTCCCATAGTGTAACAAGCTATGCTTAGTTTGGGGCTAGATGGCGCTGTGGGAAATGTCCACACATATTTATGAAACCGTCTAAAATACAAACACACATCACATTGCAACTGAAAATGTTTATTTTTTCCAAATAAATTTTTGTTTTGGCTAAAGGCAAAGACTATGTTCTTCAACCAACCAAAAAAAAAAATTAAGTCGGTTCATAATTCTCGCTCGGAGATCATACGTAATTATAAAAATAATATAGGAACACGCACAACAGATAGAACACACACAAAATGTGACACAAAAATGAACCGCCATCTTATTTTTCATTTGACATTGACGAATACCTACTTACCTACATAATACTAACTAATTACTACACCGGAATCATTGTTAAATTATCCGGTGTCGATTAATGAATTTGCTTTAAACGAATAAATGAATACATCAGTTTAGTATTCCGGGGTTTGTTTCCTGTGTCTAGGAATTTGAGTGTGACCAGTGGTTCCCAAAGTATGGGTTGCAATCGCAACCTCGCCACCCACTGGTGGGTGTCGCGAGCAAATATTGGGTGGGTCCTCTCAGTTTCTGATAATGAGCAAAATACACAATCGCGACCAACCACCGACCAAGGTCAAATTTGTCCAATGGTGGAACAGTGATGGCGGAATCAGATTATGCAACTCCAGTGCGCACTCCCCATAATGAAGACAATAAAAGACTGGCAGAACTGGCAACCTTTTGTCTATGTTTGAGGCTCTTTAGTCGTGCCTCAAACAAGTCGTTGTCTATGAGCTTCTTTTCTTAGCACGCTTTTCAATAGAGTCTAAGTGGCAAAAAATAGAAAAAAAACATGCATTCTCATTAAAAAATAGCACTCCTTGTAAAGTATAAATATTAACACTTTGATTTGAATCATACTGAATGCTTATTTTTGTTTGAACATTCGTTTTTTTTACTCTGTTTTGAAAACCAAAAGGTGAGTCCCAAATTTGGATCTTTTTGTTAGGTGAGTCGCAGTCCAGTTTACTTTGGGAACCACTGGCCTAATCGATTATTGGTCATCTTTGACCTAGCCGCTTTAGTAATTCAAAACCTTTGTTGTTCAAAGCTGATTCTTGCAACATTTTGCAATTCACGTGACACAATCAATTAACAGTCAATTAACATGGCTACCCATTTATCGATGGTTATTTGTCTTACCGGATGAGACTTGATACCTAATATTTTAAGTAAGTATTTTGCTACCAAAGTATCATGCCAACTTGCAAAATTCCTTTTGAGATAGGCAGAAAAAGTAGACAGAGCCACTTTCCTTGCCTTGCTATGCTATCATTGGTATAATTATCTAGAATCTAGACGTAGGTAGGATAGCAAACAGGTATAATATATAAGCCCAGCAGCTGATGGCATGTAGGATAATTGAAGAATTAATACTTGATTCTATAATTATACATTCCTTGTGGGGGATCAGAACTTAATATTAATGTACTACATACTATTAGATCCGGTCCTGAACATAGGATTTGGCGCCATCCACGGGAAAGCCCCAAACGGCCAGGTCGGCGGATGTGCCGGCCCTTGGTACAGTCTCGGCAACAGCGGTTGCGGCACCACCACTCCGCTCCTGCTTTCCATCTCGTCTCCATCATGACCATTGTCTCTGTCGTCTCTATCATCGCCAGCATTGGAATCAACGTCTTCGATATCGACGTCACTGTCATCCGATTCCAGCGCAGCGTCGGTGCTCTCCGCATCGTTGCTATTCGCGTCGTTAATGACCTCTTTAGTGGGTGTATCCGTTTTTCCGTTTAGTAGCGAGTCAACGCTAAAGGATATCCGGCCTTTCCCGCCATTCTCGGCGGTCTCGGCGCGCTCGCATTCGAGCGACGTCTTCATCTCATCTGCTCGATGGCATTTCAATTGCAGAAACTTGTGTTGCCGACGGAACGCTTTCGGGTTTCCATTTCTTTATTCAAAATGCGACGGTTTTCGTTTCCGCGGGTACTTCCGTTTCAACTAGATTTTGTTGGATGTGTTTCCGGTTGTGATAACATTGTTAGCGGAAAATATCCTGTTCCTGCTTTTTTTTCGAATTTCTGCGTGATTGCAAATTTCTTTAGTTTTTGCAGAGTGCCTACGTAGGTATTAGATACTGAAGCACATAGATTTCGAGTTTGATCAAATCACAAATGTTTTTATTAGAGTGTATTGGGAAGCACTTTTTCGGTCACAGTTCAAAACAATTGACAACACTCAGTAGAATTATAAAAATTTGAATGTGATTCGAATTGGAGTGAGATTTTTTTTAATTCAAAAAGTATCGGTTATTAGCCGCGGGGCAATGCGGTGCGTTCGAAAACTTGCGAATGCGTTCGGAAAGCCGCGGTCACCGCAAACGATTCGCGTGGAAGCACGGTGAAAATCGCGCTAGTATTGG
Organism: Ennomos erosarius; assembly: GCA_963580505.1. Classification (NCBI taxonomy): domain Eukaryota; kingdom Metazoa; phylum Arthropoda; class Insecta; order Lepidoptera; family Geometridae; genus Ennomos; species Ennomos erosarius. Next base: position 5,675,934 of record OY757000.1, read on the forward strand.
GGCGCAAACCGCGACCCGCGGCCCGCCTCTCCTCTCTGCAGCGAGAGAGACGCAGCTACCCACCGAGGAATTTTAACAAGCAACGCGGAGCGAACGAGACAGCGATACAATCCGACATGTGTGGAAACGCGATATTCAGTAGGCGGGGTCCGTCGCGCTCAAATTAATACTCTCCACGGAATACGCCTTATAGAAAACCCCGCTCACTTTCTAATTTGACTCTTATTCGCTCGAATCACAGTTGCTAATGGATCAAACAGTGAAATAATAAAGTGACGTAACGAAACTGAACGCGTCAGATTGCAGCGGCTATTGTGTTGAATGAAAAAGGAGTAAATAGACTTGTGCCGTAGGCGGCGTAGAGGGGACTTTACGATTTAATTATTCGCAAATACGGAGGCATTTTGTAGCGAACTAATGCCTCATTGTCTCATTAATATCTCGGGCGGGCCGGCCATGTTTGATTTGTTTATGACAGGTGAGGAGGAGACGGAAGTTCTCGTTACTGCTGGTTGTCGTATTCTCCCAACGTTGGGGTTACGGAAACGTTGCGATGGTTTCGAGTGGTTGCGAGTGGTTGCGAGTGGTTGCGAGATACTTGTAGCGTTACGGACTTGCTTGTTTAGATGCGGAGATGTTTCGCTTGTAGCTAATTCAACGCGTTTTGTATTAATTTTGAGGTGGTATTAAATAGAGATGTTGCCAGCTCAGTACCTAGGTACTCTATGTTTTATCCTAAAACGATGTAGGTAGATTTTTTGATTGGGAATTGGGATTGAGTTGTTGTGTCACCATGCACGTTGTCTCTTTTAAGCTTTTGACATTACAGCATTAGTGCTTAAAGGGTATAAGGGTAAGGAGCAAGGGGTAGGGTTAGCTAGATCAAAAAGCAAAGCTATACTTAATTAGCCATAACGCTAATGCTAAATCAAGTCTAATACGTAACTGGACTTGGGTAATTTTTTTAATAGCGTATACTGGTAACACTAGCTGTCAGAATTGGCTATCAGGTAGGTATGTTTTACGAATTTATGGAGTCCTCATTTCTTTCTTCGTTTTTTCCAAAAAAATAATACCCAAGGCAACCTTTAATTTTAGATTATAAAAATTGCAATCCACCTTATAGGTAGGTTATTTCTAATATTATTCTACCTACTTATTTATGAAATTTTCCTCTGAACTATCCAAATTTTGTTACTGTTACTACTTATTTACAGAAAAAAATATCAGATTAATCTTCAATTTGCTCCTCCAACCAAAAGATCTAATTAAAAACGAGCCATTAAAACCAATGTGTCCCATTACAGAAAAAAGAAATCAAACCATTAGCGCCATGTCACTTAGCGCCGAGTTAATCGCATTAAAATTTTATCTAAAATCTTTTTGTGCATCTAAAAATGATTTCTCTCTCCTTACAAACAATTTTGAACTGTATAACCGAAACTATAAAGATTGGAATTAAAAATATCATAATCGATGTCAATGCGCAAATATTGACAAAGATTAAATGTCAGTGAAAAATGACACTTATTGCTTTGTGATACAGCTTTATCGTAGGGGAGCTCCCCCAGCCAATTAATGCGGCGTAATCGCCCAGAGAGATTACGCGTCGCCTTAATTGAAAGAGTGTAATGACGGGTTCATCCTAGGGCGGTAATAAAACTGGCGGGATTATTTTTCCTTTGAATTATTTGGATTTGGAACGTTTTGTGTACTTACTTAATTTAAAATTGTAGAGATAGTGAATGTCATTTGTTTTTTATTTAAAAGTTTGAGGGATAGACTACCTGTACATAGTGATTTAGTTTTTATCGGACGAGAGATGCAAAGGTAGTTATGGTTTTTTGGCGGGAACGCGGAAAAGTTCACGTCGTTGCATATTTTTTTTTATGCTATAGGTAGCAAACAAGCATACGGCCCTCCTGATGGGAAGAGGTCACCATAGCCTATGGACATCTGTAACACTAGACGTGCCACTGATGCGTTGCTTACCCTGTGATAATACTCTTTTGACCCTCCTTTTAAATTGCTGCATGAGCTTCCACCCAGAGGGGAAAGACCGCTGGTGGAAGCTCATTCCACATCTTACAGGTGTACGGTAAGAAAGTGCGCATAAACCGAGTAATTGTATTATTTCTCAAAACTTGTGCTTTTTCCAGTGTTAATGTTTAAAATTAATGGTGTTTTACGCATAAGTGCTGAATTACGAGCATGAGTGTGGGCAAGTGATATAATGTGGTGAAACGTGATTTTCCGTGTTGCTTCCAAAATTCCATATAAGCTTCTAGTAAAGTTGCCACCACTTTACTGGAGCATGACTTAGACTGGAATATGAGTACCTGAGTTAGACTGGACTATGACTATGACTAAAACTTGACTTTACGTGAAATATTCTATTGAAAAATTACAATACTTGACACTGGCTAAATACACTATGTGTGGAGCCAAAATATAAGAAAAAAAAGTTAGTTATGACATACTTACAGCCAAGCTTAATTTACAAATCTTAAGTACCCCTACCCTATCTAAGGGTATTTGTTCAAATTATTATTAATACTACTTACCAATGTTAAAACAACACAGAATAGCATATTCCCTAATATCTACTTGACGCACCGTATAAAAATTTATGCTTATGGCAATATAAAAAGATGGCAATAACGGAAAAATGGCTTCCCTCCGCAATCCACATTTAATTAAAACCCCACCTCGCTCTATTAAGATATAAATTGAATGCAAACAGACCGAAATCCTTCCTGGCAATAAAATGTAGAAAATGTAGATACGGCGTTTCTCAAGAGGGCCCGAAGAACAAGGCTTTCCGAAATTTATACTGAAATAATACGAAAAAGAGCAATCTTTTTAATAACGACTTTCATATTCCTAAGTGCTAGTGATGCCATATAAACGGCAATAGGCATGATGACAAAATTTTTTTTTTGCATAAATTAAAAATATTCCTCAAAAGATAAACATTTGTGAAAACTAAACTGAAATATCTCAAAAAAAACGACAAAGTTACAAGCATTTTAAAAACCGGAATAGAAAGAGATAGCTCAAATGGCCAGTGACGTCAGAGCAATGTCGTCACAGTACCTCATTACTAAGCTGTGGTAGCTTTACATACAATATCTTTGGCATGTGACGTCACAGGTGGATTTTTCATAGTAACTGTGGGGGCACTCTGTTTCGTGGGAAAGGGACAGGAGATACCTCCTATAGAAACTTTAAAAGCTTATTACTTACTCCGTGATTTATTTACCAATTTTACTTATTTTTTCAATTATTGCATTCATTTTTAATCTTCTTTATGAAAGTACAATTATTTGTTCATTTTTAATAGTAGTCATGCCTATTGTAGATTTATACGGCCATTTTATCGTACGTGTGTGATTAAAATAAGCGATAGACCTAAGAATAGATAAGTTAACCAGTGAAACGTCGGCGCACTAAGTACTTAACTACATAACAATGCAATTATGATATGAATGTAAAATCCCCATTCGACATTCCTTTACCTAAATACTTAAAACATGTTCTCCAGTAAGGTAAGCTATAGATCCCAGTTGCAGTTGCAGAAACGATCATTAACCTCAATGGCGGCATTAAAGATAATGGAGACCTTAAACTGTAACTGTCAACAGTTTAATGGAAGATTAAGATTTAAAGTCGACTTAAAAAGCCAATGATCGTATCTGCAACTGGGTGTTAGTCATTTATAATAACTTGGTTCTACACGCGCGGTTGGGATGTAAGTACGTAGAACCAAAATCGTCTATTGAATGTCTGCTATTTTGATCATCATCAGCAGTCTGAAAACGTCTACTGCTGAATGTAGGCTTCCCCCATAGGGCGCCACTATGAGCACCTGCTTACCTCCTGCATCCATCGACACTCCGCGGTTTTGACCAGCTCGTCGGTCCGCCTGTGAGATTCTGGCCTACGCTGCGTCTTCGGGTTCGTGGTCGCCACTCGAGAAGCTTTCTTCCCCATCGGTTATCAGTTCTACGAGCGATGTGACCAGCCCATTGCCATTTCAACTTGCTGATTCTAAGAGCTGCTAATTTAAGAGTCCTGCGGATCTCTTCATTTCGTGTCTTGTCTCGCAAGGAAACACCGAGTATAAGCTTTCTACTCGTTGCGGGACTTTCAGGTTACTTACCTATTAATGAGGACAAGTGAGAGAGAGACCACTACAGTGAAGAACCACGTTTCAGTCTCTTAAGATTTATATAAGGACGAAGTTTATAAATAAATAAATACATTCTTTATTATAACACCATTTCATCAACAAACAAGGTACATATACTTAGGTACACATCTTGAGAATTGGAGCTATGGGGTGGGACAGTTTAACACACATTGTAATATATCTATATACATCCTAGAAACAAAATTAAATGTAGGTAAACTAATTGTGCCTGTAATTAAATATTTTTTTAGGACAAACATCCTACACCCACTGTGAACACTGGCGGGTAGTATATTTAGAACAACACAACTTTTCAGAATAACAAAATGAAATAAACTCAATAAGTATATGAATAAAATAAATTTAAAATTAAATATACCTAGTACCATCGATTTGATGTATTACATTTTGTGTATACAATACTGTAACCGTATCGCACACAACAACATTCCACTATCAATCATCAATAACACTGAAATTTTGATAAAATTGGTCAAACTATCATGATCAACTAACCGGTCAGCAGACAAGCTGTGTGTAGGTAGACTGTGCCAATAATACGACCTACATATTTATAGTATTTATCAACAAATGATATAGGTAAAATGGAAATTAAACGGTAAAATCAAACATCGAATACGGCAAAAAACGTCACAACCCCAACACTAGTCGGTGCCGACAATTTAGCGGAGATGAGGAGTTTTTTAATAAAAAAGTTGGCGCGATAATAGTACCTAGGTACCTACGTAAGTGGGGAGCCCGGACATTACCCGCGGAATGAGTTTCATGCGACCTCTGCGGAGTCTGGTGCTACAGGATGTTGGGAAATACAATTAGAGATTAAATTATCACCCCGTTGGTGATAAAGATTTTTCAGTTCTCGTGTAAGTTTGAAATTTTAGCAGTGCGTAGGTGGACTAAAGTATATTTTAGATAGCATCTTATTTTTTCATTAAATTGAAAAATTGATATTTGATCTTAACAGCCCATTGTGCAATAGCCATTAAAATTAATCTATAATCTCTTCTAGACACTCGGCTTTTTGATGTTTTATTCATTAAATACTCGATAGCTCAGTTGGTAGTATCCCTGCCTTCTAAACTGAGGGATGTGGGTTCGATTCCTACCCGGGACAAACATTTGTGTGATGAACATAGATGTTTGTTCTGCGTCTGGGTGTTGTATTGTATTCTATGTATGTATTTAAAAACAAAAAAGTATATAAGTATTGTATCAGTTATCTGGTTCCCATAGTACAAGCACTTTAATCTAGCCAACAACAAGCAGACTGCCTTAGTAGTAGACGTGGGTGGAGCCACGTTACAACAAGTCTCGCAGGTGAAACTGCTGGGTTTTCACATTGATAGTGCACTCAAGTGGGAGTCGCACATAGATCGTCTTTGTTCTCGGCTGGGCCAAGCCTGTTTCGCGCTTAGTCGGCTTGCAAAGACAGCACCTAGACATGCGGTACGAAGTTGCTATTTTGCCACAGTTCACTCCATACTTACGTACGGTACCGAGCTGTGGGGAGATGCAGCGGAGTGCCAGCGCGCCCTTATTTTACAAAAACGAGCCATTCGTGCAATTGTTCGCATACCGTGGGACGAGTCTGCCAAACCCCACTTCACGGAGCTGGGTATATTAACTGTGCCTTCGATACTTATTTATCAGGTAAGCATCTTTGTGCGCATGAACCCACAAAAATTCGTGAAGTTGGGAGCAGCACACGACTATAACACGCGCCATAAAAATAAGTATAGAACACCAGCCCACAGACTCACAAAGTCAGAAAAATCAGTGTACATTAAAGGTGCTAAAGTTTATAATCATTTACCAGAACACATAACAAATGCTACTTCAGACAACATATTTAAAAACAAGCTTAAGATGCTGTTGATCGGTAAGGCTTACTACTCAGTCAATGAGTTTTTTATGGACAAATTGACTGTATAATATTTTAAGTATACGAATACTCTTTTAGATTTATCTAAAATAATATTATTACTTAGTATGTTATTGACCTGTAAATTATTTTTTACCAATAAATTCTGTATTCTGTATTCTGTATACAAGCTATGCTTAGTTTGGGGCTAGATGGCGCTGTGTGAAACGTCCACAGATATTATTTATTCTTATTATTTAAGTATTTTCAAAAATCTTAAGAATAAGTCTTATACTTAAATAAATCTCATCTGCACTACAATTTGACAGCTTTGAAAGTTCGTACTTATCTTTCTAGGGCTTACTTACCCATATTATGCGTTGCAGTGCTTGCATTAGGTAAGTAGGTACAGCATAGGGGGAACATCGGTATGGAGGGCATAATGCCAATCTGCACTTAACTTTGAAAGCTCCTGTATGCAATTTTTTAATACTACGAATTGCAGTTCCTGGTTTTTAATTCCTCACAACCAAAGTGAAAAGTAGACATTTAACTCGTCGGGACTAGAACCTTTTTATACTTACCCGATTCTATTCTTGCTTCCCTTGCTACATTGACGTATAAATCCGGGCTTCATAATCTTTGCCTAGCCTCTCAGTAGCCTTCTGCAAGTTGAACTGGGTATTAGTTCAACTTCAGAAGGCTACTGAGAGCTCTGAGTCCCTTGTAGATCGAACTATACTCACAAATTTTAAATTTTTTGTGATAGCCGATCGTCTGGTGTCTAATAACAGACGTTTCCAATAGGATTACTGTTAATCTCTTCCAAGTTAGGTATCACTAGAAATACAACTTCCTTGGGTATCACTTATATCTATTTGTATTTTTTGTAAGTAGATTATCTACCAGGCATTAACCATTTTGTGAAATGATAAGTATAGGTAACAACTTAATAAACTTTTGTGTTTTTTTTAATTATTTATAGGCATAGCATTTGACCATGGTCTCACCTGGGCCATTATTCCGTATCAATTCCTTACTTCGAAACCACGCGAATTCCTTGTCTTACATAAGAAATCTGCAAAACTCTATTCTCTATGAAACGGAAACAAAACCGCGCGAAATGAATTTGGAATCGGCGCGATTTGTGCTGTCAAAAATTACATGTTTTACCGAGACGCGTTCCGAAACATCAACGCATCTAAAGTTACCACCATTTATGTCAATATATTTTACTCAAAATAAAAATAACTTAACGTAAAGTGAAGGTATTCCTAACGCTGTGATACGATTTGAACAAGACACGATAACGACATGATTGCAAATCATGTGGGATCTGTGTTTTCATAGAGAATAATGGCCCTGATGGTAAGTGATGACGCGGTCTACGGTGGTGCACCTAGAAGATACCTGTATTTTTTAGATTTGAATTTTTGGTAACACCCTGTAAGTCTGCCAGCAATAAGTAGCGACAGTAAAAGTGCGGCTGTCATCGTAAACACATTCCCGGTTTTAATATTTCAGAATTGCTCTCCGCGTTAAACTTTTGCCTAAATTGTCACAGTCCTTTGCGTAGGATTTCGTGACATTCATTCTGTTTCTATACCTAATTAGGTAGGCACCTACTCGAAGCCTTCTTAGTCAAATCAAAATTAACATAGTGTGGTTGGAACCAAGTTGATATGATGGCTGGAAGTAGTTTGGCTTCCAAAAATTATAAATAAAATATCATTACTTTCCTCTTCTAAAAAAGTCTACCTTAATAATGTAGTTTGGAAACGAGGGAATTAATATAAGTATACCTACCTACCTAGGTACCGACAGCTGATAATATTTAACGGGAAAAAATAATGAAAAGAACTGTATTAGGTACCTCATCCATCTCATTATTAATAGCCTGAAAACGTCCACTCCTAAACATAGGCCTCCCCCAGAGAGCACCACTTTGAGTGGCTGCTCGCCTCCTGCATCCATCGGATCCCCGTGGTTTTCACCCGCGGGGTTATTACGTAACTCGCAATAAGTTTGCAACAAGTGTATTTTTTTTCTTATATTTTGGCTCCACACAGTGTATTTAGCCAGTGTCAAATATTGTTATTATTCATCGTTAAAGAATATGTCACGTAAAGTCAAGTGTTAGTCATAATCCAGTCTACGTCATGCTCCAGTAAAGTGGTGCATTGAAAAACCGAATAGTTGATTCTCTAAATGTTGATTCAATTTCAGTTGAGTTAACATAAAATTATGTTCTAATAAACATGGTGTGAAGATTGATTTAACAAAAAATAAAATGTTATGTTGAAATAGGTTATTTCAACCACAAAAAGGGGTTAGTCTAACACCACATTGTATGTTCGGTCAGATACAGGTTAATTTTACTGCATATTTAGTTAGATCAGCATATTGCCTAAGTCTAATCAACAACACAACTTCGTCAAATAAACGAAACTGAAGGAACAAGACAGAGTTGAATATACCATTTTAAAAATGTCTTGGAACAACCAAAGTGACAGTTCTTAAATTAACTTTTTTCAAATAACAATTTTCGTTTTGTTGATTCAACAAATCGTCTCGGTAGGTCCTATATTAACCTAAAATTTAGGTTGAAATAAGGTTGAAACAACTGTTTTGGTTTTTCAGTGTGCCAACTTTACTAGAAGCTTCTATGGAATTTTGGAAGCAACACGAAAACTCACGTTTCACCATATTATATCACTTGCCCACACTCATGCTCGTAATTCAGCACTTAATGCGTAAAACGCCACCAATTTTAAACATTTATACTGGAAAAAGCACAAGTTTTGAGAAATAATACAATGCAACGATGTGAACACTTCCGTGTTCCCGCCAAAACTCCCTGCGTAAATTTCGCAATCTATGCTGTCAAACATGACTTTGGCAGAAAAGTGACGTTTGACAGCAATCGATGAACAAAAAAGTTAATTCTTTTGTTTCCATCTATTGCTGTTTTGTTGCTAGTGGCGCTAGTGTCTAAGGCCAAAGTGTATTCTGCTAAGTGTTTGCGGTCGCTTTGCTAACTGACGTTGCTTTGCTACTGCTGTTGCGATTTTTGCGTCACCCCGTTGTCGCTATCACCCCGTATCGGCGCAGCCCAAGACACGTCTTGAGCGACCCGGAAGATCCTATAGCAGCCGTTGTTTCGGCTGCGCTAGGATCACCGGACCAATCGAACCCTTCTGGCTCAGGTACCGATTTCGGCACCGGTATAGGATACCAGCGTAACACAATCAGACACCGACCCCACCGGCGAGGTCGACGTACCCCCCATAGGTTAGTTAGAATGGTCGCGACTTTCCATAAGGTCCACTCCTCCAGCGGACGTAGCCATCTCGATCCTCTTATCCCGGCAACAGCCCAAGCCGAGGCTCGCACCCCAAGGGTGCCCTTGAACTAGTTGCCCCCCACTTTTGTCGGCTGGGTGCCTTAAGCGCCTGCCCTCCCGCCTGATGACGCTATAAAGGTCGTTAGAGACCACCAGCATTAGCCCGTTCAAAAAAAAATGCGGCTTTTACGTAATTCAATTGCCGGTCGTCGGTCCACCTATATATGGCGCTTACCACTGCGTAATTGTATAGGTAACCTTAATTAAATAGAAAATTATTATTTTAAACAAGTATGATTTTCTACAATGTTTATTGTTTAATAATCTTTCAAAAACCTCAAATCGTTTTGCAATTGCAAGGAATGGACCAAGACATCTTGCAAATTTCCTTACTAAAAAGCTCAAACAAAATATCCCTACATTTTTTTCCGCCGCATTGTTTTCTTGTCTCATAATCGGCTACCCTTTCTCTTCTGGCAGATAAAAATAAACCTTGTTAAGGCGCCCCGAAAACAAACAACGTCCTAAAACAACCAAACATCAAGTTGCCACTTAACCACATCACTTAACAGAACCATTTCACGAAGACCCTTCGCTTTTAACAAGTTCTTAATAAAGAGAGCTCATGTGGTTTTGGAGGTATTATACTAATATTGTAAAGGCAACTACCAAAACGTTTGAGCTTTATAATTCCTTGTCGCATTAGGAAATGATACTGAATATAATTTGTTACGGATGTAGTTAACAAAATTTTATTGTGACAAGGTATTAGCAAGTTAACACATACTGTGGTTGACTTTTTCAAATATAGTGCGCGTAACAATTTCAAAAATAGAATAGGGAAGTAGCAAGTTCGATTTTCAAATAAATGGGGCGCCAGTAGGTACAGCTTTGAACAGATTATGAACGTTTATACCATTTGAGTGTTTGTTTTCTTTTTAAAAATGGTGGTGGTGTGATCTTTTCGCATTAACACCTTTTAGTGTGTGCGCTTTTAAGGAGGCTTCGTGTGTGGTCCGTATTTGGAGATTTTGAGTGTTTTTGAGTTAGCAGTCTTGTAATTAGCTGTCTCGGTAATTTTTTGGTGGGCAAACAGTTTTGACGTGTATTTGGTTACTAACTGAGAAAACGTAAAAATCACGTACGTAAGTACCTCCTTGCCTTTTGCCTGTGTACCCACATGTTTTGTTAAATTATAATAAATCAAAGAAAATTAATATTTTCCTTGGTTCAATGATGTGCCAAATAAAATGAACTTAAGGCTCCTTTATGTGCTAGGTGCTTATCTAGGTTTAAATTAGGTAATATTATGTATAACATAGTAACATCAGGTAAAGAAAATGAATGTACCTATCAGATTGATAATCACAAAAAACTGTTTCAAAGGAGACAAGATAATTTAAGAATTCCTTTGATAAAGTCAATTTTCAACGCGTGCTTCGAAACGCGTGCAAAAACTAACCTTTGTCCAAAAACGATCTGTTCCAGGACCCTTTGATATCAAATGTTATAAAATAGCGCGAAAAATGGTCATAAAATTACGAACGAAATAAATAACAGTTCGATTTTCAAATCATATTTTATTCTTTTCCAAATAGAGCTCAATATGGTAAAATAGTTTCTAAATTCATGGCTAATATTTTTATGACATCTTATTCTGTAAAGCAAAAAGAGTTAGAGCTGTTTATTATACGACTTTACCTCACCATCTTTATTCCCATAGGAAAAGATACAAAATTCATTGAACTTTAAAAGAACCTTGTCTATGACATTTTTTTTAATATCAAGATAACATTAGTGGCTTCTAAACGTTGCATTCAATGGCTGAAGTGGATCGCTTCAAAGGGCCTTTGAATACTTGAATGGTTGACGTTTTTCCGTAAGATGGTTTTATGTTGATAAATACGGGACTAATCAAATTATTTATGGTATTAAATCGTAATAAAATCGTGGGACATCTGTTGAGATTTTGGTGTTGGCAACACGTAATTTTTTATGAGGGAAAAGGGTTAGCGTGGCTTTACGATTACTTTATTATACTGAATTTGCTTTGTAGAAATGTTATGTAGACAATAAAACTTTTTAGGGCACCATTATTTGTGATAGAACTTTTCTATGACCATTATTTTCTCTAAATATAATTTTCTTACTGATATTACCTCCTATCCTATACTTAAGGCCCTGACAGGACCCAATGAGAGCACATTTTTTTACAGCAAACAAACTTGAAACTTATTTTGTAACTAATAGGGTCGCTTTATGCATAGCCAAAATATGGCGATTAAGTTGCGTTGCACTTCGACTTTCCATTTTTTGGTACAAATAATTAGTTATAAAAGAAATGCTTATTGTTATAAAAAAAATAAGCTTATAGACGGATGAATTGAAACATAGCTTATCACTATGATTTATTTCAATGGGGTGTCTTATTATAATGTAACATTTTAGGACGTTTGAATGATTTTTTAGAGGTCACTTCACGATTTTTTTCTATCGAGAAAACTTTTCGTAAACGTGTTTTGGTTTCGGCAGATGGAAAGAAGATATGACCAGTATTAAAGTGAATTTTTTTTCAATCCTGTAAATGGTATACGTTTTGAGATAATCACGTTCAAAATAGTCGATTTAGGAGCATTCAGCGCCTTAACCACGCCGCGGCCGGCCCGTAGTTAGTTAATTCATTACACTTTGCTACCACCACCCCGTCGTCGTCCACCCCGTCGTCGACGCCCAAGACACGTCTTGAGCGACCCGGAAGATCCTATAGCAGCCGTTGTTTCGGCTGCGCTAGGATCACCGGACCAGTCTAGCCCTTCTGGCTCAGGTACCGATTTCGGCACCGGTATAGGATACCAGCGTAACACAATCAGACACCGACCCCGCCGGCGAGGTCAACGTACCCCCCGTAGGTTAGTTAGAATGGTCGCGACTTACCATAGGGTCCACTCCTCCAGCGGACGTAGCCTTCTCGATCCTCTTATCCCGGCAACAGCCCAAGCCGAGGCTCGCACCCCAGGGGTGCCCTTGAGCTAGTTGCCCCCCACTTTTGTCGGCTGGGTGCCTTAAGCGCCTGCCCTCCCGCCCGGTGGCGCTGTAAAGGTCGCTAGAGACCAACAGCATTAGCACGTTAAAAAAAAAAAAAAACACTTTGCTACCAACATTATGGTAAAAAAAGTCTTGACTGCCTCCTAAATTGAACACGCTGCGACGCGGTGCTAAGCATAGATATAGATTGAGAGTAAAGAATTCTAGTTCTGTGGTGCTAAGCCACGAACTAAAAAAGCCATTCTGCCATCATCTCAAAAAGGCGCGAAAGCTATCCTTCCTCCATATTCCGCCAAATCGATTCAACATTAACAGCTCAGAGTACCAGGGGTAAACGCTCCCGTTTCCTTCCACCTCATTAAGCCCAAGTTAAGGACCCTATTATGTACTTTATGTATTCCTAAATTACCCATCACTTAATAGGCTACTGAAACGGGGAGTTTACCCTTCGACCAGATTTACAAGACACCTCTTCAGTACGGTTTTAAGGGAAACCGCAGGAAAATGCACTGAAAGGAGGTGGTTTGTGAGTTCAAGTTATGTTGGCTGAAGATCATTAGTTAGGGTGGTTTATACAGTTTTAAGTGTTCGTATGATTACTGGCCTGTTCAAATTTAATGCCAGTATCTCAGTTAATGTAATACAAGTTTGGAAATTGGACAACTCATTGCGCTTAAACGGAGGGTCGATAGGTACATTTACGTGATTCTATTGTTATCCTGCTATTCGATCATTAAGCCAGTTATTATTATTATTATTTTATATAACGTGCTTGTGAAACTTATAGAGCAAAATTTAAATAATGATGATTAATAACGTACCTTTGTGATGAACTTGTGTTGTGTTTTAAGTATTTGTGGAAAGATTCCTAGTATTACTTACCTACCTACGTCAAATATTTGTGAAATGGCCATTGACTTGACATAAATAATTATCAATAATATTCTCTCTGAAATGGATAGCTTAACTAAATGCTCCGTGCGGGGCCTTACCCAAAATCTAGGCAATTAGCAAAGCACCCCGTACTGGTAGGAATTAGTTAAAACAATTGAAATTTAAAAATAAAGAAACATTATCAAGTATGCATTGAATTATTTTTCAAAACTTTTGCTTTTTCCAGTGTTAATGTTTAAAATTGGTGGCGTTTTACGCATTAAGTGCTGAATTACGAGCATGAGTAAGGGCAAGTGATATAATGTGGTGAAACATGATTTTTCGTGCTGCTTCCAAAACTCCATAGAAGCTTCTAGTAAAGTTGCCACCACTTTGCTGGAGCATGACTTAGACTGGACTATGACTACCTGACTTATACTGGACTATGACTATGACTAGGACATAACTTTGCGTGAAATATTTTATAACACGATGAAAATATAATACTTGACACTGGCTAAATACACTATGTGTGGAGCCAAAATATAAGAAAAAAAAAACGTATACCTTATATTTGAAAACAGAATTACTTTATTTCTCTTTGGAATGTGCTCCAGTTAGTAGAGGCATTTTAATTTCTCATCTCATGACTGAAAAATCGATCTCTAATCTTCGAAAATCGATTTTTTTTAAGTTTCATAACCAAACTTATGAATGAACCGAAAGAAATTGATAAATTAGTCAACCGCATTTCAAAACCAGAGATGACTGAGCAAAATTAAAAAGCAAGATACCAACTCGGCCCAGATGTCCAAACAGGGGGTCTGTTTTTTTATAGCTAGTCTACGTTACTCTGGGGTCCATTGTGTGCATGATAAACGTCGCCTTTTGTTGGCTGGCCTATTATTGAGAGTGTTTAATATACTACTAGTTCATGTGGGCACACGTTTCGAAGTTTTGAGACTTTCGAGAGAGAAAAATCTCTTTTTGAGATTAAAAACATTTGAGTAAGAGGTTATTATTTTTTTTTTAAATTAGGTAGGTACCTGGAAAAATCTTAACATCGTCTAAAAACATTTCTGTTGATGTAATAAAACCATTTGTTGTACTACTTTCAGAGTAATTCAAAACTTATTTCTTATACAAAAAATGAGCGATTGATCTGAGTAATTTGTTGTAACTCAATGTAAACATTAACTGCGTCTTCGTTTCGCAGCTCGTAGTGCGCTACGATACTCGCATGATGCATGTCGTCGCTATTTCGTTTAGGACGTGGTTTATCTACGAAATACCTACATAGCTAAAAAGTTTCATTTAGGTAAGTAAAAAACATAATTTTAGCATGTTAGTATGAAAAATTTATTGAAGGAATTTGACGTTCTACATTTAAATTTCTCTTTCACATTAATAAAATAAAAAATGGAACAGTAATAATAATTTCAAAATCATAGTCACTCTACACCTCTACACACAGAACGCGTCCCGTGTGCCATTCACACCGCTTTTAATGACCGGCTGATAGCCGTTTAAAAACGAATTTGCTCACTTCTGGTACATTTAACAATCACAAATCTATGCAAGCGTTTGTGAACGAAAGATATTCGTGTGATACGGTTCGCGGTAATATGAATTCTGAACGTTTTTCAATTTTATTTTTTTTAATTTCTGCAGTGTGAAGTCACACTGCAGAAATTAAAAAAAACCATTAGTCTCTACCATTATTCTACCAATCTATTAATTAGTAAGTACCTACATAGGTACGCACTTATTATAAAGAATTCTGGTTTTGTATTGTAGGTTTGGTAGGTACGCTCTTTATTTTTGAGTTTATTGTAAGAAGGTATGAGTACCTTGGTATGAGTATTTTCTTTAAAATTTTTAGATATTTTCATAGACAATAATATTATGTGTTGCCATTAAAATAACAGATGCGTTTCCTATTTTTTTTTAATTAATTCAACAGATATAAATCAGTATTTTATGTAGGTAGGTAGGTACTTACTCGGAGAACCTGATGCTAAACATGCCAGTACACTCGACAAAATTCTATGATTGCTCATTTACTGTGGAAGCTGTTCGACTATGGAATGCTTTATCCACTGACATTAAGCAAGCACCTTCGCTGAACATTTTTAAAGATCGCGTTAAACAGTTTTATCTTTCGCTCTAGCTATCTGATACTATTGTCTACTTAGCTCTTTTTATTCCTATAATAATTATCTGCTATTTACTTAGGAATATATCTATTTATTTTTATTGATATAAGTATAATATGTAAAATATGTAATATGTATACTTATAAGTATTATGTCTATTATGAATATGTATTAAGTTTATGCAGTTTTTATGATGTTTATTGTATATTATTGTATAGTATGTACGTTTATGAACAGCTTTTTGGGGAAACCACCGTCCATATATTTTTGCGTTATTCCTTTCCATGCATGGTTGTCTGGAAGAGATCGCTTTAAGCGATAAGACCGCCAATTGTAACACTTCCGTTAAATTTGTACTTTTATTTATAATTTGTGTGTTTCAATAAAGAGTTTATCTATCTATCTATCTATCTACTTAGGTAATTTTATTAATTAAAATAATTGTTTCCACGTTTCCAATTATAATACCATTTAGGTACATAGCAGAAAGTCGGTTTTATTGTCTACCTAATTTATAATATATAGTAATAATAACTAAAATAACTATGTAAAGTTCCAACAATTTAAATTAATATCTACTACCTATACAAATTTTAATTGACTCTTATCAAACACGGGAAATTTATTGTTTATTGACATTTTGATAATGCTATCAAACCGTTGCTTGTGTCGTTATAAACAAGCTTTATTGTTCATTATTATAACTAATGATTTCCTTTTGCAACTAAATGTTATTGTTATATTTACCTACTATACTAGAAGCAACCCTCGAGTTTACCCAATTTCCCGCAAAATATTGTTTTCTATGATAATAATTATTTATTATGTTTAGCGCTGTGGGTCTTCTTCTCGGTAGTTATATAGAGCTAACCTAACCTAACCAAACAAACAAACTAGGTATAGCCTAGTTTGTTTGTTTGTGATGTGTTTTTGAATTTGATTAACACACAAGTGCTTCTATACAATTACAAAAACATAATTTTTTATCTATGGAGTTATAAAGAATAAACTGCCCGAGTAAAGCCGCAAAGCAGTGCAAATCTTTAGTTATGTTATAGCATGGGGTCTCATCAGGTACAAACGAAAAATAGGCCGAACGTAAAAAAGTTTAGTCATCGTGTCGCGAGCGTTCCCAGTTAGTGTCCACTGTCCAGTGTATTCATTTGGCCCATAATACTTCGCCAACACGCAATAAATGTCGCTTGATAATCTTGCGTTATGCAGAAAAATTATAATTTGTAAAATAGCCCGCGTTATTCCGTTGTATGCGATGAGGCATATTATGTACTGTAGGTATTATATTATCTGGGATTATAGATAGGTACTAACTATACATTCGAGAAAAACATTTGACAAACTACTATGCCATACCATAGATTGGAGGGAAAATAATTGACTGTGATACTGGTAGCACTGGCTAAATACAGTAATAGCGTGGCGCCAAAATAGAAAAAAAAACTGTAGGTGCCACTGCATTCAATAATAATCTCTAACAATCATTTAATGCGCCACTTATAGGTTTCAAATACATTAAAGCCAATTGTCCCATCGTCCAAAAGCACACCCAGCAATTTAATTCAATAAATTCACAACGTCATTTATTGTCGAATCATTCAGTGAGCATTTGTCCCCTAGTTTATTTATGAAGTAAGTAGACAATCGAAGTGCGGGCCCTTTTAATAAATACGCTTAGAAGGTGTATACAGGGTGTAATGATAATGCCGGTACCTACACCTAAATGTCGAGTTTTCTCATTTGACCTTATTCGTTTACTTTCCAGAACTTTAGGCAATCGGCACAAACCTAAAAATTCTAATGAAAATGATTTTAAAATGTAAACCACACTTGAGGTATATCTATAAAGATCCAATCCGGTGAGTTGGAGGGCGCGGGTTCAAACCCCGCTGGTAGCTTAAATTTTAATAATAATAATGTTAATAATAATATAAGGACTATAATATCTTAATTCAAATGAAATTAGAAAATAAAATATCTAAGTGTTATCTGGCGTCTGTAAAAAAAAATCCCCTAGTGATATCACGAATTTATTAACTTAACTATTTTCTGAAATTAAATTGGGTGAATTGATTTTTTAATGACTTGGCAACACTGAACGCGTGACGGGCGTAATCAGTCTTTTCCGTAATAGTGTATATTCTATAAAAAGTTTTTGGATATCATAATATTTTTGATTTCTTTAGTCGTTTTGAAGAATTAAATATTAACAGATTTGCTGGTCCGTCTGTCTGTATATTTGGTTTTATACTGCGCATAATGGGCATGATGACTACTATTAAAAATGAACAAGTTAATATTCCTTTCATAAAGAAGATTAAAAATGAATGCAATACTTGAAAAAATAAGCAAAATCGGTAAATAAATCACGGAGTAATAAGCTTTTAAAGTTTCTACAGGAGGCATCTCCTGTCCCTTTCTCGCGAAACAGAGCGCCCCACACAGTTACTATGAAAAATCTACTCGTTCACTTCGATTGTTAAGCAGTTTTTAAGAACATACGAAACAACTTAACATTATTAAACTCTATATAAACCGATCAGTCATGGTTACTTACCAAGCCGTATTTAAATGTACATGTGACATATTTTAATATCAGTTATAGTTGCTGTAGCTGGGGTGCGGGTTTGATTCCCGTGGCGGCTTTAAATGTCATATTTTTTCATATCTCTGCAGGGTTGGGGGAGATGAGATGGAGTTATGCAAAGAGGTGTATGAAAATTCTTTGAAAAACTGTTAATTGATTCGTTTTTGGTTAGAACTTTCGCCAGATTATGATTATGAAGAATTTAAAGTGTAATCTGGCGGATTAATTATCTAGGATAATAAAATTATGTGAGAATTTTTAAATCGGTTTTTTAATTAGTGAACGCGTGTAAAAACGGAACCATTATCCATATAATACATATTTTCAAGAACTGCTGATGATTACCTAAATAGAAATTGATAAAAGTGGTATAAATATAATTATCTTTATACAAAATTAAGTTATCTAACTCAATATGAACTGAATATAATCAAAGCCTCCTCCAAAGCCTTGACAGCCTCCGTGGTGTGGTGGTTGAGCAGGTCGGCTCATAACCCGGAGGTAGCGGATTCGATTCCCGCGACAGGACAAGTATTTGTGCCCGAAAAAAAAGCGCAAATACTTGTTCTGTGCCTGGGTGTTGTGGGACTATGGTCCGCGTAGTTCCTGGGTCCCTAGATACAGGGAGTCCTAGTTAGGGTCCAGGATCTATGCATGTGATCGTTGGGAGTTATTTATTTATTTATTGCACGTTAAAAAAAACGGATGATTCATTACTAATGTAAGTACCTACCTACATATAATAGGTACCTATTAAATTCAAAAATCAATTGAAGAGGGAAACTCAGGTACCTGATTCATTTCTGCACCCCTATTCCCAACTTATCGGAAACCTAACACACCGCGAACCGCTAGTGTGCGAACACTACTGTGTTCCGGTATGAAGGGCATTGTAGCTAGTGAAATTACTGAGCAAATGAGACTTTATGACCTGATTACACAGTGTAGTAATCTGATTACTAGACTGTGTGATGTCTCAGGATGACGTGCGCAGTGCAGTGTCACACAAAACTTTATTATTTTAAAGTTCCGAGTGACACTGCAACTGTTATGGGCAGCCGTGTCGCTTGACATCAGGTGAATGACTAGCTCGTCACGTCATTCATTCACATAAAAAAAACCTTTCGATTAGAAAACTACACTCTCCATCTTCTTCATCTACATTTAGAATGAAAGAGACGGAGAGTGTAGATTCCGAATCGAAACGTTTCCGATAGGTTGGGAATAGGGGTGCTGAGCTTTCATCACACACATCAACATCATAAGATTTATTACTGTATTTTCTGTAAAATGGTGTTTTCAATAAAGAGTTTATCTATCTATCTATCTATCTATCTATCTATCTATCTATCTATCTATCAACAGACTGAAGACGTCCACTGCTGAACATAGGCCTCCCCTATAAAACGCTACTTCGGACGGTTATCATAGGGAGAGTTTGCCACGATCACGCACGCTTGCAAACGGCTTGGCTTTGTGAGCTTTCATAACGCACGCTCTTAAAATAGGATAAATGGTTCACTCCTGCAGAACCCCATCCCGGCTAACCTCAGCTTAGCTCGGTTTAACCGAGAGTCAATAAACAGGGGGTAGCCGTTTGAATTCATTAATGCATTTGTCGTGAGTTGGTTATTGCTTCTCATATTACACTCTTTTTTAATTTCCGGACCGAGATTGCTTGATATTTGATTGCAAATAAAATATGTATTGTACTTATAAGATAAATTGCTGAGCAGGCTTATAAAATAGGGCCGTTCCATTTCTACCAGTGGACAGCCAGATAAGCGGACTACAATGAATATTCGTCATAACCTGCTAATGTGGCCGCATACATCGTCGCAAAACATCGCGTAAGTATAGTGAACCGCAGCGAGCCGATGGATGCAGGAGGCGAGCATTCACCCAAAGTGGCGCTCTCTGGGGAGGCCTATGTTCAGCAGTGGACGACGTTGATGATGAGTGAAAAGTTAATTCGATTTCAATCCAACCATACAGTTTTAAATGAAAAAAATCTACCAGCAAACGTAATTTCGTATTGTTTCGATACAATTACGGGAACATTTTTGAATAAATGGTATCGATCGTGCGCATCCATTACCTAATTGTTACAAAATAGTACAGTAGGATAATGGTCCTACTCACCTGAAGGCTCCTCACTTTATTTCTAACAAAGGTACCGCGACGACATTCTTATCTACCCTCAAAGAAATTCACTTTAACGTACCTACGCAAATAAATTAAAAGGTTATTTAAAGATGAGATGTAAAGTAACATTAAATCGCTCTAAAAGTGGTGTGAAATCGTGAATGGATACAACCCTCAAGGGACAACCCTTGCCGTCAATGAGTATCACCTAGTCGCTATACAGTTAAGGTGAAAATCATTTACTCGAAATCGATAATCGATTACAAAACTGGCAATCATTTGGCGATTCTAAACAAGATCACAGACAGGCCGACGCCTTTCAAAACCTTTCATAATTTGAACCAATGTAGTACACATTGTAATAAGGTGAAAACTAAAATCATATTAAACATGCCTGCCGAAGTTTAGAAGAAAAACGCCGTTATCGATAACTCTTTCATTCACATTCGGAAATTAATCATTAATTGTATCTTTCCCCAATACTATTTACTCTTATATTCATTTTCCTCTCTTTAAGTCTCATTCGAATGATTAATGAATCGAATGATAGATGATGTTAAAGCGATGAAATGGCTGCCGAGCACATGTTTCTCATCTTACGAATGTAGATCTTTACAATTTTAAGGAGTCATTCATAATGTTATTAATGGTGTCAGATGTCGATTTTAGCGATAATATATTTGAGGACTATTCGTTTGATGTTTATCTCGCAACTGTTTTGGATCGAAGATGTTATAATTTATGTTTTTGTTGAAATATTGAGCTTTTTTAGCTGATATTCATCTGATAATTTGAAAACAATCCTGATAAAATGTCTGTCATCGGTGTATCGATTTTCAAAGAAATTTGACCTATTATTTTAATGTACGTAAATACTAATAAATACTACTAAATACTACATAACTACATACTACATAAC
The DNA here is from genome assembly GCA_963580505.1 of Ennomos erosarius. Taxonomy (NCBI): domain Eukaryota; kingdom Metazoa; phylum Arthropoda; class Insecta; order Lepidoptera; family Geometridae; genus Ennomos; species Ennomos erosarius. Next base: position 5,697,091 of record OY757000.1, read on the forward strand.
TACTAAATACTAATCTAAATACTGATGTAAATACTAATCGTTAGGTACAGGTAGATTTTTTTTCTCTTATTTGTGGGTACACCATAATAAAAAGTAAGCCATGACTATCTCATTTCTCTAGGACGTACCCAAATGAGTTGCAGTAGGTAAGTAGGCATAAAGGGATATGGTTACGACAATACAAAAAAAATATAATACAGTAAGAAGTTTTGAAAATTCCCAGCTATTTATTTAATTTGGAACACATTCGCAAGAGCTTTGACGTCCTGACGCTGATGTAAAGATTAGTAGAGCTAGAGACCACAGATCAATAAAAAATACACTTGCACCTGAATGTAGAAACGCCTTTCTCAACACTTTTCGTTTTTTATTCTGTATCGATTCCTTACTTCGAAACCACGCGAATTCCTTGTCTTAGATAAGAAATCTGCAAAAGTTTATTCTCTATGAAATGAAAACGAGACCGCGCGAAATGAATTTGGAAATGGCGCGATTTGAACTGTCAAAAATCATATGTTTTACCGAGATGCGTTCCGAAATATCAACACGTCTAAAGATATGACTACTTATGTCAATATATTTTATTCAAAATAAAGATAGCTTTAATGTAAAGTGAAGGTATATCTAACGCTGTGACACGATTTGAACAAGACATGATAACGACGTGGTTTCGTATCGTGTGGAATCTGTGTTTCCATAGAGAATAACCGCCGATGTTAAGCGACATGGCCACCCATAACTTTTCCTACTGTCACTTTTTAGAATAAAACCCTTTTTAGGTTAATTAGGTTACTTTTGTCTTTGTCAGGGCACGAACGGTAATTTGTTTTTTGCTCTATAGCAGAAAAACAAATTACCGTTCGTGCCCATAGGGTAGAGACGTAAGAACGACAATATCATGATTAAAAATTACACTAAGTACATTTTGGTCTTTGAAGAAACTCCGACAATGGCGGTTGCGAATTTTGAATTACTTTTTAAAACCTGTGTATTCTGAATTTTAATGTGTAATAAGGGTGGATTAATATCCGTTAAGCGTTCGAGAACGTGCACGAGTGTTAGCAAATGATTTCATGATTATAGAGACATGCATTTTCGTTTTTGTTTCAACGGCCGTTTTTAGAGCGTTCAGTAGAATATCCACCATTTTACTGTAAACTTTTTGACTGACAAAATATGACTTTGACTTGACATAACCGTACAAATTTTACGCACTTGACATTGGCAGAATTATTGCAAAAAAGCGATAGAAAGCCATTAAAGAAGAAGAAGAAGAAGAAGTACACTTTGCAGATGATATAAATAATTCCTCTATCAAATAACCTCAATCCACTTGATCGTTAGAAACCATTCGCATCAAGCTTCAGGTATAAGCTAATATTTGAATAGGTACTACTTACCTTCGGCGTAAACCGAGTGGGCAGAAATCCGATGAGTTGTAGAGCCACAGATTAAAGAAATACTAAGTGACAAGTGCTTAGAGACTGGTTTATGTTCAGCGCTCTGATTGGTCACTTTGTTATGCTACATTAGGTGTCGTAAATAGGTATTGGATCGAATTAGCACCATTTAGGCCTGGATTTCTAGAATGAATTTAAATCTGTAGGTATTCAAACTTAATGACGGCAGTGAAGTCGGCCCGAAACGCTGCGCAATTACAAAAATTAGATGACTGTGTGCACTTGAGCAAGCAGCTGAAACCAGGCCAGTTCACTGCCGCCATTATGCTTGAATCACTCTGTATAATTTTATTTTTTCTTTTTTAATGCCAAAATATGGACATACGTTTTATAATATCGCAAACTCAGTGAATCTTAGATCCTACTGCGATGGCCAGTGCAGCAACTATGGTTATTAATATTGTGCATGAGCTTACCTATAGTTACTATATAAGTATACAGGGTTACAGGAAAAATCGTGCTAGATCCATTAAGGGCGTGGAGTACCCATCATTTCAGACTTATTTCACTATGAAACACTCTAGCCTAAACTTAACCGTTTTCCAGATATCCGACTTTTAATATTTTTATTGAAAATTGCCGATTTTTATGCAACAAAATTTAATTTTGTTTATTTTGTGTGTCTTTTTACTATTATTATTGCATTTTTATATGTGTAATAATATGCTTTAGGACGTCAATCATTAAAATAGTACATAAGTTAATTGAATAGACCGTAGTAGACAAGTGAAAGTTAAGAAATAAACAAAAAAATTATAAACTGTATTGTTCTCTAAAGGATATCTAAAAAAAATATTATGGCAGTTGTTCGGCAGATGTGTTATAAAATATCTACGTTTCATCAGCTTTCTAACGAGGTATAATAATCTAGGGTTTGTATTACATTTCGGGTAAAAAAATAGTTGGAACGCTCCAGATAGCAGTTCTAACGGTCTCGGTATCTTGGTTGTCAGACTGCTTTTGTGCTTCGTACATAGTAGATGTGATATCGTTTTGCTCTATTTCTCGACTTGGCTGTGATTCTGGACTATTTCTTCTGATTTGTGATTACTATGCTTGTTAACCGGACTCTGATTTGTACCTGTTATACGGAAGTGTTGAAGATGACGTCCTACACACCTGAGGAATATGCTGATATGCTTATTTGTTACGGATACTGCGATTGTGTGTCTGCGCAAGCTCGCAATGAATACATAACTCGCTACCCCGGTCGTCGAGTGCCGGATGTGGCCGTTCTTGACAGAGCTTATCGAAGACTTCGAGAAACTGGCTCTGTTTTGAGACCCTGCGAGAAGATTGGACTTTTGCAGATTTATGCTAAATGCTGACGTAGAAGACCCAGATTTACTAAGAAATATCTTGTGAACGAATGAGTCCAAATTTGATAAAGATGACATAACTAACTATCACAAGGCCCACCCCCCACTGGGCCCCAAAATAACTAAGGAATCCCAATATCCAATCATTTGATTGGACCTTACTTTCTCCCGGATAATGTAAATGGGGAAAGCTATGAAAATTTCCTGAGAGCAAACTTGAGTGATATGCTGGATGATCTGCCACTCAACCTGATCAGGGACATGTGGTTCCAACACGATGGCTGCCCTGCCCATTTCAGGAGAAGTGTCAGAGACTGGCTGGACACAAATTACCAAACCAAATGGATTAGACGAGGTGGGCCGTTGCCATGGCCAGCAAGGAGTCCGGACCTAACCCCCATGGATTTTCATGTATGGGGGCTCATGAAAAGTCTTGTGTACAGCGAGCTAAATCCACTTTCGTCTGTGGCAGACTTAAGAGAAAGGATTGTGGATGCAGCAAATAAAATGAGGACCACGTTGACCACTGGAGTAGTGAAGACTGGTCTCCGTAGAAGGATGCGACAATGTATCAGAAATAGAGACGGCCATGTTGAACATGAACTGTAGAATAAGAAAAATTTGTGTGAAAACCTTTAATAACTGACATTGCATGCTTACCTATTGTTTTATTTTACTTTTTAGGGCTAAGTATAAATTTTCTTCTCCACTGTCGCCTATGAAACTAATTTTTTTTCAATGCATTTGAATAAAATCCTAGATTATTATACCTCGTTAGATAGCTGATGAAACGTAGATATTTTAAAACACATTTGCCGAACTACTGCCATAATATTTTTTTTAGATATCCTTTAGAGAACAATACAGTTTATAATTTTTTTGTTTATTTCTTAACTTTCACTTGTCTACTACGGCCTATTCAATTAACTTATGTACTATTTTAATGATTGACGTCCTAAAGCATATTATTACACATATTAAAATGCAATAATAATAGTAATAAGACACACAAAACAAACAAAATTAAATTTTGTAGCCTAAAAAACGGCAATTTTCAATAAAAAAATTAAAAGTCGAATATCTGGAAAAGAGTTAAGTTTAGGCTAGAGTGTTTCATAGTGAAATAAGTCTGAAATGATGGGTACTCCACGCCCTTAATGGATCTAGCACGATTTTTCCTGTAACCCTGTATAATATGATGAACTGTGTAGCTCTATGAAACTGTGTACAAATAAACAACTATCTTTCATAAATTTTTTTTTGTTTGTTAGTTATACGATTTACGACTGACAACCATTGATACTGGATTATAGATTTCTATTTAGCTTTCATAGAGAAGTCCGGCAAAATAACCTAAGCAATTTCGCTCAGTTGGATGGGTGGCTTAAGTGCAGGCATTGGACCAATAAATAAGAAAACGCGTACTTTTGAACGCGTAGTGTGGAGTAACGAATGATATTATTCAAATTCAAAATTCAAATTCAAATATTTTTATTTCAGTCTATAACACATTACTAAAATTATATTATAGTCCATATACTCCTATTATTACATTAAAATACAATTATTATTAAATTAAATTATTACTAATTATTAATTAACATTATTACACAAATTACACATTACGCCAAACATCCATTATAAAAAGCTTATTATTAAAATCACATAAATATCAAATAAAGCGCTATATTACATTAATAGTTTCAATTACACAAATCAAGGTGTATAGGATTAGATGAGCGGACAGTCTCTTTCACGATATGGACTCGAGTCCAATACCTCATGAAGACACTGTCCACATCCATCCTTTCTGCAATCAGTTGCAGGTAGCTGTTGCTGCTGCAACGCACCCTGTGCATTACGGATGCAATTCGTTTGCGGAGTATCGCTGTGAAACTATCTACTCTTGCATCCGCAAACATTCCTGATGCGCTGCAAAAGCGCGGTAGACCCATCAGTGTTCTAAAAGCACTGTTATACTGCACACGCAGAGCATTGTAAGCCCTCTGCCAATATCTGACCCATAAGCTGCACGTGTAAAAAGCCTGACAGTATGCTCTGAACAGTGTGGCTTTCACGCTAACAGTACAACGTGCAAACCTACGGGCCAGCATATTGGCCCTGACTGACAATGCTCTGCGCTCCCTCTCCATATCCATTTCATCGGAGAGCGTCTCGGTAACCCAATGACCCAGATATTTGAATTGTGACACTTTTTTAAGATTAATGCCGTTCAGGGTAACAGGTGGAACAGTGTCGTACATTTTTGAGCCCGCTCTGAAAACCATGAGCTCGCTCTTATTGACATTATATCTGAGGCCATGGGACCCCGCATAACCCTCACAAATCCTTACAAGCTTTCTGAGAGCACTGATCGATGGGCTCAGCAACACCATGTCGTCAGCGTAACTAATGTTGTTAACGAACACTCCGTCGATTGAACAGCACACCTGGGCATTGCTGAACTCACGGACCAAACGATCTGTGTATAGGTTAAAGAGCCGAGGCGAGGTAAGTCCAGGGTGGACTTACTCCACATTCCAACCGATACACATCTGACAGTGACCCCGACCACTTTACATAATTCTGCTGTTTCTGATACCAATACTTAAGGAGTGATACAAATTCCGATGGAAGCTCAGTTTCAGTCTCCAACTTTTGCCATAACCTGTCATATGAGACGAGATTAAATGCTTTTGATAGATCTAAAAAACAAGCATAGACCGGCGTGCTTCTGCTAGTATAGTACTGGACGGTATTCTTAAGATTCAGTATAGCAGATTCAGTTGAAAGACCAGGCCTAAAGCCGAACAGAGCATCGTGTATATTAAGGTGTTGTGCTAAATGTTTATTCAAATTTTAAAAATATAATAGGTATGAAGAAAACCTGTACAATTTTTTAAGCCGGACACATTTTTGAAATATAGTAAGACTTATTTTAAAAAAAATGTACAAACTTCAGAACTAAAAAATTCAAATGCTCAAAATTATCAGCGACAACACCCAATTATTTTTTACAAATAAAATAGCCAGACCGCTATTCTATTTACTAGACCGAGAAGTTATTTTATTTTATGTTTATATTACGAGTAATTAAATAAAAACCCAGTCAGCAGTTATTGCGTTTTGCAATAACTCCAAAACCAATTGTTATTGACCAAGAGAGAGACTTTGCCTGTCTTGAAATATGGTCAAAATACGCTACTATAATTTACCTACCTACTGTACCTACTAGGATTTACATTGTCATCATCATCATCATCATCATCATCATCATCACCAACAACAACAACGGCCTGAATACGTCCACTGCTGAACATAGGCCTCCTCCAGTGAGTCACTCACTTTGAGCACTTACATAATACATACTAAAATAATAATTAAACACGTTCTGTATTATTACTTTATTATTGGAGCAGCATCACTTCCGATTCACATGCGGTTGCTTCTGTGATATTTCTATGTAATCAGCTTGGTTTTTCCCAATGATATTTATATAGCGTACTCTACCTATACTAATAGTTTATTATTTTGTGTTAATTAAACCTATTCATATACCTAACCTTCCCCCCTATTACGAAGGAGTTAGCAGCACTGCTGACGCGCGTCTGCAGCTCAACTGCTGTCAAAATTGTATGAAAATTGACAGCAGTTGAGCGGCAGACGCTCGTCAGCAGCGCTGTAACCTGTTATGTTCCGTTAGAACAATTGTGTTATTAAAAATAAAAAACCTACTAATGTTTTACGCATAATTATACCTACCGTAAATTTATTTAAGGTGGTCCCCACTAGGAGGACCAACGGCGTGATGACGACTGATGAAGCTGGTGGATGCAGGTGGCAGGCAGCTGGTCAACGGTGCTCTGTTGGGGAGGCCTATGTTCAGCAGTGGACGTCTTCAAAATGTTGATGAGAATGTTAAATTTATTTAGTAATAAAACCCTCCTCTTTTACCGAATTAATGTTAAGATATAATGATTAAAACGTATACCTATTGGGATCTTACTAATTCAGAGTTTCTATTTAAATTTGAAAATCAAACAGTTTACTTAACGAAAACATTATTACTCACATATTGTTTAATAACGGGATATTTACCATGTAATTTATTTGTTTCGAGTTGCCGATATTTCGGTACTGTTGCAAGCACCGAAATATCGGCAACTCGAAACAAATAAATTACATGGTTCCCCGTTATTAAACGATATGTGAGTAATGTTAGTGACCTCCAGTTTAAAATCTTATAGAAAACATTATTATTTATTTAAAAATTTAGAATAATCGGCGTTCAGGTGACCGGTCACCACTTTGATGGTGACCTCTACAAAAAGTGGTTGTACAACTAAGCGCTACTGCGACCCTCGGTCTCGGCTGCTGTAAGACAATAGTCGTTAAGCCAAGTCAGAATCTTTTGAGCGGACTAAAGTTTCTGCCAAGAGGGCCTTATCGGCTTACACGATAGCTACTTCCTATACACGATAGATCTTTGCTATTATGCTTCTTACACGAAAAGAAGCAGAAGAAGCGACGTATACGAAACAAGTTAAATTCATGTCTATAAAAATTGAAATCTCTCACCTTCATAATCATAACAAGCATATAATATAAAAAATAGCTTAAACTCTGTCTCAACCTTTTGATCTTCGAATCAGGACAAAGTTTGTGCACCACTGGTGCGACAAAAGCTATCAAATAATAACTAGCTAATGCTCAACGGTAGCACAATGCCTGATGCCCTATAAACTATAAAATATTGTCACTGCGCGTAGTATACGTAAAATATTGAGATGTACCTCCTAACTTAAAACAGGAAAAATAAATAAACAATGTATGCGTGTGCTTGTAATATTCTAAACTTCTAGAGATTTTTAATTAGGTACTTAACTGTGTTTTTAAACAATAATTTTTATTTACCTTAATAGTCCTCTATTAATTATATCCAAGCCAAGTTGGTTTGTAATTTGCAAGTCCTTTCTGCACATTTTGAAAAAGTTTTTAGGATGTCCTATAAACTTTTATATTAATAAATTTTTACCATCTGATATAAATAAATTATTCATTTACAAAAGACTCTGTTAATGATTAAAGATTTACCAGGTAGGTAACACTATGCAACGTTACGGGTACTGTAATTATGACAAACCTACACACCGTCTATACAAATAATACACAGTATTTTTTTCTCTTCGTGATTCATCTGCAATCCCTACATATACCAGCGCCCTAACAGATGTTTACTGCTACAAAAAAACGAACAATAACCTTAAGTGGAGTCAGTCACTAAATAATAAACTTTAACGACACCTTATTAAGGATTTATTCGAGCTCCTACCGAATTATTCTGTAATTTATTTCTGTTATCCTACTAACTTTTCGCCGCGGTTGCACTCGCGTAGAAACCCACACGTTGTAGGTACTCCTTACTCCTAGGATTTTTCTTATTTTGAGCCCTTAGTCCGAGTTTTGCTCTGGAAAAGTCTCAAGTCTCACGGCCGACATGCTCACCGGATGTGTCAGTTTTTGCTAAGAACAATATAAATATTCTGTGATTCTTCACTTTGCTGGGCACTTTTCATGAAACCATACAAAATACAAACACGTCTGATTTTTATATACTCTTTGCGAAAAACTGACACGAATGACGCAGCCACAGAGCAAAAAAAAAACGCTTCCCTCTATAGGCGAAGGTCATTTGTTTCATAGCTTTGTGCGGTGAGCAGTCAGCCGTGAGTATCGAGACTTTTCGAAAGCTAAACTCGGACTAAGGCCCCTGAAACAAGCATTAGAGTGAGAGACCAATTTTATTTTGATAGAGTCAAAGTGCGTGATAGTCCTTCCTTAGATTAACGTTTTACGTACCTACCTACCTATCTATATATAAGTCCTATACGTAAAGCGCGAACACAAGAAATAACTCTCCGAATCATTACAGCGTTATTCCGTTATCGTAGCTCTGTATATCACAACGAACAGGCTGCTCCTGTACAAGGTACATTATGATAAATTAATAACAACATTTTAGCACTAATTCTATCGGTGCAAAATGCTTATCCACAATATGAAGGGTAGAACCACAGAATAAATAATAGCATAGGTCGTACTCGTAGAACGTAGTAACTACGAGCTAGCGGTATGTATTTCGTTTACTTTCGTAGCGTAGCAGGTAAATTCTGTGTTTCAATCATGTTTAAACATAGGTAGGTACTATCACTGGATTGAACTTCACAAGCCACAAATTTTATCTACGGAACGCCACTATATGCCTAGGCTGGTAAAGGAAGCCATTGAGATCTCGAAATATAAAAATTGCAATCGAGTTGATGGTTTCCAACTGGCTAGTGCGTGGAGTCCAGTATTAGGTTGCATTAAAAATAATACGCGTCCAAAATGTGATAAGATCATATGCAGTGATACAGTGAGTGTGTATTGTCGCAAGTTACGATCGAGTACGAATGCCAATGGTGCCCGCAGTAAGACACTAAGAAAGAGGGTAGACCGTTATGTCTGCTCCTAACATTTCGAACTTTTTATCATCCACCCGCATCTTCAGTCTACCCGTAAAAATGGTGCATGTAACTGTGACGAAATATCGGGAACTCAAAAATGATTCTAATCTCGGTAAATATCCCGTAAGTACTATTAAAAACTATTCAGAGAGACATAAAAATCTAATTATTTTTAAAATTTTTAGAAAAGTTTGTAAATGACTTACAAGTGTGCTTTTTACTAAGTAGCTTGTTCCAATTAGATACTTTGTTTATGAAAATATTAAGCAGGTAAGCATTGGTAACTGTTCAGTAAAGATGGTGCATTTTAGCTAGATTCACAAACAGACAGACAAACATTTGTATCTAACTATACGTAACCCTAAATAGATTTACTATTGCTATACATATTACATAATTTATTACAAATAACTCATAAAACATTGAATGCAACCAACAATGAGTTGTAACAGCTCATGTAGGTACCATTTTTTGTGGGATTTTTGATTTTAACGACCACACATTACGTTACCTTCACTCATTCAAAATATTAATATATTGGGTAATTTTTAATGGGATTTATTTATATTTAACAGTTATATTTAGTAGTTATTCATAAGCCTTTTATTTGTTAACTATTATTGGTTTTATGGCGTATAAGTAAAGTTAAGGGGCTCGTAGGTGGATTATCCTAATATATAATAGGCGGGCATTAGAGTCAAAATGGATCGTGAAATATTGTCTCAATATAAACTAATTCAGTATAAAAACTGCTTAAGAATAATTTTAATAATATAGTCAAATTCGGTTGGAAATGCGCACACATTGTGATGACGTAGTACCTACATATATATCTAGGTATACCTATTTATATCTGGGCCATTATTCCGTATCGATTCCTTACTTCGAAACCACGCGAATTCCTTGTCTTACATAAGAAATCTGCCAAACTCTATTCTCTATGAAACGAAAACAAAACCGCGCGAAATGAATTTGGAATTGGCGCGATTTGAACTGTCAAAAATCGTATGTTTTACCGAAACGCGTTCCGAAACATCAACACATCAAAATTATTGACCACTTATGTCAATATATTTTATTCAAAATAAAGATAACCTTATGTAAAGTAAAGGTACTCCTAACGCTGTAACACGATTTGAACAAGACACGATAACGACGTGGTTTCGTATCGTGTGGAATCTGTGTTTCCATAGAGAATAACCGCCCTGGTGTATCTATGAAAGCTCATTGACCAAAAAATAATAAAGCTTAACATTAAGATTTTTTTTAATATAATGTTAGTATCTAAAATCATGTGACGATCTAAGTAGCCGTTTACATGTGTAAATGCTCAAAATACAGTGCCACTAAGCACTGTAAATTAAAGCCATGTTATAAGCACTAACGTAACGAAGTGGAAAAAATAAATCTATTCAAATCAATAGAAATAAGAATATTAATTACATAATATTATTAAATTAATTTAAAACAAAATTTTCCATTTTCGTTAGCTTATTAAAGAAATTCTTAAATGGAAACAAATTATATGAAAAAGGAGAAACAATTAAAAAAATAACTTTTTGTCGAGATTCTTTGACGTAACCGTCCGATAATTATCCAGCTGATAAATCTAAAATGACAGCGGTTGTTACAAAAACAGCGGAATGCAAAAGCGTTTCGCTAATCACTGAAATGTGTTCCGAAGCAAATTATGCGTTGATTTTGACACTGTTGTTCGTAACTATTGCAAGTTTCGCAACCATGTCGAATAAAAAATGGGTCGATTCCACATAACTAGTTTCAACTGGTGAATTCTTTTGTTTCTTATCGTTTAAGGAAATGATAAGCTCTTAACATGCCATAATCACATTTTAATCTTGAGACTTAATCGATAGGTAATACCTAACCTACCTAATACTGGGTTAGAAGTTAGGTAGAGTCTTAGGTACACTGCACAAAAATAAACTCAAGTCCTGAGTTTGAGTTGTGTGTAGGTACATAGGTAGTGTTCTTTTCATGAGGTAGCACTTAACACTGCATAAACATTAACTCAAGTCTTGAGTTTGAGTTGTGTGTAGGTACATAGGTAGTGTTCTTTTCATGAGGTAGCACTTAACACTGCATAAACATTAACTCAAGTCTTGAGTTTGAGTTGTGTGTAGGTACATAGGTAGTGTTCTTTTCATGAGGTAGCACTTAACACTGCATAAACATTAACTCAAGTCTTGAGTTTGAGTTGTGTGTAGGTACATAGGTAGTGTTCTTTTCGTAAGGTAGCACTTAACACTGCATAAACATTAACTCAAGTCTTGAGTTTGAGTTGTGTGTAGGTACATAGGTAGTGTTCTTTTCGTAAGGTAGCACTTAACACTGCATAAACATTAACTCAAGTCTTGAGTTTGAGTTGTGTGTAGGTACATAGGTAGTGTATTTTCGTGAGGTAGCACTTAACACTGCATAAACATTAACTCAAGTCTTGAGTTTGAGTTGTGTGTAAGTACATGGGTAGTGTTCTTTTCATGAGGTAGCACTTAACACTGCATAAACATTAACTCAAGTCTTGAGTTTGAGTTGTGTGTAGGTACATAGGTAGTGTTCTTTTCGTAAGGTAGCACTTAACACTGCATAAACATTAACTCAAGTCTTGAGTTTGAGTTGTGTGTGTAGGTACATAGGTAGTGTTCTTTTCGTGAGGTAGCACTTAACACTGCATAAACATTAACTCAAGTCTTGAGTTTGAGTTGTGTGTAAGTACATAGGTAGTGTTCTTTTCATGAGGTAGCACTTAACACTGCATCAACATTAACTCAAGTCTTGAGTTTGAGTTGTGTGTAGGTACATAGGTAGTGTTCTTTTCGTAAGGTAGCACTTAACACTGCATAAACATTACCTCAAGTCTTGAGTTTGAGTTGTGTGTAGGTACATAGGTAGTGTTCTTTTCGTAAGGTAGCACTTAACACTGCATAAACATTAACTCAAGTCTTGAGTTTGAGTTGTGTGTAGGTACATAGGTAGTGTTCTTTTCGTGAGGTAGCACTTAACACTGCATAAACATTAACTCAAGTCTTGAGTTTGAGTTGTGTGTAAGTAGGTACATAGGTAGTGTTCTTTTCATGAGGTAGCACTTAACACTGCATAAACACAAACTCAAGTCACAACCAGAAACTCTACAGAAACACACTCAAGTGGTGTTTGTGCAATGTAAAGTACTACCTCATGATAGAACACTACCTATAAGTAAAACATCGCCTTAAGACAATAAGAAACCATGTAACCTTAAAATCTTATTAAACAGATTATTAAAGCACTGCTCCTGGTTTTATTTACAACACTAACTATTAAAGGCATAATTGTGATAAAGAAAAGATAGTATAAAAAAAATAATAATGGTTTATTCCATGATATTTAATTACAATTTCGTAATGGCCAATAATAGAACTGTTATGATATACATTTCATAGTACACAGTACTAACCTCAGCTCACTCCAGCAGGATCTCCATTGACAGTTTTACCGCAATAATGAATTAGTCAACCTTAGCAGGCTGATCCTTGTCGCAATACGTTAATATAAGACATTTTTAATGTTCTCCAATCTCAAAAGCTTAGCAAAATCTTAGATCTTCTTCTTATATATTGGCTCCACACATAGTGTATTTAGCCAGTGTCAAGTATTTTAATTTTTCAGTGTTATGAATATTTCACGTTAAGTCAAGTCTAAGTCATAGTCCAGTCTAAGTCATGCTCCAGTAAAGTGGTGGCAACTTTACTAGAAGCTTCTACGGAATTTTGGAAGCAACACGAAAAACCACGTTTCACCACATTATATCACTTGCCTACACTCATGCTCGTAATTCAGCACTTAATGCCTAAAACGCCACCAATTTTAAACTTTAACACTGGAAAAAGCACAAGTTTTGAGAAATAATACAATGCAACGACGTAAACGTTTCCGCGTTCCCGCCAAAAACTCATCTTAGATCTCTCTTATGATATAACAATCCACCTCCTTCTTCTTTTTACAATTGTCAGCTTGAGTAATAAAGGCATATTGCCCACAAAAAAAAAGCTAGTTAGTATTGAAGGTATAATAAGATATTTTATTGCAATTAACTTCGACGCATACGTATCAATATATTTGCCTAATTTCATCTTTAAAACTTTAACCGTAGACGTCTAAAAAAGTTTTGGCGCCACGAGTCACAGGTCAGTTCATTTCCTCACGCCTACTCAAGTTCTAAGGCATTTTATGTTGCCGAAACGTAATGATCCGTGCCAAGGTTCAAAAGTCAGTGTTTCCTGTCTGCGGCAATTAGTAGCCATGTAAATAATAAGACTAGTTTTTTCGTCTGTGGTTTGGTGGTTTATTAAAAACGAAGCGGGTACTACATGCCGAAACATCTTTGTAGCTTGTTGTAAAAAGAAGTAAGTAAATGAAACAACACAAAAATGTTTACACCGTTTTTACACTATAAGGCATGGGTTTGCAGCGCACTTAACAGCCGCCATTGAGTTTGTTTTACACTCTACTCACAGATTTTATAAAAAAGCCATAGCATCTGTGACCCTACTTTGGATTTCTTTTACATCGCTGCTCTAAAACTCTTTGGTATTCCCAACCAAAAAAACTGAACTCCCCAAAAACTTCAAAAACAACACCAAAATGGCCTCGGCATGCAGTTCAATATAGGTAATTATAAAATAATGTATTATTAATTATTAATATTAATTAATAATTTTGATTCTCCGCACGACAGCTTATCGCAAGCAAAACCGCAAATTGCGGTTCAATCAACAAAATAGCTTTATCATGGGAATTTACGTTTAATGTAAATTGTAAACAAGTACTCCCTTATTCATAGTATAACAATTTAATAAGACAAGTCACACTGTTTTTCTTAAATTCTTAGTAATCTCCTAGTGGAATGTGTCAACTCAGGACCCAGTCCGTGAGCTGCTCACTTGCTAGCACAGTACGAGTACGGGTTTTTATCCAAAGATTATTTTTTCGTATGTAGTAAGTAATACAATGTGTTTTTGATTATCCACTGAGTGAGGCTGCTAAGGGCCAAGACACCATATATGATGAAAAATAATCAATGTACATATAATGGAGTACACATAATGCGAAGTTCTGAAAGCTCCCAAAAATATATTTAAAAAAAACTTCTGCTAACTATATCCGTCTTACCACAAAAATAATTTTAAACATCGCTTAGATACATGTTTAGTTAGACAGCGTCTAAAAGTTAAATGCTCCTTAAACGGATGTTTTATTTTTGTCACTACAAAACCATGTTTATACCGTGTTAACTTAAACACTGTCTAACTTGATCCACATTTTTAAAATAAGGTGACATTATACGAAACGTTTCATTCCGCGCAGAACTCATGTTGTAAATCCAATACATGTTAGCGTCATAGCTGTAACCATAGAAAAAACGGAACGTTATTAGCGTGAAGTTTGACTGTGTGTGTTATGGTGACAACGACAGTTAAACACCTCTTAAACTAAGGGTTGAGTATGTTTAAATTTTAGCACGTGTTTAACGCCCGTCTATCTTAAACGAGTGTTAGGCGCGGATTTGTGGTATGGAATTCGTGAAACAACTGTTCAACAAGTGTTTAAGGCGCGTCTAAATCTTTTGTGGTAAGACGGTATATGTTTAAACGGAGAATTAAGAAGCCATACTGTGACAGCATTGAATCACATTTCTGCTATATTACTTATATCCTTTTCTATCACCAGGATAGCTACTCCCAGACCGAGAAAGATAGCTTGAGTGCTATTGCATCACTGTGTCGCTGCCGCGTGCGCTTGCACTCCCGCTATCCTTCTCGCTCCGAAATGATGATCCTGGGCGATAGAAAACTACGTCACTGCTGAACATAGGCCTCCCCTACAGAGCGCCACTTCGAGCGACTGCTTGCCTCCATCTATCGGCTCCCCAGAGGTTTATACCAGATCAGCCCTCCTATTACGATTGAGCTAGCAGCGCTGCTGACGAGCGTCTGCCGCTCAACTGCTGCAACTGGGGGGTAGATCGTCGTCCACCTAGTGTCCATGAACCGGTCTTCCGGTTCGTGGTCGCCACTCCAGAACTTTTCTTACCCACCTGTCGTCAGTTCTACGAGCGATGTGGCCTGCGCAGTGCGCAGCCCATTGCCATTTCAAATTGTTAATTGTAAGGGCTTTGTCGGTCACATTAATTCCACTGCGAATCTCCTCCATCTAGCAGGGAAACACCGATCATAGCATTTTTCTTATAAATACCAAGAAATCCTACTTAAAAAGATCGTTCAACAAAGGAATTAACAATAATTCAAATTTGGATTGGAAGCCCTTCCGCAAATCCAGTAACGAACCGTGTCTGCGTGTACGTGTGTGCGTACAAGTAATCAGTGTTGCCATGTAAATAAAATAAAAACTCCCATATTGTTGCCACCGTCTGGTTTCGAGTTGCAAAAAGGTTCCGACCATACACTTTATAAAGGTTAACATCTTTGGTGCCGACTTACATAAATGTAATTTATATTATGATTTGTGAACATTTCGTTGCGTTATTGGATATTAGTTAGCAGCCAATAAGTTATATTTATTTGTGTAAAGAATTTTCTTGACAGTGTTTCGTGTCAAACGAGAAAGATGATTTGGAAATAAACTCAAATACTACAATTTTGATGTATTTGCGTCAAAATATTCTTGGATCAGTATAAATTTACTATCTAAAGTCTTGGTGCGATACCGAAAAAATAATAAATGCTACCAAAAATAGTTTTTTGTAAAATCAGCGCCTAAAAAGTTGAAAACAAAACGCAGCATCATGGGCTTCCTCCCTCTAGTGTTTACAATAAATAGCTGATAATAAAGAATTAAGGAGTAAAGAGATATGAAAGAAATAATAGAAATAAACATGGAGAGAATAAGAAGAATAAGAATTACATACTACACGCACTATGTAGTGTAGCTTGCGATAGTGCGTGTAGTATTTAGTGAGGCGGTGACGCTATAAAGGTCGGTAAAGATCAGCAACATTAGCCCGTAAAAATATTACACTGCTAAAAAGCACGTAATTTTTTATTAATAATATTAAATATACATTTTTAATAATAAAATATTTGTGGGTACCGTTACCCACATCTGAACACACCCCAACGTTTAACCCGATCAGCGATTTATTGCTTGATATTTAACTCCCGACTCCCTTTCACAAAGGGTAGGCTAACGATCGGGCAACTTTTATGACGTTGCCAAAGAGGCCGCTAGCGCTAAAGTTTTTTTTTTTGTTGAATTATTTTTATTTTTGTTAATGGCCAGTATTAGATTATGGATTTTGTAAAATTAGTGTTTACACTGTCATTTGTTTTTAAAGGTCCCTTTTTGACTTGGTTCTAAGTGATTACGGCATTTAGCCAGTGTCAAGTTTACATTATAGAAAAGTATTTAAAGTCTAATCCAGTCACGGTCAAGTCAAATAATAAATGCTAAAAGTGGGTGACAATGAATGCAGTTTTTTATTAGCCAAAAATTTAAATACATATTAAAACTTTACCGATTTAACTATATTACTTACAGATTATTTATTGGTTATTACTGCAAAGTTATAATGGCAGTTTTAGCAGCACGCATTGAAATCAATAATTTAATAAGAGTATTTTTACATCGATGCGGTAGTCCACGCTTGAAGGAGCTTACCGCTTGATATCCGACCTTCATTAATAAGGCTTCACAAAAGTCCCTAATGCGCGGCACACGTCCACAGACGGCAGCTAAAAAAGAAATAATTCTTAATTCAAAATAAATATCTTTTCGATTTCATATAAAGGATCTCCATCGCCAGTCACAATGAGAACGCTCCATGAGTGGACGTCTCGAAGTCATTTAAAATATATTGAGCTGAGCGACAAAAGCGCGATTGTCAGACTGGCTATAAAATCTTCGTTTTTCTCCGGTGAATTAGTTGAGATTACCTTCCAATAGGGAATAATAAATCTTCCTTGTAGACCATGGAGGTATAGCTATTGATTGTGGAATCCGTGAAGTAGGCGTCAGTCAGCCCCAATCTTCATAAATATCGATAAGTCAAGTACAATATAAATTATTTCAATGGTGAACGTTCTTGATCCTTTCGCTCACAATCACTCGTGTTCAAGTAATGAAAATGAATTACGACCTTACCGAGGTATTCTGCATTATCTCATAGGGTTCATTCTTCGGCTAGTTCATTCTTTGACTGAATAATATGCAATTACTATCCCGAATGAACTACCAGATGGAGACTGGAGGTACTTAATATGCATTTCTAATTCTTTAGTTCTATTGAAGCAAGACTTTAAACGACATGGTGCTTACTTACAAGCCTTTTGTGAAAGGTGAAATAGGTTTTGATGATGCTACTAAAGAGGTTTGTTAAGAGCTTTGTCGTCAACTGGATCTTTCACTATTTTATTAATGAGTCTGTTAATTAAAGTGTTTTCAGGCTTAAACTAGTTCACAACTGCTGTAGAGCTCGTAAAATTGGTATTGAATTGCGACTAATTTTAAGGAAATAGCACAAAGCGTAAACTATCATAGTGGAATAGACCAATTCATTCATTTATTCAGCCGATAGATTGCATATACATTTTTATTAAGTACCTACCTAATCTTCCTAAAAAGTGTGATATTCTATTTTCAAAATATCTAATCTGCCCTAAATTACCATTCCATTCTTTCTGTAAGTACGTACAGCCTCTTTCCTTCAAAGCTCAAAGCTTAAAGAAAAACAAGTGACTACGATCTTTGAGTCAGCCACAGATCACACTAATATTATTTCCTAGTGTGTGTAGACTAGTATTACGTCACGGGACCACCTCAGTCCCATTTGTGACTGCATTAACATAGGGCAGTGGACACAACAAATGTGCTTATCTCTGCCCGTCGAGATTGCCGCGTACAAGCCTCTTAATTGGGCATCAATATGCGGCCTAATAACGAGGGTACGGCTCCAAGTAAGTTGTAAAGGGAAATACGAGGCTTTGTGTTTTGAAAAGGCCTTCGTGATGTTGTACATTGAGTGAAATAAATGCGGCATAGGTAATCGATAAGATTGTGCAGAGTGAATATGCGATTGAATATCTTTTTTAAACTAACTTACTTGTTTTGATTAGAGATATATACAAGGTGACCTTGAATTAGTATGTTATCCCGAAATGGGGGGACCGGGACCATCATACCCTATAAGTTGTGAGAGCCTTACTTGTAACTGGGTGTTTTCAAACTTCCATGGTAAAAAATAAATCCACTCACAGAAATGCACGTGCGATCGCTACGAGAGTTACAAGATACTATAAATTCATTTCTAAACATAGGTCGTTAAACTCATTTATGTGCACTCGGTCAAGGACGAAGTTCAACCACCCAGCTGCACTAAGGTTATTTTCGAACGTAAACTTTACATGGCATTTCATCAATGAAAAACTATTAATTTAGTAAAGTCGTAGAAGAAACATTGTCTACCTTGGGGTGTAGATTTACCCCCTTTCGGGATAACATGTGAATTCAAGGTCACCTTGTATATGGATTAACTGACAAAGTTATTGAAAATTCCATTGAAAGGGATGCTTTGCTATCCTTTACATCAATTACTTCAACGAAACACGTCCTAAAGCGGATGACCGGGCCGGAAGACGCAGCTTAGGCCGGCCCCCCACTAGGTGGACCGACGATGCTCTCAAAGTGGCACTCTCTGGGGAGGCCTATGTTCAGCAGTGGACGTCCTAAGACTGTTTATGATGATGATGATGATGATGATAATAACCAACGGTTAAAAACCTTAGTAAAGGACAGGACTTTTTTTGTATGGAACTTGGGTGTTTATTCTAATCAGCATACAATTAATGTCAAATGAGAGATTAATTATGAAGGATTAATTATATTCATAAAAATAATTTATTCACGCCTCCGTTTTTTTTATATTTGACTTTATACAAAAATATTTTTTGGTTGCAACACTGCAGCTGACTTATTGAATGATATATATTACCAGTAGCAACAGTTTTCTTGTAGTTTTATCACAAAGTAACAATTGATTTCTGTAACCTATGGGTTTTATCCACAGATTAGACAAAATCAATCGAAATTTATCACTTCGTGCTATGTTATAGTAAATCAAAGTCGGAGGTTTCGATAAATCCAAAACTATTACGGATTAACTTTATGTGTAACCCCGTATCTTATGCCACTATCTTATTATTATCATTTTGATTATATTTTACACCCACTTATAACCCTCTCCTTTGACCAATATTGGTTAGAATTTTTAACCATCGGTTACCTTAACTACGGACCAAAAACCCACCCTTCGTGAATGTAACTTACTTACAGCCATACAGAGTGTTCAGTTAATTAAGATGTAGGCAGAACGCGGCGCATGTCGCTAACGAGGCGCTAAACACACTCGTTCGCTCGCACCGGTGTCTGTCTGTAGGTACGGTAGAAAATAGAAATAACTATCAAAATGCTATTACTACTAACTTCTAAATTCTTCCAAATTAACCTGCTTTATTAAAATGCTTTATTAAGATGGTTTATTGAAAATTATCCAAATTTTTGTATCATTATCATCAACAGCCCGTTGACGTCCACTCCTGAACATAGGCCTCCCCCAGAGAGCGCCTCCTGCATACACCGGCTCCCCGCGGTTTTCACCAGGTTGTCGTTCCACCTAGTGAGGGTTCTGCCTGCGCTGCGCCTTCCGGTTCGTGGTCACCACTCGAGAACCTTTCTCGACCGTCCTTTCCCTTTTTTCGAATTTTTGGATAACTCTATCTAATTAATTCAACAAAATCTAACACCACGTAGCATTGCACTGCTTGTTGTCTATTTGTTTGTATATTATTTTGTAATGTCATGCACGTAGTGTAATATTGTGTGTCGCTGTCACGAATAAATGTATTTTCTTCCTTTCTTTCTAATTATATTTTTTTTCTAAATTTACCTTTTTTGTTTCAAGGATCTAAGGATGTGATCCCTTAGGCCAGATGCACATAACGAGTTTAGGTACAGCAGAAACAATGGATAAATATACGCAGGTAGATTTATTATTGACATATGAAATATCGTACGTTACTAGAGAATTTCCTTCTTTTTTCAGATCTGGTTTTAACCCGATCGTCGCCGTCGGTCCATTTAGTGCGAGGCCTACGTGGCGCCTTCCGGTTCGTGGTCACCACTCGAGAACCTTTCTTCCCCACCGGTTGTTAGTTCTACGAGCGATGTGGCCTGCCTATTGCCATTTCAATTTTTTTTGTACCTTGTTTAAGAGTTAGGGCAAAGTCAGGGGAAATCTTTGTATAATAAAACAGTGTTGAGATATCTAAAGTAAATCTAGCCGCTATGCTAATGAAGATTGCGAGGAGATTGCTTTATTAAGGAACCTTAACGTGATTATTTTAACTAATTTCCTCGCGTTCACTCGTTTTTTATAGAAAACTGCCAGTTGAAAAAATAGAAATTTGGAAATGAATGAAAGAAGAAAGCATACCTATTATATGAAAATTAAAATATAGGTTGAAGTTTGCTATTTTTTTTGTGATCATTTTTTAAATTGTTTTTGTTTTTTTGTTGTTATTTAATCTAGTGGTAATTTGAACATAGCCAACTTTTATCTCGGACTGTACATCGTCTTTTTTAAGCTTGTAAAACAAGAAATTGTTGTGGATCTACTGAAAATTGAAAACTTGTGAAATTTCCACTCAGTTCAAAACATTTTAATCATCAATCAATGTCTTCTCACCAAAATCTGACGCTTCAACAAAGCGTCAAGTAACAAACGTTCCTTAGTAAATGACTGGCTTAAGTTTTAAGTCAACAACGCTTTTAAGTCTGTGCTAATTGTTGGAACATGACAGCTGGGACACAGATCATGATGACATGATCGTGTTGTTCGTGGCCTTTGTGTTAGTCTGCTTTTAACGTTCAAATGTTTTTTTTTATTTGGCCACTGTCTCCATTTAATATATTGATTGTAGAGTCGCTTTTCTCTCTTTGACTAATCATTAGACTAGAATTTCCTGGTAATGTAACTTTAAAATATTTTCATCTTGTGAAATAAAAAAAATCACAACGGACGTGTACCGACCGCTACGATATTTTAGCAAGAATTATGTTGATGTCTTTTCTGGTCAAAATAGTGACTTGTAATTTTAAATAGAGTCTAACTGTTATTTATATGACGGAGCGCGGGCGATTTTATTGCTGTGTGTCATTTATTATTCTTTAACTTTAACACAGTTTAGCTGCTAATCGAGTTGTAGTCTAATTTTGATTGGTTCAATATGGTCTATGCCGTATTTTTAGAGCGGGTAACACCGAATGGAGTTGTGAGTGGCATAGTGATGGTAGACTGTCAATATTTGACAGCTGGCCAAGCGTGATGCTCACGAACAAAACCATTGGCTCTAAACAAATAGTATTTGAGTAATTAAGTATCAGATTCGTTAAAACAGTGGTTGTTTCCAAGTTCCTTGGTGTTATTTTTATGTTACCTACACCTGCACGCCCACCGTGGATAACCTACAACAAAAGATAACGGATACACTTTCTGAGATATCACCTCGGTATCTTAACGATCCGTTATATATATAAAAAAAATTAACTATAAAAACGGAGGTTATTCCTATTTAAAATAAATAAAAACTTTAACACAGGAACACAGAGTATATGGGTGGTTATAATTATCTAGATCTCATCATCATCATCATCATCAGCCTGAAGACTTCCACTGTTGAACATATATAGACCTCTCCTATCCCCCATAGAGCGCAGCGCTACTCTGACTTCCCTCCTGCATCCATCGGCTCATCGCGGTTTTCACCATTAGTAGTGAAGGCCGGCCTACGCTGCGTCTTCCGATTCATGGTCACCAATCGAGAACCTCATCGGTTGTAGATTCTGCGAGCGATATGGCCTGCTCATTGCCATTTCAAGTTGCGAAGTTTGAATTTTATCACGCAAGGATTCTTAATTTGTTTGGTGGTGATAAAATTATATATCTCAGGGAACAACTCTCATTTTTGGCAGATTATTAAGTTTCAAAACACCTACGAACATTACGTCACTTTTTCCCAGAATCAAGTACCTACAAGCAATTTTTACAATACCACGATAATTACGTTCAATTAACAAGGACAAAACGTTGTAATTGTAAATATTAATTCGACTACAAAACCGTGTGAAATTGAACTCTAACCCTTAACTTTAAAGTAGGTATTACAGTACTGCGAAATTGATTGCAAACCTTCGATGATCAAATCATAACCATTACCTACTTATTTACCTACCGTTTGTTTTGATGAAGTTACTAATGGGAAGTACAAATACGTTGTCGAATTTACTGTCAGATGATGTTGTGAGTCATTTAGTAATGAGGTAGGTTAATTTTTTCGGGATCCGTATCCAAAGGGTAAAGCTAACCCTATTAGTGAAGCTCCGCTGTCTGTTCGTCTGTCACCAGGCTGTATCTCATGAACCGTGATAGTTAGACAGTTGAAATTTTCACAGATTATGTATTTCTGTTGCCGCTATAACAAGAAATATTTACCAAAATCTAGAATAAAATAAATAAGGGGGCAAACAACAAACTTGATTTTTTTGCTCGTTTTTATAGATAGGTAATGGTACGAAACCGTCCTTGCGCGAGTCCGACTCGCTCTAAGCCGGTTATTTTAATAATGACTAGTTATTACGCATCACATCATCAGCTGGAACCATAAAACCTCGCTTTGGGTGATTAGCATAGTCGCAACGCTTGGCAGGCGGGTTGGAGTAAGCAGATTTCAATGTACCGAGAAAAATGCTGCCACCTAGGTATTTCCTATTATGTATTCCCTTAGCTGGCTTTTATGGCACCCACGGGAAGAGATGGAGTGGTCCTATTTACACACCGGGATAACACATAGGCATATTAAAAAAAAAAACAGGACGTGTTTATTTATAGGTTAAGTATAATAGTGATAAGCACAGGTTTAATTGGCAAGTGTGCTACATTTTTGGCCACAACTCCAAAACAATCCATTCAAAAGTAGGTAACAGCACACAAATAAGCCAGAAGACGTTCACTGCAGAACATAGGTCTCCCCCATGAAACGCGACATTGGTAATTTACAATCATAGGGGGAAAACCCCATAATCACCATGCTTCAGGTGGCTTGGTGATACCTCTATCTCTACCAAACAGACTGAGTTTTTGGTTATGTTACAGATTTTTACATGATCATGTTAGAGTAAAAGCTTCTTGCCGCGGGGAGCCGATGGATGCAGGAAGCGAGCAGCCGCTCAAAATTGTGCTCTCTGGGGGAGGCCTATGTTCAGCATTAGACGTCTTCGATGATGAAAAGCTTCTAGGCGAGCATGCTACATCTTCTACATTATACCAAATATACCTATACCACAGATAATATAATACCTACAATACAGATACCTCATCCCATAGAATGGAATAACTCGGGCTATTTTACGAATTGTTTCATTTCTGCATAACGCAAGCGACATTTATTTTGTGTTGGTGAGGTACTTATTGGGCTAAATGAATACACCGATAAAACCTACATTTTTTTCATGTTCGGGTTATTTTTCGCTTGTACCTGATTGTCTTGCGGTAGTATTTAGGTACCATAGAACTTAGGTAGTTATTCTAACTAGGTACACAATTTGATGTTAAAAAAATTAGTACAATATATTATTTATTGGTACAACATTGTTTTCTACTTAAATTCGTAAATAAACAACGTCCTACTATATCCTCTGACTTTCCCAGCTTATGTTGATATTCCACTTTGAAACAAAGAACCTGTTCTAATTTCCCTAACCACTGTTAATGCACCTGAGCGAGAGACAAACTTATACTGGACGTGTTTTCTTACAAGCTAAATGAAACCTTAAAATAACTACAATAGAGTTAAAGTTGAGAATTGAAGTATAGAAGTGATAAATCGGTGTTTCTTAAAATGCGTTTATCACAACTTAGTACCCGAGTATGGGAATTGTCTTCGCATTGTATGGGAAAATAAAAAATAGAAACAAAAGAAGCTCATCGTGCAGTCTTGTTGTGGTTACGAAAAATAGGAGGACAAGGTGGAGAGTAAAACTCTTGCCCTGAGGGTTCTAAAACTAATTCTTAAGTTATTACTACCACTTCTAGTTACTATAATGTATATCAAGGCAAGGTGTGCACGGGGGTTAAGGCTATAATATTACGTATGGGTAATGTTATAGCTACCGCTAAGGGGCAGCGCTGTGCTGAATTTCATATAAATGTTAGGGATGGAACCCTTAAAATATTCGGTGGTTGTGCTACTGTGCGCGATTCGCCACTATACTTGATATACCGCATACCACATTTCTTAGAATACTTATATAAATATTATAAGCCACATTTGGATGTTCAGGAATAATGACACTGAAAATCATAATTTATAAGTACTGTTAATCAAAAATTAAACTAAAATTACAACTTTTTAGCATTTCATAAACCGGTTCACCTTTCCTTGAAAAATTATAGGAATAATAAACATTTCCTAATAACTATAAAGCTTTTCGTTACAAAGTAGCGTTTACGTAAGCTTTACTCATAAATTGTAAATAAAAAAACTATGTCTTGCATTTTCCAAATATGTTCACATCTGGTAGCATCATTTGTGGCTAAGCCAACGTCAAAGGTTTCCCATAGGAAAACAGAATGGGTATTTACCAAGAATAACAATACCACCATTTTAAACTTAGCAAACATCCTATATGGAAACCAATATGTTAGTGCTATTGGTCGGCGAGTATGAAACCACGAGAATATAGGTACCGTACTTGACGATGCAGTACATAAGTATTCGTTTTTTTAACAAAATGGCAGCAATCAAAAGTTATTCATAAAATAAGAGTCTACACTGTAATGCTACATGTATGTATATATCATAATATATTACCTGGTTTCTATTATTCATTCACAACTTTCACATCACAGCACTTGACAGTCCTTTTCACAGTAATTTAAGCACAAAAAAACTTGATTTTTCTCAAAAATTTTACATCACTTTATCGATTTTGCGCGCGGGTCACGGGCCCGATTTCTAGACACGACTGCTCGGATGGCAGTTGTTTTGAAACTGTTTTTTTTTGTTTCGAATTTAGTTTCTCTTCAAATTCATATTTTTCTTTTTCTACTGTCAATTTCAGTGAGGTATTTTATAGTTTGGCCATGATTGTATGTATTTTGACTCTAGATTTATTTTTTTACTATTCTGTATTCAAAATTTTGAAAACTGCAAAAATCTAGAACCTTGGAATGCTAGCGAGGTTTCTTTAGAAAAGCTGTCGCTATGGAATGGCAGTCTCAATTTACTCCTCGAACGAGGAACACTAAATTGATATAAGGCCATTCCCGGGCCAGGCAAGGCCCGGGAACTCAAGAACGCCTTCAAAAACCATCTTTGGCTATCCAACACCAAAATTGTGAAGTGAATCTCCATCTACGTCAATCGCTGCGCCACGACATATCCATTGTCAAATCGCCGATCGCCGAGCTACATCCGCTACAGCCAGTCGCGAAACTACGACGAATCTATCGCCGAGAGCTGATCGCCGAAACTACATCTGTTGTCACCGTCGGCCGCCGTATCTACCACGACGAATCTATCGCCGAGCGTCAACCAGTGAGACGACCGGCTTGCCTTTTTCAAACATTGAGTGGCAATATAACTTCATCACCATGTTCCGGCCCGTCGTCCGTCAAAGCTTTGACGACTAATACCTGCGTGTCTCCTGCTCCTGCATCTTGAATCTGAGCTGCGTAATAATACTTCATCGACGGTGGAAGGACGAGAATCTTCTTCTGGATCCAGAAGCTAATAACTGAATGAGCTAGCCGCTGAACTCTGGAAGTCGGACAAACTAAAGGCAACGAATTCCTCAGTCTCTATAACGACAGTGGGCCTTGTTTGAATAAAGACCCGGAAGTGGGCCTTGTTTGTTTGAAGACCCGGAAGTGGGCCTCGTTAAAGACCGGAAGCGGGCTTTGTTTATCTGAAGACCCGGAAGTGGGCCTTGTTTGGATCCAATAACATTCTAATTCTACCGTGATAACTTGTAGGCCGTAAACAACTTAAATTTCGCGTTCTTCCGCATCATCTAGAGACTCTTTTTTTTGCTTTCTACAAAGCTTGTAAAATTTACGAAAATAAATATCTGTTACCAATTCCTTTTTTTCTCTTCAGCTCTTAGGATCCTGTCAACCTAGGCACTGTTTAGGTAGGGGAGGAGCTGCTCATTAACTTGTAGCGTTCCATTCTACCTTTTTCACGAAAGGAACGGATGTAACGTGACAGTTTGGCGCCCAACTAAAATGAACCCTCTAAAACATTCTTCTAAATTCTAAAATAATACTTACTCAAGTAGGCTAAAATTTGATATTGACTTTTGGCTCTAACGTAATATCTTAGGTACTTGCTTAATTTATTTTTATACAGGCAGGACACGCGGAACATCACACTTACATTCTACAACACTGGCATAGTACTTAATACTTAAACGAACTTAAACTTGACTTGATTTTATCCTTGACTATTGACTTCAACTTGTGACTATGGCGAGACCAATTAAATACTCGTTTCTAAACAAACTTGAACTGGAATATGAAGTGACTATCAGAGGTGAAAAACCAGCTGACACTTTGACAACTCTTAAGGAGCAGCTGGCAAAATTGAGTCACATTCAACCTGAGGACATAAAATCTTCTCCAATACCTCTCAAACATGACCTCTCCCAAGCAGAGATCACGTTTAATTACGTCGAGGGTAAAATCTCGCACCTCGAAGCCACGGATGATAAAAGTAACCTGAGGAAAGTTGAATCTTTCGTAAATCATCTTCATTATCGCCTCGAACGCTTTAACGCCGTTCCACCATTTGTTGAGTCATGCTCAAACATACGATCTCGCTTCTTCACGCTCCAAAAACGGTTTGAAGTCTTAACTTCAGATTATTCAGGATCTTCTGAAGAAGTGTTAGTTGACATTCACAATCCTTGTCCTCAGACTCAGCCTAGCCCTCCCTCGATTTATCAATTACTACCTATGACTGGAACCAATCAAACTTTGGAAGTACTGAGTACTCCTCAACCCACTTTACCTTCAAGCATTCTGACTAGTATACCACTGGCTTCCGAGTCTGTACAAAACTATCACACTTCGGATAATTTTGTGAAGGAGCTCAAAACGTTTTCTTTCAATGGAAAATCGTGCCCTAGATCATTTCTTCAAAGATTGGACGAGTTTAGGATTTCTCGAAACATTCCGGAAGGTATGCTTTGCAAGCACGCCTTTGAGATTTTCACAGGTGATGCCCTTCATTGGTTTCGTTTTCAGTATAATCGAAATCCTACCTTATCGTGGAAAGATATTTGCACATTGCTGATTCGAGATTTTGGTATACATGATTACGACTATAAGCTGTTGGAAGCTATAAGGAATAGAACGCAAGGAGCAACTGAGACCATTATCGTTTACGTCTCAATTATGTTCGGTATGTTTGCTCGTCTTTCAAAGAAACTTAGCGAGAGCGAACAATTAGAGATTTTACTCCATAATATAAGACCGTGCTATTCAGTTTTTGTTGCACTTAAAGATATTAAAACGGTAGATTCTTTAATTTCTACTTGTCAAAGTTACGAACGCATTTCTGAACGAGACAAAAATTTTCATGAGCCTAGATCTGAAGACACTTCTTGTGCTGCTGAATTTGCCTATCTTCCTTCATTTTCTAAAGCTTCATTTCCTAAAGCGTCTCCAAACGTAAGTTACACTAATGCAGTGCAGGAAGATAAACATCCACGCTCGTCATCTCAAACTAATGACATTTCTAAAGAAGAATTCTGTTATCGCTGTCGTATCACAGGCCATTCTTTACAAACTTGTACTAAGCCTAGATACCTCATTTGTTTTAAATGTGGTCGTAAAGGCGTGAGAATCAGCGAATGTCCAAAATGTGCTCCATCAAATCAACAAAAAAACTAGCTGACGACTTGAATGGTTTCACTAAATCACATAACAATAATTTTGATCTTAACGACTGGAATCAATGGTTAAATACTATTCGAAATTTTATGTTTTGCTACAAAACAACTTCTGTTTTCTACGACAAAGAAAAAGACTTTAACAGACCTTTTATTAACGTGTCTATAAACAATATACCTTTTTCCGGTCTTTTAGATAGTGGAAGTTGTATAACTATTTTAGGTAATAACTCTCATAAAGATATCCAAAAGTTAGGCTTTAAACTATTCAAGTCTCCAACTCAAGTTATGGTTGCTAATAAACAAAAAGCAATGTCTTCTGGTTATTTTCATTTGCCATTGAGATTTCATAATCAGACACATGTTATCAAAGCTTATGTTTTCCCTGATATTTATCCTTCTTTGATACTTGGGTGAGATTTCTGGAAAGAATTCGAACTCTCCCCAAAGATACTTTCTCTTGAACTCAATCTCGAATCTAAAGATCATACAACTTGTGCTGTTGAAAATCAAATATCAACATTTGATCATCTGTCTGGGAATCAAGTAGAAATTGCTAATGACATAATCAAGCGTTTCAAAAGTATTTCTTTTGAACAACGAGGTAAATTAGGCCGTACTAGTTTAGTTAGTCATCGGATCAATACTGGTGATGCTTTACCTATAAAACAACGTTGTTATCGTCTCTCTCCAGAAAAGCAAAAAGCACTCATCAATGAGGTCGATAAAATGCTAGAATTAAAAGTTATAGAAAAATGTGAGAGTCCTTGGTTATCTCCAGTACTTATCACTCCAAAAAAGAACGGAGAATGGCGTTTCTGCGTCGACAGCAGAAAGCTGAATGCAATTACTCGTAAAGATGCCTACAGCCTCCCTTTTGTTTCTGAGATACTAGATAACCTCAAAAATGCTAAATATTTGTCTAGTATCGATATAGCAAAGGCTTTTTGGGAAATTCCATTACATCCCAAAGACAGAGATAAAACTGGTTTTTACGTACCTGGTAGAGGAATGGATAGATTCACTGTTATGCCCTTCGGATTGACAAACGCTCCAGCAACTCAACAAAGACTCATGGACAGTTCATTCACTCCAGAGTTTGAGAATAAAGTGTTCTGTTACTTAGATGACATAATAATCATAGGTGCGACATTTGAGGAACATATTTCACTCCTACTTAAAGTTCATCAGAAACTTTCTTATGCTGGTCTAACCATTAACTTTGAAAAGAGTCAATTCTTTCGCAAAGAACTGAAATATCTTGGCTACATAGTAGATGAGCAAGGATTGCGGGCTGATCCCAGTAAAATTGAAGCGATTCTAGCTTACGCTGCTCCTACCTCTAAAAAAGAAGTAAGAAAATTTTTAGGTACATGCAGTTGGTTTCGCCGATTCATACCTAATTTCAGTACTATTGCTTCACCACTCTGTAAATTAACGTCATCTGGAAAAAAATCTCCAAAAAAATTTGTCTGGAATGCTGAGGCTGACTCTGCTTTTGCTAAATTAAAAGAATGCTTGACTACAACACCAATACTATCTTGCCCTGACTTTGACTATCCATTTTCCGTTCACTGCGACGCTTCTAACTTTGGGATAGGTGCTATGCTGACTCAGGAAAAAGACAATAAAGAAGTTGTTATTGCATATATGAGTAGATCTCTAAACAAGCATGAGCAGAATTATTCAACTACAGAACGTGAGACTTTAGCTGTCATTACTGCACTTGAACATTGGCGTTGTTATCTTGATAACGGTAAACGATTTACAGTATACACTGACCATGCAGCATTAAAGTGGTTCCAAAATTTGTCTAATCCTTCTGGCAGATTGGCACGATGGAGTCTTCGTCTGTCTTGTTTTAACTTCGACCTAAAACATAAAAAAGGAAAAGAAAATGTTGTCCCAGACCTTCTGTCGCGTCATAAAATACCCGATACTGCTATTATTGGTGGTGTTGAACCCATATCTAGAGACAATGCATCACAATTGGAACTATATAATAGACTTTTTACTAACTGTCGAGATAATCCTGATGCTTATCCAAATTACAAAATTCTCAACAATAATTTATACCGTTATAATAACTCACCTGATTATCTAAATGAAGATTTTGCTTGGAAAGAAGTTCCACTTCCCTCTGAGAGAATGAATCTCATCAAAACTTGCCATGGTGACTCAGAAAGTAATCCCCATACTGGCATTTTCAAAACATACAAGAAGCTTTCTTTAAGATACTATTGGTCTGGTATGTTTAAAGATGTGGCTAAAATGTGTTCTTCTTGTGAAACATGCCTCTCTTATAAGCATTCGAATCATTCTCCATATGGTCCTATGGGTAAACCAAAAATTTGTTCAAGACCTTTTCAAAGCCTCTCATTAGATCTAATGGGCCCTTTTCCACTCACAAGACAACGTAATCAATTCATACTAGTGGTTACATGTTCTTTTTCAAAGTATTGCCTTATTTTCCCTATCAAGCGCGCTACATCTTCCAATATCATCATGTATTTGGAAAATAATGTGTTTCTGGTACACGGTGTGCCACAAACCATCATCATGGACAATGGTTCACAATTTCAATCTAATGAGTTTCAAAGTTTTCTGAATAAGTATAAAATTCCTTTTATATTTTATTCACCTCGATACTGCCCTCAAGTAAACCCCACAGAACGGTATAATAGAACAATTATCACCGCACTTTCACAGTTGGTCGGAGATGATCACCGTTCATGGGACAAACATTTGCAGAAAATCCAATATGCACTCAACAGTTCTGTAAATTCTACAACTGGGTTTTCTCCATCCTTTCTGGTCTTTGGACGTGAAACCATACCATGTGGTTCACTATACACTAACTGCTCCAACCTTGATAATTTCATTTTTCTTCCTCGTGACATCTACGCCGCTAATTTAGGATTATTATCTAACATCTTCGATAAAGTACAGGTTGCATTACACACTGCACACACAAAAAATGCTGCTCATTACAACACGAGACACACCTTTAAAGAGTTCAACGTTGGCGACACAGTCTGGCGTAAAAATTACGTCCAGAGTAACGCTGGTGCATATTTCAGTTCAAAGTTGGCTCCCAAATATGTCATATGCACAGTTGTTGAGAAGCTCTCACCTCTCGTCTTTATTTTAGAGGATCCTAACGGCTTAAGAGGAAAGTGGCATGTAAAAGATTTTAAAGTGTAAATAGTGTAGCGGTCGTATTCTGTTTTTTTCTCTAAATTGTATACTTATTCTGTAAATAGCTTTAGCGTATATTATTTTTGTATTGTACAAGGAAACTAGACCCTTTCGGCTTATTTTTTTAAATCCATTTTACAAACGTTATTTTTTTTTTCACTCTTTTTGTTTTATCTTATAACACGAGTCGTGTGGGTAAGAAGCCATTGTGTTTACTCATTTTTTTTTATACTTTCTTAGTTACACATGTTGTTACTCTAATCTTAATTTCCTTGCAATTTCTTAAATACAAGGTTCTTGAATATTAATTTCCTTGAAATCTTCAATACCCAAGGGTGTGTGTAATATTCTTAAAGAGCGGTACACAACTCGTTAAATAAGCCTTTGTGTTGTACATTTTCTTAATTGTAAATACTTATTATCTTTACTCGGGTTTTCAAAAAGGTGCGGATAACGACACCTAATTAAAAAAAATAAGCCTTCGTTATGTATAATGAATAGTTCCTTGTGGAGTATGCGTCATCAAATATGTGAACCATATCCCCTAAGTATGTTTGTGAGCGAGTAAAAGAAGAAGTGCAAGATTTAAGTATGAAAGAGCAAGGTTTTATTCCTAACCTTCAAAATTTTCAATGGAGTTGAAAATTTTCTGGGGTCGTGGGGGAAATATGTAATGCTACATGTATGTATATATCATAATATATTACCTGGTTTCTATTATTCATTCACAACTTTCACATCACAGCACTTGACAGTCCTTTTCACAGTAATTTAAGCACAAAAAAACTTGATTTTTCTCAAAAATTTTACATCACTTTATCGATTTTGCGCGCGGGTCACGGGCCCGATTTCTAGACACGACTGCTCGGATGGCAGTTGTTTTGAAACTGTTTTTTTTTGTTTCGAATTTAGTTTCTCTTCAAATTCATATTTTTCTTTTTCTACTGTCAATTTCAGTGAGGTATTTTATAGTTTGGCCATGATTGTATGTATTTTGACTCTAGATTTATTTTTTTACTATTCTGTATTCAAAATTTTGAAAACTGCAAAAATCTAGAACCTTGGAATGCTAGCGAGGTTTCTTTAGAAAAGCTGTCGCTATGGAATGGCAGTCTCAATTTACTCCTCGAACGAGGAACACTAAATTGATATAAGGCCATTCCCGGGCCAGGCAAGGCCCGGGAACTCAAGAACGCCTTCAAAAACCATCTTTGGCTATCCAACACCAAAATTGTGAAGTGAATCTCCATCTACGTCAATCGCTGCGCCACGACATATCCATTGTCAAATCGCCGATCGCCGAGCTACATCCGCTACAGCCAGTCGCGAAACTACGACGAATCTATCGCCGAGAGCTGATCGCCGAAACTACATCTGTTGTCACCGTCGGCCGCCGTATCTACCACGACGAATCTATCGCCGAGCGTCAACCAGTGAGACGACCGGCTTGCCTTTTTCAAACATTGAGTGGCAATATAACTTCATCACCATGTTCCGGCCCGTCGTCCGTCAAAGCTTTGACGACTAATACCTGCGTGTCTCCTGCTCCTGCATCTTGAATCTGAGCTGCGTAATAATACTTCATCGACGGTGGAAGGACGAGAATCTTCTTCTGGATCCAGAAGCTAATAACTGAATGAGCTAGCCGCTGAACTCTGGAAGTCGGACAAACTAAAGGCAACGAATTCCTCAGTCTCTATAACGACAGTGGGCCTTGTTTGAATAAAGACCCGGAAGTGGGCCTTGTTTGTTTGAAGACCCGGAAGTGGGCCTCGTTAAAGACCGGAAGCGGGCTTTGTTTATCTGAAGACCCGGAAGTGGGCCTTGTTTGGATCCAATAACATTCTAATTCTACCGTGATAACTTGTAGGCCGTAAACAACTTAAATTTCGCGTTCTTCCGCATCATCTAGAGACTCTTTTTTTTGCTTTCTACAAAGCTTGTAAAATTTACGAAAATAAATATCTGTTACCAATTCCTTTTTTTCTCTTCAGCTCTTAGGATCCTGTCAACCTAGGCACTGTTTAGGTAGGGGAGGAGCTGCTCATTAACTTGTAGCGTTCCATTCTACCTTTTTCACGAAAGGAACGGATGTAACGTGACAACACATAAGTAATTATAATAAAATTTTAACTGGGCTATTAATCAACCTGGGCATCTTCATCAAGGAGGATTTTTAGCCTAGAGGTGTGATGTACCGCAAGTTCCGAGGAAGGTTACGTGACACCTCCAGCCAGCTCAGCACGCCGACTCTACGTGTCCAATGTTTATTATAATAAAATTATGTTAGTCTTTGTGTTATTTATAATGTGGACCTAAGTTTACTGTTTGAAGTGATTTATGGTTTATTACTAAAGGTTTGTGCCGTGTGGTCCCGGTTACGAATAGGACCACCCCATATCTTCCCGTGGGTGCCGTAAAAGTCGGCTAAGGGAACATCCAGGGAATGGGCTGCAGCATTCTCCTTGGTCTCCACCATCATAATCTACTGCGATCACCAAGCCGCCTGCCAAGCTTGGTGATTATGGCAACCCCCCCCCCCTTTAGCGAGCAGCCGCTCTGAGTGGCGCTCCCTGGGGGAGGCCTATGTTCAGCAGTGGACGTCTTCAGGCTGTGATTGATGATGATGACTAAAGGTTTTTAGTTGCCTCTTTTGTTCACATGATCATCAGACTATTTAGTATTCCCCCATCACGATTAGCAGTCGTCTTGGTGATGTCAGCAAAATTTTGCATGGTTTACGTTTAGTCACAGAATTCCCCCTATTACATAGGTCCAGAACCGAAGTCTCCATACTTAACCTTGTTTGAACATGAATCAAACCATAGAGCACATTTTTTTTTCTTCTAATGTCAGTTCCTTTTTCAACATACCATATAAATAGTATTACCCGATTTAGTCGGGTACCTAAATAAAAATCTAGCTAGATGTAAAATGTAAATAATAAAAATTATGTAACGCCTACATTACCATCATACTACCTACTATCTATAGACAAGAAAAAGGTCTATAGATAGCTCATGCAATATTTTAATAAAAAGGATTCAAATTAAGTATAACCAGCAGTTTATTCAACATTTCTTTTAATAACTCACGAGTTTTTCAATATTACCAAGTTAAAGGGATTAAAGAACAACAGTTATGTAGGTACAGGGGGTCTAGCAAAGATACCAACCACTAACGCTAACGCCAAATCCTAACTCCAAAATGTACTGAAAAGACATTTCGGAAATCGCTAACTTTTCCGAAGCGAATGTCATTTCGATACATTTTTGGAGTTAGCGTGAGGCGTTAGCGTTAGCGATGGTGATCTTTGCTAGACCCCCTGGGGCTCAACCAAAATAATGTTTCATATTTTAGATAAAAAAATAACCTTAAAAATGGAAAACAGTGGGCGCGTGGAACGTTTATAGTTGACAATAAAACTATTATCAGTAATTGCACTTCTGTGTTCTGTGTGTTCTTTACTATAAAAATGCGCTGAACATATTGTTGAGCGTGTATTAGGTTTCCACCAATCTTCATTTCGACTTTTTCGAACTACTGTTATCCAACGGTCAGCTAGACATGGATCTGTTGGAAATCTATACAAAAGAAATCGGGTAATTATTCAGATGTCGTGTGGCAATACTGATTTTGACATGTAAACTTTTTATTGTGAAATGGTTCTAACTCTTCGTCAAATAGAAATAATTAAAATAATCTTATAAAAATACATGATTAAGGCCACTTACAAGTGAAATGTGATCGTGTGCTTCTGTGATTCGTGCCTCGAGTGATTTCGGCACAGTTTTATCACGCAAGACGGCATTTTTTTTGGTATGTATTCAAAAGCACACCCAAGTAACGACTGATTTTGATTTAGACAGCTGAGAATCAATCACACCCAAAGTGGTGTGTACGGTTTTGCCCTGCTTTAATTTCGCATTAGCGTTTAGTGGAAATTTTTGTCCAGTTTGTAGAATTTTTAAATACACCTAAAAGAACCCTGCATTTAATTACTTACTTGTTTTTACAAGGATTTCTACTTAACCACCAGTTCACGACTGCCTGCTTGTTCCAGAATACCAATCTTAGTCACTGTCTCAACCTACACCGTGTCTTCTTCCTTCTAGCCAAGTAAATTACATTAGCAAATTGTGTGGCTAACTGCTGTGGGAATCAAGTATGGGAATGAAGAGATGGCTCCCAGATACTGCCGACCTGATTTGAACTGCACATAGAAAGGTACGATTTGATACTCACACAAAAGTTTGAGATGGGCTTATAATAGGCAAGTAATTTGGTAATTTAATTTGATCGTTGTTTAGATACGGCGTCTGAGTTATCATTATTAACTTGTTTGTTTCAAGCTTGAACAAAGCTTCAGCACTTCAGCGGCAATGCAATGGTTGAAATTCCATCAACCCGCACTAAACGTTTTGTTATACACTTCATAGTGCGAACAGCCAATGAGTGGAACACCTTGCCGGCCTCCATGTTTCCATCTAACTATGATTTGGGAGTCTTACAGTCTAGAGTGAACAGGTATCATCTATAGGCAGGCATGCACCATTATAGACTGCGTCGACACTTTCCATTAGGAGAGACAGTGGTCAAATAGTTTGCCGATAAACAATTTAAAATAATACATTTAGGCAAACGTAGGACGCCCTGCGGCCAAGTGGAGTGACGACTTGCGTTAAGCGTTTGGTAGAGACTGGATGCCGAGAGCTGAACAAATAGCTCAGTGGCGAGATAGAGGCCTTTATCCAAGCCTATGATCTTCATCACTTCTCTATCAAAACGTTTTCTTTCTTGCTGACGTCTCAGGATAACTTTTGCAGTGCAGTGTCACGCGATACTTTACATTTTAGAGTTTCGAGTACTACACTGATCAGAGTATGCACACCTTCAGTGATCAGACTTTAACTAAGCTCGCATAATGTCCTAATGAAGGTGTGTTCACAACACGATAGCTCGTGTACCCACAGCCAGTGTCTCGCCCTCTAATGAGTTATAATAACTGCCACCCAGAGAGATGCTGTGAGGACTGAGGATGCGGTTAGTGTGGAGAAAGCTTTATTTAACGACTAAAATTAGAAATTCTTTACGTTTATTTTTTTTTTCTTTTTTTTTATAAATATGTGTGGACATTTCACACAGCGCCATCTAGTCCCAAACTAAGCATAGCTTGTACTATAGGAACCAGATAACTGATATAATACTTATATACTTTTTTGTTTGTAAATACATACATAGAATACAATATAACACCCAGACGCAGAACAAACATCTATGTTCATCTATGTTTTAATAGTACTTACGAGATATTTTTGTTTTTATTCTTTAAGTTTATAATTTTTACTGCTAGGTCCGTAAGTACCGAAAGCTCTTACTCGAAGAGACTTATCCCCGTTTTCACCAAAGCTTCCAGAATTTTTAATCAAAGATTAAAAAAAAAACAAGGACTCTTAACAATATTTTAAGTGTCAACACTGACACTATGTTTTCATTTTCACCAATAATTAAGGGATACTTAAAGCTTTAAGGAATTTAGGCAAGGGTCAAATTATATCCCCTTAGCTTAGGGGATTCCTTGTTAGGGTGTAATTTAGGAATCTTCGGTGTAAATGTGCAATAGCCGGTTAGAAAAAAGAAATAACATCAATGACCATTAACCTCAATTTTCTACAAGCCGTCCCTCAGGTTTACGTTGTCGTAGTAAGCGATCATATATGCAGTACTAATATATATATATAGATACCTATTTGAAGGCACTCGGTTGTTCTTTCAGAATAAAATATCACACAACTAGAATAATAAGCCGCCAAGCAGTAGTGTGCAAGCACTACTGTGTTCCGGTTTGAAGGGCATTGTAGCTAGTGAAATTACTGGGAAAATGAGAGTTTATGACCTGATTACACAGTGTAGTAATCTGATTACTAGACTGTGTGATGTCTCAGGATGACGTGCGCAGTGTCACGCGACACTTTATTATTTTAAAGTTCCGAGTGTCACTGCAACTGTTTATGGGCGGCCGTGTCGCTTAACAGCAGGTGAACGACTAGCTCGTCACGTCATTCATTCGCATAAAAAAAAATAATAAAAATAAAAAAAAATAAAAAGCTATCTCCATCCTTATGTTCCCCGAGACGACTTCATTAGAGCGCGTCAACCGTCCGGTCACGACGCTTGCGATGGACAATTGGAGATCCATTCCGCAGCGGACAGCCATTCCACAGGTAAATTGAATCGATTTCTGTGAAGAATATAAACTTTATTTGCTTTGTGCTGCATTCAGAGCATGATGTAAGGTATAGATAGATAGATGGTGACGTCAAATGAGTTACCATGCACAAGTGCATATTTAGCGGGTGGTGCATATTTGGTGACTCTATATTTTCACACCCCTCTAGCCCATCATCATCATCATCAGCCTGAATACGTCCACTGCTGAACATAGGCCTCCCCCAGGATACGCCTCTTTGAGCGGCTGCTCGCCTGCTGCATCCATCGGCTCCCCGCGGCTTTCACCAGATCGTCGGTCCACCTAGAGGGGGGCTGGCCTACGGTGCGTCTTCCAGTTCGTGGTCGCTACTCGAAAACATCTCTAGCCTATAGGCTTCGCTACTATAGACCTAGATATACCTATATAATGGAAAACGCAGTGAAGGCCCGGCCTATAAATTAGACGAAGTAAAAACCGTAAGAAGTGGAATAAAAACATTAAAATCACAATATTACATTAATAGTAATGATACCTATTACGTAAGTATTATTCATGGACACTTTTTGTTAGCCCTCTTTAATATTTAGGTATAAAAGTGTGAATGCAAAATGTAACGCGGGTGAAAATAACAAGATTCATTTTCAATTTAAAGGTACCGTTAAGGTCGAGTATAGACAGCTTGGCGGAAGGCGAAGAACCCAGTAGGCGGCCTAACGTGATAGCAATGTTGACAAATGGGGTACCTGAAGGACACCAGCTAGTTATTTATGGAAGGTAATATATAGCTATGAAATACGTCTTTGCCCTTCGCATGTTAAACTTATCTATATACTTGTACCTAGTTGTAAATTTTCATAAAATCTTAAAATAAAATGTGTGTGGCATGTTTGTTACCACTCAAAGTTGAAATAGCTGAACAGTTTTTGATGGAGTTCAGCGTGTTACACTTTAGATTTAGATCTTGGAGTAACATCAAAGGTATTTTTGGTGGTCTGTAGATAGTGTAATTACTTATAGTCTAATCATGCTGAATCACGGGGGACAGCTAAGTTAGGTAGTTCATAATTTGATGATCAAATTCAATGATTAATTTTCCTGAATAATTTATTATTTTGCAGATTCAATAATTAGTACCTACATCAACTTTTATCCCGGAAAGTGCCATATTTATCTCGGTGTTGGGAAAACCGGTTGTATTTTTGCTCTCAGGCTAATATACGAAAATAATTATGAATGTTATTAAATTAATTGGTAGGTGATAGGTACTTTCATTTTTATTATTGTTTCTTCTCTGCATAGGTACCCGAGAAGATATCTCTGTGTCATATTGTGTAGCACAATTTTATTTGTTTTAACTTATTGGTTGGTAGCGTTGAAGAATCAATATAAGCTATAATAATCTAGAGAAATTAGTCTCTTAAAGACGTTGTTTGGTTTTTAATTAGCCCGTGCGTATGCATCACGCACATGTTAATTCTGGGTGAGAATCGAACGCACAACCTACAGTTCAAAAGGCATGCAGAGGTACTATAATACTATTATATAAACTGACTGCGCCGTGAGGCCAGCGTCTCCTCCACTGAATTTCATCTAGCATAGGTCACTAGATGGCGCGATGAGCGTGTCAAATTTTATGGCCCCTAACAACCAGTATGAATGTAGCGGATAATATTTTCCTCTACTTTACTAACATGCGTGTAATTGAAGTTTATCTGAACTGCAGCGCTCAATTACATAGCTATAACATTACTAAATCATTACCGAGAAATAAGAAAGAAATGAGAAAGTATAGGGTAAGAAAAAGTTGAATCTACGGAGTTATTTTGTCCAATTCACAACTACTGAAAAGCTGCTTCCTATTTCTATCATCATCATCATCAACAGCCCGTAGACGTCCACTGCTGGACATAGGCCTCCCCGAGAGAGTACCACTTTGAGCGGCTGCTGGCCACTTGCATCCATCGGCTCCCCGCGGCTTTCCCCAGATCGTCGGTTCACCTAGTAGGGGCCTGCCTACGCTGCGTCTTCCAGCCATCCTATTTCTATAAAAGAAGCAAAAGTACTTAACTTATCGCTCGCACCCATTAAGGCTCAGAGCGCTCTAGTTTTTACACCCACTGATACCTAAGCGTTGTTATCACTTACAGCAAGCAAATAGAAGATAATTTTCTATATGAACCTTGAGACAAAGCCAGTAACTCCGCCTCGTTCGTTGATAATGCTACCTAACCATTTCTGAAACAATCAATTACAAAATTATCAAATCTAAAATCACCAACCACACTAATCATTATAAAGGCTTCGTTAAAGCACTAATAGACAATTCCGAAGGTATAGATAAAGCCCCTAATAGACTGTACAAAACTAACAGGTAATATTACAGAGCTGGGACACCTTGGGTACTTAAAGCCATTAAGGATTTCTGCAGATCGTGCGCGCTCTTAGGGTTAGGACCTTGGGTTATTCTGAATTCAAATACTGACTAGTTTTTTTTTTTAATTTTATATGCTGCGTTTCATTAGGGCACAAAATGAAATTGATCACCATCATCATACATTATACATTTTACGCCTACTGCATGCTATAGGTCTCCTCTATAATCAGCACAAGACATGGCGTAGTCCAATTCGCACACCGAAACCTGAAAAATAAAGAAAATTACATTAATTTATATGAATAACGAAAATATCTCGAAATTTAAATACGAAATTAGAATAGTTAAATTTAGGTATTTAAATTTCAACTACTATATTTGGCATCAACATAGAATTATAATATTTGGTATCAGAAAACTTCTGATAGAGCCCCATATCAATTTCGTAAGATACCCACAGGTAAAACTTTAAAATTGTTATCTACCCAAACTCGAGTT
Source organism: Ennomos erosarius (assembly GCA_963580505.1). NCBI lineage: Eukaryota > Metazoa > Arthropoda > Insecta > Lepidoptera > Geometridae > Ennomos > Ennomos erosarius. The sequence goes on from OY757000.1 coordinate 5,737,677, forward strand.
TTCTAGTTTTAAATGTGGTTATTTGCAAAGAGAATTGCAGAATGCCTCCGCAGCGAGCTATCTACGGAGCTATCTGGGTGGAACGCGAGGCGCGCCGAGACACTAATTTGTAATTACGCCGCAGGCTGCTTATTAAGTCATTACCGTGCACTACGACTTCGTTGGCTATTTCTAGTTACTTTCTAAAGTTTAAACTGTGGACTTGTGGGCAGATTTTTAATCGTACGCCTGTTTGTAAAGCAGGTAAGGAAATAAGGAGTTTGGAATTTTATTTGTAGGTAGGTGTGGTTTTTATACCGATATAGCTTTCAGAATTAACAAGTTGAAGTGGCAGTGGGCGGGCCACATCGCTCGTAGAACTGACAACCGTTGGGGAAGTAAGGTTCTCGTTTGGCGACCACGACCTGGTCAGAACATTGGGCAGCCGATGGAAAGCAGTCGCTCAACTTGCCGTTGGCGTTCTTTGGGGGAGGCCTATGTTCAGCAGTAGACGTCTTCAGGCTGATGATGATGATGATGATGATGATGGTTTTTATAGTCGTAAAGGTATACAGTTTTATGGTTTTAGCAGATTTTAAAGTTGTTTTAGTATGTTTCTCGTCTTGCATGTGATTTTCACGACTCAATAATGCGTGAGGACGATCTGGTGAAAACCGCGGGGAGCCGATGGATGCAGGAGGCAAATAGCAACTTAAGATGGTGCTCTCTGGAGGAGGCCTGTGTTCAGCAGTGGATGCATTTAGGCTGTTGATGATGATGATAATGATGATGAATAATGCGTACCTAGATGGTTTTTATCACGGTGGAGAGCGGTGCGATGGTAGAGCTTAGATAATTTTTTTAGAAAGTACAAAGAAACCGGTAGAAACCTTATCTTTGCGTGTTTTGAGCTTTAAAGAGGTGGCATGGCAAGGCGTACCCCTCTGCCGGTCATATGGCGCTACTTGGTCATCTACAATATCATAATGTGCGTGCAGACACTGTGTAACTACGCTAGTTTATAACAGTGTGCGTGTTTTAAGATGGTGTGCGGCGTGCGTTTACACGCGCGGTTTGCGCGTGTGCTGTATGTGTCTACCTCGTCCCCCGTAGAAAATGGCAGAAAAATTGTGATTGCGGATTATAACGTTAACATCTCCATTTATAGATGCTCTAAGATTTTGAGAGACTCTAGAATACTCTAGATGTTCGATGTCTGGCAGTTCTATACGTTGTGTCGCGTCAATTAACAGGCTCAACTTGATACTTGTTCATATTGCCAATGATGTTGGCAGAATGCACTTTATTATAATTAACGAAATACACCGTGGCATATAAGCTGGTTTTAAACTACGGCGTTTCAACCATTTAATTAAGCCGAAATGCAAAACAACCGACCCGGGGCCAAGGGTAGCGGGTTTGATCTCTGATTTACGATCGGGGAATGTTGATTTTGCCAATTACTTGTGTTTTGAAACTAGTCTTTGTTGTTTTGCCATCGATTCTTGGAGAGGACATACAACAATCACTATAAAATTTTAGAAATTTTTGATACAATAATAAATTTGAACGTTTTTATGGCTGGCCATAGAATCGGCTGAACGATTACCAGTGCTATCTGCGTCCACCTATTAGTCAAATCACACTTACTTAAATTTGTACAACGTTCACTTATAATATGACGACTCGTCATTGACGAGGTGTCTTATTGATAGATGTTTTTTAATATAATTAATTAGTTTTTAATTTTCCAAGCATTTAAGATCGAAAGTTATCAAAGTAGATTTGATCTTCAACAGTCTGAAGACGTCCACTGCTGAACATATTATGATAGGCTTTCCTTTCAGATAGCGTCATTTCGAGCGGCTGCTCGCTTTTTGATCCGTCGACTCACCAGCATAGCGATTCCTCAGCCTCAGCGCTGAGGTCTCCTGAATCGCTATGCAGATCATCGGTTCACAGATTGCTTGATGCAAGCGTTTTGTTGTGGGCAAGTCTAGTGATGTCCAGGCCAGTAGTATAGTAAATATAAATGTAAAAAAAAATTAATCACGAACGGTATGATTTTCATATTATAATAAAATGAATCTGTTGATTACCGACGCTCAGCACGCTACCATAAATCATACTAATATAAGTAAAAACATATTCCAATACGGTAGCGCTCATAGCGAAGCACGACTAGCCGTTCCTAACCGATCGGTAAAGTTAAGCAACGTTCGCTGCGGTCACTACTATGACGGGTGACCGCTACAGCTTGGTATTTAGAACTGAGCGCTACCGTGCTTCGAAGGGCACGTTAAGCCGTCGGTCCCGGCTGTTGTCGTAAGACAATAGTCGTTAAGCCAAGTCAGAAGCCTTTGGGCGACCTAAAAATTCTGACACCAGGGCTGACCACTTGCCTACACGAGAAGAAGATTCCAATGCGTAAAATAGTTTGAACAACGTACCTACAAATAAAGATTTTCTTTAAAAATGTAAGCGGCACCGTCCTCACGTACCCAAGTATCGTAAGTAAGTGCCATCGAACTTTGACCAAGAGAGCTTTGACTGTGTGTCAACGCGGCATATCACTCTTACTCAAGGATTACCAAGCGTGCATAACGTCAAGAACGCCGGCGCCGTAGACGAATAATTAAAAAACCGCGTGTGGTATTTAATTGATGTCAAATATTGGTACAGACACGGCAATTAGTTGTGGAGTCCGCCGTGACCCGACGACGCCGGCCGGGCTACGGTTGAACGGGCGTGACCACAGGGATGAGAAGCTCGGACAAATTTCGAAGACTATACTTATTTTTTATTTTTTAGATAAATGTAGATTGAATAACTTATTGTTGTCGGTAAGTAATAGTAAAAACCACCAACATGGTTACAGAATTTGTTGAAATGGCAGCTGGCAGTGAGCGGTCCATCTCGCTCGTAGAACTGACAACCGATGGGGGAGAAAAGTTCTTGAGTGGCGACCACGAACTAGAAGACGCAGCGTAGGACCAGGACCGAAGACCTGATCAGAACCGCGGGGAGACGATGCAGCATGAGGCAAGCAGCCGAAGTGGCGCTCTTTGGGGGAGGCCTATATTCAGCAGTGGACGTCTTCAGACTGATTATGATGATGATGATGATGATGATGAAAAGTAAAACCCCGTAGACCCCGTTATTACAAACGATGCTTGAAATACAATTCTTTCGCTGGTGTGAAAATTTCATGAGCAAAAATGTAACCAGGGAAATTAAACGACATTTTTATAAGTAAGGCTTTAGCTTCACGAGATTTTTTGTAAAGTTATGTATGGCGAATACCTCACAAATAATTCGCTGTCAACACTAAGTACGTTGATAGAAAACTCAAGGGAGAAAGGGAGTGGGAAGTTTCACCATAGTGCGTCATAGTCCCATTTGGATAGACTGTTGGGGCGAGACGGTAGAATAGAATGCAAACGCAACCCCAAAACTTGTCCCACCTTGGTGAGGACTATTACACTTTCACCACCAGCCATGTGCAAGTGAGTGTATATTTTATTGCAAATGTAAAGATTTGCAGTCCAGCATAATCATCATCATTATCACTCTGAAAACGTTCATTGTGTGACGATGTCATCCTCCTTCATCATCACTTCGGCTATTCACCTGCTTTCTTAGTTTTTCTAATCTAGATTTAAATTCTAAATTAGAACAATAGTCGCATTCTTTTCATTTTCCATACATTTTCGTCATTATTCGTTTAACCTCCGAGGCAGACAGTCAGTCCTCGCTTGTGCTCTACACCAAATTTTAATATTTTTCAGTTCATACAATAACAGTACTAGCTCTATTCGAGCAGTTTTATTTTACCGTTCGAGTTGAACGAGTTTGCTATTTTGTATAAATTCAGGCCTTAAAACATTCTCAAATTGTTGTTGCATCTGTGAATAAACCCGTTTTCCCGAAGCCTACAGTTTTATTTGCAATAGTTCCGGATGTCCCACAAGTTACCTACGTGTTTCCGTGAATGTCCTCCACTTTCTGAGCTACCGGGAAGAAGCTTTGGGGGGACAATTGCTGAACATAGGCCTCCCCCATAGAGCGCCACTGAGCGGCTCCTCTCCAGTTCTGATCTGACCAGTTAGTTGTTTCAGTCCATAACTGCAGATTATTAGGAAACAGTGTGTTCTCATGGGCAAACATGCTTCACCTTAGACAACTTCGTCACTTACCATCAGGTGAGATGTGGTCAAACGTATGCCGATTTTAGCATTAAAAAACCAATAGTGATAGACCCATAAAGCGACAGGTTAAGTCCAAACATTAACCAGCCCTCTAATATGTGTTCTCGGTTAATGAACAGTTTGCGATCAATTAGGCAATTATCGAGGCACGTCCGGTTAGAACCATTATTAGAATAAACCATTTTAAGAGGAGCCACCGGGTTTTTAATGTTACGTCAGAGTAAAGCACAATGGCGGAACTCGGATGGAAAACCTTTTAGTTTGTCATGCGGTGAAGTAGCATGAAATGTTTGAAGGTCTCATAGTTTACATTTATTGCAAAGGAAAGTTTAATAATGAGCGGGACGAAAATTTCTTTTTTCCAAATTTTTCCCTTAATTATATTATTCTTCTTTTTTTAAATAGAACTTTGTTTATAACATAACATTAAATAATATAAAATACTCAGATACTAAACTAATTTATAAAACTAAACTACTACCAAACTAAAACTATTTTTATTTTTTATTTTGGCAAAAGTTTTATTTAGAAAACAAAACAAAAAATTATATTATTCCGATTATTAAACTAAGAACGATAGCTATTTAAAACTAAATACGTAAGTACCTATATCTTAAGGAAAACCTCCATATGAATAATTAATGTCATAAAGAATAGCTACACCTAAGTACCTATATAGTACTCAGTATTTTCTCTTGTTATTTCTTTCCCCGTTTCAAACTTAAAAGAGAGAGAGACAAAAAGCAAAATAACTAACTTAGTAAGGTGACAGTATATAACTGCTATCTAGACGATCAACCAACGTACCCAATCTATTTCTCATAGCCATTCAATAAACCTATATCCAATCACAACTGGCTCTATTAGCCGCTATGGATCGGAAACTATACGAATATCAGCAACAATACTGTAGCTGCCTCATACCATAGATATACAAGGTGACCTTGAATTAGTATGTTATCCCGAAAGGGGTTGAATCTACACCCCAAGGTAGACAATGTTTCTTCTACGACTTTACTATATTAATAGTTTTTCATTGAAGACATGTAAAGTCCTAAAATAGCCTTGACGCAGCTGGGTGGTTGAACTTTGTCCTTAACCGAGTGCATATAAATAAGTTTAACGACCTGTGTTTAGAAATGAATTTGTATCTTATTAACTATCGTAGCGATCGCACGTGCAATTTTGCGAGTGGATTTATTTTTTACCATGGCGGTTTAGATACACCCAGTTTCAAGTAAAGCTCTCACAACATGTAGGGTATCATGGTCCCAGACCCCTCATTTCGGGGTAACATACCAATTCAAGGTCACCTTGTAGAAGCATCCAGCTGTACGTACAGTTTGTATTCTGGTAGTTTCAAGCTGTAGTTACCCGCTAAGATTACTAATTTTAGCCCTGCGAGTTTCTGTGTTAGATATTGTAGAAACATGTTGGTTTAATGTCTGGTCAAATGCTAGATTAGACATGTCCAAAGTGAAGAAAAAGATCTTGCAGATTAATTAGGTACTACCTACAATTTAGACCACCTAAGAAAATCCTCTAGTCTAGGTCAACTTGCACAGAAATGTTGGGTAGAGAGTCTTAAGACTGTACGTCCAGCACTGAACTGATTCAGGCTTATGATGATAAAGTTTAAATTAAAGAGTTGACTCACTGCAGTACCTACAATAACCAAGACTCAAGTTATAGAAGGCCATACTGTACAAGTACAAGCCAAAGGCTTTCGAGAGCCAAAGAACTTTGCCACTTGTCAACGTCATCAGACCAGGCTTCAAGCTGCCGATACTACTTACCACTACTTACAGTCAAATACCAAACACAAAGTCAACAGCCACTAGGTGTGTCACCAGCCGCGTCATACAGAAGCAGCCGAGAGTGCGGGCGCCAGCACACAAACGGACAAACACGCTTGCTTTGTGGTGCCGCCGCCACAGATGAATTAGCTCCTCTTTGTTTATACTTACGGGATACCACTTGAGCGGGAGTAGTTTGAGTCATTTTAACCCTTATTTTTTAAGTTTATCAAAGTATTTTATCCATTATTAAAAAGGTACTCTTAGCTGTTTTGATTGGCTGTTATTATTGTTCCAGACAATTAAAATCAATTTAATATTTTTTTTACGGGCAATATGCCTTTATTACTCAAGCTAACTACTACAATAATGAAAACTAAACTAAACTAAAACTAACTACACTACACACTAACTAGCTACACTATACCTACTACAAAGAACATATGGACTGTATAATAGACCGCGATGGCCTATAGACAGTCCAAATGCTCCAGCCCACTGCCGGTAGGTAGCGTACCCAACATGCTGGCAGCATTGCCTCGTTGATTTGCAATGCTGATGCGTTGAGCCAAATAGGTGCCAGCATTTTGGTCACGCGTCGCATCGACCAGGCGCTCTGATAGACTTTGGAAAACGCAGTGAGCTCCCGGTCCCCACGGACCCAGGGTCTCAACGCCAAACGACTCAAATATATAACCGCTACCGAGGTTACTATAGTTTTAGTTTAGTTTAGTTTTTATTATTGTAGTAGTTAGCTTTTGAGTAATAAATGCATATTGCCCGTAAAAAAATGAATATTACCCGAAAGCCGAAGCAGCATAGCGATTCAGGAGAGCTCAGCGCTGAGGCCTCGATTCAACCAACTTTTATTTGAAAATAGAACGGAAAGCTCTCCCCTAGCTCATGCCTTTTGCAGAAACGATGACGCTACTTCCGTTCTATTTTCAAATAAAAGTTGGTTGAATCGAGGCCTCAGCGCTGAGCCTCAGCAGCATAACGATTCAAGAGACCTCAGCGCTGAGGCTCAGCGCTGGAGGTCTCCTGAATCGCTATGCTGCTGAAAATGGCCCATTTCATGTTTATGCAAGCTGTAGTTGCTTGGAAAACACCGGAAACACAGATACTTTTTTATAGGATCTGTGACCGGAAACGGCACAGCATTCTGCATTTATAAATAACATTCTTTATAACGCTCATTCATTCATTCTAAAATGATAAACAGTCTAAATAGTTTTCAGCAAGCAGTAGGAAAAGTTTGAGCATTGAGAAAAAACCAGCTTCTAAAAATAATATAGATACTTATATATAACTACGACCTCAGTAGTCTCCCAACAGGTTGGTCTTAAGATAAACATGTACAAGACGAAAGTCATATCTAATGCCCATGTTCTACCTATACCGGTGATTGTTGGGAACGATACTCTCGAAGTTGTCGACAAATATGTGTACCTAGGACAGACTGTCCAATTGGACAGGTCCAACTTCGACATAGAGATCGCACGAAGAATCCAACTCGGCTGGGCAGCTTTCGGGAAACATCGACCTATCTTTTTGTCCAAAATACAGCAGAGCCTGAAAACAAAGGTTTTCAATCAGTGTGTGTTGCCAGTGATGACTATGGAACTGAAACGTGGTCTCTTAGTGTTGGCCTCATTAGTAAGCTCAAAGTCGCGCAATGAGCTATGGAGAGAGCTATGCTCGGTGTTTCCCTGCGAGATAAGATCCGGAACAATGAAATCCGCAGAAGGACGAAAGTGACCGATATATCCCAAGTGAGCCCAATATATAGTGAGCCAATATATAGTGAGCCCAATATATAGTGAGCAAGTTGAAATGGCAATGGGCAAGCCACATCGCTCGTAGAACTGACAACCGATGGGGAAGAAAGGTTTTCGAGTGGCGACCACGAACCTGAAGGCAGCGTAGGCAGACCCCCCACTAGGTGGACCGACGACCTGGTGAAACCCGCGGAGAGCCGATGAATGCAGGAGGCGAGCAGCCGCTCAAAGTGGCGCTCTCTAAGGGAGGCCTATGTTCAGCAGTGGACATCTACGGGCTGATGATGATAATGATGATATATAACTTCGTCTTGTACAAAGAAAAAACAGATTCTTCAAAGAGAAACAAGGAAAGAAGATAAGTACTATATTTTAACCACATTCAATTAAGTTGCCCCTGAGCAGTTAAACCACGAACTTTTTTCTCATACACCGTTTATGAAGAGTCAATCATGGCATGTTAGTTTCTTGTACCGACCACTTAATTGCACATCAAGAATCTAACTACCTAACATTCACTCTGTTTTATCAATGGAATGCCGACAGCTGTCGCCAATCGTTGTCAATTTCACGAATTATTCGATGACCAAGCAATCGTCTTGAGGACGATAATTAAGTTTGTCGTAAAAAAGGACAATGCTCCGTGCCTTGACCACCTTTGCATCACCTGCCATGGACAATGGAAGCTAATTCGTTTTCTATTGCGCAAAAGACTTCTCAAAAACTTTTATAAGTCACAAAGACCACCACCCAAGTAGAACCAAAATAACAGCCATTGTGGTCAGAAAATCAATTGTAAGAGGACATAAATTTTGTTTCCATAGTACTTAAATTTAAGTTATAGCATCTCATATAAAAATATTATTTAGAACCACATCAATATGTTGTAGTTTACGAATTTAACCGTAAGTTGTTATTAAATTGATATTAATTTAATAGGTATTAGTTATTTTGTAAGGCATTAAAATTGCGTTTTATCATGTCATCTAAATTTTAATGAGTCATCAGGTTTTTAATGTAAATGAGCTGGAGATATACGACAAGTACTTATACTTACTATTAGGGGTTTAAAATAATAAATTTACGGTCTAACTAGAAGACGAAACTTTTTACTCCCGTCAGTGCAGTCGATAGAATTGGTGGGACTACCTATCCCTTTGTATACCTATAGACTTTAGTAACACGATCCTGAGCAGTGTTAGTAAGAAAATTCGGAACTTCACGATATATTGCTAATAATTGACACCAATCTTCTCAAAGATACTAATTCAAAGCAACACGAAAATGCATCGTAAAATATCGCACCGTGTAATTGTACAAAGCATCTGTTCTTTGTTAACAATGGACCATGCCTCCAATGTCCTTCACCATCTAAAACTTAGCACCTTGTCTATTTAAACCAATACAGAACTCCCTTACTATCCAGCAAAGTTTAGAAATAGTTTTATTTTGAGAAGGTACGTGTAAAAATTCGTTAATTGTTACAGAATTCTCCATGGGCGTGAAATGCATGATTTTCTGTCATATTTCAAAGATTCAACCGTGAAGTTGGCGCCATGTGGTGGGATCGATGGGTTTTGAGAGACCGCTCATGTAGTGAAGTAGGTAGGTATACGCATAACTCATTGAAGCTCGTAGATGCTTTTAAAAAATCAGAGTCAAATAATTTATTGTATGGATTTAAGAGGAATAAAAAGTATCCGCATGGATCCATAAGTGGAGAAAGCCATTTTTAGCACTTTTACAAGTCAACATCAAAATAAGTAAGACTTAACTGTGAAACTGTGTGATGTCTGAGGATGACGTGCGCAGTGCAGTGTCACGCGAAACTTTATTATTTTAAAGTTCCGAGCGACACTGCAACTGTTATGGGCGGCCTTATTGCTTAATATCAGGTGAACAACCAGCTCGTCACGTAATACATTCCCATAAAATAAAAGAAAAAAAATGTGGAATTTTGCCGTAGACCTTGTTTCCTGATAACTATTCATATTCATATTCATTTATTTGCATTCATGTACAAAAATATAATGTTAGGTCTTAAAAGTAGCTTATAGGTAGATAGTACCTACCTACATGAACCCTGTAAGGGCGCTTGCAAGCGAGTGCGTACAGAAATATTACCTGGGTGTCTTCAAGTCTAGAGTGAACAGGTATCTTATAGGCAAGCATGCACCATCTTACGCCGCGTCACCACCATCAGGTGAGACAGTGGTCAAATGCTATGCCTATAAATTATAAAAAAGAAAATAAGCAATACCTAACATTAATTTAAGCGTCATAGGGCTAAGTCGTCGTCATCATCATGATCAATAGTCTGAAGATGTCCACCTGAACATAGGCCTCCCCACAGAAAACATGAACATGAACGGCTGCTTGCCTCCTGCACCTAGTGGGGGTGAGGGGCCTATGCTGCGTCTACCGGTTCGTGGAGGCCATTCTTACCCATCGGTTATCAGTTCTTGCCATTTCAACTTCCTAATAGGCATGATGACTACTATTAAAAATGAACAAGTAAATATTACTTTCATAAAGAAGATTAAAAATGAATGCAATAATTGAAAAAATAGGCAAAATCGGTAAATAAACCACGGCGTAATAAGATTTTAAAGTTTCTACAGGAGGCATCTCTTGTCCCTTTCTCGCGAAACAGAGCGCCCCCACAGTTACTATGAAAAATCTACTCGTGACGTCACATGCCAAAGAGATTGTATGAAAAGCTACCACAGCTTAGTAATGAGGTACTACGAACGACCTTCCTCTGACGCCACTGGCCGTTTGAGCTATCTCTTTCTATTCCGGTTTTTAAAATGCTTGTAACTGGTCATTTATTGAGATATTTAATTATTATTTTCACAAATGTTTATCTTTTGAGGAAAATAATTAATTTATCCAAAAAAAAATATTGAGTCTTCATGCCTATATTCTAAGAGCTAAGTGACCGACAGGTTCTCCTGCGTATCTCCTCATTACGGATCTTATCTTTCAGGGAAACACCAAGCATAGCCTTAATATAAAAGTGCTTAATATAAAAATAGCAAAATTGATAAAATAAATTTAAGAAAAGTAGGTAGGAATAAGTAAATCAATGTAGGTAGTGCATAGGGACTGGTTAGATAAACCAAGCTAAAAAACTCCCTAACAGCATCCTCTCAAAATAAATTGTTTCAAAGTTCCAACAAGCACTGAAGGAAAAATCAATAGTTAATTCGGAATTAAAGTGTCTTTGTATTTTGTAGTTGTATGGACCCTATTGCAAATGGACAAAGGTAACAAGAGTGCTCTTTAACAAGCATAAAGCTTCTTTGATATAAAGCTCTACCGGAATTACGTAGGGTAGGAGAATTCAATGATATTTTGCGTAGGAAGAGGTAGTATATTTTTCTATAGGAGGCTTTCCTAGCGACATTGTAGCGAGCGCAAAACAGAGAAGATTCATCACTTTTAAAAGTTTAAAATTACTCAGAAAGGGATAAATAGAAATGAAGCGGGAAATAATGTGTGTCCGTTCTTTTCAAATCGCACGGGTAAGTATTAGGTAGGTGCCACTGTTTAGAGCTCAAGTCACACGGTGTGATTTGATCCTAAATGATTAATTCTTAGACTAGGTCTGAATGAATAATTATAAGTACCTACAAGAAAAGTGAAAAAAGTATATTTAAGTCATGGATGAAATAAAAAAAAGAAGGATTGAGTTTTGATTGACATCCAACTGAAGCCCAAAATGGCGGACATATTACATATGTGTGGCAGATGAAAGTATGGCGACCGGCTGCATATGATGTGAGTGTGTGCGTGTTTCGCTCGTACGTACGAAGCGTTCCGGCTTCCTAAGGGTGCTTCAGTTTCGGATCAGACGGATTCTCTCCTTCTTTTTTTAATAGCTCCATGATTTAAGTAAATAAGAATTTTAAAAATGTGTAGGTAGGTAGGTAGGCGTAACAATGAAATATTTTAGTTTCACAAGTACTTACCTGGGCCAAACATAAATAACTCTACCACCTAGAAATAGATATGCTTCTAAACCTTCATAAGAAAGTTTTTTAGAAACTTCAAAATGGCGATGGCGGGAAGAAGCCATTTTGCGTTCGAAATGTTAATTGGGCCGATAAGAGCTGCTCCCCTGAATATTTTAACCGTGCAAAAACTTTTATCTACCGCCGATTAAAATACCGTTTGGGAATCGAACAAATGAGTCACTGTACTAGATTGACAGTACATAAAGTTGCCTGGCCCCTATTTCATAAAGCGACAAATCATAATAAGCCTACGTCATCATCAACAGCCTGAAGACGTCTTCTGCTGAATATAGCGCTCCCTCAGAGAGCGCCACCTTGAGCGGGTGCTCTCCTTCTGCATCCATCGGCTCCCCGCGGTTTTCACCAGATCGTCGGTCCATCTAATGGGGGCAATAAATCTACAATTTTGTCAGTAAATATGATGACTGACAATCATCCGTCTCCTAGGTATATATATTGTTATATGAAACGCATCCGACTGCCATTTGGATATTAGAACATTAGATTAAAGATTGAAATTCGTTAATTAACAAAATAAAACCTACCTAGATATATATAATGCCAAATTGTTAACTTGCCAATTATGAAGGAAACAATACCGTCGACATTGTCATCAACTCAAATAAAAAATTCTCACTCCAGTGACACAGGCCTTCTTATTCAGAGTAGGCCAGTATCTACCACGCTGGCCAAGTGTGGGTTGGTGGATTACAGTCATGTTCTCGAATTACGTTATTATTGAACACGGCTCTTAAATAATATAGGCAATGCCAACTAATTATCATAATTACAAGTCAATGCAGAATGATGCAGAAAAATGTAAGTAGTTAAATTTTTTATAGATTTTTTTAACCTATAAAGCTCTCTACAACCACCGTCACTATTGAGTTCACAGAGTACATTGAATTAGCTATGCTTAGTTTGGGGCTAGATGGCGCTGTGTGAAATGTCCACACACGCATACATATATAATTGAGTTCACGTACTGCTTTACACTATGAACTATGGCTTTGTACTGGACCACGCCTGCGCAGTAGCGCGACACCTTTTGTAATGTCAATGCCAATGTTCAAAATGGCGGGAACCAAAAGACAAGCAGTTTTTATAAGACCTAATTCTATGTGGGATGGTATCGTGGTATATCTTGCTAATTTAATCAACACTTCGTACGCAAAAATAAAAATACAAGTAAAAATCGTAAAATTCATAGCTCAACGTATGTAATAACTAATAAGTAATGAATCATAAAAATATTTTTTTTATTACCCCACACATAGTGTATTTAGCCAGTGTCAAGTATTGTAATTTTTCATCGTGTTCTAGAATATTTCACGTAAAGTCAAGTCTTAGTCATAGTCATGATCCAGTCTAAGTCAGGTATTCATAGTCTAAGTCATACCCTAATAAAGCGGTGGTAACTCACTTAGAAGCTTCTGTGAAATTTTGGAAGTTAACACGAAAAACCACGTTTTCCGCGTTCCCGCCAAAACTCATAATTAAAATTATACCTAACTGAAACAAAATAAATCTAAACAAAAAAGTGACATTCTATTTTTAAAATCAACATTAAAATGACAAATGTATGTTATTTACGCGTTCCGCTCTATCATATTAAGGCACATTCATACAGCACATTCCATAGATACCACCCCACACCTGCGCTCGATTAACACGAATGTCAAAATAGAATCGAAACTCAAAACGGTCTCTGACTAGCTAAATTAACCAAACTAAATAGATCATTAGAAATTCTAATATTTGTAGCTCGACCAGCGTATCTTGATCTGTAGTTAGAATTCATTAAGGGCCGTCTCGAAGAATTTTCAGACGCAGGCGTATGGTAGCTGTTAACTGAATTAACTGAATAATTAAGTACCTACTATTTATAATAAGATATATATAGGCCTACGTGGGTTGGTAATCAAAGTATAGGAACATCATCTGGTAAAATTCTAATACTTAAATATTAATGACCGCGCATACAAAAGCGGAGTATCAATTTAGTTTTGGTAAAAATACCTGCTATAGTTGATCAAATGCAAAGTAAACTTCATATAGTTTTTGGTCCACCAGAGCTCTAGCTAAATTGGTGACGTAATGTCAACATAATTGCTTGTGTTGGGACAACATTTAGTATTTCATCGATACTTATCGATAGTAGCAAAGATTTTGATTTAGTAACAGCCTTCCATGTTCACTATCATTGCGTTAAGCAAAACGCTTTGATAAATCTACGCTATAAATTTTTTATTCAACTGAAAATCTCGTTTACAAATAATATTATTTTTTGTTGTGTCTATAATTACTTATTTTGTAAATTAATTAAATATTATAATAGGCATTATAATTATCAATTTTAATTAAAATTATATAAGGAGACCTGGTTTCCGATAGCCACTTTGACCTATCCTGAGCTGGTTCACTATTTAATTTATTTTTACATTCATTAAATACCTAGTTGTTAACATTTACGTAGCAATAGTATTTAAAAGTTTTTAAATCTATCGACAATTATTTCCCAACACTAATTAATCATTACCAAATGGCATTTAGACAATTTGTAACATCATAACTGGTCTCACGTTACATGACTCATAAAAAAATTAAGAGTTCGTTCATAAATCATTTTTTTTGGCAGCAAAAAACCAGTAACGGCAAACTTTGTGATAATTGACATGTTCCTGGATACATTAGTGAAACCAGAATCAGTAACGCATGTTGACACAATCAACCGATTACATTACAGAAATCCAAAAAGTCAATACAAAAAACAATATTAATATCAATACAAAAATAAGTAATCTACCTACATTTCTCCCCTCCTGTATTGTACTTGTTCACTAAAATAAAAATAAAATAATAAATATTAATAATATTAACAAACAGCACGTTGCCAGTGGTAAAGCAGATTTAATAAAAAAAATTATAGTTTTTGCAAGTAAACGATAGCAAGAATAATTGGTAATAAGAATTCTATTATAATATGCAGGGTAAGTAATATCGAAGACAACTTTTTCATCTAGAGCGACCTAAGTTGTTATTATATAACTATTATGTATATACTTATATAGTTTATTGAAGTACATAGGCGAACTTAATGCTAAGTAAACTAAAACTATAAATTATTGAACCTCTATCACAATTATTATTGTAGTTAAAGTAATTTGTAGCTATAGCTAGTTATATCAAAAAGTAACTAGGTAGGATTTTGTAGTTAATTATTAAAATTGGTGTAGTTATTTTCACTGGCTGACCCGCAGGGTTTTGCGTCCTAAATCTGTCCAAAAGAAGTGAGAAGCGAAAGGAAAAAAATTGGGAAAAGGATAAATGGAATGGGAAGCAGAGTAACTATTTTAGCATAAAAGTTGAGATACTGCCTACATTTATACTGTGTCAGCACAGTTTCGAATAAACTCATCAGTGCATAGATGAGATGGCTGCTAATTACAAGACGTGCTCATTAACTTGGGATTTGTAATGAAGTTAGCTGCAACAGGATGCCAATTCTCGATCATTTAAAATGTTTAAAACAGGTTTCAATCTACTAAGAAATTAGGTTCGTATTACGGAAGTTAAGCTCAGTTGTAAATCAGTGTAATGCTCAAGACATTTAGATTTCAGATTTCATTCACCAAATAATCAATTTGCGAATGAAGTCTCGACTTGAGCAGCGATCGATGACTGCAGGTCTAATCCGAGTTGGCTATCGAAAAGTCTCGATACTCACGACCGCGCTGCTCACCGGATGCTGTATCATTTGCGTCTGTTTTTGCAAAGAATAGCTCAGTTGGTAGCAGCTCTGCCTTATGAACTATAAATTGTGGGTTTGATTCCTACTCAGGGCCATTATTCTCTATGAAAACACAGATTCCACACGATACAAAACCACGTCGTTATCGTGACTTGTTCAAATCGTGTTACAGCGTTAGGAGTACCTTCACTTTACATTAAAGATATTTTTATTTGTTATAAAATATATTGACATAAGTGGTGGTAGCTTTTGATGTGTTGATGTTTCGGAACACGTTTCGGTAATACATGTGATTTTTGACATTTCAAATCGCGCCAATTCCAAATTCATTTCCCGCGGTTTTGTTTTCGTTTTATAGAGAATAGAGTTTTGCACATTTCTTATGTGAGACAAGGAATTCGCGTGGTTTCGAAGTAAGGAATCGATACGGAATAGTGGCCCAGGACAAACATTTTGTGTGAAGTAATAGGTGTTTGTCCTGTGTCTGGGTGTCATATTGCATTCTATGTATGTATTTACAAACAAAAAGTATGTAAGTATTGTGTCAGTGTCACAGTGTCATAGTACAAGCTATGCTTAGTTTGGGGCTAGATGATGCTGTGTGAAATGTAAAACAAATAAATATTCTTAAATATTCTGTGATTCTCAATTCACTCAAAGCGCTAGGGGCCGTGGAACCATACAAAAGTGTCAGACTTTATACTAATGCTCTTTGCGAAAAACTGTCAAAAATGACGCAACACCCGGTGAGCAGCTCGGCCGTGAGTATTGTGACTTTTCGAGAGGAAACATGTGCACAACTCGAACTAGACCCTCTGAGCATAGTCCTTTCATAAGGAGCGTCTCACGAAAATCACACATGCTTAATTATTATATTCAGTTTAAAAGACATGCCCAATTTTGGAGTAATAACAATCTTGATAATTATATTTTGAAGGGATTATTATCAAGACAAAGAAGTTATAATTACCAGTGTTGTCTGAATTTATGTAAGTGGAAAGTCTCAATCGTCATCATCAACCTTAAGACATCGACTGTTAACGCCTCCCCTACCTATACCTACTTAGAGCTCCCTCATTTTATAATTGTTATTAAACTGAACATAATTTTATTCCCAACGTAAGCAATTAAGCATTTTCGAACATAACAACTCCATAATAGGACTTTTTCGGCCCAATTCATTATCTGGTTCCTATTAAAACGGATGGTTTGCCATAGAAAACCATATTTAGGTATAGGTAAACAATTCATAATGGTAAAGGGAACTCCGAACATGCTATACCTATTACGTCAATATAATAATCGGTAATTATATGACAGAGTTTTGGCGGGAACGCGGAAAAGTTCACGTTGTTCCATTGTATATATTATTTCTCAAAACTTGTGCTTTTTCCAGTGTTAATGTTTAAAATTGATGGCGTTTTACGCATTAAGTGCTGAATTATGAGCATGAGTGTGGGCAAGTGATATATAATGTAGTGAAACGTGATTTTCCGTGTTGCTTCCAAAATTCCATAGAAGCTTCTAGTAAAGTTGCCACCACTTTACTGGAGCATGACTTAGACTGGACTATGACTAAGACTTGACTTTACGTGAAATATTCTATTAACATTTCAAACAAATCATTTCATTTCAAACATGGTGAAAAATTACAATACTTGACACTGGCTAAATACACAATGTGTGGAGCCAAAACTTAAGAAAAAAAAAGTATAGGACATTGGTATAATCTTTACTGCGTATCGCATACATACTATACATAAGTAGCTTGCCAAATTTGGTGTTGGCACCAGGAATGTGGTGCTGTAGGTAGGTATATTACTTTCCAGCTATAGTTATCATCGTCATCAACGGCCTGAAGACGTCCAGTGCTGACTCCCAGAGACCACAGAGCGCCACCTCGAGCGGCTGCTCATCTCCTGCATCCACCGGCTCGCCGCAGTTTTCACCAGTCATCATGTCACGTAAAAAATAAATTTTAGATTTTGATTAGATCATAAAATCTAAGTAAGTAATCAAAATTATTATCATTTGTTTTTTATCCGTTATAGATAAATTATAAGATAAGAAATATATCATTTTATTATCAGGTTTCAACTTCAACCTTTGACTACAAAATGTAGAGTAGGTTAGGTAGAGGTACCCAATATCAAACTTTGATATGAGAAGATTGAGAAGCAAGCAGCCGCTTAAAATGGCGTGCGGAGGGCATAATTATAATGTTCAGCAATCGACGTTCTGATGATGATGATGATGATGATGAATTATCGATAAAAGGGCAATATTTTTTAAGGTAGTAAGTAATATTCTTCTTTATACATAATAAATATATTTAGACGACTCTTTCTTTCACGATTAAAAACTAAATTCCGAACTAAACAGAATTGAGAAAGTCACAGAAGCCAAAGATTACCCAACAGCAACCAGATGTTTATCCAAAATCAATACATACACCCGTCGCTTTCATAATAGATTCGTATTAATATCGCGTCTTCCTCATTCATCTAATAAGGATAACCACACAATATCCCAAAAACACACAAAACCAAACCTTATTCCATAACAATAAAACATATGGAGACGGTAAACGGATATAAATCGACATATACCATTT
This sequence comes from Ennomos erosarius, assembly GCA_963580505.1. NCBI lineage: Eukaryota > Metazoa > Arthropoda > Insecta > Lepidoptera > Geometridae > Ennomos > Ennomos erosarius. The sequence goes on from OY757000.1 coordinate 5,755,822, forward strand.
TTCTTCGCACCCTACGTAATTAACTGTCTCCCTTTCGAATACTAAACACCTATTTAGTACCAACTATCGTTGGACAAGGATGGGAGATCAATAAAGTTTGAGGATTGAAAGAGATAGCGATTTCAGGGGTAATAGATATCACCCCAAGTTTCACGGCTATAATGTTAGGGCGGTTGCAGACGCGTCAAATATTGTCGTCCCCTGTAAGTTTATTTTAGGAAACCGGGTGTGAAGTGATAGGAAGTCAACTGTGTCTAATACAGTTAAAGACTTAAAAGGGTCTATTAAATCTATTTAAACGGGTATAAGTGGCTGGTAAAAAAGGAATCTGTGTGAGGATGGAATAACGGACATTATTGATACTGATGTGGTGCTTGCGAGAATAAATTATGTAGACTATTAAAGATTTAAGGTAAAAAATTACATAAATAGAATAAAACAAATGATATAGGCAGATCTTATTAATAGAAAATCCTAATGTACTTAGGTAAATATTTTTTATCATACAGAACCTATGGATGCCCTTAATCTTTTTAATAATGAACTTTGCTTTGTTTAAATAAACTATCTATAGCAACACAGATTTACAGCATGATGTTCAAAATAATGTAAATTATACGTAGGCATACTCCAATCTTACCTATAAGTAAACCAAGTAGTAGTAGTAGTACTAAGTAGAAGTATTAGTAATAGTAAGTAACCTGTAAGTATAAGAAAAGGAAAAAATTGAGATAATATGATCATATCTCAATGTGAATTACAAATACTTGTAATTATGTACAATCACAATATTCTTATTAAAGCAAAATTTTAATTTAACTCTAGCGTACTTGTAAGATAAAAAACATTCAATTAGACGTATACCTAAGTAAAAGTAATAAGAATATGTGTATTGGACGAGAAGGAATCCAATAAATAACAATCATTCTCAGAATTTAACAAAGAAAATATAACCGCCTAATGTTACAATAACTCAACATAAACAAATCAAAACACGAAATAAGTGTCACTAAGCAACAGTAAATCACGAACGCTAATTTGAAACGGATCCGCACACTGAGCGCCGAAACTCCTCACAACGGAGCACCCTGTACCCCTCACTAATCCCACAAAGGCAAGATTCGCTCAAAAGGACTTAACAAGCATTCATTATATTTTTATACTCGGACGTAAAGAGCGCGATCAAAACGCGCGAACCCCTACAAAAGGTAATTATGTTTTGATTCTTACAAAAAAATCGAGTATCACAAAGGAGACTAACGAGATAAGAGCGTGCTAAATCGCGCCCCCCCCTCACCGCGCTCGGATCAAATCGGTCGATTGGCGGAGCGGGACGGCTCGAGTTCCGAGGCGGCACCGTGCTCGCCCCGCCTTTGCCGGAGCGAGGGTATCCACCGGAACCCGTCCGCCAGTCAACCTCCGACCGCGCCCGCATGCGTACACGATCCCATCGCGACCAGTGAATGTGCTAATGGAACTGAACGTTCAATGTTAAAAAAACAAAGGTACGAAGACCAGGAAGTGAACATGGCGATACAAAGCGTCTCCAGATACCCGAGCAGTCCAGCTGAATCAACTGAACCTCCGAAGACTAACCGCATCAGCTTCAGCGTCGCATCAATCTTAGCTGATACTAAACCAACCAACCCTGAGGAGACGGCCGAAATACTTAGACATCATAGAACGATACCAGAATCTCCCTTGAGACAGTCGCCATCAGCGCAACCTGAGCTCCCCGGCGGAAAGTCCATATCTCCGCGACCATCGTCCAACACCCCTCCTTTGAACCTGAATGCGTCTGCTGCTGTTACTTCCTCCGAAGATGAATATGAAGACTCCGTTAATCAAGAAGACTCGATTGTTGATGTAGAAGACTTACGGAATGGTGGACAGAGTGAAGATGAAGAGAGACCTTCCGATAAAGGCAGATTAGTGCGACCGACTGCGTTCAACGCGTTAGCGGCGGCGGCGGCGGCGTATCATGGTCTCGGTTGGCCAGGGCCTCCACCTGTGGTGCCTTCATTTGGACCTCTGTTCCAGTCACATTATCCTGGACATTTAACAGGTTAGTTTACTCCAAATGTCAGTTTTAATTATTGTCTTTCTTGTGAGAGACATAAATAATATTAGGTCATTTCCTCTACTTGTGCTTGTCTGCTACCCACCGCTGGTTGTTTACCCGTAGTACCTACTTATTATTTTTTTTTTCATCTTGTAACACCTGCGAGATGTAAGTAAATCTATATTTCACTTTAAGCATCTAAAAATCTATCGCGTGCTTTTACTTAACATTTTAATGTTATTAGCTTATCTATCATTACTTCATAATTAAAATTAATTCTTCTCATAGATCATTTATCGGCGTTGTTTATTGGTTTTTGTTACCTATTTTTTATTTCAGCAAAATATTATGTTGATTTATTTGGTTTGGATCTAGGATGTCCACACCTTTATAACTATTATGACATCGCATATATCACATTGCATATATCTACATGCATCTAGGCCCAACATTTTAGGGCAATCAGGCAATTAGAGGATTTGTTGTTATTAGTTAATTTAATTTGCTTTGGATTTACCATTTAGCGTGCAAATTATCTTAAAATAAGTATCTTGTGCGTTTTAACAATAATATTATGTCATTCAATTCAAAAGTTTTGCTATATTATACCTCAGGTACCTAGTTGTTGGGTTTTATTAAGCAGGGTTTATCAATTCGTAGTTCTTTTTTATGAATAAATATAGGTAGTTTCGTGTTTGTAACCTACTACAGGTAACAGATGTAAATTTTGGGTTGAATATTTATATCTGAATATTTTTTATACAATCAGAACAATGATCAATGCAAAAAAAAGTTAAATGCACTTCGTTCAGCTTTAATTTCCATTTATAAAATTATTACCTATGTGGCTTTCATGAAATAATATAGTTTTGCATAAATTTTTCATAAAAATATTTAAGTAGTACAGTAATTGGATATTAAAAAAAAGGAATAATAAATTAATAATGAAGTAAGTACGTAGCGATATATGCCGTGAATAAGAAATAACTTTTAGTATAAATGGCAAGGATTAGTTAATAAATTGTTACAAAAGATTAAATTAGAAGAAGATTTAATTTAACGATATAGAGGACCGATGAACCCACAAAAGTTTATTTAGTGGTATTATATTAATAACACACACATATTAGACATAATTACGAATGAGGAATAAAAATGAATGGACATAAATTACTTGAAAGCATTTTAAAGTTGTCAATAATTTTATTAGTAAGTATTCCTAACAACAAATAAAACAATAATAAAAATATTTTTGAAATGTTAGTGACCATGAATGTTTAAAATCATAATTATAGGAAAAGTTTGTTCAATAGGTTTTCTCATTTGATTTTCTTTATAGGTACCCAGCACCAGTAAAAGCATTCTGGCAGATAATTCTTTCAAAATTGAGGATGCCTCCGATCTCTTATAAGAATAAAATCTTATAAGAGAGGAAGTGATTAGATACCTATGTGATTATGTAATAAATTATTGTATATCTAATGACCGAATATTGAGAAACTGCCAACCTAAAATAACTGACTGGTGCAGTACAGTTATTTAGATGACTTTTTTGTCCAAGCCTCTTCATAATCATAGGCCTTATCGAAATATTTTATATTTATACTTATAGCTTCTTATAATATGACTTGCCTCATGTAATTACAATAAAAAAATATTTTTGTTTAATAGTGTTTAATGGCCTACTCAAGTATCTACATACAGAACTACAATAATAGGTACTTAATTAAGTTTCTGAACCACCAAATCAACACTCATTATAAATGTCTTCAGTGTTATTCAATTAACAATTATTATTACCTACCTACGCAAAGTATGGTGATTAATAATGCGCAACACAATAACTAATTATAATATTATTACACTACATTATTATTATACCGTGATCACAATCGAGGTTTCAAACAAACAATATTTGGAAATTCCCATTATTATTTACAATTGTTAGAACGAGGACAAAATGTAACCAATTAATTGATTAATAGTTATTTTTCCATAGTTTATTGGTTTCGTTATCACGATTTCCTGTTGCTGAGTTCATTAAATTAATTTAATTTATGAGTTGAAATGAGTTTCGTTAATTGTGGTCACTGTGTGTATTAATTAACATTGTTTATTTTGAGTTTATTTCTCTTGAACTGTTTTGTTACTTTAGTTCCATTTATAAATAGGATAAAATATAAAGGAAAATCATTCTATTTTAGATTTAGTGACAGTGCTTTTAAAGTGACTAAAGGCGCTTATATTTTTATAATAATAAATGACTAACTGATTTTCATTGATTGCGTATTAAAATAGAAATATAATTAAGTTATCAATCAAGGTAATTAGAAGGTACTTTAAAACCCTACATACATTTTGATAAACTCAGATTTTAAATACTCCAATATAAATTATTAAATTGATTTATTGATAATAATAATAATTGTGTTTATTCATAATTGGACAAACGTAACCTAAGTTTAGGGCATATTTTAAGCTCTATTTTTCGATGGTTATTTAAGTTAACTAACTACTACAAGTTTAGTTTAATATAACTTAAAAACAAAATATAAATACTTAAAATAAATTAAATCTAAACTGTCTAAATCTAAAATTTAGTTTTTACACAATTATCTTTACTAGTACTAATAAACCGTGAGTAGTTACCAATATTAAAATTAATTTGAAATTAAAGTTCTTAGTCAAACAATAAATACAAAATGAAACAAGAATATCTAGTGTAATTCCGCTAAAATAAAACTATAAGATCCAATCAATTAACAATAAATATTTTGATTTGAAATGGCCAGTACCTATCTATGATACAGAACGGTAATTTCATAGGTAAAAAAACAGTTAATCATTATTCAATCATAAATTAATTTGAATAGTAATCTGTTATTATTGTAACCAATCAATCAAAACTTAAACATAATTAATTTTGTAAATAATCTGTCCCTAAAGCGACAACAACAAGCCATATATATTTCAGTAGCTCAAAGGATCAAATTCGTTTGTTGTCAAAGTTGGCCCTTCGAGCTTTGTGCACTGGATTCCTTCAACCCTTCCAAAACCGGTTAAGTCCCAAGAACAAACGGACTTGAAACAATAAGCCAGACATAAATAACGGATCTGTCGAAATGCGTAAACAATATCCCTTGTTTTGAGACAACATGGCGGGATCAGGCTGCCAAAATGGCGGATTTTGCATAAATAAGTACTTTCCGTGCGTCGCGTTGAATCGATTCAAAATGTTTGAGAGTTTGCGGTTTTCTTACAAAGAGTCATATGTACATATTAATGGTTACACTTACCCACCTAAGACCCAAGACCTTCCGATAAGATTATCAAAATTAATAAACAACAATTCTAACGGGTCATCGAAAACAAAAATGGCGGCAAGGATTCATCCTTCACCTTTTCAGTAAATCCACTCACAGTCATGATTAAAAGGTAATAAATCTTTCATTCGATCTGTCTTCATTGATACCGTGATTTATTAATCCAATAAACTAATTGACGATATAATGTAATTATTTGCTACTAATAGCTACACGGTTGCAACCATAATTGGCTGATTATCCTTAAAGTGTCACCAAGTGTATAATTTATGGTTTAAAATAAGGTTTCTTGGAATGTGCGAACCTTGACTTGGACAGTTCACGACTCCAATTTTATTATGGGTACTAAGAAATCGGATCGAACTCATGTGATTTTATATCCCTAGAAACGTGTGACTATATTTTTGTGTTAGTTTATTCGTTCGATGTTTAAATTCGAGTTGTTTTCATTTTTAGAAACAAAAGGATCGTAAATTGGCGTGCACCGCACAGAATCACGCAGAATTCCATAGCATCACACAGAATCACAGACTAATAAAACTTAAAATCAGAAATATATCTGGCGAAAACCCATTCCGTGATGATTACGACACATTACTATACACAAAAAATACACTGTGATTCTAATAATTATAATCAAAAGAAAAAAAAGAAAAAATGTTTGTTTTTATTTGTGTAAATAAACAAAAAGCCAGTAATCAAGCGGTCGTTCCAGACTACCAAAGAATATTGGACACAGCTGGCGTGCAGATGCGTCATTATTTTGACGATACGCGCGCGATTAGTACCAGACGGGGTACACGTTTATTCAATTAGGTACCTTCTAGTTACTAGTGCTAATCACTCGAACTCCAGTGTGACCTTAAACTGAAATTAATTAATTAATTTATGTTACCTACTTAAAATGTTTTTTTTTTCGCGTGTGGCGGTTGTTTTTTGCGTATATTTATGGAAGTTAGGTGCATTGAAAATGTACGTCATAAAATAATTACAGAATATTTTAATTAAATAAGTAAATAATTAGTTGACGTGGTTAAAATATAAGCAGGTACCTACTCAGTCAAAAATAAATAAATTATAAAAATGAATAATTTTTAGTTCCGTAGGTACTGCGAAATGAACACTATACTTTTTCTTTGACCATATAAATTCGTTCTGCTCGCGCTCTGTTCTAGCTTATTTTAATTTATAACTGCAGTGTCAATTTTTTTTAATAAACTTTAAGAGAGAACATAACATTCCTCGACCTACAAGTTTCAACATAAAAAGATTCTACTTATCCGATTACTTATCTTCTCTATTCTGTGGTACTTGTTCCTATAGGTATTATAATTTACTTTTTGATTCCTGATCCTATTTTATTAGGTACTATTTGAACGCATTTAATCTACCTATACCTATAGTCTGACCAACTTATCTGTGAACTGGCAGAAAATGGAACTACAGCCGCCATATTACAATTAAGAGCTGCCATATACCGTTATTTTTTTTCGTAGCAGCGCTGCTAAATAAAATATGGTACATTCAATACACAATTTATGAACTTATACTTGTGCATAAAAAATCTGGGACCTACCATTTTTAGTGTATTTATTTTGAAGTTACTGGTTACTAAAATTAACATCGTCAACGTCATGTGTTTCCCAGTAATATTTACATGGATTGGCTTATATTTTATATTATTAATTAGCTAATAGCTGTACCTGGCTGTACATCAGCGTAAAGTTTTATGAAAATTAATAATGAAAAGTAACCACATCATTTTCATTAAATAAATTAAGTCTTACAAGGCGGACAGATTATATTTTACTTACCTATCTACTGAAACAAATCCAACTATGCTAAAGGGTGTACTGTATAAATCCGTCATATTCGACCATTATTCATAAAATGGCAGCACTGGTGCGAACGCAGCGACGCTCTTCAGTTCACAGATAACTTGGTAAAGACCTTCGATACGGTAAAGTTTCATTCAGGTACGCAGCATCTTTCTGCTAGGCTGAAAATGCGTAGGATCTACCATTCTTTTCATCATAGAAATAAGAATAAAAACACACGTCTTATCCTTCTGTCGTCTATTCATACAAAACCTCTATTCATACAGTTCTACCCATTAACACATCTATAATATTTAAATAACATTATTTCATCATACAATGGATGTACTATGTATGGAAACCAACGTCATCACGTAAGCGTAATTTGGTATAATTATGTGAACAAATAAAGGTGGGTAGGCACTTTTATTTTTGACATCCGGTATTACCAATAGATGATTTATCTAAACAATTTGATCTTTGAATAGTTTTTCGAGTAGTATTTTTTTGGCGAATTGACTTTCGGTTTTGGCATCATTGGTGTAAAGATAAAGACAAACAGCATTGATTGTTCAGTAAAAATACCATGTAAAAATTGAAAATGTAGAGTGGGTTTTTTCACCAATAGTTAAGGTACCTAACCAAAGGTTAAACACTCTACTAATTTTGACTTTTGGTGAGATCACGCAAATGGTAATTCGAATAAAGTTATCTGAAACTATTTTGTTCAGTGTTTTATTGTTGTTGCGAGGTTTTTTGCCGACTCTAGCATATTTCAGTGCACGTTGATAAAAGCTTTAGAACTAGGAGTCTACTGAAAATATTCAATCTGTGATTTTACAACCATACCATAAAAGGAGAGTTAAGTAAGTTAAGGATTAGGCATTTAAAAAAATCGGCAATAAAGCTGACAACAAGAACACGAGTACCTACTTACGAAAAAATTATCTGCTTTTTGATATCTAAAAAGCCAGTCATTCACCTGATGTTAAGCGTAACGTCCGCCCATAACAGTTGCAGTGCAGTGTCACTCTAACTCATAAAATATAAAGTTTCGCGTGACAATGCACTGTGCAGTTGTAGGCACAAGTCTTCCGTTGTCGTCATAATTTTTGACGTGGCTATAATATTCATATAGAGAAGTAGTTAAGTAGTTAAGTATGTAGCAAACTCTACTTAAATGTTAAGTAATAGGTAATAGGTACTTACTTTAAGCATGAATTTTGTTAATAAGCAAAAATTCATTTTCTTTCCAATTTTAGCATAAGTACTTACAGCAATTTTTAGGCAAGTTTAATCTTTAAAAGTAAAATTAAAACGTAGTATTTTAAAACCTACTTATATTAACATAGCAGTTAAGATTAAGTAAAGTGCATAGAAGAGAATTTAAAAAGTAGAGTCATATATTTCAATAATTGCCTACTTTAAGTGGCGTTCTCAGAGGCAAAAAATGTATACGGGAATGCATATCGCCTATTACTTGCTACAGTGGGTTGTGGGCACGCAAATCATGCAACCTACAGCTCTACATGGCATACGTATGCAGTAGAAATAAATATTAGTTAATTAAAAATTATGGCGAAACTTTTTATTATATTTATTGCCACAGCTTAATCTGAATGTATAATTTATTAGATGTCAAATAGTTATAATGATATCAAGTTATGAACTTATTTAGCTGTGGGACGGAGTTTTGCTGTGAGCATTAAGTACTCTATATTTTTTTTTTTATTATGAGAATGAATGACGTGACGAGCTGGTCGTTCATCTGATGTTAAGCAATATTGCCGCCCATAACAGTTGCAGTGTCACTCGGAACTTAAAAATAATAAAGTTTGGCGTGACACTGCACTGCGCACGTCATCCTGAGACATCACACAGTCTAGTAATCAGATTACTACACTGTGTAATCAGGTCATAAAGTCTCATTTGCTCAGTAATTTCACTAACTACAATGCCCTTCAAACCGGAACACAGTAGTGCTTGCACACTGCTGCTTGGCGGCAGAATAACTGACAAAGCGGTGGTACCTACCTAGACGAACTTTGCAGAAAAGTCCTACCACCTAGTAAAACCACCTAAGCATTAAAGTGTTTATATTCTTTGATTCAATTAAAGTAGCTGCACGATTGACACAAAAAACAAACATTCAAAATCTAGTTTCAGTTTTTATCAAAACGGGCATCCGACGCATTTTTATAGCCTTACTTTGGGATTTGCCCCTCTACGCTCAGAATGAATATATGAAAGGTTCAATTTATTTATAATGACCGCAAAACTTTAAAAATATTATAAAGAAATTATAGTTAAAACTTAGTAATATATTTTTTCTTAATAATAAATGCTAAGCCATAGATTGATATTAGGTATTACAATTATGGTTATTACAACTAAAGTAGCTACAAAATTAATAATAATAATAATTTTACCTATATGGGCGCAGGTATTACACAATACAACATGCATACACAGAACTCAGAACATTCACACAATGTAAATAAATAACCGATTAAATAATTTGCAAGCAGCGCAATAATGAAAAGTGCGCGTGGTCATGCAATCAACGCCCGTAATGACCAACCGGCACGAATGTGAGCCTTTACATAATTAAATACAGTTTTTAACTTGATTATACCTAATTTTTGTTCATTACAGCCGCTAACAGCAAGTATACGTAAAGGATAACAAATAAATTATTCGTCTCCAACCCCATTGTAGAAAATAGGCAAGTTATGGGCAAGTCGCTTCTTTAATAGCGATTCTTTGGTGATATTTGACGGGCCCGATAGCTCAGTTGGTAGTATCCCTGCCTTCTGAACTGAGGGCTGTGGGTTCGATTCCTACCGAGGACAAACATTTGTGTGATGAACATAGATGTTTGTTCTGCGTCTGGGTGTTATATAGTATTCTATGTATGTATTTACAAACAAAAAAGGATATAAGTATTGTATCAGTTATCTAGTTCCCATAAAACAAGCTATGCTTAGTTTGGGGCTAGATGGCGCTGTGTGAAATGTCCACACATATTTATTTATTATTTATTTATATTGAATTTAGTAACTTTTTCGTTCATTGCCCAGAGTCCATCAAGTATGACTCATTATTGTTGCTCCTGTTACATTTTTTTAAATATAAAATGATGAGTGGGAAACAAGCAAACGGCCCACCAGATGATGGTAAGTGGTGACCACCATTCGTGGACATCTGCACCATAATCAGCGTTGAAAGTTTTTTTTTTATGAGAATGAATGTCGCGACGTTCTAGTCGTTCACCTGATGTTAAGCGACACGGCCGCCCATAACAGTTGCAGTTGTTTAAAGTTGTGATATTGTATTCACTTTTCATTATAAAAGGGGTATTTTTGAAGGATTTGAAGTTGTATGTAACCCTGAAGAACAAGTCATACCACATTGTACAAGTCTGTGGTGGGAAAGAGAGCGTAAAATGCTGCCCTGTCATATAAAAAGGTACCAATTTACATTAAAAAGACAACACAATAAGCTTTCTTTATTACTTTCAACCTAGCTCAATTTCCACTTAGGTATAGGTACGTCTAACCAGTCCACAATAGGAAAATCAATTACCAAGGTAATCAGCAGTTCTCTGGTGCAATCGAAGTACTTAATGGTCCATTATTGCACACCGTAAACAAATAGGGAAACGTATATTAATGCACATTACTGGCAAGTTGTAATGCGAGTTGTGTTATACCTATTGTGGGCGTAGGGTCACCATACATTACGTGGGAAATTTTGAGAATCACACTTTATAATCTAACTCACATAATTTTGTCTATAATTTTTTTTTGTTACTCGAAGAAGTATAACCTTAGTAAATATGCCCCAAATTTTGTCAGCATTGCCACGTACATACCAGCATTTTGGTCACGTGTGGCTTTCAGCAGACGTTCCGATAGATCAATACTACTTATTATGTATTTAATTATAAAATACGTAATTTACCTACAGTTTTTACTAATAGTATCAGTTGGAGCATACTAAAAGTTAGTACCGAAACAAATGCGGTTCGACTATGGTACTTGATTAGCACAATGGTTACAACAATATTTATAATTATTACGACCAAATGTCATTTGCACCTAGTCCACCGAAAGTCTAGATTGAAAAGCTCAAAGACCGCAAGTTAATTGCAACCTGGGATTTATTATATATAAACAAATGAACTCCACAGTCATTTGTGATCATGCGTCAAATTGTCATTAAAATAAGTGAAATACAAATACTTACCTAGAAATACAAAAAAATATTTCTGTAAATATAAATCGCCTTTTAGCCCTGTACGCTTAGTTTACTCAACGCGTTGCTGTACTTCATTGAGGTAAAAAGGTGAAGGATAATAAAAATGCTCCAAATAACCCCAAAAACTGCCCACAATCCACTAAAAGCTGGCAGCATGGTTCCCCCAATCGGATAAGAAGAGGGAAGCCGGTTAGCGCTCGTTTTATTTTCAGCGGCTCAATACAGGCTTTGTCCCGAGATTGCAGACTGATAGACCACGGGAGCAGCGGTCAATTATGAATGTCCTTAAATACTCCTGGTGTCCTTAAAAATTAACATATGTACTTACCTACAGTTATGTCAATGACTTTTGGTTCTCTGAAAGTCACGCAAAACCAAATACCTAATACGCGAGATTGCACGCGTGGCATCTTCACTTAGTTTATGACAAAAATGCTTGCGTTTTTGAAGAAACGACAGCTTCATTGATAACAATCCTTTCGTTTTGTGTAAATTATCTTGTAGAAAAAGGTTACCTATAACTATGTCAGAACCTCGATCTATGCCGTCCGAATGCCTTCTGACTTGGGTTAACGATAATAAGCATGATGACTAAAATTTTTTCTTTGCATAAATTAAAAATATTCCTTAAAAAGATAAACACTTGTGAAAACAAAAATAAAATATCTCAAAAAACGACAAAGTTACAAGCAATTTAAAAACGGGAATAGAAAGAGATAGCTCAAACGGCCAGTGACGTCAGAGCAATGTCGTCATAGTACCTTATTACTAAGCGTGGTAGCTTTACATACAATATTTTGGCATGTGACGTCACGAGTGGATTTTTCATAGTAACTGTGGAGGCGCTCTGTTTCGCGAGAAAGGGACAGGAGATGGCAGAAGAAGAACTTTAAAAGCTTATTACTCCGTGATTTATTTATTCGTGTTCATTTTTAATAGTAGTTATTATGCCTATTCTCTTACGACTTCTAAATCCAATTTATCATCCGTCACTTAAGCTCATCATCTTGTTTAATAATGCATGTTCCATTATAGATAATCATACAAATTACAACATGCAAAGATTGCTATATATAAAACAAATAGGTACCTCTTGAAAACCTGCTCTAAAATATCAAAAATCATTCAAAGAAGTAGAAACAAAATGTGGGTAGGTATACTTACCTCTTGCTTCTTTTTACGTTAAGCTGTTTCGGTCCAAGTGAAGGAAATCTATTATAAATACCTATAATATGGTTTTGCCTATACAATACTAAAAATGGTATACCTATACCCGAACAAAAAAGTATTAAAAAATTTGGTACTCTTGATTTTTTAAGACAAACGATAAGTCGTAGATTATTGTAAGTAGAACATAGGACTCCCTTAAAAAGTAGCCTAAATCGGATTTAATACTTTAAACAGCTATTTTACGAACTATTTACTTGGAATATATTTTTAAACAATTATTATTAACCTCTTATCACCATGATTAGTTCAATCTCGCAAACTGAACATAATATATCGAGTAAATCAATTCCACAATCTACAATCCCGATCAAACTATTACCACATACCTACGGTCAAACGACTATTGTAATATTAGAAGTAATCATTGTAAACCGACTGAAGTTTATGATGCTGAAAAACTGATTACTATTCAATAAGTGTGAAATCAAACCTTACATGACGTAATTATGGTGTTTTGAGATAAATACTGAGGTCAAAAGAAATTTACAGTCAATAAAAAGATAGTAGGTAAGTAATCTCTTTGTACTTAATGGAAAATGAAGGACTGCTTATCATAGGCATGAAGGTATTAATTTTTTTAAACAATAATTTCCTGGTTCCGTAGTATGTAGTCTAGGTACCCAGAAACTACGAGAATCATGATCCCACAACACCGAAATACAGAACAAGCTTTTGTCCGTAATACTTGCCCTGTCACGGGAAGTAAACCAGCACCTTTCGGGATATGAACCGACATGCTTTACCACTAGACCAGAAAGGCCGTCAGTATTTCAAGCTACTTCAAATTATCTGGGAAATTAATCTGAAAATTGAAAACAAATGAGAACTAGACAGTTCTGTAGCTTTTAAAGCTTTTGCAGTTATAGTTAAGTAAAGGAATAATTAACATTATGCATAATTATGTTTGAGTGGCACTAGCTTCAAGTACCAGGTGACTAGGCTAACATACTTTACATACAGGTTTTCACCTCGACGTGAGTAGCTCCTGGAAACTACTAGTGACAGATGCATCACTTACTTAGTGGGATTGATGAGCAGTTTGAAAACCTTTAGAACTCCAGCACGTTCAAACAAACCAAACAAACATAACAAACAAACAGACATTGTTAGAGTTATTGCTTAATCGATAGGTACTTAGGTAGCGATCTCTACCAATTCTTTAGGTGTATGGTTTTTAATAAAAAGTAGAATGAGGTATTTGGAAAAACCCTGAAATTAGTTTCATGTTGTTGTTTTCCTAAAGCATACAGTCATGGCTATAAAAATAATGATTATAAGTGCCTACAATACTACCAATCAGTACCTAAATTACATGTATATATGTCTATACTAAGTTAATTAATTTAATTGAAAACCCACATGCAATTTATAATTATCAAAATAAATCCATCTTATTACACCATTATGCAATTATTTTAGAAAATAGAATTTTATGCGCTCGACTATTTTAGCATTAATAATTACAGGTTTAGCAAGACACAGGTTTAGGATTAAGTTGAAATGGCAATAGGCAGGCCAAATCGCTCGTAGAACTGAAAACCGATGGGGAAGAAAGGTTCTTGAGTGGCAACCACGAACCGGAAGAGGCAGCGTAGGACGGCCCACTAGGTGGACCGACGACCAGTACCCCGAGTACGAGTTTTCCAATAAGTGAATACGCGCGAATCCATTTAAAATTTGTACTTCCATTTTTAGTTCATCAACGTGTCCGCTAGGGGCGCTGCAGATAAATGTATGGGAGAAAAGGGAGAAAACGTAAACGAATCAAGTTTTAGTAAACTATCGAAACTCGTACGGGCGCTGCTTGCGGGAGCTGGTCTGCTCGCGGTGTATGCACAAATCGGAAAAAAAAACAAACCGGAAAAAAAAAATAACATAAAAAAAAAAACAAAAAAAAAAATAGGTTAAGTACTTAATTGTCCTCTCTTGTATATTTTGTTCAATAAAAAAAAAATAACAATAAATCATAAACTAACAAAGAGCACGGACCCCGCCGCGAGGAGCCGATGGATGCAGGAGGCAAGCAGCCGCTCAAAGTGGCGCTGCCTGCGGGAGGCCTATGTTCAGCAGTGGACGTCGACGTTTTAATAAAATTTTAAAAACAATATATTCCCTTGTTTGGTGCATGTTCTAGTTCTGTACGTGTTTAAAACAATTGAAGATAAACAAATTGCGTACATATTAAACCTATCTAATACTACATGATAAAAATACCTATAACAAGAATCGCAATTTGCGCCGAGGTAGTCAACCACGTAACACGTTACGCTCTATGTGTGAACAGACAAATGATCACATAACAATTCAAATCAATTCCAAAACACCTATAAAGTAAGCGTATAAATTCTCGCTACAAATCCAGTAGCGAATTTGTCTCATACCTCCTTTAATCTAATTAGTCCCGCATAATGACGTAACGCGTACACTGCAGTGCAAACTTAATGATAAATGTATCCATATTTGTCTATCAGTATAACTGGAAAGGCTTATCTCTGCCAATGCTCTCGTTAGCGCGTGTAAGCTGAAACCCCATTACAAAACACAGAAAGTTATAAATGTATATCTTACAGCCCTTAAAATAAGGTTGATATCGATTCGCTGGCAGTTCAAAGGTCTTTTTTCGTCCTGTACTCGCACGATTGCCTCTCCTAATTGGCTCGCCATCTGTTTTAATTCATTTTGCGATAGTTTTACAAGTATTTTATTGACGCGTAGCTCCGCCTGGCGGGCGAGTGGTGTAACGAAGCGGTTAATCGATTCGTTTGCGTGCGACTCGCACGATCGCAAAACGAATATACCAATCGATTATTCGATTTCAGAACAATTATTTTCATTATTACAATTTTATTGTTCTGTTTCTTTTAAACCCATCCGTTCTAAGCGATATTTGCAATTAAAATAACCTTGTACAAATAACGATCAATCATTATTCTATCGCGCGATGGGAGGTCTACAAAGATGAAATAAGTAACACTTAAGTCGTTGTAGCAAGGTAGTAAATCGGGTAAAATCAGAAGATAAGTCCAGTAGCAGTCAGTGACGCGTGCTGCCATCTCTCGGACGATGACAGTAAATAATAAATCTTGGAGATAACATCAGAAGAGAAGATTATACGGTACTGAGACCTCATCACGCCATCCGTGTTTCCTGCACGAGCAAATTAGTGAAACATTTGCAAACCGCTTCGCTTTTAACCAATGTTTTATAAACTTTATGTTTTGAGGAATAAAGCTTAAATTAGCGTAGTTGTTTACCTTAAAGTGCAAATGAAATGGTTCTGTAGAACGAGTATATTTTTAGTGTTTCGCCGAAGTGTACACGCTAAAAGTTAACGCCGTTGGCTGAACGACATCAGACAATGAACAGAGCTGAGCAGTTTAAGTGCCTAGTTAACGTACAGTTACTCAAAGAGCGGTATTGCGAAGTTGAACGTTCTATTGCACTATTTGTGTTCGGAAACTAAAATGAAAGGGGAATACAGAGCATCGTGCACAATTGAAATGCAGCTTTCGTTTCGCGTATACTTTTTTTTGGTCGCATTTGTAAGCGGTCCTCGAGTGGCCTCGACCTGCGCGTTGACCAATTAGAAACACCCATTAAAATGTTCGGCAAACTTCGCTCTTTTTCGGCGACCGGCATTCCTTCACGAAAACAAGCCGTGCGATTTGATCCGTCAATTTGCAAATGGAACAACCACCGGTAGCGCTTTTAAAATGGAACGCTAATGACATTCCGAATTTAAAATTTAAAATACATCATTAGCTGTCCGTTCTCAGATATTTTAAAAGCAATAAAAATGTTAATTTAAATAAAATCAATGGGTATCAGCCAGTATCGGGTGTATAACAGTTTTATGAATGTTTGAAGTGAGCGTCGGCGACTATGGATTTGATATTTGATAATTTTATACAGCGATAAAAAGTTTTGCTGGAATATTTTTTTATGTAACGGAAAAAATCAAGAGCCGCTTGATGCAATAAGGTAAATCTTTTATTTAAATTGTAGGCAATAGCGTAATATACCTAAAGGTAATTAAAGTAAAAAAAAAGAAAAGTTAATGTAATATAAATCGACTTAAGTTAGATCTTACATAATGTTTAAAAAATCCGGCAATGGAGTCGCTTTTACCCTCAGGCCCTTTCCGTAGTCTTGACCCATGATAATATTTCAAAAATACTAATTTGAATATCGAATACGTAAAATTAATCATAACATTCATAGTTAATTAAAATAATCAAGCGTAGCGAATTATATAATTTGTCATCGTACCAATATTCATTCTCTTATTGTTCGAAGGCCCATAAATATCGTTGATCCTTCTTGGAAATATTAAAAATTGCTTACTTATTATGTTCTTTTTTCAAAGTTTTATTAATATCGAACGTTTCTTTTTCAAACGCTTTTATCATTAAGAGTTTGATAAATAGGATCTTTTTTTAAATATTTATCAGTGATGCTAAAAGCAGGCAATAAATTGAGTTTGGTTAATATTTTGGGCTGATTTGCGTTGAAAATAATTGGTATTGGAATTAGTTTTATGTAAAATTACAAATTCAGAATATTATTACTCTATGCATACTCTTTGATGCTGTATAGTGTATACTGTGCCCCTAGTACGAGTTTCGATAGTTTACTAAAACTTGATTCGTTTACGTTTTCTCCCTTTTCTCCCACACATTTCTCTGCAGCGCCCCTAGCGGACATGTTGATGAACTAAAAATGGCATTACAAATTTTAAATGGATTCGCGCGTATTCACCTATTGGAAAACTCGTACTAGGGGTGCTGTATACTATATGTATTAGTGTCATATTGATAATATAGCCTAATATGGTACAAATATTATTTTTCACCCGATAAAGAGTTCAATAGAGCTAATTTTTGTCTTGAATTCTTCCTAATTTTTGGGGAATTGTACATTATAGGTGCTTTTAAAATAATAGCAACGAATAATAGCATTTCAAGAATGAATCTCGTACGCGAGTTTGCCGTCTAGGCGGCCGCGTGGGAGTCCCGACACAGAATAACTAATAGTATCCTCCCGGCACCCCGCGGACAAACGGACAGACAGTAACATTTCCATTATCAATAATGATGTAGAGATGCATCTGTTTATTAGAACGGGCTTTTCAATTAATTAAGATTTCTTTTTTCTTTTTTTTTTGTAGACTGTTGGCAATACTCTTTTGCTTTTTGCCGGCGCTCTTTAGGTAAGGATGTGTTTATTTTTTTTAATTTGTATGAACTTGTATTGCAAGTCTACGGCGTGTAGGGATGTTATGACGTTGTTCGTTGTCAACCTGTCTTTTTCAACCCATGAATATTTTTTAGTTTAAGAACTTGAAGCTAAGTGATTTTATTAATTGAATTTTTTTTTTTTTTTTTTTATGTAGAATAAGCCTGCGTTTGACTACATCTCACCTGATGGAAAGCGACGATGTAGCCGAAGGTGTAGCACGCAGACTCATGAGGTACCTATTCACTCTTGTCTTAAAAAGACCCAGATTATATTTATTGGGAAACAAGACTGACGGGAGCAAATTCCATTCCCTAGCAGTCCGCATAATGAAGGACTCTGCGAAACGCTTGGTGCGGCATGTTGGCAAATCTACTACATAGGGATGAAACGACTCTCCGCGCCTCGTAGTTCTGTGACGGAATGGAGATGGTGGTATTAGCTCGTGCAGCTCTTGTGCGCACTCCCCGTGGTACAACCGGTAGAAAATCGCAAGACATCCCACCCTCCGTCGGTGCTCTAGGCTCTGCAGTTTACCCATAACCAGCACCTCGTCATTGATGAGTCTTTTGGCGCGACGTTCTATGGAGTCTAGAGCAGCAAGCTGGTATTTAGCGGAACCATCCCATATGTGGCTACAATACTCCATACAGGCTCTTATCTGAGCTTGGTACAGCCGAAGTAGCAGGGATGGTGTGAAGTACTGCCTAACTTTAGACAGTACTCCAAGTTTTCTCGCAGCCGTCTTAGCTCTAGACTCTATAAAACGTCCGTAATTTAGGCTTGAGGATATCTGCACGCCGAGTAAGTCAAGTTGATCGCTTAACTGCACCGGCGTTCCCTGAAAGAGAGGTGGGACGGACAATGGTAGCCGTTTGGCAGAAAAAACACACGCCTGAGTTTTAGACGCGTTAAACTGAACTAGATTATCAGTGCCCCAGTGAGACACTACTTCAAGAGTCGAGTTTGCGCGTTCAGTCATCTCCTCTCTGTGAGACAAGACATCATGAGCACCAGCCCGAGCATTCGAAAGGTATCTCTCCACAACAGTACTATCGTCTGCATAACCAAGAATTCCTGGCACGAGCAAATCTTTAATATGCAGAAGAAACAGTGTTGCAGAGAGAACCGATCCTTGAGGGACTCCGGCATTGATTGCCGTTAGGTCTGAAGAGCACCCATCAACTACTACCCGAATAGACCTGTCAGTCAGGAAGTTGGAGATCCAGGTGCACAGGCTGGATGAGATGCCGAATGAGGGAAGCTTATTCAAGAGGCTGGCATGCCAAACTCGGTCAAAAGCCTTGGAAACATCTAGCGAGATAGCTAGAGCTTCACCATGCCGCTCTATCGCTTCACCCCAGTAATGAGTAACATATGCTAGAAGGTCCCCAGTCGACCGGTTCCGGCGAAAACCATATTGGCGATCGCTGAGGATATCGTTGCTTTTTAGATAGTTAAGAAGCCTTAAGTTAAGTATACGCTCCATGACCTTACAGAAGATGGAAGTTATGGCAATTGGTCTGTAATTACTGGGGTCAGCTCTGCTTCCTTTCTTGGGAACAGGTTGTACATTGGCAAGCTTCCAACATTTCGGCACGATGCCAGTCACGAGAGAGAGACGAAACAGACGAGTAAGGACAGGAGATAACTCCGGAGCACAGTTTTTGAGCACCACTGCAGGAATTCCGTCCGGACCACTGGCCTTATTAACGTCGAGGCCACGTAAGGCTTTTAACACTTCAATTTGCCTTATTGAGATTTCAGGCATAAAGGAGCCACAGTGTTGCAAATCAGGGGGCTGCTTGAGACCAGGGTCCAGAAACGAATTGCCTGCAAAAAGGGAAGCAAAAAGGTTTGCCTTATCAGCGGCGGTATGAGCAAGCGAGCCGTCTGGTTTAATCATCGGTGGCAGTGAAGGACGGCAGAAGTTGCTTTCGACAGATTTGGCGAGAGACCAAAACGCTTTGCTCCCTGAAGGGTATGAAGCAAGTTTCTTCCCAAACAAACCAATTCTGTCGAAGCGAGCTCTGTGAAATACCTTTTTACACGCTTTCGCCGCTTGATTAAATGCCTTTTTCTTTTCCCTTAAATTGGGATCTTTTGACACACGTGCTTCAGCCCAGGTTTGGTATGCGGCTTGCTTATCCGACTCCGCTAAAGCACAAGCCTTATTGTACCATGGGCGGGCCTGTTTACCAAGTGGTACATCTGAGAATGGAATGAAGTATTCCATCCCCTGACGCACCACTTCAGTTAAGGCGTGCGCGCATGTAGATGGGTCCCCGGATTTAAAGCACACCTGCTGCCAAGGGTATGAAGCGAAAAAATGACGCATTTCGTCCCAATCCGCAGAACTGTAGTGCCATACCCGCCTGTTTCCTCTAGGGCTACAGTCAGGTGGGGAAAAGTTTGAAACAGTCCTGACAGTACAATGATCGGATGTGCCGAGTGGTGACGTGACTGATACTGTGTACCTATCCGGTTCGGTTGTGAGGAAGAGGTCAAGACAGTAAGGCGTGTGTCCTACAATATCAGGTATCCTAGTTGGTTCGTTAACAAGCTGGGACAACCCTAATGAGACAGCGAACTTAAACGCTTCCCTTCCTGCATGATCAGTATCTCGGTGTGGGTATAACCAATCTTGATGGTGTGCATTGAAATCCCCCAAGAATACGATTTGCGCGCAAGGGTACCTTTGCTGGGTAACGTCCGCTGCCTCAACCAAGTAGTTGAAAAGTCCTGTCGTCTCCTGGTCTCCGCTGTGAGAACGATATACAACGGAATAGACAATCTGCTCTCTTCCGGTATCCACAAGAGCCCACAGTACAGAAAAACTGGGTTTTTCCAAGTTACGAAGACGTTTTATACAAATGTCATCTCGGACATATAGGCAAACACCAGCATGAGGTTTAAATTTATGCTCTAGCGAAAAACCAGGATAATCTAAGTATGCCACATCTGATGGACATTTAATCTGCGTCTCCGTAAGGAAGAGCAAGTGAGGCCTCTCCGTCTCGAGATGATGGTGGACGGCATTGAGATTTGAGTGCATTCCCCTAATGTTAGTGAGATGCACTTTAAGAGAGAGGACGTGCTTCTGCTGAATAAACTTGTTCTTTCTTTGCTTACTTTTCATGACATGAGTGTGAATAGGTGGACGAGTTGAAGTGATCGAGATGCAAGGTAATCAGCCCATGGAAATACAGGTGAGTACTACGCCGGTGGAGGACTTGCATGGAGACTGCGGGGACGCCCGAACCCCCCTGTTAGTGGCCATCGGTTCCTCTCCTCCGGTCGCCAACCGGCCCGATGGAGCACCACAGGATTTTTCACAGGCGGTGGGGCAGCCTTTCTTTGTTGGCTATTCAAATACTTGGGCCCCCTACAACCTGCGGTCGGCCAGCAGAAAACCGTTTCTTCGGATCCCGCTACCCTCCAATACAAGGCCCCCAGCGCATACATGACCTGACTCCAATACCGGCCTACCAAACCAAGCACAACTAACCACATCCAACCCGTCCTGAACGGCTTCTCCGAACATCACGGTGGAACACGACGAATCGCTTGGCATCGTGGCTTTGTCCAGAGGGTGGTAACTAAGCCGGCGGCCATGGCCTTCCACCAGTTATTCGGTTGCTCCTTTAGCACCACCCAGGGGTTACGTATAGGACAACTACAAAGGGCTAAATCCTATGGACGCGAGCAACAAGAACCCCCAAAAAATTTGGGGGTTCAATTGACGACAGCACGGTTACAGAAAGACACATGTCCGATGCTCGAGCTAGAGGTGCACATATACAGTTTCTCAGAGAGGCCATGGTCGATCGCGTGAACTTGGCCTTGCAGGCAGTCTCCGATTGGGGCAATACAATATATATATAAGATAACTATAACCTGGGTGTCTTCAAGTCAAGGGTGAACAGGTATCTTCTAGGCAAGCATGCACCACCGTAGGCCGCGTCGTCACTTACCATCAGGTGAGACAGTGGTCAAAAAATTACACTAAAGGTGCCTTATCAATGAACCTTCATGTTTTGCAAAGCTCTCAAATCAATAAAAATTACAAAATAGTTATAGAAAAAAAAAACAAAATAAAAAAGATGTGACAGATGAAAGAATTTTATGTTGACATGAATTGGTAGGTGAAGCAAGAGTAGCCCAGTAGATAAGTAGTACCTATGAATACGATTTAAGTGTGGGCAGGAAGTTCCATTTTTGTACATTAATAGATAATTTAATACTTATGAATAGTCATTTTATAAAATACTTAAGCAGTTAAAATTATACGTTATAGGATAGAAGGATGCATATTCATATGTATCTAAGTGTTAAAAATAAAATAAAAAATAGCTTTAAAAATAAATAAATTGTCTACAAACTCGTAATTAAAATAACATTTTACTAAAGCACGTATCGTAAATTCGTAGAAATTAATATTGTCCAAGAATAATAAACTTAAAATTTATTTCACATTCGTTATCATTAAGACGCAAAAATCAGATAAAAACTGCTTTTCCTTAAATAAAAATAAATATACTTATTTTAAAATTAACCTAATCCTAAGATCACATTAGCTTCTGTCCCACACTAACAGTAAGGGCGCGTGCGCACGAGACGCCCCGCGACGATATCGTGGGCGAGCGGCATCGGCAATACAAACAATTAAGGCATTTATAGACTACCCAACACGAGAGCCAGTGCTCGAGTCAAGTGCTGTTAGGGCTACCACGTAACAATTTAACAAGATCGAGTTTGTGTGTTCCTTCTTTCCAAATACGGATTTACCGTCTAAAATGCAAGGCTTTGCAGGTTCTACCTTTTAACATAACTTAGTACTAGATAGTAAGTTTTTTTTTAAATTATTGTACCTAGATTTTTATAAATGTAGATTCAATTTCATAGTGAGACAAAAAAAAACGATAAACTAAATATATTTGTGATTATAAGACTATCCGAAAACTTTTCTTTTATTTAATATTTGCTAGTGCCAACCCTATAATATCAGCATGTAACTAGCGTTCCAGCTTATGCCATCCTTGCCAGTAATTAATACCCCGGGCACCTGTCAGTAATGATGTTGCTAATTCAATATTATTCAATTACGGCATTATATTATTATTATATTGAGGAAGGTTTATTTAAAGTTTATTATTGTTAGTTGAATGAGAACGAAATGACCTTAAATTAAGTAAATTATCAATCATGTATAATTATTACAATAAATCAAAGGCTTTGCCCTTGGGGTCTAGCAAATATCACAAACGCTAACACTATCGCCAAACGCTAACTCCAAAAATGTATTGAAATGACATTCGCTGCGGAAAAGTTAACGATTTCCGAAATGTCATTTCAGTAGGCCTAGCACGAATATTTACGTGCGCGTAAGTGTAACGTTAACGTAAAACCCCCCTATTACGATTGCGTCTGCCGCTCAACTGCTGTCAAAGTTCATACAATTTTGACTGCAGTTGAGCGGCAGACGCGCGTCAGCAGCGCTGCTAGCTTAATCGTAATAGGGGGGTAGCTCAAATGCCATACAACTGGTTTACGTTAACGTTACACTTACGCGCGCGTAAATATTCGTGCTAGGCCCACAGTACATTTTGGAGTGAGCGTTTGGCGTTAGCGTTAGCTGTTGGTATCTTTGCTAGACCCCTTGTCGGAACAACGCGTAGGTATAGCTAGGTACAGCCAAAAGCGCTAGTCGAATAATATAATTATTGGAGGGTGAATATTCCTTTTACTTTAACTAGGAAATAATTTTTGAAAATTCATTTTTTTACTGGTGAAATAATTATTTTATTTTATTTAACTTTAGATGGAAAACTAACAGCTGCATAGAATCTAATAAGTTATGATTATAAACACAAGAAAGCCTTAAAAACAGTTTTTGCTTATGGTTGCTTAGTTTAAATTATAAAAATAATAATAGAAATAATTAACAAAAATAAAATATTGGTTGGTACTTCTTCTAGGGTTATGTAATATGAAGAAACGCGGCTGAAACCATAAGATGTAGCTATTTTATTTTATTTTTTGCTTAAAGCGATGCAAAGCCTAATTGTATTTCACAATTTAAACCAAATAACTCAAAAAATAATAAATTCTCAATATAATTTTTGAACCTGTTATAATTCTATTAGCTATTAAGATAATGTATAAAAATTTTCAAAAACCTATAAAATTTAGAAAATAGAACTCGCTCACGTAAACTTGAATATCCTCAACATAACTAATAGAAAATAATAAATAACACGCAAAAATTATTCAACCCAAATTATAAAAATTATCATAACACAATAAAAATTTATTAAGATAATTGGAATATACGTGTTACTATAAAATATGCTGTTAATAACTCATTTGTAAAACTAAATTTTATAAATTTGTTATGAATGTCGTGTGAGAAGAGATCGATACCTGAATCTGATAGGGCCATAATTTTTAATGTGACTTTAAATTAATAATTTACATAATGAAGCGAGATTATGAAGAAAGGTCGATATATTGGTTCCTTCGCCCGTTTCTTGGGTAAGAGTAGCGTGTGATTCAATTAATTGAATACACCTTTATTTAATAATCTCTCTATAAACTAGCCTTCCGATGGAGAAGGAAGGTTCTAGAGTGGCGACCACAAACCGGAAGACGCAGCGTGGGCCTCTCACTAGGTGGACCATTTGACCAACGATACAACTTCCCCTCATACGAAAATTAGTAGTTTATTTCAACTGCAAATCCTACGAGAGGAAGCGGGACACCCAATGTGTCTTTTGTTCATCCTGCTCTGTCTCTGTAATTTTGTATGACTTTGCCTCGTTTGGTTGCCTCGCCCCCTGCCCCCCTGGGTGAGTCGTGTTTGTACGAGAAATTATGTTCACGAGCTATCAACGGGTTTTATCTTCGAGGTGGACCGACGATCTGGTGAAAACTGTTGTCATAAATGGCGGTATCTGAGGGAGGCCTATGTTCGGCAGTGGCAGGCTGTTGATGATGATGATGATGATGATGATGATGATGATGATGATGATGACGAAACTAGTCTGCTATAAAATTATCTGTCGACCAATTTCTTGCTGATGAGAAAAATCAGAAGTTAAACTAAGGCAACATGATTTATCTTATCGAGTATTTATGGTTAAAAACTTGGTTAGAGTTACAATTTTACCGAGAGTTTGTCGGTACTGAATAGTAGATGGCGCTGTTTTTATTTAATTTTTGTTTTCGTCGTTTTGCCATCATCTGATTTGTCTAAAGTCCTTGGCCGATACGCTTAACATAAGACGAATGACTAGCTCACTACGTAATTCAATTATGTATTTATGTATATTTCGACGGGCCCGATAGCTCAGTTGGTAGTACCCCTGCCTTCTGAACTGAGGGCTGTGGGTTCGATTCCTACCCAGGATAAACATTTGTGTGATGAACATAGATGTTTGTTCTGTGTCTGGGTGTTATATTGTATTCTGTGTATGTATTTACAAAACAAAAAGTATCTAATTATTATATCAGTTATCTGGTTCCCATAGCTATGCTTAGTTTGGGGCTAGATGGCGCTGTGTGAAATGCCCACACATATTTATATTACTGTACAGCCTGGCTGTCGTCAGCCATATTGTAATTAGCGACTAATTATGAGGAGGTCAGTATTATTTTCGTGAACATAATTTTATAATATCTTGTAATGTTTTGTGTTTATTTTTCTTTACTAATAGTGGCGTAACAGTTTTAGGGAGCGAATTAATGAAACATTGTCTTTACGCTCACTATTCTCCTCGTTTAAAAACATCACAACATAGCTGATAAAATAATGACGGCTTATAATATAGCGGCCAATTTTATAGGCTTTAGTTGACAGATCTAAAACTTCTAAAACTGTTCCAGTTCTTTTTAAATAGACGGGAAAGTAAGAGACGGATATATATTTAGGATTTCAAATAAGTACTATACTGGGTGTAATGGAATTCATTAGCATCTTTTGAAACTAGATACCTACTCCTGATACCGGTCACGTGTGGGCCAAAATTTTTGAATTCTAACACATTGTTTTGTAATAATAATATCTCCAAAAATGGAATAACTTAATCAAATGCTACAATACAATATTTAATTAAAATAATGAATTGCTGTTTTTAATTAGTACATACAAGGTATGAAAACGTTTAAATGTATCAAAATCATCCGCGCCAATTGGGTTAGGCGCCGCGGCAATCTTCATAATTTTCAATAAAAATTATTTCATTTACACTCTTACCTCTTTAATAATGAACTATTAATGATGTACTATCATGGGCTCAATTTATGCTAATGAATTAAATTACATCCTGTATACATCCATGCAAAATAAGGCGCTATACTTTTGACAATGTACTTATCTTTCACAACTTTCAATACATCTGCCTGCACGCAGCTTCAGTGGTATAAGTAGAGACAGCAACGGAGTCACGCTCCTAATTATAGAAGCATTCCCAATCAATTACCGAGTATGCGCAACAAGACTGTCGAGACTGCTCTATTTGCGGGTACCGTCAGCCGATTAGAAAATATAAAATATTTTTTTTAAATAAATATATTTTGTAATTATGTACTTAAATTATTCTTTACATAATGGTTTGTCGAGGAGGTAGGCGTGTTATAAAACGTATTATTAATTTATCATATTTATTTCTAATAGAAGTTGATTTGTACAACAAGCGATTCGTTGAAATAAAGGTTTAGCTGAAAGCAGTGATTTCATTTTGTTGCTAATGTTATTGACATAGGTATATCTAGATATCAAAACCGATGATTATTACCATTCAAAATAGGTACCTTTTTCACCTATTTCAATTTTTAAATACAATAATCAGGTACTACGTACATACAATAATATGGATGAAATAGGAAAGAAATATTACTCGTGTCAAAAGTAAATATCAAAACACACATACTCTTTAAAAATGCATTTCAATCTACCCAAAATTCAAACACATATTCATTATCGCCCCGTCACTTATTCCCTTTTAAACCTCGTTTCTTAACAAGCAGTTAAACGACTCAAACGTCGCTGTCAAACGCTGGCTCGGTGCCAAAATACTAATGTCCCATTGAACGGAAACATTTTGTATACTATTATAAGTTACTAAGCTGGAGCAAACGTGTTTATAATAGATCATTTAAAGATTGACCGTTAAATTGGCGAATAAAACTCTAACAAAGCTGCGAAAAAAGTAAAAGTGTATGCACCTTTAATAACGTCTTTGTTACTTTCTTGACGTATAAGATGTCAAACATTTAATGCATTTATGTTGATTAATAATCTACTTATTAATTATTATTGTAATATAAAATTTGTTTATGAGAAATAATATTTTTTTGTTGCGATAATATTGATAATTTTAGTAAGTATTGTTATTATTATGTGTGCATACTATTCATTTTAAATAAATATATATCCGGCTGTTACTCACAAATTGTGTCGATTTCCCAA
Organism: Ennomos erosarius; assembly: GCA_963580505.1. Lineage (NCBI taxonomy): Eukaryota > Metazoa > Arthropoda > Insecta > Lepidoptera > Geometridae > Ennomos > Ennomos erosarius. Next base: position 5,783,218 of record OY757000.1, read on the forward strand.
TTTTTTACCTGCTCTAGAAATCGACATACTTACTATTTGTGACGCGGAAATATGTTTATATTAATAATTGTCAAAATTATTCAATTAAATATATAAAAGAAGACGTAAAAAATTGTTTAAAATTACGACCATAATTATAATTTAGTTCCTTATATTCCTTTACGAAATAAAACGAAATAATATGGTATAGGTATATTAATTTCCGCGTTCTCTATAGCCCGTCTTTATGAGCGGACGATCGAGCTCCCTGATGAATGGTCCTTGTAGGCATCCCGTTTGATCCCAGATAAATATTGTGGGCGGAAGAATCCGGGAAGATCTGTTTATAGCTAAAACCATTCTTTGACAACCAACTCTTTGTGTTCACAAAATTTATGGACACCGAAATGAGTTTATTATATTTTGTGTTGGCAGTTTATTAAATTTTGTGTTGGAGAGCTATTAAACTTTGTGTCTATTATCTATTATTTTGTATAAAATTAGCTGCGGCGTGAACAGGCAAATGGGTTTTAGAAAATAAATTTATTTATTAAACGTCGTTAACAAAATAATTTACCCTTGCAGCGCTGGCACCATTTAAGAAAAATTATGTTTTGTTTTTGAAGATTTTGTAAACAATTTATATGATCATACAATTTAAAGACTAGTTAGCATTTAAGTGTTTGAATTGCAGTTATAATTTTGCAGTCGTATATTCCAAATTGTCTCACCGATAATGAAATTCGTGTAAATACTGACTGAAAAATGTGAAGTATCTCCGTGGATGCTAAGAATGCCCGCCTCTTCTGTACAGACAACAAAAACGTCAAGTATACAGTGCTCGTTTAAAATATTGGAATGAATGACATACCGCGCTTCGGACGATTAATGGTAGTGCTCACACAAAAAGCAAACATGCTCATTAATATATCAACTGTCTTTTTAGCAGCGCTCGGTAACGTTAGGTACCGTCAGCAGAAACAGCGCATCCCTAATTCCATATTTAAAATCGTCACAAAAACACGCAGCACTTTTCATAACTCATTCGTCAGACGTGCATTTTAAAAAAGGAAAATTATGACGTTCGACAATGGAAAACGTTCAAGGCGCATTTAAAACGTCTCGTATTTCTTTCTTCGTTCACAACACAGACATAATTTAGAACGCAACATCTGTAGTCGATATCTCTTTGTACAATTAAGAAGAGAATGGGAGAAGACAGTTCCAAATAAGTGTATTTTTAAAGAGGTAATTTAGCTACCGAGTAATTTAAGACTCCGCGCACACGTGCGTCTGTGTCGCTCCAGTGCTGAATGTTTTGAATGCTTTGAACTTTTTATCGATAAAACTTATTCCGATTTTAACCTCAACATGATATATCAGCTATCTAAGCGAAGCATTTAAAAAGGGTGTCTAAGTGTTGTTTACTTTTCACCGGCATGTGAACATTTTTTCTACGGCAGCAAAAAAAAAAACACTACACTTTGGTCGCTCATGTGTATCGGCTCCTTACATTATTTCCGTCCGTGTCGTCGGTGCTCGCTTTGACGTCCGCTAAACACGACATTAAACATTTCGACTTTTTTTTTCAACTGTCACATACATTACTTTTTTGTCCACCTTTTTTGTGGGCCATTAGCTATTAAGCGGCAACCGTAAGCCTCGACACCGGGATTAATACGTCGACATTTTAAGCGCCATGCTTTTCTAATTCAAAGGATAATATGGCTTCGTTTAAGTAGTATTATTATTACAATAAATGATTATGACAAGTTGCTGCTACAACTCAAAATAACATTAACAAATAGATTGTTAAAACTCAAACACATTTACAAATACACTTTAAGATCATTCGTAAATCTTGAAGTCTGTCAAAACATTATTAATGGTACTTAAAATTGGGAACGGTGAAAGTAATCTCGACATTTCAACACTTGAAGCACGTGTTCAACTATCAATCAACGTTCAACGTTCATTAGTACTTAAATACCAATTAGTTGCGAGATAATTATTTAGGTTAGACTCCATTAATGCGATTCAATCAACTCAAATTGTAAATTAAACTTTGAGATCGCTAATAAAAACGATCATTCATTAAAAATGTTATTACGATATATGATTGACGAATTGTGGCTGTAAAATATAAATTAATACGAGATAAAACAATGCTTAGGAAAACTATTTTATCCACATTATGAGATCGTAAAGCTTAATTAGTTCAATGAAATCTAAGGGCAAAGGAAATCGTGATGTTTTATGGATCTTGATAAACCAAGAAACTGACGTAGCTTATCTATAATCTCTCTATTTTGGTGTAGGCGTTTTTTTTTATTTTAACTGTCCGGTAGCCAATGAAATGACGGTTTGCGTTTTAATTTCGTCACTAATAAGATAAAAATTGCTTGGGTTCTTATCTCGTTCGGATCGCGGCCAGTTTCCTTTGCTGCGCCTTTAGTTCGGTTTATATGAGTTTTATTATACGATTTATGAAACCATCGACGCAGGTACGGCTCGGCGGCATTCTTGGCGTTATTCGGTGCGCTTTTGTGTTATTGAGACGTAAAAGTATAATGTGTTGATATTTGGACCGTTTCTTGATTTCCTTCACTTGATACCTCGAATTTTTATAGAACAAGAAGACCAAAGCGCCGACTGAGACCTTCGGCTGTTTTTGAAATGTATCCAATATTTGGGTTGTTTAGTCTTAAAATATGTTAATGTATCTATAATGCAACTTGTATGATCTTATAATATTGAGAATCAATGTAATACTCATCAAGTATACCTGTCTATACCTGCATGGGATTTGGCAGCATAAATATGTTGAATTTTTATTAGAAATGCTTTCACCTATTATGGAATTGCAGGGAACTGTTATTTAAACTTATTTGGGTAATAATCTTAGATATTTGAATTTCTGAGCCATAATTGGGCCAGAATTTGAATAAAAATCTCAAAGTGAGTTTTGATTTAGATAACCTCGTAATGCTTCCAAGTTGAGACGGCGTCTGCTCAAAGCTATCGGATGGTAGTAAATTTAAGTAATTACCTGTTGTAGGTGGAAGAATGTCAGTTATCACAATTAGTAGAATTTGATTTATTTTTTTTCTCCACTTTAAGTTACAAGATGTTTGTATAGGTTTTAGAAATATCCAATCAGATTGACATAAATGCCACAGTTGCAATTTTGCTAACTCATCAAACCCAATATAACAATGAATATTAACAGCACCTAATAAGAAATATAATTTTACTGATATTTCGAACATTTCATCCGTTAGATGCCAAATAGAAGAACAATAAATAAGCGTGCTACTGTCGTACGAATAACAGTTGAGGGCTAATAAACTATCATCATCATCATCATCATTAACAGCTTGAAGACGTCCACTGCTGAACATAGGCCTCCCCCAGGGAGCGCCACTTAGAGCGGCTGCTCGCCTCCTGCATCCTTCGGCTCCCCGCGGCTTTCACCAGGTCGTCGGTCCACCAAGTGGGGGGCCGGCCTACGCTGCGTCTTCCAGTTCGTGGTCGCCACTCGAGAACCTTTCTTCCCCATCGGTTGTCAGTTCTACGAGCGATGTGGCCTGCCCATTGCCATTTCAACTTGCCAATCCTAAGAGCTACATCGGTCACTTTAGTTCTCCTGCGGATCTCCTCATTTCGGATCCTATCTCGCAGGGAAACACCGAGCATTGCTCTCTCCATAGCTCGTTGCGCGACTTTGAGCTTAGTAATGAGGCCAACAGTTAGAGACCACGGCTCAATAAACTATATTAGAAATCATTATTATCAAATGCATAAGATCTCTTTCTTTTCCCCCTCTACTTTCAATCCGATTTTTTTACAATTAAACTAACCATTGCTTTTCTTCTACAGATGTAAATGGTGAGCCTCCAAAGCTGAAGTGCAATCTACGGAAGCACAAGCCAAACCGCAAGCCCCGCACCCCGTTCACTGCGCAGCAGCTGAGAGCGTTAGAGAGCAAGTTCGTTGAGAAGCAGTACCTGAGTATAGCTGAAAGAGCTGAATTCTCCTCTAGTTTGGGACTATCTGAGACACAGGTGAGATTTTGAATAGCGATGGTGAAGTACCTTTCCAAATATGCCTAAAATCCAGGTTTGCAGTATGTAAAAAAAATATTTAATCTACTTATTCAAAGTGGAAAGTTAAACATACTTAGATAGTATGCACCTGCAAATAGTATCATCACGAGCATAATCAAATGCTAAAAAAGTAAAATTTAAAGAACTGCTGAAGTTTTATAGAAACCAAGTAGACTTAATATGAAAAGCTTGGTTGGTAATAGACAAGTAAAATTATTATAACAATCGGTCGGCACGTCGTCGTACCAGAAACATGTTTTATATTTGTTATTATTTATTTTGGTATAAAATGAATTAATTTTAGAACAGTTTAGTTCCATCGTGAATTTCTCGACATGTAAGCTATTAAACCTTGAACTTTATCATTATGGCGTTTCCGATATAGCTAATAAAACTAATTGAATTCTTTTATTATCAGTGACAACTAATCTTGGCTTATAAAATACAAATTATCATTCCAATCAGAGTTTAATGAGCAACAAATTATAATGTTTCCTCTGTTTTGTCGGCAGGTGAAGATCTGGTTCCAAAACCGTCGCGCTAAAGCGAAACGGGTACAAGAGGCGGAGATTGAAAAGCTCAAAATGGCGCAGTTTTCGCGTCACCCCCACCATTTGTACCCGCACCCGGCGCTGCAGCAGTATTTCCACCCACATCATCTGATGGGGGGGCGCCCCCTACCCCCGATGGGCCTCCACCCATCCCACTTAAGCATGGTCCAACCACCTGTATCGGGAAACTCGCCTTCGCCTAATGCTCAATCTGGCCAATAAAATTAAAAACAATACAAAATGTGACAAACTGTGAATAAAAATTTCTTGAAAGTGTGCACAACTACTTAGAAAAAAATTGTATAAAACATTCAACTAAAACGAATGGTTCCTTTTCTGCTGACTGTACTCGATCAGCTATTGGTACGATCAAGTAATAAATAAATGTAAATTATTTTGTAAATACTAGATTATGATTAGGATTAGTGAGTTTAAAGTTATTTTTAGTTAAAATTTAATTAGGTTCATAAAAGAGTTTACCTATTCACCAAATTAGTTTTACAATTACCTTCCTATTTTGTTTCCTTGTTTCGTAAGTTTTGTTTCATAATTATTTCAATGTAAATAATTGTTGTATATAAAATAAATACTATATTGATTTGTATAATCTTTACCAACTTCTGTAGTTGAATTGAAAATATATTTCTTTTACGGTGAAAAGTCTTTTATTGTTTTATTTTCATGAGTAGGTACTGTAACTCTGTGTGTCAGTGTGTGAGATCTAGGCCAAATATTTTACTTCACCCCTAGTAACGGCTTTATTCAAATGCTCGTTACTCAAGTATCGCAAAATATTTGACAAGGAACTTCAAATAATTAACTGTCGAACGAGAGAGCTATGCTCGATGTTTCCCTGCGAGATAACATCCGAAATGAGGAGATGCGCAGGAGAGCTAAAGTGACCGATGTGAGACATAATATACAGAAGCCGGCGATACTGCTATATAAATCATAAATAATGTATAAGTACGAATAGTGCTATTATATTAAGTATATAGGTAGGTACTCTGTGCTCTGTGTATGGTTATAGGCTTTCAAGTTTCAACCGTTTCTTCGTTGTCTCAAGTGTTAATATCTAGTCATTTGCGAATTTAGCCTGATATTAAGTATTACAAGAAATGCTCACTGTAAAAACCGATTTACTCATTCAAATTTTCAAAATCACAGTTCTAATTAACCTTTCCCTAGGATCAACAACCAGTATCAGCGCTACATTCAACTTTAGATATCAGAAAATAAGGTTTAAAATACTGTAATTCTATCTAACTGATAATAATATGTTGTCAATTGAGTGAAGAGAACTAATTTAAATATATCCATTAAAGTTAATTGCCTGATAGCGAGCGGGGTCGGGTCACAGAGATATGTATTGATAGGGTTATGTTACTTCAGGGGAGTTGTTTTAACTTCTACAATAACAATTATTGTATACAATTGTATACAACCTTAGCTAATTAAATTACCTGCTGCTTCTATTATCTACGTGTTCTGTCAATGAAAAATGCGGGAGCGAAGCAAGCGAAAACGAAATACTTAAAGTCATCGACTGGAAGACGTCGACGATTCAACATAGTCCTCCCCTGTTAGAAGAAAAAAAGCAAAAGCAAAGAGGATTTGCCATAATCACTATAATTATGCCGTGATCGCAGTATATTATTGCGCAGACCGAGCCTTAAAGGGGGTAGTAGGTACTTTCCACAGTAGTTCGGCTAGGGTATCACCGCATATCCTGATTAATATATTTTGGTAGGAAGTTCGTTTTTGATTTCGACTAAAAGTATGTGTCTAATTCTACATTAACTTTTCGATCATAGTCAATGAGTAAACGACAAAAGCGAGGCACGCCACGACCCGCAATAGTCAGTTAGATGTCTTCTTGCATCGTTATCTATGCAAGAAGACATCTTCTCTTTATAGAGGTAAGTGACTAGGCACAAGAGTTTTTGTCACCTAAATAACCAGAGAGCTTTGAAGAATATTTTTATTTATATTTTTTTTTCTTGCTCTGTGTAAACAACCATTGATTCATGAAATCACCATCCTGTATAAAGATTCGTCAAAAAACAGTAAGTCTTTGTTTTTTTCAACATTTTTATCAATAACATTAAATTTTACGAGCTACGATTTACCTACATCGAAGATTGACCTATTTCGAGATATAGTTACCAAATACTTTATCTTAATTACTTATTATTTGTTAAGAATTACGTCTTTAAGCAATAATATTTTTCATTACAAAAATATTTTTATTCCTTACAATAATACGCGTGATCACGATTACGAGCTTGAATTACAAAGTAAGTATATATCACTATTGTCATCAGTCGTAAGACTTCTAAAACGTAGGTCACCCTTTAGAGTGCCACTTTGAACAACTGCTTCTTGCAGCCAACGGCTCCCATCTCCTTTTAGTCTTCTTCTTCTTCTCGTGTAGGCTAGTGGTCAGCCCTGCCGGGCTAGCATGCGCACCGCGACTAAATTTTCTCGACATTTTATCTCGTGAGAGACCGTGACAAGGCTATGGTAGCGCCTATGTGTGTCTCACTCTAACAACGACGATAAGGTTTCTCGTAGTGCGCATGCTAGACCATCTGGTGTCAGAGTTTTTAGGCGAATTATGGCGAAATTGGCGAACAATCTCATAGTATATGGATCCAAAAATTTTAACCACGAGCAGGAGTTTGACCGTTAGGTGTCAGTTCGGGAGTAGATACATCACGGCACGTGGTTGCAAAACCGTTTGCGCTCTAAAGCTCTAAAATATTCTCTATTATAAGAGCTTTTCATATTGCAAACTTGGATGAGCAAAACTGTGTCATACGAAGGGCACAATTTTGCCACAAATCGCAAGGAAGTACAAAACAAAATATGATCAAATAACTTAAAATATTTCATATGCTGACTCAGCTACCTAACAACGACATTCTGTTCTTACTCCATTAAGCTCACTGGTTCATTTGAAGAAAAATAATCTGGCAACGAATCGCGCTGGCAATTACCGAGTAATTAAAAATAAGTTACTCATTTAGTTGTAATACTTGTAGCGGCTCTTTGCTCCGTAATTGTATGAATTAATCATGTTTATGTTGCGTGACTCGCTGAGAACAGAGCATCGGTTTTAGATTGAAACCAGGAGTGAAGGAGGTGATAGGGATGGAAAATCGACGATGCCCACTTTAAATAGAAAAGTCAAACGTTGTCTGTTATTTGTTCCTTTTGTGGCCTTCATAGCTAAACTGAATTAGATGAAACCTAGTGCACAGATCCCCCTCCCCCCCACTAGGTGGACCGATGACCTGGTGAAAGCCGCGGGGAGCCGATGGATACAGGAGGCGAGCAGCTGCTCTAAGTGGCGCTCCCTGGGGGAGGCCTATTTTCAGCAGTGGACGTCTTCGGGCTGCTAATGATGAGTCGCACAGATCGCTAACTATACGGACTACTAGGGAGATAGACATAAAAATTAATGGTTTCTGCGGTAAATAAGGTATAATCATGCCATGGTTAAATTAGAGTTGGACAGTTCTTCAGATTTAAATTAGCGCGAAAGCGAGCATATTAAGAAATACTAGTATAATTATAATTTATGAGTATATCTTGTACAATATGCAAGAATATTAAGTTTGAGTGATTGTTAAATAATATAACGAGAAAAGCGAGCAAAAATGACGAAACATGGTGCAGGAAGCTTAAAAAATATTACGGTTTTGCAGAAGCTTATAAGGTAAGAGCTTTCTCAATATTCACAGAATAAAGTTCGTATAAATAAAATCGTTCTGATTTAATGTTGACCAATAAAATGTTTTAGTTCCAGGGTTTAAAAATAAAAATACAAAATTATTTTTTCTCAGCGAAAAGAATAGCTTAGCCGCCTATCTTTTATGGTATTAAATTTTATTGTCAAAATATTATAACTTTGTGAATATTCGTATTTATAATCGATACACTTATATAATAATGCAACAACATGTTATAAGTACCTACGGCATTCGCTCCATCCCTAATGCTCCAGAATTCAGAATCCGGCACGCTCATTAGATCCCGGCGGAGCGTCTCGAACAATCCAATCTCATGCCACCGGAGTAATGGGATAGGCAAATCTATTCTCAGATGCCATATTTAAAGAGGAGAATCTCTTTTTTGTTTTAAGGAATTTTTCCGCAGTTTTTTCTGGGGACGGTGATGATGCACGCTTGCAGCGTAGAATAGAAGATACGGTATCCTTGGTTTGAAAACTTCTCTTTAGGTGCTGGTTGATAGAAACAAGGATGCCACTGACTTTAAGATAGTTGCAAATGGGCATTTACCTACAGGTTGCAGATATTGACGATTTTATGCCGAAACGTACTTAATTTACTGCCTATCTGATGGGCAGAGGTCACCCTACCCTATGGGGTACAAAGCGTTTTGATTCCTCGTTTATAATTCGGACAGCTAAGGAATGGAACATCTTACCGGCGTCATTGTTCCTGACAAATATAATCTGGGAGTTTTGCCGGCTAGAGTGAACCGGTATTTTCTAGGCAAGCATGCTCCATCGTCGACCGCGTCGTCACCATCAGGTGAGTCCGTGGTCAAATGTTAGCCTATCGTCGATAAAAAAAAAAATGGGCAATTGGACAACTGTGCGCGTAGGTGTTTAGATTTTTAAGTATCGACATTTTCTAGACTAAAATTATTATTTTGAGGCCAATAGTTTGTGTTTGATTTTTAATCTACCTACACATTCTACTTTCAGTTTAATTGTAATTATAGGAGCTAAGTACTAGTGCAATCACATCAGCCAGAAGACGTCCTTTGCTGGACAGAGGCATCGCCCATAAACGCCACTTTAGACGTTTAGCACAAGGGAGAGTTTGACATAACCACCACAGTTGGCAGACATCTTGGTGATCGCCAGTAAGTTATGCAGATCAAACAGAATGCTTCCTTAGGTATCAATTTCCGATTCCCATAGCCAGCTCTTACGGTACCCGCGGCACAATATAAAAAACGACATAGTACAAGCTATGCTTAGTTTGGGGCTAGATGGCACTGTGTGATTAGAATAAGAATCTTGCTCAAAGAATAAGCAAGCTAATATATTTCTATGATCTTGCTATTGTTTTAAAAAGTGTGCCAACGTCAAAGAGAGATGAAGTACATACGCGACATATAGCTCTATCATCTGACGCATTTCTCAATCACCCGTCGTGATTAATGTCGGACGCGGTAATTTATTGTTTCTATAACAATAATTATAATGTAACAATTATTGTTCCGTTGCAGACATTAAGATAACGCCTACATTTTCATCGTACTTGTAAACTTGTACATATCTATTGTGACTTGTGTGCGTTTAATAGTGAGTGTATTCCAGAATATTGTCTATCTACTTAATGCTTTATTGTAATAAATCACTTGTAATAATAATTGTATTATAAATAGGTATGAAATTAAAGAATAAGTGACCAACGCGATACCTACTATATGTTCATGTATCATGTTGTATAAATACCGCTGTATGAACTAAGTGGTTATAAAGTTACGAGTTTGTACTTATATTATAGTATCTTAACTTCCTTCTTAGTTAGTTCTTTAGTTCTTAGTAAAAAAATTAAATCAAGCAAAACAATCAAGTGGAATTGCATAGGTTTTTAGATGCAGTAGAATTCAATATTACGTATCTAATCTTTAGAAGAAGAATGGACAAGAAGAAATTTTTGCTCCTCTGGCTATATATTACACGCTTGAGTTTTCCCTCAGTCAAAATTAACAGACAAACATACTGGTTGGATGTTCTTATTTGAAAAGTCAATGAAAGATGAAAGTGTACCTTCTGCAACTGCGTATACTATGAGCAAGACGCAAAGAAAGCCAAGTTGACACGGTGAATGAGTGATAGATTCGCAGTAGCGAGTGTTTTATGTCTTCCTGTGCACCGAGGGACGACAGATAACGCGCTATTTCAGAGCGCTCAATGAATGCAGCTCAATGAATGATTGACCAATCGCGGGGCACATCTTAATTGCGACGTATGAATGTGGGACTGTTCGAATGGACTGAGCCAAAATAAAAAAAGTCAATCTTGGTTTTTCGTGATCGGTAATTTGATGTTATGATCCGCAACAATAAATTATAAACTAGTTTAGAGATCCCACGGTTTCTATTTTCCTTACTCTTCATTTTTCAGAAAATGGTATCCTATGTTATCTGGGTAATATCAGAAATCTGTGTACAAAAGTTTATTCAGATCGGTTCAGCCGTGTTGGTAACGTGTACTTATGGGTACTATAAGGAAGAAGTAGCTAATGAAAGCGAAGCGAGCGCAAAAAATCACTTGAAGACATTTAGGATAAATATAGCTCGCTTTGCTCGTGCATTGTGTTTAAAAATTGTCATAAAAAGTTAGATGGTGTACTACAGAAGCAACTAATTATAATAAATCAAAACATGCACACGCTTCTAAAGAAAAGTAGTGATATTATTTTAATGGTATACTCATTAAATCGGCCGTTTCAATAAGAAATGTGTATGTATTTAATAGCTCTTCGATTTCAGCTATTAAAAAATGTTTGGTCATTAAATTTTTATATTTTACGTTTAAAAGGCTTGACACGTCCTAACATAATGATATGTGAGCGGTTTTCTTTGTGAGACGAGAGGTGGAGGTAGGTGGTTTGGGGCTCTATTGCTAGCGGGCTTAAAAATGAAAGTGAAATATTCACCAAATACAGCGGGTAATGATAAACAAGCTTTTTTTTAACAAATACCTATTAGTTGTGGCGAACGAAAAGTGTGGAAAATTAACAATGCCGTCAAATTCGGTAAAGATATTTAGTAGACAGAAAAATAAATATAAGCAAATGATCTTGGTTACATAGCTTACCTAAGAAGAAAGTAACCGCCCGGAACCGCAGAACCGTCCTAAACCTCACTACACCTTTAAAAGTGCGGCCACAGTTACTCTGCGCTTCATGATGATGATCATCATCAACAGCTTGAAACAACACAGGTTTCCCAGGTCTACTACTGAACATATGTTTCCTCCACAAAGCGCCACTGTGAGCTGCTGCTCGTCTCCCGGCTTCCCGTGGTTTTCATCAGATTGTGGTCGAATGATGACCGCATATACCTATAACTTAGTAAACCAATTCCAATATGAAAAAAACTTTGATTGATTGATATTTTATAACAAAAGCACTTGCAGCAAAGGAGCAGCCACCTTCGAGCACACGCAAAAAAGATACCAGGATCGCCTTCGTCGGTCACGACGCGTCGTGGAGGAACAAAACTTGAATACTAGCTGCTGCCCGCGGCTTCACACGCATGGACCTGCTCATTGCAATAAAAAGTGTCCCCTATAGTAAGCCAAATCGCTCTCACTAGCACAATGACCGCACCTTGCCCGCCAATACCGCAGCAATCAGCGGCGAGGGCTGCCCGATATCGGACAAACAAACATAAAAACGTACTAAACTTTTACGAGCTCTGTGGTAGTGAACTATGGGAATTTCGGGGGCGTATAAAGTATTGACCCTTCTGGAAGCAGGTATGTAGTTATTTACTCTGTGGTGATAGTGCAATCAGCTACTGTCTTAGGTTTGTATGACAGTAACAGTTGTAGACCTATAAGGATACAGAATATCTTAGGTCTGTGGTTGTACCGATTGTTTTATAAGTATACCCAGGCAAAAAGCTTTTAAAGCTTCTTCCTAATAAGCCCTGCAAAACCTCATCCGTCATAGTAAAATAGTTTAGTACCAACTTATGCTAAGCTTGGGTGAGCGCTTACCGAGTAGATAGTGCTACAATTCCTTTTAATAATTATTTTTATAAAACCTGACCACACCCATCCTGGTAATGACTGCAGCGGAGGTTGCGATTAAGGACTGTAGTGTGTAGTGTGTAGTGTGAAGGCGTCTACTGCTGAACATAGCCCCCCCCCCCAAAAGCGCCAACTTGAGCAGCTGTTCGCCTTCTGCATCCACCCCATCTGCATTCTCTGCGAGTTTAATATAAATTTTATTTTATTTTTGATCTGTTTATGTATTTAAATTGATGATTTGTAATTATAACTCTAAAACAATAACAGTATACATCTACCTTATGGATAACCTCTTTAAATAAGCCACAATTTATTTATAAAAAAAAACCCTTAACGTAACATTATAAACTAGGAGACAAACAAAAATGTAACATGGGCGGTCTTACAGGTCTTGATGCTCAGACGATCTCTACCAAAGAACCTAATTTAATCAAAATTCATTTAATTAATTATAACATCAAGCAAGTGATTAGATTTTATTTAAAAATTCAATATACTAAACCCTCTCTTCTCCTTACGACGGCTTTACCAAAGCTCTGCGCGACGCTTATCGAATATTAAAAACTTTTATCGAATAATCTACACATATATTTATTTTTATGTCTTTATTCTTAGTATTTTCCGGTAGCTGTTAATAGTATAATGCCATTAATAGTAATTATAAATTCACTTTGTTATCTCGCATTAGTTTTATGAGCTATTAGCGCAGTGTAGTTTTATACAGTAAGGCAACTTCACATAAGCTGTTGGAATTTTTACATTGTAAGTAGGTACTACAGGGTGTCGCTCACCTCACACCGTAACCTAAATTCTGATGAATTAGTTTAGTAACAACGACTAATAAAATATGTGCACGCCCCTCTATGAATAGACATGCATTAAGTATAGCATTATAATATAATTAATCGTGAAATAGCGTTTAGGTAAATGCTAATTCAGTGTAGTCAGTATTTTTATTGATATAATAATTGGTCCTAACAAACCGGAAGCTTTTTTCTTCGTTGTTTGTACGAGACAGGCTGAGGGTTAATAATATAATCGAACCCACCACCTCCGCGTTATGAGCCGACCTGCTCAACCACCACACCACGGAGGCTGTCAAATGGCTTTGAATGTTTGGTAAGATTTTCTAATAGCTGACCTTTTTGGTAACCTAGTTTAAGACATGATTAAGACATGACATGTAAAGCTGCATTTTTGTTGGTTGGGTATATAATTTGCTAATATTTGTTTGTTTGTTTGTTATTTGTTTGCTATGCCCAGGCCTAGGCTTGTGTTAAGCCGTGGACGTCTTCAGGCTGATGTTGTGAATTATTAGATTTTAAAAATAACAAGTTGAGTTACTGTGTGCTATTTGTAATTGACCCGTGGAACCAACTTGGGTACAATTTGTAAGCGAAATTCGAGGAGGCCGTAGCGACGATATTTATGTTTATTTACCCGTGATTTAAAAAAAAGTACAACCTGTTTCGGCAGCCGTTACTCTGCCAGAAAATTTGATATTTTAGAATGTAGACTATGGTATCAATTATACTTTTTTGGACAATATAGGCATGGCTTGTGCTTATACCTAAAACTATCTTATCGTTTTCATTACAAACTTTTTTACCCTTCATTGGGTGGTCCGACGATCTGGGTAAAACCGTGGGGAGCCGATGGATGCAGGAGGCAAGCAGCCGCACAAGGTGGCGCTTTCTGGGGGAGGCCTATGTTCAACAGTAGACGTCTTCAGGCTGTGATGAGATAGGTACTACTTACGTTTATTACAGGCAAAATTCCTTTGGGTAGGTATTGTTTAAACTAAGTAGGTACTACAATAATACCAACTACTAATTAAATCATAATGATATGGAAGACACAGCGTAGGCCGGCCTCCCGCTAGGTGGACTGATGATCTGCTGAAACTGTGAGGAGCCAATGGGTGCAGGAGGGGAGCACCCGCTTGGTAGTGGCGGTCTGTGGGGGAGGCCTATGTTCAGCAGTTGACGTTTTCAGCCTCTTGATGATGATGATAACTAAATAAGACTGATTACCCTAAAACAACGGTACAAAATCATTTGGATACAAGCCGCGCTGACCTATAGGCAGACAGTTCAAATGCTTCAGCCCACTACCATTGTATTATTAGGTAGCGTCTCCAACATGCTGGCAGCATTGCCCCGTTGAATCGCAATGCTCATTCGTTATTAGAGCCAAATAATTGCTAGCATTTTGGTCACGCGTCGCATCGACCATGCTCTGATAAACTTTGGGAAACGCGATGAGTTCCCAGTCCCCACGGACCCAGGGTATTAATTATTACATATATATTATATAATGAGCAAATATCGACCAGTTAAAGACTGGTTGTCTGTAACCGTAGCTATAATTAACCAATAAGTGGATGTCAGTGAGACCGTTCGTTGAAACACTTCCTTCTTGTTTTTATAGGACAGGAGGTGCAGGTAATTTTGACTGTTATGGTTTTTTTCTGCAAAAATCATTGTGTATCTAATCACTCTCATCATGCCAAAATTTCCGACACTGAAGCAGCTATGCCAGCTGCACAGTCGCACTCCATATCTCAAAATGCTTGGGTAGATTGTGATGAGATTCGGGAATGTACAAACCACCATATAATCGCGACGTCAGAACAGAGAACCACATGAAATTAGAATTAGAAAGGTTCAGGGACGCATTGGCTTGTGTTGTAAATAACCGTAAACATTATGTTGACCGTCAACTTGTCACACGTAATCTAGAACTGGCAACTTTGCATAAGGCCTACTCGTCCAGTAGCCATACCAAGTACCTGTCTTCTTGACCCTTTTCTTCCAGCAAAAGCCCAAGCTGCCTTTGAGCTAAATCTCTCCTATTTTTGTTCGCTAGATGCCTGGTGTGACGGCTGGCACTGTACAGATTGATGAGCGATTTCCCGTTAAATTTTATTACCTTGAATATTTGGCGTCGTGATCACCTTACTCAAAGTAAACGCAAGCTCTCCTCGCTAAGCTGATTTTATGTAATTACCCAATTAATGAGAATTCACTCGACGTAATGTCGTGGTGTTACCATGTTTGGGAGTTATTGCTGATTAATAACTTGCAGGTATTTAGTATACCGTTTTATGAGCACTATAATACTTTAATTACTCATATGTTTACAGTCAAGTCTAGAATTAATGTGATGTTGAAATAAATAAAATAATAAGTTAAATAGGTCAGTGCATTAAAATTATTGAATCACATCGTCACACGTCATCAAGCGAGAAGGCAATCTAATGTCGAAAATTTTACAATAATCAGTTTCTTGTCCTTCACTAAAGATGTTTACTGCTATACATAGGCCTCCCCATAAAACGCCACTTTAGACGTTTATCATGGGTATAGGTTAGCCATATAACCATCCAGGGCCATTATTCCGTATTGATTCCTTACTTCGAAACCACGCGAGTTCATTGTCTTACATAAGAAATCTGCAAAACTGTATTCTCTATGAAACGAAAACAAAACCGCGCGAAATGAATTTGAAATTGGCGCGATTTGAACTGTCAAAAATCGCATGTTTTACCGAGACGCGTTCCGAAACATCAACACATCAAAAGATATGACACTTATGTCAATATATTTTATTCTAAATAAAGATAACTTAAATGCAAAGTGAAGGTATATCTCACACTGTTACACGATTTGAACAAGACACGATAACGACGTGGTTTCGTATCGTATGAAATCTGTGTTTCTATAGAGAATAACCGCCCAGAATCTTAATCGAAATCGTGCCGGTAATTGAAGTGCCATCAGCTAATTGGTTTGATTAACTACCTATATTATGTTAACTACCTGTTATGATTGCAACACCAATTAACACTAAAAGGTTTACGATTGCGATACTGTAAAGGGGTTTGTTTACTTGAAAATACGAAATCACAGGCAGCAACCCCCAGATTTCTCGTAGGTTTGTAATTTTTAAACCCTTAACCCACGCCAAGTCTCATTCGCCCAGTAATTTCACTAGCTACAATGCCCTTCAAACCGGAATACAGTAGTGCCTGCACACTACTGCTTAGCGGTAGAATAACTGGCAAAGCGGTGGTACCTACCTAGATTGTGGGATATATTATGACGTCACATGCCAAAGGGATTGTATATAAATCTACCACAGCTTAGTAATGAGGTACTATGAAGGTTGAAGAACTGACGTCACTGTCTCTGTATTTTAAAATGCTTGTAACTTTGTCATTTTTTGAGATATTTAATTTTTGTTTCCACGACTGTTCATTTTTAAGGAATACTATTAATTCGAGCAATAAAAAAATAGCACGACACAAGCCTATTGGTTGTTGATCATCGGCTATCGTCAACTAATAAGCGTATTTATATCTTTAAGTTAACATGAGTTGACAAACATAGGAAGAACCGGGGAAAAGATACAGCAACCAAGAAATGGTTGCGAGAGTTGACCGACCTAATAACCGACGAAAAACGTGTTCTGTGTCTGCTAGTCTTCGTGTTTGTCGGTCCCTACGGAGAACCCTAGGTAAGGTACAGGATCTATGTGCAATGTGTATGATCGTGGGGCATATTATGCATGTATGTATCTATGTAATCATTTGTGATCAGTTATCAGTTGATGTAATAGATGGTTAGCATAGATTTATATATCAGGATATGCCCGAAGGAACATTTTATTTTGTCAAAATGGCGTGGGAAAAGTCAGCGCCATCTATTAGATTTCGGGTGAACTACAATTTGAGAAAATTAGCTGCCTATCGCTGCCATTATGTCCGTCAATGTTTATGTTTACAACGATTATTCCAAATGTAAATTCGATTATTTTGTTACAAAACAGAGTGTAATATTGAAAATATTGAATTACTTGAAAAACTTGGTCTTTCTTGTTACTGCTTTTGAGTATAGATTGTGCAACCCTTCACAATACAACTTGGCATATTTTGTTTGTGACATTCGACCGATGCCTTCTAACTTCCATCACAGACTGAGCGCTAGTGGATGCCAATCTGTGATATTGGCTCCCACTTTGAAACGACGTTTTAACCTGTCATTAGGCCTGTCCTTAATATATGTCTATGATGGTTAGTGTAAAATATCTCTTAGTTAATTGTTTTAGGATGGCAAAGTTTGTATTGATTCATTAGTAATTGTTTGGTGATTGCTAATCATTACAAAATGCTTAAAAAATTAGGTCGTTGGTATTTACGTATTAGTAAGCCAAGTTCGTGATGACTTATGGAACTGAGACGTGGTCTCTAACTGTTGGCCTCATTACTAAGCTCAAAGTCGCGCAACGAGCTATGGAGAGAGCAATGCTCGGTGTTTCCCTGCGAGATAGGATCCGAAATGAGGAGATCCGCAGGAGAACTAAAGTGACCGATGTAGCTCTTAGGATTGGCAAGTTGAAATGGCAATGGGCAGGCCACATCGCTCGTAGAACTGACAACCGATGGGGAAGAAAGGTTCTCGAGTGGCGACCACGAACTGGAAGACGCAGCGTAGGCCGGCCCCCCACTAGGTGGACCGACGACCTGGTGAAAGCCGCGGGGAGCCGATGGATGCAGGAGGCGAGCAGCCGCTCTAAGTGGCGCTCCCTGGGGGAGGCCTATGTTCAGCAGTGGACGTCTTCAGGCTGTTAATGATGATGATGATGATGAAGCCAAGTTCGTAGTACCTAGATAACTTTTTTCAATCACAAAGAAGCTGAAAGGTTATCTACGGACAAAATACATTAAATTGATGTCTAGGTACGTAAATTTAATTCGTTGATTGTTTCATATAATCTAATAGTAATTTCATGAAATAGGTGCAGAAAGAAAAAAAAAATGGTAGCGTTTGCCTACATCATAAGATCAATCTTCATCTCAGGTTGAGTAACGCAAGGTCGATCGATATCGTGGTGTCCATTGTGTCTACGAACATGGCGCTAAATAGTCAAATTCTATCAGGCACAATGTTAGATACCCAGGGGTCTGTCAATAATCCCTCTCCATTAGCGTTACGCCAAACGATAACTCAATATGTATGGGAATGACATTACGTGTGGAAAGCAATGTTATTCCATACATCCTCCTGGCTGGTGAGAAAGTGTGAACCAATAGGCCATGCGACTTTGAAACCGTTGCACCATGCAACTAGGTTCAAACACTATCTCGTTCATGCACCAATGACTTATCTTTGCCATTGAGCTACGTGCGTTTGCTCTCGCTCTTAAAGCGTTGAGGAAAAACTTAGTAAATACGCCAAAACGCGAAAACTTCAAGAATCACAAAAAATGAGAACCCGCGTCATCCACATTGGCTATATTATCAACCTACTTGAAGACGCTGGCTGGTTGGTGATATGGCCTACACTAGGTATCTCCATGTGAGAGATGCCCCGTGTCCCGTATTGATGACGTTATAAATACCCTTTCATCATCAACGACATCCTGATGTCGAAGTCCTCGTGAAGTGACAAATATAGCTCTACATAAGAATTGGCAAGTTGAAATAACAAGGGGCCAGGCCACCTCGCTCGTAGAACGGACAATCGATGGGGAAGAAAGGTTCTCGAGTACGACCACGAACCGAAAGAGCATAGGCCCTCCAGTAGGTAGATCGACGATCTGGTCAGAACTGTGCATGGGGAGCCGATGAATCAGCCGTTTAAAGTGGCGCTCGTGTATGTTCAGCTGTGAATTAATTCTATCATCATCAACAGCCCCAAGACGTCCATAGGCCTCCCCCACAGAGCGCCACCTCGCCTCTTGCATCCATCGCCTCCCCGTGGTTTTCACCAGATCATCATAATTCTATAATATAGGCATTATTATAGAATTATGATGATTATTTCAGTATCAGCTAGAACCAAAACACGCGCGTCACCAGCAATTTAATGAAAAGCTAATTAATATCGGCCGTTGTTTTCGAACGATTGTTGATATTATAGCGGTAATAAATTATTTAATTATCATCATAATTGATCCATGTTGGTAGTTAACACGACGAAAACAACCTATCGAAATTCTACGAAATAATGTGACGGATATGAATGCGTGTAGAGTTGGGAATGTTGCGAGCAGGCAATTTGAGGTTATAATTTTCTGGAAAGATAACCTTTTGTTGCTTGAACTTTAACATCTTATGTTGATTAATTCTTGAATTTTGATATTATTTTTAGGTTTTATCACGTTTTAAGAAATCAATAATAAAACAGTTTTTGGCAAAACTTACTTACTTATAGGTACTTAATAAAAAACGAATAAAAAAAAGACAAAACGATTACGAACTTTATATTGACCTTTTTAATAGAAACGCATGTTATTTTATGCTCTATCTACGAGATCATTAGCTCTATGTTAATGTCAATCAAAGGTTATCACATTGCAGTCGACATTAATAATTATTTCAGTCCGAAAGAAATTCATCTAGAATTATTTTTATAGCCACTAAAATATTATTATACCTAACCATACAACGCCACCTAAGACAAAATGATAAGTGGCTAGTTAGAAAAGTATCTTGAGCGTTCTTTCGGCTAATCTTATGTAGTCTTTCCCGATAAATTTTCATCATAACTATTATCAACAGCCTAGAAGAACGAAGACGACCCATAGGTCTTTCCCAGAGAGCGCCACCTTGAGCGGCTGCTCGCCTCCGGCATCCCCGCCCTTCACCAGTAGGTAGGCCTAGTATGAATCTTCTTCTTCTTCGTTAATGGCTTTCAATCGCTGTTTAGCAATAATTCTGCCAATGTCAAGTGAGTAAAGATTTGTACGGTTATGTCAAGTCAAAGTCATATTTTGTCAGGTCAAAACGCCATCAGTAAAATGGTGGATATTTTACTGAAGGCTCTAAAAAGCCGTTGAAGAGAAAACGGCAATGCATGGTCTTATAAACTTGGAACCGTTTGCCAACACTCGTGCACGTCCACGAACACTTAACGAATAATAATCCACCCTTATTACACATTAAAATTCAAAAATTCACAGGTTTTTGAAAAAAATCAAAATTTAACAACCGCCATGTCGGATTTTCTTCAAAAACCCCTAGTATGAATATTTACACGCAAGTAAGTGTAACGTTACGTAAGTCAGTTGTATGACATTTGATCAGCGCCCCAAACTAATGACATACGTTAATGTTACACTAACTTGCGCCTAAATATTCGTGCTAGGCCTACAGATCGCCGGAGTGGAGTATCAATTTGAGTAAGTAAGACAACAGAGCTACCTACTTAGAGAAATCAGGCTATTTCGATGGCTGCGTACATAGACATATATATTAAGGACAGGCCTAATGACAGGTTAAAAGGTCGCTCAAAGTGGGAGCCAATTTCACAGATTGGCATCCACTAGCGCCTAGTCTGTGTTGGAAGTGAGAAGATATCGGTCGTGTGTCTCAAAGAAAATATGCCAAGTTGTGTTGTGAAGGGTTGCGCAAACTACACTCTAAAGTGCAATAAAAAGAAATACAAAGTTTCTTACCACAAGTAAGTCAATATTTTCAATATTACACTCCGTTTTGTACGAAAATAATCGAATTTATATTTGGGATAATCATTGTAAACAAACATTGACGGACATAATGGCAGCGATAGGGCCGTTCTCATCGTAGTTCCTGAGTAATCTAAGAGATGGCGCTGACTTTTCCCCACACCATTTTAAGTAAATAAAATGTTCCTTCGGGCATATCCTGATATATAGATCTATGGCTGCGTACCAGCAAAGAGTATATAATTTACTCCGTAGACGTACCAGCGGCGTAAGAATGGGGCTGCCCCATATCTAGGTACTTGTGGGGACGGGCAGCAGCATTCTATAATTCCATTTTAGCATTTTTATCTTATTTGAAATGGCAATGGGCAGGCTACATCGCTCGCAGAACTGACAACCGCTGGGGAAGAAAGGTTCTCGAGTGGCGACCACGAACCTTAAGAAGTTAAGACACAGCGTAGGCCGGCCTCACGCTAGATGAACCGACGATCTGGTTAAAGCCGCGTTCAGCAGTGAACGTCTTTGGGCTGTTAATGATGATTATGATTCTCTAATTCAAAGTGTCCAAAGTGCTGCAAACAACAATTTTTCATTTCAACTTCATTTCATTTCATTTCAATCTTTATTTCTTTTATTCTTCTCAGCCTGCATTATAATCTACTGCGATCATCAAGACGCCTGCCAAGGGTGGTGATTATGACAAACCAAAGGGGTAGTCCCCTTCAGGGGGTTTGCCATAATGTTCAGTGGACCAAAAAGGTTAAAAATGTAGGCAGTAATTATATAAACACAGTAAGTACCTAGGTAAATGAAAATATCACTAGTTTGAATGGGGCTTATAGAGATTGGTAAGTTTAAAGATATTGACAGCAACGTACAAAAGTTCAAGCGATAACGTTCATTTTTATTTTTTAAACAACTTTAACTGTTTATTTATATCAGTAGGTCAAAATTTGTCTATAAAATTTTTAACGAGCTTCTACATAACAGTCATCGACAGACATTTTTTATGACTGTAAACGAATCTTGTGGTAATTTACGACCGAAAACCCTACCAGATATTGCAATAACAATATAAAAAATGGTTAACAATTTTCATACGAAGAGTCCCCATACATAGGGTATAGGGCCCATAGTGATATGTTATACTTAAACCTACAATATCTGAACTACAGACGAGAGCTAGCTCCTGTCTTCTTCTTCTTCTGAGGGCTGTGGGTTCGATTCCTACCCACGACAAACATTTGTGTGATGAACATGGATGTTTATTCTGCGTCTGGGTGTTATATTGTATTCTATGTATGTATTTACAAACTAAAAAGTATTATATGAGTTATCTGGTTCCCATAATACAAGCTTTGCTTAGTTTGGGGCTAGATGGTGCTGTGTGAAATGTCCACACATATTTATTATATTTCTTCTTCTTCTTCTTCTTCTTCTTGTACTCTTTTTTTATTTTGATCCCCGCCATATTATCTTTGATCCCCGCGGTTTGCCATCATCACCAAGCTTGGCAAGCAGCTTGGTGAAATACCATGGTTATGGTATGATCAGAAAGCCACATGTACGTTCACCGCACCGCTATTGTCTGTCTTCCTACAAAATGCCGTCATTACGTGTGCTATTTTTCTTCTTTTTTTCTTTTTATTTTTAGAGATCACAGAGCAATGAAACAAATGACGCTTAGCACTTAGGAGAAAGCGTTTTTGTTTTTTATGCTCTGTTTAGAGATATTTGTGAAGGATATTAAGGGCATCCAAAAATACAGATGAATAGAAAATCCTCTAGTATTACGTTTCACAAGTTTCATTCGCCGTGGTCACGAGAAGACCACGGCCAATGAAACTTGGCCGAAACGTCGAGGTAAATAAATAATGTTTTTAGCGCGATTAAGTCCTGTGTGAAACGTAAAACTATGTTTTCAAATCGCGAAAATCTAAGAAATAGAAAATCCTCTCATTTTGACACGTAGGTAGGTCACTTAAAAAAATATGCATGCAATCTAAGTACTGCAGAGATTCTGAAGTTTAATTTTGTTTCTTGAGATTTAGGGTTACGGGGTTTTACATTATAGCATTACCTAGCATTGCTTATGAAAATGAAATGAAATGAAAATGAAATGAATATAATATGTATGTATGTATAATTATATATTATATACAAGGTGTTTATAACGTAGTAGTGGTACGTGGGATGAAAGCCTCACTTTACTCATTAAAATAAAATAAACAAATAAATATTTGTGGACATTTCACACAGCCCTAAACTATGCAAAGCTTGTACTATGGGAACCAGATAACTGATATAATACTTAGATAGATTTCTTTTCTTGTAAATAGATACATAGAATACAATATAACACACAGACTGGGAACAAACATCCATGTTCATCACACAAATGTTTGTCCCGGGTAGGAATCGAACCCACAGCCCTCGGTTCAGAAGGCAAGGATACTACCAACTGAGCCATCGGGCCCGTCATTGGAATAAGAGGATCTGCCTGTATCCACTAGAAGAGCCCTATGGAAAGTCAGGGTTAGACTTTACTATGACTATTATCTAACGCAGATTTTAATCACCCACAACTTGCATTGGGCTATGGCGTTGGACATCTTAATTATTTTCTTCAAACCTTAATATGCAATTATGCATATTACAACAATAAACCCTATCTAACTGAGGAATCATAAATATGCCTTACATATTAAATAGCTGAGAGGTAATGTGCTATTATAATTAGATCCAACGGTCATAAAGATTATACTTTAATTAAGGCACTGAATGAATATTGTTTACACTTAGTACACAGTCAGGTCCGCCTATGACCTGAAGATAGTGTAATGTGCAATAAATTTAATTTTTATTGCAATTACTGTTCACAATTAATGTTTATCGTCCATTAATGAGATAAACCGTTTGTTTTTCTCTATTAGATGGTTTGTGTAGACTTGTGGTTTTATGGTTATGAGAAATGGTTGTTATCGTTGGATGTTATGGAAAGAGATGGGAGATAAATCCTATACTTTAACAAACACATTTTTATCATAGTTCTTGGACCCTAACTAGGATTCCCTGTATCTAGAGACCCAGGAACTACGAGGACCATAGTCCCATAAGAACAAGTATTTGCGCTTATGGAAAATAAGCGCACTGTGCACAAATACTTGTCCTGTCGCGAGAATCGAACCAGCCGCCTCTGGGTTATGCGCCGACCTGCTCAACCACCACACCACAGAGGCAAAAAAAAAACAAAATTTAAAATAAACTCTATCTGTCTGTTTATGACCTTTTTTACAACAAATCATCTAATTTGATTCAATAAATATGCGAACATGCAACAGGAAGGATAAAAGGTATTTTGGTATCACAACAATATTGTAGTTTTACTAAACTAAACTTGTTATAATTGTAACATAGTAAAAAAAACTGCAACTCACACAGACTTTCCCACAATATGTAAAAAAGCCTCAAGTTTTACACCTGCTTAGTTATTTAAAGCATGCTCAAAGTGAATCGAATCAGTTAAAAGGTTTAGAAAAAAATGTGACGAATCCATCATTTTGGGATTAGTATTATTTGTCCGTCAAGGGTGTAAAGGTGCATCGAATACCAATGACCATTTTTTATTTAAGGAGTTTTTTTTTGGTTAAAGATAAAAATGTTTTTGGAGTTTTGGCGGGAACGCGGAAAAGTTTTATTTAAGGAGTTTTTTTTTGGTTAAAGATAAAAATGTTTTTGGAGTTTTGGCGGGAACGCGGAAAAGTTCACGTCGTTATTATTATTTTTCAAAACTTTTGCTTTTTCCAGTGCTAATGTTTAAAATTGGTTTCGTTTTACGCATTAAGTACTGAATTACGAGCATCAGCGAGGACAAGTGATATGATGTGGTGAAACGTGATTTTTCGTGTTGCTTCCAAAACTCCGTACTTAGAAGCTTCTAGTAAAGTTGCCACCACTTTGCTGGAGCATGACTGGACTATGACTATGACTAGGACATGACTTTGCGTGAAATATTTTATAACACGATGAAAAGAATACTTGACACTGGCTAAATACACTATGTGTGGAACAAAAATATAAGAAAAAAAAATGATTTAGATGCAGGTTTAGAAAATTAGATCTTGGTCATGGTCTGGTGAATTTCAACCTAAAAGACCTACAACATATAATTAACTAAGGCTTAGCTCTTTCATGCACGGTGAATTGTGTGTATTGCATTTAATTTAAGCAGATCACTTAGAGAACCTAGTGTAGTCAATTTGCACTGGGAATTCTAATATTTTCTCTTCTGGTTATATTTAGGGCCAATATTCAACAGTGATGGATGTTTTAAGCTGATGATGATGACGATGATCATCATCATCAATTTTCAAAACTAGCGAAGCTATCCATACTTTATGCTATTTATTTTGTATTTCCCAAAAACCTTCCATGAGGTACTATCTGATCGAAGCCAAGAACGGTATAAACATAAAGCACATACGAAGTGCTTGCAAACCCAACCACCCACATACTATTACAAAATCTATGACACATACAACTTTATGAGCACGAAAAAGGCCATGGAAAAATGTGGGTTTCTATTGTAGTACACTCAAAGTCATAATGTAAAAACGATTGGCTCTATTGTAAAGTGCTCGAGTGTATCAAACCGAGTAGATTTCATTTTATTGGTTAATTTTAGCGAATGTCTAGGTGGAATCACAAAAGTAAAAGCGCATAAGTGAAACGTTGTGCTTTTTAAGAACGAATTTAAAATATAATATTTTTTTAACTGCGAACACTGGAATAAATATTTTGTAACTATTTCATACATACACAATAAAATAAAAGATATGAGTATGAAAGTAAAGTAAGCTGAACTTTATGTTGGAGTGTTAATAAACTTGAACTTTGCATTTCAAGTATTTATTTACTAAAATATAACTCAAGTATGAATTGAACCTTTTTGAAAGTCTTTTCCACATGTTTTTAAGTTAAGCGTATTTTATTTAGTTGTTAACGAAGATTAAGTATTTATTTCAATATATTATGATTATTCATTTATCGTAGTGGAAATGATATAACTATACGCATGGAACAAGGAGGAGTGTTCCATGCTTTAGGTAAAAATAGTGGAAATATTGTTAAGGTGTTACGAACTTAATCTATATTTAATGTTATTATGGCATATAGGTAAGAAAGAAACTCATTTTTATCGCAATTCAAATATGAAAAAGGTTATTATTTTTTTATATTGAACACTTGTTATCTATATAATTACCGCCAATAAAATCTCCCCATCTCTTCCCGTTGTTACCGTAAGAGCTGGCTATGGAAATATCCAGGAACAGGGCAGAAGTATTTTCATCAAACTTCATTATAATGTACTGCGATGATCGAAATTAATCATCAAGCTGCTTGCCAAGCGCAAGAGTCCACCAAACCTAACCACAGTTATCTAAGTGTCCAATCTAAGTGTCCAAAGTAGCGTTAAATGGTAAAGGCATTCAGCAGTGGACGTCTTCTGGCTGTCGATGTGCTAATGTCACTATAAATAAAGAAAATTAAAAGTAGGTACTTCCAAAAATTTTAAATCTTAACTTGCCCGCCTTCACTAAAATGTAATCCCAACAATACTCCAAAATCCTATTGTTTACAAGTAAACCCAAGTTGGGCGACTGACAGCAGCGGACGGGTGACCAACAATGAGCCAATCACCGGACAATACTGTCAGCTGTCAAACTGACACAACATGAAATGTCAAGTGAACAGCGAATTTAGCAATCTGTAATTTGATAATTGAGACTCTTTATACACGTATTGGTTTATTTTTGATTGGCAAATCAGCCGATTGCATGGTCATAATATTTCATACAAATGGCACGTAGAACTTGCCTAGATATGTTTCATTTTAATTATAAGTAATTAAATAAATAATAAATAAATAACGCCCAACGATCACATACATAGATCCTGGACCCTAACTAGGTTTCCCTATATCTAGGCACCCAGGAACTACGAGGACCACGGTCCAACAACACCGAGACAGAACAAGTATTTGAGCTTTTTTTTCGTGCACAATAGGCATGATGACTAAAATTTTTATTTGCATAAATTAAAAATTTGTGAAAACAAAAATAAAATATCTCAAAAAACGACAAAGTTACAAGCATTTTAAAAACCGGAATAGAAAGAGATAGCTCAAACGGCCAGTGACGTCAGAGGAACGTCGTTACAGTACCTCATTACTAAGCTGTGGTAGTTTTTCATACAATCTCTTTGGCATGTGATGTCACGAGTACATTTTTCATAGTAACTGTGGGGGTGTTCTGTTTCGCGAGAAAGGGACAGGAGATGCCTCCTGTAGAAACTTTAAAAGCTTATTACTCCGTGATTTATTGACCGATTTTACTTATTTTTTCAATTATTACATTCATTTTCAATCTTTATGAAAGTAATATTTACTTGTTCATTTTTAATAGTAGTCATCATGCCTATTACTTGTCCTGTTGCGGGATTCGAACCCGCCACCTCCGGCGACCTGCTCAACCACCAAACCACGGAGGCTGTCAATTGAATTAAAATTAGGTTCATTTGATTGGTAAACTATACTCGGTGTTTCCCTGCGAGATAAGATCCGGTACGAGGAAATCCGCAGACTAAACTAGAAGGAAGGACTAAAGTCATCGATATAGCGTATAAAATTAGCAAGTTGAAATGGCAATGGGCAGGCCACATCGCTCGAAGAACTGACAACCGATGGGGAAGAAAGGTTCTCGAGTGGCGACCACGAACTGGAAGGTTCAGCGTAGGCAGACTTCCACTAGGTGGACCGACGACCTGGTGAAAACCACGGGGAGCCGATGGATGCAGGAGACGAGAAGCTCAAAGTGGCACTCTCTGGGGGAGGCCTTTGTTCAGCAGTGAACATCTAAGGGCTGTTGATGATGATGATTAGTAAACTAAACTAGAGATCTAGTTTAGTTTCCAACAAAGCTTACAAATGCTTAAAAAACTTTTTAACTAAAAAACCTGAAATACATAATCAATTTAAATGTAAGTATCTCTTATATTTTTTCTTAGCATGATATTGCCAAACAATATTTAGCAAAAACAACCAAATTAAAAAAATAAAAACGATTAATTCGTTCTTTTGTATTTTACATCGAGGAGGATATCCTTCCACGAACTTACAACATAATAAAATTATTGTGTCCAGCCCACCATTGCATTTCAATTGAAGCTCTCTCAATTGCAATAAAAACAAACTATTGTCAGTACCATTGAAAGATCAATACGAAACGTCAAGGATCCTGTCAAAAATTCACACCCGCTGGCTTAGTCCCTTGTAATTCAATTACGAATACAAAAGTTCGAAAAATAGACTTATGTGGTTTGTTTAGCGTGAGGTGTGGTAATCCTGTAAGGATTAAGTACTTATTTCGTTTTTTCTTTGAGTTGTCAAGATTTTACTATAAAATATTTATTGAACATGTTTTCAAATGATTTAAACTTGACAAAAGATTAATAATTAGGAAGAAACAGTATGGTTTCAAATGATAATGTTGATTTTTACGATTTTTATGTAAGCAGTACTGGGGTAACTCTAAGTATGAGTAGTGATTATTACTTTAAAATTAAGAACTTATACACAGGTACCTATTATAAGCAGTGGTAAGAAAAACTAGGTAGGTAAGTAGGATTTGCATAAAAAAATAAAAACAAATAAATAAACTAACCATAGCGTTTCTTTTTCTGAGTAAGTAGGTACACTATTTTTTTTGGTGTTTACTTTAAATAATTTTTATCAAGCATTTATTACATAGGTTACTTATTAGTTATTTCCTCCTATCAAACCAATTTGATAACTGGTTATAGAATATAATATATTATAGGTACGTATTTCAAGAATTTGGCTAAAGGTAATGGGGACAAATTAACTAATGACTCAAATAATTTATATGTTGCCAAAATGGAGTTTCTAATCTTTACTAGACAAGACAGTTAAGAATATAATATACATACTAATCTAAACAATTTAAATAACTTTAAGACTAACTTAATATTAGTTATTTATTTATTTTTATAAGAATTTACTTTAAATATTGTAACACACAGCTTAAAAAATGCAGCGGTCTGTATAATTATCCATAAAAGGATCCAAAAATACAGGAAAACAAACTAATAAGTTCTAAATAGGGTAGGTTTATTCACGTCATCTAATTATGTTTGTGCAATTCATTTGTACGCAATGAAATCCGTGCATTATGTAAGCTATGTAAAATCATAAGTAAAAAACTATAAATACAATGTAGTGAAGCAATGTGCATTCATTGATAGAGAACAGCGATGCAATCGGTTTCATGGCACGCAATTATTTAAATTAATGTAATTATTATTAGCGTCCGCTAAGGCCAGCCAAGTGGGAAACCGCGATGATAACAAGAGTGATTCTACAGATTAATTTGTAAAGGAAAAATTTGGACCACGGGACTAGAACCCGCATTCTTTCATCCCATCTCTCAAGCCGGGATATGCTTTACATACCGTGACAAGTGGTCTCATTTCCGATTTTTTCCACCACCATATTCTGTAGATTACGCTGGGCAGGCGGTACTGCTATAAAAATCGTAAATATTAAGACTGATTCTACCTCGCGAGCTGATAAGTTTTCAATATTTGACAACATAATTGTTATTATGTTGTGGGACCATGGTCCTCGTAATTTCTGGGTTCTTAGACACAGGGAATCATAGCTAGGGCCCAGAATATAATTATGTAAAGGATCGTCGGGCGTTCATCATCATTAACAGCCCGAAGACGTCCACTGCTGAACATAGGCCTCCCCCAGAGAGCGTCTGCCGCATCCATCGGCTCCCCGCGGTTTTCACCAGATCGGTGGTCCACCGAGTCGAGGGCGGCCTACGCTGCGTCTTCCGGTTCGTGGTCGCCACTCGAGAACCTTTTACCCCATCGGTTGTCAGTTCTGCGATTGATGTGCCCTGCCCATTACCATTTCAATGCCGGGCGTTATTTATTATTTATTTATTAAAAGGATTTGTTGTAGAGAAAATCTTTGTTTTTATACTTACACTCTTTTGCTAGCTAGAGCTAATGAACTTGCGTATACATACAATAATATCTTTTTATTATTTTCTTATCAACAGTTTACTTTTCAATTCCACTATTTATAAGTGAAATAACAATAACTATTAGGTATTAACAACAATGTAGCACAACAACTATTAGATAACTGTTTACATAAACTCAACGTCCACTTAATTCACCCTCTGAACCCCACTTCGTTTAACAATTAACAATTCGCATTCGACGCTAATGAGTTGCTAAGTGATTTTTTCATAACGTTTTCTTTACAATTATAACGATAATTTTATTGTGAATACATTTGTAACAGCACACCCACTAGTGAAGAGACAAAGGAGTTTTAGTCGGATAGAAGACGATTTAAAAATATAGGAATCATGATGCAATTAAAAAACTAAGAAAAGAGTGTATGTAATAAAAATAACAGGTCAAGTGCGATCCGGACGACACGAAGGGTTCCGTACCATTATTATCTATAAAAACGAGCAAAAAAATCACGTTTGTTGTATAAAATAAAAAATAAATAAAAAATAAATATCCCTTAAATATTTTTTTTAATTCTGTTCTTTAGTACTTATTCGTTGTTTTAGTGGTAACAGAAATACATCATCTGTGAAAAAACTGTCTAACTATCACGTCATGAGATACCACAGCCTACTGACAGACGTACAGCCTGTTGACAGACGGATAGACAGACAGACCGACAAATACACAGACAGATAGACAGACAGACCGACAAATAGACAGACAGACAGACAGACGGACAGCGGACCCTTCGTAATCGGGTCCGTTTTACCCTTTGGGTACGGAACCCTAAAAACCGTGAATCGGTACCTATAGATAGAGCTTTAGTTGTAATATGACAGGTAATGCAGACACAAATACTTTTCTATTTTGTGGGTTATGGAGCTAAGCTCTTTTTTTAGATACTTATTCAGATTTATTGTTGCATCAGAGTTATACGTTTCAAATTACCATATTTAAATAACAATACCAAATTAACACCTTATTTTTTCATAATTATTCAGCCGCATTATTTTCCGGTTTGTTGTTTTGTGAACAAAGCACCTACATTTTTCATCTTCACACCGTCGCTGTGGGTTTAGGTAAAAAATAAGCCAAGCTATAATTTAACCCTTAGTGCAATAACGTCACTGCTAATGAGCCGGTGCTGGTTGACAATGATCCAGCCACTTGAATAGACCATGAGATAATCCAGTATTTGTGATAGTAATAAAATTCAAGCACGTGAGCACGTCACGAGAAAACACACCTAATAACGATCGACAAATCAAGGAGAAAAGGACAGAGTAAAATGTAATTTTAGCATCTTGTTTTATAAGTTTTATATTGCTGATTTTTTTATAGTTATCGAATTTCCCCTTTTTAAATTCTTTTATTTTCTTTTTTAGTACGCAGTCATTTTGTTCTTACCTGAGACTCATTATAAGTAAGTGAAGCTTAAAAGGCCGTACCTACATGAACAAAAATAGATAATTGAATCTTAGTTAGTGGCTTTTGCGAAAATTTCACTACAGTTTTGCCAATGTCAGTTGGTGGGTATAACTCGAATAAATAAAATTTTTGTCAGTTCTTATGCAACATTTCTTGTGCTTACATACCGATATTACCGATATCTAAATCGTAAACTAACTAAGAACATTCACTTGCTCTAACACTGGCGCAGTTCAAACTCTCCAACAACGAAGCAAAAACAAAAAGAAGGTTCGAAATTAAAATGGACAAAAAGCAGCCCGCTACTCGGTGTCTGTTGACACACGCCACAGAATGAGGCCAAGTATCTTTAACTAATTTCTTCCATTGCTACTGTACTGCATTAATTGCCATGTGTGAGAGAGATGAACGCACTGGCTGGTTAAAGTGTGAAGGAGATAGTCATAAAAAAGTCGTTCATACCAGTAGCGACGGCTCGTTAAGGTAGTGCTTTTAACCCCTTAATGAGTGTTTGTTTGATTAAAAAACATGATTTTCGTGTAACTGTTTTTACGGTTTCAATGTTCACTTAGTTGGGGGAACTTTGTTTAGTTTATAGTTCAAAAATGTAAATGGTATTACTTAATGCTTATTTTATTTTTCATGATATTTATTAGATAGTGCCATTTTTGGAAATATATACTTAAGGTTAGTTTGAGGACTGTTATAATATTTATAATTTATATTTTAATTTCAACCTTACACATAAAATTACAAAATCAAAAGTAATCAAAAAAGTAATTAATTAAAAATCTAATAAAACTATCAGCGATTTATTGTTAATAATCAAATATTTAATATGTTTGGGTCAAATAAACTGTGGGAAGTTATCAACAGCAACTGAGTATAACCTGCTTTAAATTTCAACCCCGTTGAAAGTTAAACTCGACATCAGTTCAACCCCTAAACCTTAAATAGCTTGTCCTCAACCCCAAACAACAACAGGATAACAGGATGGATTAGTTTTTGCGAGTGGTCATTCAGACCCCACAATAATGACCACGCGTGACTTTCTACCCCAACTACCGCAGGGTTACATACTGCAGTGACAAGTTGACATCGCCGCTGGCACCGGTATCTGAGATATCGTTAATTAGTAATTAAACCCACGGCTGTGAAGTACAACGTTACGTATAATGAGAGCAGTGGAGAGTTAACGCTATTTTGTTTAAATAATAAATGATAAGTTATATAGGTACGGTACGGACTCTTATAATATTATGACATCAATACTAATTTTTAGATGCATCGTCATCATAATCATTAACAGGCTGTAGACGTCCACTGCTGAACATAGGCCTCCCCCAGAGAGCGTCACTTTGAGCGGCTGCTCGCCTCCTACATCCTTCAGCTCCCCGCGGTTTTCACCAGGTCGTTGGTCCACCTATGTGGGGGGATGCCTATGCTGCGCC
Source organism: Ennomos erosarius (assembly GCA_963580505.1). Taxonomy (NCBI): domain Eukaryota; kingdom Metazoa; phylum Arthropoda; class Insecta; order Lepidoptera; family Geometridae; genus Ennomos; species Ennomos erosarius. The sequence continues at coordinate 5,816,120 of OY757000.1, forward strand.
TTCCGGTTCGTGGTCGTCACTCGAGAACCTTTCTTCCCCATCGGTTGTCAGTACGGCGAGCGATGTAGCCTGCCCATTGCCATTTCAATGCCGGGCGTTATTTATTATTTATTTATTAAAAATATTTGCTGTAGAGAAAATCTTTGTTTTTATACTTACACTCTTTTGCTAGCTAGAGCTAGTGAACTAGCGTATAAATAGTCAATAATATTATAATAATATATTATTATTTTATTTTATAATAATAAAATAGTAATAATTAATATTATATTCAAATGGGCCTCTTGTTGTTAGCCTGGGCCCCACCATCATCATCATCATCATCATTCATTTCAATTTTAAATCCGGCCAAAACGCTCAAAGTACACATGCCTAATACAGATCTCCCTGTGCATTAGATGGGGTAAATGTAGAGTCACGGAGAGCCTTATCTGGAAGCAATGCCAATCTATACAAAGTAAAAATGGAATAGTAATTGTGTGTGTAAAAACTCTCACAATAATTACAATTCAGTAGGTAATGGCCAATTACGACGACAACGTGAGAGCGACCGTTACATGCCGCTGGGGTGGCCATGAGTTATGTGAAATCTTGGAGATGTTAGACAATTCTTTTAATCATTTCAGCATTCGGCCCGATAGCTCAGTTGGTAGTATCCCTGCCTTCTGAACTGAGGGCTGTGGATTCGATTCCTACCCAGGGCAAACATTTGTGTGATGAACATAGATGTTTGTTCTGCGTCTGGGTGTTATATTGTATTCTATGTATGTATTTACAAACAAAAAAGTATATAAGTATTGTATCAGTTGTCTGGGTCCCATAGTACAAGCTATGCTTAGTTTGGGGCTAGATGGCGCTGTGTGAAATGTCCACACATATTTTATTTTTAATTTATTTATTTATTTATTGTCTTATTGAAATTTACTGCTGATTTGTAGGTCTAAATGAAAGATACATCTACTTACGTAAATTTATAATTGGCCTTTCTTTGTAACGCATACCTGTTCAATCTATCTCTTATCTCTTTTGACGCGTAGGTAACTAGGTATAATAGTTAGGGTCAACTTTGTGTTCATCATTACATCATCATCATTATGAGCCTGAAGACGTCCACTGCTGAACATAGGCCTCCCCCAAAGAGCGCCACCTTGAGCGCCCGCTTGCCTCTTGCATCCATCGGCTCCCCACGGCAATTTTGTGTAGATTGGGCCATAATAAGATTTTTTCCTAATGGCTCACATTTTCCGCAAAATGTGGTTAACATGATCATGTTATTGGCATAAGGAATGTAATGTTTACTCGTTTGAGACCACACACTACCAAAATTTTCTACAAATTGAACATTAGTTTATAGAAATAATATTACCACGAAATTCTAGGTCTGTGATATTGCCTATATCTTTGTTTAGCTGTACCACATAATAGAAAATAGTTATCAAACAGATTAGATTACCTTTATTTATAGAATGCCACTTTGAGCGCTTGCCTCTTGCATCCAACTATACTCCGCGGTTTCACCCAAATTTCTTATGTATTTTACTAGACTAGCTTAAAGTTAAAAGGCAAAAATGTACCAACAAACTAACAATGTACCCTGGAGAACGTCTAGCAAACGCTAAACTCTTTTCTTTCTGAATAATGTCAACTATTTACCGACCTCCTTATAAGAGTAAAAGGGATAAAAATATGCAAATTGAAGACAAGAACCTAGCCCTTGAAGCCTGTATCTACATCATTTAAAACTATTCCATATAGCTTTATTTTAGAGGATGAATTCGTATGGCGATATTCGAGTTATGTGACGTTTTGGATGGAAAGCAGACCCATTGTTATGACTTCATTTGCTCCTGCAGTCGAACTGTTCCTTTTCGTATATTGATTCAAAGTGGCTCGTATGCAAGAATGCTGAGAATTCTTACGATTTATCGCTTGGGAATATTTGGAAGATAAAATAATATTGGATAGGTTTCATAAGAAACATAAAAATATATGGAATTGTTATCTCTTGGGCAGAACAATTCGAAGAATGATGGATAACTGAATGAATCGTTGAAGATTAAAAATTTACTGGTTCCGTAACTTATCCCGATGAGAGAAATTATGTTGGGCAGACCATTGGAATATGGACCTATATTATTATGGATCTAAATATTAATTTTATATAGGAACGTGTCCAAAATATCACTGGATTATCAAAAAACATAAATGTGGCCAAAATCAAGGTTTCAAAGAATTGTGTACTAATTATGTTATAATATGTCTTAAACAATAATATTTCGTAGGGAAGCCATTCTCTCGTAAGGATAGTACCAATTCTCAGAGCAATATAAAAATATACCTACTTAAGGTTTCTTATTCTAGCCAACTCTTACTCGATATAAAACAGTTTAGAGTAAGTCTACAAATACTCATTGTCAACTCATTAATAATAATTAAGTATATTATTATAAAATATCTTACTTATTAGCAGCTCTATAATTTATAACCAAGGTGAGACACTCATGTGTCTTTGATCACTTTGGTTTTACCAGACCTCTTTATTAATTGTATCGATACTTTACAATTACTAAACCTAATCTTAAATTTGTTTGATATTCATAACTCATTTAATAAAAGAACCAATATAAATACAAAGCAACAATGCATCATTAACCAAAACAAACGTAATTCTCTTTGCAAATTACGGCACTCAATATCAAAGTAATAAAGTTAATGTGTTAGTGATTTCTGACCGCGGGAGGCCAATTTTAGCGCAATTTCGACGCAGCGGGGCGCAAGCTGGACTAATGTAGCCTAACCATTATGTGAGAGGCCATTTATAAGCGGCGTTTAAGTTGTTGGTCTTAAGTGAGCGTGTATAGTGATGATGATGGAAGAGAATAGCAAAATAGGTTTTACTGTTGATCTTTTTTTTTATATTTTGGCTCCACACATAGTGTATTTAGCCAGTGTCAAGTATTGTAATTATTCATCGTTAAAGAATATATCACGTAAAGTCAAGTCTTAGTCATAGTCATAGTCCAGTCTAAGTCAGGTAGTCGAAGTCCAGTCTAAGTCATGCTCCAGTAAAGTGGTGGCAACTTTACTAGAAGCTTCTATGGAGTTTTGGAAGCAACATGAAAACTCACGTTTCACCACATTATATCACTTGCCTACACTCATGCTCGTAATTCAGCACTTAATGCGTAAAACGCCACCAATTTTAAACATTAATACTGGAAAAAGCACAAGTTTTGAGAAATAATACAATGCAACGACGTGAACATTTCCGCGTTCCCGCCAAAACTATCTTTTGTTTTTCATATGTTTTTCATTATTGTTCGAAAACGAACGAAGATCTATTTTGCTAATGTCCCTCTTCTAACTTATGTGAGAGGCCATTTCATTAGCAGTGTTTAAGTTGTTGCCCTGTCAGCGTATACTTCTTCTTCTGCTTTAATGGCTTTATATCGCTTTTTTGCAATAATTCTGCCAATGTCAAGTAAGTAAAATTTGTACGGTTATGTCAAGTCAAAGTCATATTTTGTCAGTCAAAACGCGAACAGTAAAATGGTGGATATTACACTGAAGGCTCTAAAAAAGGCCGTTGAAGCAAAACCGAAAATGCATGTTTCTATAATCTTGATTCCATTTGCCAACACTCGTGCACGTTCTCGAACACTTAACGGATATAAATCCACCCTTATTACACATTAAAATTCAGAATACACACGTTTTGAAAAATAAATTCAAAATTCGCAACCGCCATTGTCAGAGTTTCTTTAAAGACCTCCCAGCGTATAAGTATTGATGATGACGGAAGAGAAAAGTTTTAATGATTTAACGGAATAGGTTTTAATGTCTATTCTTTTTTTTGTATCTTAATATTTTTTGAAAACTAAAGAACTACAGAAGATATAGATCAGCACTGTGACAGGTCATGTTTTGGTGGATTTTTCAGTAAGTATGGGCGTGCATGGGCGATCACTGATCAGATCCGAAATCACCTAAGAAATACTGACTGATTTCTAGATAAATTCATATATAGGCTGGGCATATGAAGACTGTTATAACATGCGACATTTTAAGAGATATAACGTAGCATAAAAGTAGTTTGACTTAAAAACCTTGAGTATTTCATTGCCCTCTGACTCTGACTTAGCTTTGGAAACATATCGTTTTTTGAAACCAATGGCACAGGAAGATAAAGTAACACAGAAATTAAAGACATAATCATTAATTTTAATTATTTAAGAAATATTTGGCAGAATTAAAACAGTTTGAGTATTTAAAGACGTATAGCTAGCTATCTCTATAATAGTAAATAAGTAATATTTTCCCGTCGCGCCTTTAAAAGTCTGATAGACTATCTTTTATAAATATAAAATGTAGAAATCGGTGAGCAGCAGGTCGTTAAAATTAAAAAGAGTTAATAAATAATGATAGAAATTCAATTGTAAAGTTCACCAATCAATTTGACCCCATTCTAGCGCAACTACAAAATGAACTGGCCGAGCCCAAACCTTCGTAATGAAATCGCCACACATCGGCTGCTAGTGAACTACCTAACAATATTTTATTAACCCCTCATCAATAGTCGTATAATAACAGTTTAATAGACACCGATTTATCTCCTACAACCCACAAAATTACATGCAATTTCTAAAACAATCATCAAAGAAATATCAACTCTATTGCGTTATCGATAGGATTGTGGTATATTACCTTCAATTTATCGATAAAATTGGTGATGATACAAGAGTCATATCATCGCTGTATTTGAATCGCGTGCCATGATTCGGCAGATTTTGATCAAAGCATCGCCGGACCACCAATGAGCCTCTTAAAATGATTGAGACAATGATGTATTTATCGATATCGATAAGTTTTATCGAATCATCTAAATTGATGGAACTCGATTGTAGTCAATTGCCGTAGCAACTTATTATAATATTATGAAGATATATAATATGTAGGTACCTAAGCTAGAAATGTAATACCTACCAGAAAAAAGATTTTGTATGGTTTACTACTTTTGGAGTCAATATTTCTACAATTTTTAGTATCACTCACCATTATTTTCAAATCCAACAATATTATTATCTCGTCCGCTGATTGCAATAATGCATGCTATGAAGTTACAAATAATAATACTGTATTTACACACACTGAATAAGATATATATATATGTATATATTTATTTATAGATTTGCTTATCTTCTTCTTCTCGTGTAGGCAAGTGGTCAGCCCTGGTGTCAGAATTTTTAGGCCACCTGAAGGCTTCTGACTTGGCTTAACGACTATTGTCTTACGACAACAGCCGGGACCGACGGCTTAACGTGCCCTTCGAAGCACGGTAGCGCTCATTTGTAAATACCGACTTTTTGTTGTAGCGAACGGCTAGTCGATTTGCTTATGATTAGCTATTTTAGTGTTAATATTATGATGTTGCATCGATTATATTTTATTCTACACTAATACGCAATAATTGTAATTAAATCTTTATCGAATCCCCCTAACAAAATCTGATTAAGCTACCAAACATCGACTATCGATAATCATTCTACACCCATCACTACTACATACTAAAAAGCGATCCCGCGACGCGATGCACAATCAACACACATTGAATTCTTTGTTGCGCCGAGTGATTTATTGATTGCGTCTCTGTCAACACTGGCAGGCATTAAAAAAAACTTTACACTGAATATGAATACTTCATTTGATCCGGATTTTGATCGATAATAAAATCGATTGTGAGTCACATCACTCGTTAGGTGTATTTAGTGTACAAATGATTCTGGCTGTCGGTGGTGCTTTGATTTTCTTATTAGAGAATATTGAATTAGTTGGATTTATGTGCGGTTGGTTAATCATAGGTCTCATAATACCTACATTAGGTATACTTATATATGTTTAACGATAGGCAGCAAGATGGGATAAATGAATAGTCTACAACGATTTTAATTATCATTTAAAGATGTACTTTCTAAATGAGAACTATTTTGCATACACAACTTTTGTTGAGCACTGCTGAGCGCTGTCTAAGTGCCTAAATAAATAAAAGCAGGTAGATAAAACAGTACAGAAATGCATACATTCATAAAAAGCCTTACCTGTATAATATAGGAACTACTCCTAGGTCCTTCTAGGTAGGTAGGTACTTATATGTATTACTGATATAAGCACAATACCTCTTGAGCACAGAATTTTCGCCCTATAAGCCTAATAATTTTTTATCAATGTCCCACTGAAGGGCAAAGTTCTACCTGTAATCATAGCTTGTTTCATTAGATTCATCACTTGACTAAGTATATAAAGCACAGAAAGGTTGTCGTTTATCCCAACAGATATTATACCTAAATACATAGCTATCCAACATAGGCCCATAAAACATTCGAGCGGTTCACAGCGGGCCCCATCGTCAACTACTTAATAGGGCGATAATTGCGGGGCCATTACGACCCACGGTCCGTGGGGGCATGGGTCCCGAGGGGGTTGGGGATTTAGGCTGTATGGGGCGGGGGTGATATGTTAGGAGGTTTGGTCAAAGTGTTGAAGCTTAAAGTATGAAGAGCAATTGGGAGAAATGAGTTTAAACGTGAGCGTAGGTAAGTCTTTAGTACATTACCAGTAATGTAGAAGGAAATTTATCGTTCATCGTGCAATACCGGGTAATGTACTTCTAAGTATCAGTATTAAGCTATGGTCTTATTTTGTGGGGAAACTCAGTTGAGTCTCACAGAGTTTTCAAGATACAAAAAAGATGCATAAGAGCTATAAGTACATTTATAAGAAGAACGTAGTCAATATGAGTATATTAGTGTACAATAATTTACCAGATAATATTAAGATACTACAGGGAATCATATATTTAAGGGATGTCTACAATGGTGGCTGATGGACAATTGCTTTTACAGCTTGAAAGTTTTTTTTTACTTTAAGAAGGTAATAATTAGACAGTGATAATATTTATTAAGACATGAAATAACAATAATACTAATTAATTTAATAATGTAATTTGGGATAGAATTTAAATAGCTTCATGTAAATATTTGCACGCCTGCTTGCAGGCTGGGTACAATGACTGAAATATTACCCTAGATCTAAAATGTATTTTGTATATGTGTATCCCAGTAAATAAACTATTGATAGATTGATTAAGAAATTATTTTGCACATTACTAAGTTAGAGTACAAGGGAATGGAATCAGAAGTAAGTAGGTAGTTTATGTTTTATTGGCAGGGCAGTATTTATAGATGCTGTTTTAGATTATGTTAATATACGGTTTGTTCATTGCAAGTAATCTATAGTATTAATTTTTTTTGTCATAAACATAAAAATTGTAACTAAAAACAAGTTGTAGCTGATAGTCTATGCTAGGCTCTATCGATTACAAAATTATTTATTGAACCTACAGATAAAAAAAAACTCATTTGACAAAAATTTCGTAAACAACCTGTATGATATTGTTGCCATATTTTATCCCTTGCTTCATATTTTATACAATGGACCTCAGTATTTAATAAATTGTGAAAAGAATCAAGGTAAAAAACAATTCGCTTCGATAGTCACAAACTAAGTAGAGGATACAGGTGCGAGGCGTCATATTCTTCAAAGCTATGAGGGCACAGCTAATTTTTATCATGTAGTGTGTCAGGCACGGACTTGAATTTTTAGATATTTACAAAACAAATGCTAACATAACATTCCTAATTTAATTTAAATATAAAACTTTATGGTGCCCGAATTGTCGTTAGCCAATGGTCGCTCTTCTTAATGAGCACCAAAATAATTAAAACCACAAACCGTTTCACCAAGAATAACTTCAGCTGTAAGCTTTTCTCTAACCGCAACTTTGCTTCAACATTAACTTTTGTGTGTTGCGAAAATTCATTACGAACTTCTGCGGTGGGTAGATTGCTTAATTTTCTTTAATATTAACTTGTACACGGACCCCTTTTTAATTAATATCGACAAAATAGTCGACGCGACCGTCGGTAAGAGAACTGATAAAGATTTTAGTGATGTGCTCGTGTTTGTCGGTGAAAGTTTTAAGGCCAAACACAATTTAAAATAATAAATGGGAGGAATATAGAGCGATTATTATTTCCTGCGTAAAATAGTAGGTAGATGACTTACTAATAAAATACGACTATAGTGAGTACGCTATTTAACAGAAATGTGATAAAGAGCAGTTTAAAATCAGGATTTTGGATTAGTTTCAAATTGAAATTGAGTGTACTCAAGCTGTTGTTTGTTCTCTCTTACCGGTGTAAAATGTTTTTGGCAAAAAATATTTCATAATTTCTTTGAATATCTATGACGGGATCTGGTTAATTTTGACACGAGTAGTAACTAGGTGACTAACTGTGTCGTTTTTAGGGTTCCGTATTTAACGTTCTATTACGTCCTCACACTTATTCGAAATGCATTATTTTTCTGTCATTTTTAAACAAAACTACCTAAAAAGCACCCTTGTACAATGAGCTATTATGCTGTTTTGCTATAACTGCTATTGCATATATCGATATATCGAACCAAACCTTTCCCATCGCTTCAAATATTAATTTCAAAATTGGTTTAAATAGGTATTACGCCGCTTGTTAGCCCCGGTCCAAAATGAACTCATTAAAACTATAAAAGCAGCGGTAATTAAGGACACCCCACTCCCCACTGCCTTCTCTACCCCCTTTCCGGCCCCAAAGGGGGTTGGGCTTAGACCTCCGCTACACCCTCTCTCCGAGTGAAAGCCGTAGATCTATGGAATTACTTGATATGGTAAACTTATATTGTGTAGTATTTAATCTCACACAGCAACTACTATGTACTTCTTTAACATCATTTCCGCTCTCATCGTCTAAAGCCCCGTACCATATTGAGCCTAAAGCTTGTTTTCTGTAAAAAATAATAATATAGGGATCTGGGGATCGAGACACAAACTAAATATGTTTTGTTACAGCAATTTTTTTTTCTATGAATGCAGGTTTTTTTACCTCTTTTAGTTAGCAGATAAAGCTAAGAAAATTTGTATGGAATAACTAACATCTAGTTAGAGCCTGAAAACAAACGTTTTCATTCAGTGTGTGCCACTTGCCAGTGAAACCTTATGGCACTAAGACCAGGTCTCTTACCCACTGTTGCCTTCATTTAGTTAGCTCAAAGTCACGCAACGAGCTATGGAGAGAGCTATGCTCGCTGTTTCCCTGTAAGATAAGATCCGAAATGAACTAAAGTTCTCCTCCCCTATTGGTTTACCAATAGAACTAAAGTGACCAGAAATAGCAAGTTGAAATGGCAACGGGCAGGCCACATCGCTCGTAGAAATGACAACCGACGGAGAAGAAAGGATCTCGAATAGCGGTCTTCAGGCTGTTGGATGATGCTGAGTTTAATAATCACTTGTTAATTTTCTTACAATATGATTTTAAACTAATAAGGCTGTTTTTAGGTGGATTCTATGTGGTGCTACCTTCTTTTTTGCAGTGAAACAGTATCCATTTGAGATTTTCTTTCAATAAGAACAAGAATAAAAAATATGCTCTTCCAGAAAATTCTGTACATCTCTGATCATAAAACCCCGTCGGAGGCTTTATTGCCGGCGACATTACAGTCCGGGAGCGCTGGTAATTTTCAACTAATAACCTGTTTCATTTCACTGCCTTTTTCAGTTTTACCAGCTGTGTTTATTTTAAATTCTGCGCGCAAATGATTTGATGCTCTTTGTTTGAGAATTGCTATCTTTTCCATCTTATTATGGAGTACTTTTTGTTTTATTTTCAATAATATTTTGATTATTAGACATTAAATAGTAAGGTTACATTTTTTTTATTGAATTTTTTTTAGGTTCTGGGATCGTGAGGATTGAGAGCTCATGTTTTTCTTTTATCATAGTCCAATGCAACTCGTAACCAAAATGATAACTTATTATTAGACAGAGAACTTTCTTCAAGCCTTATATGACCAGATACCTAAGAGAGATGATATGGCAGTTTATAAGTAACTAGCTAATTGACGGTTTCGAAGATGAAGTTGACCAAACAAGGTTTTATTCTACCTACCCTAAGTTTTTCCAGTTTTATACATGATCTTCTTCCTTTATTTTTTCTATCTTTTTTCTGTTTTTTTTTCTTCTTTTTCTTGGTTTCCTTTTTTTGTTTTTCTTGGCTTTTAAGCTCTTGACACTAGAATAGTCCTTCCAATCATTATCTCTGCCTTAGTCATCACTCCATCAATCGGTTTCGACTCAAGTATTTTTCATTTTGTAACTCTTACTTTCCTGATCCTTGCAAAATAAACTTTAGTATCTATCAAATAATCCCGTAGTTTCATTGTTAAATTTATCAATAGAGTAAACTCAGATTCAATACCGGATGCGTTATCAAACTTATCCAGACTTAAATCTATTCCTTCTATTTCTTACTCTACAAGGACAACCAGAACAATCATCAAAACCTATTCAAATTATGGCTAATAAAAGAACCCATACAGAGTGTTCGAATCCTTGCCAATAAAAACCGTTTGAGGCAAAGGCCTTCCTAGATTCTATTATTAATTGCATATGTCAAATGAAGGGCTGCGATGAAGGCAGCTAGTTTAGTATAATTAGTTTGTCTGATATCTTTACATCTTGCTGTTTGCATTCGCTTTGTGTATTGTACATCTATAGAGTTGTTTTTGTGTGATAAATTATGTTTTAGTATGCCAAAACATGGTGGTTGTGAGTAAGAAGGTTTGGCAGCAATTCTGTTCAATATCATAAACTAAACTCTATTGGCCCTGGGTTGTTGAACTCTTTTATCCAAGATTCGTCTGCATGTCTTACGTGATTGCTCCGCCGCCCAGCATCGGCAATTCGGCTGGCGTCTCACGCACTATAATTTCAAGTAAATTAGGCAAGTATTTTTCGCTCGTAGCTACATAAATATAAGTGATTTTTATGCTATTAGTCCTCTTGTTGGGAAGACTGTAATACTATACGTGCCACTAATGCGTTGTTTATCCTGTGATATTACTCTTTTGACCCTCCTTTTGCCATCAATGCTTCAATGCTTAGCTTACCCTGTGAACTGTTATTCTCCTTTTAAAATTCTGCCTTTTGGTAGCTTCGGGGAAAGACTGCAGTGGAAGGTCATTACACATGTTGCTGGTAAGTGGCAAAAAGGTGTGCTTAAACCGAGCATAACTTGTGTGTATCTGGCTGGTCATTTGTTTATCTGGCTGGCAGGAAATAACGACTAAGTAAATTGATTTGTATAATTTTTGTACTATACTGTTTAGTCCACAATCCACATTCTGCATTTCTTCTTACCTAATTAATTGTAAATGAAAACCGCAGGGTGGCAGTCTGCCATTCAGTGTTCAATATTAATACAGTTTTATCATCTCTATAACAATTTACAAGCATCAAACCGCTTAGTTTCTTATCACGTCTACAATCACGGGTTGATGTGCTTGATGAATGAACGTTTTGTGATGCTAATACTCAGATTATGTATTAAAACTACCCTCCAAATCTAAACCCTGAAGAGCCTAACCGCCTTTAAATTTCATATCAAGACTTTACTTTGTTGATTAATGTTTAGAGCTTATTTTGGAGTGTAATGGTGAAGTAATGAGGTATGGTTTAAATACACGTGTACAGAAGTTTATCTGTGATTAGTTGTCGTCAAATCGTAGGGGGTTTTGTCCTCGCTGTTATGTTTGATCAAGGGTTAGCCTAAATTGACTGGAAGTGATGTATTGTGATTTGTGCTGTAATTGATCGTTTATAAGCTTTTGTTTGGTTTTAGATTTGATTTATGATTGGATTTCAATAACGGCGTGCAGTAATTTTGAGAAGCTACCGACATTTTATTTCGTAGAGAACTTAAAAAGGCGCCTGTAGTTTTATCACGCACTATGATTTGTTTGAGGGTGTTATATTGTATTCTATGTATGTATTTACAAACAAAAAAGTATCTAAGTATTATATCAGTTATCTGGTTCCCATAGTACAAGCTATGCTTAGTTTGGGGCTAGATGGCGCTGTGTGAAATGTCCACACATATTTATATTCATTTATTTATTTCAAGTAAATTAGGCAAGTATTTTTCGCTCTTAGCCGCTCAGACGCTTCTACCACATTTGTAGCCTGCTTCGAAAAACCTAAAGTGCATAGAGGCCACAATAGTGGCTCACAGCTGATTGAAATACTAGGGATGTCAAAACATTGACTATTCAATTTTTAGAGGTGTCACTCGTTATAAATCGAATAAAATCGAAACTAGTTGAACATCACTATCGAATAAAGTAAAAGTCTCTATGGTTCAGGAGAAAAAAAATGCTTCAGTTTGAATTGCAACTCGCGCCGAGCCGGCGCGCGTCGGCGTCAGAGCTATTTCCTTTAGGTACGGCGGAGCGTCAATTATTATGTGTATTGTTATTGTACGTGTTTTTTATACTACAACACACGTAAAAATGCATTTGTTTAGATAGCCAAGTAATGCTACTTACAAAAACTAGTTTTGAAATTTTAAAACACTGCTTTGTTTTTTCGTATAAACCGTAAATATGCAAAACCATATCGCGCTATTTGAGGTTAGTAAATTCTAATTTACTTTGGATCGCTTTGGGGCCTACCTACGCCCGCCGCGCCGCGCCTGAGTGGCTATCTACATAGCTATAAGTGATTTCCATGGTTTTAGTCCTTTTGTTGGGAAGAGGTCACTGTAGCCTATGGACAATGGACATCTGTAATACTATACGTGCCACTAATGCGTTGTTTATCCTGTGATATTACTCTTTTGACCCTCCTTTTGCCATCAGTGCAATTTTGTGGATTTATTTTTTACCATGGAGGTTTTGAAACACCCATTTTAAAGTAAGGCTCTCACAACTTGTAGGGTATCATAGTCCCAGTCCCCCCATTTCGGGATAACATACCAATTCAAGGTCACCTTGTACAATCACCATCTACATCCACACCATCACCCTGATATTCATTTACTGGGGCAATAGGTTTCTCCCAACTTCCCAAAGTACGAAACGTTGCCTGGTGTTTGGTTCTTCACATCCAGCTGTTGCCAGCCGTTCGGGAAAATTTTCATAATGATATTATTGCAGTTAAACGCATTTTTTAACAATCAGTGAATGAATGATAACCATGTAAAATAAATAAAACTACCATAGCAAAAGCATTTTTGCAACTATTTTTTACTGCAGAGAGGCACATGTCTTCGGTTATAAAGGTACCAACTACTAAGAATGGACGTCCAATAAATTCCAGCATATTCAGATATTTAGCATCATCACGCTGTTGCCGCGGCATTAACATTCCGCTGTTGCAGCGCCGGCCCTGCCACATGCAAGGGATATCTCAATTGAATATAGGGTAATGAAAAAACAGAGATATCTTGCAAAAACCTTTAAAACTTATCAGAGGCGGCGTAGGCTTCAGCCTCAGCCTGTGTGATGATTCATAATTTGTTTTGTTTAATGTAAACTCAACTACCTAATGCCATACACGATGACGTTGTTAAGGCTAGGAAAGAAAAACGGCATTTTTCTGACTAGAAGTTCCTAGTCAAACAAATGGCGTTTTTCTTACCGTGTAGTTAGGTACGTCATGGAAAAAAAAACTACGTGCAAGCCTTTCCCATAGACAGCTGGTTGAACAGCTACTTACCTTTTTCATCCAGCGGTTCTCTGTGGTTCTGGCCTACCCTGCCGATGTTTTCCGGTCTGTAAGTTCCGATTCAAGAAGCTTCTCCATCTGTTGCAAGTGATGTGTCCTGGAATGGCGCCATTTAAACATGCTGATTCTAAGAGCTATATTAGTGAAGTGACTTTGTGACCTGCGGACTTTTTCATTTCAGAACTTATCTCGCGAGAAAACCTAGAGAATATTTAGCTTTCCCCATAGACTTTCAGCTTGCCTACTAAATGAGGTCAATAGTAAGAGACCTCTTCTTAATGCAAGTCATCACTGGCAACACACACTGGCTGAAACCTTTTTCAGGCTATTGTGAATGAAAATATACTGACCACTAGATCATAAGTCATTGCTACACTAAACTTTTTAAATCCTCTAACTTCGCCCTGCTCTACGCGGCTGGTAGTTCCGACACGAAAATCGCCATTTTTCTGCTTTTATTACAACTCCGTCGGCTAACTCGTTGACAATAAGCTCGTATTTTATCCAACCGAGGTTTGTTTCAGAGAAATATTCAAATTTATGACAGCGCGCCGATGCGAGCGCCCAGTGCTGCCATCTCTGTTCAGCGGATAGTGCATAGTTATGTTCTTTTATTTATGGGTAGATATTATGTGTGAAACGCAGGGAACTTTAGTGTTTTGTGGATTGAGATAAAATATGGTATGGTCTTGGCTTTATTCGCGATTTAAAATGCTTTATTGAGTCGCGCCCGGGCACGTTTAGTTCGGACCGCATTGCAAACAAAACCCTCCTGCATCACTTTCGTACATTATTTAATAATTTTTTATTTTGATCTAGTATTTATTTTTTAGTACTCGTGATCTGATGATCTGGTAAAAACCGTGGGGAGCCGATGGATGCAGAAGACGAGCAGCCGCTCAAAGTGGGCCTCTGGGGGAGGCCTATGTGCAGCAGTGGACATCTTCAGGCTGTTGATAATAATGATTATGTAATGTACAATATTATGTACATGCCTACATTGTTTCAATTGAATTCAAATATAAAGCCCCCTTTCAGCATCAGCAGCAGCGGCATTTGATGGATACTTACTACTTAAAACTCGTAACTTATGAAAAACACAGTAGGTGGTGGTTTAAAACATTAAATTACATTTAATTCAAGGCTGATAAAATTAAACTTTAAAATTGCTCCCATACAAATCAACGCATATACTATATCTATCTATCTAAAACTGGTCTTAGAAAAGTTAGACACCTTTAATAAATTACCCCTCTACTTCTAACCGAGATCTAAGATACAGTGCGAGCCCATAAATCTGTGAATTAGCCAGTTTAAGTCCTATAATCGCACAGAGGCATAGAACGAATCAATTAAGACAATAATGGTCGAGATTGTATCTACGGTATGCGCATGCGCAATCAAGTGGCCGCAAGTGCTCACCGTTTAGAAAGGTGGGCTATTTTTGTTTGGTAAGTGTAGTTTCTTGTATTCGGATTTTACTTGTTTTATTGTTGTTCTGGAAGCGAGTGTCTTTACATTGAATATAACACTTTGAAAATGGAAAACTATTTATTCCTCTAGATGGCGCATTGTCGCTGGTTCTATTATAATTAATATGGGTTCTTATTTCATACAAAGTCTACGAAATATCTGACATTCCTGTCTGTATAGGTTGACGTTATTATTGTGTTTAACTTGCACCTACCTCCTATTGCTCTACATTACGAAAAAAACAAGTTAATATTTAGTTTGTATGTCAGTGTTTGTGTGTGTGTTGTGTGTTGTGTGTGTTGTGTTGTGTTGTGTTGTGTTAAAACGTGATAAAACTATTTCAGTTTCAATCAAAGAACTTGAATGTATTTCTTACTACTTTAGTTTCAACATTTTCACTATTAAGGATTAAAAACAACATGAACCAATCTCAAACTTGATGATAAAACGTTAGTCGTTTTGCAAAACGATTCAGTTTGTTCTAAGTATTAAACCCCAAGACATTCCTCCTTGGTGGCTGTTCGACGTTCAGGAATAATCAAAATGCCTTTACATTCCTAATGCAATGGAAATAACTATAAATCTAGCGTATAATATCCTGATACAATAGGCGTCTGCCAACAGACCTATTCCCCGCCGCATTACATCCAAGCCGATGTACAGCACGCATCCATGTCATAAATACCGATACATCCACTCGTAAATATAACGAACAAAGCAGTACACACGTATAAACCGAGCCTACATCTCTTAATGATATGTAGATTCCCTGCATTAGTTACATGGCTGTGTTCTTGGTGAAAACATCTCGCAGCGATACCATGTCATCTGCACACGTAACGACAGTTCACAAAGCAGGCTAAAATGAACCTTAAATCTAAAGCGGTAAAGATTAAATTTCTATTATGTAATAGTTCAGTTAAGGCTTTATGGGATAGAGAAAATTGCAACTCATTAAACAAGACATAATTTAAACGTGTCTCGATGCAGCTTTCAATTTCGAATTTCAAGCGTACTGTTACAGTTTTGTTCCCATTGGAATCGAATTTCAAACTTACGTCGTTTTGCAGTTGAAACTTCAAGCTCGTGAATGTTTATTTGCATTGTAAATTGAGACTTATGTAGATAAAAATAAGGTTGAAATTGGTTTGATAGGTTATGGAAATTGAGACATTAGAAATCTTCCAGCGACTATTACCGTGTTCTTTTAACAAATGCACGAGTTGCTCACAGAGTAAGATGTAACTCTGGGGCTCTCGCATAAATAAAGCCGGAGAAATATCGGTTATTTTAATATAGAGGCCCCAGGTGGGCGTGGACCCCTCATAAATCATCGGCAACAATTATTAAATTATCTTTTTCGTTGACATTAAGTAATTGTTTCGGTCGATTCAGGCTCATAACTGGCGCGCCAGCCGATGAGATATGTTTTTTAAATTATCGATTTTAACTTGTGTTCGAAACTCGAATTCGAATTCCTTTGTTTAAATATTTTTAAATTATTACGATGTTAATTTTAGTGATTTGGGTATTAATTACGTTGTTATCGATTTTGATGTGTGGAAATAGATATTAAATAAGACGTTTTTGGACGCAGCTTTTTATGTCGGCTTAACTTTTTGTTTATTATCTTTGATTATTCTTAGTTGATTATGAAGTAATAAAATGAGTTTTTAATGTGTTCAATGCATTTGATGGTCGTTAAATTCTTGAGTTTACAGTTCTAATCTGATAATTACAGTTTTAAAACGCGCGATAAAACGTTCAAGATCTCACTGTACTTAATGGATACAAAATGGCGCCGTTTTACTAATATATTTAAGTAATCTAATATTTAATGTAAATCAAATGTATTTGTATCAAATAAGTTTACGCTTTGAAGCTTTAGGCTTAGGTTTAAAAAGAGGGCTTAAAACTCAGATAAGTCCTACTTAACTTTATTGTCAGTAACTGATGCCGCTGGTCACAACAATGACTTGATTTAAACTGACCTCAAAAAAGTGGGAGGTGCTGTTTTTGACTGTATATTTTTTCTATGAGACATCACACAATTTAGTAATCTGATTACTAGACTGTGAGATCAGGTCATAAAGCCTCATTTGCCCAGTAATTTCACTAGCTACAATGCCCTTCATGTAGTAGTAGTAGTAGTAGTAGTAGTAGTAGTAGTAGTAGTAGTAGTAGTAGTAGTAGCGGTAGCGGTAGCGGTAGCGGTAGCGGTAGCGGTAGCGGTAGCGGTAGCGGTAGCGGTAGCGGTAGCGGTAGCGGTAGCGGTAGCGGTAGCGGTAGCGGTAGCGGTAGCGGTAGCGGTAGCGGTAGCGGTAGCGGTAGCGGTAGCGGTAGCGGTAGCGGTAGCGGTAGCGGTAGCGGTAGCGGTAGCGGTAGCGGTAGCGGTAGCGGTAGCGGTAGCGGTAGCGGTAGCGGTAGCAGTAGTAGTAGTAGTAGTAGTAGTAGTAGTAGTAGTATTAGTAGCAGTAATAGTAGTAGTAGTAGCAGTAGCAGTAGTAGTAGCAGTAGCAGTAGCAGTAGCAGTAGCAGTAGCAGTAGCAGTAGCAGTAGCAGTAGCAGTAGCAGTAGTAGTAGTAGTAGTATTAGTAGTAGTAGCCAAATTCGCACACTGGACACCACTCTTTACGATGCCATACATGTCGCTGAAGATAGGAGAAGATGGCGTGACATCATCAAGAAGGTCATGGAAGGTGGAGGTCACGGACCCTCAGACATGAGGAATACGAATCAAGGAGGAGGAGTGAGTAGTCATAGTAGTAGTAGTAGTAGTAGTAGTAGTAGTAGTAGTAGTAGTAGTAGTTGTTAGTTAGTTAGTATAGTAAAATAGTTTATTAGCCACTTCTAAGAATACAGTAATTCTTTTTCTGCATACCCAGCGCGTGCCATTAATCATGCACTGCAGTGTAATAGGGTCAACCGGCGTGGTTCGCGCAATGAATCAAGCGGGTAATTAACTAACTAATACAATTATCGGGACACGAAGTGTACATGTACTGAGTTCGGACTGATACGATTAATACGTTCAAAAGGCCGTGATTTGAATGCAGATGGAATAATCTTATCTTAGATTGAAGTAAATAGATTAATGTAGGCGTTTATTAGCAAGTTGGTAAAGATTGCATTAATATTTAGTGAACTTTGTGGTACTAGTGCGCAAATAGAACCACGAGTTTTGGAGGGCACGCGGAAAAGTTCAGGTCGTTGCATTGTATTATTTTTCAAAACTTATGCTATTTCCAGTGTTAATGTTTAAAATTGGTGGCGTTTTACGCATTAAGTGCTGAATTACGAGCATGAGTGAGGGCAAGTGATATAATGTGGTGAAACGTGATTTTTCGTGTTGCTTTCAAAACTCCATAGAAGCACTTAAGTCGTAAAACGCCACCAATTTTAAACATTAACACTGGAAAAAGCTTTGAAAATAATACAATACAACGACGTCAACTTTTCCGCGTTCCCGCCACAACTCAATCATATGTTTTACCAAGACGCGTTCCGAGACATCAACACATCAAAAGATATGACCACTTATGTCAATATAATTTATTCAAAATAAAGATAACTTTAATGTAAAGTGATGGTATATCTAACACTGTGACACGATTTGAACAAGGTACGATAACGACGTGGTTTCGTATCGCGTGGAATCTATTTCCATAGAGAATAACCGCCCCGGTTATAGAAATGAGGGAAAGGCCAGCAGCATTTCTCTCGGTAAATTTAAATCTTTTGCGGTCACTAAGCTGCCTGCAAGCTGCTGATTATAATGAAGACGAGTAAACCATTTCCTGGATATTCTCTTAGCCGCTTTCTACGACATCCGCGGGAAGAGATGGGGTGGTACCATACCGCCACAGTACTAGTCAACGGCTTTAGTCAAATTGTAGAAATATCTTAGATCTAGTTTTACACATTGAAATCCATTCCATGATTCTTGTTTACCCCTACTGTACCTAGATTTGGAATTAATTGATTTGTCTTACGTACCTATGACTCG
This sequence comes from Ennomos erosarius, assembly GCA_963580505.1. Lineage (NCBI taxonomy): Eukaryota > Metazoa > Arthropoda > Insecta > Lepidoptera > Geometridae > Ennomos > Ennomos erosarius. The sequence goes on from OY757000.1 coordinate 5,835,253, forward strand.
CGCAAGTCCCATAAAAATATATTTAGGCAAGCCATACTTAGCTTTATTAGGAAAGCCAGTTTGCCTAAAAACCTTAATTTACTAATAACTTCACACATGAGGCCGTTTATCGTGCGGCAAACATTGCTGAGGTAATGCCTTAGGCAAAGTTTGCTGCCACCCGCGGGGTCCATCTGGTTTTGGGTGTAAACTTCGACTAGACAGGTTCCTGGGATGGCTTTATCACCACATCAATAAATACTAAGATAAGAAATGAACAGGTTAATATTTCAACTAGGAAATGGATGGCCAAATCCGAATAGAGAAAAGTGCTCAAAGTACTTACCCCCATATTCTAAGACGTTACCTCGAGATTACTCCACTTGACTCAACCTCGAATTAACCTCATTTTTTGTTTTGGTATTTTAGTTGACAATAAATAATCAACTTAACATTTCTGCGTCAATTTTTCTCAAACGAGAGAAGCGAATCAACTGTCAACTCAAGGTACGTCGTGATGTATTTTAAGTTTCCCCTCAAAATTAAGTAGAAGCCAAGTAAAGGATTTTTGGAAAAATATTTTGGAATACGAGGGTTAGTCTCGAGGCCGATTTTGATAAAAACTAAAACACATTAAGGTAAGGTCCGTATTACAGAAATATTTGCTTAGCCGCCGATTGATGCTCAAGTAGAGATTTCATACACTATTTGATTATTTTGAGAATGACATCTCGTCTTGAGCATAGTTTCACGACTGAGAATAGATCTGTGATACGGGCCTAAGATTTTGAAAAAAAATAAAATCTTTGGGTTTGACCCGCCCGGGATCAAAACCGTTGGTTTTGATCTTTTGATTTAAAAACGCTGTGGTATTGTGTCATCCGATTTCGGGGTAGTAATATCTATCAAATTGCAATTTGTTACACTATTGAACTTTATCTACCTACTTTAATTATTATTATAAAAAAAAATATCATTGAGAAAAAAAATTATAACAAAAGACGGTCACAAAATGTAAAATAAAAAACAGACTGATTATTACTATTGTTATTAAAATCTTTCTTTCTCTGTCTCGCTAAAAATCGTATTGTACAAATTGTGTTGTATCGATTCACGTTAGGTCATCGATAGGTGAATTTAGGGTCCAAGAACAGTTATTGTCCAATTACCAACCAATTATTGGTTGGTCACGCCAGCGGTGTGAGCAAGACGTGCTAACTAACCATCCAAGCGATCAAGAAATTAAACAAACATCCGTTATATTAGGTAAGTACTTAACTGCCATCGATGTAGCAAGATTCACCAACATGTGTAACCAGTCTGGTGGCGTTAAAAGAATCATTAAAATTACTGTGAGGCCGGTAACATCATTACGGTTTTTTGCCGTTGGTCTCTAGACTAACAGCAAAAGAGCTTCTCTCTCTAAGGCTGATTTTTACAGGGCACCATTTTTTGCTGACAGCAAGAGAGCTTCTCTCTCTAAGGGTGATTTTTACAGGGCACCGTTTTTTGCTGACAGCAAGAGAGCTTCTCTCTCTAAGGCTGATTTTTACAGGGCACCGTTTTTTTTGCTGACAGCAAGAGAGTTTCTCTCTCGATGACCGACCTTGACAGTGATTCCATTTTATTGCTATTGGTCTCTAAACTAATAGCAGTTGAGCTTCTCTCTCTTGTTGACCGAGCTTGACAGCAATACCACTATAAGCTGATTGGTCTATAGACTAACAACAAGAAAGCTTCACTCTCGCAGACCGAACTTGACAGTGACACCGTTTTTGTGCTGTTGGTCTCTAAAATAACAGCAAGAGAGCTTCTCTCTCTTGTAGACCGAGCTTGACAGCAAAACTACTATAAGCCATTGGTCTCTAGAGAGTTTCTCTCTCGTAGACCGCGCTTGAATGTGACACCGATTTTGGCTGTTGGTCTCTAGACTATCAAGAGAGCTTCCCTCTCGAAGGCTGACCTTGACAGCTATACCATTTTATTGCTGTTGGGCTCTAGACTAACACCAACTGATTTTTTTGTAAATTATGGTTTCCAAATCTCGCTATGACAAAGTAGTGATTTTTCAAAAATCTATTTATTCAATATTTTTTTCATCAGAAGCAGTCCGGATACTCCTTTAGTATTTCGCTATTTCTCATACTTTTAGTGGTCTACCACGCCCACTTGAAGCAATCACCGTGTATACTATACCTGCCTAGGTACTTATGAATGTCTCATAAATCACAGCAAACAAAACGCTTCCTCGAAGCTATAACACGTTAAAAATGACAACTAATGATCAGAGAAAGCTTCATCGAGTTCATGCCGTCATCCATAATCCGTATCACACTTTCCTGCCCATTATGTATTGTCGACATAACGTCACAGATTAACTGACACTTACTATAACATCAACACACAGATTAAGTAACAGTTTCTTCGGTTCAAATGCTATAGATTATGTGGTAGTCAGTTTATACCACAGATTGTGCGGCACTAACTTAGACATCGTCTACAGATCATGTTACAGTTGCTATAACTTTTTATGCAACAGATTATGTTGTAGTATGTTCGGATTGTCACAGACAATGCAGTAGTTACTATAACATCAATAGGTATAAATCTGAGAATGATCAGCTTTCGTGCGAGTTGTGATTTATAATGCTTACCTGAAGTGAAGTGAAATATTGGGATTCGGTTTGTTTCCATTGGCTCACGTCATGATAACTGATAACACGGTATTTAGATGACAACGTCACACCACAAAAATGTGTATGCTTACCAATATCATTGCTTCGGTGGCTGAACATTACAATAAGAGATACTTATTTACAACTAAGCTTGATCCAAGGGGCACTTTAAAGTCCCGTCTGATGTCTTAACAGCAATTGTTAAGCCATTAGCTAAGTCAGAAGTCATCAGGTGGCTTGAACATTCTGCCATTATGATATCTGACCTAAAGTTATGTTCTCTGTTCTATTCTTTGGCAATAAATAATATTTATTCTTTATTCTTATTCTTATATTTATTCTAAAGCCGACACGGGAAAGAAGGAATAATTATTAGTAATCAGTACCGGTTTTTATTTTTAATTATTATTGTTCATAATATAAAAAACGCCCAGATATGACATACATAGATAAATAAATAAATAAATATGTGTGGGCGTTTCACAAAGCGCCGTCTGGCCCCAAACTAAGCATAGCTTGTACTATGGGAACCAGAAAACTGATAAAAAACTTATATATTTTGTTTGTAAATACATACATACATAGAATACAATATAACACCCAGACGCAGAACAAACATCTGTGTTCATCACACAAATGTTTGTCCCGGGCCGGAATCGAACCCACAGCCCTCAGTTCAGAAGGCAGGGATACTACCAACTGAGCTATCGGACCCGTCAAGATCGTGGACCCAAACTAGTAACCCTAACTATTTTATGTATCTAGGGAACGAGGACTCAACATCCAGACAAAAAAACATGTATATGCATAGACATATATATTAAGGGGAGGCCTAATGACTGGTTATAGGTCGCTTCAAAGTGGGAGCCAATTTCACAGATTGGCATCCACTAGGGCTCAGTCTGTGATGGAAGTTAGAAGGCATCGGTCGAATGTCACAAACAAAATATGCCAAGTTGTATTGTGAAGGGTTGCACAATCTATACTCAAAAGCAGTAACAAGAAAGACCAAGTTTTTCAAGTAATTCAATATTTTCAATATTACACTCTGTTTTGTAACAAAATAATCGAATTTATATTTGGAATAATCTTTGTAAACATAAACATTGACGGACATAATGGCAGCGATAGGCACCGAATTTTCTCAACTTGTCGTAGTTCACGCGAAATCTAATAGATGGCGCTGACTTTTCCCACGCCACTTTGACAAAATAAAACGTTCCTTCGGGCATATCCTGATATATAAATCTAAGTGTTTAAGCCTTTATTTTTTGTGCAAAAATACTTATCTTATCGCAGGACTCGAACCCGTCTCCGGGTTATCAACCGACCTACTCACAACCACACCGCACAGGCATTAAAAACATATTACTCTAAGTGTAAGTGCAAAATATAGCCTATTTGCAATAAACAACTTTACTCTTTCCTGATGTCATGACGTTACTGATAGATGTAATGGAAACAGCTTCCAGTGAGCGTTCCACGAGATTTTTCCTAATACCATTAATACACGGCACGATACGTGATACGCGCGTATTAACGTATCATCCAATAACGCTCCGGTGCGTATTCTCCATCGATGAACGAGTAATGAGTATAAATAGGCGCTAATGTGTCTTCACGCGTATTTTTTCACAGAAAATATCTTAAGATACCTGGTTTTCCAGCATTATGCGTATCGCGTTTCACATAGGTACTGAATTACTATAAAACTGCAGCAGAATAACTGGAAAAGCGATGGCACCTACCTAGACAAAGCAGAAAAGTCCTACCACCTAGCTGGCTTTATACAGCGATTAATAAAAAAGAATGAGTCAAATAATGTTGTAATATATATTACCTACTTATAACAAGGTTTAGCGATTACAGTACCTATTAAAGTGTCAATGTATTATACTCCATTCCCACAAGTAATAAACTAAGTAAACCAATTAAACCACCCTGTTACTACCACCCCTGAATTATTCATAACCAAATTAATAATAATAACACTACCCCACAATTGTTGCCACATTAATAATAGCCGTTATCCAGGGGATTTATTATTTTATTAATAAAAAATTCAAATGTGGCTTACGAGTGTAAGCTGGAGCTTAAGCTGTTTGGAATTCTCACACTGGCTATACAAGTCAAATAGCAATGCATTTTTGCGGTGGGCGTTAAAAATTGCAGTTTATTACAATGCAGTACGCATTATAATCCTGTGAAAATTATCTGAATAAATGGCTATTTTAGGTTTTTATATAGTCAATTGTTTTTTCTTTAATCTGTGGGAGTTTACCACAGAAACATAGATCTATGCTATAACTTATCTATGGGTTTCGCCGCCGATTAGGTTGTAGGTATAAGTGAAATGAAGAGATCTGCAGTATAACTAAAGTGACCAATATAGCTCTTAGAGTTAGCAAGTTGAAGTGGCAATGGGCAGTCCACATTGCTCGTAGAACTGACAACCGATGGGGAAGAAGGTTCTCGAGTGGCGACCACGAACCGGAAGAAGCAACGTAGGCCGGCCCCTACCAGGTGGACCAACGAATCTGGATAAAAACTGCGGGGGGCTGTTGGATGCAGGAGGCAAGCAGCCACTCAAAGTGGCACTCTATGAGAACTATCTTCAAAAATAATATGATAAATAATGTAATGGTAAATATGAAGCTTTTATGACATCTAAAGTCGTGCAAAAGATCTGAATCTGAAAAACGTCTGAAATTCACAAAATATTGCCAAACGTTAACATTACGTTGTTTTTAAACAAAAAGACAAATGCAACCAGCCAGAATTTTAAATTTAGAACGGTCCAATGCCAATGCGTCTAAAAATGTGCAGTCATGTACACATGGAAATCCATGGATTTTTCCAATTTCCACTTTGGCCGTATCATCCGTCCACTCCGCTGACTTGGCGACAGGCGTCAGCTTACTTTTTTTACGTTCGGTTATTGAAAAGAGTAAATGACGTTTTATTAACACAGTATCCGGTTTGTACCGGTTTTTTAACGTTGGCGACTGAAAATTTAAATCGAATGTTATGATAAAAAATGGTGGCAATTTTCTACGAATTTTCCGGCTTTTTTATGGTCGAAACTCTTTTGTGGTAGTAGTTACCTGTCTAAAGTACACTTATGAAACTACTTTGAAACCTAAAATTTCAATGTAAATTGGTTATTATATCAAAAATAATAGATCTCGAAAGAAATTTTGCTTTGTTAGACATTTTTGCAAAAAAATATATATCTTCAATTTTTCGCAAACAAAAACCATAACCTAAAGTGTCCAACAAATCTGACGTGGCAAATCCCATAAACCCATTAAAGGACCCCTCACACCACACTACATGGCGCGATAAATACTTGTAATTCACAAATATCGCGTCATATCGCGCGATATCGCGACGTATCGCATTACGGACGTGCGCCGGATAATACGCAGCACGCGCGAGCTTGCAAAGGATGTTCATGGGAAGAAGTGTAGATTAACAGACTAAATAGAGAAGTGACGTTCGGAAAGTCTTAGATATTTTTTTTAATTTGTTTGTTGATATTTCACACAGCGCCATCTAGCCCCAAACTAAACATAGCTTGTACTATGGGAACCAGATAACTGATACAATACTTATATACTTTTTTGTTTGTAAATACATACATAGAATACAATATAACACCCAGACGCAGAACAAACATCTATGTTCATCACACAAATGTTTGTCCTGGGTAGGAATCGAACCCACAGCCCTCAGTTCAGAAGGCAGGGTTACTACCAACTGAGCTATCGGGCCCGTCAAATTGTATGCCTATTAAATATTTTTAATGTAATTTCGGCTCAATACATATATAATGATGTGTACGTTTTTAAAGGAACACCTGACATACACCGTAGACTGAAAATAAACTAAGTAGGTACAGTCGGAGTATGAGAGTCGTTTAATTAATTGTATCAGGCGTGACATCGCGGAAGCATAACACCTTAAATACCTACAAAACGTTACAAGAATATCTTTTTAGTGGAATTACACTAGATATTAAATTCTTTTCATTTCGTATTTATCATTATTGTTTAAATGGTAATTAACTTGTTTGCTCCCTTTAACATATAAAAAGTACGTTTATAATATTATGAAGTTACTGAAAGATTTAAATCGTCGTTTACTATCAGAAAGAATCATAAATGACTAATAAAAATGAATAGTTTTCTAAAATAAATATAAATATAATTAGGTTGGGTAGGCTATTTTGCAAGTTTATATAATTGTGTTATACACTGTAGGCGCAACTAATATTAAATTGTTTTTGACTACTACTACAGAACGAAAGAGACTGAACCTCACAACACGGGATTTATCCTAGTGTGGGGTTAAGGGATCTGCCACTCTTCTCACACTGTCATTATATAGCAAGTACCTAGGTATATATTAACATTAGTGAAACAAATTAGTTTACCTAATTATGTGATTGTATAAGTTAAGATTTATTTTTGTGTGATATGCCCATTGTATGCGTGCAAGGAAATAAACTTCATTTCATTTCATTTCAATTACACACGCCTTCACAGAAGCAAAACTGTGTTAGGCAAATCTAACAACAACTCTATACCATCTAATCCTTACCTACTCATTGCCGCCATCCTCGTTAAGGGTGCACTACCCTTGTAAAAGTCAGTGTGAATAGAGCTAATCCTTATCACAGACGGGGGTTAGAGTGAATCAATTAAAGATAAGCAAATATGCTGCATTGTGCCCAGCCAGGGTTGAATTTGTTGGTGTGAGAGAGGAAATTAACTTTTGCTGGATAAAGCGATCAGTCATTGTGGACGCACCCTTAAATTTTAATCAGGAGTAAATTGCTTGGATTGTTTCGTTTGGGTGTAGGATATGTTATATTGTTAAAGCAGTTTTCATTTCACATGATTTTTGTGAGGATTTTGAATTTCTTTCGTACCTATTAGTTATTCTGTTATTATGTTAGGTAGGAAACAAGGTATAATTATTATTATACCCCGCCTAATAAGAAATGTTGCGTTTCCGTCTAGCCTATGCCTAGCCAGCGTTACTGCGTATTACTATCCCGTGGATAACAAGCACCCGGAGTAGCTTTGGATTAGTTACTCCAACTTTTGTCTTTTTCCGACATTCGAATATCGAACTTGATAGAAAAAGATAAAAGGTAGTTTAACTAGTCCAAAGCTAGTCTACGTATATTAATAAGCCCGATAGGATTGAGTGGGACCGTTGCTAACTCAATATATTTTAGCAATTGGCATAAATGTATGGCGGTGGGTTTGATGCCTGCGTCAGGACAACAGAAACTTTTGTGCACAGAAAAAGCCTAAACACTATTTATTATGTTCTACGTCTGGGTGTTGTACGACCATGGATGCTCGTAGTTCCAGGTCTTCCAGGGAATCCTAGTTAGAGTCCAGGATCTATGTAAGTGATCGTTGGGCGTTCATTTATTTAACTTTACTAGTAAGTCATAAACTTTTTCTCTACATCCAAAAATAGCATCGCAACATTGTCCCGTGGCGCCAGCGGAAAGGGGAGGCTCGTAAAGCATGACTTTACGTAGCGAGCGACAACTGCGCAGGCGCCGCGCGACATAAAACTTTGAGCTTTGATGCTGTTGTTAATGAAATAATGACACATGTTAGTTGTTATCATTACAAGTTTTTGTTTTATATGATACGAACAGGAATAAGTAGAGAAGAAGCGATTAGTACTATCAGCCAGATGGTTTTGGTACCTCTTCATAACATCCTATTACAACCTCTGTATACGCTTTTGCGCCAAATCATCTCATGCCTAAATAGGCTCTTTTCCTCCCTTATATAACAATTTACTATTACTATTAATTAACCTTTCCTTGTAAATTAATACACTTGAAAATAGAAACCAATAACTGGATATATTATTTTACTTAGGTACTTAAGCTTCGTTGTATTGTGGATTTCTTGAGTAATGAAAATATTTCTAGGTTTTTGTATGTATTTTCTTGGTCAGAGATTTCTTCAGTATACCTACGGATCCTACAATATATTCTTGTGTTAACTTGATGTAATGTTCCAGCATACAAGCCAAGTAATGAGTACCTATAAGTAATCAGCTGCGGGTGTTAGATTTTTTTATATAAAAGGCTTCCGACTTTCTTACGGTAACAACCGGAACCGACGGCTTAACGTGCCGTCCGAAGAGTTCGATGCATGGTAGTACATAGTTGTAATACCACTTTTTGTTCGGTCACCCATCCAAGTAATAACCACAGGTGACGCTACATAACTTTACGATCGGTTAAGAACGGCTTCCTTAATAAGGTTTCCTTGTTAGCATTTCTGTCAGGAACCCTATATATTCCCTGAAAATAACCCCACAGATCACTAAAAGAGCCGCGTTAAAGGCGTGGTGCACACGTCATCCCTTATTGCCCATAAATATCAATAGGGGTGGATAGTCGCCGATAACTAGATCTAAGCCGACACCCCTGCGCTCTGCAGTATCATGAATCAAGCATAGATAAAAGTAAGTAGGTAAACATTTCGGATCTTTGCCGTATAGGTATTCTATCATCATCATCATCATCATCATCATCATCAACTGAAGACATCCACTGCGGAACTAAGGCCCTCCCAGAGAGCGCCACACTTTCATAAGATCGTCGGTCCACCTAGTGGGGGCAACCGATGGAGAAGAAAGATGGCGGAGTACCGACCACGAACCGGAAGACGCTGCGTAGGCCGGCCCCTCAGTAGGTGGATCGACGATCTGGTGAAACCCCGCGGGGAGCCGATGGATGCAGGCGGCGAGCAGCCGCTCAAAGTAGCACTCTTTGGGGGAAGGCCTATGTTCAGCAGTGGAAGTCTTCAGGCTGTTGATGATGATGATGATGAACGATTTGAGGTGTGTAGGAGAGTCATTGTTATAGAAATGTTTTTATAATAACTATTTAGTTTTTTTTTAATGTAATGACTGACAAACAAGCAGGCGGCCCACCTGATGGTATGTGGTCACCGCCGCGCCGCCTATGGACATCTGCAACACCAAGGGCATTGCCGGTGCGCGCCTACCCTTAGAGAGGACTCTTTTAACACTTGTCTTGAAGCTTTAGTTGTCTTTAAATCAGATCACGTTCGCAAACAAAACTAGTAGGTACTTAAAACCAAATTATTTTATACCAATTTGAATGTACTATGTATTTTACGGCCATCTTGCCGCCTTTATGACGTCATTAAGGACTCGGGCGCAGTAAAATGCACGTGACACTAATATATTTCTTTGATTTTATTTCTCTCAATGCTTTCAATTAATGTCTTACCGTGAAATGCTGTAAAACGAGCCAAGATGTTCGCTCCTCCCACTACTGTGAGATGCAAAAGTGTTTGACATTATTTTTTAGGTATTTATGGCTGTACTGATCATGAGACCAGACGTAGGCCATTCGTAGATCAGGCGTAGCTCCGACATAGATCACATTTATACTAGGCGTAGGCTAAAAATTGGCTAGGAATAGGCCAGACATAGACTAGGCGTATACTAAGAATTGGCTAAGAGTGGCCAGGGTAGGGCAGACGCAGACCACCTAGTCTGATCTAGGCTAGGCGTAGCCTATGAATTTGTTAACAGTAGGCAAGCCATAGACCAGGAGTAGTCCAGAAATGTGTAGACTAGATGTTACCTAGGCGTCAGCTATCATTAGCTAGGAGAAGTTCTAGACCAGACGTAATCCATACATAGACCATTCTTAAGCCAGGCGTAGCTCAGGCGTAGACTATACGTAGGCCACAAGTAGACTAGGCATAGAGTAAGCGTATGCCGAGAATAGGTTATATAGACAAGGCGTATGTCAGACGTTGACCAAGCCTAATCCAAACTTAGGCCAGGCATAGCCTACGCTTAGACCAGGCATAGATTAAGGTCACAACACACTGGCGGCTTGAGTATATCTGCGTAGCAGCCATATAAAACGCATTACAGACTGCCAGTTCTGCATTTTTCTAACATACCTACTGACGATTATTTTTTTTTAAATGAGCATCTGTCTTGAGTTTGTGCACCCCACTGTATCCAGTAAGTCGCCTCTGTGTAGTTTCGGAAAGCTCGTCAGATAGTAAAGTGTGTTCCGTGACGGCGACTGAAGTCTGAGCGTACAGTGGGGACTAAAGTCTTACTTACCAATAACCGCCCATTATTATAGTACAGTGCCACTGCTTTAGTATAGTTGTAACTTCTTAACATCAGGTAAGTACCTAATTAGTTTTTTTTTTCATAAGTATTTTGATCGAAATGCCACAAAACAAAAAATTACCGGGATATAATCTCGAACACGAACGATTACATTCAGTGTATCGGCTTGACTTGAACTAGAATTTCCTATGTGTTTATTGGCCGATCGGTCCCGGCAGTATGATAATAATTATGTAGGACCACACCTTCTCTTCCCATGGATGCCGCTAATAATAGCCAGGGAATGGCATCATCATTCTTCTCTGTAGGTACTTACATTAAAATCTACGGCGCCCACTGTGATGGGCTCGAATCTTGCCATGAGTTTTGAGCCATTGAGCTTTCGTAAAGGAAAATAAAAATATCATGGAGAAAAGGATTTGACCAAAAGCTTATATTCACAAAATGTCATATAGCTACCAATCGCAGCCCATCTTATTCAGCAAGACTGTACCACAACATTGTTCCCCGATATGTCGTAACTGCCGCAATGGGCGGCAACTACATAGAACTGGCATTTAAATATGGAATTGGCGCCAATTTCGTTGTTCGCTGTTTGAAAATTAGTTTGAATTTGAAACGATTGTGTTTTGTTTATGCTCTTAGTAATGTTCTAAGCCTTAGAATGTTACTAAGAACATAAACAAAAGCAGAAGCAGATTACCCACAGAGCAAGAAAAAAAAAATTTAGCTTATTTTTTTACTTGCTCTGTAAGTACTACTAACTATCAACGCCTACGCGTGATGCAAACCTAGTATTTATTTTAGAAACTACTGAAGTTGATTAAATTGTGAACAGCTTTCTTAACTTCGAAAGGAACTACTCTTGAAAGATAGAATAAGATTTTCTTGACGAGGCTGACCTAGCCATTACCTGCCTCCTCAGCGGTTACTACTTTACCAGATGGTCTAACATGCGCACCGCGAGAAAACTTGTTGTCGCCGTTAGAGTGAGACACATTTAGGCGCTACCTAGTTTTGTCTCGGTCTCTCACGAGATAAACGAGAAAAATTTGTCGCGGTGCGCCGGGCTGCCGGGCTGGTGGACCGATTGCTTGTTGTGTGTGTTGGCCACCGATTTTATATCTATAAAAAGTTTAAAAGCTTGTGGATCAATAAAACACAAGTAGGTATAATACAACCTTAATAGTAATAAATATAAACTATGAGCTCTACAAAATAAATAAATCCATGACCTTACGTTTTGGCATAACATAAAACAGTACTCTAAATTGATAACCTTCACTTCTCTGATAAGTGTATAACATTAAAAAATATTCAAAGAACGCGTAAACAATTAAGCGTACAAAAGTTTATCATTGAATTCGTAATACACAAAACATACCGACTTCATTTTGTCGATCCTTTTGATTAAATATACGACAATACGAATTCTCTACCGTAGATCATAGATATCAGTTTAAAGCCTAGCATGACAGATGTTGACATGTTTCGGTCTTTTTGGTCCTTTGGCCGAGGATTATCAATTTAACTTGACTGCTAATAAAGCTATGTCTTGGTCACCGAAAACACGATATCTTTAGCGCGTTATGTCTTAGAGGATTTACATTATGTTTAATGTTTAGCTGTGACGACTGCTGCCCAATAACATTTCCAGTTACGCCGTTAAAGTTACAAATAAAAAATGCAAACTGAAAACATTTCATCACTATTGTATTTGTTCATTTATTTATTAATTAGAAGTGAAGAAGTGACTGGGATTATTTAAATAATTACATTCAGAAACTTTTTCATAGGATCTGTGCCCGAATGTATCAAAAGTTTTGATTTCTGAGCAATGCGTTTCTGTGAAATAAATAAATAATCAGACCAATCAATGTCGAAGCTTTCATCTACATCGATCCGGACTAGTGTCGTATTTTGTCTACGAAAAACGCACTATCTACCTATATTTCTCTCTATGTTTTCGGCGTTTCGTCCGAATAAAGCGCTTCGCCCGCTGTCATAATAAAGTGAACAATAAAGTTGGGAGATAATATATTCTAATGACACGTCAGCGACGCGATAAAATTCGTGAGCCCATTGTGACACCTTGGCTTAATTGGAATTTATGTTTTGGGCGCGACGCTTTGTATCGGCCTGGGGTACCTACTACGGGTACCTAACTCCGATGGTGTATTATAGCTAGTTAGAGTTTTAAAAAAGTTAAGTAGATTTTCGGCTATTTAATATCCAGGTGGTATTTGGAGTTTTGGCGGGAACGCGGAAGAGTTTACTTCGTTGCATTGTATTATTTTTCAAAACTTTTGCTTTTTCCAGTGTTAATGTTTAAAATTGGTGGCGTTTTACGCATTAAGTGCTGAATTACGAGCATGAGTGAGGGCAAGTGATATAACGTGGTGAAACGTGACTTTTCGTGTTGCTTCCAAAACTCCATAGAAGCTTCTAGTAAAGTTGCCACCACTTTGCTGGAGCATGACTTAGACTGGACTATGACTACCTGACTTAGACTGGACTATGACTAGGACATGACTGCGTGAAATATTTTATAACACGATGAAAATATAATACTTGACACTGGCTTAATACACTATGTGTGGAGCCAAAATATAAAATAAAAATAAAAATATATCCAGGTTAAAACAAAACGCTGAAATAATGAATAATGAATTATGTAAAACTGAATATACTAAAAAATGGTTTTCGTTGTAATTAGTTCAGAACAGGGGTGGCCAAACTTTTGAAGTATGCGGTCTACGTTATGTTTCAATATAGTCCGTCTACCGATACTCACTTGAATGATTTTTTTAACATTTTTTTCTGCTACTCTCTTTTAAGGATATAAAAGAAAGACTTTAATTGCGTAATTTATATCAGTCTGTCTGTTTGTCTGTCCCATCTAACGTGTTTCACGTTGAAACTACTGGACGGATTTCAATTAAAGTTGGTATGATTATAGAAATTCATAATTTATGTTTTTAAAAACGGCCATGTGCGGATTGTACTAAGCAATAAAAATGTACCTAATTTTTATGCAATATGTTTTTTATTTGTTTGTGATTTAGTTGTGTGTTTGGTTTTCATCCAATTTCTATAATTATGAAATGATTATAATACAATTTATCTGATTATAGAAACACTGCAACTTAATTAAACAACTTTAATCAATTTTATTCTCCTGACAAATGGTAGGGCCCCAATTTACAATTCGAACATTTTATTATGCACACTTTTAAGTCGGTTTCGTTTCGGGTAGCTTCCGAACCGTTTCCGGGGTAGATTGTAAATGCTTTATTTGTATACACCGCCTTATCTTAATTTCTTAATTAAAGCCCGGTGCACGTATAAAATTAACTTAACTTATTTAATTATTAAGTTACCTTTAAGTAATTGTCTTAAGAACAATTATTATCTTGAATCCGTAGTTTGAAGCTTAATGGTTATTCCCTTGTTAATTATTCTTTGCTTTAATTATAACGATTGTAAATATTTGTAATGTAAGTATATATATATTTTTTAAACATTTGAGTACCGTGTATACCTATCTATAGGTATGTATGAAGTGTGGCTTCGACTATGAAATGTTAAAAATGTGGAAATCTATAAAGGGCATTTCAAACTAATAAATAAATTTGAAATACTTTGCAGTTTCACACGTTTGCTCTTAATTTTCAAGGGCTATATACGCTAAAACCGCGGGAGCCGATGGATGCAGGAGGCGAGCTGCAATGCCCGTGGACGTCCACTGCTGAACATAGGCCTCCCCCAGAGAGCGCCACTTTGCATCCATCGGCTCCCCGCGGCTTAAAATCCTAAACGAGCGATGCGAGATAAGATCCGGAACGAGGAAATCCGCAGAAGGACTAAAGTGACCGATATAGCCCTTAAAGTGAGCAAGTTGAAATGGCAATGGGCAGGCCACATCGCTCGCAGAACTGACAATCGATGGGGAAGAAAGGTTCTCGAGTGGCGACCACGAACCGGAAGGTGCAGCGTAGGCAGACCCCCACTAGGTGGACCGACGACCTGGTGAAAACTGCGGGGACTTTTAGGTATTAATCTCGAATTGAAAGACATTTATTATTTTCTTCGTAAACAAAATCGTATTGCTATTTCCGAGCCCAGACCCAACTCTTTTTCAAGCGATCGATTCACACCTCTGTGCCCATTCTAGACTATTCTAGAAGTTCCCAATTCCACGTGACTCCGTTAAATTTGCATTCGGCGTGGATATTTCCCCAGCGAGGTGGTATCGCTTGATCTACGGAATTGCCACCCGCCCGCGCCAGTCCGTATCCAAATCGAAAATCAACTCTTTTTATTCACAACGTTATTGAAGGGATCTATTCTGGAGTGGTGATCCTGAATCCTGTCTTTTTATATTAGCTTCCATCATCATCATCAACAGCCTGAAGATGTTCACTGCTGAACAGGTTTGATCAGCTGTTCGGTTCCTGCATCCGTTGGCTCCCCGTAGTTTTCAGCAGATCGTCGGTGCACCTCTATGTGGGGGACTGCCCTACGCTGCGTCTTCCAGCTCGAGGTCGCCACCTTTCTTCTCCATCGATTGTCAGTTCTACGAGCGATGTGGCATACGCATTGAACTTATGATCATTGTATTAGCTATACTGTGTGAATTTAATAAGAGAAAATTAGCCCTTACATCGCTTATTATAAGACAAACTGGCCTTACATCTCGCTCAATACTCAATACTCAATTATTTATTGCAGCATATGTACATATTTTTAATACAGGTGGCATGTATGAGTGTGCAGGACATATGACCCCATTAGGTTATAGCAACAGTTAGGTCCAGGACCAGGCCGATTCATTAAATAAATCTACAAAAAATCTTTGGGAAATGTTTTTACTAAAACGGCTTACTTTTACCTATCATTAAAGAAATCTGTCAAACTATAGTAGCATTTTTTATCAGAAAATTTTTAAAACATTATTAAATACGGATTCTTTTTCTTCAGTGAGAATTTCTTTCGGGATTTTATTGTATATTTTTACTGCCATTATGTTGGGGCCTGAACTATGCGTTTTTAGCTTAGAACTTGGTACGGCGAGTTTGTGTTTAAATCTTGTTTCATACCTTCTTGTATATAAATTAACGTTAGCTCTATCTGTAGGGTCTGTGTACGAATAGGAATACCTCATCTCGTCCCGCGTGTTCCGTAAGAACTAGTTAAGGAAATATCTAAGGAAAGGCCAGTAACATTAAAATCTGTTAGCAAGACGCCTGCGAAGTGTGTGGTGCTGATTATGGCCTGGCTGGACAAACTGGCGTTTCTGGAGGAGTGGGGAGGGATATGAATTTGGTTTGCATATGTTTTTTTTTTTTTTCATTATTACCTTTTCAGAAAGCTAACCTACAAGTCGTGAGTAAAGCAGATGTAAAGCAGTTGAGTGTAAAATATGACACATAACATTTTACTTTCTACAGAAATCGTATTCAAAACCGTTGTAGTACTGATTCATCACTCACTTACTTCAGTCGACGATCGAACCGCTCCCAGAATAAGGACATCGGTTTGAGATCGTTTCATTTAAACGATTTTTGCATAGTAAACGTAGGCGTATAAGATTTTATTACTTAGGGAGTCTTTTCTATTGAATTTGATTCTCATTCGATTGCATCATTCAGTTGACAAAGGAGCGCTTTTAGTAATAAAAAAGCATTGCTATTTGCATTGGAAAGTGTTTTGATAAGCGTAGCAAAGTGATTGAATTTACTTGATTTTTACACTACTCTGTGCAAGAAGGTCTTATATTTTCAGGGTAGGTTGTAAACGCGTCCCTTTGAATTTAAACTGAATGATATATTTGTTCATTTTGTATATAATTCGATCAAGGAAGTCATACGTATACCTGAATTCGACAGCTTCTTGTCTCTGGTGTGGTGGTGGGGGTCGGCCTGTAACTCAGAGGTGGTGGATTCGATTCCCGCAACAGCTGGGTTAGCCCTACCCCAGATAATATTATATTACCTCTACAGTACAAATCATCCCATACAACGGAATAACTCGGGCTATTTTACGAATTATTTTCATCATCGTCATCATTAACAACCTGAAGAAGTCCACTGCTGAACATAGGCCTCCCCCAGGGAGCGCCACTTAGAGCGGCTGCTCGCCTCCTGCATCCATCGGCTCCCCGCGGCTTTCACCAGGTCTTCGGTCCACCTAGTGGGGGGCCGGCCTACGCTGCGTCTTCCAGTTCGTGGTCGCCACTCGAGAACCTTTCTTCCCCATCGGTTGTCAGTTCTACGAGCGATGTGGCCTGCCCATTGCCATTTCAACTTGCTAATCCTAAGAGCTACATCGGTCACTTTAGTTCTCCTGCGGATCTCCTCATTTCGGATCTTATCTCGCAAGGAAACACCGAGCATTGCTCTCTCCATAGCTCGTTGCGCGACTTTGAGCTTAGTAATGAGGCCATCAGTTAGAGACCACGTCTCAGTTCCATAAGTCATCACTGGCAACACACATTGATTAAAAACTTTTGTTTTCAGGTTTTGTGGTATTTTGAACGAAAAGATAGGTCGAAGCTTCCCGAACGCTGCCCCGCCGAGTTGGATTCTTCGGGCGACCTCGGATTATTTGATTTCTGCATAACGCAAGATTATCATGCGACAATTATTGCGTGTTGACAAATATTGGGCCAAATGAATACACTGGACACTAACTAGTAACGCTCTAGACACGATTACTACATTTTTTTCACGTTCCGGCTATTTTCATTTGTACCTGATGGGACCCCGTGGCACTGCACACATAACTATTGCCAAGTTAAGAGTCGGTTCCTGATGAAGGCGTAAAAACACTATTGAAATAATAAAATGGTACATAAATGAGCTAGAGCTAAATTACTCACGACCTGTGTCAACAATGTTGTAGGTAATCAATATATTGTTTTCATTGATCGTTGTGGCATAGCAGCGTATTTGTTTAGATAATAATATTACTTACCAAGTAAATCAATAATGTAACTTCTTAGGTAAGTATGGCATTACTATACTAATACCTAAGTTCTTAAAAGTGAATGGCTGCCTTGCTCGGCTAGTTAAATACTAACTTAATAAAAAGTACTTATAGTTTTTATTGCCGTGGTGAAAAGTTGTGGTGTAGTTGTGTGCTACTCGGGACTAAAGGTTTCTGCATCTCGTGCCTTTGAATCAATCACTCGCTCGCTCAGGATTCTAACTCAGAAATACTTGCTACCTCAGAAACGCTCATGATTCAATACTAGAAGCCTTCCCTTGCTCGGGAAGTTATACTCTCCCTGTCGAAGGGAAGATAGAAGAGAAAGGTAAAAAAAATAGGGGAAAACGGATGTACACATTTTTCCCTATTTTTTTTACTTTTCCCTTCTCTCTTACCCATAAACAGAGTTAAGACTTAAAACTAATTAACCCGTGCAAAGCCGGGGCGGGTCAGCTAGTCTATCTATACATATAATAAAACTGTATAGATAAAAAAATCTGTAAATGCAAGATATCGAAAAAAAAATGACACAGGTTGACTTGAAATTTTTCGCTGATCACGTTAAGCTACTTTTTAGACATTTTGTCTGTTTGTTTGTTTGTTTGTTTGTTTGTTTGTTTGTTTGTTTGTTTGTTTGTTTGTTACGGCACAAGTCCGAAAATACTGAACGGATTTTCATGCGGTTTTCACTAATAAGCTTAGAAAAACCCGGCGCAAAACTTAGGATATATTAAATTTTATATATCGTTAATTTTTTTTTGTGAAAATGATTAAGATTTCATTATGAAACGGAACGGGATTTTAACAAGATGGCTGCTTCAAGGCCTCAAGGTAAGTTTTTTGTCTTATATTTTGGCTCCACATATAGTGTAGGTATTTAGCCAGTGTCAAAAGGTAAGTTATATTTTGGCTACTAACCATAGATGAAAGAAAAAAATGTTACTCTGCTATACTGCTACTGACGGTAATTTTATCTCGGGTTTATCCGGATGCACAGATTAAAGAAAAAAACTGTTACTATTATGGCACGGCTTCATATACGCCCAAACCTTCGCTGTTGAGTTGGCGCGCAAAAACATCTCTGTTGACTATCCTCGACGTTTTTGTAGCGCCCCAACCTGGACACACAGTCAATTTGTTTGCCTGCTGCGCGACCGACGTGGGCTAAATAAAATGGAGGAAGCAGTAGCGTTATATTGCATGTCAGCGAATAAATATGGCTTACAAACTGTGAGAGTATTATTTTTGATTACAAAAATACGTTGTAATAGTTTTAATTTATAATTCCTTATCAATATGAAGTAAAACCAATTTTTTTTATTTATCTGTTTATCTTTTGAATACGGACCACGGTTATTATAGTGGCAACAGAAATATATCATCTGTGAAAAATTCAACAGTCTAACTATCACGATTCATGAGTACATCCTGGTGGACAGACCGACAGACAGACGGACAGCGGAGGTTAAGTAATAAGGATTTACTCTTTGAGTACGGAACTCCTATATTTTTGTATTTCATTCTGAACAATCCCCACTGCACTAAGCAATAAGGAAGTAATTTAATGCATGTTTTACAACAGTAAATAACAATTGGTGCGTCTGCATTACCGGCAGTGTATCACACTTTTCGGGCTACGGCGAAATACAACGCGCGATAACTTCGTCTGCGCTCGATGCAATGCAGATTAGAGAAAAAAAATATGTTCATTATGTAAGTACTTATACCCAAAAAAATCATATGTATTTACATATAGATAAGTTTTTTCGTTAATCTGTGGTCTGAACTAAAAAAGAGGATAGGTATGAGAACCTTCTTGAATATGAGCACGACACAGAGAACAAGGAATTTAGAAAACTAAAAACCTCTTAGACTTTTTTTATAAGTTTTAAGGCTTCACGCGATATCATATTTAGCCAATATTGAAACATAACTAAATTATTATTCATGTTTTCGATTTATTGGGTTCTGGAGAGGGCAAAATTCTTTATTGGCGATCTGGTATTATGTATTAGTTTTCAAAAATCTACTACACGTTACCATTCGAAATAAGTATTTAAAATTGTATTTATAGTACCTATAGCTTAACCTTTAGTAGTAACATATTCAGTAATCTGTGCCCATTGACCCTTGCTTTTGCTACGCAAACCCTTTTTTATTTTGGCATTAGACAAAATTTGTATTTAGCCAATGATAGGAAGTATTTTATGAAAACTGTTTTAAAGGGTAGGTACTTGACTTTTTATAATTATTCATAAGGCTTCATGCGATTATCATACTTAGCCAATATTGAAGCTTACATTTTTATTCATGTTTTCGATTTATAGGGTTTTGGCGGGAGTAATGTTCTTTATTGGCGATCTGGTAAAATGTATTATTTACATGAACTTACTACACGTTACCATTCCAATTAGGTAGATAAAATTATTTTTGCGCTACTGCTACATTACTGATCAACCCCAAGGAAGTTTTAAGGTACCTGGGGGTCTAGCAAAGAAACCAACCACTAACGCTAACGCCAAACGCTAACTCCAAAATGTACTAGGATGACATTTCGGAAATCGCTTTAAACTTTTCCACAGCGAATGTCATTTCAATACAGTTTCGGACTTGGCTTTTGGCGTTAGCGTTAGTGGTTGGTATCTTTGCTAGACCCCCTGTAGTACTTATAGCTACTTAAGTTATATACCTTTATCATTGCTACGCATTTTAAACCTTTTTTATTTTGGCATTAAAGTAAGCCGGAGGTGCTATTATTTGTATTTAGCCAATGATACGAAATATTTGATGAAAAATGTTTAAAAAGGGTAGGTACTTAGATATAATAATTAATATGTAGGTATTCATTATGGCAATAAAATTGTATCCTCGAATTAAGAACATGGCGCGTAACGTTCGTTCGTTTTTGATTTGTTCTTCTTCTTCTTCTTCTTGCATGTTGAAATAAGTTTTTAACAGTTAAAATATTTTAGATCTGTGGGCTTTTAAATAAACCACGGGAGCAGAAAATGATTGATTACTCGGTTACTTCAAGAAGGAGTTATAGTAGGTAAGTAACTTTGGGTGTTAGTAATAAGTAATTATGTAATGACGATTTAACCTACTTCCTCACTTTCCTCACTAGGTAGGTATGTTGGGAATGAGACAGCGTGGAAAATAGTGGACATAATAATAATGATAACTGTCGATTCTTTAAGGAGTGGTGGTTTAGTATTAGTAATTCCTAATTAGTATTAAGAAAATTAATTATGTACGCGTCGTACAGGTAAATGCATATCTCCAGCAATTTATAAACTTATTATTGACACTGGCTATGTGTAGGTAGTTAGGTACTCAATTCGTATGGAACCAAACTTAAGAAGGTAAAAAAATGTGGTAAATGGAACAAAAAGCGCGCGGATAATATGTTAAACTGAGCAAAACAGGATCGTCTTGTGTGATTCTTCCATATTTTTCTAAACTGTAGGTACCTGCCTGCTTAGGTAACTACTACCTAAACAAAACTTACTGAAACTTCGGTTAAAGACCTGAGTGAAGTGATGATGATTTCTTTTTGTTGTAATATGAAGAGGTACTTATAAAATTGTAGTTTTTTGTTTGAAACTTCTTTTACTGTTATAAATCTATATTAGACTCAAAACATTTCTTTTTAGATAATGGCTTAAATAGCTTCCACTCACGGCTATGCTTGCGTTATACCTATACCTATGCTAATACAGGTTACTGTGCGCAGCTTCGAAAAGATTTAGTGGATTTTGTTGTTTGGTACGAAATGCATGATCTATTATTAGACTATAACGTAAAAATAACATAACACAAGCGTGCGAAGCCGCGGGCAAAAGCTAGTATATAATAAAATAAGAAGTATTAAATAAAAAAACAAAGTTTAGCATAATGTGAGTCATCTAGAAAACAAACGGTATTCCAGCTTTACGTAATGCGAACGTAGCATTATAGGATAAAGCTTTATTTGGGTAATGGTCCTTAGAAACAATAAAATTATGCGATGAATTTCATATTACGGAGAAAACGATACCACTGAAAAATTGTAATAGTTTTCCACAATTTTTTTTTTTTTATGAGAATGAATGACGTAACGAGCTAGTCGTTCACCTAATGTTAAGCGACACGGCCGCCCATAACAGTTGCAGTGTCACTCGGAACTTTAAAATAATAAAGTTTCGCATGACAATGCACTGCGTCATCCCGAGACATCACACAGTCTAGTAATCAGATTACTACACTGTGTAACCATGTCATAAGTCTCATTTTCCCAGTAATTTCACTAGCTACAACGCCCTTCAAACCGGAACACAGTAGTGCTTGCACACTACAGCTTGGCGGCAGAATAACTGGCAAAGCGGTGGTACCTAGACGAACTATGCAGAAAACTCCTGCCACCTAGTAAAACTGGCTATACCAGCAAAGGGGACAGGAGCCGTCTCTTAGAGATATCCAACTTTCTATGATTTTCCTGTTAATTTTCAAAAGACACTTTCAAACTAAACAACTTTCAAAAAGAACTTTCTATTGTAAATGTGTACATAATTAACAGTGGTTGAGGTTAGTGATTATTTGATTATTGTCATGAATTAAATAATAATAACCGGCCAAGTGCGAGTCAGACTACGCAGACAAAAAACGAGCAAAAAATCACGTTTGTTGCATGGGAACCTCCTTTTATATTAACTTTATTCTGTCTTTAGTATTTGTTGTTATAACGGCAAGAGAAATACATCATCTGTGAAAGTTTCAACAGTCTAACTATTACGGTTCATGAGATACAGTCTGGTGACAGACGGTCAGACAGACAGATACACAGCGGAGCCTTACAGTAATTGGGTCTGTTATAAACCCTTTCGGGTACGGAACGCTAAGGCTGAGTTGCACCAGCTTACTTTAACGCTAACCTTAACGGTAACTATGACCGTTCTATGGTTCGCAGGGCTGGCTAATGTCAAAATTTGACCGTAACTTGAACCGTGATTATGGTGCAACTCAGCCTTAGACTAGCATAATTTAATTTTCCTTTTTATGACATATGTAAATGATATGGTCACTTTAGTTTGTTGAACCAAAATTAAAGGTACAATACTAATACCTATATTAATATCAACGTCAATTGTAATAACTAAATAATGAAACGGTATATTATACTAAGATAAGTCCAGGAATTCTATTTATTTAACGCCTGAACATTCTAGATTCTATATTCAAGATTTTTATAGCAGTATTGCCACACTTCTAGTTCCACTATTGGTTCAGACCGGCTCAATAAAACACATTTCAAAGAAGGTTATGTTCGTACCTTCACGCTCGACCCTCCTGAAGCAGCATCAGAATAATTCAGCCGTATGTATGCTGCCGAAGACATAATAAACTCCATACGGTATTTTGTTGGATAAAATACCAGATATCTGTTTACTATAAATGATAATGTTGTGGAAATGCTTGAAAATGACAATGGATTTGGGTAATAGTTTTTTGTTTTTGGTATTTATACTGAATGTATTATTTATACTTAGGAGGAATGCCTTAGGTATAATGAATGTGTATTATATATATTATATATATATATATACCTTGTGATAAAGTCTGTTTTTCTCATTTTTGACGCATAGGTAGGTATACATTTCTGCCGCACACCTATTATGATATAAGTAATAATGATAAATAATTTGGAAGGAAAGGGCTCCTAGTTCAAAATGTTGCAAGTTAATAAAATTACTGATATTGAGACCATCGTTTATATTTTAAACACTTCTTATGCTAAATACTTATTTAATTTTTTTTAGTGAATAATATTGTAGTTAATTGAAGGATTTCATTGCGAAAATAAATGTATTTTACAACAAAATGTTAACTTTATAGTTTTTCTCATGAAGTTCCGAGTGACACTGCAACTGTTATGGGCGGCCGTGTCGCTTAACATCAGGTGAACGACCAGCTTGTCACGTCATTCATTCTCATAAAAAAACATAGGTAGACCTACGCTTTCTTTTCACTTTCTTCTTTTGTTGGCAGTTTTAATGGTGGAACTTTTTATTAAGAAAACCAATACTGCCATCAGTCGTCCTCGGTGAGCGCCATTGTTGAGGCTACCGGGGAAGATGACACTTTTTTTTTTAAGTTTTTGTCTCATCCTCCCCGGTAACGGGGACGAGCCACCGGGGACGATGAGACCAAGCCAGATCAAATGCTAGTTTCTAAGGTAATAAATAAATATTTACGTACATTGCTGTTTCGTTAAACGAACTACATCTGGCCTTCAAATCATTACGAGTGTTACGACCCCTCCCACACATTCCCAACACCAAGACACAGATTAAATAGCACTTATTACATACACTGGCCTGTAATACCTCACGCCCACAAATGATGCACGGCACCGCGACTTCCGGTACCACACTTCCGGCCCACACCCTCTGCCGGAATTTCGTACGTTCTTCTACGTAAACAATCTAAACATTACCTGGCAACTCTATTCTACAAATCAGTTGTAATGTTACCTCTATTGTCTTACGTGTAAGGTTCATAAAATATACAGCTGTGATTGCATATTGTTTTGTAGATTATCTATTCTTATGTGTAAATTATATTGTTTTATGAGTAGGGTGTGATATTTATGGAGGGTTTGGGAGTGTTTGTGGGTGTGTTATTTGTGCTGTTAGTTATTTTTATAACGTAATTTACGATACTGTAATAGCTGAAACGTTCAGATGTTCCTACCTAATGTAGCCTTATATTATATCGATATACCAGCCAACGTATCATCTACCAATTTATATCTATAATATAAATATATCCTATATCTAAGCACCTATATTACGTTTTTAAAAGTTAAGGAAATTCCTTCAATATGTTGTTATGTTTGTCTAACTACGTAAAACGTCAAATATCCTAGTTACGTATAACAATTGTACTGGCTAATTCATACTTCCACACTAATATTATACTTATCATATGCTTTAACGAGGCTTTGCTTCTTTAAAACCATTCGGAAAATTCTAAAGCTGACCTAAAAATGTACACCACAATATAACCTACAGCCCCATATTTAGATAAGAATTATCTACCCCAACCCCTAACAAAGGGGTGAGTAAAGAGTAAAGAGGCTGCTATATCTTCACAGTACACTGGCTATGCCCTAAACCCGGATGTTCTTTAGATAGACTGCACGACACGTGTTAGAAGGAACGGGTATTGTGGGCATAGACAAAGGCTTAGAGCTTGTGGAGTCTATACAATCACGGTGATAAACCTAACAACACATAGACCAACTACCTAATAATGCTCCATGCCAGTCTTTGATATCTGCCCGCCTAGCATACGCACCAGCCCGCCTAGTATGCGCACCGCGACAAAATTTTCTCGACACTTTATCTCGTGAGAGACCGTGACAAGTCTATAGTAGCGCCTAAGTGTGTCTCACTCTAGCAGCGACGAAAAGTTATCTCGCGGTGCGCATGCTAGACCATCTGGACAAAATTTTCTCGACACTTTATCTCGTGAGAGACCATGACAAGGCTATAGTAGCGCCTAAGTGTGTCTCACTCTAGCAGCGACGAAAAGTTATCTCGCGGTGCGCATGTTAGACCATCTGGACAAAATTTTCTCGACACTTTATCTCGTGAGAGACCGTGACAAGGCTATAGTAGCGTATAAGTGTGTCTCACTCTAGCAGCGACGAAAAGTTATCTCGCGGTGCACATGTTAGACCATCTGGACAAAATTTTCTCGACACTTTATCTCGTGAGAGACCGTGACAAGGCTATAGTAGCGTATAAGTGTGTCTCACTCTAGCAGCGACGAAAAGTTTTCTCGCTGTGCGCATGTTAGACCATCTGGTCAAAATTTTCTCGACACTTTATCTCGTGAGAGACCGTGACAAGGCTATAGTAGCGTTTAAGTGTGTCTCACTCTAGCAGCGACGAAAAGTTTTCTCGCGGTGCGCATGTTAGACCATCTGGACAAAATTTTCTCGACACTTTATCTCGTGAGAGACCGTGACAAGGCTATAGTAGCGTTTAAGTGTGTCTCACTCTAGCAGCGACGAAAAGTTTTCTCGCGGTGCGCATGTTAGACCATCTGGACAAAATTTTCTCGACACTTTATCTCGTGAGAGACCGTGACAAGGCTATAGTAGCGTATAAGTGTGTCTCACTCTAGCAGTCACGAAAAGTTTTCTCGCGGTGCGCATGTTAGACCATCTGGACAAAATTTTCTCGATACTTTATCTCGTGAGAGACCGTGACAAGGCTATAGTAGCGCCTAAGTGTGTCTCACTCTAACAGCGACGAACAGTTATCTTGCGGTGCGCATGCTAGACCATCTGGACAAAATTTTCTCGACACTTTATCTCGTGAGAGACCGTGACAAGGTTATAATAGCCCCTAAGTGTGTCTCACTCTAACAGCGACAAACAGTTATCTCGCGGTGCGCATGCTAGACCATCTGGACAAAATTTTCTCGACACTTTTTCTCGTGACATGGCTATGGTAGTGCCTAAGTGTGTCTCATTCTAAAAACGACAAGTTATATCGCGGTGGGCATGCTAGGGCGTCAAGCAAACTTAAGCGCGCTATACACTTACGTGCCCTCTACCCTCTTATACTAATAATAGTTTTACTAATAGGTGGTAGGACTTTTCTGCAAAGTTGGTCTAGGTAGGTACCGCCAGTTATACCAGATTATTTAATAATTTATATATTTATAAGGATATCTTACATGTCAATTTTGATCGTATTAATACTTATAAAAGTACCTACATAATTTTTCAGTCAAGAAAAATCTGTAAAAATAATAGTTATTAAAATATAAATTATCCAACAGTTCCCTGTGATATGGTTAAGGTTGGATCATGGATCGATTTGTCTGTCAGGAATTCATCTTCACTGTAGTAAGCTATGTCAAGCAGTAGCATTTTGAGCTTGCGGTGGAAGGAGCTTGGTGACTTGGTGCATCAATTGTACTCTTGGGGAGAGTGTTATAGATCTTGATACCTATGTAGGGAAGCTGTCTCTGTGATTTGGTTAGCCGTACGTACATACGGTGGCTTGAGGCGATGCTTACCCCTTGTGTTGTGGTTATGTGTGTCTGCCCACGTCGGGAACTGTTCAAGGTTTATTTTTACATAATTATGTCGCGGCCTGCAGAATGAACTGACAGGGTAAGGTCAATATTTAGTTTACGAGCAGGATGATCCCACTCCACACCGCAAATTACCCTAACCGCTTTTTTGAGCTCTAAATGCCCTATCTCGTTCCGCAGCTAGGGCCCATAGTTCTAATCCATTGGACATGATCGAGTGGAAATAGCCAAAGTATGCTTTTCTTATATTGTTTTGGTGGAGACTACCGCACAAACGAGACAAAGCAAAGCACGCAGAGGACGAGCGGCCACAGGTAAGGTCAATGTGAGCTTCCCAAGTAAGGCATTCATCAATGATAAAGCCTAGGTATTTCACGCTCTGAACCAAGGGTACGTCTATACCTTGGCAGGTTATTTTTAAATCTTCACTTTTTTTAGTTCCAAGCCTGAAGTGAACGATATTTGTTATTTCAAGATTAAGAGCCATTCCATTGACCGTGAACCATTTTGCGACTTCTTCCAACACCTTGTTTAGCTTTATGTTTAGCTTCTGGTGATCCTCAGCAGCAACAATTACACAGCCATCGTCCGCAAACATGACGTACTCTGCATCAGATGACAACGCTGTGAAGTCGATCATCAGGATCAGTAATTCTACCACCAAGCAGTATGTGCAAGCACTACTGTGTTGCGGTTTGAAGGGCACTGTAGCTAGTGAAATTACTGGGCAAATGAGACTTAATGGCTTGATCTCATAGTCTCATAGTAATCTGATTACTAGACTGTGCTGACCTGCGCAGTGCAGCGTCACGCGAAATTTTACATTTTAAAGTTCCGGGTGACACTGTAACTGTGGTGAGTAGCCATGTCGCTCAACATCAAGTGAGCGGCTAGCTCATCGTGTAATTCATTAACATAAAAAAAACATTCCATTATTCCGAAATACTTCTCGATAAACTAAAGCTTTCTCACGATAAATTAAAACTAAATTTACATTATACTTAATCCCCAGTCGGCTCTCTAAAACAATTTAATCTATCGACAAACAAATCAAACAGGCAAAAAAGTGGCTCCCTAAAAACCCAGCACATACCAATTTGGACTCTACATTGTTAGCTTTAAAGTTAACTTTTGTATTTGTTTTAAGTCATGGGTGGTTGTAGCAAAAAGCACCCCAATGTAGTGGCGGTGGCGCTAAATCTGGCATTTAAAGTCGTGGCCAAATATTTGAGATGTGATTAAGCTATGGGCCTTTGATGGATGGCATTTATGGGTTTGTGGCATAGAGTAGGAAAAGACAGAGACTCACATTACGTAGATTAATATTGCTGCTGGCAAAATTCTGCAGGTAAAATTGTTCTCAAAAAATGCAAGATTAATAATACAGAATACAGATATAATAAGAACGAAATACCGACAAAGGATTAATATAAAAAACCTGCTACCTACGGTATAATCAGAAAGCTACAACATTATCATGCATTGAGAATAAGGTATCGAAAACGATTCAAAGACTGCTGTAGCGTAGTATTTACAAACTATCAAAAAAATAAACCTCTGTAACAAAACTACTCTACAACGGTAGCCCAGGGTTTTGGGCAGCTGATCCTTTACCCTTATAGATTGCGGTACTTTTAAAACAATTACTATTTCGTATAACAGATTTAACCAATTGTGGGAACAGAACATTTCTATACATTCTGATAAAAAGAGTCTATCTAGTAAGTTATTGTACTTGGGTAATTTTTTGGGAAATTCAAAATGAAAAAAGAAATGAGAGGAAGGTGGTAATTAGGATTTTGTAACCAATAGGCATGATGACTAACATTTTTTTAGATAAATTTATTATATTCCTCAAAAGATAAACATTTGTGAAAACAAATATTAAATATCTCAATAAATGACCAAGTTACAAGCATTTTAAAAACCGGAATAGAAAGAGATAGCTCAAACGGCCAGTGACATCAGGGGAAGGTCGTTCATGGTACCTCATTACTAAGCTGTGGTAGCTTTTCATACAATCTCTGTGGCATGTGACGTCACAAGTAGATTTTCATAGTAACTGTGGGGGCGCTCTGTTTCGCGAGAAAGGGACAGGAGATGCCTCCTGTAGAAACTTTAAAGGCTTATTACTCGGTGATTTATTTACCGATCTTGCCTATTTTTCAATTATTGCATTCATTTTTAATCTTCTTTATGAAAGTAATATTTACGTGTTCATTTTTAATAGTAATCATCATGCCTATTGTTCACTAAAACACAACTGACAACAGTTCCAACCAATTGAGTGCTGCGTTAAAAATTAAAGTACCTTGAAAAAAAGCATGTATTTATTTATACAAAATTTTACTTTCTTTTTTCTTACAAAAAAATTTACAAATACATACAAATATATGTATTCAAGGTATTGCATGCTCCGGACGAAGTTGACGAGCTCGAACGTGTGAATCCAATCCACCAGAGGGAACTCACAAGCCATTGTTCATAGTGTAACTCCCATAATCCTGAGTCAACACCCGCTGCAGCTTAATTCTATGTCAATATGTGCTCTTTGTGAGAACCTTTTGTTGCACTTGACTTGTAATTCTCCTAAGCTACTTATGGATAGACAATAATGGAAGTAACGTAAAGTGTAACCTTCTTGTGAAATCTGTTAGCCTGGTACCTCCACAGTTTCACGAAACATGAAACCTAAAAAAAAGGTTTTGGCCAATTTTTTTATTTAATTTTTTTATAGTACCGGTAATAATAATAGCTGCCCTATTCCCAGAGCGAATGGGCATCGCATGGGCGAACGTGCTCCACCTTTCGACACTTACCATTAGTGATGGATTAATTAGCATTAGCATTCATTTTTAGCATGTTAAAACTCAATTAGCGTTTCGCAAATGAAATGTAGTTGCCAAATTCTAGAAATATGAAATTTAATTTCAATTCTGTTAGTTCATTTTGTTTATAATTTTTAACCTATAGCGTCATTTCATTTTTCATTTCCATTTCATTTCATTTTAGCAAATAGCATAGTAATAGCAATTAGCATGCTAAGACTCGTGAATTAGCATGTTTATGAAATTTATGCAAAATCGCATTAATTTCCATCGCTACTTACCATATCATAATAATGGCCCTGGGCCATTATTCCGTATCGATTCCTTACTTCGAAACCACGCCAATTCCTTGTCTTACATAAGAAATCTGCAAAACTCTATTCTCTATGAAACAAAAACAAAACCGCGCGAAATGAATTTGGAATTGGCGCGATTTGAACTGCCAAAAATCATATGTTTTACCGAGACACGTTCCGAAACATCATCACATCAAAAGATATGACCACTTATGTCAATATATTTTATTCAAAATAAAGATAACTTTAATTTAAAGTGAAGGTATATCTGACGCTGTGACACGATTTGAACAAGACACGATAACGACGTGGTTTCTTATCGTGTGGAATCTGTGTTTCCATAGAGAATAACCGCCCAGGTGAGTTGTTGTCAAACGTAGGTATGCCAATATTCTTTGAGCACCTTAATGTTTTAGTTTTCAGGGCGTTAAATAAGTAAGGAATAGAAAAACTGGTGTCGATGATTTGTGATGACTCTTCTGGATACGAGTGTCAATCGCTCTGGTTGGATACGGGTTCGAATCCCATTAGTTTTTTCAAAGTAATGCAATAAATCAATAGTTTGTGCTGGAAATGCGTTTAAATGAGGCCAAATGGAACCAACCCTAAGTATGCTGCGCGACTTTGAGCTGCATAAAATGTATGTACTCAAAACGTATTGAATATTATCCCAAAACAAGCGCGTTGAAGTCTTTTGCAAGAGAAATCACACAAAAAACTAATTTCATTTTTACTTTCTGCCAGTTCCCAAGGTGGCTAAGTGATGTTGTGAAGTGGGTCTGCTATAATCGGCTCCGTGTGTGCTTTATCGGGAGCCTAGCGCCACTACGGATTCTTTCATCTCGCCGCCGGGGTACAATAGTGTGGATATTTTCAAGGATTTTTAACACATTTTTCTGTTTTCTACTTTTTCTTTTTATGTTAACGAGTGATGTGATGAGCTGGTCGTTGCCCTGGTCTTGAGCATCACGACTGCCCATAGTTGCTGTGCTACTCGTCACCTAAAGTAAATTATAAAGCTTTGCGTTACATTTCTTTACATACCACGCAATCGTGTGATAGAGTATGCTTTGTAGAGCTGTATAGTGCTTTAGTCAGAGTTCGACTACTCCTTCTTTACTAACTATAATATGTTTGTGTTTCAATAAAAAGATTGAGCTCTGTACGCCTAGTACGGGTTTCGATAGTTTACTAAAACTTGATTCATTTACGTTTTCTTCCTTTTTTCCCATACATTTATCTGCAGCGCCCCTAGCGGACACGTTGATGAACTAAAAATGGCAGTACAAATTTTAAATGGATTCGCGCGTATTCACCTATTGGAAAACTCGTACTAGGGGTACTGTTTGTTGGCAATATCAAAACATACATAATTAATTAGCACATCTCTTTTACGTAAGTACCACTGCGCTGTTAAACAAGTGCTATTATTTTCCCTCCAAAGTGCTCTCTCCACACTTAGCGAGCACCTCTCGACACCCTGACTCGGAAACTTGACACCTCGCATCAGCCGCCCGCGATTAGTCCGCCTTTCATTTATCCGAAACCAATACCCGTATTTGTACACCTTGGTCTGCTGTTTGCTGATTTTAGCTACATTTACATAGGGGATTGCAAAAAAAACTTTTTTGTTATGATTTATGATGCTATTAAAATATAGGCATAATCATAAGAATAATTGTAATAGGTGGTAGGACAGTACGAGATTTCCAATACGTGAATACGCGCGAATTCATTTAAAATTTGTACTGCCATTTTTAGTTCACCAACGTGTCCGCTAGGGGCGCTGCAGAGAAATGTATGGGAGAAAAGGGAGAAAACGTAAACGAATCAAGTTTTAGTAAACTATCGATGCCCGTACTAGGGGTACAGGTAGCCTATAGTCTATCTGGCCTGATATCTCAGTTGTTAGTAGCTCTGCCTTTTGAACTATAGGCTGTGGGTTCGATTCCCACCCTGGACAAACATATGTGTGATGAACATAGGTGTTTTTTCTACGTATATGTCTGAGTATTATATTGTATTCTATGAATATGTATTTACAAAGAAAAAAGCATCTACGTCTTATATCAGTTATCTGGTTTCCATAGTACTTTAGGTTAGAGCTAGATGGCGTTGTGTGCAATGCCCACACATATTTATTTATTTAGGTCTGATACTAGGCACAGAAATTTTTTTATACTTTCTATAGGTATGCTTTTACTAATAAGTAAATATAAATTCTGAAAACAAAGGTTTGCAATCAGTGTGTGTTGCCAGTGATGACATATGGAACTGAAACGTGGTCTCTTACTGTTGGCCTCATTACTAAGCTCTAAGTCGCGCAACGAGCTATGGAGAGAACAATGCTCGGTGTTTCCCTGCGAGATAAGATCCGGAATGAGGAAATCCGCAGAAGGACTAAAGTGACCGATATGGCTTAAAGTTAGCAAGTTGAAATGGCAATGGGCAGGTCACATCGCCCGCAGAACTGACAATCGATGGCGAAGAAAGGTTCTCGAGTGGCGACCATGATCCGGAAGGCGCAGCGTAGGCAGACCCCCCACTAGGTGGACCGACGACCTGGTGAAAACCGCAGGGAGCCGATGGATGCAGGAGGCGAGCAGCCGCTCAAAGGCGCTCTCTGGGGGAGGCCTATGTTCAGCAGTGGACGTCTACGGGCTGATGATGATGATTAATATAAATTCGTGTGTTAAAAACTTTGAACTATGAAGCTGCGCGAGTTGATGTTAATTAATCCTGAATAAATACATAATCTTCGTGTGGAATTTATTACTTTATTATGGTGTGAATAGATGTTTTTGGTGTTAATTAATTAATATTAAATGCGGAAGCCGCTTTCTAGCGTTGGAAAGGGAAACGAGTTCATAAAAAATAATGGAATCTTTATTGATGATAATTTTCTAAGCTGTAACTTATATTATAATGTCAAAATTGTAATTATTAGATGTTTTTATAGTAGCAATACAATTTTTTTTCAAACGTTTGAGCTTTTCTTTTCTGGTGATGGGCTGTTGTTATTCTTATAGGAGATGATAATGGTGATGAAGATAAGGATATGGAGATGATGAGGATGCTGCTTTTTTATCATCATCATCATGAACCGGTAGACGTTCACTGCTGAACATTGCCCACCCCCATAGAGTGCCACCTTGAGCGGCTGCTCGCCTCTTGCATTCATCGGCTCCCCGCGGTTTTAACCAGATCGTCGGTTCACCTAGAGGGAGGGCCGACCTACACGTCTTCCGGAATCATAATATCGCTATTCCAGATACCTATCTTCATCGTTTTGATAGTCTCAACGCAGTTTAATAACTGTAACTTTGTTTCAATAATCTGTGACCAAACTAAATGTCAAATGCCTGCAAAAGCAAATACTTATCTCTAAAACCGACATTACTTAGTGCGAGCGGAAACTAGAAGCCACCCCTAAAAAAGCTTTTAACTAACTCATTTGATTTTTAACACTATTTGAAGTGTGTTGATTATTAAATAGTATGATTCAAAGACAATGGCGGATGTTAAGTGCGCTTACCTTTAAAATATAAATATGTGTGGACATTTCACACAGCGCCATCTAGTCCCAAAACAAGCAAAGCTTGTACTATGGGAACCTGATAACTGATATAATACTTAGATAAAATACATACATACATAGAATACAATATAACACCCAGACACAGAACAAACATCTATGCTCATCACACAAATGTTTGTCCCGGGTGGGAATCGAACCCAGAGCCCTCAGTTCAGAAGGCCGGGTTACTACCAAGTAAGCTATCAGGCTTTTGCCCGCGCACATCTAGTTTCTGCTACTTCGCAGCTTCGCAGCGCACTCTACCTATGTTTTTCACTAACTTATTCAAATAGAAGAATTACTATTATATTATAATTAATAATTTATTATCGGAACAACAATATTTCGCAACACCATGAAAAACCATCAAAATCATATTAGAGTGCACGTCGTCACATTTTCTAATCTAAATTCAAATTGCTGAAGCCCGCTCGCGGCACGCCCGCCATTGTTGAAAACGGCTATATTTTGTCAATTTCGTCTGGAAAACTCGCGCTTTTACCAATCTCGCAGCATACATTGCGGATGTTTCCCGGCATTACACAGAAATCTAAACCTTATCGCAAAGGGTTAAGGGAAATGTTTGAATAACGATGGTAAAGGCAAGGTTGTCGGTGTAGGCAAAAATGTGTGCACAATTTTTATTGTCATCCCTTTTGCTCTATTGTGTGACGTCTCGTTTGAATACCAACGGGATTCGATATTTAAATTGAGCAAATATTTTTAAATTGAGTCTAGTGCTGGGACACGTAGGTAGCTATTATTTCATGCATTTAGGTATTGTGCTTTTATTTCTTTCATCGAAAAGGATTTATCTTTTAGGTTTAGGTTTAAAGAAATTTATTCTCAAATAAGACAATGTCACTTCCATGAGAACATAGTTACACTTAAAATTATTATACATACATACATTCGCCGTCACATAAAATAATGTAGGTAGGTAACTATATAAATACGTGCTAAGTAAAATCATAATAGGTACATTTAGCATCGATACTTATTTTGAATCTTTACTTCGGCAGTGGATCCGCCATCATAAGGTATTGAGTCAACTGCCTCTTGAAAACTTTAATATGTGAGGGAATCTTTTACCTTCTGATATCTTTATACAAACTTTATTTTATTTTAAGCACAAAATACAAACTAAAATATGTGTAAGCACAATAATGTACCTATATACAGGGTTACAGGGAAAATCGTGCTAGATCCGTTTAGGGCGTGGAGTACCCATCATTTCTGACTTATTTCACTATGTAACACCCTAGCCTAAACTTAACCCTTTTCGAGATATTCGACTTTTAATATTTTTTGTGAAAATTGCCGATTTTTAGGCTACAAAATTTAATTTTGTTTATTTTGTGTGTCTTATTATTATGATTATTGCATTTTTACATGTGTATTAAGATGTTTTAGGACGGCAATCATTAAAATAGTACATAAGTTAATTGAATAGACCGTAGTAGACAAGTGAAAGTTAAGAAATACAAAAAATATTAGAAACTGTATTATTTTTCTCTAAGGAATATCTAAATAAAATATTAAGTTGAGGCTAGGTTGTTTCATAGTGAAATAAGTCAGAAATGATGGGTACTCCACGCCCTTAACGGATCTAGCACAATTTTTCCTGTAACCCTGTATATCAAGGTATCTGTAAAATGATGAATCCCTTTTTAATTTTAGAGTAAAAAACATGATAAAAATTAATATATAACATAATGTAATTTTTCCACTAATAGGATTAACTCGTTGAAGCAATTATGATACTTTCCATGTCTTTTGACCTTGATATAGCATTGTATCGAACGACTTTATTTCAAACGTGGCGACATTTGTTACGGGTCCAACATGGCGCCGGGACGACAGAGGGCCTTGTTTGGACAGAAGACGGGCTTGCGACGAAGACGTAAGAAACACTGAAGAAGACAAAGAAAATTATAAGATTTTAAACATCTATGGTCACTAAAATGACAAATAATTTATATAGTAAATATCCCGTTAGTAAACAATGTTGAGGAATCGTCGTTATCTATACACTTCTTAATTATCATAGAGTTTAATAGTTTTTTGCACAGAGCAAAAAAAAAGCACTTCAACATAAAAATGGAGCACTTTTAAAAAAATTGTTGTTGTTGTCTATGTTATGTTTTTTGTGTATTCTTTTCAAGTTACACTTTAGATTAGAGTTAAAAAAAATATTTGAAAAATAGAAGCTTTATGCATACTACTAAAATGGATACTTACATAAACTTTGTAGGTAAGTCAAATTGGTAAAAGCTTAGCGTTCCAATAATTTCTCAAGTGTATCTATTATTTTATTAGTCGAAGGTAAAGTCGCTTCCAAACCACCGAGCTCCTTGATAGCCAACTCGCGGCCCCTAAAACAAGACATCCAACTCCGATGCTCATATTTATTTTTTATTTTATTTATTTATGATTATTTGCATGGAGCGCGCGGGATGTGACAACGCAGGCGCTATTGTTTTCCGAAATAATAACGAGATATGGCGCTCTACTTCTTTTTTTATGGTATGTATGCCGTCACGATGGAAGCTTATGCTGCCCCTAAAGGCGTATTCGAGAACGTATTTTATACTGAAATGGCGTTTGAATAGCCACAAAATAATAAAGATGAATGATGGTGGTTTGCATTGCAGAGCTGTCGTCAGACGTCGATTAGGTATTCTCACGCTCTTCGGTTTCATAGCGATTAGTAAGATCCTTACATAATAATATTATTTGGTGTTTACTTCATAGAACGGTCACAATATAAATAAATGCAAAAAAATTAATTTTTATTTTAAGTTCTAGTACAATAAAACATGAAGCATTTTTAAATTATTTTTTTTCAGTTATTGGCGGAATATTACGCTCAATTTTACCCAATGCTAAGTAAGTTATCCAAGTAATCTTGGAATATAAAAACAGTAGGTACATAGAAAGCTGCGGTCTTTGAAGAAAATACGACAATGGTGGTTGAGAATTTTGAATTTATTTTTCAAAACTAGTGTATCTTGAACTTTTATGTGTAATAAGGGTGGATTATTATCCGTTAAGTGTTCGTGAATGTGCACGAGTGTTGGCAAATAGTTTCAAAATTATAAAACCATGCATTTTCGTTTTTACTTCAACGGCTTTTTTTAAACCCTTCAGTAAAATATCCACCATTTTACTGTTGGCGTTTTGACTGACATCATATGACTTTAACTTGACATAACCGTACAAATTTTACTCACTTGACATTGGCAGAATTATTGCAAAAAAGCGATAGAAAGCCATGAAAGAAGAAGAAGATAGAAAGCTGCTAATTACTGACACTCGATTTATTTCGGTGGCTCGTGGCAACCGGTTTTGTCAAAAACCAGTTGCCAACCAACTTTGTACAAACGTACCACGATAAATACAAAGTTGCCATGTGCAATCAGTTCCACCGAACAACACTAATACGATGCATCCATTGTGAGCCAAGAGCGCAGATAATCCGAATTATCTTACGATAAACACCATTAAACACACAACCACTTTGGCTTGAATTAAGATCACTCCCAATATACGTTGTTAAAATACCGGCCACTGTAATTAGCAACCCAAGGATTTGGAATAATGCCGCCTTTGCCACAAGATGCTATAAATCCAATTAGGTGAAAAAAAAAAGAAATCAAACTCGAAAAAAGGAAAATAAACTGGGGAATTTGAGCGTTCCAATTTTAAAAGTATTCGTGAGATCGGTAAATAAAGGAGGCCTAATTAGATGATAATGTCTTTATAAGGGGCTTTTAGCTACCGTTGTTGTAAGTAGATTACACTGTTTAGTAATAATTAAAACTTCGCTGGGAGGAGATCACTAACGACATAATGACTGTAGGTAAGTTAGTGAGGAGCCCCGCCACATAGTTAATTTTCAGTAATTTCAAGATTTATAAATAATAATAACTACGTTTTCATACTCTTGTTGTTTCATAATCACAATCCCACAATTTTGACCGCTATAGTGCGTATGATGTACGGTAAAATTATAAAATTATTATTTCTGTTACACATTCCTAAACAGCAATTTTAAATAATTATGTCACTCTATCAAAACAACACTAATAAATAAACATTATATTCACACTCCGAACATAAAACCCACATTTGAAAGGGCGGCATTTCTTTGCATCTTTAATTTTTTTATTCATAGTGGCCCAGGTAATGAATCGTCGGCCCTCCGTGTCACCAATAAATATGGCTACTGTTTAATTGAAACATTATAAACGAGATCTTATCTCTAACGTCCGGGCAAAGACACCGCGTTCGGTTTTAGGAACCGGAGCTCGGAATTCGGAATTCAAATTATTTCTTATTTTTTTACAGTTTCGTAGAAAAGCGGCCTGCATCACTGCACCAACCACCCATCGAACACGAAAATGGATTTAAACAAAGGTAACGTAAGTCGAGATATCAAAGCAAGAAGAAAGAACATAACAAGCCACTTGGCAAAATGTTCTACCAACTACCAACATTATCAAGCACTTTAATACAACGTTAAAAAGCTTAAATTTGCACGTGACATCTTACAGTTCTATTTTTTAACCAGCACAATATGGCCTTTTATCCTTAAAATCTCCTGTGAATTGATAGGTCTAGTAAGTTGGGCATCTTTGGTGCATTGATGGTGCGAGTGGCGGCGCGAAGAAGCCTGCAGCAATATTCTAATAGCCTATTAACATATAATGCTACTGATTGGACGGATGCGAATGGCAGATGTAACATTATGCTGAGTAGGGGTTGGCAACTGTTTGTTAAAAGGTTTTTTTCAAGGCTTTTGTTAATCTTTTCATGAATTAAAAAATAATCGTAAATTGCTGAAAAAAAAATATTTTCTTAAACTTATGTCTACTGTTTTCTTACTACTTACTTACTTCATAGTAAGTTAATATACTAATTATAAAGACCCTAATATGCATATTTATTTAAAATAAATAATTATAACTGTCTTTTATTTAACGATCTCAGTCATTGATGATATTGTTACCATAGTAACAATATTATGAACGGTTGTGCATCCCTGAATGTGCGATGGCGCGCGATATGGTAGCAAATAGCGTTACCTTCTCGCGATCCGCCTTACCCTACACTACCCTGGCTATATTCTAGAATAACTATAATTAATCTTATAATCTTTCAAAACGTTAAGCTAAAATCAATCTTAAACTTAACGACGCAAGATTTAATACAACTTGTATCTTCATGGCGGTTAACAAGTTTCAATTCACTGGTAATTTCGAATCTGAAAATCAGTATTCCAATTTCAAAAAGCACAACCTACACTAAAACTATTGTAAAAAACTAACTGTGTTGCATTGTCATAAATTCTAAAATCGAATAATTTTAAAACTGAATAAAATTGATTACAGAATATTTCCTAGGACGTTAGAAGATAGAACTTAAACCTTTTAATATTAAGACTATATTTGTTTGTACTTTTTACGTAAAGTATTACATTTAAATTGAGTTCATGAACGGAGTTTTAGATGCACCTTTATGCACCGTGATTTTGTAAATAGGGGAAGTTACATAATGTGGAGTCGACTTCTCTTATATAGTTTTTAATTCCTATATACTTCTCAGCTTCTTCGATACTTAAATTCGCACGCATACAAAAAGGATGTAAATATACGACCTGTTTTCAATCCACATAGCTACATAGAACCAAAAGAAAGAAAAAAGTAAGGAGGTAGGTGAGGAGGGTATAGGTGGAAAGAGTAGGCAAGAGCTCGATAGCCACCGACTTTCCGAGTGCAGAGGGTCAGCAACTAGGTACCTATTTTGATGTTTTTTTTTTTTCTAGATTTCCCAAAAACTTTATAAATCAAAGAACAAAGTCAAATAAGACCTAGCATTCTATTAATAAAATAGCAGGTTTTTAATAAGTATGTAAAACACCACTAGTAATTTTTATTAATTTTTACTTCTACTCTAGAACTGCGTAAAACTTAGGGAGTGTAGGCCGGCCCCCACTAGGTGGACCGACGATTTAGTGAAAACCGTGGGGAGTCGATGGATGCAGGTGGCAAGCAGCTGCTCAAAGTGGCGCTCGGTGGAGGCCTATGTTTAGCAGTGGACGCGTTCAGGCTTTGGATGATGACGTGAAATTTTGCAAAAATTTTATTGTTGTGGGTTGGATAACATTTGATAAAACCACGAAAGTCCGTCTCCACACTAACCGCATTGAAACCTCCATCGTGTGCGACTGAAATAATAGGCTCGCACACTGGGAGGTATTGAGACATCAGCTTGTATTACTCGTGATCTCTCCCTCCCGCGCCTCCTGTCTCTTTCCTAGACCATAAGCTAGGGTTGCCAGTTGCCCCTGAATTTAGGTACTGTAATACTGTTGTATCATAGGTTTATGCTTTTTATTAAGCGTGGCGTTAGAGAGGTATTGGGACATCGGCCTACTTGTGGCGTCTCTCTCCCACACATCTCCCTCTTCTAGGGGTTAGACCGGGGTTGCCACTATTAGGAACTGTTATATTAATAATGTACTATTATGTATTAATAGGCGTAGCACTAACGTAGCTGTGAACGTAGCACTAACTACGAGGTGTATAGGTCATCAACTTTTCTCCCCCTCGCACGCCTCCTGGTAATGTTTAAATCCTACAGTGCAAGGACTTTTTGCACGCAAGGCAGCAATGCAGCGCTTTATTCACTATTAGTTGCTGATCACGCGCAGCGCTTCGCCGCTTGTTTCCCACCCACTACGCTTACGTCTTGCCTCTTAAACTTCGTAACGTCTCAATCTAGAGTCAATTATTCAAAAGCCATTAACGGCAGAGCCACTAATCGGTCGGTTTCCGCCACCGACGCCGCGGGATTATCGCGGCAGCACAGACCACATATACAATAGACAGTAGATATTGTACAAATTTTAGTTTGCTTATACACTATTGCAGAAATATTTAGCTAGGAATGATGGGTTCTGATTGGCTAGCTAGGCCGTTCTAAACCGAGATGCATACCCGTCTGTACCTTACCTACTGCTCTAAACTCGAAAGGCGTTCAATAAGTCCAAAGGGCCTATTTGTGGGAATTCTAGAGTGTAAACCACCTTTAAAATCAGGCCTATAATATTTTTGTAGGGCCTATTTCTTTTACCAATAATCTAGCCCGTCCATGAAAACTTTGTAGAATTCTAATCCATAAGACGATAAATTATACAAGCAAGTGAAATCCAAAATGTTTCAAATCAAATCAAATCATTTATTTGCATAAAAAGGGTATATTTAGTTCTTATAATAATTATGATGATGATCATCCTAATCTACCAATTATCTGGTGTGCAAATTTATAATAGGTGGTTTCTTATATGCTTAATAATACTAAAATAATATAATACATTGTCATAACTTTTAAATTTAAATAATGTCAAATTTATACCTAATTATTATTATATATTATTTGCAAGCATTTCTATAATTAAAAACGCGGCATGAACCCTTTTTTAGGAACTCTTGAACCGTATAGAAGCATTCCGTCACTAGCCATTTCTTCAACTCCGTGCAAAACTTATAATATGGTAGATCCACTAAGGATTGTGGAAGGGAGTTATAAATAGTTTGTGTTAGCATTTGGCGAAATGCCAAATAAATGTCTAACACACTGACCAATCGCATTGTTGACCTATGTTCTTGGCATTCGGTGATTCTTGAACATGCTGGTTTACCCCGTGATGTTTTTTACCCAGTAAAAGCAAGTGTAAATTCCACCTGAAAAATCATTGGTGCAACGTTAAGCGGGATTTTAATCTGAGTGTGTAGGATTGAAAGGCGGATGAGCTACCCTTGAGCCACACTCGCTCTAAAGAGAACAGTCGGAAAAAACCACATGTCAATATCGCCTCTATTAGAAATGTGCTCCGTGCATTACGTCGGAATCAGTATCTATATAGGTACATTTGAGTCTTAGTTTTTAACTTTTTTAGTAGATGATATTCTGAAGTTCGGTTTACGTGGAGCCATTAACAATTTGATCTTTTGGAAATCTACTAGATTTC
Source organism: Ennomos erosarius (assembly GCA_963580505.1). NCBI lineage: Eukaryota > Metazoa > Arthropoda > Insecta > Lepidoptera > Geometridae > Ennomos > Ennomos erosarius. Next base: position 5,876,892 of record OY757000.1, read on the forward strand.
TAATCTCTTATGGCTTTGATGTCAAAAAGGCTAAGCTGGTTTAGATTAAATTTTGCACACTAGTTGCTAACACAACTGAGATCAACACGGGACAACCTTAATATTTTATTTTATTTATTTTTTATGGAATAAAATGTAGTTCAGTAGGAAAGGGTGAAGCCATAGGCGTAATACGAAGTGCACTTTCAGACCAGGTAAATTAAAATGGAGAAGATAAAAATTGCACTAATTTAATATTGTGTAGTACAATGGGCGGCTTTATGACTAAAAGAGATTTCTGTAGGTGTTTTCAAAACGACAATTTTTTTTAGCTTATTTTATGCTAGCCTGTCGCCATGTAAGCCTACCATCTCACATCTATTAAGAAGCGCTAACAGCACCACATTAAAACCGCTGTGACACTTTTGTCTCTTCCTGTACTCGAGTGGCGCCAAAGGGAAGTGTGTCATTCACACTTACGTACAGTCACATGCACTCCTAAGTATACATTTCATTATGTTCCCAACACTGTTGCAGTGTAATTTTTTTTTTATTATATATATTAGAGAATATGGGTATGCATACATACCACAAAAATTTATAGTTACATAATTTTGGAGTAATTTAGTATTGTGACAATATATTGAAAATTATGAAATGTAAGTATACTTATTAGTGCAGGCGACTGTGCATCTCAGATAGAATAAACTCTATATTCGATCACTAATCAGAAACACAAACAGGGCCATTATTCCGTATCGATTCCTTACTAATCCTTACTTAATTCCAAATTCATTTCGCGCGGTTTTGTTTTCGTTTCATAGAGAATACAGTTTCGCAGATTTCTTATGTAAGACAAGGAATTCGCGTGGATTCGAAGTAAGGAATCGATAGAGAATAAAGTCCCAGGCCGTCATATAACAACAAATAGGTAATATTCTATAATACACTGTACTGCAGGACACTCACACTAATATTATAACTGCGTTTGTGTGTATGTTTGCCCTCTCTTCGCGTTTTCAACAGCTAAACAGATTTCAATGAAACGAATGTTTTTTAGCTTAAAAAAAGCTTATGCACTGAATTAACCAATAGAGTTATATTTTATTCATCACGGCTGAAACCGCGGGTCATAAAATTTGAGAATTTGAATTTGGGTTGATTTGTGAGCATAGCTAATTTGTATTATTAGAAAAACTCAATTATATATATGAATGTCATGTAAAAGTGCTAGCCTATTCGGCTTCGGCTTTGTTACTGTGCTGACTTACTCGTATTATGAGACATACCAAAAGGAACATAATGAATTCTACCGAATTCGGTTAGTTAGAACCTCATCCCAAAATAGGTATTTTTTTTTTTTGAAAATGCTGTTGGTCTATACCGACCTTTACGGCTTCACCGGGCGGGAGGGCAGGCGCTTAAGGCACTCAGCCGACAAAAGTGGGAGGCAACTAGCTCAAAGGCACCCCTGGGGTGCGAGCCTCGGCTTGGACTGTTGCCGGGATAAGAGGATCGAGAAGGCTGCGTCCGCTGGAGGACTGGACCCTATGGAAAGTCGCGACCATTCTAGCTAACCTACGGGGGGTACGTCGACCTCGCCGGCAGGGTCGGTGTCTGATTGTGTTACGCTGGTATCCTATCATCATCATCATTAACAGCCTGAAGGCTTCCACTGCTGAACATAGGCCTCCCCCAGGGAGCGCCACTTAGAGCGGCTGCTCGCCTCCTGCATCCATCGGCTCCCCGCGGCTTTCACCAGGTCATCGGTCCACCTAGTGGGGGGCCGGCCTACGCTGCGTCTTCCAGTTCGTGGTCGCCACACGAGAACCTTTCTTCCCCATAGGTTGTCAGTTCTACGAGCGATGTGGCCTGCCCATTGTCATTTCAACTCGCTAATCCTAAGAGCTACATCGGTCACTTTAGTTCTCCTGCGGATCTCCTCATTTCCGATCTTATCTCGCAGGGAAACACCGAGCATTGCTCTCTCCATACCTCGTTGCGCGACTTTGAGCTTAGTAATGAGGCCATCAGTTAGAGACCACGTCTCAGTTCCATCGTGTTTGGTGGGGTTGGTAGGCGGGCGTCTGCCGGGGATTCTTCGCACCCCCCTGCCCCGCCGTTACCGTGACCGCTACCGGAGGCACGGGATAGCAGAGCCGCCGGGGACTGGGGGCCGTTACTATTTGTGCTTGTCATTAGGTGGGGGGTTGCCATAATCACCACACTTGGCAGGCGGCTTGGTGATCGCAGTAGATTATGATGGTGAAGACCAAGGAGAATGCTGCAGCCCATTCCCTGGATATTCGACGTCCCTTAGCCGACTTTTACGGCACCCACGGGAAGAGATGGGGTGATCCTATTCGTAATCGGGACCAGCACACGGGAGCTAGAAGGGCTAGACTGGTCCGGTGATCCTAGCGCAGCCGAAACAACGGCTGCTATAGGATCGTCCGGGTCGCTTAAGACGTGTCTTGGGCGGCGACGACGGGGTGTAATCCCAGAATAAGTACTGAGATTACTAAGTACTGAGCTACGTACAATATTTTTATGATCATCATTAAACGCGTCTCCTTTCCCATCACTCTCGTCACATTCCATCGTCACTTTTTGTCATAAACAGCTCGACCGTTTGTTTCGAGTGACGAACGTCGTTTATTAGTGTTTAACGATGCTGATGATGTGATGACGGGTTAATGTCGAAATGGTTGTTAATAGTGACGCTTGTGGAGTTAAGAAAATGTCTTGGACTATATATTTGGCTGCTCTATACGCGACTATAGCCAAAGAGTGGCTGCTCTATACGCGGAACTGCTATTTCGCTCGCGCATTGTGACATTTTTTTCTTTATATTTATTGTTTTATATTATATTACAGCCTTCACGCTGTTGAGGCTACACAATAGAATAATTATAAATAAATATGTGTGAAAATTTCACATAGCGCCATCTAGCCCCAAACTAAGCATAGCTTGTACTATGGGAACCATATAACGGATATAATACATATAGATACTTTTTGTTTGAAAATACATACATAGAATACAATATAACACCCAGACGCAGAACAAACATCTGTGTTAATCACACAAATGTTTGTCTGGATAAAAATCAAACCCACAGCCCTCAGAAGGCAGGGTAACTAACTGAGCTATCGGGTCCGTATAGAATAGATTGAACAGTTTCACCTGATGTAAGTGACGACGCGGTCGACGATGAAGCATTGTCGAGAAGATTCAGTCTAATCATATAAACTCCCAGATTACACTTTTCAGGACATAATGTAATTGGTAAGGTGTCCCATTCCTTTACCATGACTACATATACTTGATGTCTTCACTCGAAATCATAACCCCACTCATTGGGCAGTCAGTTAAAAAATACAGATGCTGAAAATATACAACTTTTGCAAAAATACTCTTTGGAATTAAAGTTTATAACCATACTTAACTATTTGGAACAAACCAAAAATGACCAGCTCATTTTTGATATTTTTATTTCTGGTGTAATTTTGACATTTACTTTATGTCTTGTTACAACATAAAATATGCTCTCACAGACTTAATTGCGTTATTTCCACTGTATCATAATTATTAAAAAATCGAAAGCAAAATTCGAATCGATTCCTGATAACTTAATTTTGAAATTTTATTAACAACCAATTTGCAATTTGCCAAAACCAATCACAATAATTTTTATTTTTAATTACAGTTTACGTCCCGTGGAAACTAAAAAGGTTTCTTTTAATTATATCCTTGAAAAACTTAGTCATTTTTACAGAAAAAACTTTGTTCTTAAGTCTGCAAAGTCCATATTCGAGTAAAGTTTTTTTAACTGTTGTTTAATATTATTGACAGAAACAATCAAGTTATTTGTCAGGTAAAATGATCCCAAATCAAGAGATCCCCGCCCGTTCTATTTCATTTTTTGTAACAAAAGCATAATTTAGTTAACATCTTAATTAAGTTACGTTTTTAGTAAGTGATTTATAATCGATTAGGAATCTTTATTGGAACTCAATGCTCTATGTTGAAACTATCTGAAACGAATTACTTAGTCAGTTTCAATAAGTACATATTACGCTAATACGCATGCTATGATTTGTGTTACACATTAAAACTAATGAAGGAAAATGTAAAATTCAATAGAGGTTTACACTTGTAAATAACAAGAGATTTTTTATGAGAATGAATGACGTGACGTGTTAGAAGTTCACCTGATGTTAGCGACACGGCCGCCCATAACAGTTGCAGTGTCACTCGGAATTTTAAAATAACAGTTTCGCGTGACACTGCACTAGGCAGTTGCTTTTCTGTCAAAGCTACGTGATCAGCCTTTAAAGGTTCCTTTTTCACTATTTATCTCCCTCTGAGGCCCGTGCCCGGTCCCGTCCCTCCATGGTGGACTGACGGTCTGTTGAAAGCCGTGGAGAGCTGATGGATGCAGGAAGCGAGCAGCCATCCAGATGATCGGCAGCACTGTTTCGTAATACAAGCCTGAGTGAACAAGACGATGTAATTGGTGATTCTTGGTGGGTCTTCACATCTTTACGTCGTTAGTGTGCCACAAGTCCGCACTTAGCGTTTTGCTGAGTCATTCACAGTGCGAACGGCCAAGGAATGGAATGCAGAATGATCTTCCAGCAATATTGTTTCCTCTGGGTATAACCTGGGTCTTTTGAAGTCTAATGGGCATCTCATGGACAAATGTGCTCCACCTTGGACAGCTTCGTCACTTACCATCACCAGACTTGTTGTCAAACGTAGCATAAAAAGTACCTACATTATTTGTATTATATGGCTGATATGTTTATTTATGTATATAATAATAATGTATGAAATATAACAAGATATGATAATGTTTGTGTATAGTGTGTAGTGTCTATTTAGTTCCATAATTATGTATGTAAGTTTGTTTATATGTAAGTATTCTGGTATTTTCGATTTTTAAGTTTAATCCTTAAGTTTACCTTTTTAAGATACATTATTTTGTTTTTTTCTTTTTCGGATTGTGCATTGTCTCCACCCCCTCTGGGTCTAGGCTGAAAACCAGCGCTGGATGTCATCGACAACCAGCACATGCTGAGCCGACGCCCATTCAATACTTGTTTTGTGTTTGTTTCTTATTCTTAGTTCATATTATGTAACATTAATATAACATGTTCTGTACCATAGTTTAAGTAAGTATTGAATAATTGTTATTCTATTCTATTCTATTTACTAGCGATACCTGTAATATGGTACCGTTTTATAGTATTTTTAGAAATGTTGCAGTAACCATTTGAAATGACACATCTAGTTAGTTGAAGCGCAAACAGGATCATTTACACCAATAACCACGTCCTCCTCAGCGGAGTCGTACCAACCAGATCGCAGATTGCTCTCTATCCGACGTAATGGGCCCTTAAAGACCCTTTAAGGCCTCAGAGGGGCCAATAAACCCAATGATGGCTGTGTGTTTAATACTGAGCCGGCGTCTGGAGGATATTTTACAGAGATTTTGGTAAATTGGTCGTAAAGCTCGGACGGTGCCGTTTGCCAATCGGTTTGAGTGTCTATTGCAACTTGTTTTATAAGTAAGGTTTTAAGTTTTTTTTTTTTTGTAAGTCATCTAAGGCCCTGGCTTTATATTTATTATTATAGAAGTCATCATTTGTGAACTAATTTCTTTTTAAATTATTTCTTTTCCGTTTTGATGTTTCAGGTTATATACTGTCACCTTAAGATATCCTTATTCATTTGTTCAGTATCAAACACTAGATTGCAGCCAATAAGTAACCGGGTTAATTAATATTCAAATAAAAAAACACATATAGATTGCTTACTCTACTGACACCAAAACAATATTTCGAAATGTTGGGGTCAGCGAGTCAATTTATGTATTTCATCTCGCAAAGTTCTAAACGTGGTAAAAATGGGTAGTGTATTACGTATTGCAAGTGAAACCGTATTGTGATGCTTATAGATAGTTATTTTATCATCCAAGACAGCAATGTTACTGAACGATTACCTAAGTACTTGCCTTATTTACGTAATTTTTGGTAAACGAAACGGATTTGTCTTTACAAGTTTCATTTTAATCGATCAAATAAAATGTATCACACACCGAAAGGCTCAGCACCGTGTAATTCAGATCAAAGTAATTATCACAATCGTATAATTTTACGGCCACTTCTGTTTTTATTTATTTTTAATTTGGCATGAATACTTATTTAACCTCGTAAGCAACATTTTTGCGGCGGATCCAAGAAATCGGCGAAAGCTTTTAGAGCCCTATTCTGATGCTATCACGTTGTTAATTTTTAAGCTTTATCACTATCAGGGTATTTTATTATGTTTAAAGTATAATCTGTGAACTAAATGCAAGTCATAATAATAAATTTACTTTATGTAGTAATTTACAGCGAAAAGTTATTCGTTGGTAAGTAGTCCGTTCATGTGAGATGACTTGAGAAATTCAGTTTTTTATTTTGTGTCAAGAAAGCAGGCACTCCACCTGGTGGTAAGTGGTTAACGTCTCTATTGTACCTATGCATATAATTACATTTCACAGGTAAATACAGAGTTTAAAGCATTGACCCCTTAGCAATAAATATTGTGTAGGTATAGTATACAGTGGAGAAAAGAATTACAATAATATAATAATAATAAATTTCTTTATTTCGGAAAAATTAATCCATAGTGACACATTAGTTAACAGAACATACATGAAAAATTTAACGCATTAATTGCTTAGTAATACTTAACAAACTTACTTAATTAGACCAAGTATAATTTTAACCCAATGTCTTTGGTAAGGGCAATCAGGTTTTTCAGCAATCACCCTCAGAATCCCATTGGCACTGGCCCTGGTTCTGTTTAGGAGAGACGATGTTTTCTTACGCATAATCGCAAAGAAATCATCTGTGCGATGTTCCGCAAACATTCCAGACGCGCTGCAGAACCGAGGCAGACCCAATAAAACCCTGAAACCATTGTTGTATTGGATCCGCAGAGCACTGTAGGCCTTTTGCGTATACTGAATCCATAAGTTGCTCTTGTAGAATGATTGGCAATACGCTTTAAATAAGGAAATCTTTACGTCATTATTGCAGCGAGCAAACCTACGGGACAGCATATTGCAGCGTACTGCCAGTGCTCTGCGTTCCCTTTCAATATCTTGGTCATCTTTGAGATCATTTGTGACTATATGCCCAAGATACTTAAAGTTATTGACAACTTTTAGTGGGGCATCATTTAGGCGTACAGAACGGGACTTGAAAACTAAGATTTGACTTTTTTGGGTGTTGTATCTTAAACCATTCGATTCGGCATATGTCTCACAGCAACCTATAAGATTTCTTAACCCGCCAATTGAGGGGCTCAGCAGCACCATGTCATCGGCATAGCTAATATTATTTATACAAGTGTTATCAATATAGCAACCAGCATGGATGCTGCTGAGCTCCACAATCAACTGGTTTATGTATAAATTAAACAATTTTGGAGAAGTGAGTCCACCTTGTCGAACTCCACATTCTAACCTATATGTATCAGATACTTCATTTGCCCACCGAACGCAGTTTATTTGATTTCTATACCAATGCTTAAACATTTCTGTTAGCTCAGGTGGTAGGTTAATGTCCTGAAGCTTCTTCCACAATATGTCATAATTTACTAGATCAAAAGCCTTTGATAAGTCTAAAAAGCATGCATATATAGGTGTTTTTCTATCGGTGTAGTACTTGACAGTATGCTTAGGGCTTAAAATAGCACTCTCCGTTGACAACCCTGATCTAAACCCAAATCGAGCGTCATGTAGAGTGAGATATGTGTCAAGACGTCGCTCAAGCAGACTGTCAAGCACCTTAGCTGTTATCGTCGCAAGGGAGATGGGTCGGTAGTTATGTTTGTCTGCAATATCACCGGTTTTATTTTTTACAATGGGAACTACTATAGTCTTCATTAAGTCAGGGGGAAGAAAAGAATGGCTTAGGCAGATGTTATAAAGCATAGCTAATACTCTTGGCAGATGAAAACCAGCACATTCCAAGTGCTCTATGCTAAGACCGTCATGACCTGGTGACTTCCCTTTTGTCATTTTACGAATTTGGGTTCGCTTTACACTTTAGGTACGGAACCCTAAAAACGATTTATTAGCTTATCCCGGTAGTGTGGCCGCAGCATAAAATTCAGCTTTAAAAATCGGGTAGCCGTTCACTTATACCTACCTTACTTAAGTCGCCACCGTTTTGTACTTCACTTGCACCTAAGGCCGTATAGAATCCGTAGGCTTTATACACGCTTTATAAATTCATGGGAACGAATAAAAAGATTGCCACCATAACAATAACTCACACTAATTTAATAGAACGTCAGAATCTAAATCAATTATTACCATCGACCCTTATCCTTGACCGAACAACCTTTTTTATTGTTCTGTTTTCTTTTTTACCGAATAACAATAAATAAACTCCCGGCAGGTGACGAAAGAAGTTAAGGAAAAAAGTAAGTTAGTGAACAAAAAATGCACTTTATGCCTGTGATTTTGGTCAGTTTTATCTTTTGACAAAATATAGTTTCTCTATTAAGTAGCGTGAAATAGTGTATGGAATTTATAGAGTTGTTGTAACGAAAAAAATCTAGGTCTGTGGCTTACACGGAAAATGTTTACAGCACCTGGAAACTGATTTTAACTTCGAGCCTTGCTGTTTTATCATTAAAACTTAAACTAAACATTAACAATCACTAGTTAAATTTCAGTTTTTTGAAAATTTTCATGAAATTGTCCCTGAAGTAATTCAGAATAAATTGAGTAGGTACCTATAGATCCTGAATATCATACCTAGCAAAATTAGTAAAAACAGAAGTAACCTCCATGGCTTTACTTTAGTACATACTTAACTCCTAAAAAATAGGACACCTAATATTTTTAGGTAACTACTTAACATATAATAAATTATAGTTTGTTATAACAAACTCTCGCGCTCCGAATTGAGTAGGTACCTATCGCCTGTAGGCCTCCTCCAGGGAGCGCTGGGGCCGTACTGTGAGCTCTTAGCGCGATTCAAATCAGAGCGTATATTGGATCGCAATGTTTTTTTTGTATGAATATTTTGACAAGCGACCCAATATAGGCTCTCTTTTGAATCGCGCTTAGAGCTCACAGTACGGCCCCTGCTTTGAACGGCTGCTCGCCTCCTGCATCAATCGGCTCCCTACATAGAACAAAGACTACTTAAGTAGGTAATTAGTAAGATAAGTAATCGGGTCAAACCGCGAGGCACCTCCAAGGTATACAGAGTTTTTAATAACAAGCGGTATTATCATCTCTACAAAATGCATCAGGTCAGGTATAAGGCAATTTTCCTTTTTTTTTGGTAGCGGCGAGACCCCGAGAGATCGTTAAGCGAAGGGGAGCCAGGCGGCACTTTGTGACCCAAATGCGATTCGGCCGGTAGCCGTCGCGATCGTACCGTTCGACTAATTAATCGCTGTTTTTTCACAGGCGAATTTTAATAGGGACAGGTTGGATTGAGATTGTGGGGCATGGAGAAGGCTACGTGTTCAGTGAAATTTAAAAACCTACTTAGTCTCGCAACGGGCTATGGAGAGAGCCTGGGGGTTTCTTTGCGTGATAAGATCCGAAACGAGGAAGCAGGATAAAGTCACATAGCTATCAAAATTAATAGCTGTTTAGTCTATGTTCCCGTAGATATGTTCTTGCTGATGATGATGTTGAATAACTACAGATGCTAAGTAGGTTAGGAATAAAAATAATTAATATAATCATAGCTGAAACCTAGCGCGGTCACATCTCGCTCCTTTCACGGCGGTGCGCGGCGGGTGGATCACGGGGAGGTTTATTCCAGTCCGACATACCCCCTGCCCTCACCCCTGTGGTGGCAGGGAAGAGCAAGGGCATTTTCCTGCCTGTAAAAAAGGTGGGTGCCGTTTCTATTCTTATTATTATAAGTTATAACGGTGACAGAAGACATTATGAAGAAACCAGCTGGTTCAAGAATCACAAAACTCAATTACAATGTCTGTGTCATTCCAATCCACGCTTGGCCAGCGTGATGCATTATGTTATACTCTCTTCCTCCGTGTCCCAGCTGTGGGAACGTGTTGGGCTGATGAAGATAAGCCAAAGTATAGATATCTAAGGTTCTCAGTAGATCCATGGGCCAGAGTCATGATGGACCCAGTGAGATTTCATTTTCTCATTGGATCTACTTTCAAAGACTGACACAACATGGGGGGCGGCCTTTAGTGTGGGACGCTAGCGTCGACACTATGGCACCGTCACACCTTCCCGGGACGCGTTTTTAAGAGTTTTCCTATAAGGCCAAATTCACAGAGGCTCTGGGATGAGCCCTTATGCAAAAGAGTCAAACACAAACTTTTACAAGATTGCTCTAATATTTACAAGATTGCTCTAATATTTACAAGATTGCTCTAATATTTACAAGATTGCTCTAATATTTCGGATCGGGCTCGTTTCCTTGCTACGTCTGAACGCGAATCAGGCTATTGGTTGCAGGCGATACCTTCTCCCAACATAGGGACACTGATGGACAACAACAGTTTTTCTGTTGCTATAGGTCTGCGTCTGGGCATCTCTAGAACGGAACCTCACCATTTTCGCTGCGGAGGCGAAGTAGATCGCTTAGGCTTAGTTACACGTTAGAGCCGGCGCCGCGGCTAATTCGGCTCAGCAGCTAAAGCGGCGCAAATATAGTAACCTCGGTAGCGATTATATATTTGAGCCGTTTGGCGTTGAGACCCTGGGTCCGTGGGGACCGGGAGCTCACCGCGTTTTCCAAAGTCTATCAGAGCGCCTGGTCGATGCGACGCGTGAAATGCTGGCACTTATTTGGCTCAACGCATCAGCATTGCTATTCAACGAGGCAATGCTGCCAGCATGTTGGGTACGCTACCTACCGGCAGTGGGCTGGAGCATTTGGACTGTCTATAGGCCATCACGGTCTATTATACAGTCCATATGTTCTTTGTAGTAGGTATAGTGTAGCTAGTTAGTGTGTAGTGTTGTTAGTTTTAGTTTAGTTTAGTTTTTCTTATTGTAGTTGTTAGCTTGAGTAGTAAAGGCATATTGCCCGTAATAAAAAAAACACGAGTACCTACCTAATGTTATTTAGATTTCTATGGGCCTACGTGATACTTAATCTGCATTCAAGCTAAACTTCATTGGTGCAGCTGATACAATGAAACTTTGCCGCTCTGGAGTTAGACGCCCAACAAATTTTTTTCTATGAGAATGACGTGACGAGCTTGTCGTTCACCTGATGTTACGCGACACGCCCGCCCATAACAGTTACAGTGCTACTCGGAACTTTAAAATAAAGTTTCGCGTGACACTATGCTGCGCATCATCCTGAGACACGACATGATCTAGTAATTTGACTACTACACTGTGTTATCAGGTTATAAAGACTCATTTGCCCAGTAATTTTTTAAAAAACAAACCGGAACACGGTAGTGCTTGCACACTACTGTAGAAAAACTGGCAAAGCGGTGGTACGAACTTTGAAGAAAAGTCCTATAATAATATACCACCTAGTTAATATAATTTTAAGAATCTTCTTACATGAGTTGAAGTGTTTGAAAAAAAGGTTTCTGTGAAGCTATAAAGCTGAGAGCTAAGTTCATACAGAAAAAAAATAGATGCAGAGAAATTCATCGTGTGTGGATAATGGTTCCATTCAGCCAATAAATTATAAAAACTTCCTTCATCGACATCGCGTCGCGCATTCTTCAGTTTTTTGTCCACAAAAAAAGGATTACATTGTTAAAATTAATATCAAGAATGAATTTTTATGAAGGAATATTTTTATGACGTCATTAATCTTGTTTTGTCAACGGCTATTAATGGCTGTAAAAAATACTATTTCATCCTAGAGGTGGTGTGCCCTAAAAAATGAGAGGGCAAGTGCGAGCAGAATTCGTGAACTTAGTTGGACTATGAGGTCGTGACTACGACTTTGGAATGCGCTGCCAGAAGAAGTAACACGCGCAAAATCCTTACCAATTTTTAATCGGATGGTAAAGCTCCATTATCTGTCTTCCATCTAATACTGCTATGTATATTTATTTATATTTATTTTATGTTTAATAGGTATTTATTTTATTTATTTATTTTATTTTTTATTTATATATAATTATGTATAATTAGTAGTTATAATATGTAGTGTATGGATGATAAATAGTATTATAAAGGAAATATATTATTATTACTGTTGTTTTTCTTTGTTTGTGTAATTAATTTATATTAATACTTATTTTAATGTTAAGTTTGTCTCAAACATACTTAATAAAAACTTAATTAATGTATAGGTTCTTATTGTACACCACCGTTCACTCCTACTTCAACCAATACTATCCATCCAAAGGTTGCCTGGAAGAGATCGCTTTTAGTGATAAGGCCGCCGATTGTAATACCTACTATAAGCTGTTATGTATCATTGATTGTTTCTGTGGTTTTTTTTTTTTTATTGTTAATGGGTTTACGTTTGGCAACATCTCACCTGATGGTAAATAAAGAGTTTTTGTATTTTGTATTGTCGTGTCAGAGTACCTAATCGGTTTTTGGGTATGAAGCTGAAGGCTTTCCTAATAGTAGGTGATCACCACCGACAATAATACTATTCAGAAGACTTCGGGCTGCCTACAAATTCTAACACAAATCACACAATATCCCCAATAAGAAACGCTACAGTTAGACGCTTCATATCATAGGGGTTGCCATAATCCCGCGCTCGGAGTGGCGATTGCAGAAGATTTTATGAACCGAAGAGAATTCTGCCGACCGTTCCCTGAACATTCCCTTAGCTGGCTCTTACGGCTCTCACGGAAAGAGGTGGGTGGTCATATTCTCTCACACCGCCTAGACTACATTGCCCAATAGGCATGACTACTATTAAAAAGGAACAAGTAAATATTACTTTCATAAAGAAGATTAAAAGTGAACCCAATAATTGAAAAAATAAGCAAAATCGGTAAATAAATCACTGAGCAATAAGCTTTGAAAGTTTCTACAGGAGGCATCTCCTGTCCCTTTCTCGCGAAACAGAGCGCCCCCACAGTTACTATGAAAAATCTATTCGTGACGTCACTGGCCGTTTGAGCTATCTCTTTCTATTCCGGTTTTTCAAATGCTTGTAACTTGGTCATTTTTTGAGATATTTAATTTTTGTTTTCACAAATGTTTATCTTTTGAGGAATATAATTAATTTATCCCAAAAAAAAGTTAGTCATCGACGATATCTTAATCCTCGAGAAAATTTTGTCGCGTTGCGCATGCTAGCCGGGCTGAACACAATATTTCGTTTCACAAATTCAAACATCTCAGCTACCATTTGATTGGCCCATAAACCATACTCGGACACGTATAGACAATGTCGCGATATATAACGCCTGTCGAACGACTCGTTTGTCGTGTCGAAACGGGACGTATAATGCTTTATTTATAGAGTCAGTTAGGATATTATAATCGCTTATAGAGGCTTACATTTACGTATAGATATTATTATATTTATTATTGGCAATGGGCAGTAAGAAACATCGCTCGTAGAACTGACAACCGATGGGGAAAAAAGGTTCTCGAGTGGCGACCACGAACCGGAATACGCAGCGTAGGCCTCCCCTAGGTGGACCAACGATCTCGTGAGAGCTTCGGGGAGCGGATGGATGCAGGAGGGAGGATCCACCTATCATTTCCAGTGACTTTTAATTTTTTTTTTATCAACGATATGCTAACATATGATCACGGTCTCACCTGATGGTGACGACGCGGTCGACGATGGAGCATGCTTGCCTAGAAAATACCGGTTCACTCTAGCCTTAAAAACTCCCAGAATATATTCGTCAGGAAACAATGACGTTGGTAAGGTGTTCCATTTCTTAGCTTCCGAATTACTTATAAACAAGGAATCAAAACGCTTAGGAATCTCTACCATATACGGATGCCGTGTTTCCGTGCGTCTAGTTGTACGATGGTAAAAAGGGGATGGGGGAATTAAGTTGTGCAATTCCGTCGCACACTTTTCACTACTTATATCAATTTTTAATTAACTCTCTGGAAGAAGCTTAAAAATATATTTAATAAAACGACTTACAAGCCAATAGCAACAACACCAGCAGAAACCCACACTAATATTATCAAGGCCCATTTTCTTTCCGATCAGTATCTAAGTAACCAGTTTCTGATGCATCAGGTTTAGCAGAAACCTTAGTAAGTCCCATCTTCTCTTCAGTCTGCTCCTTAGCTTTCATATGCGCTAAATACACGGTCCACACGAAACTAGCAGCACTTACAAATACGATTCTATTCCTCTCGGAAATAAAATAAAAGTTCAAAGTCTGCGCCGTCGGCCAGAACACGACGCCAATCTTGTACGTAGGCCAAAACTTTTCGCGAACTTCGTTAATACATGTTGATATAGGCTTCATTTCGAGTAGACTCATACCGAAGAAGAAATACGCCATTGCCAATGGTGAATACGAAACTTGTTCGATTGCCGCTCGTAAAACTGCAGTTTTTAAGGACTTTCCTTTGAAGAATTTGCCGGTATACTTCATCCAGCCGTAGAAGACTGGTGCCATGAAGAATGTGCCGAAGGTTCCGAAACGGGCTGCTCGCGCGTAGTCTGCTTCGTCAAGGCTGGTGCCGTGCTCTATGTATTCCTGGACGATGCTGCAAGAGGGCCAGATGACTGCGTACGATGCCATGCCTCGGAGGAGAGGGAACTGGACTGGTAAGCTGCAGACTTTGGTGAATATTCCACTCATTTTTGACTTTAAATCCTCTTGCCATGGACTAGCCTCTTGCATCAACTATCTTGACAGCTCGTGACACCAAAGTTAACAGATCATCCAAAGATCTCTGTGGTGACACCTCTGCACGTCAGTTTATTTGATCCTAAGGTTTAATCTTTTGTAAGAAGGTTTCGTGAACTTTTTTGTGAAAAATATTATATTATAGGTACCGGTTGAGAGGCACGTACGTAGCCGGTCAAAGTGGCTTTATGGGGAAGGTGCCCTATTTTACGTACCACCTATGGAGGGTGGCCTAAGTTCAACAGTAGACGTCTTTCGGATGATGAACTTACTTATAATATACATATATATATCTATATACCTAAATAGTATGTATATCGCTATACTTAGGCGGAGACCTACCTTCTACCTAAATAGCTTAACAATGTAATTACCGTATCAAAGCCCAAACGAGCGATCTGACCACCCACCAATACGGATGTTTAGAACAATCGAATAATTTTATTATTATTCGATTATTTGGCTCGGGTGAATCGATTCGGCGATCGTCTTTGTGATAAGCGATGATGGAGCAAAAATACGCGGTGCGGGTGCGTGATTTGTCTATTAGTGATCTCGTGAGCAGATCTAGTTATTTAGTTCAGTGGTGCGTTATAGATCGTTGAGTTGTTAGGTATGTAGGTAGGTAACTACAGGTACCTGTATATTAGGCACAGATATTATAAATATTGGTAGACCTATACGAGATAGACAGATAAACTCTTTATTGATACATTTATTAAGTGAACAAACTTAACGAAGTATTAGTTACAATAGATGGTCTATAATAATAACAAAATAATTAATTAATTATTTTGTTATTATTATAGACCATCTATTGTAACTAATCATGCGATGGATGCAGGAGGCGAGCAGCCGCTCTAAGTGGCGCTCCCTGGGGGAGGCCTATGTTCAGCAGTGGACGTCTTCAGGCTGTTAATGATGATGATGATGAATTAATTAATTGTCTATTTACCTACTTTTTAGTTTACTGTGTCCTAGGCAAGGTGTTATTGAAACAAATAACCTAAAATACCACCAAATAAGAAATAAAGTCGCAAGAATTACAAGGTATATAATATAAATAATTAAGTAAAATTAATAATTATTTGGACCTAACTCTCCAATCCATTATATTATCTGGACCAATACATTGATGACACCTACCGCCATCTATACTTCCATAGAATACTAATTCACAAAGTGACATCTAGTGTGTGGATGTTGAACTAAATATTTTGCAAGCGCCATCTATGAGTGAGTAGCGGAACCAGGTTAAACTTTGAACTAGCCTAATTTGTAGTAGTATCTAATAGATTGAACAGATGTCGCTAATATAAAAATTGTGAAAGTCAACTCTAACCACAGGTTTTGCTACTCAACACTAGATGGCAAATGCATGTATACAGCTTTTTGACCTTTTCATTATGTTAAGTAATACACCTTTTTTAAATACATCAATCTTTATTTAATTTTTCTACATTCACAAATTTAATAATATGAGCATAGCATAAGTTCTTTAATAGGTTTGGTACGCTATATTCTGTAGTAGAACAATCTGCGATTTTATACAGAGTTTAATAACTTATAGATAAATATTCATAATCAAATCCTACATTTAGCCTTGGAAGATGGGACGGCCATTAGTATGGGATGCAACTTGCGTCGATACTATGGCACCGTCCCATCTTCCCGAAACTAAAAGTCAAGCTGGTAGAGCTGCTGTGAAAGCTAAAAACCTCAAACGGCGCAAATACAGAAACCTTGACAGAGGATACATGTTTGGGGAAAGTATGGGACCGTGGGGACCAGGACTTGGCCAAACTTTTGATGGAGGCGACTGGTGACCAGAACGCTGGCTGTTATTTTGCCCAAAAAATCAGCCTTGCCATACAGCGTGGCAATGCCGCCACCGTTCTCGGGAACATTCCCCTCCACCAAGGGTCTTTTTGATAATTTGTGATTTTTATTTTATTTTATAATGTTTTATGTTTAGGTTTGGTATTTAGTTTTAGGTCTAGTTTTAGTTTAATGTAATAATAGTTGACGGGCCCGATAGCTCAGTTGGTAGTATCCCTGCCTTCTGAACTGAGGGCTGTGGGTTCGATTCCTACCCAGGACAAACATTTGTGTGATGAACATAGATGTTTGTTCTGCGTCTGGGTGTTATATTGTATTCTATGTATGTATTTACAAACAAAAACGTGTATAAGTATTGTATCAGTTATCTGGTTCCCATAGTACAAGCTATGCTTAGTTTGGGGCTGGATATTTGGCTTGGGTACCGAATGACGCGCACCTACAACGAGCGGTTCTCCGATTTTGACTATTAGCCCTACCCTCATCCATTTCTAAAAGTAACGCTAAGAAGCTCCTTGCAGCAGAATAGCAAATAATGTACTGTGTTTAAATTTATACCTAATCCCCCAACATTGTAAAATTTATGTATACCTAGCAAATTCATGGCAACTTTTGTAATTAATTAATCTGTAATTTGGTTAATGTTTCTTTTTTTATCATCCAACACTCAGATTTAATAGTTCGTGTTCTTTTGCACTGTATGATCGACACAATGTTAATACTAGTAAGTAATCTGTGGATGACGTGGTTGGCTGTATATTTAATAACACAACTTATATTACTCCCTGTTACTCTAAATTTTAATGTACAGCTGTTTGTCATTCCTAATAAATAATTTTTAAAAAATAGATGGCGCTGTGTGAAATGTCCACACATATTTATTATTTATTTATAGTCATATGTTATCCCAGAATAATCACATTCAAATGAATATTAAAATCGATTATGCGCTGCGTAATACCCAGGTAGGAAACTAACATTCATCTGATTGCAAAAAGAACTTGGTCAACTTATTAATTGCACTTTTGCGAAGGTTATGCATGGTCATACTATAATTCACCCGTCAGCTAGTAAAGTAAAAGGAGTTTTGGCGGGAACGCGGAAAGTTCACGTCGTTGCATTGTATTATTTTTCAAAACTTGCTTTTTCCAGTGTTAATGTTTAAAATTGGTGGCATACGCATTAAGTGCTGAATTACGAGCATGAGTGAGGGCAAGTGATATAATGTGGTGAAACGTGATTTTTCGTGTTGCTTCCAAAACTCCATAGACGCTTCTAGTAAAGTTGCCACCACTTTACTGGAGCATGACTTAGACTGGACTATGACTACCTGACTTATACTGGACTATGACTATGACTAGGACATGACTGCGTGAAATATTTTATAACACGATGAAAATATAATACTTGACACTGGCTAAATACACAATGTGTGGAGCCAAAATATAAGAAAAAAAAAATTGTAAAAATTTTATTATAAGTGAGTGAATAGCCATTTCTGTTTTATCCCTAATTTTTCATGGCGTAGGTACCTAACAGCTGAATAAATCTCAATTTTACAATGAATATAACTAGGTATACTTAGTTTAAGCCATAGGGAACGACGGTTTATTCAACCTAATTTCTGCAATGTTTGTCGGGTTAAAAAGTAGCTAAGTATCTCTTTCCCAGGGTGTGCTTGGACGCGGAGACGCCGCAAGCAAGTTATTAAAATATGTCTTACTTTCCGTGTTGTATTCTTACCTACTTATATTTCAGGATAGAACATCCTCAGGTATAATCTGAAGGGTCTTACATTTTCGCCCGCAAAGTGCAGTTGGATAATCACTCCACTTGAAGCTTATCCTTCACATCGTAAACTCGCTACTTTATTGGTAAAGTTGACAGCTCTTCAACTTTAGATTATTGTTGTAACACGTTTCAATTTTTTGTTATTTCGCACTTATTCACTTTTTAAATGATATGTCGATGGGAGAAGTCAATTGAGTGCTTTTAAGAAGTAAATCTGTGGACTGTAGCTTGTAGCTGATAAGTATAATTTTAAACAATCTATCTCTCAGAATAAAATAAAAAATAAATTTTAAATACAATAAAATTATTATTATCTGCTTGTTTGTGGAGCTATATTTTTGCACCCAGAGTGATTATTGTTAAAGATCATAATAAACAATCGCAATAACACAAAATTCTGGCTGTGATCGACAGTGTCAGCTAGAAAGAAAGCAATAAAGATATTTATTTGTGCCAAACACCAATACAACTGCCCAAACGTGCTGCCCTACTTATGCATTTGTAATGCAACAATCAGCGGGCCCGATAGCTCAGTTAGTAGTAACCTGCCTTCTGAACTGAGGGCTGTGGGTTCAATTCCCACGCAGGACAAACATTTCTGTGATGAACATAGATGTCTGTTCTGTGTCCGGGTGTTATATTGTATTCTATGTATGTATTTACAAACAAAAAAGTATATAAGTATTGTATCAGTTATCTGGTTCCCATAGTACAAGCTATGCTTAGGTTGGGGCTAGATGGCGCTGCGTAAAAAAAGTAATTAAACTAATTAACTTTTAACAATACAATTTACGACCTGGCCAGAACCGTGGGGAGCCGATGGATGCAAGTATATCGTTTAAAACGAATGAAATAAACACATGAAAAATATTAGACAGCGTGTGCTGTACATGATTAATGTAAAAGTAAATTCATCGGGAACTGATCTGTTTAAACACGGTGATCGAACACCGGCGGTCTCCATTAGAACTCCACCATGTGGGGGATTCAAATATGTATTATGTAAGTATAGTATAGCGACTAACCATATTTCTAATTCAAGAAAAACTGTGTTCATAACTACTTATTATTTCTTTTTAGGGTTCCGTACACTAAGGGTAAAGCGAACCCTATTACTGAGGCTCCGCTATCCGTTTGTCTGTCCGTCACCAGGGTGTATCTCATGAACCTTGATAGTCAGACAGTTGAAATTTTAACAGATGATGTATTTCTGTTGCCGCTATAACAAAAAATACTAAAAAATAGTAACATAAATATTTAAGGGGGCTCTCTGCTCCCATACAACAGGTGAAAGGTTCAAAGGTTTTGCCCATTTTAAAAGATAATGGTACCTACGGAACCCTTAGTATACGGAACCATTTATAATCCGAGCAGCGAAAGAATGGAACGCATTACCAGCGTCTTTGTTTCCCGATAAGTACAATCTGGAGCTCTTCAAGTCGCGAGTGAATAGGTATATTCTAGGCAAGCATATACGTACCATCGGAGACCGCATCGCATCGCTTTCCATCAGGGATTGCGGTCAAATGCGGGCGGGCCTATCCAGTTATATAAAACCTTCGTGCGCGAGTCCGCACTTGCCGGATATTTTTCTTTATAACTGAAAATACACCCCACCTATGAATAAGGTCAAACAAGGAAGCCTTGTAGACGCCGTACACACGTGCCGGACACGATTTTTTGTTTCAGACCAGTGTGTTGGGGTCATGGCCTGTCAGACAGTGGAGCTCATGCTGCGTTCGGTGATAAAAGCGGCGCCTGATGTAAATTGATGTCAACAAAAAAGATTTTAGAGTTGAAATTCCATCATTGAAAAGGCATCTTTTTAAATTACAACGATCTCTGAAGTGAAACATCATCATCATCATCGTCATCATCACCAACAGCCTGAAAACATCCACTGCTTAAAAGGCCTCTCCCAGAAAGCGCCACTTTGAGCGGCTGTTCGCCTCCTGCATCCATCGGCTCCCCGCGGCTTTCACCAGTCTGTTCAGTGTTCACCTAGTGGGGGGCCGGATTACGCTGAGACTTACGGTTGGTGATGAACTTCAACTATTATCAAAATGACTATGATGTCCTACGGTTTCAACGTTTTGTTTCGGCTCAACCCTATGCAAATTTCGCTATACACGCCCACTTGAATTAAGTAAGTACCTTAACTATGCTATAAAATTTTATGGATAGGAAGCCCCAGAATTACAATAAAAAGTGATTTTACAAGCTGTCAAAATGAGATTTCCGCGTTTTATGTTCATTTGGCTGATTGTGCGTAATTTTACGATCCGCTACCGAACGCCATTTGGTTTTTAAAATGTTAACAAAAACAGCCGTAAAATAATAAGGACTTTTCAAGAGTTAAGCGTAAATAGTCAAAATAACCAGCCAAGTTCGACTTGCACTTGGCTGGTCATTTATATTTTCACTGTGTTTTGTTTTAAAATCACACACATCATATTTAGGTATCTCCTATACAGGATGTAATTTAATTCACTAGCATAAATTGAGCCCATGATAATACATCATTTATAGATGATAATCTTCTATAAATGATGAGAAAGAGTAAAGAGTGCAAATGAAAATATTTTTATTGAAAATAATGAAAATTACCGCGGCGCCTAACTCGGTTGCCACGGATGATTTTGATATATTTAGACGTTTTTATACCTTGTATGTACTAATTAAAAACAGTACTACATTATTCTAATTAAATTTTGTATTGTAACATTGGATTAAGTAAGTTATTCCATTTTTTGGAGTTATTATTATTACCAAACCAATGTGTTAGAATCCAAAAATTTTGGTCCACACGTGACCGGTATCAGGAGTAGGTACCTAGTTTCAAAGGATGCCAATGAATTCAATTACACCCAGTGTACATAAAAAGGTCTTTTTCAACCAGTGTGTCTTGCCTTATGGCACTTAGACGTGGTCCCTTACTGTTAGCCTGATGAGTAAGCTCAAAGTCGCACAGCGAGCAATGGAGAGAGCTATGCTCGGTGTTTCCTTGCGAGACAAGATCCGAAATGAGGAGATCCGCAAGAGAACTAAAGTAACCGATATAGCTTCAGAATCAGCAAGTTGAAGTGGCAGTGGGCGGGCCACATCGCTCGTACAACTGACAACCGAAGGAAGAAAGGTTCTCGAGTGGCGACCACGAACTAAAAGACGCAGCGTAGGCCGGCCCCCCTCTAGGTGGACCAGCGATCTGGTCAGAACCGTGAGGAGCCGATGGATGCAAGAGGCAAGCAGCCCGCTCAAAATGGTGCTTTTTGGGGGAGGCCTATGTTCAGCAGTGGACGTCTTCAGGCTGATGATGATGATGATGACATAAGTAGGTAAGTAGTACTATTATCGGAATAAATATTTTATTTCATACTCTCGCCTCCTTTTAAACTTAACTTAACATTAATCATTTGTTCAGAATAAAAAAATTAAGTCAGTACTACGTACGTACTTGTATACTTACTTGCAACTGGATCATTACCCACTATATTTTAATTTATCAGAGTTAAGTATTACTTCCAAGCGCTGACAACTTGACAGAAAGTATAAACAGATTTCTTAGGCACCTCGCAATGTAAACAAAGAGTGGCTGCGAATGATTGAGCCTTCGGGAATTAATATTGAACCTTGATTATGTTTCTACCACGTGATACTTTGAATGTGAAATGGTATGATAGCTCAGTTGGTATACAGGGTGATTTTTTCGTAGACTGTATCCCATCAAGGTGTGTTTAAACGGGTCTTTGGCATTAGTACCTAAAGCATTTTTTTTCGAGGTATCCGAGATTTTGCGAAATTTGGAAAATTCCCCCTTTTCGACCTTAAATGACTGATTTCTGAAAGTACGGGTTCTTGATTTAAATTACTTAGAAAAAACGCCTCAATGACTATTGACACCTAAATGAAATCATAATTAACCACAGTTTATAAAAACACAAGAGCTTAAACATAAAACAAAACACGTTTAAGCACTGTTATTAAAAACCATGGTTAGGTAATTATGATAACCTACACAAAACCGAAAGTAGGTTTTGTGTAGGTTATCGATAGCTTGACAATTTTTATCTTAAAAAATTACGGCCAGTATGTTAGTTTTGAATCGGTGATAATTAAACTAATTATTTCAACCATAATTATTACCTTAAAATTTTCTACATAAAAATCAAAGAACACCGACAAAAAACTTACACAAAAGAACAACAAACCAATTACAAAGTCATTAGCGGAATCAAAAGGGCATCACTTACTGAAATGAAATCATCCGCTTTATTTACGCATCGTAGTAAACACTCCTGGAATACGACAAGGACAAGTATACACAAAAACGCAGTAGGCTAGAGAGAGACGGAAGCAGTTGTCAAGCTCCGCCCACAAAATACCAGGCGTCGAGGATTGGCTTCGATCCCCAATCTAATAACCATCAGTCTCCACACGCCTGCCTTTTATACAACAACATAATTGATTTAAAAATAATGAACTAAGTGAAAGTGTCAGTGACGATGGAAAACTACGAACAACATAACGAAGTGTCTACCTCATTCAATAATAATAATTTAAAACACAATTACAACGATTGCAAAAATGATTTTTACTTCGAAGAAAAACATAAAGAAACAAATCCATACATGGATAGAACTTATCGACTTAAAACTGAGGAACCAAATAATAATTTGACGACGCCGTTTTCAGTAAAAGACATATTAAACATAAATCAAATGAATTATTACGAACGCAGTGACATATGGAAGTGTGAAAGAGACCGACGTCACTACGAGTATGACGCTGTTCATCACCAACCTCAAGGCTATTGCCCTCCTGAGTACTTAGGCCAAATGTATCCTAACATACCAATGCATTCGAACCTTGAATATTGGAACCAGGAAGCGTATCACGACCACAAAATCGAGGATTATTACGGCTACAATCAGTATTGCCACAATTTTTATCATCAGAACTACGATCATTATACTGAAGTGCCTCCACCGTATAATCCAGTAATAGAAGTGTCTCCTTCGTACAATCCAGTAGTGGAAGTGCCTATGAAACAGGATCTTCTTAGAGAACCTCTCAATGTTGAGGTTTTACCTGTAGCTGAACCAAAGAAAGAAAAGAGAGAGGATTATACTAAGTCAGGTGTAATAGAAAAGGACCTCACGCCAAGGAAGAGTAATAGTAAGTTGTATATTTTTAAAATGCTCCCAAAATGAATGGTCCTTTGCCGTTTTCCCCGCACCAAAGAATTTAAGAGGCGACATATTTACTAGATGCACCTTTTTGTTTTGTTGATGCTATTCCCTATCTGTCTCAATAGTTATGCTAAAGATTTTTGCCTCACAGCTTTTATATAAAACAAATCCCATGAAATAAAACAGGTAACTTTTAAAAAAATATATCGTCATTCTGTTCCAACCACCTTCCTAAAAAGTCTTGATGAAAATTAATCCCTATTTCCAAGTCACTAAGCTTTCATTTCTTTGTTTACAGAAATCCTGTCACCTATACAAAAGCCTGACAAAAAGGACAGAAGCATCAAAAGGAAACCTCGCATCCTCTTCTCGCAAAGCCAAGTTCACGCCTTAGAAGTCCGTTTCAAATGCCAAAGATACCTGACCGCACCTGAGAGAGAACAACTAGCCCGAACCCTTAACCTATCACCAACACAAGTCAAAATCTGGTTCCAAAATCGGCGATACAAAAGCAAAAGGAACAAAGTGCCTGAAGTTTCCACTTCAACGGACGCAAAGCCGAGTAAAACCACAATCGGAAGGAAGCTTTACAAGCCAGAACATAAAGATGCAATCAGCATGCCCGCAGCTTCAAGTTACGACGGTTTTAAATCGGAAGATAAAAGTATAGATGAGAAAACTTTTCATACTGATACTGAGAATTTGACGGCATCGATATATTTTGACGATACGCATTACGATACCAATGACAAGTATTATCCAAAGCCAATAGATTTAGATAATACCATAGATACTACTTCTGATATTCAGGATGTGTACCAAGAAAATATTGTGACTGACCGTAACAAAAATCTATTTGACGATGTTGAGGGTAAAAAGTATTATCCATTACATTTCGTTTGTTGATTTTTTATGAAACCGTGCCAAAATTTAGACTGATCGAAAGTATTATAGTTTAAGTTAGTCCATTATTTTTGTTATGTACTTAAGTTTATGTTTTTTTATTAATTTCTGTACAAGCTTGTGCAATGCCATTAAACTTATCTGTATGCCAAAGTATTATTTAGATTTTAATATTGTTTTGTAAATAAATCAAAAATTTAAACGATATTTGGTTGCTTAATTATTTCAGTATTGTTTTAGTTACATGTGTACCTCAATAGAAGATAATCTTAAATTCAAAAGGTAGGTTCCTATTCGTTTTTCTTTTTATAGCCATTACCTAGTATTCAACTACATACTTAAAAATAGAAAATGTTTTAGTAAAATTTAATTAAATATGTAGGTACATAGCAGTAGATTTAGTCTAAATACCTATACTACATTAGCCTACTGTAGAATTTAAGATACATTGCGGGATCATATCTTTTTTCATAGGTAAGTACTTAATTATATTTTTGCCTCACATTCTGGCTTTCATTATTATTTACTCTGTGCCTCAAGTATATTTGGGTCAAAAGGCTCGTACATACGAGCCTCGGCTTTGCTATAATTTACACCTATTTTGTTGTTCCAAAAGTGATCTTGAGATATTATGTCTAAGATTCACCGAATTTTTATATTATCTAGGTAAGTTTTGAGTTAGATATATAGTAATTTAAAGGACATAATTTTGGTTTATATTAGCTAAGACGAAAATTCCTAGGCTTAGGTGGACCGACGATCTGGTGAAAACTGCAGGGAGCCGATGGATGCAAGAGGCGAGCTCTTACTCTAAGTGGCCTTCTACGCGCCTATGTTAGTTCAGCAGTAGACGTCTTCAGGCTGTTGGTGATGATGATGATGAAGACGAATATTCATGAAGATCAATCTGCTCTTAAATGTGTTTATTAAACGGTTAGTTATATGCTTACTTACACTTAAGTAACAAAAACAGTAAGAACCAAGTTTTTTAATTCTTGCTATACTCTCAATAATTTAAGTTTTTTTAGTTCAATTTGTAGAGATTGGTTTTATCTGTATTGCTACCATACAGCTGCTCCGCTACGAGCGAGGGTGGGGTAATGCAGACGAGCGATTTAACCGCTTACTAGTGTTTTATTACTATGATAATCTGCATTAGCGGACATTCTTCCATTTTACTAGGTGGTACTTAGGACTTTTCTGCAAAGTTCGTCTAGGTAGGCACCACCGTTAGGAATGAAAATAATAATTTTATTTGCTGTTCCTAACCTAACCCGCCTGTGGGTTAGGTTAGGAATATCATTTCGGGTTAGGTTCAATAGAGGGTTAGGTTAGGAATGAAAATAATATTCTTTTTGCTATTCCTAACCTAACCCGCTACCGGGTTAGGTTTTCGGGTTAGGTTAGGAATAAACCGTTATTCTGCCGCCAAGCAGTAGTGTGCAAGCACTGTTGTGTTTCGGTTTGAAGGGCATTGTAGCTAGTGAAATTACTGGGCAAATGAGACTTTATGACCTGATTACACAGTGAAGTAATCTGATTACTAAACTGTGTGACGTCTCAGGATGACGTGCGCAGTGCAGTGTCACGCAAAACTTTATTATCTTAAAGTTCCGAGTGAACACTGCAACTGTTATGGGTGGCCGTGTCGCTTAACATCAGGTGAACGACTTGCTCGTCGCGTCATCGATTCACATAAAATAAAACATAAAAAAGTTCTGAACATGTATTCATTCTACTGACTCAGGCGTGATCTTATGGAAGTGTACCTATCTTAAGGGCGGTATTATAGGGGCAATTAAGGGATACTACTTACAGCAAAGCGAGCGAGACAACGAATTAACGGCTATAATGTTTGTATGTAAAAAGGAAAAAGGAGAAGAAATGGGGAAAAGTGTAGAGAATGGGAAAAAGAATAGAATTGTAGAGAGAGGCCAGGGGGAAATTAGTAAACCCGTATACCCGTGCAAAACTGAGATGAGTCGGCTAGTGAATAATTCCAAATTATAATTGTGTGATTTCACTTTTCAATAACTTCAAGTGTGTGAGCAAGACAGTTGATTGACGACTGGTTAATCTCCATATAATTTGATAATGATACTGCTGTACTGCTTGTGTGAGTATGGGCGAGTCAACTACGCAACTGAGGAACGAGTAGTATTACGTCAACTTTGACGGGCCCGATAGCTCAGTTGGCAATATCCCTGCCTTCTGAACTGAGGGCTGTGGGTTCGATTCCTACCCAGGACAAACATTTGTGTGATGAACATAGATGTTTGTTCTGCGTCTGGGTGTTATATTGTATTCTATGTATGTATTTATAAACAAAACGTATCTAAGTATTGTATCAGTTATCTGGTTCCCATATAGTAAAAGCTATGCTTAGTTTGGCACTAGATGGCGCTGTGTGAAATGTCCACACATATTTATTTATTTTATTTATTTAACTACGTGCTACGTACCTAGCCTACGTACTGTAACGATCCAGGGTGTCTCGTGACGTCACAAATATTAGAAAGTTTTCTCAATTATAAATATATTTAAATCAAATAATTTTACGAGTAAATAAAAATCCAAAAATAAAGCAAATATTCGTTTGATACTGCACTAACTGGTATAGGACATAGAGATAGGTATGTAAGTAGTCATTTAAACGTAAAATGAAGTAATATTGGAAAGCATAAAAACTCTTTTATTATATTTCATACTAAAACATCGCGAACTGGTACTCTAGAATGTGTCAAACATTTTTAAAATAATATATTCGGATTTGATTTTGACAGTTTACTTTGATAGAGAAAAGAAAGATGTCGACATTTTGCTAGGAATTTAGTAAAAGTTTTTTATTTTTCAGGAAATGATAATCACGACGATTGATTGAGGAATGAAATTTTAAGAATGATGATAGCGTATTTCTAAAATTGTTAAAAGATGTTCATGGAGTGAGGATACCAATCAGCAAGAAGGAACGGAGCAGCTCTATTTAAAAACAGGAATAATGAATTAATACTACTTAAGACCATCAGGTTCAAAGGTACTTCGCTATATTTAGTCTGTGGAAATTGAAAGGTGAAATCTTCTAATTCATTGTTTAGTAGGCGTAGTTCTTTAGTATTTAAAGATATACACGGACGGAAAATGTTTGCTGCTGAGCGTAGCGCTTTCCTTGTAGGTTGATGTTGACTGCAGATGCTTAGTGTAGGACAAGAACGACGTGGGAAACACGCTGAGCGGGTGGATTGATGATGGTAGAAGGTTTTAATGTACAGAACGGAATGCGTAGAGCTTTCCTTGTAGGATGATGTTGAGTGACAATGCTTATTGTAGGACAATATCGTCGTGGACATCACGCTGAGCGGATGGTCTGATGATGGCAGATGGTTTTAATGTACAGAAGGGAAAGCTAATGATATTCTTTGCATATTTCCTAGTCGGCAGGAGCTTAGATGATGATGAGTGTAGATGCGTATTGTAGCACAAGATCATCGTGGACATCACTCTAGGCGGAAGGTTTAATGATGGCAGGGGATTTTAATGTAGAAGGGAAGCTAGTGCTATTCTCTGCACATTTCTTTAGCCGAAAGAAGCCTATCGTCATACACGAAGGAGATGAAAGATTTTATTTCACGCGGTGATGTTAAACATCGTGAATGTATTTGAATACTTACTTATCACTTTAATTTGATATAATGACTGTTTGACTTAATCCTAACTGGATAATTATTGGGAATATTGTTGTAGTTCGTCTTAGATATGTGGATGATTTCTATGAAAGTTCAGGAAAAGCAAAGTCAGCCTGAATTCATAAACGGTTCAATGTCTATAGTATACAAAATATTTGCATAATATTATTACAATATCAATAAATACAGATCTGGAAACTATTAGGAATAAATGAAATGAAATCTTTATTTCCGACACACAATATCGCGAAAGGAACAATATAACACGGAACATAAAATAAGAAACTTATATAAATCCTATACTCTTAAGCGAAATTGCACGATGTTAGGAACAAGTCCTGGCTCAGCATACAACTTATTATCATTGTGTAATTACTCCGAAATAAATGTCCTGAGTTTTTATTCAACATTATTAATCTCCATTTCATGTCGGCCGAATCTTCGAGAGAGGAGCAGAGGTTCCACACGGCGAGGTTGCGCATAATGCATAACCTACGGGCTCTTCTTTGTAGGACG
This sequence comes from Ennomos erosarius, assembly GCA_963580505.1. Taxonomy (NCBI): domain Eukaryota; kingdom Metazoa; phylum Arthropoda; class Insecta; order Lepidoptera; family Geometridae; genus Ennomos; species Ennomos erosarius. Next base: position 5,905,625 of record OY757000.1, read on the forward strand.
ATTCATCAAGACATGCCTGTTTGTCATCCTTTGAAACTTATTTAAAAGGTCATGTATATCTTATAGATAATAGCATTTAATCTCGACGGTAGATGTATTAACTCTAAATTTACAGTTTTCCAAAATATTATATCGCATCGTAACTCGACTTTATAATTATTGTACAATCAAATATTGTAATACAAAGAAATATGAAAAAAAAATATTAAAAAAAAGATAAACCCTGGGGAGTTTCTTTGGGCTTCTTGTCTATCAGGAGTAATCGAAGTTTCCGGATATATTTTTAAAACTCAAAGTTAGTTATGAACAACAAAATAATTTTAATATTTAATTATTTCCTCTGAGTACTTTAATTCTATAAAATTAGCTTATAATTTAAATTATAATTTAAACTATTCCGGTAAAGTAAATTCTAAATTCTTAAACGTTTGAAATAATTTTCTCAATAAATAGTTTGAGTTTTATTTATGTCTTTTATTAATCTTTAATATAAAATACAACGTAGGAAAGTTAGGGTACGAATTCTAGACTATCATCGTAGATGGCCATTTTAATAAACCAGATTTAGGTTTTGCATTAATTTATAGTTAGGAAATGGGGCTCAGTAGACGGCGTCATGATAAGCAGAAGAGGTTTATCATGACTTCGCTAATATGGTTAAAATAGGCGTAAGAGAATGGTAGAATGGGTTGTATACGTTTTCGGTAGGAATGATAACATTTTTGTAACTAGTGGGAATTTTTGGGTCGAATAGTGGGTAGTGTAACAAACGGGAACTTTATATTTTTTAGGTAGTATTCGTTAAGAGATTCAGATATATATACTTGAAGTATGGTTCTGAAGTTCAATTATAGGAAGTACTTCAGGTTTTCTAAATTAGGTTAATGTGAGTTGTTTTGGGGCAATCTACGTTTTCGATATTTCCAGCAGATATAGGATTAGCGCTCATCATAGGTTCAGATTGCAAAGCTTAGTAAAATAAAGAAATTACATTCTACTAAATTAATCGTGTATTGATTAGGTGTTAGTAAGGAATTGTCTCATTACTTTAAAAGGATTTGGATTACTACATTATCACAACGTACGGGTTCTACCACTTTTAGGAGACGATCACTTAGCCATAACAATTCTAAAACATACAACAAGCTTAGGTTAATTTTAGGTTCTTTCTAACGGTATTAGATTGTTAGCGTTTATTTAATTTCATTTTATAGGGACATTTTTAAACTTAGAAAATTTAAAGTAGATCAATCAAACTTTCAAATAGAATAATTATTAACAAAGGGGGGTAGGGGGTTGTTACAGTACGATGAGAAAACTGTATATCAGTGATATTTTCTCTACCTTAAAAAGCCACCCGTCTGCACACCCCATTCCTCCACCGCCAACAGGCGCCGGCGCCACTAGATAACACAATATCTACCCCATAACACGTGTCCCAGCATCATGGGGCTGGGATGGGACCTGCCCGTGTTCTGAGACTTATGAGAAAACCACCACCTGACATACCGAAGCCGTTTAAAAACTATTAAAATTTAATGGAAAATAAAAACGTCCTTTAAAAATTTTTGTAGCCGTTTCGCGTACTTAGTCGATGTCTATTTTTTTTTATTCTGTATAGGCAAATCATTTGACCACTGTCTAGAAAGTGATGACGCAGTCTATAATGATGCATGTTTGCCTAGAAGATACCTGTTTACTCTAGACTTGAAGACTCCCAGATCATAGCTAGCTGGAAACAAGGAGGCTGGCAAGGTGTTCCACTCATTGGCTAATCCAATCGATATTTTTCTTATGGAGGTCCAAAAAACCTGTCAGTAAATGGTGCCGCAGCTAACTTCCCCTCTTTAGATTTTTTTAGGGGAAATACAAGTCCAATCAAAAATCACCGAAGGCATAAATCTTCTAGCGCTATACATAGACGCTTTAGCGTTACGCTTACGCTAGATATAGTGACGCTAAGTGTTAAGCTATACGCTACAGCGTTATATTTCTGTGCCTGTACCTATTCCAAACCAAGTTTCATCAAGATTCGTTGAATAATAATATAATATATAATTGAATAATAATATAAAAGACATTTTAGAAATTTAGACACTATAGGTACGCAATAAATACACTCAGATATATACATGTTCCTACATATATAGGTTTCAATTTACGCAGAAAAATCTCATACAATTCATAGAACGAAATGAAAAAATCCCACTCAGTTCCTGTAAGCGACTAAAGATTAGCTGTTAGTCAAAATAATACTTCGTATTTTCTGACTAATAAAATACCTATATGTAGGTGTAAATCCACAATCATTTTACATAGAACTAATGAACATAAATCCTATAGGCACTATAGATATTTTTTACGATGGTACAAATTATACCTACAGGATGTTACATTAAGATAAGTCAGCATGGAGACTTCGATAAAATTAGAAAGCACATAATCGAGTTTAGAGATTTAAAAAAACTGCGTATATTTCAAAAAAGTCATAATAGCTGCTCCCTTGCTAGGGACCTTGGGGTACTTATTATAATAATAATAATAATAATAAATATGTGTGGACATTTCACACAGCGCCATCTAGCCCCAAACTAAGCATAGCTTGTACTATGGGAACCAGATAACTGATACATACATAGAATACAATATAACAACCAGACGCAGAACAAACATCTATGTTCATCACACAAATGTTTGTCCTGGGTAGGAATCGAACCCACAGCCCTCAGTTCAGAAGGAGAGATACTACCAACTGAACTATCGGGCCCGTCACGTTTCAAGAAGTACTTTCGCGAACATACTTACCTAATAGACCTTGCAAGCATAACCTTATCTTATATACTTTGTAATGCAACTAGCGAAATTTCATACCTACTTATAACTTGAAGATTTCGTTAGTGTGTTTTGAAACTATAAAATCCATACTATCTGTTTATATCGGTTATACACTAAAATCAACAAGCAAACTTCATTTTTACTCATCATTTTTACGATAGCTCAGTTGGTAGTATCCCTGCCTTCTGAACTGAGGGCTGTGGGTTCGATTCCTACCCAGGACAAACATTTGTGTGACGAACATAGATGTTTGTTCTGCGTCTGGGTGTTATATTAAATTCTTTGTATGTATTTACAAACAAAAAAGTATATAAATATTGTATCAGTCATCTGGTTCCTATAGTACAAGCTATGCTTAGGTTGGGGCTAGATGGCGCTGTGTGAAATGTCCACACATACTTATTATTATTATTATTATTATTACTTATCATCAGCCTAAAGACACAATGCTAAACATAGGCCTCCCCATAGAGCGCCACGAGCAGCTGCATGCCTTATCCATCGGATTTTTACTATTTTTAGTTAAATAATTATATGCAATTATAATATTATGTTTTAGTATGAATAATATAATAACCCTGGGTCTGCCCTCACATCATCGCGCGCAATTAATCGGGAGGAACAAAATGGGAACATTAAACTGTGCACATGTACTGTGCACTGATAACACTGAGAAAGACCGCGTTTGTACTGCGGGACAGGATAATGGAACGTTCTAATATAATCCCAAAAAATATTACTTTTTCCTTTTTTTTTTATATCTCTGAATAGGCCCCGCATTTGACCGCAATCTCACCTGCCCCCTATTCCCAACCTATCGGAAGCGTTTCGATTCGAAATCTACACTCTCCGTCTCTTTCTTTCTAAATGTAGTTGAAGAAGATAAAATATGTCTGTGGACATTTCACAAGATGGAGAGTGTAGATTTCGAATCGAAAGGTTTCCGATAGGTTGGGAATAGGGGTGCTGATGGGAACTAGGAAGTGCCGATGCGGTCTACAATGGTACATGCTTGCCTAGAAGATACCTATTGACTCGCGACTTCAAGAGACTACAAAAGTTTAGTAAGCACTTATATCGATAACGGTACGATAACAAGTAAGAATTGGTATCCGACGGGACTCTGATTAATTGACATTTGGGATTGGGTGGCTATTGTTTAAAATGGGATCCGTTTTGTGATATCCGTTGGGAGCCATCCCTTACACACAGTGCAAAAATATTCAGAAAACAAAAGCGTAAGAAACTCACAGTGATATTAGTTTTTTTATTAATGATGGCTTTGTATAGTTAATATGACACACTATGAAAAAGTTAATTATGAAGGGCCACCTGCGTTCCTTTATCCATTCATCCATTTCCCTTTTCCCATTATCTTTTCGGTTAGTAGGGGAAAAAATAAATAAATTACCTACGCCTACCGTAACCGAAAGACACAACGTAGGGCGGCTCCCCACTGCGAGGAAAGACGACTGGTCACACCCGAGAAGCCGATGGATGCAGGACTCCTGCTTCCTTGGCTCCCCGTTTGAGCACCACTTTAAGCGACTGTGGGGAAGGCATATGTCTGAACATATGAAGACGTCCACTGCTGACAGTAGCTTCAGGCTGTTGATGATGACTACTACTTAAGCTTGGTTCCACTTAAAAGAAAACTTCTGCAAGAACTTATAATAATAAATTCTCACATTTAGACCCTTATGCCACCTCTAAACCCTCATTTAAGTACCAGATCTCTATGACCCTCGAAGATACAGCTGTATCTGTCCTTAATAGGCGCAATCATACATAAGGACATAAAACACTACACACACACACACACTTTTAATATTCACTTATATTTAATATAATATATATTACACTATGAACATAAATTATCTCCTAGTATAATCTCTTAAGATTATCATCCCCACTCGCACACAACCCATACACTTACCCCTACACTTCACACCTCACACACACACACGTTCGCTGGAGAGACGAGCATAATTTATTAAATGTAAAATTATAAGGAAGTTCTGTTATTGGCCTTTTTTTGTAATTTAACTCTTGTACAATATAACAAATGTATTAGCTGTTGATCTTCTCATAAATAAATAAATAAATAAATAAATAAATAAGAAGTGTTCAACCGTCTATCAGACTCGCTTGAAAGTTGAGCTATAGTAGTTCATAATTTACACTCAAACTACTGTCTAACACGGGCGACGGTTATATAGGTACTTTATGAAGAAGTTTTCTTGAAATCTGGCCTTATGAAACCTCCTATCATTGTCTATTTGAAATCCTAGACCGCATCGTCACTTACAATCAGTGAGATAGTAGTCAAGCGCAAGCCTAGCCAACAATAAAAAAATACCTATTTTCCATCTATGTAACGTAAGAATGCGTTTGACAGCTAAAATGAAATAGTAAAAAAAACTCTGAACGAAAACCGAAAATTATTAGCAAACATTGCTATTGAAACATTTAAATGTTTTAATTCAGTTTTTTTGACTAATTTATTGTAGCTGTCAAACGCATTCTTACATTTAGATGGAGTAGGTTATTAATTTTCCAATGTGTAAAGCTTATGTCCTGCAGTGTACAGTGACGTGGGATCGGCAGTCCAGCATCCAAATAAAAGCTAACGAGCGCACGTACGGGGCTTAGTAATGGAGAACGGCTGCAGGACAAACTGGATTGAGAGTTGAGTTAGGCCCGTATACAATGCAAATCAATGGCATCTATTATGATATGGACGTTCTTCTGATGATGACCATCAAAGCGAACAATAATTTCTATCAATATTTACTTTTGACTGCATCGTAACTTCACATCAGAATCAGATGACGGTTGGCCTATTTAATTTGTATTTTTTGCGTGTGTTTGTGCAGAAGGCCAGCAGCATAGAGATATAATATATGTAGGTACGGCCTACGGAGTACTTGGCGGAAGAATAACTGGCAAAGCGATGGTACCTACCTAAACGAACTTTGCAGAAAAGTCCTACCACCTAGTACCACCTAGTTTGTATGTATGTGTACATATCTAATTCCTATTCTATGTTGTAAAATGTAATTGTATGAAACCTTGAATAAATGTATTTCCTTTCTGTATTTATTTTAATAGAAGCGTCAGTATAACCAGCGGCTTTACCCTGTGGTGGCGTGGCACCGGCATCGGTCTATCGGGCCAGATCACCTTCCATGCAGCGATAACCTTAAAAGCACGATATTAATACATCAAACACCCACGTGCGCCGTACATCATTGTATCAATAGTTCGATGTATCAGTCTTTGATTTAATTTTAATCATAGCGCGCACACGTTTCTTTTCTAGGCTTCAGGTTATTTTAGGTTTGGTAGGTATCATTTTAGAATGAATTAAAAGCTTACTCGTTTTAGAATTATAATAACGCCTAACGGTAATTGTTGGGAACGATACTCTCGAAGCTGTCGACAAATATGTCTACCTAGGACAGACTGCCCAGTGTTCAGGTAGGTCCAACTTCGAAAAAGAGGTCGCACGCAGAATCCTACTCGGCTGGGCAGCGCTCGGGAAGCTTTGACCTAAGTATCTTTTCATCCAAAATACCACAAAGCCACACACCTGACAACCGATAGGGAAGAAAGGTTCTCGAGTGGCGACTACGAACCGGATGACACAGCGTAGGCCGGCCCCGCATTAGATGGATCGACGATCTGGTGAAAGCCACGGAGAGCCGATGGATGCAGGAGGCGAGCAGCCGCTCAAAATGGCGCTCTCTGGATGATGATAATGATGAACGCTCAACGCTCACATACATACCCAACTATGATTCCTTGTATTTAGGGCCCCAGGAACTACGAGGACCATGCTCCTACAACACGCAGACACATGCAGAACAAGTATTTGCGCTTTTTTACTGTGCACAGTACTATACTATCCTACTTGTTCTGTCGCGGGAATCGAACCCGCCGCGTCGCCTTCGGGCTATGAGCCGACCTGTTCAACCACCACGCCAGCACGGAGGCTATCGTTAGACGTTAGAAAAACGGAGCCGTTGAGTGTCGGGTAACTGCATAGCACTACAATTAATGAAACTGTGCGACATGGCGACGATAGCATTACTTTGTTGTCAGTCAGTCTGTCTGTTTGTCGATTTGCTCGTTCATTCGTGCGTCGTCTATGTTGAGCGCTACGTCAGGCGTTCACACCATAACGGCTAAAACAATTTCTTGAACTTTTGAGATCAACATTATAACTAAAGCTAGCTAGAATACCTTCAGAAAAAAGTTAGAGTCTTTAAGTATATCAATAAATGCAAAATGCAATTCTCAGAACGCAAAACAAAGTTCACAACCTAAATTTTTTGCCATGGATTTTTTGCAGTTGGCGCCAGTGCGCCTCCGTCGAATCTGCAAGCAATAACTCAGTGACACGATGTCCCATGTCCTGAGTGTCACAAGACCCTATGACCCCTGGTGGGAATGCCCCGACTGTTTTTTGGACGCTGCCAACGAAGCTAAATAGTGTAGACTCTAGAAGCGCATAGAGTACTTACTTACTTAACTTCCATTAGTGGAAAAATTACACTAACTTTGTTAGAAGTATCATATTTTTTTGGAATAGCTTTGAGTGTTAGAGTTGCTAATTCAATGGAATGGTACGAAAATAAGTTTGGATACATTTTAGAATTTTATTCAAAAGTGCAGTGATGTTTGAAAGCAATGATTGGGTACACCTGTTGCGAATTTGTTGAGAGTTACGTAATTAGCCAAAGGAAGACGCAGTGGTACGCAGGTTAGGCGGACCGACGATCTGTAGAGCGATTATGTAAAGCTGTTACAAACACTGGGTTGATCGAAACACATTTGAAATAGCTACATGTGTGTATCGATAATTTGCGATTACGTAAGGGTTTTTATTTCTATTTCAATCGGTTTTTATCGATAACAACCAAAGTGAAGTTGCAGCCAACCCGACCAATTTAAAAAGCAAGGTTTATATAGAAAACGTGTTGAACTGACTAATCATTTTTATATGGCTGCATTATACGGTTCTTTGGCCTATGTTTTTGTTGAAACAGGAAATGTCATTGTCATTGTCAATGTCAATAAAAAAATAGAGTTATAATAATTGTGACCATTTGTGGCAGATTTCTGCCATTTGGCAGAACTAGCTCTCAAGTTTACTGTTTTAAAAACGTGGTATCTTTCGGCAGATATGGGGGTTATTGATATTTTGAAGTAAAAATCGGAGGTCTCATAGCTGTAGCTCTTTATTAGTTTTAATAACTTAATAATATTAATTTGTAACTCATTCATCAGACTTCCTCACTGAAACTAGAAGAAACTAAATACCATACCTGCCGTGCGGACTAGAGGGAGCGCCTCACTAGCAACCATGTAACTAAGATAGTTTTCATCCGATCAATATCCTACTGCCGGTAAACTGGCGCGCTAATTGACTGTTATTTGTCTTTTAAGATATAAATAAATATTCATCATCATCATCATCATCATTAACAGCCTGAAGACGTCCACTGCTGAACATAGGCATAGACGTTATTTCTCCGAAACTGTTCACAAACGCATTGGAGGATGTTTTCAAGCTCTTGGAGTGGAAAAGATGTGGCATCAACATAAATGGCGAGTATATCACTAACCTTCGTTTTGCCGATGATATAGTCATAATGGCGGAGTCGCTCGATGATCTCAGCACCATGCTCAACGACCTCAGTAGAGTCTCCCGACAGGTTGGTCTTAAGATGAACATGGACAAGACGAAAATCATGTCAAATGCCCATGTTCCACCTATACCGGTAATTGTCGGGAACGATACTCTCGAAGTTGTCGACAAATACGTCTATCTAGGGCAGACTGTCCAATTGGGTAGGTCCAACTTCGACAAAGAGGTCGCCCGAAGAATCCAACTCAGCTGGGCAGCGTTCGGGAAGCTTCGACCTATCTTTTCGTCCAAAATACCACAAAGCCTGAAAACAAAAGTTTTCAATCAATGTGTGTTGCCAGTGATGACTTATGGAACTGAAACGTGGTCTCTAACTGTTGGCCTCATTACTAAGCTCAAAGTCGCGCAACGAGCTATGGAGAGAGCAATGCTCGGTGTTTCCCTGCGAGATAGGATCCGAAATGAGGAGATCCGCAGGAGAACTAAAGTGACCGATGTAGCTCTTAGGATTGGCAAGTTGAAATGGCAATGGGCAGGCCACATCGCTCGTAGAACTGACAACCGATGGGAAATAAATATTGCATATGATTATTTTTTTATTCATTGGTCAGCCCCCAAAGGGCTGAAACATAAACATAAACGTCATGGGCCCTGTCGGGCATGCAAAAATTAGAAGAGAGGAGGATACATAACTATTGATAATCGCGTACAGCCAACGACGTTTTTGCGCGCCAACGTAACACGAACAATCGATCAATATTGAAGCCGCTTAAACAGGGTTAGGTAAGACGTAAAAATTATTAACCCGCGCGAGCCGGGTTGGGTCAACTAGCAATATATTATAAAATACTTGAGGCATATTTCTTTGTTGAGGAAGATTTCTAGCCTATTTAGGGCAGAATCTGCAATTTAGATGGTCACACTGGATATAGTAAGTATTTTATGATTTACTACTTATGCGTTTACATTGCTTGAAGATGTCCAATGTGAAGAAAAACAACAATAAAAGTTCGCAAGAAACAACCTCTAACCTGTTTCTATGGAGAATGTAATTTCTGCCGTCATTTCGGCTGAAATCTATGTACGTAATCGCAAATGTTCATATCGATGAAATTTTTGTTCTGTCAAATCCTTTTCTGTAGCAAACTTGTTGCAATCGAACTTTTATTGACTTTGATTGATACAGAATGTCGTACATAATCGCAAAACTATAATAAATACATATTTCTTAATGAAACTGATTGAAAAAAAAGTTACATAATCGCCCTACTGGTTAAAACTGAGAGGATCCGATGGATGCAGGAGGCAAGCAGCCGCGCAAAGTTCTGTTCACCAGTAAACGTCTTCAGGCTGATGATGCAATGATGATAAAGTAACTTTTTATCCCAAAAACCAAAACCATCATTCCTTGTGACTATTTTCAAATCTCATTTGCTTCAGCAAGTTTTACATCAATCGTAGATCAAGAGAGTGCGAGTGCAAGTCTATTCTATATAAAGTCTAGGGTCGTACGCATGTTGAGGGTTAACTTTTTATGAGATTTCAAAATGGATTTTAAATTGCCCCTGTTAGTGGACAAGTGCACCGATCCGTGTAACTATGAAAATGATGTTTTGGAATTATTTTTTGAGGCATAAAAAAAGAAATGTCTTCACTAGGTGGTAGGACATTTCTGCAAAAATCGTCTAGGTAGGTACCACAGCTTTGCCAGTTATTCTGCCGCCAAGCAGTAGTGTGCAAGCACTACTGTGTTCCGGTTTGAAGGGTATTGTAGCTAGTGAAATTACTGGGCAAATGAGACTTTATGATCTGATCACACAGTCTAGTAAACTGATTACTAGACTGTGTGATGTCTCAGGATGACGTGCGCAGTGCAGTGTCACGAGAAACTTTATTATTTTAAAGTTCCGAGTGACACTGCAACTGTTAAGGGTGGCCGTGTCGCTTAACATCAGGCGAATGACTAGCTCGTCACGTCATTCATTTTCATAAAAAAACCTGACTGTGGCGCAATAAAGAGTAGGCTTGTGATGGTATAAATAAATCATTTAATATATCATTTATATTTTATACTATCACAACACAAGCCTCTTTTTACCTTGTTTTTATATATAAGTGTAGGGATCATTGTTTAAGACGCTGACAGGACCCAATGCGAGCACGTTTAGTACAGCAGACGAACTTGAAACTTATTTTGTACTATATAGGGTCGCTTTATGCATAGCAAAAATATGGCGATTACGTTGCGTTGCACTTCGACTCTTCCATTTTTCGGTACAAATAATTAATTATAAAAGAAATGCTTATCGTTATAAAAAAAAATAAGCTTATAGACGGATGCATTGAAACATAACTTATCACTATAATTTATTTCAATGGGGTGCCTTATTATATTGTAACATTTTAGGACGTTTGAATGATTTTTTTAAGGTCACTTTTTTTCTATCGAGAAAACTTTTCGTAAACGTGTTTCGGTTTCGGCAGATGGAAAGAAGATATGACCAGTATTTTTATCAATCCTGTAAATGGTATATGTTTTGAGATAATCACGTTCAAAATAGTCGATCTGGGAGCATTCAGCGCCTTAATAAGCAAATGAATTACGTGTCAAGATAGTAGTTCGTCTGATGTTAAGCATCACGGCCGCCTGAAACTGTTGCAGTGCCTTTCGGCACTATTTTGTTTTTTCCGTAACACTGCAGTGATGATGTCATTCGTGATCACGTCTAGTAATAGTCTAGTAATGCTTACCTAATTCGTCATAAGTCGTCGTTCGTCTTTTCATCCAAAATACCACAAAGCCTGAAAACAAAAGTTTTCAATCAATGTGTGTTGCCAGTGATGACTTATGGAACTGAGACGTGGTCTCTAACTGTTGGCCTCATTACCAAGCACAAAGTCGCGCAACGAGCTATGCTCGGTATTTCCCTGCGAGATAAGATCCGAAATGAAAAGATCCGCAGGAGAACTAAAGTGACCGATGTAGCTCTTAGGATTAGCAAGTTGAAATGGCAATGGGCAGGCCACATCGCTCGTAGAACTGACAACCGATGGGGAAGAAATGTTCTCGAGTGGCGACCACGAACTGGAAGACGCAGCGTAGGCCGGCCCCCCACTAGGTGGGCCGACGACCTGGTGAAAGCCGCGGGGGCCGATGGATGCAGGAAGCGAGCAGCCGCTCTAAGTGGCGCTCCCTGGGGGAGGCCTATGTTCAGCAATGGACGCCTTGGCTGTTAATGATGATGATGATGATGACTTAAAACAAAAGTTGTGAACTAATATTGCTAGCGGAAGACAAATTTACAAATATTTTTTTTAAGAAAATATTAAAAATTACCAACTAAACAGACCACCTTCCATTTTTTGTATTTTTTTTATGGGCGGCGTAGGGCGGTGCTGACAAAATGCCAGTGTAATTTATTGGTGCGTAGGCGCCGCGCCGCGACCGATCTGCCATTTTTTGTCGCTTGCAACACTCGCGGCGATAGAAGGTAACGCACGACGAAAGCAGATTGCTTACTACGTTTTTCTCTTTGATTTTTTAGGATCAAGGTGCCGTTATACATATTAGGGACTTACTTAATATACGCATACCCTTTACTGGTAAGCTACACTGCATTATGTATTAAGGCGAAGGGTAGCATTAAGTTCTTTAGAAATAAATCGCAATCATACCTTAAAAAGTTTGGTTGTTTCCATTTATCGAATATATTTTACAAATAAAAATAATAGTGTATACCCAACAAGCATTCACTTAATAATGTGATGAATTCATAATTTTGAAAAATACTATAATTACATAGATATTAATTAAAAACCTCCAAAATCAGTCATTTCGTACGCTGTCTTTGTCGTAAGCACCACGCGGAAGTTCAGACTGAATTAGTATTTAAGTCGACGTATATAAACGACTCGTATATAGTCGACGTTAAGGTCGATGTTTCTTTGAACGAATTATGACGTGCTCATCTGGCCCTACCCTACGCCTTAACTATTAGGTAGGTATGCAGTCTGCATACCTTAAAATAACCGGCCAAGTGCGAGTCGGAGTCGCGCACGAAGGGTTCCGTACCACTATCTATAAACACGAGCAAAAAGTCACGTTTGTTGTATGGTAAGAAAGTATCTAAGTATTATATCAGTTATCTGGTTCCCATTAGTACAAGCTATGCTTAGTTTGGGGCTAGATGGCGCTGTGTGAAATGTCCCACACATATTTATTTATTTATTTATTTATTATGGAAGCCCCCATAAATATTTATCTTATTCTGTTTTTTAGTATTAATTGTTGTTATAGCGGCTACAGAAATACATCGTCTGTGAAAATTTCAACTGTCTTACTATCACGGATCATGAGATACAGCCTGGTGACAGACGGACAGCGGAGCCTTAGTATTAGGGTTCACTTTACTCTTTGGGCACGGAACCCTAATAACGTGCGAGAAACCGTGGGTAGAGTATTTAGATGCATCGCTAGGAAATTTTATTGTTGTCTCATTACCCCCCATCTCGTATCATCTTACCCCACGGTCATCTCACCCCACAACAAACATACCACAGATAATAAAAATCTGTGTATTTTGGAACAGAGGGTGATTATGATATCAATTACATGAGCTTCGGCTGTGACGCGCCATGTGGTTAGTGTACTGTGACGTCATAGAGGACTGACGCAAGGTAGGTAATATAGGGGAAATAAGCAAGTGGCTCAGTGGTGGCCCGTGCGACTTGCAAACCGATGCCCCCAGGTTCGAACCCCGCTCGGTGGAATTACATAGTTTGAGGATATCCTCCAACTATGTAATTCTTAAAGTACCTAAGTAATGTACCGACCCGCAATTGGACAGTGTGCATTATGGTGAACAGAAGATATTTTTTATATAGGTAGAGCATTCGTCGTCTTATTGTATACAAAAAAATTAGAAAATGTCACAGAATAACATTTGGTAGGTAGATACCTACTTAATTACCTATACAACCTGACCTTGAATTGGTATGTTACCCCGGAAGCGGGTGAATCTACTCCCCAAGGTTGACTACGTGGGTTCTACGACCTTTCTAAATTAATAGTCTTTGAAGAAATGCCATGCAAAGTTTACGTAATAATATTAACCAAACGCATCGAATAGGTACAACCCTAGCGTAGGAGCACGCAGCTGAGTGAAAATGAACTTCTTCCTTGACTGAATTCCTTAAACGAGTTCGACGTCCTGCGTTTAGAAATGAGTTCGTTTGTTTATTTTCGTATTTTGTTAGCTCTCGTAGTGATTGCACGTGCATTTTTATGTCTCTAGCTCTTTCGTGGATTAGGTTGTGCGTTACAGGGTTGCCACGCGCAGCGCTAGGTTAGTGGATTCTTTTTAAGTTTGGAGGTTCAGAAACACGCAGTTTCAAGTAATTTTACAACTTGTGGGGTATCAGGGCCCCAGTCCCATACCCCTTTGGGATAACATATGAATTCAAGGTCAGGTTGTATAGGTTCTTTGCTGCATTATTTTAAAAGTTTGATACCTATACCTATCTATTTAATTTTGTTTTAGAACAGACTAATGCAGCTTTCGGTCTCTACCGACCGAACAACAACACTTTTATAATATTGTCTAAATTTTAGACGTTAATGTATTTAGGGTTTGTTTATTTTAAGAAAACATGGTACTTATTCATTTTGACACCATAGAAGGTTTGGAATTGAATGAAACACAACGAATAAGTTAAATTAAACAAAGGTATGTATTTTATTAAGGTATGGTTGCTGAGTGCTGACAGACTTGTAAGTAAATGTAGGTATAATCTAGGAGGTCCACCACCCAGAATGAGGAATTATTTAACCCGCCACTTAATAACGATTCCAAGGGTCATTCATCACCTACTTATATGTTTACATTGCACGTAGACCGTGGTGCCAGTGACATTATGGATAAAATTAAAAAAAAAACAGAGTTACTTGAGCCATGAAATTGCATGAAAAGTGTAATAGAGAAAAATCAATATAATGTTTTTTTCATTTTTAGTACATATTGGTAATCCATATTTTCCGTCAATGAAATCTTAACTATCCCTAATAGATTTTCACTTTTAATTAGGTAATGAAGTAGATATTGCTTACACAAATACAATCAACTAAGATATATTTTTCTCATACAATAAAAATCCCAAAAAATAAATTACGGATTGCAAACTACAAGGTCATCTTTTGATTGCGTAGGTCTCACAGGGGAGCTTTAAGCTCATGGATTAATTTAGACTAGTAGCGCCAGCTATCGAGCAGCAGCCTAACTAAATTTTTTTTTTATGAAAGCGTTATCTTGTGCTGAGTAGCTGAACTTCTATAATGTTGCTTATGCATAGTTTTATGACGTTTTTACATAAATTCAATAGATGTCGCTACAATTAGTTCTACCCCAGATAATATAATACCTACAGTACTACTCATGGTGATTCTATGTTGATGGTACTACTATTTTAATATCTGTGGTATCAGTATAAACTTTTTTATAAATCAAACTGCATTGTAAAGCAAAAAGATCAACTATCACTTGTTTGTTTTGTTTATCGTGTGTTCCCTACATATTGTAGAAGTTATCAACAACCATATTGTTATTTATAAAATTTTACTAAACTACAGAACTGCAGTGTCCCCAATCTGATTCGGGATGGAAGTAGGCCGTGTGTAGTTGTTTGTTGCTGTTATCACAAGATGTCACTCTCCGTAACATTACAAAACGAACTTTTTAACTTTAGTTAGAGCCCGATAGAGCCTGCTAAAGCCCCTTACACAAACCCCAGATATTATAATTTTTCGTTTGTACCTGATGGGACCCCATCACAAACTTACAGTTTAGCAGATTTTCTCGAAATCTAGGTATGTTTGGATTGGTGGTGGACCCACCAGCACCATCTATTTTCTATTTTTTTTTTAAACTATCGTTTTTACAGAGGTTATACTTACCTATAGTTATTTCAGTAAAGTGTAAATAACTTGAAATAAATTTTACATAACGGCGCAATGGTTAAACGTGAGTGCCTTTTATAAGGTGACCTAGCCTAGGCTAAGTACCTATTATTATTTTGAAACTTACAACCTATACAAAGTTTTCCGTAAGCTTTCATTTAAGAAAAGATTCATTTGTCCTATCCGTCACAAACATAGGTACAAATTATCAACAGGAGTTTTGGCGGGAACGCTGAAAAGTTAACTTAGTTCTCAAAACTTGTACTTTTTCCAGTGTTCATGTTTAAAATTGATGGCGTTTTACGCATTAAGTGCTGAATTACGAGCACGAGTGAGGGCAAGTGATATAATGTGGTGAAACGTGATTTTCCTTGTTGCTTCCAAAATTCCATAGAAGCTTCTAGTAGTTGCCACCACTTTACTGGAGCATGACTTAGGCTGGAATATGACTACCTGACTTAGACTGGACTATGACTACCTGACTTAGACTGGACTACGACTATGACTAAGGCTTGACTTTACGTGAAATATTCTATTAACATGATGAAAAATTACAATACTTGACACTGGCTAAATACACTATGTGTGGAGCCAAAATATAAGAAAAAAAACTATCAATACCTAATTGGTATTGCAGATTACTTTATGTTTCCAAACTTTTTTCAGTAGGTAACAATAAAAAGTACAAAGTCGTCAAAATAAATTCAGGCCACTTTAAAATTTTTATGGAAGAAAGATTCATATTTTTTAAATTTACTATATTCCGTGTTCGAATTTTTTCCAACAAATTAATAATAACAGGATAATAATGACACAAATAATATACCGCCTGCATTTTTAACTTAAAATGTTTATTAGTGTTTTTACATGGAATAAATATAAAAACTTAAGTTTTTTATATAAGCTTTCTGAACATGGACCTTATCATGTGACAAAAAATGAATGACTAATTATTTCATAAGTTGCAAAGCTATTGTGACCGGACTATTGGTGAATTTTATTATTTACACGTTAGCTGACGTCCTGGGGGGTCACCACAAGGTCTTAAGCATTATGACTTCAATCATACTTTGAAAATGAAATAAAAATAAGTATATTGTAATGTTGTTGACCAGGTAGTTCATCTGAGTTGTTGACGCAGAGTAGTTTTTTTTTTTCTTATATTTTGGCCTCCACACATAGTGTATTTAGCCAGTGTCAAGTATTATATTTTCATCGTGTTATAAAATATTTCACGCAAAGTCATGTCCTAGTCATAGTCCAGTCTAAGTCAGGTAGTCATAGTCCAGTCTAAGTCATGCTCCAGCAAAGTGGTGGCAACTTTACTAGAAGCTTCTATGGAGTTTTGGAAGCAACACGAAAAGTCACGTTTCACCACATTATATCACTTGCCCTCACTCATGCTCGTAATTCAGCACTTAATGCATAAAACGCCACCAATTTTAAACATTAACACTGGAAAAAGCACAAGTTTTGAAAAATAATACAATGCAACGACGTGAACTTTTCCGCGTTCCCGGAAAAACTCTGCAGAGCAGTTTTGATGACATAACGTTAAATCTTTCACTCAAATACAACTGTCATGTCATACCTTTACATCATGTTGACACTGACGTGCGACAGAGATAACGCTATATAAAAATGTAGACGTCTCGTTCTCGCGCAAGAATACTTTATAAGTTCATGGTACGAATTCGAACAGTATTGTAACCTTGAAGCATTACTGTCACGAACCATGATGGTTTGTTTATTCTTCGTGGTAGGGCAGCAGCTCCCTGCTCTACCATAACATAAACAAATGCAGGATGACCACGGGCAGTTGAGATCGAGCCTTGATCTCAAAACATCTAACCAATGATTGAGTAACAAAATGATAATTTAATAAGTAGGTAGGTACTTAGGTACTCCTCCTATCCATGATTATAATGGGACGTTTTATTTAAAAAAAACTAGTTCTGCTTCTGTTACTAGATGGCGTAGTAACGACGTATTTCAAACATGGTCGTAGTTTCAAACCACGGAGTACAAGGAAACGTCAAATTCAGTTGAGTGGATCACAGAGTACGTTGTCGATTTGTCGATAGAAAGCCATTATAGTTATATATATATATATATCCCATCCATAAAATAAGTAAAGAATACTAAACTCTATACATAATTATCTTAACAATGACAGAACGTAAAGACCCCATTTTAACGCCATCTATCGGGTTTTAAAAAAATTACAGCTTTTATTTTTAATAAAACGCCTCATTAGGTACTTATATCGATTACTTAGTCTAATTATCTAATACCGAATCGATAATAACTCTTTTGATCTCGTACCGATAATCAAGGCATTATTAGACATGCTAATTATAAAATAATAGACTCCTTTTATTAATAGATCTCTTGTTCTCTTCAATTATGAGCTCTTTGGTTAAGTGCTTTGTGTTTACAAATCGATTATTGCTCTCAAAAACTGGAATGAAAGGAAAATCGATTCTTTGATCGATTGAAATGCGTTGGTTTATCTTTTAATTGATGTTTGGTAATTGAGTAGGGTGGTGGGTATTTTTAGAGGCTCTACCTCTTTATTTCTGTTTTTAGTTTGATTTTTTGTCGAATGTATTATTTTGAACTTTAACCTTTTTATATAGCTTTAGATTTCGTATGGACTTGGTCTCTAATAATTTACCTAATAAATTATACTTAAGTATTATTATTATTGTCTCTACTATCTGGATACCTCCTAACGACAGATATAATCTCCACCCCCGAACATACTAAATTCTCTTAGGATGGAGCTATACTAAGTATATTAACCTATCTTTTTAACTAGCCACCTCAATAACGACTGAAGTTACCGATTACCTAGTTCTTTATGATTAGCAAGTTGAAACAGCAATGGGCAGGCCACATCGCTCTTAGAACTGACAACCGTTGGGGAAGAAAGGTTCTCGAGTGGTGACGACGAACCGGAAGAGGCATCGTAGGCTTCCCACTAGGTCACAACAACCTGGTCAAAATAGCAACGAGCCAATGCATGCAGCAGGCAAGCAGCCGCTCACAGTGGCGCCCTATAATGGTCAGCAGTGGACGTATTTAGGCTGATGATGATGATCTTCTTCTTCTCGTGTAGGTAAGTGGTCAGCACTGCAGGGTTAGCACGGACGGTAGACAAAATTATCTTTCCCCTATTTTACTCCACTTGACGTGTAAATTGTATGAAGAATTTGACATAAAAAAGGGAAAGACAATTTTGTCTACCGTCCGTGCTAGCCCGGCTGGTGTCAGAATTTTTAGGCCACCCGAAGGCTTCTGACTTGGCTTACGACATCAGCCGGCTTCGCTATGAGCGCTACATGAATGATTGTGATAATGATTCTATATTTCAGAAGGAGATTAGCTTAGCTCCTAGTATTTTTTTTTTATTAGTTCTAGACCAATATCACCTCAAATTTAACATTGTCAATTTGTCAAGAGCCGAGGAGCCCTCGATTTTACCAGGAAATTTACTAATTTTCTAATAGAACCTATGATGTTTTATCACACCGTTGTAAAAGTGAGTTCTTTGGAAAGTACTGGTAAAACCAAGCGGGATTCGAACCAGGATCGGTTTAACGCACGGCTTACCGATAAACACTCGCTCTCATAGGTACCTACTTTCATGTTAATTATCTAATACGGATTAGTTAATTAAATCCCTATATACCTACAATCAAATATACCTAACTTACTTAATATTATAGATATTAAACGGCAAAATGATTGATTACAAGGATGTGTGTGTGGGGCGCGCCGCAAACACCACTTACGGCACTTCGGACGGCCACTTAATACGCGTAGAGCTACAGAAGAATAGACAGGTGTTCACTTTATTTAAAAACATCTGTTGTGCGGATGCAGCAATTAATAAATAATACCTCTTGAAACTCTTCTCAAAACCTGTGTTTGCTCAAAACATTGATATGGAAAAATCGAGGTAAAAATCCTGACAATAAAACAAAAACTAATTTTCTTCCAATAATAAGGCGTTTTATTAAAAAAAAGCTGTAATTTTATAAAAAGCCGATAGATGGCGTTATAATGAGGGTTTTACGTTCTGTCAACGTTAAGATAATTATGTATCGAGTTTAGTATTCTATCCTTATTTTATGGAAGGCATATAACTCTAATGGCTTCCTATCGACAAATCGACAACGTATTCTGTGATCCACTCAACTGAATTTGACTTTTCCTTGTACTCCGTGGTTTGAAACTACGATCATGTTTGAAATACGTCGTTACTACGCCATCTAGTAACACAAGCGAAACTAAATAAACCGTCTCATTGACACACGTCCTATAAATAAAAGAAGGGCATATTTTAACCGCTGTGACAAGAGGATGCATCCACGGTGCATCGCTTACAACGTCATTATCCTTAACATAAGTAGACTTTAAACGGTGAAATAGTCACAAATATAGGTTTTAGAATTAGCAAGTTCAAGTTAGGAATGAGCTATGGAGGCTAGGTATACTCGGTGGTTCCTTGCGAGACAAGATCCGAAATAAGGAGAACTAAAGTCACGGGTCACTGATATAGGTAGCTTTTAGAATTAGCAAGTTGTAGTAGAGATGGGAAGGTCACATCGCTTTTAAAATTAACAACAGCGGGGTTATTACGTAACTTTTGCAACAGGCGTAAATTTCGCAATCATTGCTGTCAAACATGACTTTGGCAGCAAAGTGACGTTTGACAGCAATCGACGAACTAAAAAGTTGGAGTTTTGGCGGGAACGCGGAAAAGTACACGTCGTTCCATTGTATTGTTTCTCAAAACATGTGCTTTATCCAGTGTTAATGTTTAAAATTTATGGCGTTTTACGCATTAAGTGCTGAATTACGAGCATGAGTGTGGGCAAGTGATATAATGTGGTGAAACGTGATTTTCCGTGTTGCTTCCAAAATTCAATTGAAACTTTTAGTAAAGTTGCCACCACTTTACTGGAGCATGACTTAGACTGGAATATGACTACCTGACTTAGAGTGGACTATGACTATGACTAAGACTTGACTTTACGTGAAATATTCTATTAACATGAAGAAAAATTACAATACTTGACACTGGCTAAATACACAATGTGTGGAGCCAAAACTTAAGAAAAAAAAAACTAAAAAGTTCATTATTTGTTTCCATCTATTGCCGTTCTGTTGTTGGTGGCGCTAGTGTCTAAGGCCAAAGTGTATTCGAGCAACCGGCGGCCATCTTGTGACCGATTGCTAAGTGTTCGTTGTCGTATTGCTAACTGCTGTTGCTTTGCTATTGCTGTTGCAATTTTTTTTTTTTTATTGCCGATAGTGAAGAAACTTTTTCTCTGTCGGTTGTTGTCTCGAGTAGTGATACGTTCCTGAAGACGCAGCTTAGGCCTACCACTAGATGGAACGATGACCTAGTCAGAACGGCAGGGAGCCGATGGATACAAGAGAAGCTCTAACTCTTTATCATCATCAACACCCTATAAACGTCCACTGCTCCGCCACTTTGAGCAGTAGGCCTAGCACGAATATTTACGCGCGCGTAAGTGTAACGTAAAACCCCTCTATTACTCAATACTCAATTATTTATTGCAACATATGTACATATTTTTAATACAGGTGGTATGTATGAGTGTGCAGGACATATGACCCCATTAGGGTATAGCAACAGTTAGGTCCAGGACCAGGCCGATTCATTAAATAAATCTACAAAAAATCTTTGGCCAGTGTTTTTACTAAAACGGCTTACTTTTATCATTAAAGAAATCTGTCAAACTATAGTAGCATTTTTTATCAGAAAATCTTTCAAAACATTATTAAATACCGATTCTTTTTCTTCAGTGAGAATTTCTTTCGGGATTTTATTGTATATCTTGACTGCCATTATGTTGGGGCCTGAACTATGCATTTTTAGCTTAGAACTTGGTACGGCGAGTTTGTGTTTAAATCTTGTTTCATACCGTCGGGGCTGGTCTACTACTTTTATAAAAAACTGGGGGTACTTTTTTACAAATTTGCATGCTTCTTGTATATAAATTGACGTTAGTGTTAATAATTTGAAATTAATAAAATGCGGTTTACAACTAGCTGGTTCTTTTATATTCGCGAGGATTCGGACACACTTTCTTTGGGAAATAAAAATGTCATGGGCGTCTACGCTATTTCCCCACAATATAATACCGTACCTAAGCCACGAGTACGCGTAGGCATATTACGATTGCGTCTGCCGCTCAACTGCTGTCAAAGTACATACAATTTTGCACAGCAGTTGAGCGGCAGACGCGCGTCAGCAGCGCGCTTGAGTGCTAGCTCAATCGTGATAGGGGCGCAGATCAAATGCCATATAACTGGCTTACATTAACGTTACACTTACGCGCGCGTAAATATTCGTGCTAGGCCCACAGCTCGCTTCCTGCATCCATCGGCTCCCTATGGTTTTCACCAGATTGTCGGTCTACGGTGCCTATGATGAAGAGGCTTATTAAAATTATTTTCAGCAAACGTCTTCAGGCCGATGATGATTAGATATTCTTATGTTTATTTCTGTATCTATTTAGGTTAGGTAATAAAAGGATTCTAGTATTAAAGTAATAGTATAGTATAGACCTGAAATTCTATACACTCGTTTGATCTCATTTATTATGCAATAATAAAATAACATAGATACTAATAGACCAGAATCATATATAATATTCATTATATAATCATAGATAGATAGATAGATAGATAAACTCTTTATCGAAACACCACATCACAAATAATTAAAAGCTTACAACAACAATATTAACAAAAGTGTATCAATTGGCGGTCTTATCGCTCAGAGCGATCTCTTCCAGACAACCTTGTACGGAAAGGAATGACTTAGCAATACATGGACGGTGGTATTCATACAAAAAGAACGCTGTGTATAGTCATATATATATAAATAAATATACCTTAAATACATACATAATTACATAAAAAATCCTACATAGACATAATACATAATAATATTCATAATAGATATACTACATTTAATTATAATAAATAAAATATATAGATGATAATAAGATAAGGTGAATTATCTGATAGCTACATAGACGAAAGATAAAACTGTTTAACACGATCTTTAAAGACATTCAGCGATGGTGCTTGTTTAATATCAGTAGGTAAGGCATTCCATAGACGAACAGCTTCTACTGTAAATTAACAATCATAAAATTTTGTTGTGTGTACCGGCATGTTTAGCATCAGGTTCTCAGATGATCTTAAAGGACGTGAGTGGCAGGTACGAAGGAAATTAAATCGTTCCTGAAGGTAGCGCGGGGAAGAAGGATTGAACAGAACACTGTAGAGAAGAGACAGTATATGAGCATTCCGGCATAGAATTCATAATGTAGACTTAAATAGAATACAGCACTTAGCACCTACCTACTAACTTACCTGTTGTTGGTTTCATAATCGCCTAGCTGGTTTGAAAAGATAAAAACAAACATTTGAAATGATTTATCTCCTATTACATAGCAATGCAACCGGGGTTTCATGCCGACCTCGCTGGCGGGTTGGCTGACTGGAGAGATATACTTAAGTATTTCCTAATTATATTAATCTCAAATATGTATTGCCTCTCCCCAAGGTTTCCTCTGTTTAGGTTGATTTGTTTGGCTAAGGGTGTATTGTAGTCTTTTAGTGCCTTGTTATGTGTATAGTATGTAAATGGTGTCCAATAAATATTTATTATTATTATTATTATTATTATTAATATCACTAGAATCTCAACTGTTTAATGTACCTACCTACCTATCGTATAGTGTTTAAGATTCTGTTTATATTCTTTTCTGAGAAATAAATATATTCTTATTCTTATTCTTAAGTAAGTAAGTATCTTATTAGTAAGTAGTAGGTAGTGCGAACATTCCTAATAGACCTTGTGCAAGCACGGCCTTATCTTGTATTCCGAGAGCTGGCATGTACTGTATAGATAGTTTTACTGTAGTTTTTTTGGGTTCCGTACCCGAAGTATATAGCGAACCCTACTTATTACTAAATTTACTAAAGCCTGCGCTGTCTGGCCGTCCGTCACCAGGCTGTATGTCATGATAGTTAGACAGTTGAAATTTTCACAGATTATGTATATCTGAACGTTTTGAAGTATAGACAATAGTACGGAACAGTCAGTGCAAGAGTCCGACTCGCACTTGGTTGGTTATTCTACAATAAGTAGGTTTATTTAAATCGACTATTTCTGTTCTATTCTAATTTTCTTAGGTCTACGTTGACCGCACTTGATAGCGACCGATATATCCCCTCATCTAGCGAACATCATCTGAGGCCCTAGCACGAACATTTACGCGGGAGTAAGTGTAACGTTAACGTAAGCCAGTTGTATGGCATTCGACTTACGTTAACGTTATACTTACTCCCGTGTAAATGTTCGTGCTAGGCCTACTGAACTTAATGAAATACAAGCCGACATACTTCAACTGGTACTATTTATAGACCAGGGGTGCTCAAAGCGTCGAACGCGGTCGACCGGTCGACCGCGAAGGCATTTGCGGTAGCCCGCGAAGCAAAAATTGGAATTCCATACATTCGAGTCAGTTCAGGTGCAGTTTTACACAGCAAAGGTGCTAAACCACCACACATTTGAGATGCAGCCACAAAAGTTTCAAATCAGTGCCTATTATACATTATATTACAGTGGAATTACCTAATTATTACTGTCGATCCTAATTGAATTATTACAAATCGATGGTTCAAAGATAACTTTACGCGGTCTTTGCTCGTTTGTTTTTTTTTTGTATAAAGACAAATATAATACCCATTACAATCTCTCAATAGTATCGGTAGACCGCTGGGTAGTGACGGATTAATTAGCATTCGCATTCATTTTTAGCATGTGAAAACTTAATTAGCATTTCGCAAGTGAAATGTAGTTGCGAAATTCTGTGAAATATGAAATTTCATTTAATTAATAAAATTCGTTTTGAATTCAATTTTTAGTATAAAGTTTCATTTCATGTTTCATTTCAGTCTTCATTTCTTTTACATTTCATTTTTCATATAATTTTTCATTTCATTTAATTTTAGCAAATAGCATAGCAATAGCAATTAGCATGCTAAGATTCGTGAGTTAGCATGTTTATGAAATTTACGCAAAATCGCATTAATTGCCATCGCTAGCTGGGCTGTTTTGAATCATTTTTTTTTAATCTTTTTTATTTTATAGTAGTTTAGTCATTAATGACTATGTCACTCCCGTAAGTCAATCAACACGTTCCAGGAACTCAATCATTTAAGCTCTTCATAATGTAGATGGAACTATATTTTGAATCATAAAGTAGACCGCATACGTCAAAAGTTTGGCCACCCCTGATAGACGATATCATTGACTACATTACATATCATAATCATTTTTAATGTAAATAATATCTGGTATCTATACTAGGTGTAATTGATTTACATCCTTTAGCATCCTTTAAATTTCGGTTACCTATTCCTGACTGCGGTCTCGTGTGGACCAATTTTTTTAAATCTATAAATACCTATAATCATGGAGTCCCATCAGGTACCAACAAAAAATAGCCCGAAGCTGAAAAAAATGAAGTAATCGTGTCTATGAGAGTTACTAGTTAGTTTCCAGTGTATTCATTTGGCCCAATACTTCGCCCGACTTTCTTTCGTGAATAACTCCAAAAAGTGGGGTAGGTACTAAGTACTTAGGTTATATAAAAAACGGCTACGTACAGTACAAAATTAAATTAAAATAATTACCTAGGTTCTGTTTTTAGTTATTATAACGTCTTAATTTTGAAGCAGGTATTAGTCATTAGGCAACCTACTTCCTAGAATTCAGATTCAGATTCAGATTCAGATTTTTATTGCTTCCATAGTGTACAATAGGTGGAATATAATATTAAGTCTAGTTCCATATGGACCCCGTCGGGCGCAGCAAAATTTGGAGAGAGGAGGGCGACTTAGCAAAAGAATCAAAGTGATCAAACAAAATAGGTACACTACATAGAAAATAATATTAGTTTGATTAGCTATAATAAAATGTCAATTCAATTTTATCTATTATTAGTAATATTAGTAAAAATTTAAATATTTAAAAATTTAATGTCAGTTTTGTACAATATAAAATAAATTAGATTACCTATTCAATGTCACACTTATTCATTCTAATACCACATAAATTATTCTTACAATTATTGATCTCAAAAAGTACACCTACACACCTACATACTATTAGCACAGAGCAAAAAAAATAAGCGAAACGTCATTTGTTTCATAGCTCTGTGCTTATTAGCGACAATACCGAATTGCCCTAAATCTCACCTTAAGTAGGTGCCTACAGACTATTTTCTTTTTCAAAATCAATGGGTTCGATTACTTGCTACCTATAAATTTATTGAAAAATTTGACCAATGGTCGAAAATTTAACCTAACTCTTTTTAAAATACTTATTTTATTTTCTAAAAAAATATATATTGTTAGGTGTTTAAAACAATTATAAAGATTAAATAATATTAAATTGACATTCGTTCCACATTTCGCACTTTTAAAAAGCTCAATCCGAAACTTTAGGCGTTCTCGAAGACGCCTGACACATTTTCACAAGTCTGAAAAATTATAAAGAAAATTAATGTTGACACTTCCACTTCCCACTTCTTTTATTGGCTCTTTAGTTGCTGCCCGCACCTGATTGGTCGGATTAAATGGCGCTCTAATAGGGGGAAAGGGACGGAGTGGATAGATTAAGGGCGATTGTTATAGGAATGAAAGGGATGGATAGACACTTCTCAGGTACTTACAAATAGAGCGACGTGCCTAAGGAAGTGCGAGGCGCATGCAACGGTATGATTGGGTTTGTATGAATTGGTAGCTGCAAAATGTGTTATTTTTTTATCTGCGGTTTGGATTCTTCTATAAAATATCCTTTATAATGTAAAATCCGCCAAGATTCTTGGCACCAAATTGAAATAGAGTGGTGTAATGCGATATTGTTTAGTTTTTGTCTTCACCAATTTTTATAAAAAAAGAAAAAGTGTGAACATTTCCCACAGCGCCATCTAGCCTCAAAATAAAATTAGCTTATTGTACCTACTATAGAAACCAGATAACTGATATAATAATTACGTACTTTTTTGTTTGTAAATACCAAGACCATACTACATAAAGTCCTCCTGTTGTACTCTATTAGTCTCTATCTATTAGTGCAATAAAGAATTAAATATATAAATACCTACATAGAATACAATAAGTAACTAAGCCTAATAAAGACAAGTCATTTATTTAATTTTTTAACTTTATTAAGTACACAGAAAGTTTAAAAATAAGTAGGTATTTTGGTAGCCACTTGTAGTTTAGGGTTCGTTTTAAGTCTATTTACAGGTGTGGGTATGTTTTGTGAGATCTTTGCGTTGTATTTTTCTTATAAGTAGGTCCTGAGAGTCCATTAAATTAGATTACTAAAATAACTAAAATAATGAAAAGAATTATGCTTATCGGTAGGTACTATTAAAATTTAAACAACCAAAGACCCATCTATCTTGACCACTTTACCCCATTTCGTAAATTAGGTTCGTAATCCAAGTGACCAATTCACTCCAACATCATCATAATATGCATTCGCTCCGAACGATCAAATCGGATTCACGTAAACATCTTCAAGAAAAACTCAACGATCCCCACTACTTATGCTACTTCGGGAGCTTTTTTAAAAAACGACCGCCCTAAACTACTTCCATCTCTCTCCCACCTACCGAAATAGCTGAAGAAAGTCATCTATCGCTATCCTTGTCGAAGGCTTAACGTCAAACAGGCGGGCAATTTATCACGCAAAGTTTATTCGTTTGAGGAACGCTTTTGTGGTGAGGCGAGCTCGCAACCGCGCGGTGAAGTGCCATTCATGTGTTTAAAAAAAACAAAAAATGGAATCCAAATTTAAATTGAAAGATTTCCAAGACTGTGAAAAGACGAATTTGACGACGCCGTTTTCGATAAACGATATCCTGACGAAGGAGAATGAAGCAAAGTGCAACTTTGAAAATGGAATGTTTTCGAGTTTTGGCGGGAAGATGAACTTCTTGGCGAAGACTGGCTACGGAAAAGAAGGTTATCCAATGAAGAAGGAGGTTATAGAAAAGAGTTTGAAGTATTACGATGACTGCAACGGGTACAGTGATTATGCTGATGATGGAGTTTTGGATATGTCCAGGAAGAACTCTTATCCAGTGACAGAACTTTCAGGTGAGCTTTTGTCTACCTACTTAAATTAACTTTTGGCTATCCTATTTTTAATTAATAGAGTTTGATATTTTTTTTATATTATTTTTCTATATTTTCTACTTGATATTCTCCACAATATCTATGTACCTAGTGGATGCAAGAGGCGAGTAGCCGCTCAAAGTGGCGCTCTTTAGAGGAGGACTATGTTCAATCGGGCGTCTTCAATCTCTTTATGATGATGATATTGATGATGATCTATACTTATGTAAGTAGTGCAGCATAATTTTCACGACCTGGGATTTTCATATGAGAAGATAATATGTTATGAAATGTAGAATTTTCTTACAATAGTCCCTTTTCACCCACTTAGGGGTTAAATTTATTAAAAATCATTTCTTATAGCACGTTAAAAGTAAGCCAGAGCCACGCTAAAAATATAATAAGCAGGAGAAAAAAATCAAACATTGAGTTTACAGTTGCGTAATTAATTTTTTTTTATGAGAGTGAAGGACGGGACGATCTAGTCGTTCACCTGATGTTAAGCGACACGGCCGCCCATAACAGTTGCAGTGTCACTCGGAAATTTAAAATAATAAAGTTTCGCGTGACACTGCACTGCGCACGTCATCCTGAGACATCACACAGTCTAGTAATCAGATTACTACACTGTGTAATCAGGTCATAGTCTCATCATCAACATCATCATCATTAGCAGCCTGAAGACGTCCACTGCTGAACATAGGCCTCCCCCAAAGAGCGCCACTTTGAGCGGCTGCTTGCCTCTTGCATCCATCGGCTCCCCACGGTTCTGACCAGGTTGTCGGTCCACCTAGTGGGGGGCCGGCCTACGCTGCTTCTTCCGGTTCGTGGTCGCCACTCGAGAACCTTTCTTCCTTCGGTTGTCAGTTCTACGAGCGATGTGGCCTGCCCATTGCCATAAAGTCTAATTTGCCCAGTAAATTCACTACCTACAATACCTTTCAAACCGGAACACAGTAGTGCTTGCACACTACTGCTTGGCGGCAGAATAACTGGCAAAGCGGTGGTACCTACCTAAACGAACTTTGCAGAAAAGTCCTACCACCTAGTAAATAGATTAATCACCCTATAGGTACTCTACCTATTATTTTGATCTAAGTATATTTAGTAGAACAACATGAATAGGTAGTACCTGTGCTGTGCTGCTATTATTTAATAGGTTAATTATTATAAAAGATTAATTTATGCGAAAATAAGTTCAATATAAAATGTATTTTTATGAGAATAAAATGACGTAGGTACCTATCTTATATCTAATAAATAAATATTATTTAGACTCTGGCTACAAACCTAGCTTTCGGCCCAGATATTATAATAGGTACCTACAGCTTTCGGTTTAAAAAAACTTACTGTGATTCTCTGTGAACCTAACTCTAGCCAATTACGCATTCTATCGAAACTATTCGAAAATTCGAAACCTTTCATAAAAAAGCGATCGCAAGACGAAAACAAATCGCCAATCAATGACGTTCCAAATTCAAATTAGTCGCCCGCCACACCATTAGCCGGCAATGACAATGGTGGTGTAATGGCGCGAACACACTAGCCGGTGGCACGCCGCGACGTCTCCACTTAGCCGTCACTTCGACGATTACGGTACTCCCTCATTATTATAAGTGATGACGCTTAAAAGCACTATTGGGGCATTCAATTTAGTAATTACTAGGTTTGTAGTCCACGGCACGCGCTTAGAACACTTATATGGAAATTTTTATTGTCATAATGATAGGTTGCGTTGCGGATGATAGAAAAATTTGAAATAGGGGATGGCTTTCTCTACTCAACTCTTCTGTGAAGACATACCAAGATGAACTCCAAAAGATTAAAAAAAAATAGATGGCCCTTATTCATTTGTACTTTGTTAAATGTTTGTTACCTCAGTACTTCGTCATTTATGAACCAATTTGGAAAATTACTGAATTAAAAAAAAAAAAATTTGTGTAATTGTTTAAATTTAACCTACCTTCTAGTTGGACCAAAGATTTTTTAAAATAATTATTACTGAATAGTTACATAATGTAATGTTTACTTTTCTGTATGAAATTAAGGCGATTGATGTCGGTTTCGCCTTTTTTCTCATTACGGATTTTTTCTTTGCAATAATTTAATGCAATGACAAAATCATCTATAGAATAATGATAGCATAGAAGTTTCTAGTGAAGCCACATGTCTATGGTTATTAACGTCTAATAAGCCATGACTTAGTTATACCTACAAGTTGATATAATGAGTTAGTTCACATTAAGAAATAGCAGTACCTACTTATGGTTTAAAGATTAACCCCCGTATTCTAAAACATTTCAAACAAAAATCCTTCACTTGACTTCTACTTAACTTTGAGGGAAACTCAAAATACATCGCGACGTACCTTGAGTTGACAGTTGCTTCGCTTCTCTCGTTTAAGAAAAATTGACGCAGAAATGTCAAGTTGATCATATATTGTCAACTAAAAATACCAAAACACAAAAATGAGGTTAATTCGAGGTTGAGTCGAGTGGAGTAATCTCGTGGTAACGACTTAGAATATGGGGGTTAGATAAAGCGTAGAGCGAATTTTCAAACATATAACCAACAGAAGATTTGGGATCGGTACTTACCTATGTTATTTGTGCTTAGATTAGAGTTGTCATTCATATATTTAGCTATTTGTCGCCTGACCCGGAAGATGTCAATCTGGTGTATTTAAGTGTCTGCCATTAAGCGCCACAATGACGTCTTGCCGTGAACCCAGCATGCCATCGGTGCATCTCATGGGTGGCCGTTCCAAGCTCCTCAGAATCAGAACCATAATTATCACTAGGTGGCCTTACGAGTGTTTGCAATAGCAAAACTGAAAACCTATATTTTATATTTGCAACACCGATGGCTCTAACATTTAAATAAAATACCTTATAAATAAATAAATATAAATAAATAACGGCCAACGATCACATACATAGATCCTAGACCCTAACTAGGATTCCCTGTATCTAGGGACCCAGGAACTACGAGGACCATGGTCTCACAACACCCAGGCACAGAACAAGTATTTTCGCTTTTTTTTTCGGGCACAAATACTTGTCCTGTCGCGGGAATCGAACCCGCCGCCTCCGGGTTATGAGCCGACCTGCTCAACCACCACGCCACGGAGGCTGTCAAGCTGTCAATACTGAATCGATCAAAGATCATAAAGCCCGTTGATAGCTCGTGAACATAATTTCTCGTACAAACACGACTCACCTACGGGGGCAGGGGGTGAGGTAACAAAACGAGGCAAAGTCATACGAAATTACAAAAGACAGAGCAGGATGAAACAAAAGACACATAGGGTGTCCCGCTTCATCTTCAGGATTAGCAGTTGAAATAAACTACTAATTTTCGTACGAGGGGAAGTTGTACCGTTGGTAAACTGGATTTATAGTAACGGGCCCGATAGCTCAGTTGGTAGTATCTGTCTGGGTGTTATATTGTATTCTATGTATGTATTCACAAACAAAAAAAAAGTATATAAGTATTATATCAGTTATCTGGCTCCCATAGTACAAGCTTTGCTTAGTTTGGGGCTAGATGGCGCTGTGTGAAATGTCCACACATATTTATTTATTATTTTATTTATGGTCAATGGAATTGACATACAAATCCATGAATATCGCAATCATTGAACCTGCTATTTAGTTATTATAATATTCTGTTTAATAAGAAACCAGCCTAAAATACCTAATGATTACATCCCAAAAAGTCTGAGTACATCAGTAACTCATTAAAACGAACTTAGCACCATAATCAGTGCCACCACAAATTAAAAGGTCTTAACAATAGTTCCGCGTCGCACGCAAAAATACTGTTAGAAATGTTACCTAAGCAGTTCCGCCCTTCGTTTAGTCGTTAAATAGTTTCGGTCTAATGATCGCGGACAATTTGCGTAATGGATCCATTGTGCACGCGCCTTTATACGCGGATGGCGTGAGCCGATAGCCGTTTAATTGATTTGTTGGTGACTGTGTGAACTACCCTTAATGAGTTTATGTGGGGAGTAGATGGTATGATGCAACTTTGCTAACATGAATTCGTTTTTAATATTACTCTTCGACTTTTCTGCAAAGTTCGTCTAGGTACCACCGCTTTGCCGTGTTACTGTGTTCCGGTTTGAAGGGCATTGTAGCTAGTGAAATTACTGGGCAAACGAGACTTTATGACCTGATTACACAGTCTAGTAATCTGATTACTAAACTGTGTGATGTCTCGGGATGACGTGCGCAGTGCAGTGTCACGCGAAACATTATTATTTTAAAGTTCCGAGTAAAACTGCAACTGTTATGGGCGGCCGTGTCGCTTAACATCAGGTGAACGACTAGCTCGTCACGGCATTCATTCTCATAAAAATAATAATAAATATAAAGTCGAGATTTGAATAAATAATCATCATCATCATCAGCCCATAGATGTCCACTGCTGAACAGAGAGCGCCACTTTGAGCGGCTGCTCGCCTACTGCATCCATCGGCTCCCCGCGGTTTTCACCAGGTCGTTGGTCCACCTAGTGGGGGGTCTGCCTACGCTGCGCCTTCTTAAAATACAAATCTAATAATATTTTCCATTGTTACAGATGACTACGACTCTCGTTCTTCCCGCACTGACTCCCCACGTCGTGCTACATCTTCCGATGCCGATATCGCGTACAAACCTTTCCTCTACGAACCAAGAAAATGTACAACCCCACCTGCCGACGCACGCTCCACTTACACCGACTACCCTCAAAATGGCGCACGAAAAAAACGTTCCCGGGCCGCATTTTCTCACGCACAAGTATACGAGCTAGAAAGACGTTTCAGCCAACAAAGGTACCTCTCCGGTCCCGAACGCGCAGACTTAGCTGTTAGTCTGAAACTAACAGAAACGCAAGTCAAAATCTGGTTCCAAAACCGACGGTACAAGACTAAGAGAAAGCAGTTGCAGATGCAAGAAAATGGAATGCTGGCTGCGGCGGCAGCTGCTGCTAATCATGCAAGAAAAGTAGCCGTCAAAGTGTTAGTTAACAATAACGGACAGCCAAGTTTACCTGATCTCAAATACCAGAATCCCATGTTGGGGAAAAGTTTAAATCCAGCTTTATTCTCGACTCCGAATTTGCTAGAAGGATCGCCTATTTGGAAGCATTTTGCTGGAGTCTACGGGGTAGATTTCGCTAAGAACCCTGAGTACAAAGCTCTGTTGCAAGAGTCCTATAACCAAGCTGTGTTGCAGTCACTATACGCGCCTCATTTAGGAGTGAACTACCCAAATCTACCCCTTTCTTACATGTACTACCCCGGCCACTCCGGTTTTGGAATGCCGATCTCTTGCGATCTCGAAAGAAACATGGACACTGGACCGGAAAGATTTGGTGAAAGTTCTGAAAAAGATAAGGAAAAGCGGGAAATAAAGACAAAAGTAATAGACAGTGTTGATATCAACGAAAATAGTAGTGAGAGTATGGCCAGTAACATAGAAATAGAAAATTAAATATAATTCGTATACCAACATTTTAAATTAAATATGGAACGTCACATGAAAAAGGTTAAAACTTTAAAATATCATTGTTGAACGCATGATTTTCTAAATTATTCAAATTTCGAATTGTATTTTTTTCTTGTTATAGTAAAA
Organism: Ennomos erosarius; assembly: GCA_963580505.1. Lineage (NCBI taxonomy): Eukaryota > Metazoa > Arthropoda > Insecta > Lepidoptera > Geometridae > Ennomos > Ennomos erosarius. The sequence continues at coordinate 5,938,935 of OY757000.1, forward strand.
CACCAAAGAGTAAGTCGACACCAAAGTTTAGCCAAAGCACGTAGCTAGTGGAATTTGTTAAGTTAAGTTTTGTTGTAAATAATAATTAAGGTTTACTAAATGTTCTAATGTAGTTGATTATCAGCACGTTTGTAAATAGTACAAAGTTAGTTGTCCTAATAAAGGTGCAATAATTTAATAATTCGTTTTCTTTTTCTGCAAATACGCATTAGTACCTAAGTCAAAAAAATTCTAAGTAACCAACCACCATAGATAAAATAAAGCCCTGTAATTTTTATAGTTTTGCTTTATATTGAAACCTACTTTTTTAACACTTAATAGAGTACTTCACCACAATCTTTATGATGGAAACTGTGTATGCAGTCTACGATGGTACATGCTTCATTTCTTAATAACACAGCCAAGATACAAAACTCATATAGCCATAATTCATTAGGCTGTGTCTGAATAACTTACCTAGTACCTAAGTAAGTAATTGAAAAGTTTGCAAAGATTGCTTAGGTATTGTGTAGACTGTAGAGGCGTGGTTTCATCCACAGCATAAATAAATAGAGCTTTGACTTTCTCCCGAAGTTCAATTCTGTTAGTATTAACTTGATAGGTATAATCACACTGAATCTTGTTTCAATCGAGACATCTTTTCAGCCAACTTTGAAAATCGAAGATTTTCTCAATACGGTTGTATAATTTTTTTTTTTGTTTCTTATCTCTGAACTCCGTAATTCACTCGTAATTCAAAAGAGCTAACTTCAGTAGGTATGACCGGTGCTTTCTGTAGTTTGCTTCTCGACAATGGAAGTAAATCACAAGAGTCGCAGGTTGCAATCGCAGTTTGAAGATGGCCCTCGAAGCGCGGGAAAGTGAAGAATGGTCTAGAAATCACCGTGGGGAAAATTGCTTGTGACGCCTACTTTCGTGGGGTTGGCAGGTGTGGAGTCGGACTTATGGCAGGATTTAGATTTTTCTTTGACCAGTGATGAGGATTTTGGTGAATTTAATAAGAAAGTTTGCTTACATAGAAAGAGTGCAGGCCATAATCTAGCATACTGCCTGCCTAGTACAGGCGGTAGAAAAAATAGTCTTTCTCCATTTTATGTCACTTTCTTCATACTTGCATACTTTTGTCAACAGGAGTAAAACAAGGGCTAGGGTAGTAGGTTAAGTGTGGGTTGCTGAATTATAAAAATCCAGGAATTTTGACATTATTCTGAGGTTGGTTTATATCACTGTAGTACTTATGAGCGAGTGTAAATTCCGCACAAAGCTTGAAAAGTTATTGATCAGCCGATCGGGATTCGAACCAGGGTTAGCGAGTCGCAAAAGGCACTGAATCTCACTCGCGGGGAGCCGATGGATGCAGGAGGCGAGCAGCCGCTCAAAGTGACGCTCTCTGGGGGAGGCCTTTGTTCAGCAGTGGATGTCTTCAGGCTGTTGATGATGATGATGATGAATATTTACCCTTTTATTTACTACCTACTAATTTATATTTTAATGACATCATTCGCCGGGCTTTACCACCGTCAATGCTGCAGCCATTCTTGAACCGAATAGGCTCATGCGTGACGATGGTAAAAGACCTGACGGAATGACTTTGGTTCCCTGGAAGATGGGGCGGCCTTTAGTGTGGGACGCTACTTGCGTCGACACTATGGCGCCGTCGCACCTTCCCGGGACGCACGTTAGGGCCGGCGCCGCGGCTAATTCGGCTGAGCTTTAGCTAAAGCGGCGCAAATATAGTATTCTCGGTAACGGTTATATATTTGAGCCGTTTGGTGTTGAGACCCTGGGTCCGTGGGGACCGGGAGCTCACCGCGTTTTCCAAAGTCTATCAGAGCGCCTGGTCGATGCGACGCGTGACCAAAATGCTGGCACCTATTTGGCTCAACGCATCAGCATTGCAGTTCAACGAGGCAATGCTGCCAGCATGTTGGGTACGCTACCTACCGGCAGTGGGCTGGAGCATTTGGTCTGTCTGTCCATCGCGGCTATTATAGAGTCTATAAAAAAGCGTTGAAGGTTTTAAATAAATCCGGTTATTCTTTTAAAGCCTTCTCCACACCATCATCTTGGTTCTCCAATAAAATTATCATATGAATACCCATCGAGAGGGCGTGCCTAGAGGGTGGGGTGAAGACGGCATTATGAAAATACGCGGGACGACTTCCGCTACAAGAAATCTGTAAGAACGCGCCTTAAAGAGCTATTTAAGTTATGTGAATGCTTTAAAAGGGAGGTTGGGGTAAATTGGTTCAGTTCTTTTCAAGGTTTTCTTAGCCAACAGCTTGCTCGTTTTCTCTGCACACTATAATATGGTACTTTAGGAAATGATAATTCTAGTCTAGGTTTTAACGCTGAATGCCATTTACGAAACTGACTCCAAGTTAGGCTGCGGATTTTACAAAATTATATTCAGTCATACTACTTATCTTCAAAATTTTCAAAATGCATGAACGTGAGGATGGTATGGTAAGTCAGACCACCGAAAACTAAAAAATCCCTTTCGTCAGGGATTGTGTTAGGGGCAGGAATAAGTCAAAATTATATAGTTACTACCATAGTAACGAATTCTAGCTCTGTGGTTACTATTAGGTTGATCGACAATCTCGTGAAAGCCGCGGGGAGCCGATGGATGCTGGAGGCGAGCAGCCGCTCAAGGTGACGCTCTCTGGGGGAGGCTCATGTTCAGCAGTGGACGTTTTCAGGCTGTTGATGATGTTAATGATATAGTTGACGGGCCCGATAGCTCAGTTGGTAGTATCCCTGCCTTCTAAACTGAGGGCTGTGGGGGTTCGATTCCCACCCAGGACAAACATTCGTGTGATGAACATATAGATGTTTGTCCTGCGTCTGGGTGTTATATTGTATTCTATGTATGTATTTACAAACAAAAAAATATCTAAGTATTATATCAGTTATCTGGTTCCCATAGTACAAGCTATGCTTAGTTTGGGGCTAGATGGCGCTGTGTGAAATGTCAAAAAAAAACCTGATGAGAAATGATAATCTTAGCAACGGAATATTCCGTGCCATAGAGTGGCCGTAGACTGGACAGTTATTGGCACTAAACGTCCAACAACCATCTCGAGTTTCAGCAGGAACTCAAAGAATAGGCATGATGACTACTATTAAAAATTAACAAGTAAATATTACTTTCATAAAGAAGATTGAAAATGAATGAATTGAAAAAATAAGTAGGTAAATAAATCACGGATAATAAGCTTTTAAAGTCTCTGTAGGGGGCATCTCCTGTCCCTTTCTCGCGAAATAGACCGCCTCCACAGTTACTATGAAAAAATCTACTCGTGACGTCACATGCCAAAGAGATTGTATGAAAAGCTACCACAGTTTAGTAATGAGGTACTATGAACGACTTTGCTCTGTAGGCACTGGCCGTTTGAGCTAAGTATCTCTTTCTATTCCGGTTTTTAAAATGCTTGCAACTTGGTCATTTTTTGAGATATATAATTTTTGTTTTCAAAAATATTTATCATTTGAGGAATATTAAAAATTTATGCAAAACAAAAATTTTTAGTCATAATGCTTATTGCCACTAATTTTAATGTGGTGAATATACAGTCTCATATTGCAATTTTATCACCACGTTGGCATTGCAATTAATTATTTCAATCCGATTACAATTCCCATCGTAATTATGTTTACATCTGACATTTGGTTCTCATGCTGTTGAGGAGCATTTATGATGTTTATACGAGGAGCCAATGCGTTTTATGTGCGAAATGATGTATTAACATCTAATGTAAAGTCTCTGTGGTGTGGTGGTTGAGCTGGAGAGCTCATAGTCTGGTGGCGCCGGGTTCGATGCCCGCGACGGTACAAGTAGATGCCTATTTGTGCACAGAAAAACGTGCAAATACTAGTTCTGATCTGGGTATTGTGGACCATGATCCTCATAGTTCCTGGGTCCCTAGATACAGGGAGTCCTAGTTAGGGTCCAGGATCTATGTATGTATGAGACCGTTGGCCGTTATTGATCAGTTATTGTTATTGGCAGTCGAACAATCATCATCATCATCATCATTAACAGCCTGAAGACGTCCATTGCTGAACATAGGCCTCCCCAGGGAGCGCCACTTAGAGCGGCTGCTCGCCTCCTGCATCCATCGAACAATAGGTCTTCCGAATTAGGGTTTCCATATTCACCACGCTTGGCAGACGTCTTGGTGCGTTAGTAGACCGAGAAGAATGCTGCTGGCAGTTCTTTTAGTCGGCTCTTACGGAACCCACGGGAAGAAATGGAGTGGTTCTGGTGGTACTATCTATATCTACAGGATGTAATTGAATTCATTAGCATCCTTTGAAACTAGGTACCTTCTCCTGATACCGGTCCCGTGTGGACCAAAATTTTTGAATTCTAACACATTGGTTTGGTAATAAAAATAACTTAACAAAATGGAATAACTTACTTAATCAAATGCTAAAATACAAAATTCAATTAAAATAATAGAGGACTGTTTTTAATTAGTATATGCAAGGTATAAAAACGTTTAGATGTATCAAAATCATCCGTGTCAACTGCGTCAGGCGCCGCGGCAATCTTCATTATTTTCAATAAAAACATTATCATTTACACTCACTCTTTAATAATCATCTATAAATGATGTACTATCATGGGCTCAATTTATGCTAATGAATTAAATTACATCCTGTATATAGATCAGTGCGGTCAGTTCCGTTCCGTTCCGCAAATGTTTTTGAAGTAGGGAGGTAGGTATAGTGTTTATATGAGTAGCTATTTTGGTAGGCATTGATAATTATTAGTATTTTGTTTATGTAAAGACACGCCACGTGTTTTGCAATTTACCAGTTTTCCTGCATTCGTATTGTATCACTGAACCAAGAAAAAAGGAAAAATTACGGCTGCTTTTAACAAAGTTCAATCTTTATTTCAAGAAGTTAAACCTCTTTATTACCAGCCATTGTGTTGAATCAAAGAAAAACAATCGACAGTCGACGCACTGGAATTGTAAACAGTGCATTACCGCTCATCCTCTCAATAGGATTGCTAGGGATGTGGCACTATCAGTATCGATGTTGAATTAATATTTTTAGATTACAGTTTTTGAATTAGATTATATCTGGTGTAGGTATCTGGGTATTATCAGCCAATTTTATCACTTTGCAAAACTATTCGCTTGCAATTATTCGCTTAAATTGATCAGACCCACATTATAACTAACTAATAAGAAACAGGACAATATCAATTCACAAGACACCGTCTTATTTTATACGACCAATTTTTTAACTAATTCTTAAATGTACCTACTTATTAATATTTTCTTTTACCTTTTATTGCAAAACGGAACTCGGAACTATAATTAAGATCATAATCATTATCAGCAAACAAACGGACCGCAATCCCATCTTCCATCCATCCAAACCATTCATCCTACAATATTCACTAAATATTCTATTAAGATTCAGAGGCACTAAAACAAAAACAAAATAGTCTTTAAAATCGTGATGTCATGAATGGGTTTCCACTGTTTTTATTTATTAAAGTGTTACAAGAGTTTTCTTCTTATTGAGTTGGGGGCTATAAATAGGTATAATACCGCACAACGTTGTATTATTTCATTATGCTAGTACTTAATATACCTACCTACCTATCTGGCTTTCCGTTTAATTGGGTATTATGCTGTATCAATTAAAAATATTGTCATATTTATAAGAAAAACTTACCCGCAGTTCTATTGCAAAATTCAAAAGGGTTTATTATCGATAAAACCCCATCACTAGTAAGTACAGTGCAGGACGCACTTTACTGCATTAACATCACCCGATCGAGTTACCCGCACGTGCGCCGGAAGTGTCGTCAGGTAAACAAACACCCGTCGCTTGTGCATAACTAGCTTAACGTAAGAGTAATTAGGATTAGGTGTTAGTGTGGAGGAAATTGTGTACTTATTGATGGCATTAGTGTATATTTCGGTGTTTAAGAATTAAATGTACCGAGGAAAATACTGCTGCCTATGGTTAGGGCATATGGCCCTCGGTACCAACATAAAAACAAAATAAAAGACAATTTTGTATTAATATAAATATTCTCTCGAAAGGTTTTTTCCCTTTTTTCTGTCTCTGTTCAGCCGCGTTCTCTTATTTCTTAAACGTTTTGCCGGCACCCCCAACCCTTTGAACAAAAAAGGTCGCCAGCAAAAAGTTAATTTGTAAAAGTTTGGCACGCCACTTAACTAATAGGCAAAACAGTTTTAAAAGACGTCGCGACGAGAAAAAAATTGAGAGAAATCATCCTGAGTGTTCACAAATTATGGCTCCTACTATCGGTGCAGAGGATAGGAGTGAGATATTCGTGACATTTATTCGAGATCTGAATAAGAGTGAATTGATACATAAACAAGAACTCTAGCTCCTATTATTGGAAATATTGTTTAAATAGCAAATGGTAAAGTAACATCATCATGTAAGAAATGAAAAAAATAGAGATTTATGAAAACCAGCTATACTTACTTATTTTCATAGTTTTGACGATTTATGTACCTACTTGTGTGCCCCGCTCGTCATTCTTTATTGGCCGTATTTTTGTTTCATTTATTATTTAAATATTTATTTAGTGTAAAAAAAAGTGCCTATGTAATACTTAAATTGCCTTTCACGAGTTTATCGAATTTAAATTGCGTATAAATTTAGTTATTTCCTTCTGGGTTATCTTAAAAGTTTAATCTAATTAGAAAATTCCTTAGCTATTTTAAAATCGATTACAGTACCGATTCAACATATTCTAAGAGCATAGTAACATTTCAATATCGAAATAGGCTAGGGCTATTTATTGAATGTTGCTTTAACAAAAACGCCTGCATGTTTTTTTTAAATCACACTAATATAATATTAGTTGTAATTTGTTTTGAAAATAAATAAATAATAATAATAAATAAATAAATAATAATAATAAATAAATAAATATTATAAAGGCGAAATATCAAATAGTCACGTGATAATCCGGTAGGTAGACGACATACATCGTCGATGGCAAAGATGCTACCATTTTTCAAATTTGTCACTCTAAACTCGAACTTATCTCACGCGCTGTGTCACCATGCCATGTCGCCAATCGTCTAGACGGGAGGCGGCGACCGCCCGCAAACTCATCATGTGCTCGACTGCAATCAAAGGTCACAAGTAGAGCCCTTGTGTGGTCTGATTGTCCGTACTCAAAAGCAAAGTGCTTTTTTCTGTGCATTGGCGGTAAATTGCATGCAAAAATCTTTTTTTTTTTCAAACTGAGAATTCAACGAAATGTAAGTTTTAAAATTGGTATAGAATACTTACACACAGAGGTATTAGGAATTTAGAGTTAATAAAAAATATCGACCTAGCTCATCACTATATCGACCAAAAATACGATACCTATGATACGATCATTCCCAACACTAATCGTAAACCATTTGACGTCACATTTCGAAGCCAGCTTTTCATGCTTTTCAGCACATTCTAAATAAAAGCCACGGCTTTCTAAGAAACAATAACCGGGTTTCGGAATAATTATCCACTGGAGTTTACTCAAAAGAAAATAAGTAGGCGACTATGATTCTAGTAATTACTGTTTAAACCAACAGTGCTAGTTTTAAACGCTGAAGGCTTGTTTCACAAACTTACAAGTCTTTTAAAAAAGTACAAGTTCATTTGTACAAGTCTAAAATATGCATTATTGTAATGCTTATTTTTTTCAAATTATTAAGTACCCCCTGCCCTGCCTCTGTCTCTATTCCTAACGTAATGGACTAATCTGGTTGTTTGTGTGGCTTTAATACCAAAATACCCAAACAGATTTAGATGAAATTAAACAAACCGATATATAGCCAGGATTATTATGGGATAATTTCTATTTTCCTTAAATCAAATTTAAGTTTTTCGGGAAAACAGGTGAAGCCGCGGGTTGCGTCTATGTATTTAGATAAAGCGTATTCTCTCATTGACTCCGCGCACACTGCATGCTACTTGCTAACATCAAATTGCTTCTTTACGCACATTAAAAAAACACATAATTATGGATATAAAACCTCCAACCTCGTAAAAAGTCCAGATAAAAAAGGTCGTAGAGGCACTTCCTCCGTGTAATCTCCCATAAAATGATTCCGTGCATCCATTAACACTATTTTTACTTTTTTTTAAACTCATTGAACGCTCGTCCTCAATGAGGCTCATTTATAATTTTAAAATCTACGAAAATATAGTTGTTTACATTATTCCTAGTTTATGTACAACGTAAAGCTGTGTGCTGAATTTTCTAATCTAGACGATTTTGATTAGCAGTAAAGGCTATAATTGCCTGACGTGTCGAGCTATGATGCAGTGATGATGTATGGCAGTAGAATATTTAAGACAAGCGATTGGCGTCTTTAACGTTGTTGTAATTAATTTATTGGCGCTTTTAAAGCGGAAACCAAAAGGAATGGAGTAGTTTGTATTATAAAAGTTTCAAAAGGCTCAATATACTCGCACATCCGCTGAAGAGTGGGTGGTGCAACCAGGTGACTGTCGGCAACAGTGCTGACGCAAGTGGCGTTCCACACGAGGCACTTGCCGTTTTCCATGGCCCTAGGGTCCAGGATCAGACAATCTTAAAAGATCTTAAGATTAGCAAGTGCAAATGGCAATGGGCAGGCCCCACATCTCGGAAGACGCATCGTAGGCCAGCCCCCCACTAGGTGGACCGACGATCTGGCGAAAGCCGTGGGAAACCGAAGGCGCGCGAAAATTGTGTACCTGAAATGACACGTTTTAACTCATATTATAGGTATATGATGTTCTGTATCGTTACTGTTCAACGTTTCGCAGATTGAACCCTAAAAATCCTTCCAAGACAACATGAAGAGAATGGATTCATTATTGATCTTCTCTACTATTTTCGCTATTCCGTGTAGCGTGCGGCATATTTACAAGTCGTATCCGGTGCATGGCTATTACTTAATAGCCGCTCGTCGCATCGCTCGCTAATGCCTGGCATTGTATGCCAAACTTTGCTAAGGGAGCTATGAGGGACTTTCTGGACGAGTTTAAAATTTGATGAATCTCATGTTTCTAAAACTGCACTAACCTATTTAGGTACTTAGGTACCTTATATTACCTCATCATCATCATCAACAGCCTGAAAACGTCCAATGCGGAACATAGGCCTCCCCCAAAGAGAGCCACCTTGATGATTTGAACTGAAATAAAAGAGTTTACTTATCTACTTTTACAAGGTAAGGTATTACAGTCAATTACTAGGTGGTAGGACTTTTCTGCAAAGTTCGTCTAGGTAGGTACCACCGCTCTGCCAGTTATTTTGCCGCCAAGCAGTGGTGTGCAAGCGCTACTGTGTTCCGATTTGAAGGGCATTGTAGCTAGTGAAGTTACTGGGCAAATGAGACTTTATGACCTGATTACACAGTGTAGTAATCTGATTACTAGACTGTGTGATGTCTCAGGATGACGTGCGCAGTGCAGTGTCACGCAAAACTTTTTTATTTTTAAGTTCCGAGTGACACTACAACTGTCATGGGCGGCCGTGTCGCTTAACATCAGGAGAACGACTAGCTCGTCACATAAAAAAAATTTAGCGAATTGGTGAATTAAATAACAATATTACTTTACGTCTCTCCCTAAATAAACTTAGGTACCTATCACAAACACGTAGAAAAAAATGTAAACGAGGTGATTTCAGAATTATTTTAATATCTTTCATGTGCCTTTTGATGCTCAAAGTTTGACAACCTCTGCCAAAGCGCGGCCGGCAACGCGGATTTTTTACCAAAAGCTATGTAATTTGACACTAAAATTGAGTTAAAACAAACATCTAACGTCTCCGTGACGCCAGATATGTTAAAAAGGGTTATTATATGACAAGGCGTCCCAAATCAAAGATAATTATTACGAAATGAAGCTTTTTAAAATGTTGAAGAAACTTTTTTCGCGTTTTCAAGCCGCCTCAAAAAATCTATAAGCCACTTAAATAAGAAATGAAAATAAAGTTTGACCTATTACTTACCGTGATATTTTCTAGACCGTAACCTTATTATTTGTGTTGTGGATTGAAGTGGTTTGTATTTTGTGATATGAAGAGAATTTAATATAACAGGTTATATGAAAAGTGAACCACGGAGTTTTGGTGGGAACGTGAAAATGTTCCGTAATTCAGTTGTCGTTATTATTTAACAAGGCTTAATTTCGAGTGATAATGCGTATTAACGGTGTTTTTTTTATCAACGACTAGGCTAGCGTTTGACCACAATCTCACCCGATGGGAAGCGACGATGTGGTCTAAGCTGTAGCATGCAGGTCTAGTAAATACCTATTCACTCTTGATTTGAACAACCCGGAAACACGGACCAGGACAAGGCACACGTTCCACACTTTTACAGTTCTTATTAAAAAAGTGAATCGAAACGGTTACTACGTATTGGTTAGTACCTAACCTACGATAGTGAAAATCAAATCACGTGACTGTGTGTTCTCTCCAAAACTCTATTCTAGTAAACTATCCACCGCTGCATAGGTATACGTAGATATAAGTATAGGTACTCGGAGGGGAGTAAACAATAGCAAATGGTTTTGGATTCGTAGTGCCCCAAAGGCATGTAATTTTATAGCTATATGTAGTTATCATCATCAACAGCCTAAAGACATCCACTGCTGAACATAGGCCATCCTCACAGAGCACCACTTTGAGCATCCATCGGCTCCCTGTAGCTTTCATCAGATCGTCCGCGTCGGTACGTACACGATATACGATACGATATGGATATATGTTAGGTAGGTACAATAACCACTTCTTTACGTAACAATTTTTTTGAAATGGGTTTAGCTAAATCGGTCTAAGCATCAACGATTTTAACATAATAGCACAAGTGTATAAAAATGTAGGAACAAACAAATAAATGGCACATTAAAGTGTTGTATTGCAATCGAGAGAGATGGGGCGCCCTCCCCTATGTGTGCTCTCTTTTTATAGTCAAAGAGATTATGGTGAAAACATGGTAAAAAAATAAGACTAAATAATGGGTCAAATATATATAATATATAGTCTGGGAAAGCTAACTCTGTAGTGATTTAAAATTGCTGTAATATAAAATCTTTTATATGGTATAGCACAGTGCATACTACAAAAAACTTTTAACCCTTTTAATTGGTTCAACCTATTTCTTTTCGAAAACACAACCAATCAGAAAATTCAAATTGCTTAATACAATGACATGTTATGAAATTGATAGGTAACGACATGGAGCTAATAAAAAAAGAAGGAGGGAATCCCGTCTGATCCGAAACTGAAGCACCCTTAGGAAGCCGGAACGCTTCGTACGTACGAGCGAAACACGCACACACTCACATCATACGCAGCCGGTCGCCCTACTTTCATCTGGCACACATATGTAATATGTCCGCCGTTTTGGGCTTCAGTTCGATGTCAATCAAAACTCAATCCTTCTTTTTTTTATTTAATCCATGGGTAATGACATAAAAACGACATAGTTTTTGTGGTTTTCAAAATACTTCACTACAGAGTTAGCTTTACCAGACTCTACCTACCTATACTGTTGGGGTCGAAAAAAGATTTGTTTGAGGTATGAGACAAACATTAGACTGAATATGGAATTCATTTGAAAGCAAGGAACACACAGAGTATTTCCCAAGTAAATTAAGGTAGCTATACTCATACCTATAGGCTTTGAATAAGGAAGGGCGGGCGTAAGGATGAATAGAGTAAAGATATATATTCGTTAAACCTATATATTGGAAAAGGTGAATTAAGAGGGAAAAGTGTGAAAGGGCGAACGATGTGGAGTAGAAGAAGGAGCATAGCCGCTCAGGCGCTTCAACCACATGTGCGGCCGGCATCGCGCAACGTGGACCGCTCCCCACCACAATTGTGGCTTACAGCTGATTGCACTACTAGGGATGGCAATCAATTTTTAGAGGTGTCACTCGTTATAAATCGACTAAAATTGAAACTAGTTGAACATCACTATCGAATAAAGTAAAAGTCTCTATAGTTCAGGAGAAAAAAAACGACTCAGTCTAAATTGCATCTCGCGCCGAGCCGGCGCGCGCCGGCGACGGAGTAATTTCCTTTAGGTACGGCGGAGCGTCAATTATTATGTGTAGTGTTGTTGTGTGTGTTTTTTATACTGCAACACACGTAAAAATGCATTTGTTTAGATAGCCAAGTAATGCTACTTATCAAAACTAGTTTTGAAATTTTAAAACACTGCTTAGTTTATTCGTATAAACCGTAAATATGCAAAACCATACCGCGCTATTTGAGGAGCGCTTTGGGACCTACCTACGCCCGCCGCACCGCGCCTGAGTGCATAGGGACCACTACATATATAGCCCGTGTGAAGTTGGAACCGGTCTACTACTATCAAAATAATAAGATGATTATCCTTAAGTTGCGTTTTACCTCTTCGTAGGAATGACGCAAGCGACATTGCAAAAACAAATGAAAATCAGTAGGTAACCTAGAAAATAATCCGCTATCTCTCGGCCTACTCCAATCCAGTGATGGATTACACTATGTAGTATGTACACAGATTTGCCTGCAGAACAATCACTTGACTCCGTTTTAGCTTTTAAGAGGGGCCGCGATATCCGAACCGTTAAATTCTGCCTGGTGGTGTTGGTTTTCTTTTTATATTTATTCTTTGTATAATGGCCTGTAAATGGGATATCAATATTGTTTATTGGGACGTTGAGAAATTGAAAATAGAATGTGCTATCGGTAACGAAGGGTATTAATTATATCATCTATTTTTAATTTTTATTTTCTGTTTCAAATTCAGAACCTTACATTTTATTGGTACGCTCATCAAGCTTTCGCCATACTTCTTGTAAATCATGCTACCCTGGTACTTTTTTAGTAGCATAAAGAAGGTTCTATTCATTTTAACTGGCCACAGAGCATATTTTAGGAAAATGAATAATTTACCTCAATATTTTATTTATTTGAAGAGTTTATACGTACGTGTAGGTACGTATTTTCACTTATCTATCCACATGGCTCCTTAAACTTGTCATGCCTTCAAAATCTCCAAACTGACAGACACTCGAGGCCTCACTGAGGTAGCATTGTAACCCACTTGCTCGTCACTACCTTCTGATAATCACCATCAACATCCTTCGAACTTTAATACGCTAAATTAAACCTTATTTCAATAACTTTAAGCTTAAATTTAGCTATAGAAGTTTTTAAAGTAAATCTTCCATCCTTAAAGTAGGAAAACAAGCAAATTTAAACCGTATTTTGAAGTCTTCAGAGCTTTAAATTTGGCTTTTGGAAATCTCGAGGGTCCAGGTCACATGAGACAGCATTGAGATGGTCAGGCTCCCACGTTGTTTGACATGATAGAGACCTTGAATATCTAGAATTGAACAACTAATAAAAGTAGTTATTTGGGTAGGTATTGTGGTTTGGTCAGATTTGTTTTGACAGAAAATCAAGGGCACCAAAATAACAAACATTAAAATTTGTAATGTGACACTAAGTCCCAGAACCTGCAGTGCTAGTAGAATATAATGTAACTCCAGTATTATTATCTATTGTGTTTCAGTAGAGACCGCAACTTAGTAAACAACTTAGTAACCAAATAGTTGCTAAGAAAGTTTAGGAACAGGCATCTGCTAATTTACGCAAAAACACCGGGCAAAAGGATAAAACGAGCCAAACATCAGATTTGTAGCACACTTTGACAGATGTCTACCACCTGACAGACTAAATAGATACGCTTCCTAATGCCACCTTATTAAAAAATATAAGTTGGGTCGTGCCGTATCTATAACATTCTAAAGTCTACCCCTATCTTATTCGTTAATGCTCATAAGGACTTTACTTTGATGGCCCTATTAGGTACTGTTTCTTATCAATCACATAATGCCTACCATTTAAACGTTAAGTATCAACGCAACAATAATCCTTCTAGGAGTTTCAAGCATGATCACAGGCCACAAAATCATAAAGTGAGTTTTGGCGGGAACGCGGAAAAGTTCACGTGGTTGCATTGTATTATTTCTCAAAACTTGTGCTTTATCCAGAGTTAATGTTTAAAAATTGGTGGCGTTTTAAGCATTAAGTGCTGAATTATGAGCATGAGTGTGGGCAGGTGATATAATGTGGTGTAACGTGGTTTTCCGTGTTGCTTCCAAAATTTCATAGGAGTTTCTCGTAAAGTTGTCACCACTTTACTAGAGCATGACTTAGACTGGACTGTGACTTGACTTAGACTGGACTATGACTATGACTAAGACTTGACTACGTAAAATATTCTAAAACTCGATGAAAATATACAATACTTAACCCTGGCTAAATACACAGTGTGTGTGTTATGTAGGTATCTCTGTTTATTTTATTATTAAGATGCCTACCCCCCGCGCTTAGATTTGTCAGTCAACCAATAAACAGTACAGACTAGTGTGGAGCCAAAATATAACAAAAAATAAAACATAAAGTGATTACAGAGGTATAATCCAATCCACAATTCCACAGGGCACCCAAGATACAGGCTGTTGCCTAGTTTGGGGCCCGTGGGAAACTTTTTACCTATAGTATAATTAATAAAGTCTGATTTTGTATTATTTGTAATGATGATTAACACTATTATTTTTATTTGGCAATAAAAATTATTCTTATTCTTATTCTAAAAAAAATACAATCCACGATACTACCATCACCATCAACACCCTGATGAAGACGCCCGCTGCTGAACATAGGCATCTCCTACAGAGCGCCGCTACGGCTGCTTGCCTCTGGCATCCATCGGCTCCCCTCGATTATGATCAGATTGTTGGCCCACCTTGTGGGGGGCCGGTCTACGCTGCTTCTTCCGGTTCATGGTCGCCACTCGAGAACCTTTCTTCCCCATCGGTTGTAAGTTCTACGAGCGATGTGGCCTGTCCAGTCCATTGCCATTTCAACTTGCTGATCCGAAGGGCTATTCGGTCACCTTAGCTCTGCTGTGGACCTTATCTCGTAGTGGAACACCGAGCATAACTCCATAGCTCATTTCACGACTTTAAGCTTACTAATGGGGCCATTAGTGAAATACCCCATCTCAGTGCCAATGATATACTTATGTACGTACGTACGATGTAGCTCTTAGTATTAGCAAGTTGAAATGGAAATGGGCAGGCCACATCGCTCGTAGAACTGACAACCAATGGGGAAGAAAGGTTCGCGAGTGGCGACCACGAACTGGTAGACGCAGCGTAGGCCGGCCCCCCACTAGGTGGACCGACGACCTGGTGAAAGCCGCGGGGAGCCGATGGATGCAGGAGGCGAGCAGCCGCTCCAAGTGGCGCTCCCTGGGGGAGGCCTATGTTCAGCAGTGGACGTCTTCAAGCTGTTAATGATGATGATGATGATGATGATGTATATCGCACAGCAAATTAACAAAAAAAAAAGTTCTGTGTACTTCCTCATGCCAATCCTTGAGTTGTTCGGGTAGACTGAACTTATGAGTCAAATAGAGACAATTAAGTTTAGTACATTCACACAGTTCCAGCTACTAAAAACATCCGTTCACTTACCACTAACCCGAACGTCTCAGTTTACACGTCAAGCCAGTCAGGGTACTAGTTACTCGACAAACGGTCAAAATGTTTGAGCTTGAACAATTTGTTATGCATTAGGTTGATTGATTGATTGACTGATGGTGTGATTGTTGCTTTAGGCGCACTGGAAGGTATGGGGGGTCGAGTGTACTGAAAATGCATGGTTGTGGCAGTGATAAGCCATATGCGTCACTGAAAAGTAACTGTCGCCTAACGTAACACCCACGTTGGTACCTCGCATTCGTGGTTTGCACTGCATTTCGGTCAAACAAATTATACACAGAATGCAGTTGTAGGTAAGTCGTCTTCAGTCTACTTATAATAAATAATTTGCTTCCCTCGACCTGTTCTGTTGTGGTAGACAGTCTAACTACACTAGCATGACTCCCTATTATAATATACACCTTTTACATGCACATGTCAGACTCATAATTTCACGTGCATTTATTATTGTAGGTACAAAAACACAACCATGTCTATTATCAGTATTTTTCATGCGAGTACTTTCAATTTAAACATATTTGAGTTTATTTATTTAATTATTATTTTATGTATGTATATACAGAATGTAATTTAATTCATTAGCATAAATTGAGCCCATGATAGTACATCATTTATAGATGATTATTAAAGAGTAAAAATGTGTAAATGAAAATATTTTTATTGAAAATTATGAAGATTGCCGCGGCGCCTAACGCAGTTGGCACATATGATTTTGATACATTTAAACGTTTTTATACCTTGTAATGTACTAATTAAAAACATTAATACATTATTTTAATTAAATTTTGTATTGTAGCATTTGATAAAGTAAGCTATTCCATTTTTTTTGGAGTTATTAATATTACCAAACCAATGTGTTGGAATTAAAAAATGTTGGTCCACACGTGACCGGTATCTGGAGTAGGTATCTAGTTTCAAAGGATGCTAATGAATTCAATTACACCCAATATATATATATGATCTAATATTACATTGTTTTATTTAACTGTAACGTCAGGAACTTTGAATATAATTTGCCTTTAATTACTTACCTATATAGGCTTTGCAGGTATTAAGTCATTTGTCGCTGATAAAAAAAAATATCATTCTTTTAATGGCTGTAAATTTAAATATTGGTTTGTGTTTATTAAGATAAGAGCTGTGGAATAAATAAATAAAGAAAATAGAATTAAACTCCATCGCCAGTTTATTTATTAATAGGTATATACGTTATAATTCCAAGCTATTAATAGCAAATATGGCTTAGCGGTAATCCGTGCAGCTTTCAAACTAACGCACCCAGGTTCAAACCACTCGGCCGTTCAATAGGCATGCTGACTACTATTAAAAATGAACAAGTAAATATTACTTTCATAAAGAAGATTAAAAATGAATGCAATAATTGAAAAAATAAGCAAGATCGGTAAATAAATCACGGAGTAATAAGCTTTTAAAGTTTCTACAGGAGGCATCTCCTGTCCCTTTCTCGCGAAACAGACCGCCCCCACAGTTACTATGAAAAATCTACTCGTGACGTGCCAAAGAGATTGTACGAAAAGCTACCACAGCTTAGTAATGAGGTACTATAACGACCTTCCTCTGACCTCACTGGCCGTTTGGGCTATCCGTTTCTATTCCGGTTTTCACAAATGTTTATCTTTTGAGGAATATAATTAACTTATCCAAAAAATAAAATTGGCATCATACCTATTACTTTTCAAGTGAAATTTCTCTCTCTTACAACCGTGAAGGAAAAGGTCGTGAGGAAACCAGAATATTCAATAATCGCAATATTTTCAGACATGTGTCATCCTACAACTGTATTGGACCAAGTGCGGGTCAAATACAGTTTTATTATAATTAGTAGTTTTCATAATAGAAATACTCGTAGCAAAAACAATTTAATAATAGAATTTAAAAGATTAAAAAAGTCATCACAGTCAGTTTGGAACATAGGGCCAAAAATGTACAATAAAATAAACAAAACCATTAGAGAAATTGAGTCATATGATCTATTTATTAGCAAATTAAAAGAATTCCTTTTAAAAAAGGCGTATTATTCTGTTGACGAATACTTAAATGATAAATTGACATAAGTCTTTTAATTTGTAACGTATTGTTTATTTTTATTAATTTTTTATTTTATTTTATTATGATGAAATTAATCGTGAATTATACTTTCAGTATAGTTTATTCGTAAAAATGTTGACTAGTTATTAAGTTCCTGCTATGTTATTTTATAATAATGTAATGTGTGTGAATTTAACTATGTATTAATTTTGTAAACTGTTGACCTATAACTCTGTTATTAAGAAATAAATGATAAATGATAGTACAGAAGATTGGATTGACAATCTATTGGGTGTAGAATTGTTAATGACTGACATCAATTATGGCTCATAGTAACTATGCTCAAGTAACTATGCTCATAAACTGCGTCGGTATAATAATAATAACGCCCAACGATCACATACATAGATCCTGGACCCTAACTAGGATTCCCTGTATCTAGGGACCCAGGAACTACGAGGACCATGGTCCCACAACACCCAGACACAGAACAAGTATTTGCGCTTTTTTTTTTCGGGCACAAATACTTGTCCTGTCGGGGGAATCGAACCCGCCACCTCCGGGTTATGAGCCGACCTGCTCAACCACCACACCACGGAGTCTGTCGGCATTTAATATCTATTTGTGGGTGAAAAATGATTTCTATTACTTATACAAAAAAGCGTACAACAACTAATAATAAAGTAATAGCCAATGGCTTCTCAGCAGTCAATATTGCACACATAGGATGTTCATAAATCTAAAGGAGTCTACTAAAAAAAATATATTTATTTATTCGTCATTTTGGCGCTGTGTTGCGTGTTGGTAGGAACTTTAAGTAATAAATAAATAAATAAATAAATATGTGTGGACATTTCACACAGCGCCATCTAGCCCCAAACTAAGCATAGCTTGTACTATGGGAACCAGATAACTGATATAATACTTATATAATTTTTTGTTTGTAAATACATACATAGAATACAATATAACACCCAGACGCAGAACAAACATCTATGTTCATCACAGAAAATGTTTGTCCTGGGTAGGAATCGAACCCACAGCCCTCGGTTCAGAAGGCAGGGATACTACCAACTGAGCTATCGGGCCCGTCAACTTTGATTGCAACGTAACATGAGACATTTCATTTCGATCTGAAAATTTTCACATCACTTACTGCGTATTAAAACGGTTAAATCCATATATTTTACATGCTTGTATCGGTGGCAATCCAGCAATAATTTTTTTATCATTTATGTAATAAATAAAAGAAATAATTATATAATTCGGATCGGATCAGCTGGCCTTATAGGCTTGCTGATATATTTTTACAACGTTTTCTTGGTTTTTTATTTTTGAGCGATGGAAAATCTGCACTGATAAAATATCTGAGTGATAAACTACTAACGTCAGTAGTACTGACTACTGACTAATCATACATTATTGGTGACTGATTGCTTAAGTTAAACTTTGGAAGTTAGTAGCCATTTGAATTTAACCTAATCTTCGTATGTTTAATTCAAATTACTCATTAGCCAAATAGATAGATTGTATGGGACATTTAAAATGGAAAATAATTTATAGCTAGAGCTCAGACACTGCGACGACACACATATCCTTTCATTTCAGTATCCATGTTTAATGCGACACGCATTAGCTTATTATTTTGGTCCTTCGCTCCATTATTAAGATCATGGCTCTATGTAACGTGGTACATTAATACCACATAAATAGTTTACGCAAAAAAATAATATTAAAGGCACGGAAAGGCGTGACTGCTGCACCATGTTTTGAACAAAATATTGTTCTTGAATAATGTTTTGTTTAAAACATGGCCTCGCGGACGCGACTCAAAGTCGCAGCGGATGGGAAATGTTTTTAACAAACAATGTTCAAGAACAATATTCTGTTCAAAACATAGTGCAGCAGTCACGCCTTAAAGTCACTGCAAACGAGAAATGTTTTGAACTAACAATGTTCAAGAACAATATTCTGTTCAAAACATAGTGCAGCAGTCACGCCTTAAAGTCACTGCAAACGAGAAATGTTTTGAACTAACAATGTTCAAGAACAATATTCTGTTCAAAACATAGTGCAGCAGTCACGCCTTAAAGTCACTGCAAACGAGAAATGTTTTGAACTAACAATGTTCAAGAACAATATTCTGTTCAAAACATAGTGCAGCAGTCACGCCTTAAAGTCACTGCAAACGAGAAATGTTTTGAACTAACAATGTTCAAGAACAATATTCTGTTCAAAACATAGTGCAGCAGTCACGCCTTAAAGTCACTGCAAACGAGAAATGTTTTGAACTAACAATGTTCAAGAACAATATTCTGTTCAAAACATAGTGCAGCAGTCACGCCTTAAAGTCACTGCAAACGAGAAATATTTTGAACTAACAATGTTCAAGAACAATATTCTGTTCAAAACATAGTGCAGCAGTCACGCCTTAAAGTCACTGCAAACGAGAAATGTTTTGAACTAACAATGTTCAAGAACAATATTCTGTTCAAAACATGGTGCAGCGGTCACGCCTTAAGTGTCGAATAGAATGTGTACACCCTGTATACAAAAAGTGCCATCGCAGTGGCCAATAAGATCGGTCAGGTGTGAGGCCGTCCACTGGGGAAGGGGAGGGCGGGGGAACACGGACTACAATCGCACGCTAATGAGTCCGCTCTAATAATAATTATCTACCCTCACTCTCTGTTCGACGACTTTTCTTGCTCTAGGGTTGTCGAAACTTTTGTTGGGTAAATGTGAATTAAATACACAAATCACAAAATTACTCAATTTTTTTTTTCTGAAATTCAAGCCAACGAATTGAAGATTTATTGTGTTTATTAGCCCAGCAGTTGTTAACTTTTTGCCTGAAGACATCCACTGCTAAACATAGGCCTTCCCCAGAGAGCGCCACTTTGAGCGGCTGCTCGCTTCCTTCATCAGTCAGCTCCCCGCGGCTTAGTGGTTTTTTTTATTAATGACTAGGCTAGCGTTTGATCACAATCTCAACTATCCGTTTCACCCTAAATCTATTTTTATTAAGGCAAAAATACTTTTTTAGTTAATTAAAAAATCAATAAAAAATTCATTTAAATGGGTTATTCCTGTATGACTCAGTTATATAAATATACCTAAGCATAGTAGGATCTTTAGATATATTTTTATTGATACTTATCTCAAGTGATTCAAGATCACCAGACAACCCTACTCTGCAATAATAGGAAATTTGTTTTCCGGTTCGGTGGCGACCAATTACGCGATTAACGAATTATTTCCACTTTTTTCCTGGCACCGGTTACTCCCACTTTCCCCCTCACCCCCTCTTGGTTCTTGGTAATCTTGCTCACTCCTCAGTAATTTTACAGTATAAGGAATAAACAGTAAGATAACATTGACTATATTTTATAGCAACACGGACGGGCCCGATAGCTCAGCTGGTAGTATCCCTGCCTTCTGAACTGAGGGCTGTGGGTTCAATTCCTACCCAGGAAAAACATTTGTGTGATGAACATAGATGTTTGTTCTGCGTCTGGGTGCTATATTGTATTCTATGTATGTATTTACAAACAAAATAATATATAAGTATTGTATCCGTTATCCGGTTCCCATAGTACAAGCTATGCTTAGCTTGGAGCTAGATGGCGAAAAGAAAGGCCAAGATAGACAAAAAATTACATTAAAAAAAATTAAAGAACAATATTAAATAGGCGGGAGTTAGAACGCAAAAAAAGGAGAAAGTTAAAAAAAAATTATACCAAATGACAATGACCACTCTTTAAAATAAGGAGGGAAAGCAGTCGGCTTGGCCAGAAGGTTTATTGTACCTTCGTAGCACGTGCTACGAGCCTACGAAAAACTTTGTAGCAGTATTAGAACTTAGCTTCAAATGCAATACAACAAGACACTCAAAATAAATAAAATAGTTTATTTTTATACTCCTTATACAACATTAATGATGTGATCCATAACAAGTAGGTATCTAACTAGCTACAGTTTTCATGGGCAAGCCGCATCGCTCGCCAACCGATGGGGAAGACAATCATAGATTCTCGAGTGGCGACCACGAATTGGAAAACGCTAAGGCTAAGTAGGTAGATAGACCAATGACCTGGTAAGAACCACGGGAAGCCGTTGATGCAACTGGCAACTGCTCAAAATGACGCGGCTTGGGCACCCCCGTAGAATACCTATGTCTCAAGTCCTTCGGCCTCAAGCTGAATGATTAATATCATCAACATCATCATTAACAGCCTGAAGACGTCCACTGCTGAATATAGGCCTCCCCCAGGGAGCGCCACTTAGAGCGGCTGCTCGCCTCCTGCATCCATCGGCTCCCCGCGGCTTTCACCACGAGTGCAACCACAACGTCCTATAGCATTATTACTTCAATATTACTTCAATCATACATTGACAAATAACATAAAAGTAAGAATACTTTAATGTTGCAGAGCCAGAGCAGTTTTGATGACGTCACGTTAAATCTTTCACTCAAATACAACTGTCATGTCATACCTTTACATCATGTTGACACTGACGAGTGACAGTGATAACGCCATATAAAAATGTAGACGTCTCGTTCACACGCAGGAATACTTTATAAGCTCATGGTACGAATTCGAACAATATTATTGTAACCTTGAAATAATAATGCCATGAAACATGATGGTTTTGTATTAGTTTTTGGTAGCCCAGCAGGTCGTCGTTCTGCCTAGTGGGGGCCGTCCTACGCTGTATCTTTTGGTCGCCACTCGAGAACCTTTCTTCCCCCAATCAGTTGTCAGTTCTACGAACGATGTGGCCTGAATGATCATGATTCTCCTAAAAAGACTTTAAAATTAACAAAAATAAATGACTGAATATGATTACATTGAGGTTCGACGAGAAACTTAAATGCCCATTAATTGTTATAAAGGTCCTTACTGCCACACTGTACATCGTCACAGCTACTTGTATGTACCGGTAATGCTTCGAGGTTTCCGCCTATTGAATCTCTTTTGATTAGCCTCCTTCTTCGTTTGACGGCGGCGTTCGATCGGCACGTACCTGTAATTGGTCCATTTCAGCTCTCTTTTTAAAAGTGTCGCAGAAAATATTTGATCTTTGGGGAGCTTCGAAATTGGGGATTTCGGAGCGATTTGTTGAACCCAATAAATATACCTATATTTATTGACGTTTGTAGAACTTGTGAAGAGCTTTACTGAAACACAAGTGCATAAAAAAGAAAAAACGAATTCTATCATCAGATGTGGTTTTTTGTCGCCAACTCAGTTATGAAAACATCAGTTATCAGTTTTTAGACTTATTAGGGTCTCTCGATGAACCTTAGTTAAATTCTGAGACTTTTGAAAACGGTTTCAAAGGTTTCAATCAAAATACTTCGAAGCGAGTCACCAATGCTGCCAGAGTTCTGATGGGAAAGTTACTGCTTGGTGACGAGTTAGATGGAGTAGGTAGATATTATAACCTATTTCTTTGGTAAGTAAACAACTTTAATATGTTTTAGTTTTCTTTTTTCATGTTGTAAATGTGCCTACTTAACAATCTATATTCTGTACCTACCTACTTACGTATACCACTACCGAGCTTCGGAGGGACGTTAAGCCGTCGGTCCCAGCTGTTATCTTAAGACAATAGTCATTAAGCCAAGTCAGAAAACCTAAAAATTTTCACACCAGGGCTGACCACTTGCCTACACGAGAAGAAGAAGACCTACTTATTTTTTATAAATATATGAAATGAATCTATATAATTGTTCATTGTAGATGTTTGTAAATATATATATATACTATAGGAGCACTTAACTATTAACCCGATTGCACGAGTGTAGTCTAAATGCAGCACTACACCACTCGAGATTCGCTTGCCCAATTCGACGGCACTTCTTTTTGATACAATCCCACACGAAAAGCATCACCCGGTAATCTAACAGTAAATATTTTGTTGTTTTGAAAATCAGTAATTGAACTTTGTATTCTAATGGGAATAAACGAATAAAAATGCTAGTGTTGGGCACTGCTAGTAATACTGGAGCGTTAGTTTTTTTTACCTATTAGAATAAATAACGGGATGAGCTAGTCGTTCAACTGGTGTTAAGCGACCGAACCGCCTATTCAGTTGTAGTCAAACGCTGGCTTAGTCAAGCTTAAAAAAATTGATAAAATTTTGCGTCACACCGCACTGCACACGACTTCCTGAAACATCACACATTCTATGAATCAAATTACTAGGCCGTGAAATCTGGTCATAAAGTCTTATTTGCCCAGTTATTTCACTTAGCTATAATGCCTTCAAACCGGAACACAGTAGTGCTGGCAAGTAGTGCTTAACGGCAGAAAAACTGGTAATACCTACTCTACCAAGAGTACTACCTTTCTAATTGTAAGTATCTGAAATCTTTCCGGAAAGTGTGATCAATCCCGATCATAATTATGATCTAAAGGCTGATTCTCATAATGCAAAATGTTCAAGTATGCAACTATTTTACTTCAACATTTATTACGTGGACGGCAAAGGAACGGAACACCAATACTAGCATATTTATTTCCTGAAAAATGTAATCTGGGACCATGGAGCTATTAAAAAAGAAGGAGGGAATCCCGTCTGATCCGAAACTGAAGCACCCTTAAGAAGCCAGAACGCTTCGTACGTACGAGCGGAACACGCACACACTCACATCATACGCAGCCGGTCGCCCTACTTTCATCTGACACACATATGTAATATGTCCGCCATTTTGGGCTTCAGTTCGATGTCAATCAAAACTCAATCCTTCTTTTTTTATTCATCCATGTCTGGGACTGGGAGTACTCAAGGCAAGCATAGCATTCGGCTATCTAAGCAGGTAAGTATGATCCATCGTCGACCGTGCAGATAGTGGTCAGAAGTCACAGATCGTGAAAAAATAGATAGGTTGGTACCCTGCTACGAACGTATATTCTCTACCACTTTTCTCCACACCAGTCCATTGCCGATTCTTTTGGCAACGAAGAAGGCGGACTGCTTGAACACTTATGGATTTTTCGGACGCACTTATGAAACTCTTTGCCGTAAATAACATGCTGGCCTTTAAAGTGGTATAAAAGCCAGTATAATTATATCAAAATATTTGATCTAAGTATATCCATTCTCACAGATTGGATTTTTATAGGAAGAGTATCAGAACAGAAACTATAAGGATATTTCTAAATACTAATATGGTGTAAGTAATATACCTATCCTAATATAAGTACAGTTTCTATGGAATGTTAAAAATTGAGTAGCGTAATGGCAATCAATGAAACAAAGGTAGGTACTCTACGCTTTACAGGTAATGTAATCGTAACTTTGATAGAAATGAAACTGTAATTTTTATTAATTAAAAACGTTTTGTTTTAAGTGTGTATAATAAACTGCACATTGAGATTGAACTTGGAATTTAAATATAATTGATTTTAATCAACCTATTACCTAGTTATTCTATGCCTTGACCATGTAAGTATGAGTACGTAGATATCTATGTACCTAGGTATATGTACTCCATGTAATCCAGGTTAATAACTATTGGTACCGTATAGGACTGGTATCGCTTCAAAACTAAACTAAACTAAAAAAGACGTAGACTTTCAAAGACGCAATAGAAAAAACAACAAATCTTCAAACATTGGCAATGACAGGCGCCAAGTCATCTTACCAGGGCAGTTATATTCTCTATGGAAACACAGATTCCACACGATACGAAACCACGTCGTTATCGTGGATACCTCCACTCCACTCGTGTATATCGTGTCTTGTTCAAATCGTGTCACAGCGTCAGATATACCTTCACTTTACATTAAAGTTACCTTTATTTTGAATAAAATATATTGACATAAGTGGTCATAACTTTTGATGTGTTGATGTTTCGGAACGCGTCTCGGTAAAACATACGATTTTTGACAGTTCAAATAGCGCCAATTCCAAATTCATTTCGCGCGGTTTTATTTTCGTTTCATATAGAATACAGTTTCGCAGTTTTCTTATGTAAAACAAGGAATTTGCGTGGTTTCGAAGTAAGGAATCGATACGGAATAAGGGCCCTGTTTAAAAACATATCAAGATACATTTTTTATACCTAGAAATATCCCTGGAGTATCCATTTCGCCAGCTCCTGTGCAATGTCATGGGGATAAGGCATCAGGGCCGGAGATAACGAAACATAAATATCAGGTGAAGTGGTACTCACGCAACTTACAATTCGAGTGTGTCTACTCCTTTTGTCGAATAGTGTTGGGGTTGTGGAGAGTATCAATAAAGTATCGATGTCTTTACATGACCTTCACCCTTCATACCTACGTGTTTTCCTAATGTATTATTATAAGGTAAAACTAATCTTAACTATAAACAGCTGTGAGTTGATTTTGGATAAATCATATGGCATACCTCATGGGGTCCCATCAGGTACAAATGAAAAATAGCCCGAACATGAAAATAAATGTAGTAATCGTGTCTAGAGAGTTACTAGTTAGTGTCCAGTGTATTCATTTGGCCCAATACTTCGCCAACACGTAATAAATGTCGCTAGATAATCTTGCGTTATGCAGAAATAAAATAATTCGTAAAATAGCCCGCGTTATTCCGTTGTATGGGATGAGGCATCTGTACTGTAGGTATTATCTGAGCCTTATAGTACCTAAGGCCATAGACACCAAGATATAAAATTCACTCATTAACTACCACTACCAATTATCATTAATTATTTATTTACTCACATTTTTTTTCGATTCATTGGTATCAGTCATTGGTAGAAGTGCGTAACAGCCAAACTTAAAATGCCGCATTTAGTCAAAGTAATGGATAAGAATACGTTTTTCTTAATTATTAGGACGTACATCACGACGCCACGCGACACTACTTGTGATTTCAGGTAGGTAGGTATTTTGGAAGTAAAGCATAATTTTAGTAGGTAACCTTCTTACAATACTGTCGCAATTTTCAAAGAATTTAAGAACCCTGTGTGATGCGTCCGCAAATATTAGTTTATGCAGTTATTCATAAGGACTTACGGAATATAAATAGTAAGTATAGGTAATTCTACGTACTTCGTATATATTCCATACCATAAAAATCGTTATATATCATGTAAAAAAATAGATTTAGGCATAAACTTTTAGCTTTACTACTGTAGGTATTATAATTTTTATCTGGGGCCATACTAACGTGCTGCCCGAATTATTGATAACAGGAAGTATCGATAATTTACACAACTTTGACTCATCTCTAAACACTTGATTAAGCACGGCAGCAAGTGGATAACCCATTGGCGTTATCTGCTACTGCTTGTCTGTATGTCTGTTTACATCTTAAGAGCAGGTTTTTGTGATGTTAACTTTCTTTGCATAACAGACTGCTTCAAACAGTTTTTTATAATTTCACAAGCAATTATAATGGTGCTAATTTTAGAAA
Source organism: Ennomos erosarius (assembly GCA_963580505.1). Lineage (NCBI taxonomy): Eukaryota > Metazoa > Arthropoda > Insecta > Lepidoptera > Geometridae > Ennomos > Ennomos erosarius. The sequence continues at coordinate 5,965,953 of OY757000.1, forward strand.
AAAGTTATCGAAGTATTTTTCTTCTTCTCGTGTAGGCAAGCTGGCCACCCTTGGTGTCAGAATATTTAGGCAGCCTAAAGGCTTCTTACTTGGCGATGGCGACTAACCGTCTCGCGTACCATCCCAAAAACTGTAGCGTTCAGTTATAAAACCATTTTAGTAGCGGTCACCCATGAAAGTAAAGACTTTGTCAATTTTATTTGGATAGTGTGCATAAGGATTTTCAAGATTGCAAGAGCTTTTTGTGTATTAAATTATACCAATCAGAATATCATACAATCACTAAATCATAATAAAATAATACATTGCTTTTATTAAAAAGTAATTTCGATCAAATTGGAGCACTCTATCGATTTTCAAACTCTCATAAACGTTTTGCAAGCAAAAAGCTTATAAAACGTTCGATAAGAACCAATACAAATATAATAGATCGAGATTTATTGCACCACAAGTGTTTTGTATGCGGTTTATTACTTTTGAAGTGCGTTTTCATATAAATTGCGATAGTCTATTCATTTGTTACGCAAGAAGACGGATTGAGACCGCTTGAGAGGATCGATTTGTCTAGACTCGAAATAGTTTTCTAGTGCTTTTGGTTCATTCAGGTGATTTTTGAAGGTGCCCTCAAATTCCAGTGTCCACGAATAAATTAACTCACTTATAGGTTCAACAAAGAAAACATGCGTAGCTTAAGTACCTATATTTATAAATTAGATATGACTTGCAGCTTCAATAGCAAATAACCCTTAGGCTCTTTCGAGGAATCTTTTTCCGCGAAAAACCATATTCCGCCTTTTTCTACTTATATTTTTCGGAATAAAATATATGACTACCTGTAACAGCCTGAAGACTGCCACTGCTGAACATAGGCTTCACCTAGGGAGGGCCACTTTGAGCGGTTGTTTGCCTCCTCCATCCATCGGCTCCCCGCGGCTTTCACCGTATCGTCGGTTTTCCGTGGTCGCGACCCCATCGGTTGACAGTTCTACGAGCGATGTGGCCTGCCCATTGCCATTTCAACTTGCTAATCACCACCACCTTCGGTTACCGTAGATAATTAATTCTTTCGTTGGACCTCAACGTTTATAGAAAGGACAAAGATACCTTGAGATTGCAATAGATGCAATACCATATTGAATTGATAAAAAAATGTAGTTAGGTAATTGTAATGTAAAAATACATTTAAAAAGAGGAAATTCGAATTAAACCCACACCCAATGGACACATATATTTATTTTATTTTATTTTATTTTATTTTATTTTACAGCTAATAAAATAAAAAGTTCACAAAGCTTCGTTTACATTACATCACTCGCCCAACTCCACCGGTCATTCCAGTTGAAATGCCACTAAAACAATAAATATATATCCGTGTACATCAACGTCAGTACAGTTTACAGGTTGTCAGTGGAATGATTTTTAATTGCTCACAAAAGTTTCTAACAAAGCACAAACTAGACAAATAAATTCAAGATTTTTAAACGCATAAGGTAAACATGCTATAAATGTTACGTTGATTTCGTTATGTAATTTTGTTTGGTTATGTTTAGGTTTATTTACATTGTTTCATTTCTTATGACAGGTTCCGTGGTAGTTTACTTGCTGTAGGTGGGTTCTTGGTATGGAAGCTGCTGTTTCGATTCCCGCTAATAGATTTCACCTACAGAATTTATAATAGGCGTATAATGTACAATTTGTACAAACATTTCGATGTTTTAGATTTGAAATTTTAGAACAACATTAAATTAAAAAAAAAATCTTAAGTTGATTTTATGTGTCTTGTTTATGAACAACCAATGTAGATAATATAATAAGGGTTTAAGTTAAGAGACCATGCCTACGAACCGGGAGACGCAGCATGCAGGCTGATGATCCGACAACCTAGTCAGAACTGCGGGGAGCCGATCGATGGATGCAGTAGGTAAGCAGCTGCTGCTCAAAGTGGCGCTCTTTGGGAAAAACTTATGTTCAGCAGCGGACATCTGATGGCTGATGATGATGTAAGACGAATTAGCAATAAAAAATCTTAGAAATTTACTTTTTCTACTAATTCTTAAAACGTGTAAAAATAACACATAACGCGAACGGAACATTAAACATCAGAATTTAAACTAAAAAAGCTAAAACCAGTAATCTAGGATGATCTTTAAAACAAATCGCGACAAGAATTATTAACTCGCAGACGCAGTAATCAACATTAAAAATCTCGATGGCGTGCGTCACAGGGGTAGATTTCCTCGCGTTACTTCACCGACACATGAGAGGCTTATTAAACTTTTTGAAAGAGCCAATTCTTTAGTTCGCCGCCAACCCTATCAATCATGCCAAACACTCCTAAAACCAAAAAATGATAAGTAGGTATCCAAATCAGTCGCAACATTCTATGAGTACCAAAATGGGCTGTCAATTTCAAAATTCATTTGTTGCTCATTCATTTTCATTTTCAGGGTTCCGTACCCAAAAGGTATTAAAACTCCGCTGTCCGTCCGACTGTCTGCCTGTCTGTCTGTCCGTCTGTCACCAGGCTGTATGTCATGCATCAGTTGTTGGTGTAACAACAAATAAGTATTTAAAAACAGAATAAAATAAATATTTAAGGGGGCTCCCATACAACAAACGTGATTTTTTGCTCTATTGGTGCAGGACCGCGTGCGAAAGTCCGACTCGCACTTGGCCGGTTATTTTGTCTGTTACATTTTGTGTTTTCCCTAAAATCATTTTGTGAGTTAGAGAATATTATTTGCGTGAAATCCAAAACAGAACAGAAGTACCTACTGTACACCTACCTACTACTAGTACCTACCAAAATCAGTCAGGAATAAAATAACCGAAATAACCGAAGTCTACCTTAATTTTAACGACTGGTAATCATGTCCAGCCACAGCTACAACACTAAATAAACCCCCGCGTTTGTTGTCGTTGTAAAACAATAAAAACTTATTGACTCGAACTCTTGCTGAAACAACAAACTACATACACATGTAGGGCAACGGAAAAAGTCGACGATTAACGTTTTCTTTTGTACAAAATGAAACAAGAATATCTAGTGTAATTCCGCTTAAATTATTATTTATTTGAGCGGAATTACACTAGATATTCTTGTTTAATTTTGTATTTAAGATGAACTTCCGCGATTCAATAGTTTTCTTTTGTTTTTTGTTCAGAATCACCTAAATCTTTAACCCTCATGTAAATTCAGGTAGGTAGGTAGAAAGAATCGCAAGGATCCCACCAAGCAACCTCCATTTTTCAAAAATATTAAAATAGTTTATTATTATATATCGTGCTGAAATGCTGAATTATCAAAGATCTAATAGCGTTTAGGAAATTGTCCTCAACTGCTTGGTGATCCGGACTAATGGCGGAGTTTTAAATAGTGCTCATCAGGGATTTTTTTATATAGATTTTTTTATAATTTTTATTCTACACATGTTTATGTACACACACGCACGCACACACACACGCACACGTACACACACACACACACACACACACACACACACACACGCGCGCGTGCGCGCGCACACACACACACACACACACACACACACACACACACACACACACACACACACACACACACACACACAAAGGATACATAATTATGTATATGTAGCAATTGCTCTAGGTAGACAATGCTTAGCCTATGTTCAGCAGTGGACGTCTTCAGGCTGTTAATGATGATGATGATGATGATGAGACAATGCTTGTTTGTTAGGAAGAGGTCACCGTAGATTTCGCAGTAGAATTTTTTGTAATTATTTTTGTGGTGTTTTTGTGCACCTACATTTTCCTGTAGAATTAATCTTTGATATTACCCACTCACATATGAAATACCACAAAGCCTGAAAACAAAAGTTTTCAATCAATGTGTGTTGCCAGTGATGACTTATGGAACTGAAACGTGGTCTCTAACTGTTGGCCTCATTACTAAGCTCAGAGTCGCACAACGGGCTATGGAGAAAGTAACGCTCGGTGTTTCCCTGCGAGATAACATCCGAAATGAGGAGATCCGCAGGAGAACTAAAGTGACCGATGTAGCTCTTAGGATTAGCAAGTTGAAATGGCAATGGGCAGGCCACATCGCTCGTAGAACAGACAACCGATGGGGAAGAAAGGTTCTCGAGTGGCGACCACGAACTGGAAGACGCAGCGTAGGCCGGCCCCCCACTAGGTGGACCGACGACCTGGTGAAAGCCGCGGGGAGCCGATGGATGCAGGAGGCGAGCAGCCGCTCTAAGTGGTGCTCCCGGGGGGAGGCCTATGTTCAGCAGTGGACGTCTTCAGGCTGTTAATGATGATGATGATGATATAAATATGCCATTTTTTTATCCATTTTAAACGCAAATATTACGTTATATATATAACGCTAACACCATACATTTTCAATGCAACCTAGTGAATTCACATGGAGCCTAATTATAAATTTACTAGCGTTCATCCGTGCATAAAACCGTGATAGCTAGTGCGGTGGAAACCATTGCTTAATAATAGTTTCAATTAAACACTCGTTTGCGCCGCTAAATTTATTCCCAGAAACGCCTACAATGTTTCTTTTGATAAAATGAGTTATTTTATTTGTGAGAGACGATGCACCACGTTCTTTTATGTAAGCAAAAGACTTAATGAGCTATAATGAATTAATTTTATGCTCTGTGACGCGAGCCTTTTGTAAAAAGCCCATAACGCATAGGTATAGGTAGTTTCTTTTCACATGAAACAGGATTCACCTGGCCCAAACGTGGCGCCACGTTATGCATGAAATGAAAACTGGATCTCCAGCGTAAGGATGCTGAAATATACCATTAAGTGTTTGGCGACAGATTCTTAAAATAAAAGTACCTATAGGCATATATGTAAGTATACCTAAGCTAGTCGAGAGAGGCGACTTTCAAAACGACCTACCCATGATGCACCGATGGTCGCCACTCGAGAACCTTTCTTCCTCATCATTTGTCAGATCTACGAGTGAAGTGGCCCGCCCATTGCCATATCAAATGCTCGGTCTTAAAAGGGTAGCCACAAAATGGATAGCGTTTTTCAAAAATTGCCATCTAATCCCATATGTCATCAATAATTATATAGTCGTATACCAGTACCACGTCTTTATTACTGATAGTATGCATCATTGACATAAAAAGTGCGGACTAAACTTTTCAATTGGTGAAGAAAAGCATCCGGAAATCGAGCCGGTGGAGGAAACGGATATGTTCAAGAATCACAACATTTTACTCGTGGAGTTTCAACATCACTACCAACTGAGTTATCATCAAAGTTGTAGAAGTAATTATTATCTGCCGCACAGTTAATAATGTTCATTGAAGCGCACTGTATAAGCAATCTCGATTCGACGCAGCCGTTTCAGTAGCGTAAACTTTTCATCTGTTTCCCCTACCTGTTTACAGTCGGAAGTACGAAAGCTGAGTTTGAACGAGGAGAGCGCACGGGCGAGTTGATGTGAGAGTAAACAAGAGGTCTGCCGGAGTAGAGCGAGTAAGAATGGGGTGAGAGTTACCTACGTTAAAATTCAGTCTTAGCATTTAGAAATTGGAAGAACTCATTTTACTTACATTAATTATATAAAAAATGAAATTAGCATCTAACATCGATTTGTGCGTATACTAATTTTGTACTGCATCATTGGTTTATTATTTTGGCGCATCATAACTTTGCTGTTTAGCGTGTGCCGAGTTTGAAGGTAACTTCCAACTGATCCCACCAAACCGATCCCCTTTACATTTTTTGCAACTGATCTTACGAATATTTTGAATTCTCATCTGATCCTAATCAAAATGTACGACACCTAATTACATTGTAAAAGACACGAACATTAGACATTATGCAAAAGGTCGCGTTGAATTTTAGCGTTCCAGTAGCAAGTAATCGTTCCAGTTACCAGTTTAACGTCAAACTCTTTCTGAGTAAACGAAGCTTGATACCCTTTCAACCAGTCTCAGTAGTCTATGTTATTTTTGTCTAACCGCGCACGTGCAAGAATTGTCTTACATGACGTCGGTTCTCACTTGCAACCATACCACAGTAACAATAGCGACGCCTTTTTGAAAATTCAGAGGGAGTTGTGACTTCTTTATTGTGACAAAGACCTAAATTGTGTTCGAGGGTAGATGCGACTAAATTCGTCGTATGCTTTGTAAACGCTAATTGATTTTTAAACGTTCTGAGTAAGCTTTTGTGTGTGATTGAGCCGTTTCCTTCGCAAACAGAAGATGGTATTACTTTTGAAAATCTTTTGAGTATTAGAGAGCATTTTAGCTGTAAAATGTAGTAGGTACCTGTAATTAATAGGCAAATAATATCACCCAATGATCACATACACAGATCGTGAACCATAACTAAAATTCCTTGTATCTGAAGACCCTATAAGAATTACGAGGACCGGACCAGTACTTATTATAAAATTAAGCGTTTGTTTGTTACAAATAAGTACGCTGTCGCAGGAGTCGAACCCACAACTTCTGCGTTCAACCAGAGTCAACCATCGCGCACTACAGATGTTTTTTTATGAGAATAAATGACGTGACGAGCTAGTCATTCACCTTATGTTAAGCAACACGGCCGCCCATAACAGATGCAGTGTCACTCGGAACTTTAAAATAATAAAGTTTCGCGTGTCACTGCACTGCGCACGTCATCCTGAGACATCACACAGTCTACTTAGTAATCAGATTATCACACTGTGTAATCAGGTCATAAAGTCTCATTTGCCCACTAATTTCACTAGCCACAACGCCCTTTAAACCGGGAGGTTGTCAAACATCGGTGTTGTCAAATGTGTATAAAATTAGCTGCGGTTTCCGGTAAATTATTACTGAATTTATAAAAAAGAGACTCATGTAAAACACTATATCAATAAACAAACAATACACAACAAATTGATGGAAGCGTAAACAGATTTTGATTTGGGTTTGTTCTCTTTTTGGCTTATGTACTTATCTATGGTTCATTTTACATAATTGACGATTTTATCAACATGGTTATACTTTATACAGCTATATAGCGAGCAACCTAGACGACTTAAGCTGGCTCAAGTATACCAATTTCGGCACCGGTATAGGATACCAGCGTAACACAAACAGACACCGACCCCACCGGCGAGGTCCACGTACCCCCCGTAGGTTAGCTAGAATGGTCGCGACTTTCCATAGGGTCCTCCAGCGGACGTAGCCTTCTCGATTCTCTTATCCCGGCAACAGCCCAAGCTGAGGCTCTCACCCCAGGAGTACCCTTGAGCTAGTTGTCCCCTCTTTTGTCGGCAGGGTGCCTTAAGCGCCTGCCCTCCCGCCCGGTGACGCTGTAAAGGTCGGCAGAGACCAACAGCATTACCCCGTTCAAAAAAAAAGATGACTTTAGCCTATAAAAAAGATAAACTTTTAAACTAAAGTTTATTTTTAAGCGCTGTGCTTCATAATATTAAAGTTACCTGCACCGAGACACATTCCGTGTAATAAACTAATAGCTCGTAACCAAACACATGGTTTTGGAACTTACAAGGGCAAAAAACACCGAAGCCTCAATGCTGGGCCATGGAACAGGCGCGTTATAAGTAATAACCGCTATGGGTCCTTATTCTGTATGACCATTTAGACACGTAACGCGGCGCGTTGCGATATCTTCGTGGAATGGTTTTGGGTTTAAAATGCTATTCTGTATGCCGTTGTCAAATTTGACAAACACGACAACACACGTTACACGCACGTCAAAAAATAGAAAACACTGGGCACAAACAATCTAACGCGTGGCATACAGAATACAATTTTTTGATTCCATGTTAATTCCATGTCGTGGTTCGTTAAAGCCCGCGTTTACGTTTAGAGCATGTTACACGTCACGTGTTATTGGCAAGGAATCTCATGTGTCATAGCGAATAATCTCCAGCACTATTAGCAGTATGTAAACCATACTAGGAACAAAAATGTGCACAAGGACACGTCCGAATCTCTGTACTTTCAAAGGGCCTATACCCTTCTGTATTATACCGTTTTGTCACAGAATCCGCCTTATTTTAATAAACCTGAAGTAATTTTGGACTAGTTAAACCTTTTGTCTTTTTAAATCAAATTCGATATTCGAATGACAAAAAAAGTCAAGAGTCGGAGGAACTGATCTAAAGCTACTATAGGGTTTCGTTACATGCCTGTGAAGTAAGCGATTTATTAAGATGTGTGCACTTTTTACATCACTTTAAAAGGGCTAAAACATCGTCAAAAGAAACAAATGCGGGGAAAGGTGAAAGGGGTTCATTGCAGTCTATAATTATATGCTTGTATTGCGTCCATGGCCTTCAAAGTGGCCTATATCGCAACCTACTCATTGCTGTTGCTGAAGTAAGTATACCTAATATTACACAGTTAAAAAAGGTAGAAAAGATAAGAAAAAAGAAAATACATTTATTCAGGACATCACAGAACTCTACATTACAATACTCAATAAAATAAATAACCTAAGTAAATAGAAAAATTAACATACATAGGTAGTGGGATGCGCCCATGATGCGCCGAATATTCGGTAATTATTCGGTATCGTACACCGAATATTCGGCATGTATTTCCATGTTCGGTATTCGGCCGAATATTCGGTTGAAGTGCCGAATAATTACCGAATATTTTATTAAATACTTTCCGTTAAATACTTCCAAAATTATGTTTTAAGGGAACTGATTCTAAGATATCAAAACACTTTGCACTTTTTAATCGTTTTTCTAGATACTGATAACATGCTCTATCTAGGCCCTAAACGCTTGGTCACAAGAAAACTATGATATTTTGTTCCTAACGGGCACTACCAACCTATTGAGCGTGCGATTTGGTCCAATATCTAATTTGAATAAGTTTTTTTGGGTAAGTAATTGCGTTTACAATACAAAAATGCTAAATACAACGTTTCGCTTGTTTGTAAGAATTACTTATGTTTTTTTTTATTAAAATCATTATTATTGACCTACACTTTAATAGCAATTTCATAGAATTTTATTATAAAAATAGATTTTACAAAAAAAATAAGTAGAATAAAAACTGTTTCCATTGCAGTTGAACCTTTGTTGAAGTTTTATAGCGACTCAATGTACGAGAAAATTAGTGTAAAATGAACCGAATAGTTCAGCCGAATATTCGGGTCGGTAAGCTCTGAACCGAATAATGTTCGTTATTCGGTTCGGTTCAAAAATCCATGTTCGGCGCATCCCTAATTAGTAGTGTCCATTTTGTGTAGGTAGAGTCTGAATTTGTCGCTGCTTTCTATCGCTTATCTTCTGGCCCAACCCGTCAATTCTTACCAGCCACTAAGCCACCCTACGATCCACACTAGGGCGAGTAACATAAACACTGTCTTAGTTTAAAGCGACAAAAACTAAAATAAAATTATTACTAGTTATTTACCATACCACGTCACGTGTGCACTCGTTCTCGGAAACTTGTTAATTATGTGTTGTAAACTAATAAAATTTTATAAGACGAAACGTGTTGAAAAACTCAGAATTGGGTGGAACTGAATTGGGCAGAGGTGGAGAATTTTAAACAACATCAAAATACTTCTAATCTCAGTATATCTTGACGGGCCCGATAGGTCAGTTGGTAGTATCCCTGCCTTCTGAACTGAGGGCTGTGGGTTCGATTCCTACCCAGGACAAACATTTGTGTGATGAACATAGATGTTTGTTCTGCGTCTGGGTGTTGTATTGTATTCTATTTAAAAAAAAAACTAATCTATACTAAATCATCAAATGCCTGAAGACGTCCACTGTTGAATATAGCCTCCGCATAGCCACTTTGAATGGCTACTGGCTTCTTACAGATTGTCACGTTGGCCCACCTGTGGGGGCCGGATTATACACGTTGCGTGTTCCAGTTTACTCAAGAACCTTTCTTCCACATCGGTTGTAGGTTCTGTCTGCAAGCTTATAAGTATCACCTTAATTCTTCTATACGGATTTCCTCATTTCGGATCTTACCTCGCAGGGAATACCGAGCGTAGCGTTTCCCATAGCTCGAATTCATCATCTATATATCATACTATATCATACTAGGTGGTAATACTTTTCTGCAAAGTTCGTCTAAGTAGGTACCACCGCTTTGCCAGTTATTCTGCAGCCAAGCAGTAGTGTGCTAGCGCTACTGTGTTCCGGTTTGAAGGGCATTATAGCTAGTGAAATTACTGGGCAAACGAGACTTTATGACCTGATTATACAGTCTAGTAATCTGATTACTAAACTGTGTGATGTCTCGGAATGACGTGCGCAGTGCAGTGTCACGCGAAACTTTATTATTTTAAAGTTCCGAATGACACTGCAACTGTTATGGGCGGCCGTGTCGCTTAACATCAGGTGAACGACCAGCTCGTCACGTCATTCATTCCCATAAATAAAAAAAAATCATCACGAATCAGAATTTAAGTTCAACGGGCAATTTTGAAAGAAAGAAAGAAAAATTGTCATTTGCAATGGACAAAAATTATACATGGTACAAAGTAAGGACACAATTTTGCCAATATGTTAAGTATAAATACGCTAGTGGCACTAGTACCTACAGACTTGAATCATTTGAACCACCCTCCCCACAGCCTAGTAGTCGATGTCTTATAAGTCAGTGCGTATGGGGCTACAGCATTTGTGTATGGGGTCTCATTCGGTAAAAACGAAAAATACCCGAACGTTAAAAAAGGTAGTGATCGTGTCGTGAGCGTTACTAGTTAGTGTCCAGTGTATTCATTTGGCCCAATACTTCGCCAACACGCAATAAATGTTGCTTGATAATCTTGTGTTATGCAGAAAAACAATATTTTGTAAGATAGCCCGAGTTATTCCGTTGTATGGGATGAGGCCTCTGTACTGTAGGTATTATATTATCTGGGGTAGTAGTTAGTTTAGAAAACTGCATTAGTATAACCTTCCCCGAAAAGTTGTTCACTAGGTGATAGAACTTTTCTGCAAAGTTCGTCTAGGTAGGTTGGTACCTACCAACCAAGCGGTGGTTCGCTTTGCCAGTTATTCTGCCGCCAAACAGTAGTGTGCAAGCACTACTGTGTTCCGGTTTGAAGGGCATTGTAGCTAGTGAAATTACTGGGCAAATGAGACTTTATGACCTGAATACACAGTTTAGTGATATTATTACTAGACTGTGTGATGTCTCAAGATGGCGTGCGCAGTGCAATGTCACGCGAAACTTTATTGTTCTAAAGTTCCGAGTGACACTGCAACTGTTAAGAGCGCCCGTGTCACTTAACATCAGGTGAACGACTAGTTCGTCACGTCATTCATTCCCATAAAAAAAGTAAAGATGAAGATGAGAAGTCACAAATTGGGAAACTCTGTGTCGTAATAGGGAAGCGTTGGTATATTCACTATCTAACCTTTGTTTACCGATTATACCCGTGCTAGTGGCTTACAATTGATCAAAAGACAGATGTAGTTGTCTTTGAATGCCTCTGGAAGAACGCCAGAGCTTTGATTCTTTTATATAGAGTAGCAGAGATGTAGAGACTACATCTACAATAACTTTTATTGAAACTGCATCGTAACTTTATTAAGATTTGAGACTGATTTTTTAGATAATGGAAAACTAATATTCTATCCTAATGGACATAGTATTTTTTTTTAATATTTTGTACAATTGTTTTTGATTACCAAAGTGCCCGTATCGTACACTACGTGGTAGGTATCTACCAAACCAACCAAAACCAATACCAATGTCAAAAGTTGAAACTCCGCTTTGATAATCCTTTTGTCCCTATTTTATTCCGTAATCAACTATACTGCCTCCACTTCTTTTAGTAGCTACCTATTATAATACCTATAACCTAAGATGTACCTAAACCTTCCATAGAATTTATGGAGGTACCTATTATAAGTCAGTAGGACCACAGTTTATAGTACCGGCTGGACCTACCGCGGATAAACCCGTAAATTTTGAATAGAGCTTTGCCCAAAAATATTATAAATTGTAGTTGAATAACAGTTCCGATTTAAAAGATTTTTAATGAAGTCTCTGGTATACAACTAATCTGTGATAACAGAAGCGTAATTTAGGTGTTCTTAGTATTATGTGCGGGCCTGACGAGCGGTAAAACGCGGTGAAACGCAAACAAGCGCCGGAAATGGAACATTGTGTCTGTCTGTCCGTCCCGATGATACTCGCTACCGGCGAACACTACCAAAAGATCAATTGCTTATTGTTCTTGACGATGTAAGACTGAGATAGCAAATTGACAAGGCTCTTTTCTTGCTGGCCTTTGCGGAGATTTTCTCTTAGTTTTGTTTCTTAAAATGGCACCCGCACAATGCGTTTCGCTTCAACAAATATTTCGTGGATGGCAAAGGAATGAAACTAAGTACTTACTACCAGTCTCAGTTTCCCCTTTATAATCTTGAAGTTCTCAAGGCAAAAGTGAACCGGTAAGTATCTTATAGGCATGTTCCACCCCATTTTCATATAGGTAAAAAAATTGTTTTTTTTTTACAATTTATAGTCATAGCATTTGACCACTGTCTCACCTGATGGTAAGTGACGACGCGGCCTACGGTAGTGCATGCTTGCCTAGAAGATACCTGTTCACCCTTGACTTGAAGGCACCCAGGTTATAGCCATCTGTAAACAAGGACGACGGCAAGGTATTCCACTCATTTGCTGTTCGCACTATAAAGTTTGATGCGAAACGCTTAGTGCGGGCTGTAGGAATATTAACGATATAGGGATGCCGAGTATCTGTGCGCCTTGTAGTCCGATGAAAAAATGGAGATGAGGGAATTAGTTCGTGTAATTCCATCGCACACTCACCAAAATGTAGCCTATAAAAAACCGATAAGCTGGCAACTTTTCGTCGGTGTCCCAAGCTTTGAAGCTTAGCTTCAACCAACGCATCGTTACCAATGAGCCTCTTGGCTCGTCTCTGAATAGAGTCCAGGGCTTCGAGCTGGTATTTAGCTGAACCATCCCAGAGATGGCTACAGTATTCCACACAGGATCTGACTTGCGCAACATAAAGGCTTAAGAGCTGTTCTGATGTGAAATACTGCCGCACTTTCCCTAGGATACCTAGCTTTTTCGCAGCTAATTTAGCCTTGGACTCAATGTACAAGCCAAAGTTGAGATTGGATGATAAAGTAACACCCAATACCTCAAGGTGGTCTGTTACCGGTACTGCTACATCTTGGAAAGTCGGAGACAGTTGAAAGGGACTCCGTTTTGCAGTGAACAAGCACGCCTGAGTCTTACTAGCATTAAACTTGACCAGATTGGTATTGCCCCAATCGGAGACTGCCTGCAAGGCCAAGTTCACGCGATCGACCATGGCCTCTCTGAGAGACTGTATATGTGCACCTCTAGCTCGAGCATCGGACATGTATCTTTCTGTAACCGTGCTGTCGTCGGCGTACCCAAAGATTCCGAGTTTCAGCAAATCGTTGACATGCAGTAGAAAAAGGGTTGCAGAAAGAACCGACCCCTGAGGGACCCCGGCATTGATTGCCAATTGATCAGACGAGCACCCATCAACGACTACTCGTATCGATCGATTCCTCAGGAAGTCCGATATCCATACACTTAAGCCAGCGGGTAAGCCGTATGAAGGAAGCTTGCTGACAAGGCTATCGTGCCAGACCCTATCAAAAGCCTTTGAGACATCCAGAGAAACAGCAAGTGCTTCTCCGTACTTCTCAATGGCTTCACTCCAGATATACGTGGCATACGCAAGAAGATCCCCAGTAGACCGGTTTCGGCGAAATCCGTATTGCCGATCACTGAGGAGATCATTCGCTTCCAGGTATGCCAGGAGTCTGCCATTCAGAACACGCTCCATAGTCTTGGACAGTATGGACGTAACTGAGATAGGCCTGTAGTTGGAAGGGTCCGCACGCGTTCCTTTTTTGGGCACAGGATGCACGTTCGCAAGCTCCCAAGATTTCGGCACTTGACCAGTCTCTAGTGAAAGGCGAAATAGACGTGTTAGTACAGGCGCTAGCTCGGGTGCACAAGTTTTGAGGACTATTGCTGGTAATCCATCAGGGCCACTAGCTTTATTCACATCCAGACAACGCAGCGCTCGGCGTACCTCAGTCTGACGGATGCGGATTTCCGGCATAGAGGCCTCGCACCGAGGTAGACATGGAGGTGTTTCACCAGCAGCGTCTAGATGAGAATTCTCCGCGAAGAGCGTAGCAAATAAGTTTGCTTTTTCCTAAGCGGTATGCGCAAGTAACCCATCTGGTTTCAGCAGCGGAGGCAGAGAGGGGCTGCAGAAATTCGCTTCAACCGATTTAGCCAGGGACCAGAACGCTTTACTCCCCGCAGGGTATGAAGCTAGCTTGGTCCCTATCCGGCTAATGTGGTCAAAGCGAGCCTTTTTTTGCGCCTTCTTGCATGCCTTGGCAGCCCTATTAAAGGCTCTCAAGCTGCTGACGTATACCGCCATACTCGCCGGTTGCCTTTCGGGCATGGGTCTGGCGGGGAGTACAGCGATACAGATTTCACCAGACAGTGGTCAGAGCTACCTAAAGGTGATGAAACTTACACTGAGTAGCGGTCTGGATCTGTATTCAACAGAAGGTCTAAACAATTGGCTGCGTGCCCGTCTACGTCTGGTGCCCTTGTTGCCTCCTGCACCAACTGGGTGAGATTTAGCGTCAAGGCTAGCTTGCGTGCTTCTCTCCCAGCACTGGTGTGGGAAGAGCCACTCCTGGTGGTGGGCGTTAAAGTCCCCCAGTAGCACGAGTTGGGCAGAAGGGTAACGTTGTTGCGCTATATCTGCCGTCACACATAGATAGTCCATGAGCTTGGTTGTTGCCTGATCACCACTGCTGTGCGATCTGTAGACACCGGCGTAGAGTATCTTCTCAATGCCAGTGTCCACGAGAATCCATAAAACTGAGAAGCTGGGGTCTTCAAGATTACGGAGACACCGACAGCAGATGTCATCACGGGCGTATACGCACACTCCCGCCTTTGGCCTGTTCCAGGACATAGCCGGGATACGCCAGATACGCCGCGTCAGCTGGACAACTGATTTGCGTCTCCGTAAGAAACAATAAGTGCGGTTTAGCAGTCTCGAGGTGATGGTGGACCGAATTGATATTGGAGTGCAAGCCCCGTATGTTCGACAGATGCACTTGAAGCGAGAGGACGTGCAACCGCTGTCGAACCGACTTTTTGCTTCTTGTGTTTTTCATGTCGTATGAAGTGAGGGGAGGTAGGAAGACGGCAGTGGAGCGAGGCATTATCGACCGACTCAAAGACACACAGCTAGAGACAATATCGCTGAATAACTAATCCGGAGACCGCGGGGACGCCCGTGCCCCCCCGAAGATGTCCATTGGGTCCTCTCATCCGGTCGCCAACCGGCACAATGACGCATCCCGGGATTTTTCAACAGATGGCGAGGCAGCCTTTCGTGTGTGGCTGGCACACTACTTGGGCCCCCAACTATCTGCGGTCGGCCAGCGGAAAACCGTGCCACGGATCCCGCTGCTCTCCAGGATTAGCTATTCGATAATGCATTTTTCACTGTGTGTCAGAACTCAGTCTACATCAGCAATACTACTGCTCCGACCCGTCCTCCAGAAATGGCTGCACTGAACATCATGCCGGAACATGGTCAAACCACTTGGCGACAAGGCTTTGTTCAGTGGGTGGTCGCAAGCCGTCGGCTGAAGCTTACCACCAGTGTGTCACCTGATTAGCACCACCCGGGGACCACGTGTAAGGGTTCAGAATTACGGGTGTACTCTTACGGACGTGGGTGACTCAGCCCCCAACATGATGGATGGAATGTATTAAAATAATAACCGGCTAATTTCGAGTCGGACTCGCGCATTTAATATTTGTTGTTAAGTATATAGTGGAAACAGAAATACATACCTGTGAAAATTTAACTTTCTAACTATCACGGTTCATGAGTCATGACATGAGATACAGCCTGGTGACAGACGGACAGCGGAGCCTCGGTTAAATAGGGTTCGCTTTACCCTTTGGTACGGCACCCTAAAAGATGGATGGATGGAATGTATTAAAAAACACTAACAACTAAGAACTTTGTTTTTTTTTTTTAACTTTGACTATTGTATTTATGAAATCTTGTTATATACTTATAATCTCTTTGTTCCTGATTTTCGATTTTTGATTCTCGATTTTTGATTCTCGATTTTTGAGCTCCACCATTTCTAATTTGAACATTACATACGTCATGATGTCATGATGATGGGTTCCGACTGAAAATCAGTTATTGAGGCCGCAAGACCTTGGTTGCATGCTGAGTCGGGACCTATCATGACATCACGCAACATTACATATAGTACAATGGTTACGTACCTATTATTTTTGTTCTCTGTTTTATTTTCACGTTGTATGTAATGTTGTGTATTTTCTTTCTTTCTTCTTCTTATACGGTATTCTGGAAACGTACATACATACGTCCGTTAATTGTAAACAGATTCAAATTGCGGTAGTATATCAAAGGAGAGTAGGTATAATGGGACCAACATATAAAGAATGTTCAGCGAAAAGATGGTAAACGTCTACTTATAACGGTTTGCACTAAAGTTAAACAGCTTCTAACTTTTCACTTATCCCTCTCTATGACGTTCCTGTACTCACTTTACTGCAACGCATTTGTGTAGAGACGTCCTATATAGAGATAGGTAAGTGGTGGTAGAGTACGATTCAAACTTAATGGCAGTTGTGTACTCGACGCGAAACGCTGCGTAGTAGCAAAAATTAAGATGTGCGTGGGAAGAGGTATATGGTTCGCGCAGTGTGGGGGCCTTGCAGCGCACTTCACAGCCGCCATTAAGGTTGCTTCATACTCTACCTATAGTGCTTGGCACCCCGATTACTCATCGAAAACGTTTCGATTTGAAAACACACCTCGTCTCATTCATCCGAGTTTCCCCTGAATGTAGATGAAGGCAGGCGGGGATCCAGGATTTGGTTCAGGGGGGGGGCGATTGCACCTATTGCTCTCCCCCTTGGATTCACGCCTGGATGAAGGAGACGAAGAATGTAAATTTAGAACACACGCATCCGCAAACCTGGAATAAAAAACAAACATCAAAAATCAGAAGGTCCGTTGGTGTGACACTAGGCTACCACTATTCTACTTCTGACGCCCAATTCATCAAAGTTTTCCTACTTCCGGTTGTAATGCTACATGTATGTATATATCATAATATATTACCTGGTTTCTATTATTCATTCACAACTTTCACATCACAGCACTTGACAGTCCTTTTCACAGTAATTTAAGCACAAAAAAACTTGATTTTTCTCAAAATTTTACATCACTTTATCGATTTTTGCGCGCGGGTCACGGGCCCGATTTCTAGACACGACTGCTCGGATGGCAGTTGTTTTGAAACTGTTTTTTTTGTTTCGAATTTAGTTTCTCTTCAAATTCATATTTTTCTTTTTCTACTGTCAATTTCAGTGAGGTATTTTATAGTTTGGCCATGATTGTATGTATTTTGACTCTAGATTTATTTTTTTACTATTCTGTATTCAAAATTTTGAAAACTGCAAAAATCTAGAACCTTGGAATGCTAGCGAGGTTTCTTTAGAAAAGCTGTCGCTATGGAATGGCAGTCTCAATTTACTCCTCGAACGAGGAACACTAAATTGATATAAGGCCATTCCCGGGCCAGGCAAGGCCCGGGAACTCAAGAACGCCTTCAAAAACCATCTTTGGCTATCCAACACCAAAATTGTGAAGTGAATCTCCATCTACGTCAATCGCTGCGCCACGACATATCCATTGTCAAATCGCCGATCGCCGAGCTACATCCGCTACAGCCAGTCGCGAAACTACGACGAATCTATCGCCGAGAGCTGATCGCCGAAACTACATCTGTTGTCACCGTCGGCCGCCGTATCTACCACGACGAATCTATCGCCGAGCGTCAACCAGTGAGACGACCGGCTTGCCTTTTTCAAACATTGAGTGGCAATATAACTTCATCACCATGTTCCGGCCCGTCGTCCGTCAAAGCTTTGACGACTAATACCTGCGTGTCTCCTGCTCCTGCATCTTGAATCTGAGCTGCGTAATAATACTTCATCGACGGTGGAAGGACAAGAATCTTCTTCTGGATCCAGAAGCTAATAACTGAATGAGCTAGCCGCTGAACTCTGGAAGTCGGACAAACTAAAGGCAACGAATTCCTCAGTCTCTATAACGACAGTGGGCCTTGTTTGAATAAAGACCCGGAAGTGGGCCTTGTTTGTTTGAAGACCCGGAAGTGGGCCTCGTTGAAGACCGGAAGCGGGCTTTGTTTATCTGAAGACCCGGAAGTGGGCCTTGTTTGGATCCAATAACATTCTAATTCTACCGTGATAACTTGTAGGCCGTAAACAACTTAAATTTCGCGTTCTTCCGCATCATCTAGAGACTCTTTTTTTTTGCTTTCTACAAAGCTTGTAAAATTTACGAAAATAAATATCTGTTACCAATTCCTTTTTTTCTCTTCAGCTCTTAGGATCCTGTCAACCTAGGCACTGTTTAGGTAGGGGAGGAGCTGCTCATTAACTTGTAGCGTTCCATTCTACCTTTTTCACGAAAGGAACGGATGTAACGTGACAGTTTGGCGCCCAACTAAAACGAACCCTCTAAAACATTCTTCTAAATTCTAAAATAATACTTACTCAAGTAGGCTAAAATTTGATATTGACTTTTGGCTCTAACGTAATATCTTAGGTACTTGCTTAATTTATTTTTATACAGGCAGGATACGCGGAACATCACACTTACATTCTACAACACTCGCATAGTACTTAATACTTAAACGAACTTAAACTTGACTTGATTTTATCCTTGACTATTGACTTCAACTTGTGACTATGGCGAGACCAATTAAATACTCGTTTCTAAACAAACTTGAACTGGAATATGAAGTGACTATCAGAGGTGAAAAACCAGCTGACACTTTGACAACTCTTAAGGAGCAGCTGGCAAAATTGAGTCACATTCAACCTGAGGACATAAAATCTTCTCCAATACCTCTCAAACATGACCTCTCCCAAGCAGAGATCACGTTTAATTACGTCGAGGGTAAAATCTCGCACCTCGAAGCCACGGATGATAAAAGTAACCTGAGGAAAGTTGAATCTTTCGTAAATCATCTTCATTATCGCCTCGAACGCTTTAACGCCGTTCCACCATTTGTTGAGTCATGCTCAAACATACGATCTCGCTTCTTCACGCTCCAAAAACGGTTTGAAGTCTTAACTTCAGATTATTCAGGATCTTCTGAAGAAGTGTTAGTTGATATTCACAATCCTTGTCCTCAGACTCAGCCTAGCCCTCCCTCGATTTATCAATTACTACCTATGACTGGAACCAATCAAACTTTGGAAGTACTGAGTACTCCTCAACCCACTTTACCTTCAAGCATTCTGACCAGTATACCACTGGCTTCCGAGTCTGTACAAAACTATCACACTTCGGATAATTTTGTGAAGGAGCTCAAAACGTTTTCTTTCAATGGAAAATCGTGCCCTAGATCATTCCTTCAAAGATTGGATGAGTTTAGGATTTCTCGAAACATTCCGGAAGGTATGCTTTGCAAGCACGCCTTTGAGATTTTCACAGGTGATGCCCTTCATTGGTTTCGTTTTCAGTATAATCGAAATCCTACCTTATCGTGGAAAGATATTTGCACATTGCTGATTCGAGATTTCGGTATACATGATTACGACTATAAGCTGTTGGAAGCTATAAGGAATAGAACGCAAGGAGCAACTGAGACCATTATCGTTTACGTCTCAATTATGTTCGGTATGTTTGCTCGTCTTTCAAAGAAAATTAGCGAGAGCGAACAATTAGAGATTTTACTCCATAATATAAGACCGTGCTATTCAGTTTTTGTTGCACTTAAAGATATTAAAACGGTAGATTCTTTAATTTCTACTTATCAAAGTTACGAACGCATTTCTGAACGAGACAAAAATTTTCATGAGCCTAGATCTGAAGACACTTCTTGTGCTGCTGAATTTGCCTATCTTCCTTCATTTTCTAAAGCTTCATTTCCTAAAGCGTCTCCAAACGTAAGGTACACTAATGCAGTGCAGGAAGATAAACATCCACGCTCGTCATCTCAAACTAATGACATTTCTAAAGAAGAATTCTGTTATCGCTGTCGTATCACAGGCCATTCTTTACAAACTTGTACTAAGCCTAGATACCTCATTTGTTTTAAATGTGGTCGTAAAGGCGTGAGAATCAGCGAATGTCCAAAATGTGCTCCATCAAATCAACAAAAAAACTAGCTGACGACTTGAATGGTTTCACTAAATCACATAACAATAATTTTGATCTTAACGACTGGAATCAATGGTTGAATACTATTCGAAATTTTATGTTTTGCTACAAAACAACTTCTGTTTTCTACGACAAAGAAAAAGACTTTAACAGACCTTTTATTAACGTGTCTATAAACAATATACCTTTTTCCGGTCTTTTAGATAGTGGAAGTTGTATAACTATTTTAGGTAATAACTCTCATAAAGATATCCAAAAGTTAGGCTTTAAACTATTCAAGTCTCCAACTCAAGTTATGGTTGCTAATAAACAAAAAGCAATGTCTTCTGGTTATTTTCATTTGCCATTGAGATTTCATAATCAGACACATGTTATCAAAGCTTATGTTTTCCCTGATATTTATCCTTCTTTGATACTTGGGTGGGATTTCTGGAAAGAATTCGAACTCTCCCCAAAGATACTTTCTCTTGAACTCAATCTCGAATCTAAAGATCATACAACTTGTGCTGTTGAAAATCAAATATCAACATTTGATCATCTGTCTGGGAATCAAGTAGAAATTGCTAATGACATAATCAAGCGTTTCAAAAGTATTTCTTTTGAACAACGAGGTAAATTAGGCCGTACTAGTTTAGTTAGTCATCGGATCAATACTGGTGATGCTTTACCTATAAAACAACGTTGTTATCGTCTCTCTCCAGAAAAGCAAAAAGCACTCATCAATGAGGTCGATAAAATGCTAGAATTAAAAGTTATAGAAAAATGTGAGAGTCCTTGGTTATCTCCAGTACTTATCCCTCCAAAAAAGAACGGAGAATGGCGTTTCTGCGTCGACAGCAGAAAGCTGAATGCAATTACTCGTAAAGATGCCTACAGCCTCCCTTTTGTTTCTGAGATACTAGATAACCTCAAAAATGCTAAATATTTGTCTAGTATCGATATAGCAAAGGCTTTTTGGGAAATTCCATTACATCCCAAAGACAGAGATAAAACTGGTTTTTACGTACCTGGTAGAGGAATGTATAGATTCACTGTTATGCCCTTCGGATTGACAAACGCTCCAGCAACTCAACAAAGACTTATGGACAGTTTATTCACTCCAGAGTTTGAGAATAAAGTGTTCTGTTACTTAGATGACATAATAATCATAGGTGCGACATTTGAGGAACATATTTCACTCCTACTTAAAGTTCATCAGAAACTTTCTTATGCTGGTCTAACCATTAACTTTGAAAAGAGTCAATTCTTTCGCAAAGAACTGAAATATCTTGGCTACATAGTAGATGAGCAAGGATTGCGGGCTGATCCCAGTAAAATTGAAGCGATTCTAGCTTACGCTGCTCCTACCTCTAAAAAAGAAGTAAGAAAATTTTTAGGTACGTGCAGTTGGTTTCGCCGATTCATACCTAATTTCAGTACTATTGCTTCACCACTCTGTAAATTAACGTCATCTGGAAAAAAATCTCCAAAAAAATTTGTCTGGAATGCTGAGGCTGACTCTGCTTTTGCTAAATTAATAGAATGCTTGACTACAACACCAATACTATCTTGCCCTGACTTTGACTATCCATTTTCCGTTCACTGCGACGCTTCTAACTTTGGGATAGGTACTATGCTGACTCAGGAAAAAGACAATAAAGAAGTTGTTAT
The DNA here is from genome assembly GCA_963580505.1 of Ennomos erosarius. Lineage (NCBI taxonomy): Eukaryota > Metazoa > Arthropoda > Insecta > Lepidoptera > Geometridae > Ennomos > Ennomos erosarius. The sequence continues at coordinate 5,987,856 of OY757000.1, forward strand.
TGCATATATGAGTAGATCTCTAAACAAGCATGAGCAGAATTATTCAACTACAGAACGTGAGACTTTAGCTGTCATTACTGCACTTGAGCATTGGCGTTGTTATCTTGATAACGGTAAACGATTTACAGTATACACTGACCATGCAGCATTAAAGTGGTTCCAAAATTTGTCTAATCCTTCTGGCAGATTGGCACGATGGAGTCTTCATCTGTCTTGTTTTAACTTCGACCTAAAACATAAAAAAGGAAAAGAAAATGTTGTCCCAGACCTTCTGTCGCGTCATAAAATACCCGATACTGCTATTATTGGTGGTGTTGAACCCATATCTAGAGACAATGCATCACAATTGGAACTATATAATAGACTTTTCAACTTGCCAATCCTAAGAGCTACATCGGTCACTTTAGTTCTCCTGCGGATCTCCTCATTTCGGATCCTATCTCGCAGGGAAACACCGAGCATTGCTCTCTCCATAGCTCGTTGCGCGACTTTGAGCTTAAGTGGCGCTCCCTGGGGGAGGCCTATGTTCAGCAGTGGACGTCTTCAGGCTGTTAATGATGATGATGATGATGAATAGACTTTTTACTAACTGTCGAGATAATCCTGATGCTTATCCAAATTACAAAATTCTCAACAATAATTTATACCGTTTTAATAACTCACCTGATTATCTAAATGAAGATTTTGCTTGGAAAGAAGTTCCACTTCCCTCTGAGAGAATGAATCTCATCAAAACTTGCCATGGTGACTCAGAAAGTAATCCCCATACTGGCATTTTCAAAACATACAAGAAGCTTTCTTTAAGATACTATTGGTCTGGTATGTTTAAAGATGTGGCTAAAATGTGTTCTTCTTGTGAAACATGCCTCTCTTATAAGCATTCGAATCATTCTCCATATGGTCCTATGGGTAAACCAAAAATTTGTTCAAGACCTTTTCAAAGCCTCTCATTAGATCTAATGGGCCCTTTTCCACTCACAAGACAACGTAATCAATTCATACTAGTGGTTACATGTTCTTTTTCAAAGTATTGCCTTATTTTCCCTATCAAGCGCGCTACATCTTCCAATATCATCATGTATTTGGAAAATAATGTGTTTCTGGTACACGGTGTGCCACAAACCATCATCATGGACAATGGTTCACAATTTCAATCTAATGAGTTTCAAAGTTTTCTGAATAAGTATAAAATTCCTTTTATATTTTATTCACCTCGATACTGCCCTCAAGTAAACCCCACAGAACGGTATAATAGAACAATTATCACCGCACTTTCACAGTTGGTCGGAGATGATCACCGTTCATGGGACAAACATTTGCAGAAAATCCAATATGCACTCAACAGTTCTGTAAATTCTACAACTGGGTTTTCTCCATCCTTTCTGGTCTTTGGACGTGAAACCATACCATGTGGTTCACTATACACTAACTGCTCCAACCTTGATAATTTCATTTTTCTTCCTCGTGACATCTACGCCGCTAATTTAGGATTATTATCTAACATCTTCGATAAAGTACAGGTTGCATTACACACTGCACACACAAAAAATGCTGCTCATTACAACACGAGACACACCTTTAAAGAGTTCAACGTTGGCGACACAGTCTGGCGTAAAAATTACGTCCAGAGTAACGCTGGTGCATATTTCAGTTCAAAGTTGGCTCCCAAATATGTCAAATGCACAGTTGTTGAGAAGCTCTCACCTCTCGTCTTTATTTTAGAGGATCCTAACGGTTTAAGAGGAAAGTGGCATGTAAAAGATTTTAAAGTGTAAATAGTGTAGCGGTTGTATTCTGTTTTTTTCTCTAAATTGTATACTTATTCTGTAAATAGCTTTAGCGTATATTATTTTTGTATTGTACAAGGAAACTAGACCCTTTCGGCTTATTTTTTTTAAATCCAATTTACAAACGTTATTTTTTTTTCACTCTTTTAGTTTTATCCTTTAACACGAGTCGTGTGGGTAAGAAGCCATTGTGTTTACTCATTTTTTTTATACTTTCTTAGTTGCACATGTTGTTACTCTAATCTTAATTTCCTTGCAATTTCTTAAATACAAGGTTCTTGAATATTAATTTCCTTGACGTCTTCAATACCCAAAGGTACGTGTAATATTCTTAAATAGCGGTACACAACTCGTTAAATAAGCCTTTGTGTTGTACATTTTCTTAATTGTAAATACTTATTATCTTTACTCGGGTTTTCAAAAAGGTGCGGATAACGACACCTAATTAAAAAAATAAGCCTTCGTTATGTATAATGAATAGTTCCTTGTGGAGTATGCGTCATCAAATATGTGAACCATATCCCCTAAGTATGTTTGTGAGCGAGTAAAAGAAGAAGTGCAATATTTAAGTATGAAAGAGCAAGGTTTTATTCCTAACCTTCAAAATTTTCAATGGAGTTGAAAATTTTCTGGGGTCGTGGGGGAAATATGTAATGCTACATGTATGTATATATCATAATATATTACCTGGTTTCTATTATTCATTCACAACTTTCACATCACAGCACTTGACAGTCCTTTTCACAGTAATTTAAGCACAAAAAAACTTGATTTTTCTCAAAATTTTACATCACTTTATCGATTTTTGCGCGCGGGTTACGGGCCCGATTTCTAGACACGACTGCTCGGATGGCAGTTGTTTTGAAACTGTTTTTTTGGTTTCGAATTTAGTTTCTCTTCAAATTCATATTTTTCTTTTTCTACTGTCAATTTCAGTGAGGTATTTTATAGTTTGGCCATGATTGTATGTATTTTGACTCTAGATTTATTTTTTTACTATTCTGTATTCAAAATTTTGAAAACTGCAAATATCTAGAACCTTGGAATGCTAGCGAGGTTTCTTTAGGAAAGCTGTCGCTATGGAATGGCAGTCTCAATTTACTCCTCGAACGAGGAACACTAAATTGATATAAGGTCATTCCCGGGCCAGGCAAGGCCCGGGAACTCAAGAACGCCTTCAAAAACCATCTTTGGCTATCCAACACCAAAATTGTGAAGTGAATCTCCATCTACGTCAATCGCTGCGCCACGACATATCCATTGTCAAATCGCCGATCGCCGAGCTACATCCGCTACAGCCAGTCGCGAAACTACGACGAATCTATCGCCGAGAGCTGATCGCCGAAACTACATCTGTTGTCACCGTCGGCCGCCGTATCTACCACGACGAATCTATCGCCGAGCGTCAACCAGTGAGACGACCGGCTTGCCTTTTTCAAACATTGAGTGGCAATATAACTTCATCACCATGTTCCGGCCCGTCGTCCGTCAAAGCTTTGACGACTAATACCTGCGTGTCTCCTGCTCCTGCATCTTGAATCTGAGCTGCGTAATAATACTTCATCGACGGTGGAAGGACAAGAATCTTCTTCTGGATCCAGAAGCTAATAACTGAATGAGCTAGCCGCTGAACTCTGGAAGTCGGACAAACTAAAGGCAACGAATTCCTCAGTCTCTATAACGACAGTGGGCCTTGTTTGAATAAAGACCCGGAAGTGGGCCTTGTTTGTTTGAAGACCCGGAAGTGGGCCTCGTTAAAGACCGGAAGCGGGCTTTGTTTATCTGAAGACCCGGAAGTGGGCCTTGTTTGGATCCAATAACATTCTAATTCTACCGTGATAACTTGTAGGCCGTAAACAACTTAAATTTCGCGTTCTTCCGCATCATCTAGAGACTCTTTTTTTTTGCTTTCTACAAAGCTTGTAAAATTTACGAAAATAAATATCTGTTACCAATTCCTTTTTTTCTCTTCAGCTCTTAGGATCCTGTCAACCTAGGCACTGTTTAGGTAGGGGAGGAGCTGCTCATTAACTTGTAGCGTTCCATTCTACCTTTTTCACGAAAGGAACGGATGTAACGTGACACGGTTCATTGCCACTTGTGAAATCATGAATCTTGTTTGGAAAACAAACATATTTACATAAACATCCACAGAACGATATTTAATGAGCAAGAGTTCCGTTTGGTTAATGTAGGATTTAGTAATAAAATTTAATGGGATCCAAAGAAAAAAATAACGGACGATCCGAGCACAAATCATTGACGCAAATATTGGTAAAGGTGACGCGTTCTACAAAAGAAAATTAAATAATATTTTTCTAAAGCACATTATATAATTGGGAAATATAGGGATGCGCCGAATATTCGGTAATTATTCGGTATACCGAATATTCAGCATGTTTTTCCATGTTCGGTATTCGGCCGAATATTCGGTTAAAGTGCCGAATAATTACCGAACATTTTATTAAATACTTTCCTTTAAATTCTGTTATACATGTGTTTTTTTTTTGTTTTTTTAATTAAAATCAATTAATCATATCATACACTTTATTAGCAATTTCTTTGGAAATTTTCATAATAATATATATATTACACAAAAAATAGTAGAATAAAAATTATTTCCATTGTAGTGGAACTTTTGTTGAAGTTTTATAGCGACTGAATGTACGGGAAAATTTGTGTAAAATGAACCGAATAGTTCGGTTCGGTAAGCTAAATCCATGTTCGGCGTATCCCTAGTAAATAGAACAACACAATCTATTTCTGGGTGTTATATAGAATACAATATAACACCCAGAAATAGAACAAATACCTATGTTCATCACACAAATGCTTGTCCCGGGTGGGAATCGAACCCACAACCTACCGTTCAGAAGACAGGGCTACTATCCTACATTCACATGGTGTGTTTGACCCAAGAAGTCAATTAAATTCTTTATGATCAGACTGCCTAAAAAGCAAATAGCCTACGAGGGCAGCTTGACTAAAAAGCAGAAAGTCTAAAACGCTGATTCACTAGAAAACATACAGAATAAAACGCAGCATAACTAAAATTCAGAACGACTCGTATTGTCTGTCTGTCTGTCCGTCTGTCACCAGGCTGTGTGTAGATAAATAGAGTTTTTAAAGATTCCTTAAAAACCCTTTTTTGTAAGTACTTCGTTAATTTTTCCAGTGTGGCGCATTCGACCGCTACCGTGTCAGCTCTGCACAGCGTCGGTTTGTTTGTCAGGTGCCGAGCCAGCCTGGGTGGCCTTCTCAGAACTCCTTATTTGATGCATCAAGCACCACGGTCTGCGAAGGTAGGTGAAGTTAGGTAGGTAGTACTGTGGAAGCAATGGAAGCATGCACCTATTAGCTATCCGCAGTCCGCAGCTGTTATAGGTGCGTTGATTCCACAGTACTTAGGTGACCTATATATAACTAGACCTACCTACTCATACGTAGGGTACCTTAGGTATAGAGATTAGAGATTATAAAAAAGTTTAGTTTAAAAGTCTAAGTTAAAGATTTTTGAGTCGTGAAAATCACACACGGCTTGATTTTTGCGTCTTGAATTTTGCTTCTGCGTTACAATACGTACTTACTACTTAATATCTAGGTATAGGTTTACAGCTCGGCCACTTAACTTCAGTGACTCGAAATCGAACACGAATGCATTGTTTTTCTATTGTCATCCCAAATGCTGGTATTTCAGAGGTTAATCTAACGTGCAGTCAAGAAAAGAACACATGACTCGATTTTTGCGTAATTTTTTTGTTGCTTCTGTAAAATGCGGAATAAATTTCGACTAGTGGTTTTTCCTGACCTGGCTGCCCTCGCCTGTGCACTGGGTCAAAATTTTCTCGACATTTTTTCTCGTGAGTGACCGTAACAAGACTCGCCTCATAAGTGCTAGCTAGCTCCTAATAACGACAAGTTTTCTTGCAGTGCGCGTGCTAGGGGGTCTGATCATAGGTACCAATTTCAATTTTCCGGTAGGTTAAATGTTTAAAAAAACCGGGGCCTAACAACCAATTTATTAACTAAGTCCTAGTGTCCGAACTGGCAAGCTTACAAATAACACCATTGACATTATTTTCCCTCCGAAATAAACGATTCTATTTGTATTGATGAATTTATCTATGTTTATAGCCGGCAGTTAATCGGGCGCGATAGAACGCAGGACCGACATGGAAACTCTATAAAATGCTCTTTTTGTGCGGTCGCCATAAACTTGGAGTGGACGGGACTTTGTTTTTCAGAGCGGCTAGCATGCGCACCTCGAGAAAACTTGTCTTCGCTGTTAGAGTGAGACACACATAGGCGCTACCATAGCCTTGTCACGGTCTCTCACGAGAAAAAGTGTCGAAAATATATAGTCGCGGTGCGCATGCTAGGCGGGCGGGTCTTCCCTATTTTAGTTTAATTTTATATGGTAAGTAGATACTTACCTAGTATTTTTTAGCGATGAGTTATCCTGCTTTGTGTGAATGTGTTTTATTTTTAGGTTTATCACGCTACGTTTTCGCATAGGAAAATTGCGTCCACGTAGGTGAATAAAACCGCTTCTTCTCTTATATTTATTCTGAGTGGAGTTTTGTGCATTTCCCCCTGCCACTCCAGTTGCCCTAGCCAACCTAACTCCTTGTGATACCGCATAGTCTTGGGTCGCTGAAATAACCGTTCCAGTGGTGATGACGATGATGATGATGGTGGTGATGACAGTCAATACGGACAAACCCAAGTACGCTGATCATGATGAGCGATTCTTGAGATTGACGGGTTTTAACATCTACGCTCGTAAACCCGTTTTCTTCTAATTCTCTCGTTTCATTCTTGCATCTTCCATGGCTACGCAGTGCAGCAGCACGTGATCCACGGTGTAAAGTGAAACCGTATGTACTTACTTAGAACAAACGGGCAAGAACAATTTTTAAGAAGTCCTGGTCCGGGAGGAGAAGGCGGATTAACAACGACATAGGTACGGGCGGGATCATTGACGCACTCAAAAGAGCCTGTCAATTATACCGCTCGTATGAACAAAATAGTACTAGAATGTAAATGATTATTGCGTGTACACCGGGAGCACTCACGCTCACTAAAAACCTTCTTCTTGCGGCGGCATCGTGCGTCGGGTTGTCCTTATCCCTCAAAAAGATAAAAACAAAAATAAACAAAAAACAAAAAGAAAATAGGTTGAGTATTTAATTATCCTCTCGTGTATGACAATCGTTCAATGAAATAAAAAAAAATAAAAAAAAAAATGATAAATTAACAAAGAGCACGGACCCAGGTTTCTGTGGTAAAGCAGATTTAAAAAAAAACAATTTTTAAGAAATTATCCTGGAAAATATCACAAGAATATGGTCACCCCAAATCCTCATTTAATGGTGAAACGTTTAACGGTTACAATGATCGGGATTTACGTATTTATTTAAGTGGTATTACTGCGCACCACCACCTTCACAGCGCCACCCGCGCACCGCAGACCACACATCAGAGCTCGTTTGATTTGGCAATTGGCATGCATTATGGTTTTATTTTTTATGTTTCATCTGTGTAAGTAAATACCTAAGTATTGGAAGAAACAACCTACGTATATTGAGTTTTGAAAACCGATTTTAGCATCTGTAGTTTTATAGTAGGTGAGTAAGTATTTTTTTTTATATAGACTTTCAGGTTCATCATTTTTGTAGGTAGTAGTGGTACTAATCTACAAGAAGCACCCCGATGTTTTTTTACCAGAGGCCCTAGCACGAACATTTACGCGGGAGTAAGTGTAACGTTAACGTAAGCAGGTATCGCCATCTATCGAACTTGAATGAAACTCAAGCATTGTAAGTTAGAGCCATCTATCGAACTTAAATGAAACTCAAGCATTGTAAGTGCGCAAAACTATTAGTTCTCCTACTCGACGCTAGATGGTAGTAAAATAATTCATTTAAATATTAATCAAACTCATGGCCTACTAAGTTTTCATAATTTTAGTTATTTAAATTAATACCGGTGCTAGCTACAATCTGTTATTGTATTTTATTACATTAATTAAAATACTGAGCCAAAATAGCAAGCATTAAGAAGTGCTCAATGCTCTTACTCATGCTCATTGTAGGGAACGGAACGCTAAAATTTTAAAATGACGTTTGTTGACAGTTGCGCATTGTTATCATCTAGAATTTATTTATCGATTTTTCGAAAAACAAAATTAATGTGTATTAGTGCAGCTAAATTTCACATGGAAAACCGAGATGAAACGAAGTCTTCAATGGAGCTTGTCAACGTCCCTCCGTTGGTATCCACATACCGACAAGCGCTCAGAACCTTCGACGCCAAGTTAAAAAGTGATCTCGACACCAACTTCAGTAAACTTAAATCTATGATGGACAAGTTAAGAGCCGAGGACTTTGGCTTCGACGCGCATCTGAGCCACCCTGACACTTGGGCGGTGGCGCAGAAAGCGCCCTGTACATACATCGAGGTTTTCCAAAACACACAAGTTAATATGAGCATATTTGTTCTGAAACCAGGCTTCAGAATGCCTCTGCACGATCATCCTCACATGCATGGGCTTCTTAAGGTAATATCTGGCGCAGTAAGAATTAGGAGCTTCACAGAGCATCCACTAAAAGAAGTAGCAAATCTGATAGACTTCGCGACGCGAGCTAAACACGAAGCTGCACGGCTCGCTAAAGGCTTACATCAGAAAAGAAGACTATTCGCTAAAGTATCAAGTAATCGTATCTGCAGGGAGAGTGCTGAAACTTGTGTGCTGACTCCGACTATATCAAACTATCACGAGATAGAAGCTTTAGAAATGCCTGCAGCATTCTTTGATATCCTATCACCTCCATATGACACACTCATTAAAGACGTAGGTCCCCGCAGATGTAGGTACTATAATGTTGTTAATGAAATTAGTACCAACCTAGTTGAACTACAAGAAATAGACGTGCCATCCTGTTTTTACTGTGATACATCCCCTTACTTAGGACCCAAACTGGCTTAGTTTTAAATTTTAGGTATTACTTAAGAATTACAAATTAAATGAGAAACTACAATTCTGGTAGTTTTACTATAGAATTAAATTCTATAGTAGGAAACATGAATTCTGTCACTTTTGAGACAATATGTTATAAATAGTTAAAAATTATTTTGTGCCTTTGCAGCATATATTTAACGGTATTATTATTATTTAAAGTTACCATTGAGTATAGCTGTATTATGTAATACTGAATAAACCTATATAATTATTGACTTATTAAATTTTAATTAGGTAATAGAGCCCTTCCTATCACAAATTGGCAAGCTATACACTCAACTGCATACTTGCATAATACATCTCTCACATGGCAATAAATTCCTCAGAAACTTGTTTTAGTACCACCAATGTGCATTATTGTTGTGAAAACCTAGTATTCTTTCCTCTTTTCTTGTGTTGTGTTGTGTGTCATTATGCCGGTCCAATAGTACTATAGAAAAGGCATGAGTTACAGATTTGAAGTATACAATCATGTATATCAATCATAGTTTTTGATGAAACAAACGAATTAGAAACTAGAAAATATTATCAAATGGACTGGTAATGTGCCGCATAGCAAGATTCACAGCTGCAAGCACACATGTTGTGTTGCTGTTGATATTGGTTATCATGAAGTCCAGTGTGCTAGTATAATAGAGATCAGTGAACTAGACACTAGATTTGTATTGATGCATAAAAGGCTAAAGATTCACAATGCACATTCGCTCCAATCAACACAACCCTACCAAAAATGTAGGTCCCTATTTACTTGGTATAATGCAAGTATTAGTTGAGTTTTATCTTGTTAACATGAAAATGAAGTTATTGTAATAAGGTAAAATTGTTATATGTAAAAGAAAGTTAAGTGCATACTGTTTAAGTGTACATAGCTTAATGTAACTTATTGTTGCTCATGAATATTCTGTAAGTTATATAATCAAGATAATATTAATTTTTATCTTAAAATAGCTGTAACTACTATTTAGCTTATATTACATTACCCAATACTTATATACAAATGATATTTATATTGTTACTAAATTTTACTGTAAAGAATATAATATAATTGTAACTTACTGTAAACTATACTTTTGATTGTACTTTTTTAAAATAATTAATAAGCATAGCATTTGAGCACTGTCTTACCTGGGGCCGTACTGTGAGCTCTAAGTGCGATTCAAAAGAGAGCCTATTTTGGGTCGCGTGACAAAATATTCATACAAAAAAACATTGCGATCCAATATACGCTCTGATTTGAATCGCGCTAAGAGCTCACAGTACGGACCCTGATGGTAAGTGAGGACGCTTAAAATTTAAAAATCTGTCTATTAGACTATCTCAAACAGTTTTGGTTTATTAATAATTGTGTTATGAGATTACAAGCACATAACAAATAAATTAACTTGTAATAAAAAAGTATAAATAAATAATATTTTCAACAAGTCTTCTTGTGTAATGCTGTAAAAATTGTTTCCAATTTATATCTTTTTTTGTTTTATTATATCAATGTCTTTATTGGGTATAGTTATGTTATTTGTTTTTGCTAAGATGAATTCTGTATTCATTATACTTAAATGAACATAATTGTTTCCTCATGATAAATTGATTAAAATATTTTAAATTATTGCTTCAGTATTATTCATGATGTTGGATAAATAAAGCAGAGCTATAGGTACCTAAGTGCAACATTCCAAGTTGATAAAACACCCGAATTTTATGACATTACCTATTATGTACTAAACCTATCCGAAAATATTTACAATATAATAAATTATAGCAAATTAAATCACAACTACTTAGTAAAACTTATCTACTACCTAACTAAGAACTAATAAATATACAAAAATAAACCTATTCTGAATGTTTTACATAAGCGGTAACAAAAGTGTGTAATAAATATTATGCTACAGTACATAGTTATTATGAGTTTCTCATATAAATATCTACGCAATTAAATAGGTTTTTTTATCATAATTTAATTGCATTAGTAAATAATCTTTGTACGAACTTTCTTACCTATTACATTATCATTATTTTATTTTTATTAAGTGTAAGTAGAAAAACCAACTTGCTATGATTGCTAGAAAAGGAGCCAGCAAGATAAGTTAGGTTTAGAGTACAATTGACTGTAGTAAAATACGAATTTAGAGTTAAATTAAATTATATTTGATTGATCTCGATTTCGGATGATCACAATAACTAGAGTTGAAACTAGTTGAAAATTGCAGTAGGATTATAATTACTTATTAAACTTGTGTGTCATTTTCTAAGACGGAGTTAAGGTGATTTACTGTAAGTTGCATTTAAATTTTATTAAATTGTGTCGAGAGGTCGTCACACTTGTTTCATAAGCTGGTTTAAGTATTGATTGATTTAAAATCGAATTAAATAATATTTGACTGACTGACGGAGCTTTTATTATTTGCCAGTTAGGTGACAACAGTAAAATATACTTGTATGCGCGACAAACGGAGAATTAACCTTTTTGAGTTCTACTGTTCAACTATTATTAAGTTCATAATAATGTGGAAAATACTAGAATATGGAAAACAATTATCCGTAAAGAAACGCTGACATCGTTTTTTGTCGACTATTTGGGTCGAAATTTTAATCAGATTAAACGGTGCCTATAATTTAATCTGAACCAGTCCACCTGCATTTCAATATGGACTGTATGTATACATTTACATAACATGTTTGTGGCCATTATGTTAAGTTTCTTGTGTTATTAAAGTTTTATGTTCTTTTTGTTTGTGTACATTTTTTACCTGTTGTAGTTTACACCTGAATACTCCTTTGGTTGGTTGGTTTCATGGGTTTCGGATTCGCATGAAGTAAAAAAAGTCAATCTTGGTAAATAATAGTTTATTGAAATATAACATTAGCTAGTAAATTATACATTCACACAACGATTGCACACAGAATAGCTAAATTACTGTTAAAAAAGATAAATAAAGTTTAATAATATTGAAAATAGTGATTTGGTCTTTTTAATATAAGAAAATATAGTTTAAGGCATGTTATACTGAGCACCTGATTTTTAAAGTTATAATTAATCCTCAATTAGCAATTCTATTCATTAAAACCCAATTTTTCAAACATCTAATACTAATTCCTAGAACTCAATAAGCACACTACAATACATACAAACACTTCCTGGTACATACTTGCAAGTATTTGGCTATACTCAACTCAAGTAAATCGGAATTTGAAATATCATATCTTTTATCTTATCATTGCACATCCTTGCCTTACGTTGTGAATACCTAAAACACGTAGGCACCTAATCTTGATGACGTCACATTCTCAACAACATGATAACATTACCAAATTAATAAAAATATCCAACGAAAAATTGCTGACTCAAGTTATACTTTCATTTGAGGCTGATAACTACGGTTTGTTTGCATATATTTATTACATAATAAGTAAAACAGAAGTTGGTATTTTGACATCATTTTTTACCGACTACCGGTACAGTAAAGTCTAATTAATTAACTTACTGACTGTAAAGTGTAAATAAGAGTTACTTCTCTGAGATATCTACAAATTTATTTTTAGTCTCAAGTAAGTATTTGAAATCTTAAATTGTTAAAATGACCTAATTATTATGTAGATTTCTATTAAACAAAAGGTTAATTTACTTCCAATGGAATGGATATAAATAGTTCAAGCATTAAAAACTCGAGTTTAACAAGCTTTTTTATTCCCGATGGGGAGCGTGTTATTCTCAGAAACCACCATTGATGCTGGTGTTGCCGAGCCATAACTAGAATAATACCTTTATGGTGTTACCAACCTATAAATAAATGTGTAATCTGTGAAGCACCACATAGCGGAACAAAGAAGAACCTCCCCATAAAAATTTATAAAATAAATGCAGAAACATTTTATTATTCATATCACAAGCCGATTGTAACTTATCTCGGCATAGACGTAAATAAGAGGGAAGATAAGACACTAGCTTTTTAAAAGTGGCCCGATTAAGTTAGGTGCCATGCACACAACTAAGTTGGCAACTTGAAAGATAGTTTTGCGCACATAGAACAACATAGGTCTAGTTTTGACTAAGCGATTTGAAAAAGTGCTTCATCTATCCCCCTTTAATAGGCATGATGACTAAAAATTTTGTTTTGCATAAATTATTAATTTTCCTCAAAAGTTAAGATAAACATTCGAGAAAACAAAAATAAAATATCTCAAAAAATGACAAAGTTACAAGCATTTTAAAACCCGGAATAGAAAGAGATAGCTCAAACGGCCGGTGACGTCAGAGTTGAGTTGTTCATAGTACCTCATGACTAAGCTGTGGTAGCTTTACATACAATCTCTTTGGCATGTGACGTCACGAGTGGATTTTGCATAGAAACTGTGGAGGCGCTCTGTTTTGCGAGAAAGGGACAGGAGATGCCTCCTGTAGAAACTTTAAAAGCTTATTACTCCGTGATTGATTTACCGATTTTACTTATTTTTTCAATTATTGCATTCATTTTTAATCTTCTTTATGAAAGTAATATTTACTTGATCATTTTTAATAGTAGTCGTCATGCCTATTAGCTACTAAGTAATTTCAATTTAGTGTAACTAACGTGATCAAAGTTTTGAAAAGAGCTCACATTTCCATCGTTTTCTCCACTCACTCACTTTAGACACATTGGTGTGAGTCAGAGAAACTACAATTTACTACAAAATAGTCCTAAAACCAATCAATCATACTTTGTTGCACAAAGTTATTTATTTTATACTAAGAAAAACTTTTAAAACGAGGACTATATATTTCAATTAGAACAATGATTTTTTATACAAAATCTATAATTAAAGTATAATAATTATAATGTACTAGTATCAGGCAGTGTAAGTGACTAAGGGTAAGAAAACATGCAAAATATTAAAACACTATTTCTAAATGTTTAGTTTCTATTTTGTGATATTGGACTTTAGACCTTATGTAACTAGATATTAATGTTATTGTTACAATAATAAGTTTAAAATGTCGCATTCCTTTAAATATATCCGTCTCTGTCATTTCCGGTTTATTAAAAGAGTACCGCCAAATATTTTTTCTTTAGAGATTGCGACACATCGATATCTTCGGATCTCCGTGCAGCCTCCATCTCGCTCGCACACTGCGACATTTTTGCAGGTAGGTGGTAGACATTAAAACTCAAACACCAGATGATTTTAGCTTCCTTTGTTTCCTGTTTGATGTAATGGATTAATGTGATTTTTTGTTGAACATTTGTGACGTTATTACCTTCATGTCGCGGATTGAGATGGAGGATGCACGGAGATCCTTGTCTTAAATTATCAAAAACTATGAGCGGATTTTATTTAAAGTAGCACCTACTATATGAGCAAGAGAGCCATGTTCAATGTATTAAAATTAAATCCCAATTAAAATAATTAGTTACCGATAATGGACTAGTAATTAAGACGTTGTACTATAAACCTTAAGTCAATTTCAAGGAGCTTTGTGTATAGCTACATTTTGGTCTTTTCAATTAAGTGCGAAATAAAAATTGGTGCAAATCACAATGGATTTTTTTTCTAATACATATTTGGTTGTTACGTATCTGCATTTTCAGGGCTTGGCCCCACTTACAGAGCACTAAGAAATTACGCTTTGCGCCCAGATAGAGGCGCTGTTGACATTAGTATGCGCTTCCAATAAAACCTAATTTACATAAACAAACGATCATGACCTTCGAGATGTTAACCAATGGAGATGTTAACGTTATAATCCGCAAACATTTCTTGCTGCTGATTTTGACGGGGTACGAGGTAAACACGCATAGCAAGCGCGCAAATCACGCCGTACACCATCTTAAAATGCGCACACAGGTACAAACCTGTACAGGTATGTATAACACCTACAGTACAGATGCCTCATCCCATACAACGGAACAACGCGGGCAATTTTACGAATTATTTTATTTCTGCATAACGCAAGATTATCTAGCGACATTTATTGCGTGTTGGCGAAGTATTGGGCCAAATGAATACACTGGACACTAACTAGCAACTCTCTAGACACGATTACTACATTTCATTTCATGTTCGGGCTATTTTTCGATTGTACCTCATGAGACCCCATGGTATTATATAATACAGAGTAGTTACGCAGTGTTTACACGCACACTATGATAATATGTATGACCAAGTAGCGCCATATGACCAGCAGAGGGGTACGCCTTGCCTTGCCATCTCCATTTGTAAATGCTCGAAGACTATGGCAGATGTCATTAGAATGCGCTATGCGCTTAATGTCGGTACGAAATGCAAGAATTTCATCTCTATCTGGGGGCAAATTCATGATCTGTGGCCCCACTAAATGCACAGTTGGCACTACTGTCAAATCGCATAGAAAAACCGGTTCTTTGTACCATGAAGATATAGATAAAAAGGAGTCCACGCATGAAATCGTGTTAGTAAATACTGTAAAGGAGTCCAGTCCCATAATACGAGTTTTCCAATACGTGAATACGCGCGAATCCATTTAAAATTTGTACTGCCATTTTTAGTTCATTAACGCGTCCGCTAGGGGCGCTGCAGAGAAATGTATGGGAGAAAAGGGAGAAAACGTAAACGAATCAAGTTTTAGTAAACTATCGAAACTCGTACTAGGGGCACAGAATAGGATAATTAAACGCCAATAATGTATCTGTGGTAAAAACAAACTATTCTCATAGTGGGGCCTTGGTTTGGTTATTTTGTTTATGCGGGTAGTTGGGGACGGTCGCCGACACCGTTGGCTAAATCAAACACCGCTTGAGCCACTTCCGCTGCTAAAGTATCCGCCGACTGAAAAAAAAACATTTATTTACAAAACTGTTATTGCTATAGGCCATTTTTTTTATGAGAATGAATGACGTGACGAGCTGGTCGTTCACTTGATGTTAAGCGACACGGCTGCCCGTAACAGTTGCAGTGTCACTCGGAACTTTAAAATAATAAAGTTTCGCGTGACACTGCACTGCGCACGTGATCCTGAGACATCACACAGCCTAGTAATCGGATTACTACACTTTGTAATCAGGTCATGGTACCACCAAGTAGTAGTGTGCAAGCACTACTGTGTTCCGATTTGAAGGGCATTTTAGCTAGTGAAATTATTGGGCATATGAGACTATTACCTGATTACACAGTGTAGTAATCCTGAGACATCACACAGCATCCCACACATCGCGACACTGCACTGCAGTGTCACCCAAAACTTTATTATATTTAAGGTTCCACTGCAACTGTTATGAGCGGCCGTGTAGCTTAACATCAGGTGAACGACTAGCTCGTCACGTCAAACATTCTCATAAAAAATGGGAGATCCCTGCCTTCTGAACTGAGGGCTGCGGGTTCGATTCCAACCCAGGACAAACATTTGTGTGATGAGATGAACATGGATGTTTGTTCTGTGTCTGGGTGTTATATTGTATTCTATGTACGTATTTACAAAACAAAAAGTATCTAAGTATTATATCCGTTATCTGGTTCCCATAGTACAAGCTATGCTTAGTTTGGGGCTAGATGGCGCTGTGTGAAATGTCCACACATGTTTATTTATTATTTGTTAAGCCGAGTCAGAAGCCTTTGGGCGGCCTAAAAATCCTGACACCAGGGCTGATCACTTGCCTACACGAGAAGAAGCAGTGGACGTCTTCAGGCTGATGGTGATGATGATGATGATGATGATCTCTCACCTCTCTAGTGTTCGCTTCCGAATACACTCTTACTACGTCTTCAGTTCCGGAAGGTCTGACGAAGGCGCGGCCATGTTGGTACTTCGCGACTAAACTGTCGATGGACGACTGAAGCCCTTCTGGTGACGTGCACTGTCGTTCCGCATCTGTCGTCGTTATTACGTTACGGTCCTGGAAATAAATGTATATGTGGTTACATCTGACTGGCCTGATAGCTCAGTTGGTGGTAGCCCTTCTGAACTGTAGATTGTGCGTTTAATTTAATTATGATAGATGAGCTATGTTCGCATATTCGGTGGCTGCGAAAATCTGTGGGAGAATATTTTGCAAAAATGATGAGTAGTTTTAATTTTTTAATTAAAGCGAACAAGGTATTTTTTGGCACGTTTCCTGACAAAATTAGAGCATGTGGAGCTTTGAATTTAATATATCATGTAATTCATTAGGTACTTAATTGTTGTAAGCGCCACGCGGAAGTGTAAAGGAGGCATGTGTAAACAAATAACATGAATAGACTTGGATAATCAATTAATTATGTATGTCTAGTTATGGTACTCTATACCTTTAGTAATAGTATCTACTGAGCGGTGGTCGAGGTTTGTAATTAACACAGTAATATTATGTAAACTAAGATTCTTGTACTTAATGCAACAAAGAATTAAAGTTTAACGTTTTTTTTTTAGTTGGTGTTAATTGTAAACCTCTCAGAAAGAGAAATGAGGGTTTGTGTCTGCCGACAAACTGCTCAGCAGTTTGGCAGAATGTTGTAATATTTAATTTAAGATAATTCCTGTAAAACAAATAAATAAATAAAAAAAAGTTCAGACTGAATGAGGCGTTTTATTAAAAAAAAAGCTGGAATTTTATAAAAAAAACCCGATAGATGGCGGTAGAATGGGGGTTTTAAGTTCTGTCATTGTTAAGATAAATTATGTATCGAGTTTAATATCCTATCCTTATTTTATGGAAGATTTACACTCTAATGGCTTTCTATCGACAAATCGACAACTGAATTTGACATTTCCTTGTACTCTGTGTATTGAAACTACAACCAAGTTTGAAATACGTCGTTAGTATGCCATCTGGTGACAGAAGCCGAAACAGGTTGGTTTTTTTTAAATAAAACTCCTCATTGATACTTAAGTCTACGACATTTCAGCAGTGGACATCTTCAGGCTGTTGACGATGATGATGATGATGGTGATGATGATGAAATTAACAACTAAACAGTGACGTTACCTTGACAGCAACCTTTAGCTGTCGACACGGCAGATCTTCATAAGCCGCGAGCCAACTCTGAGCATTCAATCCGCGCGCGCACAAAACTGTCTCCACCAAGAATAGATCAGAGATGGCGTCACCAACGCATTCGTTCGTTATGTCAATGAAGTTTTGGAGAAGTTTGGCCGCTTTGCGTTGCTCTGGTTCGCTGGAAAGATTTATTGGAGATTATATTGCCGTAGTAAGATAAATAAACTTAATAAACATCGTAATTGTTTCCAGCTAACTAACTGGTGTCTTCAAGTCAAGGGTGAACAGCACCCCTAGAGTACGTGTTTTCCAATACGTGAATACGCGCGAATCCATTTAAAATTTGTACTTCCCTTTTTAGTACATCAACGTGTCCGCTAGGGGCGCTGCAGAGAAATGTATTGGAGAAAAGGGGGAAAACGTAAACGAATCAAGTTTTAGTAAACTATCGTGAAGTAAAACACAGAGAACCTTTTCAATTCGATCCTTGTATATTCTTTCTTCTATAAATATTCGGTACACAATAAGTACACAATAAACGAACAGAAGCAATAATACGTCTTGACGCTTCGGCAGCTTAACCAGAATTGACTGCTTTTTGGACCTTGTCGTTCCTCCAAAACTTCCCTCCTAAACCTCAATATTATTTTTCCGGAACTACCAAGGCAGCCATCGTAATTGGCTGATGGTTCAGCGGACGCTCCTTCCGCCAGTGTGGCCAACCAAAAATGGTATTTTTAAACAGTCTACCAACCTCTTAATATTAAAAAGTGAGAATAAATTATAAAATTCACGACAATCGAAACTCGTACTAGGGGCACAGGTATCTTCTAGGCAAGCATGCACCATCGTCCAGGTCGTCACTTACAATTAGGTGAGACAGTAGTCAAATGTTATGCCTATGTTATAAAAAAAGAAAGAAAAAAAATACGTTTAACGATCACATACATAGGTCCTGGACCCTAAATAAATTTCCCAGGACCCAGGAACTACGAGGACCATGGTCCCACAACACCCAGACACAGAACAAGTATTTGCGCTTTTTTTATGTGTACAAATTCTTTTCCTGTCGCGGGAATCGACACATCATAGAGACTGTCAGAAAGGATTAGTTACGCCGACGACATGGCGCTACTATCCCGAACAGAAAAGAAAAAGATTTGTTTGTAATTTCGATGAAGTTATGGAGATGCGTCGCGTTGCGTGGCTCTGGTTTGGTAGAAGGATTTATGGAAGTTTGTAGTTTGTATTTCCCCAGCAAGATCGTATTAGTTATGCAGACGACATGGTGCTGCTGGCCGAAACAATAATCTAAAAACACTTGTTAATAATCCTATGAAGTTATATGGAGTTGCGCCGTTTTACGTTGCTTTCGCTAACTGGAAGGATTTATTGAAGTTTGTAGTAATAATAATAATAATAATAATAATAATAATAACGCCCAACGATCACATACATAGATCCTGGACCCTAACTAGGGTCCCTTGTATCTAGGGACCCAGGAACTATGAGGACCATGGTCTCACAACACCCAGACACAGAACAAGCATTTGCGCTGTTTTTTCTGTGCACAAATACTTGTCCTGTCGCGGGAATCGAACCCGCCGCCTCCGGGTTACGAGCCGACCTGCTCAACCACCACACCACGGAGGCTGTACAAGTTATGCCAACGACATGGTGTTACTGTCCCAATCAGAGAAATAACAGTATTTGTTTTAAAATCAATAGAGTTTTGGAGGAGTTGAGCCGCTCTGTCTCAGTAGAATTATTGCAATTTTATTTATTATTGCACTCATGTACGTCATTGTAATAGGTAATATTAAATTTCAAGTTCTACATGTAATACACAAGATTTCAAATAATTGGTTGGGAGGGCAACATGAGCCCTGGAAGGGCGTTTGCAAGTAAGTATATGTGAGTCAGTCCAAAAACAACAAATTTACTTTATACGCGTCGATATTACTGTTTATTGTTATGCAGATGACATGGTGCTACTGTCCCAATTAAGGCTCTTTTTTTACATATTTTTTTTATTGTCTACATAAAAAAGGGTCAATATACTAACCCTTCTTCAGCGATTTTGCTGATAACGTTCTTAGCCCGTTGGCTGTAGACAACGGTCCCATGCCCGTTGGCCTCGAAGTATATTCCGATGTCATATGCCAACGCTGCGTGGTGTAAATGCTTCACACCAGTCTTCACACATGTCACTGGGATTTTCTGTTATAAATAAACGGATGGATTAAGATAATAATAACTACCAAATTAATTATTGTTATTAATTATTATTTTTGATGATACATGTTGACATCTTAAATACCAAACGAAACTACACTCTCGTTTCATTTTGCTGCGTGATTTCACTAAAAACAAACAAACAATGATTAGTTCTGGACGGGCCCGATAGCTCAGTTGGTAGTATCCCTGCCTCCTGAACTGAGGGCTGTGGGTTCGATTCCTACCCAGGACAAACATTTGTGTTATGAACATCGATGTTTGTTCTGTGTCTGGGTGTTATATTGTATTCTATGTATGTATTTACAAACGAAAAAGTATATAAGTATTGTGTCCGTTATCTGGTTCCCATAGTACAAGCTATGCTTAGTTTGGGGCTAGATGGCGCTGTGTGAAATGTCCACACATATTATTATTATTAGTTTAATCAGGGACTAGAGGAGCCCCGCGGTTTCATTCGCTTTGTCTTTTTTGATGTTAAGCGACACGGCCGCCCATAACAGTTGCAGTGTCACTCGGAACTTTGAAATAATAAAGTTTCGCGTGACACTGCACTGCGCACGTCATCCTGAGACATCACACAGTCTTGTAATCAGATTACTAGACTGTGTGATCAGATCATAGTCTCATTTGCCCAGTAATTTCACTAGCCACAATGCCCTTCAAACCGGAACACAGTAGTGATTGCACACTACTGCTTGCCGGCAGAATAACTGGCATAGCGGTGGTACCTACCTAGACGAACTTTGCAGAAATGTCCTACCACCTAGTTAACTCATACTTAAATTTTTCGGGACATAAAGTATTTAATTTGGTATCAGGCCTAATTTTGAAGGCTTTAGTTGACAGTTTTAAAAATGCTAAAAATATATCCGTCTTTTACATTGCCTTCTATTTGACAAGGACAGCAACAGTTTTAGGAGCTTTAGATCTGTCAACTAAAGCCTTTAAAATTGGCCCCATCATCATGTTATCATACGGCATCTGTATACAAAAATACATTAAATAACTGTAGAAATTTGACCTTTTTATTGCGATTTCATGGCGTAGGATTTATATTGGTAATTGAATTTGCGACTTCACGCATCTTTCGTTTATTTTCGACTTTTAAATTAATAATGAATACTTGTAAATTGATAAATGTTTTTTTTTTTCATAACTATTTTCTGGGTGTTCTTGGTGTAATTGTTTTTTATATATTACAGAAAGGTCTCTCATAGATATTCTACTTGCTATCATGGTCATACTTACTAGTTGCTCGGTAATGTACCGCGTGGATGCTCCATTAGCGTAAGCAGTCTGCACCAATCCCATATTCAGTTCTTCGGCTTCACTAGCACGGAGTAGTTCTGTGATATAACTCGCAAGGAGGGTCGCTATACGGTCGCCATCTAGCAGGTGCATTTGTTCTCTGCAACGTATGGAAATAAACATTAATGCGAAAAGTAAAACACGCCTGCCAAGTGATGAATACCAGCTTCAGACCTTGGACTCAATAGGCATGACGACTACTATTAAAAATGAACAAGTAAATATTACTTTCATAAAGAAGATTAAAAATGAATGCAATAATTGAAAAAATAAGCAAAATCGGTAAATAAATCACGGAGTAATAAGCTTTTAAAGTTTCTACAGGAGGCAACTCCTGTCCCTTTCTCGCGAAACAGAGCACCCCCACAGTTACTATGAAAAATCTACTCGTGACGTCACATGCCAAAGAGATTGTATGAAAAGAGCTTAGTAATGAGGTACTATAACGACGTTCCTCTGACGTCACTGGCCGTTTGAGCTATCTCTTTCTCTTCCGGTTTTTAAAATGCTTATAACTTGGTTATTTTTGAGATATATAATTTAATGTTTTCACTAATTTTTATCTTTTGAGGAATATAATTAATTATACCTAAAAAAAAATTTTAGTCATCACGCCTATTGAAAGGCGAGCAAAAAAGCTCATTGGTGACGATAAAATGGTGAAGACTAGGCTCCAGAGCCTAGAGCACCGTCGTAAAGTTGCTAGCCTATCGGTGTTCTACAGGTTGCATTTCGGTGAGTGCTGCGGAGCTACCCAATCTAATTCCACCTTCTCCATTTCACCATCACGACGTACAGCTACACGCCATCCACTTATGGTTGATATTCCTTCAATTCGTAAAAAGCGGTTCGACTCGACATTTATAATCCGAGCAGCGAAAGAATGGAACGCATTACCAGCGTCTTTGTTTCCCGATAAGTATCTGGAGCTCTTCAAGTCGCGAGTGAATAGGTATCTTCTAGGCAAGCATGTACCACCGTAGACCGCACCGCACCGCATTTCCATAAGGTGAGATTGCGGTAAAATGCGGGCCTATCCAGTTATAAAAAAAAAGAAAAAAAAAATGATGATGGTAACCCCCCCACCTAATATAAATAGGGGAGGCCTATGTTCAGCAGTGGCTGATTATAAAGGATAGTATTTGACTAGCCTTATAGCTCAGCTGGTTGTAACTCCGCCTTCTCAACTATTCAGTTATAAAAAGCCGTGGGTTCGATTCCCACCCATGACAAACTTGTGTGTTGGTGTTTGTTTTGTGTCAGGGTGTTGAAGTCAAAGGATTTTATTATAAATAAGATACTTTTAGCACTTTTACAAGTCAAAATGAGTCAAAGTCATCATTATCTTCAGCCTGAAGACGCCACTGCTGAACGAAGGTCTCCCCCACAGCTACTTTGATCGGCTGCTTGCATTTGCGTCCGTCGGCTCCCCGCGGTTTTCACCAGTAGGCCTAGCACGAATATTTACGCGCGCGTAAGTGTAAAGTTAACGTAAGACCACTATTAGGATTTCATCTGCCGCTAAACTGCTGTCAAAGTTCATACAATTTTGACAGCAGTTGAGCGACAGACGCGCGTCAGCTGCGCTGCTAGCTCAGTCGTGATAGGGCAGATCAAATGCCATACAACTGCCTTACGTTAACGTTACACTTACGCACGCGTCAATATTCGTGCTAGGCCCACAGATCATCTATGACCTAAGCTGCGTCTTCCGGTTCGTAGTCACCACTCGGGAACCTTTCTTCCTAAACAGTCTAGTGGTATGGGCCTGCCCAGTGTCATTTCAACTTGCTAATTCTAAGAGCTATATCGGTCACTTTAGTTCTCCTGCGGATCTCCTCACTTCGGATGGTATCTCGCAGGGAAACACCGAGCATAGCTCTCTCCATAGTTTGTTGCGTTTGAGCTTACTAATGAGGCCAACTGTAAGAAACATCTCAGTTCCATAAGTCATCACCTTGGGGTCTAGCAAAGACACCAACCACTAACGCTAACGCTTCACGCTAACTCCAAAATGTATTGAAATGACATTCGCTGCGGAAAAGTTTCCGAAATGTCATTTCAGTACATTTTGGAGTTAGCGTTTTGCGATAGCGTTAGCGTGAGGGAGCTTTGCTAGACCCCCTTGTCTGTCTTTGACAATAAATGGTATTAATTACTGTTCACTTACTTATCATCCAAGAAGTAGTAAACCAGCCTATCGCCGTCTCCGTCTAGCGAAGCGACCCGTTGCCAAGCAACATGGGGCACACCCACTGGCGGTTGTTGTGAGACCTTTACAAAGTCCGCGCCACACTAGAACGAAAACGATAAGGTAAGCAATGGCGTTTTTTTATGAGAATGAATGACGTGACGAGCTGGTCGTTCACCTGATGTTAAGCGGCACGGCCGCCCACAACAGTTGCAGTGTCACTCGGAACTTTAAAATAATAAAGTTTCGCGTGACACTGCACTGCGTACATCATCCTGAGACATCACACAGTCTAGTAATCAGATTACTACACTGTGTGATCAGGTCATAAAGTCTCATTTGCCCAGTAATTTCACAAACTACAATGCCCTTCAAACCGGAACACAGTAGTGCTTGCACACGTTACTTGGTGGCAGAATAACTGGCAAAGCGGTGGTACCTACCTAGAAGAACTTTGCAGAAAAGTCCTACCACCTAGTAAAACCGCGTTCTAACATAACCCAAAATTAGACGTTCTATGCATTTGATAGAATTGCATCGTTGCAATTTTGTAACTCAAAATTCTCACAGCAGAAATCAGGAATACATAAACCTACATACATGTCCTTTGAAATCATAGATATTTCGCATACAAAAAATTGGTCCAAAACGATCAACTTTTGATTATGATTTTTTTGACGAGAGATTTTTTTTAGGTGATTGTGACGACTTATTATTTTACTAACCAAACCAGTCATCCCTGAGACAATAGTAGATTATGTCACAAGTAACCAAAATTATGTATTTAGGGTTTAGACCTGGGCCCTTATTCCGTATCGATTCCTTACTTCGAAACCACGCGAATTCCTTGTCTTACATAAGAAATCTGCAAAAGTCTATTCTCTATGTAACGAAAACAAAACCGCGCGAAATGAAGTTAGAACTGGTGCGATTTGAACTATATGTTTTACCGGGTCTCGTTCCGAAACATCAACCTTTCAAAAGATATGACCACGTAAGTCAATAGATTGTATTCAAAATAAAGATAACTTCAATGTAATGTGAAGGTATATCTAACGCTGTGACACAGTTTGAACAAGACACGATAACGACGTGGTTTCGTATCGTGTGGAATCTGTGTTTCCATAGAATAACCGCCCTTGTTTGAACCCAGAGTGAAGCAAAGGATATTATTATTATTAAGGTTATTATTTAGGGTTTATATTATTTTGGTAACGCGTAGCACACTTCGCTTTTCATTTCATCCCCCCTTTATGGGAAGAGTCAGATTTTCATTGTTATTAAGTGCGCCTAGATGTTTGGCGGGAACGCGGAAATGATCACGTCGTTGCATTGTATTATTTTTCGAAACTTGTGCTTTTCCCAGTGTTAATGTTTAAAATTGGTGGCGTTTTACGCATTAAGGGCTGAATTACGAGCACGAGTGTGGGCATGTGATGTAATGTGGTGAAACGTGAATTTTCGTGTTGCTTCTAAAATTCCATAGTAGCTTCTAGTAAAGTTGCCACCACTTTACTGGAGCATGACTTAGACTGGACTACGACTATCTGACTTAGACTGGACTATGACTATGACTAAGACTTGACTTTACGTGATATATTCTTTAACGATGAATAATTACAATACTTGACATTGGCTAAATACACTATGTGTGGAGCCAAAATATAAAAAAAGTGCCTATTTCAGAAGCATTTATAGAGAAACCCTTCACCTTGCCTCGCTCTAGCTTCTAGCTAAATTTCTAATTTATATTAGCACTTAATGGGCGGGTTCACCTGTTCTAATCGGGAATTTTTTATTATCAAATGCGTAACCTGACTTTTAATATAAGTGCTCTTACATTTTTTTTTGTTTTTCTTACATTTTGGCTCCACATATAGTGTATTTAGCCAATGTCAAGTATTATATTTTCATCCGTGTTATAAAATATTTCACGCAAAGTCATGTCCTAGTCATAGTCATAGTCCAGTCTAAGTCAGGTAGTCATAGTCCAGTCTAAGTCATGCTCCAGCAAAGTGGTGGCAACTTTACTAGAAGCTTCTACGGAGTTTTGGAAGCAACACGAAAAATCACGTTTCACCACATTATATCACTTGCCCTCACTCGTAATTCAGCCCTTAATGCGTAAAACGCCACCAATTTTAAACACTAACACTGGAAAAAGCAAAAGTTTTGTAAAATAATACGATGCAACGACGTGAACTTTTCCGCGTTCCCGCCAAAAACTGACTCTTACATTTAAATTTAACTTCCCGCCGTTGCCTCCAAGATTGAACAGGTTCAAATCCAATTCTCCGTCTAAACTCTTTTTGATGATGTTCAGTTTCTTCCCGCCAACGCCGTTGGCTCCGTCTACATACAACGTCGTGCTATAATCGCCGTGAACTGGCAGCTTTTGGCGAATGTTCTTGAATGCGCCCACTATTTTCTCGTAGTAACCTGAAAAAAAAACGAAATGTCTTAAAGCAATAATAAAAAACGCAAAAATGATTAAAGGTATTGGTTAGGAACCGGCTTCTGAATAAACGCAAACTCACCAAACTAAACCGCTTATGAATAGTTAGCTAGACGCTAGAATGTTTATATCAACGCCATCTATTGACCCCTCTCAGGCAACGTTCCTATATTTTGCATCGAAATCATCAAAATCAGCTAACACTGGAATTCATAGTCAAGGTGGGGGCTCCTCTAGAGGATGATTCAAGCGCTGTGCGGCAAATTCTAGCTTTATGCATTTCATAAACAAAAGCAGCCTCCAATCTGGCATGATCCGAGGCTGGATGCTGATTGTCCGAATTTCGTCAACCAATCCGTCCACTTGCTTTCATTTCGTGTTATTTTATTATTTTGTGAAGTTTCGTGACATTTAAAATACGAATAAGGTATATCGGTACCGTTTCTTCAACATTTACCAGTTAAAATAATATATTTAACACAAAATAGGCACACAAAATATACTAAAAATAATATTTCTTTTAACTTTTTTGTGAGTGAGTGATGGGTGACTTTTTGGCGCGACTTTTGATAGTTCAAAAGTCGCGTCAATATGACACTCGACAAAATTTTCATAGACAGTTTGATTGAAATCGTAGAGTATTTAATTAAAATGCAGTTCCGTTAGGGGTTTCTCCAGCGACCGTTTATGAAAGTGAAAGAAGAATGATTACGCATTTAATCTCTAGGCAAAAATGGAATGATAGATTTTCGGGGTTTGTTCAACTGCCACTGTAAATGTATCACTATCACATTTAGAAAAAAATACATGTCATCATTTTGCAAATTACAAAAACAAAACACTACCTATAGGTATTAGAACTTTTATTTCAACGCCATCTAAAGACTAATCTTTGCCAACTTTCCTATATTTTAGATTGACATAACTAAGTTTAGCTATAATTTACTATGTTCTATTATATAAAACCAAGTCTTCTTTTTTTTAATAGCGTGACAAATTCGTTTCTTCACCTAAAAAGACAATATACCTTCTTCAGTAGGCGTCCCATAAGAGTTATCGTTCCGGCATTTAACGCAGTAATGTAGTATGGGCGTTGTCACGATTCCGAACTCTTTGGCCGTGCCTTTTAGAGCCATTACGCCGTGCACTGCTGCCGCGGCTAGTCTGGGACTTGTGTATCTGTAATGCGAATTGATTTACTGTTACTATGTTTATTGCTTAATTATAGTGCCTAGATGGCGCTGACACAAATAAAATCAAAAATTTATGGAAATTGGAAAATGAAAAAAAATTGGCCAAGTGCGAGTTGGACTCGCGCACGGAGGGTTCCGTACATTGACTATAAATCGAGTTAACCAAAGATACAACTTCCTCTCGTACGAAAATTACTATAGTCTATTTCAACTGCTAATCCTACGAGAGAAAGCGGGATACCCAATGCGTCTTTTGTTCCATCCTCCTCTGTCCTTTATAATTTCGTAGGACTGTCTCGTTTCGTTACTTCGCCCCCTGCCTCCGTAGGTGAGTCGTGTTTGTACGAGAAATTATATTCACGAGCTATCAACGGGCTTTATAATCTTTCGTTCTGTACTCTTTATAAAAACGAGCAATAAGATCACATTCGTTGTATAGGAGCCCCCTTAAATATATATATTATTCTGGTTCTGGTATTTGTAGTTATACCGACAACAGCAACATCAACTGTGGAATTCTCAGCTTTCTAACTATCACGGTTCATGAAATACAGCCTGGTGACAGACGGACAGCGGAGTCTCGGTAATAGGGTTCGCTTTACCATTTGGGTACGGAACCCTAATAGTAACTACGTGAAGCTGATACAAATAAAATAGAAATTATATCGAAACTATAAGTGTGTTTTTACCTGGTGTCCATTCCGATGAAGACGCTGGCTTTCAGCGCCATGTCAGCATTCACCTCTTTTATCACTTCCGCCGTTGTTGATTCTAAGTCATTATCACTGAAAATTTAATAACATTGGGCATTGTAGCTAGTGAAATTACTGGGCAAATGAGACTTTATGACCTGATCTCACGGTCTAGTAATCTGATTACTAGACTGTGTAATGTCTCAGGATGACGTGCGCAGTGCAGTGTCACGCGAAACTATTGTTTTAAAGTTCCGAGTGACACTGCAACTGTTACGGGCGGCCGTGTCGCTTAACATCAGGTGAACGACTGGCTCGTCACGTCATATAATCACATGAAAAAATAATAATAATAATCCTTAATATTAATCAAGTATTGGTTACATTGTCTTCCTTTTTTTCTCCTTAAAACGCCACTTTGGACGCTTATCATAGGGTTTGCCATATATAACCACTAAGCTCGACAGGCGGCTTGATGATCACAGAAGATTTTAATGGTCCGAGGAAAACTGCTATCCATTCCCTGGATATTCCCTTAGCCGGCTCTCACGCACTCACGAGAAGAGATGGGGCTATATATTTGCTAATTCGTGATCATATCAAAATTATAATCCACCGAAAATTAAATGTATAAGAAAAATTTACTGCGGATTGCTTGGAGACAGGATCTTAGCTAGAGTGTGTGGTGACCAACCAATTGAGTACTACAAAATGGCCTACCATCATAAATCTTCATCATCATCAGCTTAAGCTTATCGGTTTCAAATAACTTGAATACAAACTAGAATAGAGACGAACTGAACCATAAGCGCTTCCAAACACTATCAGAGATATTTTTTTTTTCCAAACAGATTCACATTCTTGCCGACCATCCTTTTAGATTCTTCAGCGACTAGGAGCCATGGCCTACATTTCCAGACCATTTGCAATAAATATATTCGTATTACCCTATTTGTATACCATTGTATTGTTTGTTATAGAAAAGTTAACGGAAACGACTTCCTTATTTAAACTGTTAGTCATACATTATACAAATAAGTTAAAGAATGAAACGACGTCAAACTATAATCGCATTCGCGTCTTTAGCAATGTCTTGAGTGCGAGCGAGACAACAAGCACTATTCTGCGCCTTCAATATAGACAGGAACGAGTATTGTCTCGACCATTTGACTTTACAAATTGTGTTTTTTTTTTTTTTATATGTTGGCTCCACACATAGTGTATTTAGCCAGTGTCAAGTATTGTATATTTTCATCGAGTTTTAGAATATTTTACGTAGTCAAGTCTTAGTCATAGTCATAGTCCAGTCTAAGTCATGCTCAAGTAAAGTGGTGGCAACTTTACAAGAAGCTTCTATGGAATTTTGGAAGCAACACGAAAAACCACGTTACACCACATTATATCACTTGACCACACTCATGCTCGTAATTCAGCACTTAATGCGTAAAACGCCACCAATTTTAAACATTGACAAATTATGACGTCAGTTAACTCACCTAACATTAGCTAGTCTTGTTGCGATTTCTTCCCAGCTTTGCTCCAACATTTCCCCGTCCGGGTCGACGAGCTTAACTCCATTGTCTGGCTCCAAGTTGTGCGAAGCAGTTATCATCATACCGATTGTACGACCTGAAAGATAGTTCTTTTTTTTTTTTTTTTATGAGAATGAATGACGTGACGAGCTGGTCGTTCACCTGATGTTAAGCAATACGGCCGCCCATAACAGTTGCAGTGTTACTCGGAACTTTAAAATAATAAAGTTTCGCGTGACAATGCACTGCGCACGTCATCCTGAGACATCACACAGTCTAGTAATCAGATTACTACACTGTGTAATCAGGTCATAAAGTCTCATTTGCCCAGTCATTTCACTAGCTACAATGCTCTTCAAACCGGAACGATAGTTCAACGATGTTAGTTTTTTAATGCGTGACGGTCTAGTCGTTCACCTGATGTTAAGCGTCACGGACACTCGTAACAGTTGCAGTACCAGTGGAAACTCTAAAAATTCTAAAATGTATAGTGCCACGTACTGCCCTGTGCGTGTGCACGTCATCCTGAGACATCATTACAGTCTAGCAATAAGATTACTAGACTGAGATCATGTCATATAGTCTCATTTGCCCAGTAACTTCACTAGCTACAGTGCCTTTTAAATCGGAACACAGTAGTGCTTGCACACTACTGCTTGGTGGCAGAATAACTGGCAAAACGGTGGTACCTACCTAGTCGAACTTTACCAGAAGTTCTACCACCTACCTGTGTATCATTAAATTATTCCTGACTGTGGTTATGATAAGTTAGTGTCATCTATTTAGTAAATCTAGATTAGCGCTTTGATTCGTAATTTCTTCTTCTTCACACCCGAAAAACGGTCCCGATTCTAAACCTCTATCTCTTTCATCCTCAACGTAAATAAAAGAGACAAGAGATATGGATCGTGAATGGAGGTACTGGAATGCTTACCATTTTTACACCTGGACCTGATGACCGCTAGAAGACCCATGCGGTAGACTACGTGCTCCAGCAGACTTGCCCTGTAACAAAATAGTTCTGTTATCAAATCCTAATTTAATGTCATGCCTACTTCGTTTCTAATGACCTTCTATCAGAGAATAACATCATCATCAACAGCTGAACATGGGCCTCCTTCAGGGACCGCCACTGAGCGGCTGCTCGCCTCCTGCATCGGCTCCCCGCGGCTTTCACCAGCCCCTTTCGGCCACTCAACTGCTGTCAAAATTGTATGAAAATTGACAGCAGTCGAGCGGCAGACGCGCGTCAGCAGCGCTGCAAGCTCGTCCGTTATAGGGGGGGCTGGTCGCCGGTCCAACTAGTGGGGGGTCGCCTACGCTGCGTCTTCCGGTTCAGGGTCGCTGAATAATATCAGTATACTTGGCGTCAGATTCTTAAGTTTAAATAACGATAATATTATACTTATGGTACGTAAACAATTAAACATTTATGAGGCACGGCGCTTATCTTCAGTGATGATTTGTTTAAAGTACTTATTTAATGAGACGTTTTATTTTTAAAAAAAGCTAGTTCCGCTTTTGTGGCTAGATGGCGTACTAACTTTCAAACCACGGAGTACAATGAAAAGTCAAATTCAGTTGAGTGGATCACAGAGTACGTTGTCAATTTGTCGATAGAAAGCCATTAAAGTTATATATATATATATATATATATATATAAATACCAACTTGGGCACAAAGTTGATCCAGCCCGACTGCCGTGCATTGCTGACTCCACCTTTTTCGCCTCACTACTAGACTCCGGTTGCATATATCGCATGCGGAGTGGCAACGTCGCAAAGTTGAAGGCGACGTTGCCAAATATATTCATTGAGAAAGTGATATACGCGCATTTTTTTTCATTTCAATTTTGAACTTTATTGACTCCTTAACGGCCAAAATTCTGAAATGCTTAAACACTTATTGGCTCCAGTTTGTATACCAAATGCAAAGTCGTATGTTGATCCATGTCGGAATACAGCGTCTATGAGGCTCCATTTATATTATCAAAATTAGAGCTTAATTTGATCCGACAAAACGATACTATTTTAAGTAACGTAGGTATATTTTTTAATGCGCTTTAGTATTTGTTGGCTCCGAACCGAATATATAGGATGATTGAAAACACTGTTTTCACTTGATGGTGTTGTTGATTAGAACAAAAATATAATATTTGCCTGCTGTTTGTATTAAGTAGCTGTAATATTATTCTTAAATGCAGTGCAATGCATCCTACGTTTTGCGGTTTTGGGAGTTTTTATCATTTTACCGTATGATTTAGGGCACCAGCAAAAAACCCATATTAAAATGAAGTAAATTACGATTAGCCGTTATTTATTATAAACAAGTATAATGTTTAAAAAAAATCACAATTGTAACAAAAATAAATAAAAAATAATGCCCCTTGAAAAAAAAAACTACACAGTGGAATGCAAAGCCAAGTTGGATTCTTCGCGCGACCTCTTTGTCGAAGTTGGACAGTCTGTCCTAAGTAGACATATTTGTCGACAACTTCGAGAGTATCGTTCCCAACAATTACCGGTACAGGTGGAACATGGGCATTAGACATGATTTTCGTCCTGTTCATGTTCATCTTAAAACCAACCTGTCGGGAGACTTCTAAGGTCGTTGAGCATGGTGCTGACTTGTGGTCGTTAAGCGACCCCGCCATTACAATATCATCGGCAAAACGAAGGTTAGTGATGTGTTCGCCATTTATGTAGATGCCAGATCCTTTTCACTCCAAGTGCTTGAAAACGTCTTCCAACGTGTTTGTGTACAGTTTCAGAAAAATAACGTCTCCTTGTATCAGGCCTCTTTGCAATGGGATTTTCTCCGCACTCTGGGGGTCTAGCAAAGATCCCAAACGCTAACGCTAACTGAAATTCATCAAACCTGCGTAGGAGTCGATTGATTCGTAATGACTCGAAAACAGCTTATACACGACAAGCAAGATGGGCCTAGTTCTCCAATAAGGTGTTGTCACCATTTTTGAAGAAGAGTACCACCACGCTCTAGTGCCACGCTTCTGGCGTTGTACCTTCAAGGACGACAGAATTAAATAACTTCTGTAGGACTATAAGTACTGCTCTCAGAAGTTCGGTCGTAATTCCATCCTCACCTGGCGCCGTGTGGTTTTTAAGAAGCTTGAGACCCATTCTAATCTTGTACAGCCTGATATCCGGGATATCTTCGGTATAGTGTCGGACTAACTTGGCTCTGGTGTCCTGAGCTGTGTTAGTAGTGGGCTTACATGTCGAGGTGTATAACTGTCCATAGAAGTTCTCGATTTCTCTCAGAATCTCAGGCTTGGATGAAATAACACCACTCTCGTCTTCAGTTTTGTCTCCAGTTTTTGAGAACTCCACTCCAGATTTGTTTATTGAGTTCACCGTACGCTGACATATCAACTAAAGACTGCAGTTTCATAGCTCCGATCTGCCATTAATTCACGGGTTTTTCTGAGAGCTTCCGAGTCTTTATTCGGCATTGATTCTTGAAGAATTTCTATTACTACTACTGCTTGCTATTAGATAATA
Source organism: Ennomos erosarius (assembly GCA_963580505.1). Taxonomy (NCBI): domain Eukaryota; kingdom Metazoa; phylum Arthropoda; class Insecta; order Lepidoptera; family Geometridae; genus Ennomos; species Ennomos erosarius. The sequence goes on from OY757000.1 coordinate 6,020,718, forward strand.
ATGATAATAACCACTTCTTAGATAACATTTAAGTTTAGAGTTTTACTTTGCGCCAAATCTTAGAGTAAGATGCACAAATCCTATGAAGATTATAAAAACTCCCGAATTCTTGAAACGTGTAGGTACTTTTGACTAAAATTCGTACCTTAAAAATACGTATAAAAATCAATAATTTACTGAATTTAAGAATAATAATACAGCCATTTTTAGAATTATTAAACAAAATATTATCTTTGGTTGTCATCAACACTATCAAGTTTAGGTTATTTATTTCAAGTTTAGTATAATTTTGGGAACAACGTTTACCGAAAGAAACTTGCGATGAGAAAATTGCGAAAGCTTGTGTGAGGGTATGTTTGTTACCTCTTCACGCCGAAATGGCTGAACGAATTTGGATAAACGTCCACTGCTGAACGTAGGCCTCCCCCAGTGAGCGCCACTTTGAGTGGCAGCTCGCCTCCTGCATCCATCGGCTCCCCACTGTTTTCACCAGATCATCGATCCAACTTGTAGGGAGCCGGTCTAAGCTAAGTCTTTTGGTTCGTGGTAGCCACCCGAGAACCTTTCAGAGAGGTTTATAGAATACAGAACTGAAACCTCTACTTAAATTCATTCAAACGTTTTAAAACTTACTGAACTTACTTTGATTTAATAAAACCAATTAACAAGTAAATAGGACTAGGTTTTATTCACATTTAAAATATTCATCATCATAGGGAATTAACATCACAAAATCAACATAATCATCCAATGGTGTCAATAAGCACAAACATCGTAGCAGTCATCATCAGCTGTGTAATGTTTATAAAAAGCAAAATTACTACAAAAATACTTTGTATGTATTATCCTATCATCATGTAACAAATATTATACTTTTCCGTCAGTTTGAATGACTAAAAAGATGGATGGAGAGGTATATTAGGATTCGTTCTTTTGTTCCAGATAATACAGGTATTTCGTTTTATGAAATGGGTTCCTTTCCAAGGCCGTTTAAAAAATGTTATAGATTTGCGATAGTCTTCTTTATTTAGATATTTTTATATCTATAGGTTTTTTAGTTTGATACTTGTTTATGGTAGGGTTCCATAAATAAAAAAATGTGTTTGCCACAGTATGTTGATACGGTGCTGTACCTGCTGCAACAAAACAAAAAGTAACTTAAAACAAAAGAAAAGTTGTCAGTAAATTTTTGTATAACCTCAATCTCCCCACAAATTCTACATTCATAGAATCTGTGTACTATCTACTTATTACAATTTTTTTTAAATCAGAGCGTTGGATCCGCGTTCATGTAGTTCTGCTGGAAATGTATCAAACAAACCTACCAACGCTAGAATCAAATCTGCTAGAAATGTATTATTATAAAAAAATACATTTCTAGCAGATTTGATTAGTAATTTGATCAGTAAAGAAGCAAAATGGATGTTGTTGGTGGTAAAAATATCAAAATAATTACACTTACCGTTACTAACTTACCGTTACCTACGCTGATAATTATCATAGGTACTGGTAAAAACTGGCGCACAAATTGTTCACTAACTACAAAAACAATGCAGAGTTTAGCTCCGTCTTTAAACCTCATGTACAAATTGTACTTGAATAAGATAATACCTGCCAAGGACGCCAGCAACCAATTGCTGAGCTCGTGACAATTTGTGGGCTGTGATTGGCTCATTTGAATCGGATCAACTAGTGCTCAAACGCAAAAAAGGTGGATTTGTATAAAAAACACGTAATTATTATTATTACTGTTGGTTGCACTTGTGGCTCCAATCGGAGCCACATACTGACGGTGATGCGGTATTGGATCAACAAATACCACCCGGATCAACAAGTGAAATCGGATCAACAAATTACTACCTATATGGCACGTCTGATCAACAAAGTGCCCATGGGGGAATCTATATATATATATATATATATGCCAACCATAAAATAAGGATAGAATACTAAACTCGTTACATAATTATCTTAACAATTAATTTTTTTTTTTAATAAAACGCCTCATTGTCGATAAGGAAAAAAGCAGTCTGCAGGTACTAAAATCAATATTTAAAAAATGATAAGGAAAAAATGCTGTCTACAAATATTTAAAAAAACATTTAAAAAACTATAAAAAAAATTGTATGATCTGTATTGTAGTCATAACATGCCTACAATCCGAAAATAAACCTTATCACATAAATACAAGGCTTCAACTAGAATGTTCATTGAAGCGTTACTAATGTTGACATTGTTATCAGTATGCAAATAGGGCAATCAAGCTTGACTGATAACTGTGATCCTAATTGCCAATATTCATTTTACTGTTGTCTGTATGAAGGATATTTTATCGATATACTTCAGCAAATATACAACTATATATAGATACTAATACAAGCTGAAACGCAAAATGTAGCACGTAATATAGCAAAACTCGATTAGGGTTTATTTATACGATCGGTAAAACTGAGCAACGGTAGATCTAGGCCTAGCACGAATATTTACGCGCAAGTAAGTGTAGGTAACGTTAATGTAAGGTTGTATGACATTTGATCAATGCCCCATACAACTGACTTACGTTAACGTTACACTTATATGCGTGTAAATAATCGTGCTGGGCCCAAAGTTACCACCAGCACTACTTGGATGGGTGACTGCTACGAAATTGTCCTTCAGAGCGCACGTTAACACGTCGGTCCCGGCTGTTAAATAGTCGTTAAGCAGTCGAAAACCTTTTTAGAGAACCGTGCCCAAAGGTTTACCCTTTGGGTACGGGCGAACCCTGTCCTCCGCTGTCTGTCTGTCTGTCCGTTTGTCACCAGACTGTATCTCATGAACCGTGATAGTTAAACAGCTGAAATTTTCACAGAAATGATGTAAGTATCTCTAATTCTAATTTGACATGGGGTCGGTAAGACCTGCACTGACGTCCCTCTTGGGGTGTATTGTGCATTTCCCCCTCCAGCATCTACCCGAGCCATCCCACCTCTCTTCAGCTCGTTTTCATAGATAATGGTACGGAACCCTTCGTGCGCGAGTCCGACTCGCAATTAGCCGGTTATTTAACGACCTGGTACTAGGGTTGCCCACTGACCTAAATAAGAAAAGAAGGAGTTTACACAGAAGCCAAAATAAATTTAGTTCAAAAAGAAGCCGATAAAAATAAATCAGTTCAAACCACACTAAAATTTATATTATACCTAGCAATTATGATTGATTGTATTGTAATTATCAGTGAAGCATGATTGCCCTAATTACATACTGATAATGGTTTACCACTCGCCTACATTCGAAGGAGGGAATGGACCACAGATAATAGTAACATAGTAACTATTTGTTGCATAGGGTAGATATACTATAAGCAGCCATACACATGTTAGGTAGCTCAATCTTCTATGAAAAATTTGGCTATCGAGATGACTTATTTGTGTGATGTTAGTCCATTTTCATTATTTAATTACTCAGTCACCGTCACATTGTTTTCGGAAACTTAGCAAACGTAACACAGGGTAACCTAGTACGGATGCTAAAGTACTTATAGATTTCTTATGTAAGTATTGTAATTTAGTTACCTGGTTAATTAACATACCTACCACATAAGTATACCGGCATATGATTGTAACTCTTATTATATGGCAAATAAATTACTTATTACTTATTTATTATACTACATAAGCGAAAAAAACAATAAGTAGGTAGGTATACCTAGATGCTCGCATTTACGCATGACCCATTTTTTGGCTTCGGAGATTTTGAATTTTCCTCTATATTTTTTTTCTTTAAATTATTAAAAAACATTAAATCAGTCCGTTTGTAAGTTTTACAAGACTAAAAAACAATTGATTTTTGAAGAGGGAAGAAGGAATGGAAGTAGACTAGCTGCTGCCAACGAGGTATGTGTGCTGCTGCTGCCCTGATTTTGCATGTATGGCGTGGGCTAAAAAGTTTCCTGTGCCCTTTGCCACAGTACGAAATTGAAAATTTCTGTTCTATCTGTCGGTTTGTTTGTTTGGCTTTTATGTGAAAACGACTGAATCAATTTGGATGAAACTTTGCACACAGGTGGCTTATACTCACGAGATCAATATAGGATGCTATTTATCCCAGAGAATAATGAGTACCTGTGGGAAAACAGGTTGTGGGGCGCCTCTCCCAACAATCACATACCTACGTAGATGTAATCATCATCAACAGTTTGAAAACGTCCACAGGAAGCTTTTCCAATCCCACACACAATATCTGCTTTCTTTGGGGACCACTGGTCATCAACTGTTTCCAATTCAAATTTCCAATTTTACTTTTCTGCATAGTTCATCTAGGTAGGTACCACCGCTTTGCCAGTTATTCTGTGGCCCTGCAGTAGTGTGTGTGTGTGTGTGTGTGTGTGTGTGTGTGTGTGTGTGTATGTGTGTGTGTGTGTGTGTGTGTGTGTGTGTGTGTGTGTGTGTGTGTGTGTGTGTGTGTGTGTGTGTGTGTGTGTGTGTGTGTGTGTGTGTGTGTGTGTGTTTGAAGGGCATTGTAGCTAGTAAAAGTAGTATCAGGTCATGAGACTTCATGACCTGATCTCACAGTCTAGTAATCTGATTACTAGACTGTGTGATGGCTCAGGATGATGTGACGTGTCCATGTGCAGTGCAGTGTCACACGTAACTTTATTTTTAATGTTCTGAGTGACACTGCAACTGTTATGGGCGGCCATGTCGCTTAACATCAGGTGAACAACGAGCTCGTCACGTTATTCATTCTCGTAAAAAAAACAAACAAAAACCAACCAAAGCTGTGTAGACATTTGCCATCACAGAAATATATTTAAATGAACACTGCAAGTTACCTGCATAGTTTCAGTCCATAAATAGCACTATTCTACCAAGCAGGGCAAGGTAATAAAACTAGTATTATTTGAACAACAAACATCACTGAAATTGATCTGGACGTGGTTGGCAAGCTGCCAGATACATAAAGTATGGAAGCCCCTCCGTCAAAGTGAATTCTGTGCCTCAACTCAGCCGGGTTTATTTGTATACCCTGAATATGAGGATAGTGGTAAATATACTTGAAGAACTATATTTATTAGTACCAATAAGTGGTTTTAAATGTGGATAGTTGTTACGGTTTAAACTGTGTACAATCATAGTTATCTATATAGGGTGCATTCCAGTAGCTGCTCAGAATGCCAAGAACGAAAAAACGATCTTTTATTGCTAGTGGAACAACTTTATGTGTTCAAAAATAACACCAACTGGAACCCACCCACTACCCTCTGTGTGTAGTGGTTGAGCAGAATGGCTCAGCCCAGAGGTGTTGGGTTCGATTTCCGCAATAGGAGAAGTATTTGTGCAGTCTAGGTGTTTTAGGAACATGCTTTATGTAGATTGTGGGTTTCTAGATACAAGGAATCTTAGTTAGAGTCCAGCACCCCTATTGCACCGTCTCTTTCATTCTAAATGTAGATGAAGAGGATGGAGAGTGTAGATTTCGAATCGAAAGGTTTCCGATAGGTTGGGAATAGGCGTGCAGGTTAGAGTCTCCTTAAATTGTTATTTTATTATGTTTTTTTTTTTGTATCTGTTGTTATAACAACAACAAAAATATATCATCTGAGAAAGTTTCAACTGTCCTAACTATCAAGGTTCATGAAATACAGCCTGGGGACAGACAGATGAATCCTTAGACAGACAGACAGTGAAGGCTTACAATAGGGTCTGTTTTACCCTTTGGGTACGGAATTCTAAAAGGCACATCCTTTCTCAACTTAGTTCTCCCGCAGGAACTATAACAATTCCAGGATTAAATATATTTAATATATAATCATAAGGGAACATACTTTATGATTAAATTACTTTAGTGTTAATATTCTCATAAGTATACGATTAATTTTAAATATTATTTAATGGACTGTACCTCAAGAGAACAAAAACAAACAAACAACAAACAAATTAAGTTACTTGATAAGCTATTTTTTGTATTATGTAACTATAGTTTGTAAAGAAGCCACTGGCTTAACATTTGTCTAATTACCCTGTCATAACAGGTCATAATAATACCCTCATTTATTTACCTAACAAAACAGGATATTGGCACTTTAATTATTCAGTTATTAATATTATAGGGATATGGTGCAATTTATAAAAAACCTTATTGGTGTAATTATTATTTTTGTATGGTGCATAGTGTTTAAAACATACTCAAGTAGAATTTCTGTTATTAAGAAAACAAATAAATTAATTTGTGATACTTTTATGGTCTAATATTCATTCTTAGATCTCTCCGTAAATCTCCGTTTTTTCTTTTTTTAAACTTGTGCATATATGTTATTTGAAATTCCAATTTTGAACAGTAAAGGAAACAAAGTTGGTGTTAATGTTAAGTGGACTCTTCAATGTCTATTAATAGCTACATTACCTCCCTGGAGTTTCCAAATGAAATACAAAACATTACCTTGACAATCTAGTTCAATTAAAACTACCTGTTTCTAAATAATTATGCCGCATTGTTGACATTTAATTGCACCAAGGCCTTTTTCATATAAACAGTGCATTATAAAAATGCCAATATGCTAAACAGTTGTCTTGCCATAATGTTGGGCTCGGCAGTGACTAACCTATAGTTTTACCATATAAATAACAACGTCATTGACCATTTAAGATAGACGATCGAGCACTTCCCGTTATTAATTCATTATACAAAACGATTGAACATGAGTCACAGTCTCACAGCAATTCTTCAATCGGAAATTCGGAATAGAATTGAGTGCTGCTTACGTGACATTCAAACAGCGCATAAGAGAAAGGTGCAATATAATAGCAATTGTTTCATAATAATGACCTAAATAAATTGTTTCAAATAGTTATAATGATAGATGGGAGGTTTCTGAGAATTTTACTCACTTTGTGCGAAATCCGGCTGTCCCATATTGTATGAAAACGTCGGTTGTTTTTGGATGCATTTCTCTGGCGAACGCGTAGACGACTCGTAAACTACTTGGCGGCATCGTGTTGGTGAAATTTATTTATAAGGTCTCAGTACAATCACTTGGAATCAACAAACGAGATTTTCTACATTCCCGCTCCGCTCCACTCACAAATTCAATGAATTTATGTTTGACGTTTGATTTACTGTAAATGTCAATTTATTACTCAAACTATTTCAGAATACAAACCGTGCTAAACTATTGTACGACTTTGACTAACTTTTCTATTAACAATAGTAATAGACTGGCTGTCACGGTGATTTCATACGTCAAATGTCAATACTTACATCGTAGTTATGCTACTCTACGCTAGATGGCATTAAATCGAAATCTTATCAAAATGGAATAATAGTGATACCGCTATTCAACTATAGATGGCACTGTACGGACAAATATACCTTACTTTACCTTATTAATTTTCATTTTTAATCACGGATCTTTGTTGATTGCAATGCAACTACCTGCCTGGACGCATTTTGCAGAATCGTCATACCACGTGAGTAGTCAAAAATACCAAGACAGGCAACTGAGGAGGTAAGTGAAAACCTGTCATGATGGCTCAGCTCAGCCGCGCCGTATCTTTGCAACCGGGTGGGTAGGTATTTAAAAGATCATGTCCCAGGGTCCACTTTGCCAGTTGGCGAGAGAGAGACGACGTTTAGAGAACGAGGTTTTCTTACTTCTCGACCGACTTTTACCGAGGCTTACACCCAGCCAGGGTCAGACTGGGCCTAAGGGGCCCGGATGGCATGACTTTATTAAGGGATCGCCACTTTTCAGGTGGCCTAGCATGCGCACCGAGAGCAAACTTGTCGTCGCTATTAGGATGGGTGAGTGAGACACCCTTAGGAACTACCATAGCCTTATTGTCACGGTCTTTCACAAGTGTCGAGGAAATTTTGTCCCGTTGCGCATGCTACCTGGCACATTATAGAAACATGTTACCTAAGTACTTATTATATTTTTTTTTGTGTAAGAAGGAAAACTAGACTATCGGCCTGCAGAGCCACTTAGCCAGGGGTGGCACTGACTTTTGCCTGGCCAGTCCGACACTGCTTGAATCCCAGTGGTGCCTTTACTAATAATTGACCTCTAGCTTTAGCTCTTTGATCTTATGCGCCCAGCACCCTTGCGCCCAGAACTCTTGCGCCCAGCACCCTTACGCCCAACACTCTTTCGCCCAGAACCCTTGCCCGCTGACGCTATAAAGGGCGCTACATATCTACCTACTAAGCCCGTTTAAAAAGCAACCAGTAGGCCTAGCACGAATATTTACGCGCGCGTAAGTGTAACGTTAACGTAAGGCAGTCGTATGGCATTTGATCAGCGCCCCAAACTGCCTTACGTTAACGTTACACTTTTGCGCGCGTAAATATTCGTGCTAGGCCTACAGGGCCTGAAGTTTGCCATTTCAGTTTTATCATAATGGTTCATGAATGGTGCCATAATGACAGATTTTGACAGCAGCCTACTTGGTAGCCTACTTATGGTTTGTAGACTACTATTATAGTGTCAAAATCTGTCATCGTGATAGATTTTGACACTAATGGTGATAACGGGACTACTTACGGTTTGTAGACTAACATTAGTGTCAACAACTGTCATTAGGTACCATTCATGAACCATTATGACTCAATTACACATGACGCAAAATAGCAGACTTTCGGGCCCTGTTGTACAACGAACTATAGGATATAGGATATATGTATTTACAAACAAAAAAGTATATAAGTATTGTATCAGTCATCTGGTTCCCATAGTACAAGCTATGCTTAGTTTGGGGCTAGATGGCGCTGTGTGAAATGTCCACATAATTATAATAATAAAAAAAATTAATTATCCCAGATAAAATAATACCTACAGTACCATTATGTTTACCTGTACGTAACTATTAGTTCCACAAGAGCGATATAATCGCAACAGTGCAAGCTTTAACAAAATCCATATAATCAAGTGTTTAATGAAATCAACTGAGAAGACAAACAGCGTCAACGCTCCCGCTTGTCACGCGAGAACTTTGCACTAATGATAGCTGCAGCACAATTATATGGTTTGTTATGATCTAAAGCTATTACACACGTAGATAGTTGCATTGTTGCAGAAGTGTTAGCAAAAGCCGTGATATGTTTTTTTTTATACAAGGTGACCTTGAATTAGTATGTTATCCCGAAAGGGGTTTAATCTAAACCCCAAGGTAGATAATGTCTCTTCTACGACTTTACTAAATTAATAGTTTTTCATTGAAAAAACGCCATGTGAAGTTTACGTTAGAAAATAGCCTTAGCGCAGCTGGGTGGAACTTCGTCCTTGACCGAGTGCGCATAAATGAGTTTAACGACCTGTGTTTAGAAATGAATTTACAGTATCTTGTTAACTCTCGTAGCGATCGCACGTGCAATTTTGCGAGTGGATATTTTTTACCATGGACGTTTCACACTGACTTTCAAGTAAGGCTCTCACAACTTGTAGGGTATCATGGTCCCAGTCCCCCCATTTCGGGATAATATACCAATTCAAGGTCACCTTGTATTTGCCTCCACACAGTGTATTTAGCCAGTGTCAGATAATATAATTTTCATCGTGTTATAAAATATTTCACGCAAATTCATGTCCTAGTCCAGTCTAAGTCAGGTAGGTAGTCATAGTCCAGTCTAAGTCATACTCCAGCAAAGTGGTGGAAACTTTACTAGAAGCTTCTATGGAGTTTTCGAAGCAACACGAAAAATCACGTTTCACCACATTATACCACTTGCCCTCACTCATGCTCGTAATTCAGCACTTAATGCGTAAAACGCTACCAATTTTAATAAATATTAACACTGGAAAAAGCACAAGTTTTGAAAAATAATACAATGCAACGACGTGAACTTCTCCGCGTTCCCTCTAAAACTCCTGGGCGGTTATTCTCTATGGAAACACAGATTCCACACGATACGAAACCACGTCGTTATCGTGTCTTGTTCAAATCGTGTCACAGCGTCAGATATACCTTCACTTTACATTAAAGTTATCTTTATTATGAATAAAATATATTGACATAAGTGGTCATATCTTTTGATGTGTTGATGTTTCGGAACGCGTCTCGGTAAAACATACGATTTTTGACAGTTCAAACCGCGCCAATTCCAAATTCATTTCGCGCGGTTTTGTATTCGTTTCATAGAGAATAGAGTTTTGCAGATTTCTTATGTAAGACAAGGAAATCGCGTGGTTTCGAAGTAAGGAATCGATACGGAATATTGGCCCTGATGTGAAATTGTAAAAAGATCCACCGAAAAAAAAGCTGCTGGCCACAGATCCTAAAAGTTTTTTATAGGATCTAGGGGTTTAGCAAAGATTCCTTTCCATTAGCGTTAACGCCAAACGCGAACTCCAAAATGTATTGAAATTACATTTTTCCGCAGCTATGGAAAGGGTTCTTGCTAGACCCCCTGTGCTGCTGGCATAAAGAATATTTAGTCTGTCATCAGCTCAGTGTGAAGATGTTTGCTTTATAGTATATGAAAAGGCAATGAATATTCCATTTACAAAATGAAATATCGTATCGTATCTTCTTCTACCACCCAGAAGCCGTATTTAGGAACACAGAAATGGATCATCGCGTAATGGTCCAACGTATAAACCCATTATTGCTGATATGTACCAAATTGTAGGTAATATCATTGCGGTAATAGGCCCCGTTAATGGGTATGATTTGATATGAAAAACCAGTGATTGTCGACCTCCTACACCCCCCATACTGGCCACTTACAAAGAAAACTCGTACAGATAACTACTGCTTTATTATTTAGCAGTTAAAGTTCAAAATTGCTTGTGTGAAATGCAAAGTGAATGTGGTGTACATGAAGAGGGATGGCGTTTAATATAAAATCGAAGATCTGTAAATATTGGTGATAGACTAAGAGCATTAAGTTATTTAGTCATATGCCAGCAATTTCGCTATTAGTCCGTTTGGAAATCAATTCGCTTTATTTCGTGTTACGCTTATGATTTTGTATTTATTTACAGACAAAAATTTATAGTTGCCATGCGATACGGTAGAGTATACATTTATACAAGTTAAGATACCTAGGTGGACTACTTATAGGTTATAGGTATTTTTGTAAATGTTATACTATTTACAAAGAGCGAATTGCATCCAGCTATGTTTATACTAAGATTGCAGGAGCATAATTATTATTTTAGAAAAACCACGGATCGCCGAATTATCAAATGCGCGGTACTATTCAACTCTCCTCTAACTCTTCTATGCCTGTACCAAAGTACATTATATGTCTATGGCCTGTACCTACTAACCCCAAAGAAGTTTCATAAATATGTACAACTTCCTTGACTAACCCTTTCTTTACATTTACTTGAAGACAAGGTATAACGCTCCCACCATTGGCTTAGGAATGCACGTACATACAGCCAAACACGAGAATACCTAAGTGGATTAAGATGGTCATGTTAATAGACCATCTATCATCCGCGCTTGTGTGGCCCATTCATTCGTTAGGGCCACCGCCCGACGCCCGCGCCCGCCCGTGGCTTATGACGAAACTAACTTATGTATTTGAATATGGAATCTGATTTATGGAGGGAAATTTTATATTTCGAAACCATTTTTCATTAAGAACTCATTATTCTCCAAACTTGATACAGGCTAAGTATTTTTAGAAGACTAAAGAATTGGGGCTGCCCTCGGCGACGCCTGTGTCCTCATGAAAATATTAGCAACTTATTTAACCCATTAGGGGTTGGTTTTTTAATAGCCCTATCTTAATGCACCCCTAAACTATAAAAAAAGAAGATACCCTCCAAATATAGGTACTCACAAATCCCACAAACAAATGTAGATACATAGGTATTAATGGTCACACGTTGTCAGGCTTTTTAACCATTGGTTACGTTAACTATGGATCAAAAAATCCAACAAGACATATGGATACAAAAAGTATACTAATAATCATCTTTAAACTATGGGTTACTTAAGTTTGGCCATCCTTCCAGCCAATTCCTGCATCAGCAGAAAGAAACTGAAAAGCAACGAATCTTTATATATAAGTAAGTACCTACCTAAGTAGTTTTTTAAGGCCAGGTGAACCGTTATTTACTGCGCACGCTGCATCGTCACTTACCATCAGGGCCATTATTCCGTAACGATTCCTTACTTCGAAACCACGCGAATTCCTTTTCTTACATAAGAGATGTGCAAAACTGCTAGGCGATTATGTAACTTGATTGCAACCAATAGAAACACAAAGATGTATGGATTTGACAGTTTCAATACACAGTTTATGTGCATAGTTACTATGAAAATTTTCATATTAGGAATGAAATTTCTCCTGTTGCATTGCTGTCAAAGTTACGTAATCACCCCACTGTTCTCTATGAAACGAAAACAAAACCGATCGAAATGAATTTGAAATTGGCGCGATTTGATGTCAAAAGTCACATGTTTTACCGAGACGTGTTCCGAAACATCAATACATCAAAAGCTACCACCACTAATGTCAATATATTTTACTAAAAATAAAATTAACTTTAATGTAATGTGAAGGTATTTCTAACACTGTGCCACGATTTGAACAAGACACGATAACGACGTGGTTTCGTATCGTCTGGAATCTTTGTTTTCATAGAGAATAATGGCCCAGGTGAAACAGTGGTCAAATGTTAGCCTATCGTTAAAAAAAAGTATCGAAAATCCATATAGTTTCTCCAGGTAAGTACGTGGTGTGCCTCTAATCAATTAAGTCATCCTACACGAGCCAGTTCACATTTATTTACCACATAGCTGGAGCTCAGTAAGTGCATGGCCCATGTAAACCCATTCAACTTAATGTTTGTATGATATCACGATTTCCAGAGCCCGTGTGGTCTTGCCTTAGGTCAAAAAAAGTTGGATCAATGTAGAGAAATGCCTTTGCCATAATTTACGAGTGAAATAGCTTTTTCTTTTTTCGAAGAGTAAGCTTAGGGTACCTACTGGCTAAATATATTACCAAACGGGTGAATATAATATTACGATGGCACCACAGATGGATAAAAAACAATTGAGTGGATGGCATACACAACCACAGCACATGAGTAACTGAAACATTGTTTTTTTTGGCGGGAACGCGGAAAAGTTCACGTCGCTACATTGTAATATTCAAAACTTGTGCTTTGTCCAGTGTTAATGTTTAAAATTGGTGGCGTTTTACGCATTAAGTGCTGAATTACGAGCATGAGTGAGGGCAAGTGATATAATGTGGTGAAACGTGATTTTTCGTGTTCCTTCCAAAACTCCATAGAAGCTTCTAGTAAAGTTGCCACCACTTTGCTGGAGCATGATTTAGACTGGACTATGACTAGGATATGACTTTGCGTGAAATAATGTATAAACACGATGAAATTATAATACTTGATACTGGCTAAATACACTATGTGTGGAGCAAAAACATTAAAAAAAAACTGAAACATTCAGACGGGAACTGAATGGGCTAGGTTAAGGTTAGGTTAAGGTTCCATATTCCCCATTGACTATAAATCCAGAATCTTTCATATTACCTATACTTACTCCCATAGATTTATATATCAGGATATGCCCGAAGGAACATTTTATTTTGTCAAAATGGCGTGGGAAAAGTCAGCGCCTTCTATTAGATTTCGCGTGAACTACGACAAGTTGAGAAAATTAGGTGCCTATCGCTGCCATTATGTCCGTCAATGTTTATGTTTACAATGATTATTCCAAATATAAATTCGATTATTTTGTTACAAAACAGAGTCTAATATTGAAAATATTGAATTACTTGAGGTAAGAAACTTGGTCTTTCTTTTTACTGCACTTTTGAGTATAGATTGTGCAACCCATCACAATACAACTTGGCATATTATATTTGTGACATCCAACCGATGCCTTCTAACTTCCATCACAGACTGAGCGCTAGTGGATGCCAATCTGTGAAATTGGCTCCCCCTTTGAAGCGACGTTTTAACCTGTCTTTAGGCCTGTCTTTAATATATATGTCTATGCTTACTCCATATTTAGGTCTTGAATTTAACTTGTTGGTTTTTTACCACGTTTAATCGTTACCTGTACCTACTTATGGTACAAAGGTACTATTTTCAAAATGGTAGAACCAACAATGAAGATAGATAGAGGCTCTAGGTAAATACTAAAGACGGGCCCGATAGCTCAGTTGGTAGTAGCTCTGCCTTCTAAACTGAGGGCTGTGGGTTCGATTCCTACCCGGGACAAACATTTGTGTGATGAACATAGATGTATGTTCTGCGTCTGGGTGTTATATTGTATTCTATGTATGTATTTACAAACAAAAAGTATGTAAGTATTGTATCAGTTATCTGGTTCCCATAGTACAAGCTATGCTTAGTTTGGGGCTAGATGGCGTTGTGTAAATTGTCCACACAGATATTTAAGCTATTTATTTATTTACTTGACATTGAAACAGAAAGCACTAAGCGACGCCAAAAAAAAGCTGTTGGACAGGAACAAATTAAGTACGAGCGTGAATAGTCTAAGCTCGAAGCGAAGTTTTTCTTCCTGATTCGTGAAGATGGGTAATTTTCGAAAATCTGTGTAAGTATAATAAAATAATACTTATCAGATAGTCCATGCAAAAGTCCAAACAAAAATAATAAAGTTCGAAGATTTGTTTAAAATTTGTTTGTACACTACGTACCTTTAAAATTCTTGATACGGGCAACACTTGCTAGGTGGCCAAATTCACTAATTTCAGTATACATTCGACTTTTAATTGATTAATTATTTAAGCAATCATAAAATTGGGTGTCTTCAATAGAAAGGGGCTACCTGAATTTAGACTATCACATAAAATTGATTAGTTTGTTTAATGGCAACATTAAGTAAATTAAAATTGACTTTCTCTTAGGCACCGTAAATAAATATTAAAGCAAAAAATAAAACGCCTGTAAAATTATTAAAGACCAAAGATTATATTATAGAATTTTTATTATGAAAGATTATGAAGTTATTGGCTCCGAGATAATATAACGAAGCTTTTAATAATAATTAACCATTTTTAATGTGCGTAATATAAATGGCATTCATTACTATTTGTTAATTAGCTAAATGAGGTTCATACCCGAAGCCTAAGTAAAATAAAAAAATTACGTCCATTCAGACAGATCACAGATTAGAGAAAAAGAATTTACGATTATTCAGATAAATCAAGCAAAGTAATTATATATCATCATGGCGTCCCCATCAGGTACAAACGAAAAATAACCCGAACTTGAAAAAAAAATATAGTAATCGTGCCTAGAGAGTTACTAGTTAGTGTCCAGTGGCCCAATACTTCGCCAACACGCAATAAATGTCGCTTGATAATCTTGCGTTATGCAGAAATAAAATAATTCGTAAAATAGCCCGCGTTATTCCGTTGTATGGGATGAGGCATCTGTACTGTAGGTATTATATTATCTGTGTTATATATAAAGCAGTACCTAATACCTATAAGCACAATGGCATTTTTATGGGATTTGTAACTGCCCCAAACAAACCATTTTTAAATTAAATTTACCTATACCGGTAGGTGCTTCTACACTTATGAGGTACTTCATTGGTCGATATAAGATTAAGTACTTTACTTAATAGCTAGTTAAATAAATTCTTAATTAAATATTCTTTTTATCACATCCGATTGCACCGAAGACTCTTTACATCATTCATATAAAGTTAAAAACCGACTTAACATAATAAAATTAGTACAAATCCACTATAACTCGATGATAATTCCTTGGTTGCTAATAGAGAGGCTATTAAGACCACCTTTCTGGCTCTATGGGGAGCTATAAATGAATAAAAACAATTACTAAAACACAAACTTATTCTTACACCTCTAAAAACCTTTACCAATATTTTTAGTTCCTTGTTACAAAGCAATAAGAATTAGATTAGAGTAACTTGGCTGTGTTATATTTTTTACTGAGAACGCAATAGTTTTGGGTGTAGAGCACTGTGTGTGTAGCGGATAGCGATAAAATCTACAAGCGGAAGCGATTTCTGCATTAACGTTACGGTTATGGCATGTGCAAAGTTAACTTTACGACGTGAATAATGTTATTGTTTATGTTTATTGTTCAACAATAGTCAGATATTAGCACCGTCTAGGTTTTATTGTGTTTACTTAGAAAATAAAGTTTATGGAGCATGTGGAAATGTGGATTGTTTTCGCATAATGTTAATTGATAACAATTTTTATTGTATAGTGTAATGTTTGCGAGGTAACCAATAGGTACTATTAGTTTTAATAATAAGTAGATAAAGTAATATAAAAGTAATGGTATTCGAGCTTATTTACACATTATAAACTGCTCTTTTATTCTATTTCGATTTATCATTTTTCTCGTTACGTGTTTAGAGTGAAATGAGTGCATAGTAAACATTACATATTAGTATAAGTGAATGTTACATATTTCATTTCAATAAATCTATTTATTTACTGTATAAACGAAACTGTTAGTAATTATCTAATTGTAGCGGTCATAGCGAAGCACGACTAGCCGTTCCTAACCGATCGGTAAAGTTAAGCAACGTTCGCTGCGGTCACTACCATGATGGGTGACCGCTACAGCAATAAGTGGTATTTACAACTGAGCGCTACCTTGCTTCGGAGGGCAGGTTAAGCCGTCGGTCCCGACGACAACAGCCGTTAAGCCAAGTTAGAAGCCTTTGGGCGGCTGAACTAAAAAGTGCAAACATCAATACATAAATAAACCTGTGGGCTAAATCTGTACATTGAATATTTTTGGAAAACTTTTACTGCATTACGCTTCTTAATCGATATAGAAATAACAATTTTTTTTTTGAATTTTTTGTCTGTCTGTCTGTCTGCCTGTCTGCCCCTTTGAACACGCATCACGCTGGAACTACTGAACGGATTTTGCTGAAATTTGATAGCTGATTATGCAGAATAACATTTAGGATACTTTTTGTTTTCTAAAACGGTCAAGTGCGGGTTGGGTTGCCCATGCAATAAAAATGTAATTTTTATTCAAGCTTTTTTGGTAGCTTATTATAAATATATTCCTTTATCAATTTTAATTTCAATAAACAAAAATATATTTTTGTTTATTGAAATTAAAAAAAAAAAAAAAAAACAATAAAAATAATTATACTCACCCTGTCGCAGGGAAGATAGATGAGAAAGGTAAAAAAATTGAGGAAAAGGATGAATGGACGGGACGGCGAAAGAAGGTAGGCTGCGCCTGCCTCCCTTTTATTGCCGTATATCCTATCCATTCATCCTTTCCCCAATTTTTTTACCTTTCCCTTCTCTCTTACCCATAAACAGAGTTAGGACTTAAAATTAATTAACCCGTGCGAAGCCGGGGCGGGTCAGCTAGTTTCTATAACAAAACAACAAAACAAAAAGGTATCTAAGTATTCTATCAACTACTTATCTAGTTCCCAACTTCCCATAGTACACGCTTTGCTTAGTTAGGGGCTAGATGGCGCTGTGTGAAATGTCCACACATATTTATTTATTGCTGTCTCACACCCTCTGCACTCAAACACAATAGTGGAAGAGGGAAAACGATAGTTTCTTGTTTGCGTCAGGTTCATTTCTTCAATGACACGCGTTATATCTTTTTAGTTAGTGCCAGCCCAAGAGACCCGCTCTTACGGCCGCTAACTTCACCACCAAGCGCACGCCCTTCAGTCGGCGAGATGAAAGCAGTCGGCGCTTTTGTGACGCGCACTCCGACGCAATTAGGGCCCGCTGTAATGAGAGGAGCGACACAGCCACCGCTAATCGGCCGCAGAGCCTCGATACAGTCGATACTGCCCGCTTTATAGTATAGTCGATAGGATACTGACTTATTTAGTGTAGTTATTATGACTGTATGATCTCAACTGTTATTCTGCCGCCAAGCAGTAGTGTGCAAGCACTATTGTGTTCCAGTTCGAAGGGCATTATAGCTAGTGAAATTACTAGGCAAATAAGACTTTATGACCTGATTACACAGTGTAGTAATCTGATTAGGTATTATACTGTGTGATGTCTCAGGATGACGTGCGCAGTGCAGTGCGAAACGTTATTTCAATGTTCCGAGTGACACTAACGACTGTCACGTCTATCAAACTCATAAAAAAATTTAAATTAAAACTGTATTTAGTAGGTACGCTATTCGCTATTATACCTATTACTTAGTTCCTTGATTAAATTGGTTTCATATTACAAAATGAAAAAAGGTAGAAAACTTTTTTTTTTATGGGAATAAATGACGTGACGAGCTAGTCGTTCACCTGATGTTAAGCAATACGGCCGCCCATAACAGTTGCAGTGGCACTTGGAACTTTGAAATAATAAAGTTTCGCGTGACACTGCACTTCGCACGTCATCCTGAGACATCACACAGTCTAGTAATCAGATTACTACACTGTGTAATCAGGTCATAAAGTCTCATTTGCCCAGTAATTTAACTAGCTACAATGCCCTACCTAGGACTTAAACCTGTGGTACGGGTCTCTAGGTGGTGTCCGTGTACATAGAATTCTTTGGGTGTCCACTAGTGATGGATTAATTAGCATTCACATTAATTTTTAGCATGTGAAAACTCAATTAGCATTTTGCAAATGAAATGTGGTTGCGAAATTCTGTGAAATATAAAGTTTAATTTCAATTAATTTAGTTCGTTTTGAATTTTAATTTAAAAATAAAGTTTCATTTCCATTTTATTTCATTTTAGCAAATAGTATAGCAATAGCAATTAGCATGCTAAGACTCGTGAATTAGCATGTTTATGAAATTCACGCAAAATAGCATTAATTGCCATCGTTAGTGTCCGTCCAAAAACGATCATTTCATTATTTTTCTCAAGTACCTTCGTGTAGTGTGTGTAAGTAAGTATAGATACTTCTTAATACAATTTAAAAGACCCTTCACGCTATGAAATGATTATTATTGATCTATGTTTTAATTCCCTACAGACTCGATTTTTTTACTTACAAACCCGATGTGAACACAACACATTACTAGATTTGTTCATCAGCCTTCATACTTTAGAACCGTAGCAAGCAATGGTTGTTCAAATTTAAAAGTACCTATTGTATTCGAAAATAAGTAAGTGATTAGGAACGATCCGACGCTTTTGTGCACCCAAAAATAGTCGTAATGTGACATCCATCGATGACAGATGACCAACAAAACACCAAGATAAATATTCCAACTGTCAAAAAATGTTTTCGGGTTTAGACTTTATTTTCATAGCGTTAAAGCTTAGGATTAAATGTGGAGCAGTAAAATAAAGTTGGTATTACGTTAAAGGGGTTTCAAAAATGCAGCCTAAATACAGAGGCGCTAAAAGGTGGGCCCACCCGATTAATATTATTTATGTGAAACGTCAAATGTTGACTTAACGATGAAGTTAAAGACGTTTGGTGGAAATTTTTACCAATTTTGGTAGAAGGTTGTGAAAATTAGCGTTCTTTTACATTTACAACCTTCGAAAAGGGTAAACGGCCCTGCCTTTTTTAAAGGTAAATTATGCAAATTTGAATAAATGCTTCTAAGAAATCGGTTTTCTGTTTGGTTTGAAACCATCCCGGCAGGATCGAAACACGCAGACCTTATTTTTTTACATGTTTAGGTGTCGCCAGGCCTTCAACACATGACCACATTGTCGATCCAACTAGTGAGGGGCTGACTTACGCTGCGTCTTCCGGTTCGTGGTCGCCATTCGAGAATCATTCTTCCCCATCGGTGGTCGATCCATTACCATGTTACTTTGCTAATTCTAAGAATTATATATCGGTCCTGCGGATCTCCTCATTGCGGATCTTATCTTGCAGGGAACATCAAATAGCTTTATCTATACCTCACTGCGCGACTTTGATCTTACTAATGACACCAACCAGAATAAAAAACTACCTACATAGAAATTCATATTTTTTTACAAACTGCAGGATCATCATCTTCATCATCATTAACAGCCTGAAGACGTCCACTGCTGAACATAGGCCCCAGGAAGCGCCACTTAGAGCGGCTGCTCGCCTCCTGCATCCACCGGCTCCCCGCGGCTTTCACCAGGTCGTCGGTCCACCTAGTGGGGGGCCGGCCTACGCTGCGTCTTCCAGTTCGTGGTCGCCACTCGAGAACCTTTCTTTCCCTATCGATTGTCAGTTCTACGAGCGATGTGGCCTGCCCATTGCCATTTCAACTTGCTAATCCTAATATAATAACTGCAGTATATTTATACCCAATTACCCCATATTAAAGGCAGTCCTGCCACATTAGGCGTGCATCTGCCCCAGTGTCCCATGTCTCCATGAATGATGTTCATAATGTGGAGTACATCGGTTATGGTTAATTACACGAGCCCGTATTGTTCAGTAGGGAAACCATAATTTATATAGTCATCAAAAAATTGGATCTTTTTAATCAACTTCTTTGATGATTTTTTTAAAACAAGTTACAAGTTGTACTAAGGGTTTTTAAAATCATGTTTGACCTTCTGAACAATACGGGCTCCTATTGAGCCTACTCAGCCTAATTGAGGATCTAGGCAATAGGATATTACTTAAGGAACTTACTTAAAATTGAGGCTCAATGAACCTTCTCGCATCACATCCTATCAACAATTAGAAGACGTCCACAAGGCCTCCCCAAAAAACGCGACATTGGGCCTATCGGGAGAGAGGTTTGTTTATAACCACCACGCTTAGCAAGGGGCAACCACAGAAGATTTTAATGTACCGAGGAGGTTTTATTTTTATTTAACATAAAATATACAGCTTATATTCTCACTAGGTGGTAGGACTTTTCTGCAAAGTTCATCTAGGTAGGTACCACCGCTGTGCCAGTTATTCTGCCGCCAAGTAACGTGTGCAAGCACTATTGTGTTCCGGTCTACACAGTCTAGTAATCTTATTACTAGACTGTGTGATGTCTCAGGATGACGTGCGCAGTGCAGTGTCACGCGAAACTTTATTATTATATATATTAAAGTTCCGAGTGACACTGCAACTGTTATTGTTATGGGCGGCCGTGTTGCTTAACATCAGGTGAACGACCGGCGAGTCACGTCATTCATTCTGATAAAAAAGTAAAATATGCCTAAAATCATTTTTTTTTGAAGGGGGAAATGCCTTCGCACTTCTCTGCCACCTATCGAGCTATCTATGCTATCGAGCATGGCGTTCACCACGCACGGCAACGAGAGATCCCGGCCAACGATCGCTGAAAGTATGCGCCGCTCAGAGTCCCAAGCAGCGCACACCTCCAACGTGTGGGGCGCCGTATCTTCTGGCGCCCCACATTCGTGGCAGGCCTGGGTCGCCTCCCGTCTCGCGATCTGGTGCAGGTACTTTCCGAAACATCCGTGTCCGGAAAGCACCTGCACCAATCGGAAGGTCAGCGACCCGAATGGCCGCCGCACCCACTCCCGGAGGACCGGGCGGATGGCCTCCACCGTCCTCTGCCCAGGCACTGGTGGAGCCAGATCCTCCGTCCACCGCCGCAACCAGGGCGGCCCGCGCCTGCCTCCGCAGGCGCCTGACCTCCTCCCACGCTGGGGGCTCTCCACGGGACCTCCTCGCCGCCAAAAAGTGGTAAACTTCGGCGAGGGTTTCCGCTTCGATATGCCTAAAACTTAGGCTGAGTTTGTCCAACCATTTATATGGTTAAAATCGCGTACCGCTGAAAATCCCATTTCTGCTTCTATTCATGGTCACCCTAACATCTCTACATCTGTAGCACACAATACGAGTGATTAGGCATGTCGGATGACTTTATCGACAATGCCGCTTGTCGCCTGTCGCAGCGACGATGACAGCCGTGTCGCAATGTCGCCGATCGACGGTTTAGTGATTGATTCTTGTGGTGACGATTGACTTTGAAACTACCTGTAATATTGAGTAAAAAAATATTTTAATAGGACATAGATTGTGGTTATTGATAGAAAAATAGTTTAGTTTAATAGTTAGTTAGTTAGTATAGTTAGTTTCCGGTTTGAAGGGCATTGTAGCTAGTGAAATTACTGGGCAAATGAGACTTTATGACCTGATTACACAGTGTAGTAATCTGATTACTAGACAGTGTGATGTCTCAGGATGACGTGCGTAGTGCAGTGTCACGCAAAACTTTATTATTTTAAAGTTCCGAGTGACACTGCAACTGTTATGGGCGGCCGTATTGTTTAACATCAGGTGAACGACCAGCACGTCACGTCATTCATTCTCATAAAAAAAAAAAAAAAACTTAATAGGCTCTGAGAAATAAGATAGAAATGGATAGTTTGATTCTAGAAGACTTATGCCCGTCTGCACTAATATTTGCAAAGCTCCTAATGTCGTACTTATCCCTCTATGACTTATGAGCTTTTAATAGTCAGTAACATAGAGGAATTACGCTAATAAGTCAAAAGTTAATATAATATCATCCATAATATGTTCTCACAACCCACGGGGAAGAAGGTTCTCGAGTGGCGACCACGAACCGGAAGGCGCAGCGTAGGCCGGCCCCCCACTAGGTGGACCGGCGATCTGCTAAAACATGCAGGAGGCGAGCAGCCATTTAGAGTGGCGCTCTGTGGGGGAGCCCTATGTTCAGCAGTGGACGTCTTCATGTCATGCTGTTGATAATGATGATGATGTTCTCAGTATGAAATTAAGGCAACTGAACTCCTTTTTTAATATGTAGTATTCTATTCTTAATTTTGTGCAATCGTGTAAAGAGATCAGAATAAGTACTTCCCGGTCTCTCATTGCGCCATTTCGATACCAACTAATGGTGCATGTACATAATGCCTCAATTTCGTAGATGAGTTACACACTTACCGTCTATTTGTGGCGCCATGGTGTGTGTGGTCTCTAATCGATTGATACATTAACTATTCTATACCTACCTTTAGAATTCGGGTTTATTCTTAAGGAATTGTATTGTAACGGAAAAATTAAAGAAAATTATTTCTTGGTAGTTTGATTTCATGGTTTCCGAAGTAACCATCTAAATAAACTTTACGAATTTCAACTCTAATCCCCTTCTTCTTCGTCGATTAGTGGCTTTTAAACTCTAACCCCAATTTGCTCTTACATTTGTTAAAGTTAAAATCATGTCAACTTGATAATACTGAACGCTGATTGGTTGCCTGGTGATCATCGGCTGTCATCAACCAATGAGCGTATCGTATTTGGTATGTTAACAAGAAACATAAGAAAAACCATTATCACGTGTTAGGAACTTTTCATACTTATTGCGAATTAGGAGAGCAAACCAAATTTTTCTTCTGGCCTGAAAATAAATGATCTATCCAATACCAACATTCTAAATCTAAACTATTCCACCCCTGTGATCATAGAATTGCAAAACCAACCAACTCGATTTAAGCAATCCTCCATTGCATGCGGCAGACAGCAGTTACATTAGTACCTATAGCTTGCATTACAGTAGCTTCAGTAGCAGCGCCGGGAATTATTTCAAATTGCAATCCATTACAACGAGTAAGTACTTACTTCTGCTCCCATTAACATATCAAAGACTATAAAACTTGCAACTGCGAATAATGCTTTTTTCAGTTGCTTGAACGTTGCTATTTATAGCATTTAATTCAAAAACAAAAAAAAAAAACAAAATGCCTTAGCACGATTCATATCAGTGATAAAATAGGTACCTACCTAAGGTATCAGTACGGTACCTTGGTATAGGTGTAATACCAGGATATTTTCGGTACGCTTAGCCAGTGGGTAGGTACCCCCAATTATTTGACAGCCTTAAACCTTTGCATTCATCACCATAAGCTACTTTTACTCAATTCCGTATTCAGATATGGAATCAGGTGACTGGAAACGCGTTTTTAAAATAATGGACTGCTTGCTTGGTTGCAACTACCTATTATACCTTATAGTACCTACTCCATTGATTTTTTACTTTATGTACGATGCATACAGAGTGAAGGCTGGTTCAGACGGTTATCTAGGAGTCTAGAAGTCAGTATTACGTAACATTAGTGTTTTATTGTCTGTGGGCAACCGCTATAAACGTTAACAATAGGCATGATGACTACTATTAAACATGAACAAGTAAATATTACTTTCATAAAGAAGATCAAAAATGAATGCAATCATTGTAAAAATAAGCAAAATCGGTAAATAAATCACGGAGTAATAAGCTTTTAAAGTTTCAACAGGACGCATCTTCTGTCCCTTTCTCGCGAAACAGAGCGCCCCACAGTTACTATGAAAAATCTACTCGTGACGTCACATGCCAAAGAGATTGTATGAAAGCTACCACAGCTTAGTAATGAGGTACTATGAACGACGTTCCTCTGACGTCACTGGCCGTTTGAGCTATCTCTTTCTATTCCGGTTTTTAAAATACTTGTAACTTATATTGTATGTTAGCTTTTAATTCTTGCGGTTCATGGGTCATCATCAGCCTTTTTGCCATCATCACCTCGCTTTCCTCGTGGCGTCCTCGTGATTGCAATAGATTATAATCCAGAGCAAGAAAAATACTGATGCCCTTTTCCTGCATATTCCCTTATGATAAGTGATGTGTTTCGGCAGCCTCATTCGTGAGTCAGTCAGCAAAGCAATATTCATCATCATCAGCCTGAAGACGTCCACTGCTGAACTGAGGCCTCTCCCAAAGAGCGCCACTTTTACCATCGGCCCCTCTCTGGCCTGTAGGCCTAGCACGAAAATTTACGCGCGCGTAAGTGTAACGTTAACGTAAGGCAGTTGTATCGCATTTGATCTGCCCCCCTATTACGATTGAGCTAGCAGCGCTGCTGACGCGCGTCTGCCGCTCAACTGCTGTCAAAATTGTATGAACTTTGACTGCAGTTGAGCGGCAGACGCAATCGTAATAGGGGGGCATTACGTTAACGATATTTACGCGCGCGTAAATATTCGTGCTAGGCCTACAGATCGTCGGTCCACCTAGTGGGGGGCCGGCCTCCGCTGCGTTTTCCGGTTCGTGGTCGCCATTCGAGAACCTTAATGAAAGCAATATTATACTTACCACAATTTATTTATTGAACTTGAAGCTTTTCATCTCAGTAGTCCTAGCACGATTATTTATGCGCGCGTAAGTGTAACGTTAACGTACAACCCCCCTATTACGATTGCGTCTGCCGCTCAACTGTTGTCAAAATTCATACAATTTTGACAGTAGTTAAGCGGCAGACGCGCGTCAGCAGCGCTGCTAGCTCAATCGTAATAGGGGGCAGATCAAATGCCATACAACTGGCTTACGTTAACGTTACACTTACGCGTGCGTAAATATTCGTGCTGGGCCCACTGAATGTTGATATATGTAGGTAAGTAGAGTACAAGCTAAAGACCAAAAACGCAAAGGTGTTCCAGAAGCAACTGTCTTGATAGTCAGTTCGCAGTCCAAGTAGGCAACTTTTGGACAACATGTGCTCATCTTCATTATGAATGTTCTAGTATCTAAATAAATTAAGAGTATTAGGTACTCTCTCTAAAAATCAATTTAAAAACTCTACTTTATAGTGTAAAAAACGATTACTTCCGTTGACAAATGAGAAAAAAACAAACGCCGATCGCTCGATTTGACCACACAGCGAGTACTACCTATAATAGATTAGTTTTTATAATTATGATATGTGCTACTTATTAATATATAATGATACATCTAAATCTAAATAAAAGCTTCTAAAAGTAGCTCTCTCTCTCTCTCTCTCTTGCTCTCTAACCGCAAACCTAAACGATTTTCTCAGAAATTGAGCTGCTGAATTTATAATTTTTATAGAGCCGTACTTATAAGTACTTTAGGTTTAGGTTTAAGATATTTATTTTCACTTAAAGAAATCATATTCACTTGCAAGTGAAAATACAAAATATTATTTTTATATGCGAGCAGGAACGGTAACATAAAAGTAAAACTATAGATAAGTACTTATACAGGGTTACAGGAAAAATTGTGCTAGATCCGTTAAGGGCGTGGAGTACCCATCATTTCTGACTTATTTCACTATGAAACACCCTAGCCTAAACTTAACCCTTTTCGAGATATTCGACTTTTAATATTTTTAATGAATATTGCCGATTTTTAGGCTACAAAATTTAATTTTGTTTATTTTGTGTGTCTTATTATTATTATTATTGCATTTTTACATGTGTAATAAGATGCTTTAGGACGTCAATCATTAAAATAGTACAAAAGTTAACTGAATGGACCGTAGTAGACAAGTGAAAGTTAAGAACTAAAAAAAATATTAGAAACTGTAATTTTCTCTGAAGGATATCTAAAAAAAATATTATGGCAGTTGTTCGGCAGATGTGTTTTAAAATATCTACGTTTCATCAGCTACCTAACGAGGTACAATAATCTAGGGTTTGTATTACATTTCATGGAAAAAAAATAATTGGGACGCTCCAGGTAGCAGTTCTAATGGTCTCGCGCCTATTGTCCTTCAAGTTAAGACGCACCGTGCGAGCGAGACAAGTGACGTTTTATGTGGGTGCGAATGAAAGAAAAAATGTGTAGAGACTGGTTAGGGCTGGGAATGCAACAGGGGGTATTGTTTTGGTAGTCAGTCTGCTTTTGTGCTTCGTACATAGTAGATGTGTTATCGTTTTGCTTTATTTCTCGACTTGGCTGTGATTCTGGACTTTTTCTTCTGATTGTTGTGATTACTGTGCTTGTTAACCGGACTCTGATTTGTACCTGTGATACGGAAGTGTTGAAGATGACGTCCTACACACCTGAGGAATATGCTGATATGCTTATTTGTTACGGATACTGCGATTGTGTGTCTGCGCAAGCTCGCAACGAATACATAACTCGCTACCCCGGTCGTCGAGTGCCGGATGTGGCCGTTTTTGACAGAGCTTATCGAAGACTTCGAGAAACTGGCTCTGTTTTGAGACGAAATACAGACATGGGAAGACCACGAATTGACGACGAAGACCAGGACAATGAGATAGTGCAACGCTTTCGAACGGATCCGACTACTTCCACTAATATTGTTGCCCGTGATCTGGGACTTTCGCAATGGAGAGTGTGGTTTACAGTGCATACTGCTGGCCTATACCCGTACCATTACACGCCGGTACACGTTATTGAAGAAGGAGACCCTGCGAGAAGACTGGACTTTTGCAGATTTATGCTAAATGCTGACGTAGAAGACCCAGATTTCCTAAGAAATATCTTGTGGACGGATGAGTCCAAATTTGATAAAGATGGCATAACCAACTATCACAACGCCCATTACTGGGCCCCAAAAGAACTAAGGAATCCCAATAAGAGAAGAGTGAAAGGGTCCCAACGAAGATTCAGCGTGAATGTGTGGATGGGCATTATATCCAATCATTTGATTGGACCTTACTTTCTCCCGGATAATCTAAATGGGGAAAGCTACGAAAATTTCCTGAGAACAGACTTGAGTGATATGCTGGATGATCTGCCACTCAACCTGATCAGGGACATGTGGTTCCAACACGATGGCTGCCCTGCCCATTTCAGAAGAAGTGTCAGAGACTGGCTGGACACAAATTACCAAAACAAATGGATAGGACGAGGTGGGCCGTTGCCATGGCCAGCAAGGAGTCCGGACCTAACCCCCATGGATTTTCATGTGTGGGGGCTCATGAAAAGTCTAGTGTACAGCGAGCCAAATCCAGTTTCGTCTGTGGAAGACTTAAGAGAAAGGATTGTGAATGCAGGAAATAAAATGAGGACCACGTTGACCACTGGAGTAGTGAAGACTGGTCTCCGTAGAAGAATGCGACAATGTATCAGAAATAGAGGCGGCCATGTTGAACATGAACTGTAAAATAAGAAAAAGTTTTGTGAAAACCTTTAAAAAATGACATTGCATGCTTACCTATTGTTTTATTTTGCTTTATAGGGCTAAGTATACATTTTCTTCTCCACTGTCGCCTATGAAACTAAATTATTTTCAATGCATTTGAATAAAATTCTAGATTATTATACCTCGTTAGATAGCTAATGAAACGTAGATATTTTAAAACACATCTGCCGAACAACTGCCATAATATTTTTTTTAGATATCCCTTAGAGAAAAATACAGTTTCTAATATTTATTTTTAATTCTTAACTTTCACTTGTCTACTACGGTCTATTCAGTTAACTTATGTACTATTTTAATGATTGACATCCTAAAGCATCTTATTACACACGTAAAAATGCAATAATAATAATAATAAGACACACAAAATAAACAAAATTAAATTTTGTAGCCTAAAAATTGGCAATTTTCAATAAAAATATTAAAAGTCGAATATCTCGAAAAGGGTTAAGTTTAGGCTAGGGTGTTTCATAGTGAAATAAGTCAGAAATGATGGGTACTCCACGCCCTTAACGGATCTAGCACAATTTTTCCTGTAACCCTGTATAATAGAATCTTCTAATAATTAAGACTGGCCGACTTAAAACCCAAATACCCACCACTGACCTACCTTAAATTAGTTATGTTACAATGTTGATGTAGTGTCTTTACCTATGTTTTTCCTTATTTTTTGGTTATGCCGTAGGTGTACAGTACATTGACGGAATTATTAAATATTCTAAACTAATCTACTTATCATAATAATTATTGTAAACTTAATTGAAAACAATAAGCTAAGTTATTCCTACTTACCGCAGTTGTTTCATAAAACTTTTACTTTGCTTTCTCATTCGCTTTGATGTCTTTCTCGCCAAGTCATGCAGCACAACTATAATAAGAGTGGGTTTTCTGATCCGTAGTTAAGGTAACCAATGGTTTAAAATTCTAATAAATTTTGACCTTTGGTTAGATCTTGTTAGAATTGTTGATGATCTAACCTTACCTTACTATCAAAAATCTAGGTGGAATTCCCTGTTAGATCCAGTTAGCGGAGCTTTTTTTTTAATGTAACGAGTGACAAACAAGCAGGCGGCCCACCTGATGGTAAGTGGTCACCGCCTATGGACATCTGCAACACCAGGGGCATTGCTGGTGCGTTGCCTACCCTTAGAGAGGACTCTTTTAACACTTTTCTTGAAGCACCCCCTACTGTAGTTATGCGGAATAACCTCAGGAGGAAGATCATTCCACATCTTGCAGGTGGATAGAGGGAAAATAAAAAGATTTATGCATGATTAGGCGAAAACTTTTTACCATGGTTTTACCAATTTTAAACAAAAAACAAATCATTAAACAAATTATAAAAACAATTAAAACATCTGGTATTTTTTTATATCGATTACTGACCACACAAATAGAGATGTGTTATAATGCCCACCTAGAAAATGGTGTCGGTTATGATAATAGCCCCTAATATTGCGGTGGCAAGCTTGATACGCCCCCACCCCAACCCAGGAAGTGTCAGCTATTGTTTCCGCTTTTGAAAAAAACAATCGTCATCAGCCCAATACGCTCTCACCGCCGGGACATGGACCTTCTCTTATAATAATATAAACCTCTTACTAAAAAACATTGTATAGCGGAAGAATAGGGAAGAATAGTTACTGTAATGTGTTTTGTTTCTCTCTATCACGTTTGAAATAGGCCAAGATAAAGCGAAAGAAAACACTGTGTAACTATAAGTACTTACCACTGTTATACAATTCAATTTAATTGTTTATTTGCATTCCACAATGTTGTTTAAAGATGTTCGTTTACGTAGTTACAACTAACCCTGTTGGACCCTGTCGGGCACGCAACATTAGAAGAGAGGAGGATAGATAATTAACAAGTCAACATTAACATGCACCTAAAAATATTACAACATTACCATTTATACATGATTTTCTTCTAAATGTTTAAGATAACGTCGAATTTATTTATTTATATTAAAGTAAGTAGGCATAATGTATAACCTACTTACAGTCATGTTGGTATTTCCCTACTGCTTTATAACAAAATAATATTTCCCCCTTATAATTTATTATTTTTACGTTCTATGTTCTATGTCATTGATTATGGATTATTATTATAAAATTTAGAATTATACAGTTAATCAGTAATGGCAGAGAGTATACTTAGTTATATAATCTATTAATCTACCACAACTTTTTGTTTCTTATCAACAGCCGAAAAACGTCTAATTGCACTATACTGATTTTCAGCCTCCCCTTAAAACGCCACTTAAATTTGGACGCTTGTCATGACGGTTTGCCATAATCAGCACGCTTTGGCAGGCGGCTTGGTGATCGCAGCCCATTTCCCATAATCCCCCGTACATAGACATATATATAAGGACAGGCCTAATGACAGATTAAACCATCGCTTCAAAGAGGGAGTCAAGTTCACAGATTGACATCCACTGGCGCCCAGTCTGTGTTGGAAGTGAGAAGATATCGGTCGTGTGTCTTAAATATGCCAAGTTGTGTTGTGAAGGGTTGCACAAACTACACTCTTAAGTGCAATAAAAAGAAATACAAAGTTTCTTACCACAAGTAAGTCAATATTTTCAATGTTACACTCCGTTTTGTACGAAAATAATCGAATTTATATTTGGGATAATCATTGTAAACAAACATTGACGGACATAATGGCAGCGTTTAATTTCCCAACTCATCGTAGTTCCTGAGTAATCTAAGAGATGACACTGACTTTTCCCCACACCATTTTGAGTAAATAAAATGTCCCTTCGGGCATATCCTGATATATAGATCTATGCCCCCGTAGCTATATTTTTCCTTAGCCGGTTCTTGGTTTGTACTACTTAGTCTCTACCGGCCTTTACAGCGTCACCAGGCAGGCAATTCTCAGCCAATCCTACCCAAAATAATAAGGCCACCCGCATGCTACTTATTACAGTAAGTTAAGACCAAACGCAGACGTGTCATAATGACTGCACCCGATACACCAAATTACAAACTATTGCCTTTCTTCCCGTCAATGTTGACGCATTCGGATTGTTGTGGTTACGTGTATTATCTGTGGGTTTTGAAATGATGGTAGTAAAGTTTTAAGGGTTAATAAGTGGTAAGTATTTTAATGTGGAATTTGTGAATCATGTTCTAAAAAAATAAAAAAGCTTCGATATGAAAACGCCGTTTTATTTCTAAGGCTTGAGTTTGTTTATATTTGTCCTTGTTTATGGTAATGATGATGGTGATGGTGATGATATGGTGATGGTGATAATGATGAAGTTCAGCCTTCCTTAATAGAGCTTTCTTAGTGTCTCGTGTTGCAGCACAATCTGTATGCGGTAACGTTAAAACTGCTGAATCAATTCAGATTAAGTTTTGACACACATTGACTATAATTATCATCAGTCCTTCCTTACGTTTCTACCACAGATATCTAAGTTTTCTTTCTATTGCTCGGACACAGACCTTCTCTTGTATAAAAGGAAATTGAGGCCATAACCAATCGGGCTAGGCAAGTGCGGGTTGGTGGATGTCACATAAGTTCAATGTCTTTGAATTTAGTGATTCCTGAAAAGGCAGTAGAGGCGCTCTCTGGGGTAGGCCTATGTTCAACAGTGGACATTGTCAGGCTGATGATGATGATGACGATAATGTTTTTTATTCTTGATATTCAAGAATAAAAAAATCCCACTGATAAGTCTCTAATAAAATGTTGTTTATAAAGTTTATTTTCAAACTAGAATTTCACCACGCAGATTCTCCATCTGGATTAATCCTATGTACCTATATTATTTCAGTTTACGAGATTTCGTCTAAATCCGTTCACTTGTGGCTTAGAGGTAACAAACATTGTCACACACAAACTTAATTATATCTACAAAATTACTAGGACCATCCAAACGCAGTGACCTTACCGAGAAGTCGGTCCTGTCGTGCCTACGGGTACTAGAGTTCCCTAATGACATGGCAACCCCATTTTATACATCCACGGCTTTATTTCCGTTATCAATTTAGAAGGAATTGTTTGCCACCTTTAAATATAGGGTAGCTTTTGGGAGAAGCTAATGTTGTACTTACCTCAGCTTTTTATACATCACTTCTCAATTTGTTGCCAACATAGACAGGCTGGGAATATAGCTAATCTAGGTCTATGTTACGTAGTATGGTACTATAATGTAAGTATAATTTTATTCTGTGTCTATGATTGCAAAGATATTTTATTATGTATATAAGTATAGATCTGATCCCGGTATCGGTGGATACAAACCCTTATGTGTCCTTGTCATAAATTGTTTCATTTACAGGATGTCCGGTAAATGGATAACTTCGCACGTAGGTAGATGCAAGGTGTGCAATAACTACACCAAAAAAGTAAGTCAATTGACTAAGTAAAGTCAAATAATATGTCACTTGACAAATTTAAAAAGTAGGACAATATTAAAATAATATATGAAAAAGGCAGGTCATTTTGTCATCATTCATCAAATCATCATTTTTTTCTTTTTTTTGCCACATTTTCATTTTTTAATCTCAATATCTTAGTATGAAGTCATCATTTTACTTTAAACCTTCACGTTGCTTCACGTCCTATGCAATTAGTATGATAGAGGCGCATCTACAATACAGATGTCATTCATTAAAATTGGAACAGTTTTTTCGCTTCAAATCCGCAGATGTATTGTAAAAGGTAGCAAAGCAACTAACAATTTGTTCCGCAAATAAAGGGTCATTAGTAACATGCCTTATGCTGACATCTCTAATGATGGACGTAGATTTACGCAAGATAAAAATAAATTCAGGAACACAAATACAGGATGTAATTTAATTCATTAGCATAAATTGAGCCCATGATAGTACATCATTTATAGATGATTATTAAAGAGTAAACAGTGTAAATGAAATAATTTTTATTGAAATTTATGAAGATTGCCGCGGCGCCTAACGCTGTTGGCACATATGATTTTGATACATTTAAACGTTTTTATACCTTGTATGTACTAATTAAAAACAGTAATTTATAATTTTAATTAAATTTTTGTATTGTAGCATTTGATAAAGTAAGTTATTCCATTTTTTGGAGTTATTATTATTTCCAAACCAATGTGTTAGAATCATTAGAATTCAAAAATTTTGGTCCACACGTGACCGGTATCAGGAGTAGGTATCTAGTTTCAAAGGATGCTAATGAATACAATTACACCTGTATACCTAGTTAAATATATAGTTAAACTCATAGCCAAACGGTTAGCATGCTTACTTACATAGTTTTAATAACAGGTACCTAAATAAGTAACCTAAGTAGTAGGAAAACCGGCGTGGTTTATATATTTAATGATATTAAGTAGGTAGGTATTGCAAATGCGGGAAGCAGGAAACTTATTAGAAAAAATACTTAGTACAGTACCTAATAATTATGTGCTAGCTTTACAATTACAGTCATAGCATAGAATAAATAAATAGTAGGTACTACGGTCATAGTAAAAATTATAGGTAAGGTATACCTATACTTTATGAAGATCTGACGGAAGCAATAAGTTAGGATTGCTTCTGTAAGCACTACCTAGTATCACACTTAAGGTGTTAAAATGCAACCTAAAAGAGTATGGACTTTGATACTATAATTTCACTATATACTATGAAGTTTAATAGCAATAATATAATAGCAATATTATTTTACACTATATCACAGGTGGACCGAGGACTTGGTGAAAGCCGCGGGAAGCCGATGGATGCAGGAGGCGACCGCTCAATAGGATGTAAGTAGGTACCTACCTATATACCTACTTATACCTAGGTAAATCGTCCTTTCCATTCCTCGCCTTCTCTCACAGGGAAAAAGTGTAGAATACTTAACAATACTATAGGTTTTTTTTTTTTGAACGCGTTAATGCTGTTGGTCTCTGCCGACCTTTACAGCGTCACCGGGCGGGAGGGCAGGCGCTTAAGGCACCCAGCCGACAAAAGTGGGGGGCAACTAGCTCAGGGGCACCCCTGGGGTGCGAGCCTCGGCTTGGGCTGTTGCCGGGATAAGAGGATCGAGAAGGCTGCGTCCGCTGGAGGAGTGGACCCTATGGAAAGTCGCGACCATTCTAGCTAACCTACGGGGGGTACGTTGACCTCGCCGGCGGGGTCGGTGTCTGATTGTGTGTCGCTGGTATCCTATACCGGTGCCGAAATCGGTTCCTGAGCCGCGGAAGGGCTAGACTGGGCCGGTGATCCTAGCGCAGCCAAAACAACGGCTGCTATAGGATTTTCCGGGTCGCTCAAGACGTTTGTTGGGCGGCGACGATGGGTGACCAATACTATAGGTACCTAATCTATCTACCACGCTCTGGTTGTGTATTCTATTTTTCACTAAATTAGTGACTCTTGAGCATGCCTGTGTAGAAATACGATGTATCCCCGCGTCTTGTTCATTCCCTCTGCGTTGTAACACGAAAAAGAAAGCTAAAGAAAAAAGAACTTAAGTACTACAATTTGCGTAATTTATTTTATTAGGGCTCTTATTGTACTATTACAAATATCTCCATCAATAAAAATCTTTGAGGAAATTGGAAAATAGCAATTACCCAGGAAAGGGTATCAAGATTCCCTAAATCTAAAGTTTAACAACTCTGTATGGTAACAACGTAGGTAGGTACTGTGACGATGTCATCCTCCTTCATCATCATTTCAGCTATTCACCTGCTTTCTTAGTTTTCGCATCAAATATTGGCCTCACATAATTTAGATTTAAATTTTAAATTAGAACATTAGTCGCATTCTTTTTATTTTCCATACATTTTCCTGATTCTTCATTCAACCGCCGAGGCGGACAGTCCTGGTTTGTGCTTAACCAATTTTCATAAGATATCTGTTACTAACAGTTTAAAGTGCTATTTGTACCTCAAGTTATATTGTTACTACTAGTTGTTCCGTAAAAGTTCAATTGGAAACAAGTTGTGATCTTATTTTCAGCATTTCGGACCATAACCACCTTAAATTATTGTTATGGTTTACATTTTTTCACGCCTTTAGGAAAAAAAAAATAAAACCAACTTGTTTCCCATACTGCAGATGTTTTATGTATCTAAGTAGATCGTATCAAGAATTCGCGATGCGGTACGGATGTTGTTGGTAGGAAATAGAGGCGTGAATGTGACACCAACATTACCAACATTCTAGCATCGGATATCCTATTGTAATAACTACGTTTAAAAGTACAGTGTGTGAATATTGCCGGAAGTGAATGCATTTCTTATGCATAGTAATAATTTGTTTGTAAGTATATACCTACATAATAAATTATGGTGAAGATTGCTGTTTGAAGAAACTTGATGGACGCAATAATTAGACTTAGACTAAGTACCTAAGTATTAGCTTTTATTATTGTAGTAGTTAATTAAAAGAAAAAAGACACGTCGCCTGTTATAAAAAGGTAAGTAGAGAAATATAAATTCTGTACCTCAATACAAGGTGACCTTGAATTAGTATGTTATCCCGAAATGGGGAGACTGGGACCTTGATACCCTACACGGTGTGAGAGTCTTACTTGAAACTGGGTGTTTCCAAACTTCCATGGTAAAAAATAAATCCAATCGCAAAATTGCACGTGCGATCGCTACGAAAGTTAACAAGATACTATAAATTAGCCGTGGGTCGATCGTGATTGACCGAATCAAATTGATCGAATCATGCCCTCTTGTGATCGACCGAGTCATTCAATCGTTAAAGACCCGGGTCGTTGGAACCGACTGACTGAGTGAGACTGACTGCGCGGAGACCGATCCGTGACCGACCGAACAACCGGCACAGCAGCGGCGCGGTATCACTTTAAAATTAACCGTAAGTAACCGTAAGTTAAATAACACTTATTGTATAATCAACCTTAAGCGCTGGTAAATAAAGTAGGTACTATTTCGCACTACATTGGTTTTCGAAACCGATGACCGACGTTTTGATCAAATCTTTTGACTCAGTCACTTGGCTAGTCAATCACAAACGACCGAAATCTCCGAAAATGAACGACCGATACAGGACTACTATAAATTCATTTCTAAACACAGGTCGTTAAACTTATTTATGTGCACTCGGTCAAGGACGAAGTTCAACCACCCAGCTGCGCTAAGGCTATTTTCGAACGTAAATTTTACATGGCATTCCTTCAATGAAAAACTATTAATTTAGTAAAGTCGTTGAAGAAACATTGTCTACCTTGGGGTGTAGATTTACCCCCTTTCGGGATAACATACCAATTCAAGGTCACCTTGTATATACCTCTAGATTACACCATAACACACAATTATTATGCTTACACATATATCTACTCGTGGCCTTCAATCATTTGATTGAAGCTCGTGGCAAAATTAGTTGGAATTTTTATTCATTGGCTATACTCACTTTGGATTAAAAAGACCACCCCTTATTAACTAATCATACTGAAAATTAAAGTATAAGATGTCTTCAGACTTACCTGAAGAAGTCCACTGCTGAACATAGGCCTCCCTCATAGAGAACCACTAGATAATTTTAATTGTCCCAGGGACCAGGATCATAAAATATTCCAAAAATATTAGTCTGATATTATCAGTGTATTTTCCACAGAAGTCGCCCTATTACATAGGTATTTTCATTTTACCTACTAAAATACTTACTGATGATAACATAAGCCATTTTTTTTTTCATGAAATAGGGCCCATACCTTCTTATAATATTAGCAGTTGCTATTTTTTTTCGTCTTATATGTTGGCTCCACACATAGTGTATTTAGCCAGTGTCAAGTATTATAATTTTTCAGTTTGCTATTTATCAATAGAAATATTTTCAATTTTAGAACGGATATCAAAATGATTGGTCAATCATGGCGCGGGAAAGCGAACAATATGGCGTCGCGTTCGGTTCCGCTCGTAACCTTTATGGGAAATATAGAATTTAATAGCAGAATGGAATCGGTTATTGTTGTTTGTTTCCGTTAATTCCTATTTGTATTTGATTCTACTTATGGCTATAAAACAACGTGTAAACATTAACGTGTAAATTGTTCCGTTATGTAGGTACCTACCTAACCTATAACAAAAAAGGTAGGTACTTACCTATTAGGTCCGGCTTTATGGATTTGCAAATTTAACCCCTGGTTTCTTGTACTTGTTAAACTCAAGTCCACCTAAAAGTACTAAACGCTCATTGGTTGATGACAGCCGATGATGAACATGCTCATTGGGGCATCATCATCAACAGCCTGAAGATGTCCTACTGAGGCCTTCCTCAAAAAGCGCCACTAACCAATAAGCGTTCCGTTATATTTTTTAGTTGACATGAGTTTAACCACAGATCCTTTTTATAGGAACTATGGGGATATGTGAGAGGTACTTACTTATTATTAGGGGGTAAGAGGTTAATTCTCAGTAGATCAAAGGGCAAGATTCATGATGGATCTAGTGAGATTTTACTTTTTCATAAGATCTATTTTCAAAGACTTTACACAACATGTATCTACTTACTTAATGGTTTTTTACTTACCTATCTCTTAATCAACATGATCCTCATATAATAATATGTAGGTCTGTAGTAGAGTTGCCGCGAATACTCGCTATTATTCGGTATTCGGCATTACACGTCATTTTTTTTATATTCGTCGAATACCGAATAATAGCTAGTATTATTCGGCATTCGGCGAATAGTCGTCGAAAATAAACTTTTAACGTACAAAAGAACTAATGAGTTAAAAATAATATATTTTTTTAATTATTTTCCTTAATAAAACAATACACAATATCAATTATTATCTGTAATATGTGCCTGTGCCTATCATATTCATGAAATTAAATTAGTAAGGCTTTTTAATTAATATTTAAAATCCAACAGAGGCAGATTGTGGTGCAAAAAAACAATTTTTTCTGCACGTTCTGGAGCAAGTCGGTTTCGTTTTTCCTCGTAAATTAAACCTGCCTCGGAAAATAGTCTTTCTGAATAAACAGAGCTTGCTGGTGTGATAAAGTATCGTTTAGCAAGCTTACTTAAAATAGGAAATCTATTCTTATTGGTACTCAAAGCCCACCATTTATATGGGTTTATTTTTCTGTCATTTACTGTTTGTCTTTATTGTTTTCTTTTCTCACAATCTTAGAAGAAATTAGAAATATTTTTAATGTGTTTAATGTTTTTTTTTATGTCGAATAGTAATGTCGAGTTATTCGACTATTCGCCAAAGTGAATGGCGATTAATCGGTATTCGACTATTGGCTATAAACACTATTCGCGGCAACTCTAGTCTGTAGATTCCAAATTACTTATATATATATATATATATATACTTACTTAGGTAATCCGAGGAATTAAAAGAGTCAACAATAATTTCCTAAAAATTGAACATAAGCAATATAAGTACTTACTTCAAACTTTGTGCATTCCCAAATCCATGGCTAATAAAAGTAATAAAATGTATTATTCCAAATTTAATTTCAAACATGGAAGCCCCGCCCTACCCCAATCTAAATTGTACCAACCAAACCATAAAAAAACTAAACTGAATGTCAAATTAGATTACTTTTTCCGCACCGGGTCCGTGGCCATGGAGCGTGAAGGCAAACAGCCAACATGGCGGTTACTGTTATTTTAGGTAAACATTACTTTTTAATTAGTTCTTGTATTGTGAGGGCATGGGGGACTATTACGATAAAATTAAAAAGGCGTAACTGAGGGAAAGTAGGCAACATTGTGTGGATGATAGGTACCTACGTAATAGGTACTTAAGTACTTACTTCTAAAATATGTTAAAAGATTATCTTAGTAGTTACGATTGGAAACTAACTAACTCTGTGTACTTACTGGTGCGTATAGGTATTACCTAATAAGTTTGCTCCTGACCAGCACAAAGTAGATAGGTACTTAGAACTAAAGCTAAAGGACTTACCTTAGGTACTCATCAGGTACCTAACTACCTACTTAACACCAGTTTCCAGCTTACATCTTATAAGCAGTGCGGTAGGTAGGTGCCCATACCTAAGTACCTGGTATTGTTGTCAATATTAGAAAGACCCGTAAGGTGCCTAAGTAAGTAGATACTATACCTAAAGACGACTGTCAAGGTAAAAACATATAATAACAGATAATTTGTAACATTGTTCGATACCTGTACAAAAACATCTGCTGAATTCCCAATAACGTAGGTAGAGCCTACTTACTAAACTATTCATAAAATAGACATCGACCACCATCGATCACCACACCACGCCGCCATACAGGAGCCTGACCAAGGTTTACCATTAACCGATGAACTATAAATGAAGGAAAGTGTCAATTTCTCCAGTGACAAACGTCAGCCTTATCGACGCTAAATAATGGAGCGCGTAGTTAGAGTCGCGTCTTCATCCCGATAATTAACCACCACCCCTCCCCCCTCGACCGCCGCGCCGCGTCCACCCGCGGCGAGCTAAATTAATCACACCACGAATCTCGCCCCCAATCCAGGGCCGGATTAAAAAGTTTTATTGGAGTTCCGAGTGTGACAGCCCGACGCGCCTTGCGTTCTATTCTCAACCAATCGCAGCGCAGCGGCAATAAAGCAAAGCACTGCCATTGGCCGGAGCTTAATGGGCCACGCCTACTTTCACCGCCCGCACCAGGGCTGTCACACGCCACGTCAGTTGACCGAGGCGCGTCGACCCGTCAGCCGTATTCCGTGTTAGCTTTCGTGTTAGCATTTTGTGAGATAAATAAAAACGGAACGTTTTGAATATTTCGGTGACTGTTGTGTGATGGATTTGTGAATGAACGATGGAGGAGGAGTCGATGTCTGGACACAGCTGTTCCGAAGACGATATTAGTGTGGGGCGGCCGTCGCCGGCTCCGTCCCGGTCGCCGTCGCCTCAAGACTACTTCAGACCCTTGAAAAGATTGAAGATGGCATCTGAGCCAGCAGAGGAGAGGAGAGGAGATGGAGTGAAGAGTTTTTCGATATTGGACATTTTATCTCACAGTCCGCGTACTCCGCCGCGTATAGTTCGGCCGTGGGACGCTTCGGGTTTCGAGCGGCTGCAACGGCTGCAGCGGTTGGCGGGAGCTGCTCTGCTGGACGGAGAGCGATGGAGGCTAGCTGCTTTAGGGCTGCTGAGGCCGCGAGACATGGCCCCAGCCGAGTATTGCGACTCTGCCTCGGAGCGGTCTTCATCCGCCTCCGACTGCTGCTCGGAGCCGCGGCGCGCACCGCAGCAGGGTTCTAATGCCCCTCACACCCCCTTGGATGCTCTGTTCCACATGACGAGCAAAACCTTCGAGGCTAACAATCCTGACAATGGAGGTAAGTTGTTATTAGATATACTGAAATGTAATTAAAAAGACTATAAAACCCGTATTAAAATTACAGCACCGAACACTATTTTCGAGTGGGCTTATGAAGTGGGAGCCTATTCTAATTCACATACTTATCTATCATTATTAAAAAATAAGTTAGTTTATCTCTCCTCTCTTTTATTTTTCATTGCATTTAGTATTGCATTATTTATTGCTAATGAAAGGTAAACAGTTATTCAAGAAAGTGAAATCTAAACATCATAACAATTAATTAAAAAGACTAAAACTTAATGGTTTTAATAACATTAAGGTAAGTTTTAGTGTCTTGCTAGAGTAGTTAAGACACCTACCAACATTACCTAATAAGTAGTTAAAATACGTACATTTACCTAAGTGCGGTAAATAGAATATTGCATACCTACATCTGAGTATTTGAATTATAAAATGACAAAATTAAATATAAGGTACCTACTACCTATACAAAAAACGCCGATTTAATATTTTTCTTTAATTAAACTTATGAAATTTACTTAGTAGGTAACTGGCCTAGCATAAGTAACTTACAACAATAACAACATTGCGGTTTAACAAAGACTGCATTCTGATGGAATTATCTCGTTTTATGATACCAATCCATTACATTGCATCATTAATTAACTGTATTAATTAGTGAACTCTAATCAGGTGGTTAGGCATACTTCAGACAATGTATCATTCTCAGTTGAGATCTCTAGTTGGGCAAAAGGTCACTCTGCATCATTTTGATTCTGCGTTCAATTTTCTTAATTAATCAATCGCCCCATTTAGCGTTTAAGATGATTGCAAGGACTTTTAAAGGTTTTGTCTTGGCAATAAACAGAAAAACAAAAAATCTGACTTACTTATATGTACCTACTTATTATACCTACATTTAAATACATATTAACGGTTTTATTAACCTTTAATAATTGTAGCTTATGGTTAATAGCTATTTTTGTAGTTTAGAAATGTATACATGTACATAATATAACATTGAAAAA
This sequence comes from Ennomos erosarius, assembly GCA_963580505.1. Lineage (NCBI taxonomy): Eukaryota > Metazoa > Arthropoda > Insecta > Lepidoptera > Geometridae > Ennomos > Ennomos erosarius. Next base: position 6,061,742 of record OY757000.1, read on the forward strand.
TAAAAATAAAAAATAAATTGTTATTTTTTACGTATTTTGACATGCTCCCTTTTTCAACCATAGAGTAAATAACCATAGAATATAGATTGTCCTTACCTAACGCTGATAATTGCCTAGTTACCTACTATGAAACGTATTTATGTGAAAATCGGTTGTTGAAAATGAGACACCGCCGTAAGCTACATTTGGCATGTCTCTTGTTCGGCATCATAAAGCATCAAACGCCGTCATATCTAAGCGATAAGCTGACATGGTTGGCGAGACGTAAGCATCAAGGGTCCCGCCAATGTTCGATGCAGCTTGCGACGGAGCGGCACTTCTCCGCCGCCTTTAGAGGTAGTTTCCGATATGCTGCATCGAAGTGTTGGAACAATATTCCCCCACCGATAAGGAGCCTGCATAGTTTGTACAGCTTTAGAATTAAAATAAAAGAATACATTTATGCACACCAAAAAAGGGAGGAACTACTCGTACATGACACCAGTGCTATATAATTAACGCACATTGTTGCAAACCCACATTTACATTCATATTTTATTATATTATATTGCTATTAATTTGCTTATCTAGTTTTTATTCATGTTGGATGTTTGGAAATTCATTCCCTGTTAGATTAGTTCTGTTTAAGGTATAGGTATATTTGTGTATGTTTATTTTTTATAATATTGTGCGTACGCCCTTTCGTTGTAAGCGTGCGTGATGTCACTTGCCGGTGCCAACGGAAGACCAGCGCTAGTTGCTTGCAGCTAGCATTTTGCTGAGTTGGAGCTGGGTTGTGGCAAACACTATAATAATATGTTGTTTGTATAAACTGTTGTAAGTATTAGTTAAGTGTAAGTGTTTGGCACAAATAAATATCTTTCTTTCTTTCTTTCTTTCTTTCTTTCTTTCAAAATACACGTAGATACTAATTACAAGTACTAAGTATACCTACTAACTTACTTAGAAAGAATAATAATAATTTATTATGAACCTGATACCAACAGAACGTTACGCAAAGTCTGTTCTATCACCTACATAATTATCTACCTAATTAGTAGACACACTTCTAAAATACCTACTCAAGTAAAAAACCGTAATCCAAAATCGATGAATGGATTCTTTAACAACATTTTTCTTTATTATTGAAATATGCAAGTAGATATTAACAATGTGTCTAATAAGTTTAGCATAAAGTTGATTTTGTTTAAGTATGAAAATAAAAACCAATTTGTAAGTTAAATAATTGGTTCCCAGCTCAATTATCGAACATTATTTATTTGTTTAGAAATCTATTCGATCGTTCCTCTATTTTATTCGAAAGTTAGCCAATTATCCATCGATTTGCTAACCAAATACGGCGTCAAATTATCTAAACCAAACGCATAATAATTTAATTGTTTCTCTGGTCATTATACATATTTTTCTGTTTATTTAAATTGACAAGTTGTAAAATTCTGACCGGTTATGGTCAAGTAATTATGGTTCTAAACGCTTGTGATTAATCATGTAATTTGAGGTTCTAAGAATATTGTGTTGGCTTTTATGGATTTTCAGTCGTTTCTAATTATTTGTGCATAATTATGAAAGTTTAGTCATTTTCTGGGAATCCCGGAATACAATAATCTTAGAGGAATAATACATACAGTGAGCAACAAAAATTTTAAAAAGTTTCTTAAAATGGCTTTTGTATTACCAACCTAATAATCATACGGTGATCTTTACATATTACCTACATATCTACACTTAGTGCAAGTATTTAAGCGTAGGTAGAAATACACAAGGGATCAGCAGCCCTACCGCGTAAGCATTCTGGTAATGAACATCGCCTGCCATCCTGCTTGCGCCAATGTACAAGCCCTTGAGTGCGAGCAAGAGAGCACACGATTACGATTGCCACCGGGCTTACGCGGTAAGGCCACTGTTTAGAAATATATAATTCCTCTGCGAATTATGTACCAATTTTACCTACTCAACAGCACTAAAAGCTATGAAATCCATAGAAATTAGAGAGTATCTTCTACCTAAAGATATTCATATTAGATCAAGTACCAGGTAAGTGACGAATAGGTAACCAACCAGGAATCTTCAAAACCTTTTTAATACACAATGTAGCAGCTTGCTTCTCTCAGTGTAAAATAACATCAATAAACACACAGTCTGTGTAACCGATGAAGTCGTCACCACTTATCGATCATCGCCGACGATCAATAAAGGCCGATGTGCGCCGAAATAGTCGATTATTTTGTGATGATTACAGAGCGGCTGGTAATTGAACGCTCCGCCGGACGAGACGGCACCTCCGTATGTTATTATTAGCCGTGTGCGGTTCAAATGGAAAAAGGAAAACAATTGTCATTACAAACGTCAACTGAATATGAATTTATGTCAATGGTTGATTTAGACACTGGCAAAAGCACAATACGTGCGACGCCATTATTCCATCATTTTTGGCATTGCATTATTGTTTTATTATGCCAGGTCCATGAGAAAGTACCTAAGCACCATTTACAAAATTGTGTTTATATTAAATAATAAAAAAATTGAGCGTAGATGCAAAAATATATTAAAATCTTTTAACAAAAAAATCTGCTTTATGGCACTGAAATAGATAAGTTAGGTTTTAAATAATGGTACGAGAAATTATATGTAGACTTTTTCTACCTCGCCTTGCAAATGCATTTAAATTGACCTCCATTAGCCACACTTAACGAACGGCATTGATACAATTTAACCACTTAATAATATAACAGAAACGATCAATGAGCTTTTAAAGACCCCAAAAGTTACAAACAGTCATTCAACGGGCCCCTTTTCGAAAAAAGTTCACTAACGTTATTTGCAAAAACTCTATTGTGGCTGGCACAAAAGAAGACATCAACCAGATCACACCTCGAATGCTGAAAAAAAGAAGAAAAGAATCCTAATTCAAAATTTAAATAGACGTTAGAGAAAGGCGGGAATTGTCTATGGTCCATATGTTACGAGATTAACTTGTAAGTAAGCGCCTAGTGGTCATTTGTCATCGGGCGCGGGAAAACAAGGTTGATTGAGGAAGTAATTTCTTGTATTTCTGAACGGAAATAATATTTTTTACATCCCCCTCGGAGCTGCGGGACATTAGTAGGTTTATTCTATGTGATTGTAATGAGTGCGTATTATTTAGATGTATCACGGTCGTAATTATAGGGATTTGAATATGTCATTTCCATCTATGAGAAAATTAATGCATTTTCGTCTATGGATAATGATGGAAAATAGTGTAGGAGTCGGAGTTAACTTTTGTTAATGTCCAATAATAAAATTTTGTATTAGTTTACTAAAACTACTAGTTAGGTCGGTAACTACTCCTGTCTTATAATTTGTAAGATACTTAGGTAGTTTCAAAATTTATATTTGTTTTTTTTAATTTAAGATTAGTACTCTACAATAACAAAAAAATTTACGATCGGAAACTATTTAGTCGTTCATTACTTTGTAACATAATATCCAAATTTATCTAGGTAGGTACATCATTGTGCATATGTGTTACATTAAATGCCTAAGTTATAGGTAACCTATGTCCGTAGTTGTGGGCCATGAGCAATTTATTCGTAAATATGTCATTACAAACGTATACCAATGTAATTTCAGTGCGATCATCGCATTTGATATCTAAAATTGCAGTATAATTTTGATGTGATGATAACTGCTCTTCGAATATATGTATATTATATGGAATACGATGTTATTACTATAGTCATGTCATCCATAAGATGAATTTAAAGTAAGCAGGTCTAATAAAATTGAAAAAAGTAGGTATATACTATTACACTATTTTTTATAGGTGTTTTGATCGTCTTTGCGTGGCAACCGCTCGCATTTATCTTGAGTAAAACGTTAAAAAAATAGTGTTCACAATAAGAGCACTTTGCGCGTGAATGCAAGAGCAGTAGACGCGTAAACAAGTAGAAAAATTTACACTAACGTTCACAGTCAGTAAATAGATAAAGCATATTACAATAAAACTAATAAAATAGATTTGTTTATTTAATTAAAACTGGTACAAAAGCTAATTACATTCATTATATTTTGCGTATCTTTATGACAGAATTGCAAAGTTTGAGAAGTGATAGGTTTTTTTTATCAGAATGAATGACGTGACGAGCTAGTCGTTCAACTGATGTTAAGCAACACGGCCGCTCATAACAGTTGCAGTGTCACTCGGAACTTTAAAATAATAAAGTTTCGCGTGACACTGCTCTGCGCACGTCATCCTGAGACATCACACAGTCTAGTAATCAGATTACCACACTGTGTAATCAGGTCATAGTCTCATTTGCCCAGTAATTTCACTAGCTTGCCCAATGCCCTTCAAACCGGAACACAGTAGTGCTTGCACACTACTGCTTAGTGGCAGAATAACTGGCAAAGCGGACGAACTTTGCAGAAAGTGCCACCTAGTAAAGTTTATGCTATAAGGTGACTATTAAGCTACTACATAAACCAAAAATAAACTAAACCATCCGGACAATGCACGCCGCAATGCTCGAGTCTGTCGACACTCGCAGACACAAAAAGAATTATTATATTTTATTATCCCACAAATTATTGCGCTGCTATACAACCTCCTGTGGGGTCTGCAAAGGTGTCAGTCCCGACACATTTATATTACCCTCTATTATGAAAAAACGAGTATAAAAAGCGGCAAAGGGCGCACCCGACCAGCTATTAAGTCGCATACAGCCTTTACGAATGATTATTTCAGAAATCGCTGACTAAGATAAGGTTATTTTGAATCGATGGGGTGCAATCTATTTGGATTGAATCGATTGGAAAATTAATTATTCGTATAGCTACCCACGTGAATACAGGAAGTTTAAGGGCCTAAATCGATTATTAATTTCCGATGTAGCGCATGCGTTGCGTTTAATCGATTAAGTCCACGCACATTTGTTCTTTTGTTTTTGATTATGATCCGCAAAATCTTTTAATTTTCCATCATACTCTTTATAGCTACTAGATAAGGCATAAAAATACCGAATTGAAAATATATAACTAATGAAGATATAAGAAAGAATTATCTTTCCCATGGAAAGTCTTAAAAAAGGGAATCATTTATAAGTTTACATGTAGGTTGGGTTACGCTATCTAGGGTTAACTTTAAACTACAGTTAAACATGCAGTAAATCTGCAGTCAAACTATATATAACCAATGCTTATCATACTAGAATAAATAGAGAAATAAGTAATTGCCAGTTGACGTTAACGTTATGGTTATAAAAAACTGTCAAACATTGAAGAGAATGTAAAGCATTTAACTGTTACATGAAATGCGCAACACATGCTGGTTAAACTTCATGGTTAAGGATAAGGTTAATTTTAACTATATATATTAGCTTTAACGGGTTATGTATGGTGCAACCACAGATTAGAGAAAAAACAATGGTGCCACCAAGGCTTAACCAATCATCATTTAATTTTGACCTTTTCCCACCATTTGCACTGAAGTCGGTATATAAAACTAATAAAAAGATCAGTTCAAAAACGGCAACGCTGTCGGCTTGTCCCGAACGCATTAACACTAATTTTACCTTCTAATTCACAGAAACCCATTATTTGTCCACTCTGTCTTTTGTAAAGAATTAGAAAAGGACAGGTGCATGTGATCTTTGTTAATTTAATTATATTATATTATACTTCACTGCTTATCTCCATCTGTGAGATTAAGGGGTGTGATTAAAGTACGTTCGACTAAACGTGGTGCGCTTTTACGTCAAAGCTTTAGTATAACATAGTAACTAAATGCCGTACGGCCAAAGATATTAAATAGGACCCATCTAAATTGAATGCGATAATTTGTACCTATCGGGGATCCGCAATCGCTTGTAATATTGTTTTTTTTAATAAACATTTTCCTATAAAACTGTGCCTTCACAGCAGGTATAAAATTAATAACTGCATAATATTAGTTCAATGTTATTACTCGAATATCTTATGTAGTTATTAGTTTAGTTGTCGACGTGTTGTTACAATCATATTCTGTTTCTTCGCTACGCTATTATTCAATTATTTCAATTAACGCCCACAATTTATTGTGTTTTATTACATAGTAACGACTATCAAATTGATTCTATGTTGAAAGCATTAAAAAGATTTTTTTGTTATTTTGTTTTATTATATAAATATATTATGTATTATTGTCCAGCAGAAAAGCCAATAAAAATATAAACTGTAATACATTTTATATAGATATATTGTATTACGTAAACATCATTTTTAATTCCTAATAACTTTGCAAATATGTTAAAATATACAAATACCATACCGTGGCCGTGTCGCTTAACATCAGGTAAATGACTAGTTCATCATGCCGTTCAATCTCATAAAAAAATATACTTCAACTTCTTATTATGGCCTCTGCGGTGTTGCCACAATTTCGCCAATGTAATCGGCAAAATGAAAAAAAAAATACTAAAAGGGCGCACCCTCGTCGAGCGCACGGGCAGCAAATATTAAAACCTTCGGCAGCGGGTCATTATTTAATAACCCCACATTTGGACACCCCGAGTGCCGAATTATAGATGCCTGTTTTTGTAAATAAACCGCCGGGTCTTTTGTAAAAACACTGTTATTTTTGACTAAATTAACGTTGGTCGAACGAACGTAGGCCGCCGCAGGCATCCTATGGGCGACTATAAAATCGCACAGTATTAGGTACTCCACAAGTCTACAACCACACAATATTTTATGTTTGGAATATACTTAGACTAATAATTGTATAGATCAGGTACAAAAAATACTTCCTTTTATAGAAAGATAGATATTAGACAGACATTACAAAACATTACCTCTACCTCCTGTACTATTATTAACTTATGCTTAAAATACCCTTTTCGTCGTTGTCCTACGTGACTGTTGCCGATGGCGGTGATGGTTCCGTAGAAAAGTAAATACCTAATGTGCGATATAAAAGTAAGCTTGTATTGTGCGAAAATCCAATAGAAAAATTAAAATATTTAAGTACATAAAAATTAAAATTAATCCGAAATCTTTTTCTCCAACAAGAAATCTTCCTGAAAGACAATTCTTTTTTTTCTTCAAACGAAACTATGAATAGAAAGAGGCTTCGACCTCCGTGTCGTTCACAGTGTCATTTCAGTTAGCGAAAAGTAGAGACAGATTTAATTTAATCAAAGCCTTACTTAGCGCCAATAATTATATTATTTGTGAAATTGCAACTTTCTTTTTTCAAAAATGTATTTTATAGGTAGGCAGGTAGTATAGGTACATGGAAAGTTTACTTTTCACGGAGCTCACCAACTGCATAAGTTAATTTAGACCCTCTTCCATTTCGAATTCGAAATAATTTCTAACTAAGCAACAATAATGAAAAAAAGTCAATAATTTACTTGGACCCGCCGTTATTTAGTATTTCTAAACTACATTATTTCCCAATTCAGATATTAATTTAGATATAATTATCTACCCCAAAATCAATAGATTGATTTTTTACATCCACCCGATAGCGTTTAATGCAATTATGTTTTGTTCTAAGTGGCCAGTAACTTAGAAAGGTCAGGTGTATTACATATAAAAGGTGCGCATTTTTTGCTGAGTTTTGAATTCGTAATTATGTAATTTTAAATAGGCGTGGCTCTATAATATGCTTTGTCCGCCACCGATTTGTCAGAGCTGGACCGTATACTGTGAGCTCTTAGTGCGCCTTTAAAACAGAGCCTATATCAATAAGATTGCTTTGGTTTTTTTGTATGAAGATTTTGACAAGGATCCAAAATAGACTCTGTTCGTGAATCGTGCAAGAGTTCACAGTACCTACTATAAACTCAAAGTGCGCTCACGCTTACCTCTTCCCGCTCACATCTAATTTTTGCTACTGCGCAGCGTTTCGCGCCGACTTCACACCCGCCATTGAGTTATATCGCACTCTACCACCTTAAATTGCCCTGCTCAGTGCTCATTCCCCTGGTGGAATGGGCTGTGAAAATTTGACTGTCTTTATTGTTTTCTATAGTTATTTGTGTTCAATTTATAGTTTTAATTACAGAAAAGTATCAATAATTTGTCCCTAACAATAAAATATATTTTGGAAGCCATCGACCACAAGCCATGAAAAAGTTATTAAATATAATTATGGCTCAATACAAGGACTTTCATATAGACCTGAGGCTGATTAAATTGTTATAAAAGAATTAAAAGACTCTTCACTTTCCAAAAATACATTGTAAAACGTCTTTTGGCACTTCGTCACGACTTTTGGCGCTAATTTTAAGGACGGCCATTTTCATTTGAGAAAAAGGAAATGTTTTTTTTTTATTGTGGCATCGCGCGGCTTGTGCATTCTGCCGTAGCGTGAAAATATTTCGCTTTAGAGTATTCAATTTTTAAATTACTCTTCTCGGTATAAGGATCGAACAAATGGTTCGATTTATTGTTCGTATCGATCTTATAATGACCGTTCCCATTCAATTTCGAAGAAACTACTCCTGATGTCGTTTGCACATGCAATGTTTTGTTATCCCAATAATAATAATGATGTTTAATAAGTCCCTCACGGCTACCTATCTCGCGTTAATTATTAATGTAATTGTTATTGATAATGCCTTCTGATGTACGTATTATTAGTTCAGGGTGTAAATTACGTAGATTGCAATTATGAAACAAACAACTTGCACTCCTTAAAAAAGTTATAATTTTTATTGTTCTCTTTAGACGGAAAATATAAAAATTAACAACATAATAAATTAACCTTTTGTTATTACCCCTACTTACCTACCTGTACGTACCTAGTCTGGTCCAAATTGTAGATCTATTATAGTATTATCAATTTATTCTGCGGCAAACCCCTCCACAGATGTCTATAAAAATGCTTCATTTCCATGTCTAATTAATTTTGCGAAGCTCACCAAACACAACAATATTGGCATTTATAGAACTACCTACTGGTTATTCTGTGGCTTGTATACTGATAAGGCAATCTATTAACGTTAATTTTTCACGGCGATAACGGAATACAATAACAATCGTGTGCATAGCCTTCTTAATTGAATTATGTTTACAAAATGTAGCTGGCCGGTGACACAGTCAAGTGTGACAGAGTTGTTAGATCCGCTTTGAATGCTCGCTTCCTATTGGCCCGTTTAAATTTAGAACAATGGCGGATGGTGACATGAATAGATCATAGATTAGGAGTTAGGAGTATCATTAGGCGTTTTAAGGTAAGGCCGTCCCCAACTACAATAGCTTAATACGTGTAGGTAGGTGTAAATGTACCTAAAGCATTTCCGCCTATGCATCTTTTATGCCCAATTTTTTTATTCGCCCATCGTCCATCGTTTAGGTAGACTCCCGTTACATATTGTGTCATTTGTTTCAATTCTCTGTCACCCAGTTGCAGAAACGATCATTAACTTTTAAAATCGACTTTAAATCTAAATCTTCCATTAAACTGTTGTCCTCCCTACAGTTTCAGGTCACTCTCATTACCTTGTACAATGTCGCCATTTAGATTAATGATCGTTTCTACAACTGGGTGTTCTTAAGTACCTACTAGAAATGTAACATGGCGGAAAAATTGAATGCCTCCATATTTTTACACAATTAAGTATTATAATTTTAAACAGATTTTGACCATATTTTACGTTACTCGATAGCGAAATACAGTAATGTATATTTAAATAAACTCGTAGGTGTACGATTCAAACTCAATGGCGGCTGTGAACGCGGTGCGAAACGTTTGCAGTAGCAAAAATTACATGTGCGTGGGAAGAGGTAAGCGGTGTGCGCAGCGTGCGGGGGCTTGCAGCGCACTTCGCAGCCGCCATTGATTACGAAAGAGCTTGCAGCGCTGCTGACGAGCGTCTGCCGCTCAACTGCTGTCATTTACATACAATTTTGACAGCAGTTGAGCGGCAGACGCGCGTTAGCAGAGTCGTTAGCTCTAGGGGCATAGAGGGGCAGAGCGAGCGGCTGCTTTGTTGAATTAACTATCACTTTCACTGCTGTGATTATCATGTTGATTGTCATTTCCATAACACAGTCACTTCCATTTTCAAAAATACATCGTCATTTAGCAAAACGGAGCGGAATTTCTATGAGAAAGGTGCAGTTTACAACCGCAGGACTTGCATTGCGCTACGTTTCACAACTAACCTAACCGCATGCAATCTGAGACGAGGAAGCCTCGCTGGCAATTTAAATATTTGGGCTATTAGATGAATTAGAGAACGTCTTGTATTGGCCAACTTTTGGTTTTAATTTCACTGGGTTACGCAGTTATGGTTTTTTTTTTAAATAATCGTAATTAGTAAAAAGCTAAACAATACTAACAAACTGGATAACGTTTCTGTTTTACAATCATATTAGTATGGAGTTTGGGGTAGGTAGACTGTGTGTATATATCTAGCTACCTACTACCTACCTAGTAACCTACCTACACACAATAGGTACTAGCCATATTATTATATATTATTATGTGAATGAAGTGACGAGCTAGTCTTTCCCATAATGTTATGCGGCCGCCCATATCAGTTACAACTTGCAGTGTCACTCGGAATTCTACAATATAGTTTCGCATATCACTGCCCTGGCTGCACTGCACGTGCACAGTGCTCATGTCATGCTGTCAATGACTACGGTACTAAATTGCGATATCAGGTCATAAACTCATTTGCCCAGTTATTTCACTAGCTACAAGTATCTTTCGAACCGGAATACAGCAATGCTTGCACACTACTGGTTGGGGGCAGAATAACCGGCTAAGTGGTAGTAGAGTGCCATCTAAACTCAATGGCCGCTGTGAAGTGCGCTGTAGGCCTAGCACGAATATTTACGCGCGCGTAAGTGTAACGTTAACGTAAAACCCCCCTATTACGATTGCGTCTGCCGCTCAGCTGCACGGCAGTTGAGCGGCAGACGCGCGTCAGCAGCGCTGCTAGCTCAATCGTAATAGGGGAGCAGATCAAATGCCATACAAGCGGCTTACGTTAACGTTACACTTACGCGCGCGTAAATATTCGTGCTAGGCCTACCGCTAGCCCACACCGCTTACGTCTTCCCGCGCACATCTAATTTTTGCTACTGCGCAGTTTTCGCGCCGACTTCACAGCCGCCATTGCGTTTGAATGTAAACTCATAGATGAACCTTGCTGAAAAGTCCTGCCGCCAGCGCAGCGTTGCCCATATAAATCATAAATTAATAGACTACAAGTAGGTACTTACAATAAAGAATTACAACAAATTAATATCTATTTCGTACCTAATAATTACCCGCATCTCTAACTTTCCTTCATAAAAATACACATAAATTAATTTACGTCGGACAGTCGATCGTGCTATTTTCAGATATACAACACCGTCACGATATTGGAATATACACTTTATGGTGATAGAATAGAGTAGGTTTTTGAACTGACTGTTTTAGTCCAGTGATACTCAAACTGTCAAGTGTCAATGGTGATGTGGAGTGGAGAGCTATAGTCTGAGCTAACTGCAGTGATTTAAAATTGCTTATAATGTTGTATAGCATAGTGCATACTACAAAAATCTTTTAACACTTTTAATTCGTTGAACCTTTACTTCTACTCGAAAATGCAACTAATCAGAAAATTCACATTGCTTAATACGCTGACATGTTATGAAATTGACAGCTAATGACATTAAAACTGATTGCTATATGAAAAAGTTTTTGGGGGCTCCAAAATATTCCACTCCAGAGTAAGCTTTGCCCGACTCTACTGGGTGTAATTGAATTCATTAGCATCCTTTGAAACTAAGTACCTACTCCTGATACCGGTTACGACTGGACCAAAATTTTTGAATTCTAACACATTGGTTAGGTAATAATAATAACTCCAAAAAATGGAATAACTTACTTAATCAAATGCTACAATACAAAATTTAATTAGTACATACAAGGTATAAAATCGTTTAAATGTATCAAAATCATCCGCGCCAACTGCGTTAGGCGCCGCGGCAATCTTCATAATTTTAAATAAAAATATTTTTATTCACACTTTTACTCTTTAATAATCATCCATAAATGATGTAGTATCATGGGCTCAATTTATGCTAATGAATTAAATTACATCCTGTATATACTCATTACAGACAAGGGATAGTGAGTTTCATCTTGCAAATTCATTTTATTGGACTATATTGGTCCTAAGTATTTTAATGCAGTCATTTGAAATCCAATTCCTAATTCTAGAATTTTTGGTTTGTTTTGTTTAAACTCACTAATGACCACTTAAACCATAACATAAAAATAAAAAATAAGTAATTTTAAAAGTTTGAGCACCTTAGTCCACAAAACGCAATATGTATGTAGGTATAGTGATACAAATCACAATACGTCGATTTGCTCGACCCCGCTATAAATAGGGCATTGTTGTTCTAATCCCGTCGATTAGTCTGAAACTGGCCTTAATGACTTACTGTGGAGGTTTTATGGGGAAATAGGGTGGGGAAAATAAGGTTTTATTTACTGTGCAACAGTAACAGTGGTATTCATAAACAAAGGTTGAACAAACCCCGAAAGTCTATCGTTCCACTTTTGCCTAGAGATTAAATGCGTAATCATTCTTCTTTCACTTTCATAAACAACCCCTGGAGAAACCCCTAACGGAACTGCATTTTAATTAAATACTCTATGATTTCAATCAAGCTGTCTATGAAAATTTTGTTGAGTGTCATATTGACGCGACTTTTGAAATATCAAAAGTCGCGCCAAAATGTCACTCACTCACAAAAAAGTTAAAAGAAATATTATTTTTGTATATTTTGTGTGCCTATTTTGTGTTAAATATATTATTTTAACTGGTAAATGTTGAAGAAACGATACCGATATACCTTATTCGTATTTTAAATATCACGAAACTTCATAAAATAATAAAATAACACGATTTGAAAGCAAGGAGACCGTTTGGTTGACGAAATTCGGACAATCAGCGTCCAGCCTCTGATCATGCCAGATTGGAGGCTGCTTTTGTTTATGAAATGCATAAAGCTAGAATTTGCCGCACAGCGCCTGATTCATCCTCTGGAGGAGCCCCCGCCTTGACTATGAATTCCAGTGTTAGTAAGCTTCGAATTTATTTTTAGTGCGACCTTATTGCTCCAGCGTCTTTTTAACAAAATGTTATTCATGGAATGTAAATGAACAGAGATTACGCGCTTTTAGAAAGTTGCATCAAAATAAAAATGTTTTCGTATCATCGTTAGCATCCTTGTCCACTGCTAGACGGAGGCCTCTCCAATAGCACGCCACTGAGCTTAGTCTTCAGATTTCCCAGCCCCTTTCCACAACCGTCACTCTAAACAAAGGCACTTTATATTAATTACAGTACTTTTGCCTGTTGGCCGTATCATGGTCTCCCTTCACTCAAGAACTCATCTACCCGAGCGCTTATCAGCTCTTCGAGAAATATGGCCAGCCTACTGGCACTTTTTAGCTACTGATCCTTTGCTTGTGCTATGGGGACGACTATTTTTTTATAGCTCTCTGTGTGAAATGAATCCATGTGATGTTACTAAAAAAAGATTCAGGTTCTAGTGACATCTTTTTACTCCTCAATGAGAATAAATTAAGACCACAAAGGAAAAAATGTTTATTCTGTGGTACTGCGATACCAGCCAGGTATATACAAATTTTGTTTTGTGGAATTACGCTAGTCATTTACATAATTATAATTTTGTATTTCACAACGAATAATAAACATGAATAATAAAGAATAATGAATAAAATAATAAATAAAGAAAATAAAAAAAATGGAAATTAAACAAAATGTCGATAACGGCCGTTTTCCTCTCTAGCCGGTTAAAAATTAACTCGCCCAACTCAATAGCTACTGGAACTGGTTACCACCACGGTAGCGGGTGTAAGAATAGAGCGGGTTAATTAAACTGGACTCGAATGCCATAAACCATGTATTGTGCTGCGAGTTAGGAAAGCTATTTAAAAGCCCGGACAAGGTACTGTTATCTAATCTGTGGCTATGGTGACGATGCCTGAATTTTTTTCAAACGCGTGTTGAGACTAGCATGGCTTGCGTAGCAAGGAAACTGGTAAAATTCTGAGTGATTTGTAGTCACTTATCGAGTGATGTGTGGCCAAATCCTGAGTGAAAACGACCCAGTTGAGCGGCTGCTTGCCTCCTGCATCCATCGGCTACCCGCGCATCCGATATTGCCTAGACCAGTAGGGCGGCCCGGAACTCTCCTATTTTTAAAAGTTTAAGGAGTGCCAGTCAATGCAACTCGTGACAAAAATGCTGGCACTTACCCAACGAATGAGCATTGCAGTTCATTGAGGCAATGCTGCCAGCATGTTGGGCACGCTATCTACTGGTAGTGGGCTGGAGTATTTTGGACTGTCTGTTACAGGTCAGGCTGAAATCGAAAATATTTTCGCTAAATGGTCTGAATGCTCTAGTCCACAGCTAGGTGGAGCTGCTTGTATATGAAATCCAATTTGTTTTCGTAGTAGAGTGCGGTTCAAACTCAATGGCCGCTGTGAAGTCACCGAAATACACTGCGCAATCGCAATAAAATACCTAAATGTGCGTGGGCAGAGGTAAGTGCTTAGCGTGCGGCGGAGACTTGCAGCGCACTTCACAGCAGCCATTGAGTTTGAATTACACTACAGCTATAGAGGTAATATAGCCTAATTGCATTTTGTAGTATCATTAACATGACACAATATGGTAGTATTTATCTAGTTGGTATGAGTATGATTGTAGTAGGTATTATCATTATTATTCATTTATTTCGTACCAAGTTTTACATGGGATTACATACTAGGGCCGGTAAACCTCGCAAAGGTTTGTCTTGGCACTAGGGGTCCTCTAAAAGCTAGACAAAAGTAAGTACAATCTATGACATTAATTTCTTGCCCATGCTATTCTTACTTGTGCAAGTAATAACATAGGTTAATGATTTAAAGGCACTTTGCCCGTTAAATGAACATAAAATACTAGACCATACATTGTCAAAGCAATTCAGTTACTATCACATTTTACATCTAAACCCAGACGTGCTGATTATTACTGACTCTAGGTTTCCAACAATGTTGCAAAATAATTGTTCAGTTTAAAATAATTACCAACAATGAACAACTGAGATTGTTGCAACTATTTTCACAATTGGTAACCAAACAATAAACAACTTTGCTTTTAAATTAAAAGGAGGAAATTGTCTTGTCACTTACAAAGTGTCAAACTAAAATCGCCGCGGGCAGCGATGGTTACTGAAAAGTTTCGTTCTGCCGCTTCCGCAGACGCGCGTGTGGGTTGAAGAAATAACCTTCCATCTTTAAGGCCGTCTATGAACATGGGCAGCAATGGGTACCGAATGGCCGATTTTGACGTTTCAACTGTCACGCCAGTTTGGTTGAACCTTTTTTTGAGACCTTGAGCCAATTCCCAATACACGCAGCGCCATTTTCAGCCATCAAATGACAATACAGTTTTGGACTACAAAACAAAAAACAAATCCTAGAAACCTGTTACCTCATATGTCAAAAAGCAAGCCTCCTGCTTTCCCCATCTTAAAGTATAGTCCAAAAATAACTCCCAGGATTAATGCCCGTTGATAATAAGGCTAATGGCTCACAATTAGTTCCAAGCCGACCACCGGCGGGACATGGAACCGGTTGGTGCCGTCTATCTTACGTGTGTGAGGGAATTCGCTCACTTGTGAATGGATACTACCAGAATCTCAGGAAGAACGGTGGAATGAGAGTTATTGGGGTCATGGCACAGAATACATAATAGCACCATTCACTACGCCAAATAATAATAAATAGGGTCCGATGCAAACATACTGAACTGTAAACAAAGGTTTTCAATCAGTGTCTGTTGCCAGTGATGACTATGGAACTGAAACGTGGTCTCTTACTGTTCGTCTCATTAGTAAGCTCAAAGTCGAGCAACGAGCTATGGAAAAAGCTATGCTCGGTGTTTGCCTGCTAGATAAGATCCAGAACGAGGAAGTCCGCAGAAAGATTAAAGTGACCGATAAGTATAGCCCTTAAAATTAGCAAGTTGAAATGGCAATAGGCAGGCCACATCGCTCGCAGAACTGACAACCGATTGGGAAGAAAGGTTCTCGAGTGGCGACCACGAACTGGAAGGCGCAGCGTAGGGAGACCCCCCGCTAGGTGTACCGAAGACCTCTTAGAGCATTTACAAATATGACCTGGTGAAAACCGCGGGGAGTCGATAGATGCAGGAGGCCAGCAGCCGCTCAAAGTGGCGCTCTCTGGGGGAGGCCTATGTTCAGCAGTCTACAGACTGTTGATGATGATGATCATCATGCATGCATGCATCAACAGCCGGAAGATGTTCTCTGGTGAACATATATGCCTCCCCATTACAACGCCCTTTGGACGCTTATCATAAAGGCTTGGCGATCACTACATTATAATGAAGACCGAGGAGAATGCACCACCTTCAAGGCCGCGTCATCCCTTACCATCAGGTGAGACAGTGGTCAAATGCTTTGCCTATAAATTATAAATTAAAGGTACTTATTTAAAGCTTCTCCGTGGGTAAATTTCAAAGTAACCCGCTTCTAATTCATAATGAGCGGGTGCGTAGTTTCATAACACGAACAATAAGAAGAGGGATAGATAGCATCGCACCTCGGGCGAGATGAGATGACTCAATCCAAATTAGGGTGCCCAGGATGTTACGTTTTCTATGCTTTAATGATACTGCAACGCACAGATCTTCGGCTCAAGGTGACGTTGATGGCATGCGAGTGATTCATACTTTCGGACGGTTAAACATTTTTAGGAAGGAAGTTGTACTTACTCTAGAAGATTTTTCTATAAGGTACCTATAAAAATATCAAAAATGGAATCAGCTCTCCGCAAGCAAAAGACGAAAGCTGAGCTTTGCGAATTGCGGATGATTTTAATTCATGTCAAAAAATCTGGAGGCATCAAGGAAGTTTTAAGTATTAGGTATAACTTCCTTGGGAGGCATTTAAACCCGTGGGCCGAAAAGAGTAGGTATCGTCCCTAAAATAATATTTCTTAATTTGACTTGTAAAAGTGTTTAAACGACTAATTTACAAGTTAATCTAAAATTATTTGCAACAAACTATTTGAATTTACTGTCAATTGTTTCAACGCGGATATGAAACATTACTTTGCATGCAATACAGGGATATTCAACAATCTTTAGATTAAATCAATTAGTAAATTGGGCGATAAACGGGTATCAATTTGTGTGTGAAAATTGAATCACTCAATAAATCAGGCCTCATACTTTGATCTTGTTAGACAAAACCATTTACAACAATCAGAAGCCAAATTGGTTCAATTTAGGAAAATCATGGTCATAATAAAAATTAGCAAACTACACACGCGAATCGATTTGGGTGATCGATTTTAGATGGCCGGGCCGGCTCGTGGCGAAAAGATAATCGAGTCGGTGGTTTCATTTTCATTCGTTTAGTTATCGATACCATTGGAAAGCTACTGTTCGATGATAGGATAAAAATATCTGCGGTGTATTTTTATTTCGATAGGTGTACTACAATTTATCGCTCTTAAAGTATTTGGTAACATTTGCCTTTCGACAACGTTCATACAATCACCGTTTCAAAATTGTGTCACGTTTGGTTCAACCGTTTCGTCGTATGTAAACTTGATTTGAAAGTTTCAAAAATAATTATCAGTCCTTGTTAAGCAAACATTTGTTGTCAATTTTTTTACGGATAAAGAACAGAAGAGTAGAGTTCAGTTTTATTACTCATGTGGTGCAGTTCCATTCCAACTCGATGGCGGCTGTGAAGTCGGCGAGAAACGCTCCGCAGTAGCAAAAATTCTTAATTAGATGTGCGCGGGAAGAGGTACTTAAGCCGAGAGCGCAGCGTGCTGCTTGCAGCGCACTTCACAGCCGCCATTGCGTTTGCTATACTCTACCTACTACTATATTTTAAGTTTATGTTTGCTCAGATTAAAACTGTCATAATAATTATGGAAAAATCTTGAAAGTATATTAGGTAAATCACAAGCAGACTGTGTAAGAGACCAATAAAGTTGATTCACGACTATTTCTTTTTAAGGAGGTAAAAGTTAACATTAAAATTTTCCTTCCAATTCTGACTTCGAAACCTCGACAGTTGATCGCCCTCTACCGACCAATCTACCGTACCACTGATTTACATGCAATTGACACTTTAATCCAATCATTCCTTGCCCAATCCTGCGCTTAAAAAGTTCCGAAAGATCTGCTTTACCCACATTACCGCTTCAATTTCCCCAATCGATTTTAAACTTTATTTCAACGGCGACAAAATCGTTAACGAGAGTCGACACAAATTTGTAAAGATTTACTTTGTCAACTTTAAGCGGGTTATTCGCATAAGAATTTCAACTTTATTTGTAAGTCGTTAGGGGTGTAAAAGACTGTAAATGTAACGTTGTTAATAAGATGAGAGAAGGCAAGTCGAATCGGCCTTAGTGTCAGCACTTCATGGAGGAAATCACTAAATGAGTGTAAGGACACAGCGTCGGTAAACCTTTGTTGTTTAGAGCGGAGTTACACGCGTTTCGGTAAAGGAGCTTTGTTGTTCTTTGATCGATTTGTGCCTTTTGACAGGATCGATCGCTTTGAACAGCGTTTTGAGCGTCAAGCGATTAAATTGGTTCATTTTTGAGGAATTTCTTAGGTTATTTCTTGAGGATTCTATTTTCAATACGACTTATTTAAACTGTGTAGACAAATTAATTTCAAAGGAAGACATCAACAAGTTAAAAATCGTCATCATCATCATCATCATTAGCCTGAAGACGTCCGCTGCTGAACATAGGCCTCCCCCAAAGAGCGCCTGCACTTTGAGCGGCTGCTTGCCTCTTGCATCCATCATCGGCTCCCCACGGTTCTGACCAGGTAGTTGGGGGCCGGCCTGCGCTGCGTCTTCCAGTTCGTGGTCGCGACTCGAGAACCTTTCTGCCCCATCGGTTGTCAGTTTTACGAGCGATGTGGCCTGCCCACTGCCACTTCAACTTGCTGATTCTGAAAGCTATATCGGTTACTTTAGTTCTCTTGCGGATCTCCTCATTTCGGATCTTGTCTCGCAAGGAAACACCGAGCACAGCTCTCTCTATAGCTCGCTGAAAATACAAATTATTAAATATAGAAATTTATTGATAAATAAAGGATAGTGATATATGGGCTGACCACTTGCTTACACGAGATTAACAAGAAGACGAAGTGATAAATAGAAGAAAGTAGGTGGCGAAGATGTGATGCCGCTGAAAATAAAAACCTAAGTACTACCAACACAAAACCACCTTTTTTAAATTTTGCTGATAAAACGTACGATTTACTATTTCACTTATACTTTTTAGCTGTTTACCTTAGTTTCGCTAAAGCTACATAAAATCAGTCTTACAGGATCATTTTGACGGGCCCGATAGCTCAGTTGGTAGTAACTAGTGTCTCTGCCTTCTGAACTGAGGGCTGTGGGTTCGATTCCTACCCAGGACAAACGTTTGTGTGATGAACATAGATGTTTGTTCTGTGCTGGGTGTTATATTGTATTCTATGTATGTATTTAGTACAAACAAAAAAAGTATATAAGTATTGTATCAGTTATTTGGTTAGTACACGCTATGCTTAGTTTGGGGCTAGATGGCGCTGTGTGAAATGTCTACACATATTTATTATTATTTTACTATATTAATATTTCTTTTATCATAACAATCTGTCGAAAGACGTCGTCTACTAAACATAGGCTCCACAGAGCACCACTTTGACCGGCTACTTACCTCTTTAATCCAATGGTTTCCCAACTTCCCACGTTATGACCAGTTCACCTACCACAGAATTCGCCCTATTACATAGGTCCCTACTACATAGAAGGCTGCTTTACGCTAAGTTGATCGTATCGTGTATAGGATTCTTAAAAATCTTCTAACTATCTATTTTATAAGTTCATTTGTTTCTTTCTTACCACAGAATAGATTATAATACAGTACTACGACTCAACTATAAGCTCTATTGTCTACACGTCCAGAATGTTCCAAATATTCCAATAAGAATCCAACAACCTACATCCGTATCCGCGTGAAGGCTCACAAAGCTTACTAATTGCCAAGCGCGATCTGAGTGAAATTAATCAATCCGGCAATCCTGCGCAGGAGTGTACCTGCCTAATATAAACGTTGTTCACTCGCCGGCTTTGATCTCGCCGCGCTCTCCAATTAGCGCGCCATGCCGCCGCCTTTGGCGTCAGCCGCCGCTGCGTCTGCCCTCCCTTTCTCTTGTGTTCCTCTCGCTCGGACAGATACAGCCTCCATGCTTGCCTTTGAGCGTACTGACTGCTAACTATTCTGCGTTGGCTTTAAGCTTACTGTCACATAGTACTTAACTCCGATCTGTAGACTCATGTATGCTGTGGTAGGTACAGATAACATATTATGATAATCATAGTATGTACTCTATGGTTATTTGTTTTTTTGCCTACGTTGGTGGCCAGTAGCTAAAATAAAATTTTAATTTGTATTTCTTATTAGATAAAGCTATGTTGTACTCTATATTTAGTTTTAAAATGACTTCAAATTATTGGGGTACCTAACATATTCACTTAAATACATTATAATATTATACTTACAGTTCATTTTAGCCTTAGGCGGTAATATTGATGCAAATATTGAAAAATTACAGCATTTACTTAATTAATGATTAATTTTATGGTCAAATAAATATTTAATAAGTACTTGAGACCAGGGGAGGGGAGAAAAGGGGCTCCCTTTTTTTAACGGGCTAAAGCTGTTGGTCTCTACCGACCTTTATAGCGCCACCGGGTGGGGGTGGAAGGAGCCCCACAATTTCATTTACCAATAGGGAGATGTAAAAATTAAATGTCGAAAGGCATACCTATAACATCTGTAAGTATAAGTATATACCCCTAAGACTTTCTTAGAATGCTAGTTGGTAAGTACTCGATATTGAGTCATCATCATCAACAGCCTGAAGACGTCCACTGCTGAACATAGGCCTCTCCATAAAGTGCCACTTTGAGCAGCTACTCGCCTTCTGCATCCATCGCCTCCCCGAGGTTTTCACAAGAAGTAACCACAGAATATTTAACAGTAAGTAAACATTCCAGAAATATGCATTCGTACGTAATTCGAATTTGAAAACTCGTACACGGTACCTACTGAAGTCGTGCAACTGTAAATGAAAAACGGGTCACGCGTTGAGGTCTTTTGCGTCATTCAAAAACATCGACCATGTTCAAAAATATTGAATTTCGAATGAAACTTTTTTAAATGAAAACTCAAAAATAGGACCGCCTTTACGCGGGAAATTTTAAGGTCAATGATAATATATTCGCGTATTTAATTTAGTTTACTTTTTTTACGACTAATAATAATTTATAAGCATTAACATTTTGCCTTCATTAACTCTATTTATTACGCAAAAATATAGAAATAAAAGCTAATTGACATTGACGACTAAATTGTAGTAAAATGATGTTAAAATATTGATAATTATCGTTTAACGTTCCAAAAATGTTAAACATAAACCAATGAGCACTTAATACAAATTCCGTCAACCAGTTTTGGGGTGGCCGCGGCTTTCAATAAATCTTTATGACTGTATCACTTTTATTTTGCATAAATAAAACTAAATTATAACAGCCCTTTGCATCGCCCGGTAGCCGCCAGATAATATTGTAACCAATAACAAAAATGAATTAAAGAAAAAAGTGGGAAAGAGAAAAAAGGATGAATATCAAAGACGCGCCGCGGTCACGTTTGTGCCTACTGGCTGGTTATGACGAGAACAGCGGGTGTTGGCGGGAAGAAATTAAAAAGTTTAAATGTAACAATTCGGAAATAGAATGGGTTTAAAGTTAAAGAATTTAACATTTTTTTCTACATGGCCAGCGCTTGGTATAAGATTTCAATTTGGAAGTAGAACTAATTCGCTAATCGTGATTTAGTGCGACGCGGGCGCGGTGGAGGGAGAAATCAATTTTGGTTAAATCCTTATTGATTGCAGTTTTTGCACTTCTGTTATTGGATTGATCAGCATTCTTATCGTACTGTTATCATTAAAAAGAATTAGAATTTACGTGACATTGGTACGTGTCACGTAAATTCTAATTAAAACACGGTAAAATTTGCAATAAGCTTAGGTACGGTAAGTAACACGACAAATCAACTTTAGTCTTCATTGGTTCCTCTGAATTTCGTATTTAGCCAGACACTTACTGTGCTTACGGATGGCTTAGGGCAAAGTAAGTCAGAAGTCCAAGTAAACTCTGACAGTTGTAAAATGGAAAGTGGGAGCCAGAACGTCTCGGGGCAAGCGTCAGCTAATGCTGCCTTAATAGCCGCGGCATTTTACAAAGCGAGCGCCCTTTCCCACTGATAACAATTCTTCTCAGTCCAACACAAACGTGTATACCTACTTACATAAAAATTTAATTAAAACTTCAATTAAAATAATAGAAACTATTTATTCAACACTTCATTTATATTTTTCGCAATTAGGTGGAGTCTGCGCCAAAATCAATGGCGGCTGTGAAGTGCGCTGCAAGGCATTGCTGCGCACACCGCTTACCTCTTCCCGTGCACATCTAATTTTTGCTACTGCGCAACGTTTTGCGCCAACTTCACAGCCGTCATTAAGTTTGGGGCAGATGAACAGACAGACAGACAGACAGATGGACAGCGGAGCCTTAGTATTTGAATTCGCTTTTCCCTTTGGGTACGGAACCCTAAAAAGGTTCACTTCATATTTCTTAACCTCAGTGTCGATGTCGAGCAATCTCTGTGTGATTCTACAGTCGACATCGACACCATTGGAAAAACGTTCGCTCAATAATTCACACATGGCGTGCATTCGACATGTCTTGCTTGACTTAAGGACATTCTAAGCTTAAAAACCAAGATATTCAGAGCCCTTTTTAATATTACAAAAAAGTGTAAAATCGAATCGTATGAAACCCGCAAAATAAAATAAATACAACCAATCAATAACATCGGCAGCGTCACAAATCGCGCGCATTAATTTAACGAAATTAACATACTTAATATTCATAAGATAACACTTTAGCATTACCTCATCAAAGGGCCGCCATCTTATTAAGCACAAGTTTAATACTGCTATTTACGACTTTCTGACTTACGTTCATTTTACGACCGGCCACCGAGCTACTTTATAAACTAAACTACACCAAATAGATGTCGCATAATCATTAAAAAGGTGCTTTGTAGATTTACACGCGACGGTCTCAATATTTATTGGATGTAAAACTTTATATAATACACGAAACTAAACCAGACTTACAGACTAAAACTAAAGTACGCCTAAAACTTTAAAACTAAAATTTATAACTTATAGAACCACGTTGATAAAAGTAACATCATCAAATTATGTTTACTTACTCATTATTTCCTCATCAAATGTTAACGGATATCCAGATCTTAATATTGGTTTTGAAAGCCGTTGTGGAAAAGTGGTAAGTTTTCAATTGTCACAAGTGCACTATTTTATAATTTCTACAACTAATAAGTATTATTTAAGGGGCCATGTACTCGCGTAAATCAAGTAAGGCACCTATTAAGCCCCAACAGTCAATTCCAAAGCTAAAATGAGAATCGCAAAATACTAAGTTAATAACCGTTCATAAATATCTGCTTTATCGTAAAAGGCCATAACTTTTAATAACATTAGAAAATTCATGTCGTAAAGTTGGCTCTTTATTGGTTTTTATAATTTGTTGTAATCGATCAGTTGCGCAAGGTCGTCGATGTTTTATTTAGGATGGCGGCACACCGCACCGATCCGATGGTTGAGCTTGGTTTTTTTTCATGGTGAATGTCTAAGCACAGCTTGTTCGTTGTTCCAGTCAGGTTTTGTTTGGTATACTTAGGTACTGTTCATAGTTTAAGTAGGTACTATATGTAAGTAGGTATAAGTATATTTAATCTTGTGTTTTTTGCGTAGTTTTACTATGGTTCCCTTTTTAATCAATATTATAATATCAGCGATATAATAGAAATACTTAAAATGTTATAATTATCAAATAATGATTGTAATTTGTACATACCATAATTTTCTGACTCAACTGTCTTTTGATGTTACATTTTTTATAACCAAGCTTAATAAACAATAATTATGTATGTTGTTCTTATGTTTAACAAGTTATGGTTCAGGCAGTTCGTCTTAGGTTTTACCTTGACTAATTTTATATCGAAAAATCTTAAAGATAAGTAAAGGTTGTGTGTCCACATCTTAATGCAATTCATAAATTGCAAAATAATGGTCAAATAATAATTCCACAAAAATATAATCAGATATACAATAAACGATTCTAGATTCGCGTTAATTTATGTTGAATAATATGTACTACATTTATTACATTTTTCGAAGGATTTTATTATAATTAGTGATATATTTATTGGTGTCTGTTATAATACTTATAATTACTCATGTTATAATGTAAGTATTAAATCGCGCGTGATAGGAATGCGTTGTAAATATAAAGCTTTTAAAATTTTGTTTATAATCTAGTATTATCAATTTATCATTAATAATAAGCGGTGCGTATATTACGTATAACTTATTATGAAATTAATAATGTACCTTGTTATTATTATGCTTGTGATACACCACAGCACAGCACAGCACAGAGCAAAAAAAAAAATATGGTCCCCCGCCCAGCAGCCCTACCGTGTAAGCATTCTGGTAATGAACATCGCCTGCCATCCTGCTTACGCCAATGTACAAGCCCTTGAGTGCGCGCAAGAGAGCACACGATTACGATTGCCACCGGGCTTACGCGGTAAGGCCACTGGTCCCGGAAGAGATCAAATATGTGCCTATGATAAGAGGCGCGGAGCGCTTACACTAAACACAACGAGTCTGTGCTGAAGTCAGCGCAAAACGCTGCCCAGGGCCATTATTCCGTAACGATTCCTTACTTCGCAATCACGCGAATTCCTTGTCTTACATAAGAAATCTGCAAAACTCTATTCTCTATGAAACGAAAACAAAACCGCGCGAAATGAATTTGGAATTGGCGCGATATGAAATGTCAAAAACCACATGTTTTACCGAGAGGTGTTCCGACACATCAACACATCAAAAGTTACCACCACTATGTTAATATATTTTATTAAAAATAAAAATAACTTTAATGTAAAATGAAGGTATTTCTATGGATGTGACACGATTTGAACAAGACACGATAACGGCGTGGTTTCGTATCGTGTGGAATCTGTGTTTTCATAGAGAATAATGGCCCTGTAGCGAAATTTAGGTGTGCGCGGGAAGACGTAAGCGGTGTACGCAGCGTGCGGGGGCTTGCCGCCTGAACGTTTGGCGCTGACTTTACGATGTAAAGCAAGCACGGCGCCCTTTCTGGACGCGAGTATCGTACTTTACGTTATAAAATAGAAGAAAATAGAAACTATACTATACTAACTAAACTATATTATTTACTTGTTAAATGTAATTTTTCCTATTTCTGTAACCATCTTGCGCTTCCTCATACTTACTTTATTGTCTTAGCAATACCAGTTAGTTTCCTAAGTCTATGTGTAGTTAGTTAAAGCACAGGCTAAAGTGACTATTATTTAGCTAGCCCCTCTTAAATCCGACGTGTATTTAATAGAAATTACCTATAAATAATACTGCTTATACCATTCTAAGTGCAAATTAAATTGAAAAGTGCCTATTGTTTTTGGTTTTGCAGAAGCAACAGTTATTTCCTATTTTACTGTATCGCAACGTAAAGAAATATCTGTTTACCAAGTCCCACTAGTATGACCATAGACATATATATTAAGGACAGGCCTAATGCAGGTTAAAACGTCGCTTCAAAGTGGGAGCCAATTTCACAGATTGGCATCCACTAGCGCTCAGTCTGTGATGGAAGTTAGAAGGCATCGGTCGAATGTCACAAACAAAATATGCCAAGTTGTATTGTAAATGGTTGCACAATCTACACTCAAAAGTGCAGTAAAAAGAATGAACAAGTTTCTTACCTCAAGTAATTCAATATTTTCAATATTACACTCTGTTTTGTAACAAAATAATCGAATTTATATTTGGAATAATCATTGTAAACATAAACATTGACGGACATAATGGCAGCGATAGGCACCTAATTTTCTCAACTTGTCATAGTTCACGCGAAATCTAATAGATGGCGCTGACTTTTCCCACGCCATTTTGACAAAATAAAATGTTCCTTCGGGCATATCCTGATATATAAATCTATGAGTATGACAGTATGACGCTTTGAGTAAATAATTCCCAACGGGTTACACTGCGACTGGATTTACTGGGACTTGTTGGGAAGCTCTATTCTATTCCTATTTTTAATTACCTACTTATTATTTATTTTTAGCCTTTTTCTTTTTCTAATCAGTTATTTTTTAGTTCCATTGTACACATATTAAAGAACTATCTATTTACCAAGTCGCAACTAGTTTAATATGACACTTTAAGTAAAGAATTCCCAAAGGGTTACACTGCGACTTGATTTACTGGGGTTTGTCATAAAGTACAGCCAAAGTCTAAGGCTGAGTTGCACCAGCTTACTTTGACGCTAACTTTAACGCTAACTATAACCGTTCCACGCTTCGCAGGGCGGGCTAATGTCAAAATTTGACCGTAACTTTAACCGTGATTATGGTGCAACTCAGCCTAAATCTAATTGCTATCTTCTGAGGTCAGCCCGCGTCGTGTGTAGCTAGCATGCGCAACGCGAGAAAACTTGTCGTCGCTGTTAGAGTGAGATGCACTGAGGCACTACCATAGCGTTGTCACGGTCTCTCACGAGATAAAACGTCGTCATTTATTTGACAGATAAAGCATTCATTGTCTTGTGTTCTTGTCTTGTTCTCGTGTCTCTTCCTTCGTTGTTCTTGTTCCTTCTTGTTCTTGTTCTTTGTTGTTCTGTTTCTTGTCCTTTCTTTCACATGTCCAAATCAATGTGGAAACAAGGACAGTACAAGAAGTACTCAGAGAGAGACCTTAATTTTCTCCAGTAAGTACCCCTAGTACGAGTTTTCCAATAAGTGAATACGCGCGAATCCGTTTAAAATTAGTACTGCCATTTTTAGTTCACCAACGCGTCTGCTAGGGGCGCTGCAGAGAAATGTATGGGAGAAAAGGAAGAAAACGTAAACGAATCAAGTTTTAGTAAACTATCGAAACTCGTACTAGGGTAGGGGCACAGTAGGCCTAGCACGAATATTTACGCGCGCGTAAGTGTAACGTTAACGTAAGTCAGTTGTATGACATTAGATCTGCCCCCCTATTACGGTTGAGCTAGCAGCTCTGCTGACGCGCGTCTGCCGCTCTACTGCTGTCAAAATTGTATGAACTTTGACAGCAGTTGAGCGGCAGATGCAATCGTAATAGGGGGGTTTTACGTTAACGTTACACTTACGCGTGCGTAAATATTCGTGCTAGGCCTACAGATGGTCTAACCTGCGCACCGCGAGATAACTTATCGTCGCTGCTAGAGTGAGACACACTTAGGCGGTACTATAGCCTTGTCACGGTCTCTCACGAGATAGTGTCGAGAAAATTTTGTCGCGTGTCGCATGTTAGCCCGACAGATAAATATTTAAATAATGACATAATGAGCTTTATATGTCTTTGAGCTATGTCTTTATGTAGACGTTTTATAATAAAGCTTTTGAAATAGGTAATAACTAAAGAACCTAGATTTATATAAAGGTCATCTACCTATTTCGACGTATATTTATTATGGTTTATTGTAGATACTGATTTATAAATGTAAATAGAAAATAGACAGTAATTTATGTTAATTCCACTCGTTTGGGGAAACGGAAGTCGGTGCCCATAAAAAACAACATAATTATTGTACTGGTATAATATTGTAAGTTTGTGAGCGTGGGTGGCAAATAATTGATTTAATTAAAACTTAATTATATTAATCCAGATTTATTAACTGTAAAGGTGCTCAAGCATTTTATTTATGAAGGTATTAAGTAGATTAGGTATAATTTTATGTAGGTACCTATATACTTAGCAGACCAAGTTCAAAAGTGGCATGTCTAGTTCAGCATCATCGATTCATCAATCTATTTGTCATTTGTTTTAAAATCTATTACGGATCATTCCAAGTCCATCTTAGATGAAGCCATAGATTAAGTACCTACCTAATGAAGTTTGTAAATGGGTCAGGCAGGCCATAAGTATTTTCCACATCACATCATGACGTCATGTAATGTCATTCCCATACATGAGTTATCGTTTTGAAAGGGGTCTTTCCCCCTGACTCGTAACATATAGAAACAATAATTATTTCAAAATAAGTTCTTCATCTCTCATTAAAAATTACAGATTACGCCTAAGCGTAGATTATAGTGCCGATGGATGCAAGAGGCAAGCAGCCGCTCAAAGTGGCGCTCTTTGGGGGAGGCCTATGTTCAGCAGTGCACGTCTTCAGGCTGATGATGATGATATATAGTGGACACCAATAAAAAATAGGCTCTACCAAAATCGGTGGTTACCAAAGACAATGCACAATGGCGTGGTGTCAGAGATCAAAGGGGCCGCCTGTAATGAGACCGCGCCCGCGCATATTTGAAACGCGTTAACCATGATTATGGCTAGTTCAAAAACAGTAATTTTGGTGCCCGCGGGCTTTTTAATAAATGGTGTCCAAGAGTTTTTGTGTCAAGAATCTATGCTATATTTAAAAAAGTCGTTAGTTCTGTAACATAATAAGAAATAACTTAAAAATGATAAAATATTACTTAACCTACCTAAGCATATTCTGGGGTCTACGGTGTTTGTATACGCTATAATATAACTATGCGCCCTGTAATGACTTACCTAATAAAGTAATAACTACTTATCTATAAAATATTAGAGATCTTTGTAGCATTTTTAGATCAACGTTACGTTACATTTTTATCTTCTGTTTTTGTAGTGTAATTATTATTTTTAGTGTGTTTCCTATAATGTAATGTTGTGTGATGTCCTGAATAAATGTTATTTTCTTTATTTCTTTTTTCTTTCAATGCTGCATTATAAGTATTAGCCAATTCCTTTTTATAATTTTAGTTAGTACTTGCATATTAAGCGATTACATGTTATAATTATATTATCAACGACAAAAAACTCTAAGAAGCAAGTATGTTTAAAATCACTTATTTAGAAATGACTTTACAAACCACAGCATTACTTAATGCTTCACCTTTAAACTTAAGTTAAATTTAATCAATGGTTATTTTGTCGATCTCTAGCTGATGTGAAATGTCATTAATAAATGATAATAATAAATATGTGTGGCCATCACAGTCATCACACACAGCGCCATCTAGCCCCAAACCAAGCAAAGCTTGTACTATGGGAACCAGATAACTGATATAATACTTATATACTTTTTGTTTGTAAATACATACATAGAATACAATATAAGTAACACCCAGACACAGAAATGTTGTCTATGTTCATCACACAAATGTTTGTCCTGGGTAGGAATCGAACCCACAGCCCTCAGTTCAGAAGGCAGGGTTACTACCAACTGAGCTATCGGGCACGTCATTGATTTTTAAATAACGTTTATCACATAAGGAGAGCGCGGTGCTAAGCAAAAATGGACAGAGCGAGAGGCAATATCTTTAGTACATTGTCTCGTTTATCATCTAACAGTAAAGTCCGTCATGTTTTTTCCGTGGAATTAAGAAAGTGATGCCCGCAGTTCCGCTAGTTTCTTAATAAGTTAATGACGGTGATCGATGATTTTCGACGGCTCGTTTCTCATTTAATTGGCGA
The DNA here is from genome assembly GCA_963580505.1 of Ennomos erosarius. Taxonomy (NCBI): domain Eukaryota; kingdom Metazoa; phylum Arthropoda; class Insecta; order Lepidoptera; family Geometridae; genus Ennomos; species Ennomos erosarius. The sequence goes on from OY757000.1 coordinate 6,091,513, forward strand.
ATAATCGTTGTTTTGGTTGTTTCCACCTAAATACTTATGCAATGGTTAATCTCACTTTCGCTGGGTTAATTGACAGTAACCGGAACTAACAATCACTAAAATCTTTGTTAAAACTAAGAAAAGTTCTTAATTGTTACATAATGTGGTCATTATTGAACCAAAGAGTTAAGTATTTAATGCACTTTTACTTAGTATGTTTGACTAACCGACAATTGATAGCTCAGTTGGTAGTATCCCTGCCTTCTGAACTGAGGGCTGTGGGTTCGATTCCTACCCAGGACAAACATTTGTGTGATGAACATAGATGTTTGTTCTGCGTCTGGGTGTTATATTGTATTCTATGTATGTATTTACAAACAAAAAAGTATAGAAGTATTGTATCAGTTATCTGGTTCCCATAGTACAAGCTATGCTTAGTTTGGGGCTAGATGGCGCTGTGTGAATTGTCCACACATATTATATTATATTATTATTATATTATATTATTATTATATTATTAATTAACATCATTACTTAATTGTTGACTGCTTGTGTATGAGAGAAATAAATGATTATGATTATGATTGAGCTCCCGGTCCCCACGGACCCAGGGTCTCAACGCCAAACGGCTCAAATATGTAATCGCTACCGAGGTTACTATATTTGCGCCGCTTTAGCTAAAGCTCAGCCGAATTAGCCGCGGCGCCGGCCCTAACGTGCGTCCCGGGAAGGTGCGACGGCGCCATAGTGTCGACGCAAGTAGCGTCCCACACTAAAGGCCGCCCCATCTTCCAGGGAACCAAAGTCATTCCGTCAGGTCTTTTACCATCGTCACATATTTAGTAATCTGTGGCACTAGTGCTTGTTTTTTTATAATTTATAGGCATAGCATTTGACCATTGTCACACCTCACCTGTGTCGCTTGTTCATATTCTATAGCACTAATTTGTAACGTTTTAACTAGATTTAAATCACAGAATACTTAATTATAATATTTAATACTACTTACTTACGTATTTAAGGCGTTGAATGCTCCGAAATCGACTATTTTGAACGTGATTATCTTAAAACGTATACCATTCACAGGATTGAAAAAAAATCACGTTAATACTGGTCATATCTCCTTTCCATCTGCCGAAACCGAAACATGTATACGAAAAGTTTTCTCGATAGAAAAAAGTCGTGAAGTGACCTCTAAAAAATCATTCAAACATCCTAAAATGTTACATTATAATAAGACACCACATTGAAATAAATCATAGTGATAAGTTATGTTTCAATGCATCCGTCTATAAGCTTATTTTTTTTTATAACAATAAGCATTTTTTTTATAACTAATTATTTGTACCGAAAAATGTAAGAGTCGAAGTGCAACGCAACGTAATCGCCATATTTTTGCTATGCATAAAGCGACCATATGAGGCACAAAATAAGTTTCAAGTTCGTCTGCTGTAATAAACGTGCTCGCATTGGGTCCTCTCAGTGCGTCTTAATTGTGGAAATACTGGACATCTACAATATAGGTAGGTACTCCAATGGTATTTTACTAGCCAGTAAATGTCATTGGAGTATCATTAGTCGCTCTTGATTGTTATTCTTTTATGTTTTGCAACGTACAACATCGTTTAGCGTTGGGCGTATGTTTATAGTTCCTGTGATTATTGGAAATCGGACATTTAGAGTTTTGTCTAATAAATTTTAAAATCAGTTAATTATTTTAGCTACAGGACAATAATAGGTACCTAATTTCAATTATTAACCTGTTAATAATATTTTGTTATTCTACAAAAATATTTTTTCGATGTTTATAATATTAAAAAAGGCATCTGACTACCATTTTGTGAACTTGAAATATCATAAAAGTAACTAAAAGTCGTAGTTTTAGCATGACTTTAATTTATTATATAGTTATTAATCTTGAACGTTCATTATCTTTTATATCATGAACAAAATGAAAAAAATAGTGCAAGATGCCACGTTGTCAGAGCAAGCGTCCAATGCACCGTTCCTGTCAGTAACTGGAACAAGTCAACTAGACATAACGCAGCTCGTCCCATTTACCTTACTGCAAGTCGCATAACTGCCAATTACATCGTTAGTTGACTTTAATGAAGCTGCCTCAGGCTGCTGATCATGTGAAGAGTCAACTGCTATATTATCTTAACATTATACCACCATGCCGTAGAAAATTTCATAAAATTTTCCTTGTAACATAAGAAAATTGATTTTATTTTACTGTGACATGGTACTAAATGGTTCAAAAAACCTACTCTGCATTACTCCATCAGTTAAGACATACTTAACAAACGCGCTTTAGGTAAGTAACTCTTATTATAACGTGTTTAGGTTCGTGATAACGGTAGCGGTAACATGCTATTTCTGTTTATAGAATATTAGTTGTAACTGGACCCTAACCCTAATAGACTAGAGGTTCCATGGAAATATAATATTAATATGTAGGCATTAAGTACGTAGTACTATAAATAATAGGGATGCGCCGACCATGGGTTTTTGAACAGAACCGAATAAGGACCCGAATATTCGGTTCAGCGCTTCGCTTACCGAACCGAATATTCGGCCGAATTATTCGATTCATACTACACAAACGTTGCCGATGCCTTACATTCAGTCGAATTCAAACTTCAATAAAGATTTTTAAAAACTGCGCTCTACGATGCTTTATAGTTTGGTGGCGCTCATTCAACCAAAATTACCATAGACTGGTGATCAAGCGCCTAGAGCGTGTCACTTTTATTATTTGAAAAAACGAAGTATTCTCTCACTCGACACGAGTGGAAGTGATTTAACTGTGTCCGACAAAACAAATCAATTAATATTGTTAAAAGTGTCGTAACGTATTCGTTTTTGGAGCCAGAGTGTAGATAAGTTAAAATCGGATCAGATTGCACAAGAATTTGTGTGTGGCATTAACGATATTTTATGTATTGTTAAATGCAAAAGTGATAGAATGTTGACTTCGGTTTAGCATAAGCATCTACCCTCCACACAGAATAATAACCGATTACGTGTGTGGGCATCCGGTACCGCAAATTCGGTCGCATCTGCAGTGAGCCGACTGGCCTAGTGGTATCGTAGTGTGAATTACTCATTGCTGACCGTAGTTGCGCTGGTTCGAACCCCAATGCGGTAGAAACTTTTTGGACGACGAATACCCGGGACAATAACTTTGCAACATCACAGGCAGAGATTAAAATAATTTTTATTTTAAAATAAAATATAGTAATAAAATTATTACACGGCGCCATTTATCTATTGCATTTTCATAGCTTACCAGCTCGATACATACGGTCATAGAAAATGGCGTCTAGAGGACCAAACACTTGTGCTGGGTGCAAAATTGCCATCAAAGGGCGCAAATATGTGACTTGCTTTGTTTGCACACAGATGTATGACCTTCAGTGTGCTAATGTTCCGGAAAAGCATTTCACTAATAACAGTTTCGCTGTATTGCAAGAGTGGAAGTGTGATCTCTGTAAGAGCAGGGAGCCTAGGACTGATAATACTAATACGCCAATCCGTGGTATTAAAACTGGAAATCCATCTGAGGGCGCCTCGTGTGGATCAGTTTCAGAGCCCATAAGTGATATTAAAGCTCAGTGCAAACTGTACCACTCACCCGTTGAGCAAATCACGTTTGATGAGAGCATGATCTTAGCGATTAAGGATCATCTAATGGCAGCTGTGAAACAGGAACTCCCGTCCTTGCTAGCGTCTGTCTTGAAAACGGAGCTTCAGCCGATTAGGAATGCCATCCAGAGCGTAAATGAGCTCCAACAGTCAGTGTTGGCTCTCAGTGGCAATCAAGTAGAGATGAAAAAATCCATAGAGGTGCTTGGTGACGTGAATAACCAACTAAAAAATGAGAATCGTGTTCTGCGCTCGGCGGTCACTGATTTGTCTGACAGGCTGAACAACATGGAGCAGCACCTGCGGGATAATAATTTGGAAATTCATGGTATACCTGAGCACCGCTCCGAGAATTTCAATAGTCTCCTACAACAATGTGCAAATGTCGTTAACTACCAGTTGAGCTCAGATGATGTTATCAACTGCACCAGGGTCGCAAAACAAAATAAGGACAGCAAGCTGCCGCGTACGATCATCGTAAAGTTTAAGAACGTAAGACGTCGTGATGAGTTCTACTCTGCGGTGGCCAGATACAATAAGTCTCACCCTAAAGAGAAACTTAACACTGGCTTATTGGGATATTCGGGTGACAAAGTTCCAGTTTATATATCGGAGCATCTCTCGCCACTCAATAAGGCTCTACATGCCGAGGCTAGGAGGAGGGCAAAGGCGGCATCCTATAAGTTTGTGTGGGTGCGCAATGGTCGCATCTATGCTAGAAAGGACGATACTTCGCAATATATTCTTATAAAAAACTCTAATAGCCTAGATTTAATCAAGTAAATATTTAGGTTAGGTGCCTGCCTGAGACAGCGTGTTTTTCAGTCTGAACGGTTACTTACGACTAGTTTGTAATATTATATACATTTGAATTTAAAATAATACCTACCTCTTCTGTAATTCGCGTTTTTTTTTTTTTTTTTTTTTTTTTTATAATGTTTTTCTATATTTTTCTTTCTATTGCTACGGTGTGCCTACTCAGAATTCAGATGTTGTTAAAGTATCAGTAATCGTATTTTGATGGGTATTTAGGGTTGTTTTATATGTCCTGGGTATAGTCTCTCAATGGCTTTATCTATCTTTTATCAAAACATACGTGGTTCTAGAACGAAGGTTATTGATATTTATAATTCGATATTATGTCAAAATTATGACGTGATATGTCTCTGTGAAACGTGGTTGGATGATCATATTGATTCTACTGAAATTGTTGATAGCAGATATCAGGTACTGCGTCATGATCGTAGTGAGTTATTTAAAGTAAAATTCAACAAAAAACACGGTGGTGGTGTGCTAATAGCTATTTTAAAAAAATATAACGTAGAAGCGAGACCTGACTGGCAGCTTGATTTAATAGAACATTTATGGGTACAAATAAAAATTGGCAATAAACTTTTAATGAATTTATGTACTGTTTATTTACCGGACTATCTACCTTCTTCCATTTATATTGACTTCTTAAACTGCTCTAAGGGCATAGTAAGCTCTGCTGCTTGCCCTACTTGTATTATTGGAGATTTCAATTTGGGTGATTTGAAGTGGTCCAAGCGGTTGGGTTGCCCGGTCACTTATCTATGTGATAAATCAAAGATCCTGTATGAATTGTTGCAAGAAACTGCGCTTCATCAACTTAACTATATTACTAACCACAATAACAGAATATTGGACTTGGTTCTTTTTGATAAGCCAGAGGATTGTGCTATCACTAGTGCCTCAGCACTCAGTCGCCAGGATGATCATCATCCTCCATTTGAGTTGACTTATCGCTGTTTTCTTCCGACGTTACTAGAAAACAGAGAGGTAGAGAAGCTCTGTTTTTACAAAACTGACTACGAGAAGTGCATTTGTGACCTAAATGCTGTTCAATGGGAAGAACATGTGAAGCATTTGAACTGTGAGGATTTTGTTCAATTCTTTTATAATACGCTATATTCAATTATTGAAAATTATACTCCCAAAAGCAAAATTCGTAACTGCAGATTTCCGGTTTGGTTTTCCAAGGAACTTATTCGATTACTGAGAAGAAAGGATAAGTATCATGCTAAGTTCAAACGATTTGGTAATGCTCGAGATTATGATACATACTCTTATTTTCGAAATGTTGTGAAAACCAATATGGACAACTGCTACAAAAAATATATTGAAAGCATTGAAGAAGGCTTGTCCGATAACATAAAAGCTTTTTGGCGCTATACCAAAAATAAGAGAGTCACTAATACTGTCCCGAGTAGTATCAAATTTCAGGATCGTATTGCTAACACTGGAAGTGACGTAGTGAATTTGTTTGCCGACTATTTTTCGTCTGTGTATAGCAGTCCATCGAACGGTCATTATTATCCCCACTTTGCTCCAACGAGTTTCTCGGCTTATTCTATGGTTATATCGGAAAGAGACTTATTAGTTCGATTAAAAAGTCTTAAGATTACTAAGTCAGCGGGTCCTGATGGTATTCCCCCAATATTTGTCCGATGCTGTGCACCAGCTCTAATTAAACCTTTATCGCTGATCTTTTCAAAGTCCCTAACTGAGGGTACATTTCCATCTTTATGGAAATTAGCCAGAATAACTCCCGTATACAAATCCGGGGATAAAGGGGATGCTGCCAACTATAGACCAATTAGTATACTTAACTGTTTCGCTAAGGTATTTGAAGGTATAGCGTATGATCATATTTATAATCATTTAAAACACCGATTGAATCCTAATCAGCATGGTTTTATCGCGGGCAGATCCACAGCCACAAATCTTCTCGAGTACACTACCTACATATGTGAGTCCTTTGAGGACAGAACACAGACTGATGCCATTTACACGGATTTTTCTAAAGCTTTTGATCGTGTTGATCACCTCATATTACTAAAAAAGCTAAGTCGATTGGGCATTCATGGGAATCTACATAGATGGTTAAGATCTTATCTTCTGAACAGATCTCAGCTAGTGACGTTATATGGGTATGAGTCAGTACCGTTCATGGCTTCGTCGGGTGTGCCTCAGGGTTCAAACCTAGGGCCTTTGCTGTTCTTGGTATTTATTAATGATCTCTTAGATCAATTAGATGGCAATTTCTTGGCATATGCGGATGATATCAAGATATTTCGCCGAGTCTCCTCTAGGCTGGACTGTTTACGGCTCCAGGAAGATCTTGATTTAATTAATGACTGGTGTGTAATAAACCACATGTCACTCAACCCGAATAAATGCCAAGTGATAAGTTTTACCAAAAGCAAATCACCCATCTGCTTCAGTTACCACCTTGATGGAATAGTTTTAGGTCGTGTTGGTGCTGTTCGTGATTTGGGAGTAATGTTTGATTCTGCACTTTCCTTTAGGCCTCATTATGATTTTATTACGAACAGGGCAAACAGAATGTTGGGGTTTGTCTTGCGCACAGCGAAACCTTTTAGAAATAGCGCTTCGTGGATTATTTTATACAATAGCTTAGTAAGGTCTATTCTTGAATATTGCTCGTCAGTTTGGTACCCCATATACGATTTGCACGTTGACAGAGTCGAGGCTATACAGCGTAAATTTTTGAGGTCACTGTGCACTAGACTCGGTTTGAGGCGTAAGCTTAAAGAATACTCGGATAGACTAGATAAATTCAAGATGAAAACGCTTGAAAGCCGTAGAAATATTACGGACTTGTGCACCCTGTACAAAATTGTCAATGGTACGTTTGGTAGTGAACTTTTAATGAATGTCAATTTCAAAGTACCCTCACGTTCTGTACGTAATTTACAGCTATTTAACATGCCACCTACCTACAACAACGTTTCACGGAATGATCCTTTACTTAGGATGTGTCGCACATATGACGGATTAACCGATCCCAGAGACATGTTTTCGTGTAGTCTTATATCTTTTAAGTTTGCTGTCAATAGTTTATTTAAGTAATTAATTCTGTTCTTTACTCACACACAGTTACTCGTATACACACTGTATAGTTAATGTAACGCAGTTACATAGTGTCAATATGTCTATACTTATTTAAGCTGTGTACGGTTATTATTGGACTTTAGGTTTATAATGCTGTGTTAACGTTGGTGGTGTATATTGTATCTAATAGCCTATTGTCTGTTACCGAACCAATTGTAATAAAATAAAAATAAAAAAAAAATAAAATTCTAATTATCTTAGAACGAGTTCCCGCAAAAGATAATTTTGGAAGTATTTAAAAGAAATCATATTTAATAAAATATTCGGTTATTATTCGGCACTTCAACCGAATATTCGGCCGAATACCGAACATGGAAAAACATGCCGAATATGCCGAATAACGAGAAATTACCGAATATTCGGGGCACCGCAAGTAAATAGGAAAAAGAGTTTTAACTCGTGCGAGTTTCTTTCCAAGAAAATAAAATCTTGCTGGTCGTAAATTGTTAAGGGCCTTTTGATGCATTTTAAATACCTGTTATTTTTCTTCTGCTGTCTTTTTGAGTGGGCATTTGAGTTTCATAAAATATACTTATGATAATTTAATTAATTCTTTTGTAAATTAACGGAATAATAAACAATTATGTATTTTATTCGGTTTAAATGTATGTATGAATTAGACTTTAATTTTTTTTCCATAGTTTCTACTTAATACGTACCTGTATCAAATGCACAGTTATTAAAAAACTCATAAACAATTCATTAAAATAAAAAGGCAGTGCATGATAAAATATAGTAAGTTTCCATACATGTAAAGTGATAATAAATAGACTATTACAACTAGGTCATTATTCAGACACAATTTTAATGGCTTTTAATTATGGTTTTTAACATGAACTACAAAGAAGTGGTGTTAAAAAGTCACGCATTACCATAATGCAATTTTAAATAATTGTTCATACTTTGTGGGCTATTTTAATAAAAACTTTTAGTTTTGCATAATATTTAAAAATACATATTAGGAAATTATATTGTTATTTGAAATTTACTTAGGTATGTACTTAATATACTTACCCTATTTTTTATTAGACGAAGTAAACTGACTGATCGAAATATCACTTTTGAGAATAATGTTACCAACTTCTAAATCACAGTGATGACCTAATTCAGTCGATCGGTTAGTTACCTAGTCGTTATGAATATAGACGATCGGGACCAGCCACCGACCATGATCACATTTGTCTCACCTTGGTCGGGTTGGTGTAAAATCCGACCGTGTGGATGCGCATACGACCAAGGTCGAGTGGTTGGCCGACCGAATAAAGACACCAACCAACATCCACGGTCGGTGGTTGGTCCAGTACCGATCGTATATTTTGCTCATACATTATACCTACTGATTCTAACATAACGGTGTTGCCGTGCTAAAAATAATACCAAAAATGATGCAAATCGTAACAATTTGTCCCGTTGGTAAAAGAATGAGAGTTGCAGTATAATGTTTTTAAATGAGGAGAAAATTACTATATTTATTTTTAACGCGAAAATGGTACAACATTAAACTTAATGGTTACTATAAAATGAGGCGGTTAATGCTGAATCGTAGGAAAGTAGTTTTAAGATATTTTACAACCTGTCTGTAATAAAAATTATATTATTGTTAATAATAAAATTTGATAACAATTTTCTATCAGTCTGTTTTTTCGTTCAAAATATCGTACTAAATCCACAATCATTTGTTTCGACAAAATGTAACTAAGTACCTACTTACTTAGGTAGGTACTCAACATTTTGAAAATTATTATGTAGTAAGTAGGTATTTGTTGTTTCGTTATAGCGGCAACAGAAATACATCATCAGTGAAAATCTCAACTGTCTAACTATCAGGGTTCATGAGATACAGCCTGATGACAGACGCTAGACTGTAAGACAGACAGACAGCGGAGCCTTAGTAATAAGGTCTGTTTTACCCTTTGGGGTACGGAACCCTAAAAACAAGATTAACAAAGCTACGACTTATAATAAAACTAATTTGTCCGGATATTGTAAACTCGCATCGTTACGGAAAGGTTAACAATGCATAGAAGTAACCGTACGTACTTACTTACACGAGGCTGGTACCTCACCTATGACTGCGAGAGTTAGTGCGTGCCATGAGCGGAAGCGATTTGGCTAATGAAATCAAATCTTATTAATCATAACATCAAATAAATGTTTTACATGTGCAAGGAAGGTTTAAAGTTCATATACTAATACAATGTATACACTATGGAACTTTATTTAATATTAATTTATTAATACAGATGTTTCGCATGAACCTGTTTAGCCCTAGACTCCTAAACTAGTGTCAACACTAGATTTCAGGAGCCATGGCTTTTCTCCTTACAATACTAGTAAGTGTCTGAGCTATACAGTGTACACCTCGCGAGTCTTGTCAATGCATAGATTTAAACTGAAAAATTATTTTTTTTAGGTTTTTTTACTTACAACCATGCAGGTAGGTAGTGTAGGTACTCACGACGTAGCGTAGGGTTCTAATTACTAGACGACGAACGTAGGCTCGTATCCCACTAGTGGGAATGTATTGGACTAATGGTCATGATCAGAAAAATAGGGAGTTTACTTATGGGGATATTTCATTTATTTTTTATGTATTTATTATTTTGTTCCTTAATATTTATTTTTTGATAACAAAATATTTGTATTGGAAGCTTATCACTTGCACCAACCATAAGAGTTGGGGTATCATATTCAATCTCATTACTGCCTTCATTACGCATCTTCTAATTGACCTGCGAAATCTTACGCAAGCTTGTAATGGATCATATAGGTAGGTACCTAGCCAGTACAGTACAGTAATCTTACTGTACTGTACTGGCTGGTACCTATTATTGAATCTTTGTGTAAGTATAATTCTCTAGATTGGAGTTGTCTTTGTTAATTCTATTTATTTAACCCTTCTATTTCTTTGTCATTAAAAGTTATTCAGATCACTGAATATCTTTTAATGACAAAGAAATAGAGAATATAAATTAAAAAATACAAGACGTAAATAAATATAAATAATATAAATATGTTGTGGACATTTCACACAGCGCCATCTAGCCCCAAACTAAGCATAACTTGTACTATGGGAACCAGATAACTGATACAATACTTATATACATTTTTATTTGTAAATACATACATAGAATACAATATAACACCCAGACGCAGAACAAACATCTATGTTCATCACATAAATGTTTGCCCGGGTAGGAATCGAACCCACAGCCCTCAGTTCAGAAGGCAGGAATACTACCAACTGACCTATCGGGCCCGTCCCGAAATAAAAAGTAAGTAGGTACATTAACTCTTATAAACTGCTGAAATGAAATAATCTCCATAATAATTATGTTCTGGCAACACAAAAATTGACATAATTACGAATAGGTGGAAGAGTCAGTTAAAGCCGCAGAGTGCCGATGACAAGACCAGAGACAAGAGTTAAATAGTGGCACTCCATGGGGGATGCCTGCCTATGTTCAGCAGTGGACGTCTTCAAAACCTCAAAATTTAAATAATAAAGCCACTCAGAGCGCCTGCTCGCCTCCTGCATCCATCGGCTCCCCGCGGCTTTCACCAGGTCGTCGGTCCACCTAGTGGGGGGCCGGCCTACGGTGCGTCTTCCAGTTACAGCGACTGCTTAAAACAATTGAAATGAAATTTCTAGTTTCACAGAATTTAGCAACTACATTTCATTTGCGAAAAGCTAATTGAGTTTTCACATGCTAAAAACTAATGCGAATGCTAATTAATCCATCACTAGTTGACACTAGTTAAGGAGTCTAGGGCTAGACATAGGTTCATGTGAAACATCTGTATAAATAAATTAATATGTTCCATAGTATATTCTATTAGTATATGAACTTTCTCCATCGGTTGTCCTACGAGCGATGTGGCCTGCCCATTGCCATTTCAACTTGCTAATCCTAAGAGCTACATCGGTCACTTTAGTTCTCCTGCGGATTTCCGATAGTGAAGAAAGGTTCTCGAATGGCGACCACGAACTTACAATACACTTACTTAGAATACAGTGTTTTCTAAACAAAACTCCCTCCCTTACCTTACCATTTGAATTTAATAGAAAAGAAAATGGTTTCCCCGTTCTATATTCGAATTAGCCCAATCATGATTTCCAACGCGCTGTCTATTCCATATTCAAATTATGCGAATCCACGTTTGCCCCCGCACATGAGGTCAGGTTACCAATTTGCCGGCAAGATGTTTTCCGTCATTAATTCTTGAATCTCATACGTTCCATTATCCTCATTTGAGTTTAAGTAATTTATCTGTTGTTATTGATTTGTTGTTTATAAAGGTAACCCTTTCATAGCACCTTAATCTTCGCTCAGTTAAAATTTTGCATCTACCTTTTATAAAGGGGTATTCAAACCGGCGCGTTATTCGCTACCGCTTTACAACTAGCCCGTTATTTGCATTGCTTATAAATGTCACCGTCGCGTCGTATTGTAAAAACCGTTTGTTTATAAAAAAAACGAAAATAAAACCGGTTATTTATAAACTGTCGATTTATTGCTAACTGACAATCTGTCTCACAATAACACGGATGATACAAGTTCTTCTTAATTATTAGCTATAATTTATATTCACTTTGGTTTCTTTGTAGGGAATGTTTTGGTAGAGCAATTTAAAATGTATTTAGTTGAAGGTCACTTTTTCAGAGGTTTCCGACATATTTAAGATATTATGCAACGTTTAGGCCAACACTATGTGTGGTCGTCTTTTGTTTGTTCAAAATAAACATCGTTTGGGCAACCTTATTGTATCTACATTCTGCGTCTACCGTTTGGCAATACTGCTTCCGCCCGTTTCTTTTTTGCATGTTGGTATATTGATGTTTATCAACGTTTTGTTGACTTGTTTGGTATTTTAGACAAAAGTGTATAATATGCTAATTGGTATTATTGATATGAATATAGTATTTTATTTTTAAATATTTGTGTTTTTGTGTGATACTGGTACTTATACTGTGGTAGAATATTCGATTGAATAATTATTATTTACCTATTGAAACATTTTTCTTCTATTGGTGACTTACTTTTTATTACCTACCTAATTACCTACCCTAATCATTTTTTCTTTTGGTTTAGACGCGGTATACTGTTTTTATTTGAATGTAGGTATTAGGTAGGTACCACTTAGACTGATTGGAATTAAAATTCAGAAGGTGCCTTATTATTTGTGGGCTTTCTTGCATCTCAGTTCGTAGACCAATCGAAAAGGTAACTAATAAGTCTAATAACCATTTAAGTTCGTTCTATACTGAAAAAAGTGCCTAGATACTAGGTACATATATAGGTAATAATATTATGTATGTAGGTTACATAAATAACTATATGATAATTATGCCGTTAGTAAACTAAAAATCGATCAATATCAAAGCAACATTATATTATTGTACCAATATGCCTTTACTTCTCAAGCTAACTACTACAATAATGCCTACCTACTATCTACATTTACAATATTAAATAACCTATTGGTTCTACGCAACGAATCTTGGCAAGACCACTCGCAATATAGAGGTTGTTCTTAATCATTATTAATGTGTATTCTGTAAATAAAATCCATTTAAATCATTGCAAAGACCAATAAAGGCACTTACCCAAAAGAGTCTTATCTCTCCACCCACTTAGAGCCACGTACTATATTGATACACAAACCGTCTGCACAGACTTGCTTACACTGTCATAATATTGGCGCCATAGATGACGACGCAAAAAATAGTGGTTCAACACACAGAGTAGGTAAGATAACTTTTTATGTTTTTTGCCCTATTTATCGCGATGCAACTGGCAGCTTTATCTTCGAAAAAGAAAACTAAACGATCCTTCTTTTTTCAAAATGAACCTCTGGACTCCCATGGTCGCGATATCGTGCCGTCCAGTTATTGTTATTCTATCGTTATTCGTTATACACAAGACCGGTATAATCAATGAATTAAACCGTGAGATTAGTTTGTCTTAATTTCATATCGACCGTTATTTAATGAATAGAGCAATCGTTAAAGCTGGCTGGATTCGCCTGTATCGGCTGATTTAATCCTTCGGTTGATTTCGCCAGATTTATAGCGGCTGTAATGAATCCATCTCGCGATCATTCCATTTTAACGGTCTCAATTCGCTAATGGCTGGCTCTCATTCATTAGGCGCGAATCGTCGCGATACCGCTCCGTCACTGTTTGTTACCCTTTTATGAAAAATCATCTCAATGAATACGAAATGAGCTTTTTTATTAATTACTGTCGAATCACGCTGCTATTGGGAGTGAATTTGGGATCGCTTTTGTTCTAGCTCGCTCGCTAATGAAGTTTTCGTATGCGCCCGTCCTTTTTTTGTCAGCCATATCTGTTTGTTTTGAGTTCGGCATCAATTTATTTTCGAGTTTTAAATTAGGCTTGCGAGCACCGGGCTGCTGCTGTCTTTGTTGCGCATGGTGTGGTGCATGCGTGCGTCTCTGTCGCGCGTCGCGTTTGTTTTGTGCGTGATGCGCCCCGCCCATGCGGCGGCACGGGCTCTTTGACCGGTAGCGGTGCGACTCGTTATCTGTTTTTTCCGTCGGCGGTGTGTGTCCGGCCTAATATTTGAGTAGGACGTTGAAAAAGTCGTTTTGTGTGCAGTGGGAGGTGCATTGCGATGTTTACCGCCGGATCAGCCCGTTATACAATTTTGGCAGTTTCTTTTCTTTTCATGTAGGCATAGCGGTAATTTTTTGTCTTGGAAATGTTGTTTAGAAGCTAACAAAACATTTTCATTGTCTTTTAAAACATTTCGATCGCAATTAACATCTAAAATTAGTTATGTACCTGACTATGACTCTACCATACTTATTATGGTAGAGTTACAGACAATACTTTCGAATTTCGTTATACTCTCAGTACCTACGCAAGTCTAAAAAAATTTAATATTCAAAATAAATGTGTTTTACTGCATACTTATTGTATTTTTCAGGTATGAATTTCATAAGAAGACTTACCAATATTTTTGTCAAAATCATATTTTGTTATTCTCTTCCACTCGCACACTAACCACTCTTGTTTATGAAAGAGTAGTATGTACCACAGTAGTTTGTCCTTATTCCAGTCGAAATAACAGCTAATCTACTAGCAAATGAGTGGTTTAGGGGGGTGATTAGTCGCGCAATGTCGTGCGTTTGGGCGGTTTGGTCGCGCGATGGAGCGATAGACGCGGACGCACGCGACGCTGTGCTTAGGGGGCCAATAGTAGGAAAGATATTGTCCAACTAAAATCTCGAGTGAATATTAGAATAACTAAGGAGCCAATTATTAGAAGAGTATAAAATGTCATCGGCTTGATTCTAACCCTCTTACTAATAAACATTACGTAGCGAATGAATACTTATTCAGTGTTTTGTCTTTCTCTGTTGAGATTGAAATGGGTAATGATAAAACAAGAGAGAATACTGAGTAGCTATATTCCACTGTTATGCAGTGTTTTTTGGTAAGGGGTACCTATTGTCTATCTATCTATCAATATTTGCCAAATTTCGCACCCAAGATAGACACATGCCTGCGCTGTAACAATAAAAAACACTTACCTACCTATCTAAAAATAAACAGCGTGCAAATTAAATTAACGTATGGCGAGTCTGGTGGCATCGTGCATCGGACGTAGACTGTTACGTCTAGTAATTTTTTTTTTTTGGGCCCGATGGAGTATTTCAAAAACTATTTTTAAGATGAAATATGTGCCTACTTACTTATCTACTGCGAGTTAGTCCCGATCGGTCACAGGTCCATAAAAAACTAGTACCGTTCTCACTTTTCCATAGTACCAAAAGTACAGTCAACGACAATAGCTTTTTAAATAGGCATGATGACTAAAAATTTTTTTTTTTTGGATAAATTATTTATATTCCTCAAAAGATAAACATTTGTGAAAACAAAAATTAAATATCTCAAAAAATGACCAAGTTACAAGCATTTTAAAAACCGGAATAGAAAGAGATAGCTCAAACGGCCAGTGACTTCAGAGGAAGCTCGTTATAGTACCTCATTACTAAGCTGAGACGTCACGAGTAGATTTTTCATAGTAACTGTGGGGGCACTCTGTTTTGCGAGAAAGGGACAGGAGATGCCTCCTGTAGAAACTTTAAAAGCTTATTACTCCGTGATTTGTTTACCGATTTTGCTTATTTTTTTCAATTATTGCATCCATTTTTAATCTTCTTTATAAAATTAATATTTACTTGTTCATTTTTAATAGTAGTCATCATGCCTATTGTGCCCAACAGAGCACAGAAGCATTAAATTTGTTTTGTAGAAATTAGTTAGATGATTTGGGAATAAAAATTAGAAAATCGAAAATGGCGATAATGGTTATATTTTGATTTCTATTTTCTAAGCAGTTTAAACTATTTCTACACAACTAAATTTTAAAGTTACTCTGTCCATCTGACTGTCGGTTTGTTAATAGTTCTTATCTTTCACAACTAAACATATGGTGATAGTTAAGAACCAAGGGAAGGACCATAGTACGACATAATCATTGTTAAATACAAAATGAAACAAGAATATCTAGTGTAATTCCGCTAAAATAAAACTATAAGATTATCTATATTGGGAAAGCTGCAAGGGATTGTTGCTGGTAAATGTATGTGAGAAAGAATAAGAAAAATATTTGTTATGACAAGGCAACAAATCTTGGACCAATTTTAGCCTTCCCAGATTGTTGTAATAAAACTTTCATAACAAATATTTTTCTTATTCTTTCTCACATACATTTACCAGCAACAATCCCTTGCAGCTTTCCCAATATAGATAATCTTATAGTTTTATTTTAGCGGAATTACACTAGATATTCTTGTTTTATTTTGTATTTAAGATGAACTTCTGCGAGGTCACGCCTGATTCAATCAATTATAATTATTGTTGTTAATTGATACCATATTTAACAATATCAAACTGTATCAAGCCAGCAGTGGATGCCTTCAGCTGTAGATGATGATTTTAACAAAATAACACGGTAAAAATTACCTACTTAAAATTTATTGATCAAAAATGTGTTACGTTTTCATTTAATTACGGGGTGATAAACATTTTGTTTAACAATCATCTTAAAGAAAGTAAGGGGTATAAAACAATTTGGTGTTGCAATGTAAAGATCTAAAATAAAAGTAAAGGGTGCTAAACCAAACATTATTGTATCCACAACATGGGGGAGACGATAAAGCTCCTAATCTCTGTAAGAAGGGTGATTTGCCACGCTTTAGGATCATTGCGCATTTTGTAGTTTTTAATTTGACAGTTGAACAAGTCCGAACAATTGTTCATGTTATTCGGTTTCTTAAAATCACAGAGCATTAAAAAGTTACACATTTTTCGTGCTCTGTGACATAAATGGTTAAACTGTTGGCAAAAGGCATGATGACTACTATTAAAGATGAACAAGTAAAAATTACTTTCATAAAGAAGATTAAAAATGAATGCAATAATTGTAAAAATAAGCAAAATCGGTAAATAAATCACGGAATAATAAGCTTTTAAAGTTTCTACAGGAGGCATCTCCTGTCCCTTTCTCGCGAAACAGAGCGCCCCCACAGTTACTATGAAAAATCTACTCGTGACGTCACATGCCAAATAGATTGTATGAAAAGCTACCACAGCTTAGTAATGAGGTACTATAATGACATTGCTCTGACGTCACTGGCCGTTTGGCCACAGCTATCTCTTTCTATTTCGGTTTTGAAAATTCCTGTAACTTGGTCATTTTTTGGGATATTTAATTTTTGTTTTCACAAATGTTTATCTTTTGAGGAATATAATTATATTATCCGAAAAAAAATTTAATCAACATGTCTATTGGAGATGTTTTTTGATGAGTCCAAAAAAAACTGAGAAACGTTAATACCATTTTTAAATTAATTTTTTTTACGACCTAAGTTTTATCAGCCATAATTATAAACTGAGTAGTTTTTTATTTATTTTTCTGTTAAGTGCTCTACGTTACCTACCATTATAAAGTAGCCATCATCGTAGACCGCATTGTCAGTTTCCATCGGGTAAAGTATATGAGGAGAGGAGGGCAAAGAGAACCCATAATATAATATACGAGAAGATGTTACTGTCCGGTTCAGAAAATATTGTATTAAAAACAAAACTATTTGTGTTCTTTATTTAAAACTCAACTACTTACTGTAATTTGCCCAACAAAAGAGTTCCATCACCCCCAAGCTACCTTGGAGCACACATGAAGACCTCCTTTATCACATCACGCCGCGCCAGTAGTTCACAATCGCGGCTTTGTGTGCAACTTCTGTGTTATTTTGTCATTTTCCGATCCACTACCTCAGCCACAAAAAAAGAACACCCGTATTTTCTTTTTTATTTTTATGCCAGCACTTTAAGGGTTTTATTGAGGTTCTTTGCCACCCCAGGAAAACACCCTTTGTTAGTTTTGTGTTTGTTTTGATTAGAGGTGTCAATTTATTTATTTGTAGCTTAAAATATACTTTGGCTTAACGTTTCAGATAATTAACCCTTTCCGTTCAAAAACATTCCTTAGCTGTCTATATAAATTTCACTTACTTATACACAAATATGTTGATCCATATTTAATTGTTTTTGAATCACGGTTTCTCATCATGAACTAAAATTCATTTCACAAAAACATTTTACGATGTTTTTAATAGTACTTACGGGATATTTACCGTGATTAGTATAATTTTTGAGTTCCCGATATTTCGGCACAGTTACATGCACCATTTTCACGGGTAGACTGAAGATGCGGGTGGATGATAAAAAGAGATATTAAAACTGTGTTTAACATTTTACGAGTTTAAATTTTCATGATTTTGTATTTAATTTGCTCTCAATCTAGATTAAATTCCTATGAAAATAGTTTCAGAATTTTCAGTTGATGAATGCTAGTCATTATTTTAAACTGGGGCCGTACTGTGAGCTCTTAGCGCGATTCAAAATTGAGCCAATATTGGATCGCTTGTCAAAATCTTCATACAAAAAAAAACGAAGCGATCCAATACAGGCTCTGGTTTGAATCGCACTAAAGCTCACAGTACGGCCCCTGATCTAGCATTTTGCAACTTTGTTGCAAACAGGTTAGTAATAATTAGTACCTAAGTATAAGTGTCTAGATTTAGATGGAAAATGTCATAGGAACTGAATTGCTTTGACAATGTATATATTTTATGATCTATTAGTAGGTATGTTCTTTTAAAAATATTTCATACAGTGATAAACTTATTAAAGGTTACAGTTTAGAAGAGAGTTATAATTTGTATTTTTATTCAAGCTTACAAAACAATACAATAAGTACAAACTCTTTGACAGATTGACGTCAATATAAGGCAAACATGTAAAAATGAGATATGTACAATGGGCGGTCGTATCGGTAAGAGTAATTAATATCTTCCAGACAAACAGAGATATGGGCATGGCCGGTGGTGTAATGAATTAGTATGATTAAGTACCTAATGTAGGTGTCTTCTTCTGTTCGTAAGCCATCGTAGAACAATCACATAGTCACTTCCCATCAGGAGATAGCAGTTAAATTAAAAGTTATGCCTGTTAGTTATGTTATTAAGTGCGTAAAATAATAGCATGTCAAATTGTCAATAACTGTTTTGTACCTACATGTACTAAAATAACTGCCCTTGAAATTACCACAGCATAACAAATAGTACAACAATGACAAAGTACTTTCATCAATTCGGTCCAATCCAGCTGATCAGTCAATAATACTTAATGATATTAACACACTTGCCTTGCAGGTCGCAGGTGCAAGTGTAGCCAATATATTTCTGTCTGGTTTTTGCATTATTATATCATTACAATGTCGATTTTAAGTATAATAGAACCTCATGGGAATGAACCTATATGTTATGGAAAACACTTTATTCCAATAGAAAATAAGCGCCGCCCCCCATAGGAAGAGAATGGGGTCCTTTTCCCATACCGTAGAGTCGTCACTTTTCATCAGGTGTGTGAGATTGCAGTCAAATGCGGGCTGATTCGAGTTTTGGAATCAATGTATTTTTTATCTTTCTATACTTTGCTTTATAAAACTTGAGTGTTCAGTTGAGCTGACGGCTTGTCCTCGTCCCGTTAGCGAGTGTCCGCTCAATTCTCCAATTCGCGCCACTTGAGCCGATCAGTGGCTTCGAAACAATTGAGTTTGCCACACTACATGTTTGCTTATGATGTTATGACGCGAATCGTTTGGCGGGCTTTTGGGATGGATATTTTTAGACTGCTATCACAGAGTAAATTATTATATCATGTTTTCTATCTCTTTTATACTGAGCATGAATTTATTGATCCTTGGTGTGAAATATTAAGCTGCTTTTGAGACCTGAATCTCTATTGTAGTGATTTTACGTGACCCGAGTTTTTTTTATTGATTTTTATTAGCTCCACAACAACCATCACCAACAATGCCATTAGGGTGACAGCGCCAATTTGTTTAGGCACCAAGGGCCTTACTTCATTATCATCAACAATCATTATCCCCCAGAGAGTGCCACTTTGAGCGGCTGCTCACCTCCTGCATCCATCGGCTTCCCGCGGTTTTCACCAGATCCTTGGTCCGCCTAGTAACTGCAGGCCAATCTACGCTACGTCCTCCAAGTCTGCCTGCTTATTATGCTTACCTTCTTATTAAAATAGTATTCAATTTGCTAATAACCAGACTAATAACGGTTCAAGGCAAAGATAAACATACTTACGAGCTCGTCTCATTTTCTACCTATAAATACCCGAATATCATCAGAACTCATCACGAACATTCACAATCTTCCAGATCTAACCATCCACAGAATTAGCCCGTATCTCCGGATCTCTGGCACATTTCCCCAGACGAAGCTGCTGTTTAATTATGTTCATTTTTTACCTTTTTCACGTTTGGTCCAACTGTCGGCGATTTATCTATACTCTTTGACTTCACGCTTGTTGCCTCAGAGAGGTATACGGCAGTTTGGCTGAAATAATAATTAGGTAGGCAAGTTTTTTGGATGTATATGCATAGTTTTTAGGGTTCCGTACCGAAAGGGTAAAACGGCCCCTATTACCACAGATTTTAAAATAGTATACTACCTATTACTAAGACTCCGCTGTTCATCCGTGCGTCGGTCTGTCTGTCCATCTGTCACCAGGTTATCTCTCGTGAACCGTGATAGACAGTTGAAATATTCACAGATGATGTAGGTACTTATTTCTGTTGCCGCTATAACAACAAATACTAACAAACAAAATAAAGTGAATATTCAAGGGGGCGTCCAGACTCCAGACAACAAACGTGATTTTTTTGCTCGTTTTTATAAATAATGGAACGGAACCCTTCATACGCGAGACCGACATGCGCTTGCTCGGGTTTTGGTGATTTGATTATAATAAGTATGTAGGTAGCGGTATTTAATGAGTTCATTTTGGAATGGTGATTAGTTTAATTATGATTTTGTAGTTTATAAGAGGATGAAAGTTTTACTTGGTTTACATTAATAATCTAATGAGATCGGCGTTATTAAAACGCAGTTTTAAAGCTATGCAAAGAAAATTAATAATATTAGTTAGGTAGTCTTTAGGAGTGAATTAATATTTTTGAGGATTCGTTTTTTTGGGATCTCTTGGGATTGGGATCTATGTATACAACAACCCCTAATTTTGACTTATTATGAATTCGCCACAAAGTAAATTTGTCGCCACTATAAAACAATGTTCACAGTCATCTTGTTCTCATTTTGTTTTTGTTTTTCAAATAAAAAGCGAACATTCGAAATACGAATTCAAAACGCGAGTTCCAATTACATTAGGCGTCACCTAATGAGCTGTCACTCGGTCGGCTAGTAACGTATGTCGAAGCGCGCGCCATTTATCACTGACTGTGGACTTGCAGCGCTGAAATGTACAGCCAGTAACAAAAATGCCTGTAATACTAATTTAGGTACTCAATTAAAAGATGTGTAGGTTATGTTATGATTGTCATTTGTCGACTAGCTAGTAAAACATTATAAGTAGGTACTACTACTTACCTACCTATACAAGTAATATAGCTACCGGCTGTATGCACATTATAATAATCGCCTTTGTAGTGTAGAGCGTTGTCTCTGTCACTCACAGGGAGATAGTTGGCTTCGTAAAGCGTACTGAAGTTTAGCCTAACATTATTAATTTTCATTTGTTTTTTTCAGCGGCTTGACATATAAACGGATAAAACGAGTTTTTGGCGGGAACGCGGAAGAATTCACGTCGTTGCATTGTATTATTTTTCAAAACTTGTGCTTTTTCCTGTGTTAATGTTTAAAATAGGTGGCGTTTTACACATTAAGTGCTGAATTACTAGCATAAGTGAGGGAAAGTGATATAATGTGGTGAAACGTGACTTTTCGTGTTGCTTCCAAAACTCCATAGAAGCTTCTAGTAAAGTTGCCACCACGTTGCTGGAGCATGACTTAGACTGGACTATGAATACCTGGCTTAGACTAGACTATGACTAGGACATGACTTTGCGTGAAATATTTTATAACACGATGAAAATATAATACTTGACACTGGCTAAATACACCATGTGTGGAGCCAAAAAAAAAAAAAAAAAAAAACGTATAAAACGACTAACATTTTCAACAAGTTTTGTCGTTAACCATACAACATGGGAATTAGAGCAAGTGGGGATTGACAAGCAATATGGCCGAGAATGTGACTGTTTAGCTGTGTTTATGTTTCATGTTTTGACTGTTGTTTTACTCTTTCACTGTGAATCATTCAAAGCTTTATGTTTCCATTGTTTTATTATAGCTTCTTACATCAAATATTTTATTTATGTATCTTTGTTATTTTATTAGTACCGTACTTAGAGACGAGAGTTATTGTACTTACCTCTAGTACATGTTTATTGGTATGTACATTACTGTACTTGGTATGGAGTCTCGCAAAAGTATGAAATCCAGGACGAGCCAAGTGATAAATACCTATTACCTACGTAGGTACTAAGGATTTCAAACAAATATTTTACGATAATCGATTCCGTGTAGATATGTGCATTCGAAAAACTCGTAAGCACTCGCAATTTGAAAGCAGTAATCTTATATTCGGGCTCGATAGCTCAGTTGGTAGTATCCCTGCCTTCTGAACTGAGGGCTGTGGGTTCGATTCCTGCCCGGGACAAACATTTGTGTGATGAACATAGATGTTTGTTCTGCGTCTGGGTGTTATATTGTATTCTATGTATAAATAAAATAAAATAAATATGTGTGGACATTTCACACAGCGCCATCTAGCCCCACACTAAGCAAAGCTTGTACTATGGGAACCAGATAACTGATATAATACTTATATACTTTTTTGTTTTGTAAATACATACATAGAATACAATATAAAACCCAGACGCAGAACAAACATCTACTACGTTCATCACTCAAATATTTGTCCTGGGTAGGAATCGAACCCACAGCCCTCAGTTGAGAAGGCAGGGCTACTACCAACTGAGCTATCGGGCTCGTCAAAATGTATGTATGTATTTACAAACAAAAAAGTATATAAGTATTGTATCAGTTATCTGGTTCCCATAGTACAAGCTATGCTTAGTTTGGGGCTAGATGGCGCTGTGTGAAATGTCCACACATATTTATTATTTATTATTATTATTATTCATTCATAATATTATTAACCGGGTATGTGCTAGTAAGTATATAGGTAACCGTTTTAGTTAGACTCGACCGTTTCAAATCCACCCAATGACAGATCATTATCGCAGTTCCATTTTCGAATACCGTCGTTCTATTTTCGATTATCATAGTGATGCACCTGATCTGTGACGATTCCCGGGACGTCCCGCCGGGATTTGGATGGAAGCCGCGCTTTTTGTTCAAATAATTTGAAAGAGTTGAAAATAAAAATGTGGGTAAGTAAGTACCTATGCTACTTACTTTGCCTACCACATATTTTTTAATAGTTTTTTAATCTAGTCAACGGCTGGCTACTTCGGACGCACGCCGTTCACAATTAAAATAGATACCTTTGGAAATTAGTACAGCTCATAATTCATACTTACCAACAATCGAAATAACTTCCGGCCATATTCCAAATTATCAAATATCATTGTGTGAATTTATGAGATTTTAGTCATGCAACCTAACTATAATTTGCAGTAGGTACAGTATTTTTCACCGGCACAAAGATATATTATAAGTGCACTTACCTTTACTGTTGTTTATAGAAGCTTCAATTTTTACAATAGATGAAGATTAGCAAAATTCGAAAATTGGATAGCGCTACGCCAGTTAAAGAATCGACGGGCTCCTGGTGAGGATGGCATTATTCCGGAAATACTCAAAAGTATCATCAGAGCACATGCAGAATATGCTAGCCCAAATGTTTACGAAGTGTTTGCTAGATGCAGAAGTACCAGTTAGCTGGAACAATGCCATAATAACCCTTCTGCATAAAAAGGGAGATATAAAACAGCTTGATAACTATAGGCCAATTAGTCTGCTCTCACATATATACAAGCTCTTCACTCGAGTTATAGTGAATAGGCTTAAGAACAAATTAGACTCGTATCAGCCTCGAGAGCAGGCAGGCTTTAGATCAGGATACAGTACTTGCGACCATCTACAGACTATAAAAACAGTGATCGAAAAGTGCCACGAGTATCAGAAACCAATTATAATAACGTTTGTAGACTATGAGAAAGCTTTTGATTCTGTGGAAGCCTGGGCCATCGTAGAAGCATTGGGAGACTGTAGGGTGGATGAGAGATATATCCAAGTCATGAGACATCTGCAGGAAAACGCTACCGCCTGCGTTAACCTACACGAAAAAACGCAAAAGTTCCACCTAGCGCGAGGTGTAAGGCAAGGCGATACCATCTCCCCTAAACTATTTACCGCGTGCCTTGAAAACATCTTCAAGAGGCTGAACTGGGACGATAAAGGTATAAATATCGGAGGGGAGAACCTTACAAACCTAAGGTTTGCAGACGAATTGGTGCTCTTTTCGGAAAGCACAACTGATATGTTGGCCATGATACATGACTTGAAGATTAAATCGGGAAAGTAGGCTTGAAGATGAATCTCTCGAAGACAAAGATCATGACCAACATACCAGAAGTAGTGAGCTACCAGCTACCGGTTGACGTTGTTGCCAGCTACGTTTATCTTGGCCACAAAATAACACTGGGAAGTGCAAACTAAACTGCTGAAGTAGACAGACGCATTGCACAGGCTTGGGCAGCATTCGGCGCCAATAAAAAGATATTGCGAGGCAAGCTGCGCGTGAAGTTCAAGGCCAAAGTTTTTGAAGAATGCATCATGCCCGTTCTCACGTATGGTACAGAGACCATGTCTCTCACTGAGCGTTCAGCAGAGAAGTTCAGAGTCGCGCAAAGAGCAATGGAAAGAGCTATGCTTGGAATTACATTGCGCGACCGCAAGAGGAATGAATGGATAAGGCGGAAAACGGGGGTGAGAGACGTGGTTCATGTGATTGCGGAACGGAAGTGGAGTTGGGCTGGCCACATAGCACGTATGGACCAAAGCCGCTGGACGCGACGGGTCTTGGAATGGAGGCCGTGGGCGAACACCAGACCACGAGGCCGCCCACCGAAGCGATGGGTAGACGATATAAGAGGACACGTAGGTCATGACTGGATGGCCAAGGCACAAGACCGAAAAGGATGGCAGAAAATGGGAGAGGCCTATGTCCAGAAATGGACCAAAAAGGGCTTATAAAGAAGAAGAAGAAGAAGCAAAATTCTAAATACAAAATCGATTAAAATTAATTGCACCCCAGCAATAACTGCAAAAGGAATGATCATAATGCCAGTACGAATTAAATTAAGCAATTAATATCAGACTCTCAGATAGATCGTTATGTTACACGATACCTGTTGTTATAACATCGATGCGTAAACAAAGCGTTAAGAATCCTACACCATACGATCGTACGTGATGGATAGTAAAATGATTACCCGTTGCGATTTGTTTTAATCGAATAATAAGCATCGATACTTATTATTCGATTAATTTGTTTTAAATTTAATTGAGTATGCTCAATTTGTCTCTATATTTCGTCTATAATATCACTATGTAAGACATTCATCGGAAGGTTATATGTTATTAGTCACCCCTGTAATTTAATCCCTGAATAGCTCACTTGACTAGATCACAGACACTAATTAGAAAACTAGTAATCATAACAATTATTTATTTATCTAACCAATTACTCCATATTTACGTATTCAACCTGCTTGCTTTGGTTAAATACGTAAATAGCATGATGCCAAATTTAAAAATGAGTCACCACCGAATTTACATCTAACTATTATACGCAAAACAACGATATCACTAGCTTTCCCCACCGTAATGGATACGGTATTAGATACCTACATGTTTTAAATACAAAGATTGCCTAAAATAAATTAAGATTACATTAATTGAATTGACCTAAGATAGTATTTTCTCGAAGATAGTCTAAACACTTCTCTGAACAATCTTTTAATATCGCGTACTAAGAGCTTTTTCTAGGCGTGTTCCAAATATTACTACTTTTTCAGAACTGATTTCTCAATACCTATGAGACATCTGAAATTTTCCTTAAGTATAATAGTAAATCGCGTAGTTATCTAGGGCGTAGACAAACTAATACTGAGATAACTACTCAATATAATTTATGAAAAATAAAATTAAAACTTACGTTTATACGAAATCACAAAACGGTAGGTTTGTCAATTACGTTTCTAGATAACTGATAGCGAATCATAATCTCAGAAAAATTGTATACATATACTGGGGATAAATATAACAAGGACACAGTCATGAAACAAGTTTAAATCGCAGCTAAAGGTAGCCAAACTGTAGTGTGTAGTGTGTGTTGTGTAGTATATGTAAGTATATCAGGGTAAAAAGTAAAACAGATGCACAATTGCACACGCACAGTGAGGCTATTACCTGTTGAGGTGGGCATAAAGCAACTTTTTGTTCAACCGGTCGCAAGTCGCAAGGTGTACGACAATTGTCACAAGCCGTGACAATCGCGGGCGACTGGACACCTTCCGATACGGACCAATAGGGATGGACCTGCGTCAGTAATGATGTCAGTTTTTGTACGAATTCTTTGACATTGTAGGTGATTTGTCCGATTGTTGAATCAAACCACAGAGCATTTAAAAATATAACGCTTCTACGGGTGGCGAAGCGTATTTTTTTTTTATATTTTGGCTCCACACATAGTGTATTTAGCCAGTGTCAAGTATTATATTTTCATCGTGTTATAAAATATTTCACGCCAAGTCATGTCCTAGTCATAGTCATAGTCCAGTCCAAGTCAGGTAGTCATAGTCCAGTCTAAGTCATGCTCCAGCAAAGTGGTGGCAACTTTACTAGAAGCTTCTATGGAGTTTTGGAAGTTCACCACATTATATCACTTGCCCTCACTCATGCTCGTAATTCAGCACTTAATGCATAAAACGCCCACCAATTTTAAACATTAACACTGGAAGAAGCAAAAGTTTTGAAAAATAATACGATGCAACGACGTGTACTTTTTCGCGTTCCCGCCAAAACTCCAAAGCGTATTTTTTTCATGCTCTGTGAATCAATGAATTGAATCGGAATGGCTGGATTGCTTACAATATTGTTGGATTGAAACAAGAGGGAAAACTATTCTTGCTATTTTTGATTGTTTCAATCGAATGACAACCTTTGGTCATTCATTAACAATGTGTTGGCTAAAGAATGCCTACTTATTATCGCAAAATATTTTTTTAATTCAACAATCAACGTATTGCTTTGATCTTTACATTTTCATGTTAAGTATACCTAGGTGCTTAGTTAATTTTGTAATCTGAACATTGGAACTTGATTTTTTTTAAATAATAGGTACTTAGTGAAATGAAAATACAATAAAAAGATAATAACAAAAGTAAAAAAATACGAATAAAATAAAAAATGCAAATGCGTGTGTTATCAGACAACGACGATTTTATAACCGCTCTTATCAATTACTTAGGAAAATTATGTGTGAAACATTAAACCTGCGCCATGACTTGTAAATAAAACAAAACAATTCTTTCTTCTTTGTTTCAACTAATTGCACATGATAAGATAGCGGGCTTTTCGCGCCGTAAATACTTCACAAAACAACTGACAATAAAATTAAAGCTGCAGAGATGGTTTCCATTGTTCTTAAAACAAATGAAATATAGCTGATAATATTTATTACTGCGACGCTGACGTCCAATCTAATTACAACTAATGGAAGAACTGAACAGTAGCTAATCGTAAAATAGAAGCTTAAGGTGCGGGAGCGTAAATGAACATAATTGAAAAACAAATGAATGAAGTTCCACATTTAGCCGCATCCTCTATTTAGCGCTAGTAGTACCCAATATAAACTCGAAAGGGTCTAGTCTAAGAGCGGTGTTAAATCGAATCAATTTGTCAGCGCAAGGACTTTTAGCTCCGAAATGGGAGCGGGTGGCTTCGCCCCTTAGTAGTGACAGTTATGACGTGGCAGGGCGTGTCCGTGGCGCCCTCTGTTCATTTGTCGAGCCATTTGTTCGGCGGAATGCGGTGTCATCAGCGGCGAACGGAGCGTGTAATGGAAAACGCCCCTCTAGTGACAACCCCCCTCTACCCGGGGGTGATCACCCTTAACGCGCGCTAACGAAATTTCCAACTTTTGTCCTATTATGGCTACCTCACTTCACTGTGCATTTGATATGCTCAAATAGGCGAAACTATAAATTGCTTTTAGTAATTTAACTTTGGAACGAAAATATCAAAATACCCACTTGATAGGTTGATTCGATACACTAACATACGGAGAGTACCTATAGTAACATGCGTAAAGATGCATGCGATGGTTCTATAGAACCAGTTATAATAACTGAGCACGCTGATTCGATTCTACGTTTAAGTAATGGAAATTATCTATACATTAAATAGTTTGCTTACTAACTACTTATTATACATTAGTTAGGTAATACAATCTAGTCTAAAAAATCCCAAGTTAATTCAAAACATGCCTATTTTAACATTATCAAAGATAAAAGCCATAATCACTTTTATTGATTAATTGAAACCAATAAATGTCGTTCCGTTTTACGCAACGGTCTATCACCCCGAGCTGCCTTCGAGAGCAAATCTGTGCGTAATGGTAACAAATGCTCGCGTAGGCGCGGCCCTCGAGTTGTCCCGTTAAATTGTCGCCCTAATCCGGGATCATTTGTTTGCTAAAGGGATCCCGGGATTCGCGTCGGTACGTGACTTCGGTGTTAATTTAACATTGGTGATAGTCTGATAGTGGTGTAGTTTTGTGAGGAAGTACCTAAGGTCGATTGTTTTGTGGTGGTGGCGTGTTGTTCTAACATAAAGTATTCTATAATTATGGTCTTCGTTAAGCAATTAATAAAATGAATGTGCCGTATAATATAGTATAATGTATCTTATTCGGAAGTTATGATCCGAGACTATTATAATAACAAAATCGATTATCAATCAGTTCATAGGGTAAACCAATTGACTAATCGAGATGCTTTGTCATTTGACTGGCTGGTTAACAAACAACTACGTACCGTGTTCGTATATTGTTAAGATTTATCTAATACTTACTTACCAACCGGTCTTATATAAGACTCAAAACTCTTTTTGATTCTGAGATTCTGTATATTCTTTAATACTTACCAACTCTTTATTTTTGTTCCATTTTTAGCGTTCCATTATGAACATCACTATAGTATCGATTATCAAGCGTGTCTCAGTGCGAATCGATCGATTGATCGGAACAGCTGCCCCTGATCACTAGCCATTTAACTACGCGGGTCGGGTGACAAATGACAGTCTGTGATTTATTTAATAGACCTACAGTACTTGTTCTGTTCATCGATAGCTACTGACCTTACCTTATGCCTTATTGTATTGATGCATTGCATTTATCTAAACTAGCCGGCAGCGTCGAGCTAACACTATTCTAATACTATTTGACATACCTACCCCGTAAGTTTGACTTCTTTGAAAGATCTTGTGGAGTTTAAATATAAGAAAACTCT
Organism: Ennomos erosarius; assembly: GCA_963580505.1. NCBI lineage: Eukaryota > Metazoa > Arthropoda > Insecta > Lepidoptera > Geometridae > Ennomos > Ennomos erosarius. Next base: position 6,121,098 of record OY757000.1, read on the forward strand.
ATACATTCTTGAATAATGGATTATGTCAATAAAATTAAATATGATAACGAACTGTAGTTTAACCGACAAAAGCCATTTTATTATTTAATCTACTTATACAAGCTTAGGTACTTTACAACAATTAATTTTGTTCTCTCATTTATTTTCCAACCACAAAAACCAGGAATTTTAATTATTTAGTTTTAACCAATTCCATTCAATAATGTTGATCAAACAAATTCCCTAGCACATCATTCTACGCTAACACTCAATTTTTCTCACTCTGCGTTTCCCCGGCCAATAAATTCCGCGCGGGAATAAATCTAAATCGTCGCCGGTAACTCTACAGTGGATCGGATGCCGTCGCTTCCCGCTGTTTGTTACACATCACTACTGCAACGGCATGCGGCAGAGTTCGAAATATGAATATTGAGGCGGAATTTTATTAATATTTAATTTGATCTGTGATAGAAAAATTGTTGTGTACCTCTATTAGTATAATAGAGATCAGTAACACTGGAATTCATAGTCAAGGTGGGGGCTCCTCTAGAGGATGAATCAGGCGCTGTGCGGCAAATTCTAGCTTTATGCATTTCATAAACAAAAGCAGCCCCCAATCTGGCATGATCAGAGGCTGGACGCTGATCGTCCGAATTTCGTCAACCAAACGGTCTCCTTGCTTTCAAATCGTGTTATTTTATTATTTTATGAAGTTTCGTGATATTTAAAATACGAATAAGGTATATCGGTACCGTTTCTTCAACATTTACCAGTTAAAATAATATATTTAACACAAAATAGGCACACAAAATATACAAAAATAATATTTCTTTTAACTTATTTGTAAGTGAGTGACGGGTCGATGGTGACGGGTGACATTTTGGCGCGACTTTTGATAGTTCAAGAGTCGCGTCAAAATGACACTCGACAGAATTTTCAAAGACAATTTGATTGAAATCTTAGAGTATTTAATTAAAATGCTTTTCAGTTAGGGGTGTCTCCAGCGATTGTTTATGAAAGTGAAAGAAGAATGATTCAGCATTTCACCTCTAGGTAAAAGTGGAATGATAGATTTAGGGGTTTTGTTCAAACCTTTGTTTATGAATACCACGGTAAGTGTGCAATATTTTAAAATGAGAAGTTTATCGTTTTTATTTTGTTTTAGGGATTATATCGTAAAAGCTCATTTTAGTAGGTAAGTTTCTGAATCAGAATCAGATTCATCATTTTTTAATATAAATATTAGATGAGTATTGAAACAAACGATAATTATGCTCAATGCCGAAACCGCGCTAGCTATGACACTGTCCTCAAATCTATTGAGCTTAACAACTGCCCCATCCCGTAATCCACCTATTTGTTTATGTTTGACAAGCAAACAAATCGTGCCAGAATCGAAGTAAATTGACGGTAAAAAGCTAGCAAGACTTGCCGTAAGGATATGATATTGAGTCTTTGTGTTCTCCTTCAAATGTTTTGAACAAAATTAAAGAACATGCATGCATTTATCTGAGGAAATAATTTGCAACAGAAAGCGCTTAGAACTAACGATAAATCTCGAATCGATCGAAATTTAAAATAAAAATAGGCCCACTTTACGGAATTAGGTAGTTAAGTTATGTACCTACATAAATTATTAATGATGTCAAATGATTTCAATAGGTTGGTAGGTAATAAAAATAAAATCTCATCTCACTCATTTACATTCTAAAATAGACCAATCCGTCAAGCCATCTCATTCATTACCCAAGAATTCTGTAATCTTTGATGAGATACTAAACTAATAGATAGAAACAGTAATGATTCTGTCTTCATCAGTACCAGGATGTCATATCACAGAGGAGTTTAATGTGCTGCGACTCAAATGCGTAATATGTCTCAATTAGTAACGCACAGTGCGCCGAACGCGGGGACAAAATTAGTTGACGTGAATGATGCTGTTTAAAATTATTTCTGGATCATCAAAATAAAATGTTGGATGATGGTAACTCAACAGTGGCAGATATTTTGTAGAAAATTCTTTAATAAAAAAAATGGCATGTTATTATTTAGACTAATAAGTACATAGTAAACGCCATCTATTGATAAAGATGGTAACTACAACACGTGTCTTTGTTTTTATAAAAAAAGGCAAATTTGTGCAACAGTTTTTTTTAGTTAAACAAAACAAGACCACACAAGGTCAGTTACCACCCGGGTATCAATAGACACTTGTCGTTTCCATCACCATGACATCTGCAAGCCACACAAGACTATTTCAAGGAGGAAGCAAGAGTTTGTAAAAATTCAAGATCTTTTCTCAAAAAATGTCTTAACATAAATATGTCAAAATACGTATTTTCAGCTCTATCGTTCATCCAGATAACATTTCAAGTATTCAATGCACTTTAAGTTTGAGGTTAAGAATTAATTTGCGTGACAGCGTGCACAGTGGTTAAAAACAACCACGCGCTTAAGACAAAACAAATAAGATTTAAATTGGTCCGCCTTTCTTTTTTCAGAGCGAGATGTTTTTGTGGTTTTTGAGTGAATAGGACGCCGCTAATATATCTGTCATTTGGGCGTTTTGTTGTAGGTTAGGAACATGTGGCAGTGATTTGTTTGGACCGCACACACGCGCGTTACGTATTACTGTTATTGGGCGGCGAAATGTTTGTGATAGTTTAGAACTTGTCACCGCACACTCGTAAAACTATTAATCGGAGTTTTAGTTAATGATGTTGTTGAATAAATCGGTGAGACACGACTATCGTAAAATAAAATAGTTTTCAGTGACAAAATTAACGATTGCCATAAAACAATTTGCCTCTTTGTACACGATCATTCGCAATTTGTTTATTACTGTCATATTATGTGTTTGCAATTGTTTTTGCTTGATATTACCATACCATGATAAATGTATTATAAAACTTTTACCATAGGTAAGTATTTATCGTCATTTTTGTAGCTTTTTGCGGTCAAAGTAAATCTATTACACGACAAAATATAAAGACAACTTTTTAAATAATTTTATAAATGTTTTTAACGTCTTTTCTATTATTATTATAATGCAACAAAAAAAAAACAAAAGTTGAATGACAGAATAACTCAAATCTCACTATTAAAGTGCCATCTTTCATGCCCTCTATAAATACAGGCTCGCCCCACTGGGCAATATGTCTTTATTCCCCATAATAACAATTTGGGCGATTATGTGACAAAAGGAAGTGTTAGCGGCGCACACATTTCTTGCGGCGTCTGTAATCTGTCCCAGGGGAGTGGAGGCCACATTATTGCCTCGCCGTGATTTATATGGAGCTACCGGTTTTAGGCTATATTGTCCGCGTGCTTGATTTGACTTTCTTTATTCAATTTGAGGTAAGCAAAAAACACGTGAAAATCATTTAACTTTTTTTTTCTTCTTATATTTTGGCTCCACACATCGTGTATTTAGCCAGTGTCAAGTATTGTAATTTTTCATCGTTTAAGAATATATCACGTAAGTCAAGTCTTAGTCATAGTCATAGTCCAGTCTAAGTCAGGTAGTCGTAGTCCAGTCTAAGTCATACTCCAGTAAAGTGGTGGCATCATTTAACTTCTTTTTAAATTTTTTGTGTTTTGTGGTTATTTTTAAGGTTCCGTACTCATAGGGTAATACGAACCCTATTAATGTTACTAAGGCTCTGCTGTCCGTCTATCTGTCTGTCTATCACCAGGCTGTATCTCATGAACCGTGATATTTAGACAGTTGAAATTTTTCACAGATGATGTAAGTAATTCTGTTGCCGCTATAAGAACAAATACAAAAACAAAACCAGAATAAAATAAATATTTAAGAGGGCTCCCATACAGCAAACGTGCGTGGCCAGTTATTTAGTAACAGCCCTGGCAACATTTCCTATACTCTACTATCAATGTTACCACTACACTATACCACATACGGCTTTGCTCACCGGGAGAGCGTTGCTTACAAATTGTTGTTTATCGGTCACAGAGTTTAAACTAGATTTATGACTATTACTAGGGAGTTATTTAAGCACTTTATGCTGTTATGTGTACCTAATGCTGTTTTGAATGAATAAATACATTTTTTAAATTGTGTTGGTGAATATTTTACAGGCATAAAATAAATTGTCTACCGGCAGTGGGCTGGAGCATTTGGCCTGTCTATAGGCCATCGCGGTCTATTATACAGTCCAATGTTCTTTGTAGTAGGTATAGTGTAGCTAGTTAGTGTGTAGTGTAGTTAGTTTTAGTTTAGTTTAGTTTTTATTATTGTAGTAGTTAGCTTGAGTAATAAAGGCATATTGCCCGTAAAAAAAATTGTCTACTTATTTGAAAAAAAATGAAATTTGTAATTTAATTCAAAGGAATTCAAAAGTTGAAATTTCTACACGTTTCCAAAATTCGCCCTATTTGTTTATTTATTTATAGTACGTGTTAGAGTCGGGCCTCGCGGATGCGACGAAATAATAGATGCGAGTATTACTCGAACGTGTGTATAATGCGAATAAGAAGGTAAATTGTACAAATAAACTAGAAAAACAGAGAAAATTGGCGCAGCGCAAGAAAATACGCCCGCTCGCGTTCCCTGATTGACACAGACTTTTGTTCTATTATTTACATAGGTATACGTTGACAGCAGCTTAAAAAGGGAATCTATAAAAAACCTAAGATATAGAGCCTTCATGAGCGCGTCGCTAACATTCCCCACCCTAGTGCTGGCTCAGCACTCAACCTCAAGTGAAATAGCAGCGACGCGGGCTGCTGGCCGCTTCCAGACACCAGTCTTAGTCTTCACGTCGACCAGTCTGACCCGTCCATCCTTACCTGGATACACGTGCTCAATAACTCCCTTTGGCCAGGTGTTTCGAGGATTTTCAGGATCGACCACTAAAACTAAGTCTCCCACCTGTAGAGGTTTCGCCTCTTCGTTCCATTTTCTTCGCGGCAGTAAGTCAGGTAGTACCTCTTTCACCCACCTACGCCAATACATATCTGCAAACCGTTGTGCTCTACGCCAATGTTTTCGCAAACATAGATCAGAGTCGTCAAATGACCCTATTATGGGCATATTTGACGAGCTGCCTAGCAGGAAATGGTTTGGGGTCAAAGTTTCAACGGTGTCAGGCTCAACTGATACGTGCGCTAACGGACGACTGTTGACCATATTTTCCACTTCCGCCAGCAATGTGCTTAAAACTTCCTCTCGTGGCGCTTGTTCATTCAATATCACTCGAAGTGCCGTTTTTACACTTCGAATTAGCCTTTCCCATGCCCCACCCCAGTGAGGACTACTGGGAGGAATAAAATGCCACTCCATGGCATTATTCACTCCGAAGTTCCTTAGAGCAGCTGTATCCAGACCATGTGTAGCCAACTGTAACTCCTTATCTGCTCCTCGAAGATTTGTGCCGTTATCTGAATAAAGATGACTGGGCCAAGCTCGGCGGGCTGCCATACGTCGAAGTGCCATAATGAGCGAATCTGTTGTTAGCGAATTAACTATCTCTATATGTGCAGCCCGCACAGTCAGACAGGTAAAAAGTACCCCATACCTTTTCTGTCTCCCTCTTCCCACGGTGACTTCCATAGGGCCAAATAAATCCAGACCACAGTTGCTGAAAGGTCGCTGATGATGAGCTACTCGTGCTTGAGGCAAATCTCCCATTCTAGGTACTTGTGGCTTACATCTCATTATGCGACAAAACATACAACTTGAAACCACTTGTTTCACTGTAGGCCTCATTCTAATAATCCAGTATTTCTGTTTAAGGTTATTTATCACCATTTCCTGGTTCCCGTGCGCAGCTTTGATGTGTAAGTACCTTATAAGTAGACGCGTTATACGATGTTTGCCATCTAATATTATAGGTCTCTTCATATCCATACCTACGTCTGCCGCTGCATCTATGCGACCGCCGACTCTTAACAGGCCGCTTTCATCAAGGTACGGTGACAAGGTAAGCAATTTACTTTCACGTGATACAAACGATCCATTTCTTAATGCCGATATTTCAGCAGGAAAGGAGTCGGATTGCACTTTCTTTATAAGTAGATCCTCAGCTTGAGCCATCGCGACGCAGTCTACGTTACTGGTGAGTCCCTTGCACTTGTCTATGAATTTCAGTACAACCGCTGTAGAACGAAGCAATCGGAGCCAGCAGGAGAATCGCCCTGAATCTGGAACGGGTACGTCAGCCACAGTTGCAATTTTTTGCAACACAGCTACACAATTCACGTCAACTTCGCTCTTACAATGATTGACATCTGCGGGCCAGGAGAATTCATCGTTATACAAAAACTTAGGTCCCGCAAACCACTCACCGTGAAATAACAACTCGTCAAATTCCTCTCGAGTGGCTAAATCAGCTACATTCAAACTCGTTGGCACATATCTCCATTCATCAATTCGAGTAAGTTCATCAATTTCTCCTAGTCGGTTAGCCTCAAACGTTTTGTACGACCGTGTGTTATTTCTTATCCACTGAAGCACTGTAGTGGAGTCAGACCAAAAGAAACGTCGCTCAGGTATCATTCTCTGTTCTTTTAAAACAGTATCTGCCAGTCGTGCAGCTAGCAAAGCAGCCTGTAACTCGGCGCGTGGGATGGTCAGAGGTTTAACCGGCATGACGCGGCATTTACTTGATATAAATGCAACATGAACCTCGCCATCCCGAACCCATCGCCAGTACGAGACACTAGACATCGCTTTGCCAGAGGCATCTCCAAATGTATGCAATTGTAAACAACTATAACTGTCATTTGTACTTGCAGTTGGACCATTTCGTATCGTCGTAGCACATGTAGATGCTTCAATCCTTTCGTAGCCGCCGCCCGTAGCACCAAAATCGCGCGTACTGGCCGTCGCGGCTGTTGTCGCGGTCGCTGAAGAAGAAATGTGTAATTTAGACAACGGATTATCATCGATCAGCTCTCGCTCTACCTTATTCTTGCCTGCGTTATAAGATACAACATTGTGATAACATCTTGGTATACGTATGCGACTTATATTTTTTAACAAACTAAGCCATTTGCACCATTTATCGTAAACATCATCGGGTATGACGTCATCCCAGCTAATGTTAAGACGCCACACGTCTTGCAACATTATTTTACCCTGAATAGTGAACGGCGCTAAGAACCCAAAAACGTCAAAAATTGACATCACAACTCGCAGCATTATCCTTTTAGTCGGTCTAGCCCTTCCTAAAATAATATTTTCGGGTATGCGCTTCATTGACGTGTCGAATCCTAACTCATCTTCGCCGGGGTACCAAATCAGCCCAAGCGTGCGTTCACCTTGATAGTGCTGGCCAACTTTGAATTTTACTGCAGCTGTGCCTAAGGTTTCTTTTGGAACGCTATCTAACACGGCAACGCTATTACTCGTCCAGTTGCGGATTTCGAAGCCACCATCCCTATGAATCTTAGAAACATTTCTTACCATCTCAATTGCGGTTGCTTCGTCCGGTAGACTATGTATATAGTCATCCATGTAGTGCGAGTTACAAATAGCATCCGTGGCTGCTGGCAATGAAGACTCAAATCGCCGTGCATTAAAGTTTTTTATAAATTGAGCCACAAACGGAGAGCAGTTGGCCCCGAATATCAGAGAAGTCATAACGTAAGTATCTACCGGTTCAGTAGCACTATTTCGCCATAGAAACCTAAATGCGTGCTGATCTTCCGGGCGTACTTTGACTCTAAGGAACATGTCTTTGATGTCACCTGTTACTGCTATTCTATTTTCCCTAAAGCGCAGCATTATACCAAATAGAGACAACAACAAATCTGGTCCTGTGAGTAAATAGCTATTTAGACTCCTTCCATCAACTTCGTCCGCGGCATCAAAAACTAATCTTAATTTAGCCTTATTAGGGTTGTCCACCCCAAAGTGGGGGAGATACCACGTCCTTGGAGCAGGGTGAACCACCGAAAGTTTTTCCGCAAAATCATTTTCTAATAAATGATTGATACGCTCTCTATACCTATCAGAAAACCCTTCATTCCGACTCATTTTCCTTTCTATCCCTTTTAGCCTCTTCAAAGCGTTAGGATAAGAGTCTGGCATCGTACAGGTCTCATCCTTCCACGGTAGACCTACGTGCCAGCGACCGTCAATGAGTTCAGCGGTTTTCTCTAACTGAGCGACAGCGCGCACGTTATTAATATTTTCACGAGGCTTACCTGATATTCCTATAGAGTCAACGGCAAACGAGCGCCGTACCTCTTCGTGAAGTTCCCGCAGTGAGTGTTCTTCATTTACACCGGTGGCAGTGGTAGGTGCCGGAGTATCGCACGAGCTTACGAACAACGTTGCATGCGTCGCCGCTGAGACCGCAGCTTGGCCGATGGGGCGCGCCGCCCGAAACGAACCGTGCGTGCACCAGCCTAGGGGAGTTAAAGTAGCAGACGGCTCATGTGGCTTTCCTACCCTTACCTCAATGGGATACAATAAATGAAAATTATCTTGACCTATTAGAATTTCAGGTTTTACATCATCCGTACATAAGCTATCTTTTATGCTCATTAAGTTTACATAATGACTACATTTGACCAAACAAAAATGCTGCACCGGTAAGTTTAAGCTATCTACACATCGAAATCTTACATTAAATACCTTTCTGTCCATGTTAGAAATATTAACATTCGCGACCACCGAGTTGCATACAAGTTCGTTATCATCCCAGGCGCCGCGAACGCGCATCGTCTCGGGACGACCACGGATACCGGCGCGTTTCGCTAGCTCAGCGCTCATTAGCGACACAGTCGATCCGTCATCCAGCAGTGCATTTGTATCAAATATTCCGTTATTGCCATGTATACGTATTGGAACTACTTTCAACAATACTCTGCACTCATTTGCGTTTATGTGCGCCACTGTTTGTGTACTACTGACAGAGGTCGTTGTGGCTGGCATTAGTAAAGGTGGTTTTAGCTCTAAGTCGTTGTTTTCGGCTTCGTTCCTTCGTTTATCCAGATCGTAGTGTAGCAGGCTATGGTGCGACTCGCCGCAGTTCTCCTTGTCGCAAACCGGCGCTGTGCACGTCTGACGGTTATGGTGTGACAGTAAGCATTTGTAGCATATCCCGGAGCGCTTTACGTATTGCCATCTTGTTTTTCGCAAAGCTTTCTTAAATTGTTTGCAATCGGTCAGCTTGTGTTTCCCGTGGCGACAAAACTTACAGTAATCACCATTTTGCTCCGATTGTAACAATATTGTTTGTACGCGATTGGTCGTGTTGTCATAATTTTTACGATATCTGTCAGTGCGGTTGTCAGTTCGGATATTCATGAAGTTTATATTTGACGTTGTAGATATCTTCAATGCTTCTTCATTCAAAAAATCTGACAAGATTATCAATCGTAACTTTTGTTTTTCAGTGATAAGCGGAAAACTGTAGTCGGACCATTTGGACAACAATATTGTGGGAAGTTTAGACAATATTATCGAAACAATGCTCATACCTTGCAAGTACTCTTCTTGTCCGACTGCTCTCACGGCCTCTATCAGGTTTTGTACCTTCACTGAAAATGGCACAATTTCTTTGTGGTAATCATGTGACATCGGGTGCAATCTCTTTATGTCCTGTATGATCCTGGAAATAATGATCTCAGGATTACCAAATTGTAGCTCCAAGGTCGACATAATTTTATCCGGTGGACTCGCTGTGATGAGTAAAGCTGCTACTGCATCCTTAGCCGCTCCGCGTAGACACTTTCGCAATCTCCACATGTTTTCCTTGGGGCTAAAATTGCACAACTCGGTTGACTCGATGTAAGCCTGTTTAAATTGCAACCATTCTAGGGGATCTCCTGAGAAGTCAGGCAGGTCCTTTGGCGTGCACAATCGAGTCATCAGGTTACTGTTTGGTACACTCGTATGAACCATATCCTTCAATACACCGGCTAGCATCTGAGCAGCCTCAGTGAGATACGCTTGAGGCTGTAATTCCATCAGCAGATGTGGCGGTGCAAGTGACGACGGCTGCGGCAAGTTAGGGTGTCCAGGTGCTGCTGCAGGTGTCGATGAAACAATGACATTTAGCGTGTCAGTCGCTCGTGCCCTTGGCGTATGCAGCTCACCCGAAGGTTGACCATTGTCGGGGGCTGACTGCATCATTTCGTGGCGACTTCGATCGAGCCATTGCTCCACATCTTGAGTGTAACTTTCGTGTGGACTGTATTCTTCCTTCTCGTCGTCTAGTTCTGCTATATCAACTTCTAGCTGTCTGTCTATCAATTCCATCTGTATCTTGGCTTTCTGTTTGGCAGCGTCTAATAGCAAATGTGCCCGTCTCGCTTTTGCAGATGACGTTTGGCTACGTTCTCTGACCCTTGTGCTCTTCGCTGGTTCGAAGTGTAGCGAGACCGCTGGGCTTTGCCTTTCAACATGAGCTGCTGTACTTACAGTTACTGTACAATCGTGTACCTCCTCATTCGGTCCTTTTTGCTGCTCAAGTTCACATTGCTCTTTTTCTCGCCGCGCCGTGCTTCGAGTCCCCACCATTTTGTGTTGCGCTGGTGGTGTCCTAAACATAAGTTCATATGATCCGGCTCGAAGGACTTTGTTAGAGTCGGGCCTCGCGGATGCGACGAAATAATAGATGCGAGTATTACTCGAACGTGTGTATAATGCGAATAAGAAGGTAAATTGTACAAATAAACTAGAAAAACAGAGAAAATTGGCGCAGCGCAAGAAAATACGCCCGCTCGCGTTCCCTGATTGACACAGACTTTTGTTCTATTATTTACATAGGTATACGTTGACAGCAGCTTAAAAAGGGAATCTATAAAAAACCTAAGATATAGAGCCTTCATGAGCGCGTCGCTAACAGTACGTAATAGATTTTTTACGTTTGTATTATTTTGAACTTTAATAATTACATACTTAAATCATTATTTTATTTCGAAAACTTGTGATTGTTTTGCATAATTTCCATACATATTAAATAAATAACTAAGTTAGTAAAAGTACGCTTTCCTTCATGCCTTCATAGATAAAAAATTTAATGCCCACCCTGTTTAATAGCATAGTAATAAAAAGTGCATCGCACCATTCTCACCGCGCGTGAAGGCTGCGTAACTGGGCCGTAAGGGACAACTGATACGAAACAAAACAAGAGAGAGAGAGAAGAGAGATAAAGTTAAATGTCAAACGACGTTCATTATAAAATTGTAGAAAACTTTTAACTCGAAAGCTTTCAATCGTGCTTTATATTTATCTACAAAAATCAGATTCAAAACAAAGCCTATATTGGATCGCTTGTCAAAATCTTTATACAAAAATACAAAGGGGTTTAATATAGGCTATGTTTTGAATCGCGCGAAGAATTCCTTTTTACATTTTGAAGTTTGTTATGGCGTCTGCTTAGTACTTAGTATTTTGCATATTTACAATTTGTAAAAAAAACAAACCACAGAGCACTATTTTTTTGTGCTGTGTGGATTGAACTTCAAGGCCTAACTTATTTAGAGCGGAACGGCATTTTTCTAATCCGCTCCCGGGGGTAGAGAGAGGCACTGGGGCCAATGGGACTGTATTGTGTTTCATTCGAATACAATGTTTTGATGATAAGAAACGGTGCATACAGTTGCAATAGTAGCACTGTGAGAGAGACAACGCTCTACAAAACCAAAGCTAGCCGATTGTCTCCCTCTTGACTCCGAAATGCCAAATCAAAGACTATAAATTCTTACTGCACAGTGTAACCATCCACAAAAAGTCGTGGCCACAAAAAAGCAGTAAATATAAACATAAAACAAAAGTAGTCAATAAACTCAAGTGGTAACTGAAGGGGATACAAATGGTTTGTTTTGACTACCACCGCCTGAAGAGGTATTAAAAAAGTTATCAGCTCACTGAAACTTCAAAGAGGATGGGACCGCTCGTTCACTTAACTAGACAGGCTAAAAAGCTAAGCAATTACGAAAACACATGCTTATCTTATATTGTGGCTAACAATATAAGCTGTACTTAGAAAAATATGTTTAACCTACTCCTACTCGCACAGTGAAGTACTTAGTAGCGATGGCAATTAATGCGATTTTGCGTAAATTTCATATACACACTAATTCACGAGTCTTAGCATGCTAATTGCTATTGCTATGCTATTTGCTAAAATGAAATGAAATGAAAATTTATATGAAAAATTACATAAAAATTACATAAATTACATAAAAATGCGTGCGCAGTGCAGTGTCACGCGAAACTTTTTTATTTTAAAGTTCCGAGTGACACTGCAACTGTTATGGGCGGTCGTATTGCTTAACATCAGGTGAACGACCAGCTCGTCATATCATTCATTATCATAAAAAAAAAATAAAAAAAAATAAAAAAAAAAATTCAATATCAACCAAATGAATTGAAATGAAATTTCATATTTCACAGAATTTTGCAACTAAATTTCTTTTGCGTAATGCTAATTGAGTTTACGCATGCTTAAAATGAATGCAAATGCTAATTAATCCATCACTAGTACTTAGTTAAACATAATTTGATTTCAGGAATAGTAAAAGACTACTTACTCAAGCAAAGTCATCATTAAAACTCCCAAACCTTCAATACTGTTTTCATGGAAAATCACATTCCAACGACTCATATTACAAGTTATTACGCTGTACAGTGACAACATACAATGACAGCTATTTTGGTCACCTATTCTATAATTATTACTAAGTCGTGGTATAAAAAACTAAGTTTATTATATTAAGTGTAACTTGAAACAATTTATTTGCTAGTACTAAATTCCGTAATAGTTAAATTAATTACGGATCAAAGCCCATCCTAAGTAAAGTCTGTTGGTATTTGATTGAATTTCTTGATTTGAAATCAGAAGTGCCGCGTAACAATCTTCAATTATTAATGTTATACTTAGCAAAAGTTATGTGCATATTTATCGCGCAACACTACATTTAACTTAGCTAACTACCTGCATAAAGGAACAAAGGAAACACACCTACAATTTCCAAGTAAAGATGTTTATCTTAATGCTGTACATAAGCAATCATTGTGTACTGTAGGTACAATGATTGCACCTATATTATACTGGTACAAGGAATTATGTATGATTAATGACTATGTACGTTTAATGGGAGTTGTATGGGTTTTTCTTGAATATTTTAGCGTTCAGCGTGCGTTGAATTGAAGAATTTTGGTGTAATTCTTGTGTTTAGCAAATTTTTTCAGAAGTATAGCGTGTATAACACTCAAACAATTGGCTCACCATTAGTTTTTATATTACTGTCTAATAATAAATCGTCAGCTGATTATAAGTTATTTTAAATTACAATAATCATTTAATTTATATCCTACTACAATGCAACCTTTTTAATTTATAAATTATAACCAAATTATGACGGGTGGTCAAGCAAAAACATTACGTCGACCGCAAATACAAGAAAACAATATGCGTGAGTGAGAAAGGCGCATGCATATATACTTCTAATCGGTATTTCTTTTTGCCTAAAAACTTATGACCTAAAAACTACTAATATTATTTTGCATACGTTATTTACGGCGGGCGGTGGCAGCACCAACAATGTTTGATATTTCGTACGAAAGCGTTCACTGAAGACGCACCGACGATAACCATCAGTCGTTATTCTGTCACGGCCGATGCACTAACTGCCTCACTCCACGCGTGCAACGTTTTTGTCCGCGGCGAGAGCTTTTTGCGCCCACTGTGCGTTCTTTTTTTGAATTTTCGAATGGCGTTTTTAGAACTGGCAACACGGTTTATTAGTAAAGCGCCTTTGATTTATACAAGCGTTGCTGATTTGATGTGTATGGTATTTTGGCGCCAGCTTTGATGGACCGCTAATGATTTTGGTAGACAATCTTAAGATGCCGTAGGTACTAGGTACCTAAATGAGAATCAAATAAAAAACTAAAATTGCACAATGAGATTACTTACGTCATATTATTTCAAAGGTTAAGGTCCAAGTAAGACACTTAAAATATAAACCATTAAGTATGGTTTCAGCTAATGATAATGATACTGTTGATGCCTGACTCCATTGATTGAATAACGAAATCTGATTAAATTATCAAATGTCAGCCGCACGATTGGACATAATCACTGATTTCAACGGCCATAAACAATAACAGATTGCAATTACGACACCCTCGCTCCCAAGACAATGTTACCGCAGCTTAGTAATCAGTTAGTGGATTATGTGGCTTAATTTATGCCATACTAATTGTACCTAATGAGACATTGTGGCATTTCTGGCGTGGGCCCAAGCGGCCTTTATGTCTTGCGTTGGCTGTCATGCAGCTCAATATTGCCATTTAATTAATTAAACAATTAATATCAATAACTACAGACAGACTAAGCAACTAAGCATGTACGTCCTAGCATATTATAACACTGACTTTTATATTATAAAGCAAATAGATAATTATAAACAATTTTTTTTTTCAAACTTGATAAAGAAATGGGTACATCATTTGAAACATATGGCTGGACAAAATGTTGATCAGAACCACTGTGCAGCAGCAGCAGATTCAATCAATTCTATTTTTAAATTTTGTCAACAATCGATCGCACCAAAAAGTATGAATGAGTTTAAGAATAAAAAGTTACTGGCTGTACAATTTGAAAAAAGAATTCTCAGAAGTTCAGTTGCCGCTCATCGGTGACTTACAAAATGGAGAAAAACGCAAACAATTTCTGAACGGTTTTCTTCTTATTAAGTTTTTTTTATTGTGGAGGCAACTAGCGTGAAACCAGAAGGGCATACGTGCTGCGGCTTGCGCCCAAATGTACTACTACTACCGTGTGAACTGATCCCGTGAGAACGCGGTCGGGGGATTTCAACTGTTTTATTAGATTACTGGCTAATTTCCCGATCATCTTGCGGTAGGTCCCTTGAGACTTTGAGACATGACGAATTTGATGGATCTCCTTTTTTTTTTCAAATAAAAACATACTAACTTTGCGTTGTGTACTTGTAGAGATTTTTTTCTACACCTATGGAACCTGATTAAAAATAATAATTCTACCATTAACACTAAAATTTATAGAATTTTCTTCTTATTATCTGGAGTGAATGCGACTGGTCAGTTAAACATTAAAAAAACAGTAATATTTTAATTACTTAATAAATATTAATAATTAGTTTAGGTAGAATACTTATTTTATATTTCAGACAGCGCCACGTACCTTACTCAAACAAAGCAATGCTTGCAATTTATGTTACAAGAATCTATTCTTTCATCAAAATTAAGAAAACAAGAATAACTTGAAAAGTTAGGAATAAAATAAATAGAAAAGATGACCGCAGATTAAGAAATCTTGCTGTTAACTACACAAAAAAATATCACAAGTACAATCCAACCGCACTGGCTTTTCAACAGTTGCGCGTATTTTGTCACAGATTCCAAGAATCGAGCAACAAACCAAATCGAGATCGGTATGATTCGATTCGATTCGATCTTGCTCACTCATTTGGCAAATTGGCAATTTTTTATTGTTATGAGAACTGAAAGTAGGCAATATTAGTTAGCTTTGTAGTTTTATACAGTTATCGGTTAAAAAATCGATTAATAAAAAATTGTGGCAAGTTTTCCTGAATTTACTCATCTCTAAATCTAACTTTATAGCCGCCAAAATTCCGAAATACCATCTCACAAAAAGCGTAAATAATCGATATTTCCTTGAAACTCCCTTTCTGTTCCGATGCTGGTTAATTAATTCTTTCAATGAGATCACGTAGGGCTTTGGATGTGAGGGTCAGGATTCTGACCGTAAGAGTAATCTCGTGAAATCAACACGTCCCTGTCGTGATATTTGATGACTATTACCGCTTTTGATCTGATATTTGAGACACGAGTTAAGAAAAAGAAGTAATGGTTAGTGATTAGAGGTGATTGATTCGATTGTTGTGAATAATAGTGATGTTTCAACAATGAAGTGAGAACACCTTAACTTGACAGATCGATTTCTTTTTTTTTATTACGCCAAGTTATGCGCGTACTGATAGTTTAGGGAAATAAGTACCTACGTGTTTAACAAAAAGTATATTGCCTAGCGTAGGAAACCTCATAAAATATTCCTTTGATACAACGAAATTAAGTATAAAAAAAACAATCTGTCAAATCCAATCCACCCAACAACGTTGTACTAATTGTCTAGATAAATAACCATGATAAAACTCATTGTTATGCATAATGCATTTGGTAGCAATCATACAAACTAGGCATAATGACAGGGCGTCAGTTGCCGAAAAATTAGAAAAAAATAAAATAATTTGGTTATTTAAAATTATTGTAGGTAAGTGTACAACTGTTCACTAGGTCCAATTTTGAAAGCTTTAGAATTTTGTAAGTTTTAATAATTATATCAGTCTTTTACATTGCCGTCTATTTACCAAGAACAACTACAGTTTTAGGAGTTTTAGATTGTCTACTAAAGCCTTAATTGCTCCCAAAAATTAAATCAATCTGGAATCATATCTGGTCACGAAAAATCGTGACCAGATATGCGTGGTTCTTTATAAAAGATTTGGGATTTTGAGTTTTTACACAACCACAAAAAAGTAATATCCAAATAGTATAAAATAGTTTTCCAAAATATTAATTTTTTCTTTGATTTGGATCTCATACAGTCCGATGATTTCCTTACGCCTAAAATTTTTATAAGTACTTTCATGGAGCTAATAAAAAAAGAAGGAGGGAATCCCGTCTGATCCGAAACTGAAGCACCCTTAGGAAGCCGGAACGCTTCGTACGTACGAGCGGGGCACGCACACACTCACATCATAGGTAGCCGGTCGCCATACTTTCATCTGACACACATATGTAATATGTCAGCCATTTTGGGCTCAGTTCCATGTCAATCAAAACTCAATCCTTCTTTTTTTTATTTCATCCATGACTACTTTATGGATTTTAACTCAACTTGGTCATCGCGGCCTATACAGTTAATAATTATTTATGTTCTTTGTAGTAGGTAGTGTAGTGTGATTCGAAATTTGAAAATACAGTTTACTCTATAATATTTTCAAACTTCGAATGTAGAGTTTTGTTTTTGCAATGCAGCCACAACTTGAAACAAAGTTCCAAATTCAAACACTAACCGGATACCTAATTACCTATCCTAATTAAGCCCACACTCGTCTTGCCCCATTTCTCCTCCGTCTGAGAACAGTCGCGCACTAAATCGACTATGGTACGAAACGAGTCGTTCAAGCGTGCGCTGTCAATGTTTTTATAACCGAGGACGGTACGTTTTTCTGATGTTTACGTAGCTTTGTGCTTGTGTCAAAACATGTGATGAGTTTAAGGCTATTTATGATTTTTATAGCAGTATCGCCTGCACAGCGTAATCTACAGATTAATTTGTAAAGGAAAAGTTTGAATTTCGAGCGGCACTTGCACCAACATCCATACATTCCTCAAGGCGGGATTACGAGCTCGTGATTCAAATTATTCCTTTACAAATTATTTTTTATTATCTGTGGGATTTAAGACTGTTTTTGTACTGTAAGATTACAGAACAGCCATGCTTTTTAAGGTGAAAGGCAAAGCCTTTAATCACTGTTTTACCTGGGGGTCTACAAAGATCCCAACAAACGCTAACGCTAACGCCAAACGCTAACTCTAAAATGTATTGGAATGACGCAGCTAATGTCATTTCAATACTCAATACTTTGGAGTTAGCGTGTGGGATTTTTGCTAGACCCCTGGGCCCCGTTTTATAAAGCTACAAGTCTTGTGCTTGTAGTAAAAAGTTGGCAACACCACAAAGTCATTTTTCATTGTTAATGTTAACGATGAACCATTTAACATGGCCAATTGGACATCTTCTCAGAAAACTCTTTGTTCTTCGTTCAAATTTTCGACTAGTGTTTCCAAAACCCCGAAACTGCCTCACCGAGACTGATTTGGTATTTTTTGCATCCGCCTAACGATGTCTTTGGACTCGCCACTTTTTTTGGCACTTTTGCTGTTTTATACAAGTAATTGAGGTACCGATTCGCTAAGGATGCGATT
This sequence comes from Ennomos erosarius, assembly GCA_963580505.1. NCBI lineage: Eukaryota > Metazoa > Arthropoda > Insecta > Lepidoptera > Geometridae > Ennomos > Ennomos erosarius. The sequence goes on from OY757000.1 coordinate 6,139,057, forward strand.
AGGCTTTGATTAATAAGGCGACCTTTGTGATGCTGACCGTCGGAAAAAAGAAACAAAAAACTCCAATTGAAAAAAATAACTAAATTTTTAGCGCGAAACGTGCGCTGCTGTTCTCCGTTTAAACTTACGTATTCCATGTTTGTGTGAATGCCAATTGTCAAGTCAATACACCTTATTTTTAAGTACATAAAGTCGAATGCAAATTATCCCAAAGTTAATAGTTCTGAATCCGAAACCAAATGGCAAAAATATATAGGTCTTTTAGATAACTTCGTCCTCGCAATAATTGATGTGACGGTAAACGAATGGACTCTGACAGGTGATAAATGTACGGGTTTTTAATTAATTAATCAAATCGTGTTTTGACAAGAAAATCACAGCGTTGCCGCTAGATTAAACGATGTTTTTTGTAAGTTGGCAAAGGTCAGATGATTGAGTCCGATCATAAAAGGTATTGATACAGCTTAAGAACTTCAAAAAAAGGAGAAGGTTCTCAATTCGTTGTTTACTTATTTGTTTTTATACAATATGGTACCTATTCTTTAATGTACACCAGACATGAAAACATACGCACACGCACAGAAAGTTAAATCTTAGAGCAATAGCGAACAATCATCGTGGAATGCGAACAATCAGCCAACTTATCGCTAAAAGCGATCTTTTCCAGTCAACTTTTGGGTGGAAAGAATTATTGGGTGGGGTCGGTAGAGGTCGGTGGTGTCAGCAAACTAGGGTTTAGTTACATAAGTAAAAATTAATATACTTCACTAGATACTTAAATAATATAAAATCATTTAAAATAGCAAATAGCAATTTATTGCTAAAGGGAAATAATAACATAAGTCGTAATAATGATTATTGCACATTGCCGACTCCGAGCAATTAAAGTTTCATCAAATCAATACTCGTTGCAAGATCCCAATTAGGATTTAATTTTATTATCCAATAAAACTAATAAACACGTCAGAAGTAATCAAATTATTTTCCATTATTACGATTTAATATACGTTTAAATAAATTTAGTACCTACCTGGATAAGACTATTTTAACCCTACTTTAATTATTGCTAATAATAATTGTACCGTCTACCTATACCATAGTGTAATAAATACGTATTTATTACACTATGCCTATACTAAGCATGCATTGCATGTATGCCTTCTATAGATGTTCAGAGGAAGTCTTCTGGCTGATGATGATGATGATGATGATGATGATGATGATGATGATGATGATGATGATGATGATGGAAAACTAAGTATTCATAAAAACAGAGATTTCTATTATCTAATTACTTTTTTATGAATTGTCATATTTTAGGTTACTGTTAGATAACAATCCATAGAAATTGTGTGTCAAATTCTAGCAACACCTAAAGCTAAGTATAAATATAACCTACTTGGAATGTCCAATCATGGACGTGTGACTTAAAAAATACTTCATATTTATTTTTATACCTAGATTGCATTAGAACACTTCCTCTGACTTTAAATTTCAAAAATAGAAGAGTATTTTATCGAAGTCAGTAAAAGTAAGTAATTAGGTGGGAGTTTTGGCGAGAACGCGGAAATGTTCACGTCGTTGCATTGTATTATATTGCAAAACTTGTGCTTTTTCCAGTATTAATGTTTAAAATTGGTGGCGTTTTACGCATTAAGTGCTGTAGGCCTAGCACGAACATTTACGCGCGCGTAATTGTAACGTTAACGTAAGCCAGTTGTATGGGGCGCTGATCAAATGCCATACAACAGACGTACGCTAACGTTACACTTACGCGCGCGTAAATATTCGTGCTAGGCCCACTGAATTACGAGCATGAGTGTGGGCAAGTGATATAATGTGGTGAAACCTGAGTTTTCGTGTTGCTTCCAAAATTCCATAGAAGCTTCTAGTAAAGTTGCCACCACTTTACTGGAGCATGACTTAGACTGGACTACAACTACCTGACTTAGACTGGACTATGACTAGACTTTACGTGATATATTCTTTAACGATAAAAATTACAATACTTGAAACTGGCTAAATACACGACGTGTGGAGCCAAAATCTAAGAAAAAAAAAAGTAGTTAGGTATTGTAAAATAGTGCTCATACTTGGTAAAACAAATCGATTTACGTAATTCTGTTTGAAAAAGGAATAGCGTCGCGGTCGTCTCAGTGATGCCAGCTTAAAATTAAAATTCGTCATTATCGTTTACAAAATACGTGGTTTACTAAAGTATCGTCCAAATTGGCCATTAATTCGAAAACGTGTATAGTATTCAAGTAAACGACTCAAGCTTAAACTAAAATGGGTCAATTTAATTTTTGCGGCTAACCGCAACGTGTGTCACACTTGAGAATGCTTTTATTGAGATACAATGAGGTTTTAAACGATTTTGCCGAAAAAGTGATAAAATAATCCATATATATTTATGACACGAATTATTAAAAGAGACGCTCAAAAATTAGCACATATAAAATAATTATTTTGACAGAATGTATTTACGATGCCAAAAAAGTACCAAAAGTGGCCATACTCCTTTATCGTCAAGCTGGTAACCTTTTAGATTGATTAAATTCAAAATCCTGCTAACTTTAAAGTACAATAATTAAAATTGCCGCACTAAAAGCCTCTTTCATTCCCAAAGAAAAGTACAAATACGTAAAGCATAGAAACAATCATAAAACTTAAACTCAAACGTTAGCACCGAGCATTAACGAGTCAATTTCGAAAAATAATTACACACAACGCAATTCCGAACCGTAGAGAATTTTTGTAGAGATAACAACAAAATAGACCGGATGCAGAGATAGCGCCATTGTTGTATCTTCATTTCCGCTGCGTTTTATTGCTCAGCCCATAAAGGAAAATTGAGTTTTTACGGCTTTTTAAATTGACGTGAAAACAGATATTACGGAGCACGTAATCCGATATAAGGAACTATTGCGGAAGAAAACGTTCAGCGTCAAACCGTTCATTCTTTTACTTTTGTTTTCATTAAAAAATACTTTTACGAACGGGCCCGTATGTGCGCTCGTTAAAATGTAACGATACCTGGGTGTGTTTTTATTGTGTTTTTTATGACGGACGAGTTACATTTTAGCGCTGCGGGCTCTTTATTGCAGTGTCATAGACTCGAATGACGTTTTAGTGGCTGATAACGAGACGAAAAAGAGTCGGCGTTATCTATACAACCGCCATAAGCCCACTTTTACCCTAACCTTTTATTCAAATTAAATTGATTTGACTATTGTGGATAACGTGCCACATCTCGAATACTTTTAGTCGATTAATCGACAAACGAGTTCTGAGAATGGTTTTGTAAAATTTCAAATCCTTGTTAATTATCCCACTTAGGTTAAATTGTGAAGACCGTGACTAATTCAGTGATTTTCGCTTGTTTCAGATGGTCAGTCGAATCACCTCAACCTCTTCAACTCGAGGCCTCAGCCGAAAAAGAAACGGAAATCCCGGACCGCGTTCACGAACCACCAAATATTCGAGTTGGAGAAGCGGTTTCTTTACCAGAAGTACTTATCACCAGCTGACAGGGATGAAATAGCGAGCTCGCTTGGGCTTTCCAACGCGCAAGTGATCACGTGGTTCCAGAACAGACGAGCAAAGCTAAAGAGAGATATGGAAGAGCTGAAAAAAGACGTTGAAAGTGCAAAGGTGCTGTCAGCACATAAAAGCTTCCTTGAGAACGTAACAGACTTGGGCATCCTAAAGAAGAAAGCTATGAGCATAGGAGCCAGTGAGGAGGCAGCGACGAACCTTGTAGTGAACGCGTCCAAATGAAACGAGGCCTCGCGTTCGATCGCTCACGATGTCACATACGATCGGCGCGTGCTCGATTATTAAATCGAACAATTCGATTAATCGACTAAATATAGACTTTTTGTGACAAACGAACTATTTAGTGACGTGACTTGCTTTATCTTCACTAATATCGTAAAGTACTTCACTGTTCAAATTGTAAATATTTTAGTGGTTTATTACATTAGTTATTGTACAAAAAACTTATTGAAGAAGCTTCGTTCTAAATAAATGTGATAGTTGATTTTATTTGTGTACTTAATATTTAAAGATATATTCCTAAATTATTTATTGTAAAAGGGTAATATAACGGTTTATTTCAAAAATTTAATCGTCGCAATAAATACCCTAAGATAAAAAGTAAAAATCTAAAAGCATTTATGTAAAAACTAAATTTGGGGAACTCTAGAATGTGCAATAAAAAAGTTTTATTATAAACCGTTCATTTTACCCTAATAAGAGTTACTATGTAAATAATAAACTGTAAATTTAGTGTAAATTAGATTTATCGAAATAGTTACAATACTTAATCATTTAAAATTAACGTTAATGTAAACAAACAATTTACACTCCGGCTTGTTTTAGAAACAATTTTATCAAACCAGTGGAATAAAAGTTGTTGTTACTTCTGAAAGTTGAAAGTTGAAAGTATGTATAGTTTCTAATTAAAATTAAATAGTAAATGATTACTAATTAAAATCCTTAATGCAGTGGTTCTACTCATTATTAGCAATTTCTATTCTAAATATAATATTTTTCTATAAAACGATACGATTTTGATTAAAATACTTACTTAAATTAATGATTTATTTGTAAATATTGAATAATGTCAAAAAAATAATAATGTCTGTAATAAACATAAGAAAAATTTAATCACGAATTGTTAAATTTTTTTTATGCTTTAGGATAGCAAACCAGTACCTAATACGGCCCTCCTGATGGGAAGTGATCACCGTGTTGTTAACTTATTCCTGATTTACCCAATGGGCTTATTATAGTTTAACTTTAAACATTACATTTTAATTTAAATAATAATGCAATTTTTTAAATCAGTCATTAAATTCACATACACAGAGTTGCAGAAACGATCATTAACTTTTAAAGTCGAGTTTATTTCTTAATCTTCAATTAAACTGTTGTCCTCCCCCACAGTTTAAGGTCTCCATTATCTTTAATGCCGCCATTAATATTAATGATCGTTTCTGCAACTGGGTGTAAGTTGCTCTAAAAGTAATTGAGATAATAATAAACCTTATTTTAATAATTCTTTTTTATTTTTGTAATCGAGTCTACATTTTGAGGAAATAGGTACATTTATCTACAAGGTGACCTTGAATTGGTATGTTATTCCGAAGGGGGTAAATGTACGCCCCAAGGTAGACAATGTTTCTTCTACGACTTTACTAAATTAATAGTTTTCATTGAGGAAATGCCATGTAAAGTTTACGTTCGAAAATAGCCTTAGCGCAGCTTGGTGGTTGAACTTCGTCCTTGACCGAGTGTACATGAATGAGTTTAACGACCTGTGTTTAGAAATGAATTTATAGTATCTTGTTAACTCTCGTAGCGATCGCACTTGTAATTTTGCCAGTAGATTTATATTTTACCATGGAAGTTTGGAATCACCCAGTTTCAAGTAAGACTCTCACAACTTGTAGGGTATCATGGTCCCAGTCCCCCATTTCAGGATAACACACCAATTCAAGGTCACCTTGTATAGTTATCGGTTTTGGCTGCAATAAATCTATTGCGGTTCTTGGGGTCTAGCAAAGATTCCAAATGCTAATGCTAACGCCAAACGCTAACTCCAAAATGTTTCAGTAATCGCTTACTTTTCCGCAGCTAATGTCATCTCAATACATTTTGGGAGTTAGCGTTTGGCGTTAGCGTTAGCGTTTGGTTGGAATCTTTGTTAGACCCCCTTGTCATTTAAACCTATACGAATGGGCTAGCAACATTTTTGGCGCTGTCAAATTTGTTGTTATTGTACCACAGAGCTGTTTGTTTGCGCAAATTCGCCCGTCTCCTTTATTTTAATCAATTAAGTGTTTGCTAACGCTACATGTCCTTTAGAAAAGAACTACCTAAAATGTTGTTGCCATCGGTACATTTTGTCTATTCTCTTCATTTTGTAAGTAAATATATAAACTTGTCAGTATTTTTGTACTTTCTGTAGACGTAAAATTAAATAATAGTGGTAGAGACCATGCTTAATGTGAATAAGTGTAAATAAAAAAATTACGTGTTCTATATGTTTGTATTTATTTGCCTTGCCTTTCATACCTTGAATATTTAATGTTTGGATGACTGCGATAATGCCTGAACGGATTTCTTGAAAGCTTTACTCATAGCTTTTGCGCTACTGAAATAGATCACGAGCTAAGTACTTTTTCATCACAAAAAGCTTTGTAACACACTAAACCAGATGGTAGGACATTTCTGCAAAGTTCGTCTAGGTAGGTACCACCGCTTTGCCAGTTATTCTGCCGTCAAGTAACGTGTCCAAGCACTACTGTGTTTCGGTTTGAAGGGCATTGCAGCTAGTGAAATTACTGGGCAAATGAGACTTTATGACCTGATTACACAGTGTAGTAATCTGATTACTAGACTGTGTGATGTCTCAGGATGACGTGCGCAGTGCAGTGTCACGCGAAACTTTATTATTTTAAAGTTCCGAGTGACACTGCAACTGTTATGGGCGGCCGTATTGTTTAACATCAGGTGAACGACCAGCTCGTCACGTCATTAATTCCCATAAAAAAAAGAAGTAAATTAGAAGTTTGAGATTTTTAATTTGAGTAGATTTGTAAATGACCTGATAGCTCTTAGAATTAGCAAGTTGAAATGGCAATGAGCAGGCTACATCGCTCGCAGAACTGACAACCGATGAGGAAGAAAGGTCAGTCAGGCCACATAGTTTATGGAGTAAATACTAGAACGGTGTGCCAAAGTACCAGCTTCAGACCCTTGACTCCGAGTACACCACCGATCCTGTAGGCCTAGCACGAATATTTACGCACGCGTAAGTGTAACGTTAACGTAAGGCAGCTGTATGGCATTTGATCAGTGCCCCATACAACTGACGCACGCTAACGTTACACTAACTCGCGCGAAATATTTGTGCTACGTGCATTTATTCTATAAATGTAAAAATGTATAACGTTATAATCCGCAAGCACCATTTTCTGCCAATTTCTATGGAGGACGCATAGTATACACGCACGAACCGCGCGTGTAAACTCGCCGCCCACCATCTTAAAACACGCACACCGTTATACAAACTAGCGTATTTACGCAGTGTTTACACACACACACTATGATGTTGTAGATGACCAAATAGCTCCATATGACCAGCAGAGAGGTACGCCTTGCCTTGCACCTCCTTTTATAAATGCTCTAAGTGCTAGGCCTACTGAGTTCACCAAAGGTTTAGAACCACTGAGTTTACGCCGAGATAATAACAACTGGGGTCTTTTGAAGATTATGATCTTAACTTATTAGAAGGCAGGCTTAGTTATGGCAATAAAAATATTTTCCATAATTTCAAAAACACTATAATAATAATAATACAACATGTAATACAATATGTAATCACATTCATGCTAAGATCAAAATAAACAACGATAGGTAGTACAATATAGCAAATACAACTGTTTCTTTCAAAATATTAAACGTTTCGGTAGGTACAAACCGCAAAATAAACAATTAATTTTAAAAGGCATGTTTTGCTTGATGATACGTAAATATAACATTACTAAAATGTAAAGCAATTTCAGTAATAACATGACTTTGCGGTACAAAATAAACTGAAACACTCTAGTACCCTGTCATAGTAATAAAACCAGATGTTCTGTTAGGAAACATTAATAATATTTATAGCGACAAAGTACCAAGTTAATGTTTGTCTTTACAATAATTACAACTTTTCGTTTACAAAGCTGTTACCTTTCATTATGTTTGTAAAAACAAATGTAATAACGTCGTAACAAAGTAAGTTGTAATTATTTTAAATTTCGAATTCTCGCATTCGAATTCAACAACTGTTGTATCAACCATTTTATTTAGATCCATCATGGTGCTGCCAGATTAGGGTGAAATCCCAAAGTAAGCAGTTTCGAAATAATTCTTCTTATGCATAGGAATATGTTACCGGTGGTTCTCCTAAGGTGTTTGCCTATGTACCTACCTACTTTAAAAAAAGTGAAAACAAAAGAGCGCACTTAATTATGTAAAGAACAACTATCTGTTTTCCTTGGGGAAACAGGATATCAAATAATTGTATATTTTTATAATAAATTTTATTTGACCAAAAGTGTGCAACACAGTGAGACTTTTAAATGACTGTCTAACTGGCGACATTCGACGTAGTCGCCAAAAGGTGACTCAAAAGAAACAAAAGAAGTTCACAGCCTGAGGATTATTTTAAATTGGTCACAAGTCACAACGCCGTACAATGAAACATTACACCCTACCATCACCTCTCATAATTACACATTACTCCTTACACAAAAGACGTTGAAAGGAACTTAAAAATTTTACACCATACTAAAGAAAAATAAACATACTTGTGGTTAATATTTTTAAATATCGAATTCCGTTTTGGAATAAAAATGTGGCTAGTATTTTATAGAGTGCATCAATTAAAAAATTAATTTACCAGCCAGTATCAAAAGTATCAATAAAAAAGTAATAATATATGTGTTAATTAAATATTTAACTGCTCTTGGCTATGTTATTATTGGTTTTTATTCACTCTATGATACATAGCATAAGTATTCAATAATCAATATAAGTAATTATACTAATGTGTGTTTTGTGCAGAAATTTCTTGTAAATTCAATCGTTTTGTCAAGAGTATGGTGATAAATTAAATTAATAGGGATGTATTCAGTAACGGGGTTTATTTCTTTGAGTCAAACGTTGCGCGTTGGCTTATTAGCGTACATAAATATAATAACAAAATAGATCTATACTACATTCAAATATGTTCATCCGTTTGGGACCTATGATGACGCAGTGTCACAAAGTTCAGTCATAGGTATTACAAATTTTAGTAATTGGTTACTGACACAGAGCATGAAAAAAATATCGCTTCTCACCCTCAGTCTTAGAGCATTTAAAGAGGTGGCAAGGCATAGCGTTCCCTTCTGCCGGTCATATGGCGCTACTTGGTCATCTACAATATCATAATGTGCGTGTAGACACTGCGTAAATACGCCAGTTTATATAACGGTGTGCGTGTCTTAAGATGGTGTGCGGCGTGCGTTTACACGCGCGGTTTGCGCGCGTGCTGTACGTGTCTACCTCGACCCCGTAGAAAATGGCAGAAAAATGGTGATTGCGGATTATAACGTTAACATCTCCATTTATAGATGCTCGAGGCCCACAGTGTAATATTTTCCTGCTCTGTGGTAGCGCACGTGGTATCCTAATCCTAACATAAACAGAGTTCCAAGTGTAAATGTAGGTATTTCGTATTAGTTTTCATAGTTATACTTGAGCAATTATTTTTTATCCACGGTTCATCACCTAACGCTTTCATAAGAATAGTGACCATAGTTAACGTATTAACAACACACAAATTATATTTAAATATGACCGAAACATTCGTGCTAACACGTAAACCAATTAACAAGAAACTATATGCACAAACAAACTTGTAGCCGTAGCAGCTCAAGTTTAATTGGGCGTTCAGTCAACGCCAATATAGGTAGAGCTGCAGGTAGAAGAAAGTCTCAAGTGAAGGCAGGTCAACTGTGATTGGGGAGTGTAGCTGGTGGGCGACCAATTAGCCATCAACAAACGCTTGTCCATGACAAATCCTCGTACAGTTTTAACAATTTGAGTTTGGAACTTCAGTGTGATTTGACAGCGGCGGCTTTTGAGCTAGGTATGCACTAAAAATAAACATTTCTCAATTTTAAAGAAAGGAAAGTAACGGTGTTCTGCAGGAATGCAGGAATGCTACAAAACAAAATTGGAAGCGTTTCAGTGGGGTTGGTTAGACTGCTGATAGAAATTAAAACTTTTATAGAAAAAGGATATAATTATTTGAAATATTTGTTTCTGAAAATACTATATTTCAACCCATACTCAATATGACCAATGACCATTCGATATTATAGTAATGCATAAATTAGAATCGTTTTAGCTAAGCTACTGTACACTAATTAGCATATTATGTGTAATTTATTACACATATGCTAATAGTATGATAAATAATCATTATGGTAAAAGGTAAGCCTCATAGTACACTCTCACACCTAGTTATTATCTACCTCAATGCAAAATTCCTGTCAACTTCTTACTGACGTATAAAGTCACGAGCGAAAACGAGATAGAGAAGTTTAAGAATTGATTTAAAGGTTTTAAAGTAAGTAAGGCTTTAATGATTTTTAAATCCAGTGTAACCTAGGCGTAACATCTCTACTGGCACGCGACGATGGACGTCTGTAATCCAAACATCGAACAAACCAACGTATCGATTATAACATCGATGTGGAGAATCGATTTTATAGGACACCGTGTAACTGGCCGTTTACATGAAATGTTTTTGATTGTCGTGGTTGTGGTAATTTTTAAACTTGGAAAAAATGGGCATGTCCGGTACACAGATTAGAGGAAAAACAATCGACTATCCGGTGTGCACGGGTTTTTGTTTTTCTTACAAACTTGAGCATGTTAGGCAGTAGGATACAGGTCATTGGGTAAGGTCAAAGAGCACATAGCCGCTTGAGCAAGGCAAGGCACAGACCCCAGTTTATAGGACAGAATAGGTACACAGATCAGTAAAAAAAAACTTTTTATAGGATAAGCACCTCTATGGGGTTGAGGCTAACTTTAAAGAGGTTTTACACTAGATGCAATAGTTTTACGCTAACGCTAGATTGAATTAATTAAAGTTACTTTAGAAGAATAGATATACATACAAGGTGACCTTGAATTAGTATGTTATCCCGAAAGGTAGACAATGTTTCTTCTATGACTTTACTAAATTAATAGTTTTTCATTGAAGAAATGTCATGTAAAGTTTACGTTCGAAGATAGCCTTAGCGCAGCTGGGTGGTTGAACTTCGTCCTTGACCGAGTGCACATAAATGAGTTTAACGACCTGTGTTTAGAAATGAATATAAGGTATCTTGTTAACTTTCGTAGCGATCGCACATGCAATTTCGCGACTGGATTTATGTTTTTAAAACGGGAGTTTGGAATCACCCAGTTTCAAGTAAGGATCTCTCAACTTCTAGGGTGGTTAGTAGGTAGGTTCATGGTCTCAGTCCCCCCATTTCGGGATAACATACCAATTCAAGGTCACCTTGTATAACAGTGTTTGGCACCGGTCTTCTTTGTAGGTACCAACAAGACGTAGGTAATTATTACAGAGGACATGAAATCTCGTCGCTAATCGCATAGCGGCGCCTTTCACAAATCTATTATGATGTTATTCATAACCGCTTCGGACTGTCGTGCTTAAAAGTGAGATGCAATATTCTAAAATCTATAAATCCTACTACATATTTATGTATTGTAGGTATTATATACCTATTCCGTGGTGTAGAGGTAAATGGTACTCAAACACAAATCAATTTTTAAAGTGTCCTTTCAACTTTCGTAGACGTAAAACGTCACGAGCGAAACGAGATAGAGCGTTCGAGCATTGATTTTGATAATAATAATAATTATATACACCTAACTAATATAAGAAAACTTATGAGCAAAACTCAAACCTAGTGGTATAATAATTGATCAGGTCGTAGGTTAATTTGATCTCATCTGTACAACAATTTCCAAACCACCAGTTTCACAACTCAAACCGATCCATCGGCTAATCGTCCAATAAACGCCCATTTATAACATAATTGTGCTTTAATATGCCCACACGCGCCGAAAACATGACAAAACCTCTTCATTACCGTCTATTGTGTGCTTCACTCCACTTCTAACGCATTGTGCACGCTGACGGTTTTGCACGACTATTTATTTATTAGCTCGTAGCTTTCAAATAAAATTCGAAATTCGAATTCTTGTATTCTCTTTAGTGTAGAGCACAGATTAGAGAAAAATAACAGAGTGGTGTAGAGTAGCGATGGCAATTAATGCAATTTTGCGTAAATTTCATAAACATGCTAATTCACGAGTCTTAGCATGCTAATTGCTATTGCTATGCTATTTGCTAAAATGAAATGAACGGGAAATGAAAAATGAAATGAAAATTTAAATGATAAATGAAATGAAATATTACATAAAAAATTACATGAACAATTAAATGAATAAATGAAATGAAACATGAAAAGAAACTTTACATTTTTAATTAAATTCAAAATGAACTAAATGAATTGAAATTAAATTTCATATTTCACAGAATTTCGCAACTACATTTCATTTGCGAATTGCTAATTGAGTTTTCATATGCTAAAAATGAATGCTAATGCTAATTAATCCATCACTAGTGTAGAACTGTTTTAGTAACGATTTATCATTCGAGTGAATTCTCTCGTTAATTCTACAGCCATTTTTGGGTCAATTCTTTGCCTCCGGGGACGCTTCGTGTGAAAAAACTAGTCATATTAGGGGGTTCCGAAATGATGCATTTGCAATTTGTTATTTATTACACTGCAATATGGCGGATAGATCGCTTTATAATATTTATTACTGTTATCTAGTTCAATTTAATACATTGCAACTGCAATTAAGAGAAAGTTTTATATAAATCATGAAGGAAATTATACAGTTGTAAGCATTTTGTAATTGTGAATCTGCCATTTAAATGCAGATGGGTGCATATTCTATTGATTTATATTTATTTATTAATATTTGCTAATATTAAAGTATTATTTTTAATGGTATGCAATTTCCGTTAATACAATCTGTAGTAGTATTAAGTATATTAACTTTATTTTTATTTTTATTATCATTTATAAAATACATTTATTTCAGGCAAAACATAAACTAAAATAAAATAAATAAATAAATCACAGACAAAAAATTAAAATAATACTTATACCTTGTTCATAAATCTTAGATATTTTACGTAAACAAAGTAACGTCACGAAAAGTCACTGTCAAAGTGATATGCCAGTTGCGCAAAACATTTTTCCCTTAAGAAAAATATTTTTTGTTTATTTTGATTCTTAACAATTCAGCTGTTTTGTTTGTATAGTCTGTTAGTGATCAACATTCGCTCGCAGGCTACTTCTTGTTTAAGTACAGACATAAACAAGAAGTGATGACTGATGGTGATGTACACATTCATCACCACGAGTTTTCCGTGACATTCCAAGATTTTCCGGGGCGGGTTTTTGACTGGCGATATATATTCTGTTCTTGACAAGGTCCTTGAGATCGACAGACCCAGGCTAAGGATCCATTTTGCAAACGAATATCCGGATCAAATTTATCAAACTTACCAAAAGACAGACAAAAAATCACAATAAAATTGTACGAACGTCGGAATAAGAACATTTGCATTCGAGAAAACAAAAACGATTGAAACGGGAAATGATGGCAGCAGACTATGTCATCTGGAAAATGTTTAGAACCTCTACAGTATTACCAGTCTAATAAAATATTTTCTACCAAAAATTGTTGATGTTATCATAAAATTTCATAGAACAGATATTTCGTCAAAATGAATAGTACAAAATGAAGTTTATTTTATAATTGATCAGTTATCAGTTGAGTACTACCAGGAAAAAATAATTGAATATTGTTTTCGTCTAATATAGTAAGCTACCAATATAAAATATTTTGTGCACTGTTATCCCCTTTGTTTACATAAAATATCTAAGACTTATGAACAGGGTATACCTAAGTCTAACCGACATTGCAGTGACATGCCTGTCACAGCAATGTTATGTGCGCCGGTTCAAATTGACCAATTTCCCTCTTTCCAATAATGTATTTTTGTGTTTCACTCCTGTATAATATTGGTCGATGGATGCAGGAGATGAGCAGCCACTCAAAGCGGCGCTCTATATTCCGCAGTGAACTTCTTCAAGCTGTTGAAGATGATGCCAATTATAAAATTAATACGGCCGCTGAATACGGTTGTTATCAGAACTTTCAGAAATTAATTAAGCATATATTTTCTATCAATATTCTTTTCTGGATGGTTATCTATTGGAAAATAAGTTGGAGACCATATATTTTTATTTATTATAATATGTACTTGCCGCTTAATATTCCTACCCATAAATTAAGCAAATCAATAACAAAAGACACTTCTGTCTTTCTAATTATTTATAACAGAAAAAGTAAAATGGCTGACAACCTCACAACTGTCAACGCCCGAGGCGCGTGCGGTTAAATTAATTATAATCTCCGTAATTATAATTAAAGTGACGTTTTCATTAAAAGACCCATTATTTCTGAATTATGGAGTGTATTTGTGTGTTTAATTACTTAACGGCTGGTATGTGTGTGAAAGAAGAAAGTATATAGCTGGCGTGTTTAGATAATAAAAACGTTTAAATGTATCAAAATCCGTGCCAACTGCGTTAGGCGCCGCGGCATTCTTCATAATTTTCAATAAAAATATTTTCATTTACACAATTTTACTCTTTAATAATCATCTATAAATGATGTAGTACCATGGGTTCAATTTATGCTAATGAATAAAATTACATTCTGTATAAATGGAGATGTTAACCTTATAATCCGCAAGCACCATTTTCTGCCAATTTCTACGCGGGATGAGGTAAACACGCATAGCACACGCTCAAACCGCGCGTGTGAACGCACGCCGCCCACCATCTTAAAACACAAACACCGTTATATAATCTAGCTAGCGTACTCAAGCAGTGTCTACGCGCTCACTATGATATTTTAGATGACCAAATAGCTCCATATGACCGGCAGAGGGGTACGCCTTGCATTGCACCTCCTTTTATAAATGCTCTAAAGCGGTGCCTAGGTGGATTTGACTAGCTCTTCAGTCCACCTAGTGCAGTGGGTGGAGACTTGGAGAGGCCTACACTGTGTCTTACAGTCCAGTCCTGCATCTACACTAAAAATAGGTACCTAAAATAGTAAGAGTAGTAAAAAAATGCTAAGTATCAAATAAGTAGGTACAGATAAAAAGGCCAAAAAAGCCTATCAAAGACACCGCAGGTTTGACATAGGCTCGTTTGTGTGTCATGTCAAATGTGACATTTGAGCTAGGGTTGGCAACTTGGCAGAGCTACGTGAGCTGATATTAAAATTAGGTACTAAGGTCTGATCTTAAAATAAAATTTTAAAAGCGCCCTATTTTATTATATGTATATGAAAATTTAGATAAAGCATAATTATTACCGGAAGGCGCAGCGTAGACAGACCCCCCAAAACCGCGGGAGCCGAGGGTTGCAGGAGGCGAGCAGCCGCTCAAAGTGGTGCTCTAAGGGGAAGCCTATGTTCAGCAGTGGACGCATAGATCTATATATCAGGATATGCCCGAAGGAACATTTTATTTACTCAAAATGGTGTGGGGAAAAGTCAGCGCCATCTCTTAGATTACTCAGGAACTACGATGAGAACGGCCCTATCGCTGCCATTATGCCCGTGAATGTTTATGTTTACAATGATTATCCCAAATATAAATTCGATTATTTTCGTACAAAACGGAGTGTAAAATTGAAAATATTGACTTACTTGTGTAAGAAACTTTGTATTTCTTTTTATTGCACTTTAGAGTGTAGTTTGTGCAACCCTTCACAACACAACTTGGCATATTTTCTTTGAGACACACTACCGATATCTTCTCACTTCCAACACAGACTGGGCGCTAGTGGATGTCAATCTGTTAAATTGACACCCTCTTTGAAGCGACGGTTTAATCTGTCATTAGGCCTGTCCTTATATATATGTCTATGAGTGGACGTCTACGGGCTGTTGATGATGATGATGATGATGATGATGATGATAAGTATTAACGATAATGATTGTGTTATGGTATCTTTATGTCACGCTTGCACCACTTTGTAATAAGCAAACAATGGCAATATGTGATTATGCTTTCTCTAAAGCAGTTTTAGAGCGACGCGTTTTCGACTAGAGGCGAAGTTATTCTATTACAGTGTTAATATAATATAAGGAAAATATCAAAAAAGCAGCCATTTTTATTGCTATCTCGCTCCCACTACACTTCGAAGTAATGGTGAAAGTGGGATAACAATATTTTCTTGATTTCGTCAGAAGCGCGTTTTCTTAGTTTTACAAACGTGTCCAAACACGTTTGTAAACTGATTAGTCTACTTATATTACTTAATTATACCAATACCAAGAGTTGGTAGCAACCCTACCTGTTTGTCATAATCAAATCTTGACATGACACGTGTTTAATCATTGCCTCTGGGACTCTGTCAGGTTCGATAACTAGTCGTCGTCGGAATTTTAATCTTCCGTAATTGTTTGAGCCGATTAACAGCAATCTGAGTAAAGTCCCTGATTTAGACATGACTGTGATAGCTCTAGGCTAACCATTGAATATGCGCCTTCTCCCTAGCCCTTGCTGCCGTGACTGCCCAGCCCACAAATAAATTTACTACTAGGTAGTAGGTAGGTACTATCAAAAATAATGTTCACCAGAATCAGACGTAATATTTTCAGTTCTGCGATACACCATCTAGCGGCCTAGCCGGTGAAATTTGAACTTCTCAGTGTGGCTCCAACACGGAGCTGTTAATTAAGTATTGTATCCAAAATGAAAATAAAATCCATATTTTATAATTGATTATGAAAAGGAACCAAAATTCTACTTATATTTTTAATCTAAACGAATGATGTGACGAGCTAGTCGTTCGCCTGGTTTTAAGGGTTACGGCCGCCCATAACAGATATAATTATTATATTTATACCTAATTATTCTAAGACCTAATAACTAATTAATTATATAGGTACGAAAGTGAATTATCAGAATGGCAACACAGTCTACACAAACAAGCCAAACGACTTCGGACAAAAAGGCCATGCAGTTTTTTTTTATGAGAATAAATGACGTGACGAGCTAGTCGTTCATCTGATGTTAGGCAATACGGCCGCCCATAACAGTTGCAGTGGCACTTGGAACTTTAAAATAATAAAGTTTCGCGTGACACTGCACTGCGCACGTCTCCTGAGACATCACACAGCCTAGTAATCAGATTACTACACTGTGTAATCAGGTCATAAAGTCTCATTTGCCCAGTAATTTCACTAGCTACAATGCCCTTCAAACCGGAACACAGTAGTGCTTGCACACCACTGCTTGGCGGCAGAATAACTGGCAAAGCGGTGGTACCTACCTAGACGAACTTTGCAGAAAATTCCTACCACCTAGTAAGCTTATTATTTTCCTGCCAATGCACACCTATTATCATTAACTGATTATAAATATATCCTTTTAAAAATCACCGTCTATCAGGGCACCAATTAAAAACATCTTTGCTACTGCACTTTAGCTAGTAATTTTAAACCTTATTCCATTGGAATAGGTTGGTTCTAATGTGAATTAGTAATGTGGTTTATTGATTAATCCGATTATAGTATTATTCGGATGTGTTTAATGTCTATCGATACTAAGATTACTATAAGGATTCCTGTAGGTCGTATGTGTCATTCGATGGGTTAATATTTTCGTACTTTGTCGCATTAGGAAAATACTTATTTTGGTTTATAATTTACGGTAAAGATTACACGTTTTAAATGCGCCATAGTATTTTATACTTATTCAAAATCTATGTAATAGTTATTTATGATATGAGGGCGGTAAGTTGGTTTTTGCTAACGAGTAGACAAATGTAAGCCCGAGACGAAGTCAAGGGCTTACCATAGTCACGAGTTGGTAAAAATCAATTTCCGCCCGTGTATCATATAAAATTTTTCAACACATTTGCGAGAAAACAGTACCATAGATACTTAAAACACACTTAAACAAGTTTGTTAAACTTTGTTTATCAGTGTGAAAGTTTTTTTTTTTCCTTTAGGATAGGCGCTCTAATAATATTACAATCTAGCCATACCGTTTGGCCACGGCCAAACGTCACGGATGGCAATGGCAATGGCGATGGCGATGGCGATGGTGATGGCGATGGCGATGGCAATGGCCATGCTGGCAATGGATTGAGCAATGGCAATGGCAATGATGGCAATGGCCATGGTGGCAATGGATTGGGCAATGGCCATGGTGGCAATGGCAATGGCAATGGCTATGGTGGCAATGGCAATGGCTATGGTGGCAATGGCAATGGCGATGGCGATGGCTATGGCGATGGCGATGGCGATGGCGATGGCGATGGCGATGGCGATGGCGACGGCGATGGCGATGGCGATGGCAATGGCAATGGCCATAGTGGCAATGGATTGGGCAAAGGCCATGGTGGCAATGGCAATGGCAATGGCTATGGTGGCAATGGCAATGGCCATGGTGGCAATGGATTGTGCAATGTCCATGGTGGCAATGGCAATGGCAATGGCGATGGCGCTGGCGATGGCAATGGATTGGGCAATGGCCATGATTGGATGGCGATGGTGATGGCGATGGCCATGGTGGCAAAGCCAATGACAATGGCCATGTTGGCAATGACAATGGCCACGGCCACGGAAATGGCAATGGCAATGGCAATGGCGATGGCGATGTCGATGGCGATGGCGATGGCAATGGCCATGCTGGCAATGGATTGGGCAATGGCAATGGCCATGGTGGCAATAGATTGGGCAATGGCAATGGCAATGGCAATGGCAATGGCAATGGCAAAGGCAATGGCTATGGTGGCAATGTCAATAGCCATGGTGGCAATGGATTGGGCAATGGCCATGGTGGCAATGGCAATGGCAATGGCTATGGTGGCAATGGCAATGGCCATGATGGCAATGGCAATGGAGATGGCGATGGCGATGGCGATGGCGATGGCGATGTTGGCAATGACAATGGCCACGGCCACGGAAATGGCAATGGCAATGGCCATGGTGGGAATGGATGTGGTGGCAATGGCGATGGCGATGGCGATGGCGATGGCGATGGCAATGACTATGCTGGCAATGGATTGGGCAATAGCAATGGCAATGGCCATGGTGGCAATGTGAGATCAAATCTTAAAGTTTCATTTGCCCAGCTATGACTACTTACAATGCCCTTCAACCATCTTCAACCTAGAATTGGTACAGTAGTGCTTTATCATTACTTCTTGGCGGCATAATAGTGGCAAATTGATGGGTATCTAGACAAACTTTGCAGAAAAGTCCTACCTTACTACCGCTCAGTTCCGAAGCCATCATAAAACACTGAAACTCATCATGAACACCAGAATCTTTAGATACCGAACTAAATCAAGGATGTTTAGTAAAATGTAAAGATCAAGGGGCCGCCTTGTCGTAAATTTAATTATTATTACACGTGGGATCTCTGTGTATTCTCACCTGTGCTTTTGATGGTATGGAAATTATGGAACGGACATTATTTAGGCGAAGGCTAGACATTCAGCCTTCCTATACCTACCTAACCTACCTACCTCACCTATACATGCCTATACCATGGGGTCTCATCCGGTACAAAGGAAAAATAGTCGGAACGTGAAAAAAATGTAGTGATCGTGTCGTGAGCGTTACCAGTTTGTCCAGTGTATTGTATTCACTTGATCCAATACTTCGCCGACACGCATTAAATGTCGCTTGTTAATCTTGCGTTATGCAGAAATAAAATTATTCGTAAAATAGCCCGCGTTATTCCGTTGTATGGGATGAGGCATTTGTACTTTAGGTATTATATTATCTGGGCCTATACCTAAGTTCAAAATCTATAGGTAGGTACTACGCGGCTACTGAAAATTCACGCTCTAAAACGTATGAAACAAGATAATATTTTCATCTGTGTACAAAAAGAAGGACCGACGCGTGATCTGGACGACGGATGCAGGAGGCAAGTAGCCGCTCAATACGTAGTGCTCCATGGTGGCGGCGTATGTTCAGCAGAGGACGTCTTCGGGCGGTTGATGGTGGTGATGATGGTGACAAAACGAAGAGCTGATGATGATCTTATCAGTTACTGCCAACTACCATTCGCACCTATAGGCTATATGGCTAACAAACTTGCGACTCAAATGCTTTTTTGCAATTGACGATTTTTTACAGATGAACACCTGGGTGATCATATTCCCAGGTTACATGACCGCCTAGCAGGTGATCAAAGGACACTAAAAAGTATCCTATGATCACAGGTATGATTGCTATGGAATAGACCTGTGATCATAAGACCGAATTTCTATGTAAAATCTGTCAAAAAGTAACAATAGAACAGTTCAATCGTAATTTTGAAAGTAGACCCGGAGATCAACCTCCGCTAATTAATAGAGAAAAGGATAACATTTAGTTGTATTTTTCTCTCCGTTTGTACATTACCTTAAAGTTTGTATATCTACCCATCGCCAAGCCAAGCTCACTTCAAAGCCCCCTGAACATAAAACTACGATTATGATATTCGTTTGTAATTAATTACTAGCGGATATTTCGGCCGCCCGCATCGCTTTTGATTCGATAAATAAGATATAAATCATCTCTGCTCTGTAACATCGGTGCTCGCCTCGCTCTATTTGGACGGAAACTAATTTTAGACCTAATAAAATAAAGAAATTGAAATATTGTTGCTAATGGAATGCAATTTTGGTGAAACTTGTTATGAAGGATTGCACTGCACGGCTGCGTATAATTGCAGGCTTCTTTCATTTGGAAAGCAGATATCTTAAGTATTATATAAAGAATGGCATTTCTAAATTTTTTTACTTAATTATGGGTGGGTTCCGCAAAATATTAGACGGCCGGCGACGAGGTCCCTAAGACATAGATGGTGGAATAAACTAGACCGAAAGACTGCTTTTACTACGACTGGATGAGAGCTTTAGACCGCGAGGAGTGGAAGGAGTGCAGAGTAGGCCTCTCTCTCCATTCAGTGTGACAAACCTTAACCATGAGTGAAAATAACAATTAATAACTACAAATACGACGAAGGACGCATTATAGATTAATTTTAATATTGGTAGTTATACACCGGAAGAATTTGAAAACAATAATTCGGGGACATGTGCCATCCACCAACTCGCATTTGGCCAGCATGGTAAATTATGGCTTATCCATGTGAGAGATGGCTCATATTGTACGTAGATATTGCACAGATTTTATATGTAAAAAAAGATTTCTATTCATTAAAATATTTAAAATTAAAATACGCAATTCTGTGTATGAATTGAAGCCCATTATATTTTTTCACAGATTAAGAGAAATGAGTTTTTTTCTAATAGTTAGCATTTGTTTTCCTCGCAGGGTGTGCACAAAAGTGAGTAGGACCACGAGGACATGACATCCTCGTGATGCTACTGGTAGGACAAACTAGTAGGACCACGAGGAAACAGCGTATAAAATCTACCTATGAGGTACGCCATACCATAGCGTAGGTTGATGACGTAATACTTGCGAAGCCGAAATAAAACACAACTACCTACCTACTAGTCATAATATAATCCAAGCTATCTAAAATTCTAAAGCCAACAGCGAAAACCAGAGAGGTTCAAATTGAATCTCCCATCCACTTGTTTGCCCTAAAACTTAGATAAAAAAAGAGGTCGATAAATAATAAAAACAACGGAAGGCTCTTTGTCGGTGCAGTGCCGCCATAAAAATGGCTATTAGATGTCTTATTAACGCCTATTTTGACATAATTAGGATCAATTCTCTACTAAAATAGTGTAGGTTATATGACTGCTTGTGGTTTATGTGCCTTCGATTCTTATGCGCAGCTAGGACTATCTATAAATATAGGTAGGTATAGAAGGCGCACATAGAACTAAAAAGTGAAGTCAAAAAGAGAACACTATTCGACATCAGATTAATTTTTTAATGCTTTAATCAATTAGTTATAAGAAGCGTTAATATCTATTGTGGTTTGTCTCAATGCATAAGTGCGATATACCGTTATTTAAGTTTGGACATCGCATAGCACAGTACATAAGTCGTGGACTTTTCATTGTCAAGTCATGGGGTTTTCAACTATTCATTGTCAATGACAATGAAAGCTCCACGACTTACTGTGTGGGTAAATAGTGATTGTACTTATAACAATTTGTCATACAATTTTATCCGAGTTCTTTTCAAGCAGCGATCAAGGATGCCATTAATTTTATTCATCTAAGTACCTACTTATTCTAATAAATACGAACGCTGTGACTTGAGCTATGTAAAATTTGCCTATATACATAGATAGTTTTTGGCGGGAACGCGGAAAAGTTCACGTCGTTGCGTTGTATTATTTATCAAAACTTTTGCTTTATCCAGTGTTAAATGTTTAAAATTGGTGGCGTTTTATGCATTAAGTGCTGAATTACGAGCATGAGTGAGGACAAGTGATATAATGTGGTGAAACGTGATTTTTCGGGTTACTTCCAAATTTCCACAGAAGCTTCTAGTAAAGTTGCCACCACTTTGCTGGAGCATGACTTAGACTGGACTATGACTAGGACATGACTGCGTGAAATATTTTATAACACGATGAAAATATAATACTTGACACTGGCTAAATACACTATGTGTGGAGCCAAAATAAAAAAAAATTGCCTATAACTAAGTACTACCTACTTATTTCATTCGCTCTTGACTTGGTAATAAATTGGCTTAGTTAGTAAACTGCTTAATTATACTAGATAGGTACTGCATGCACGATGAGGAGATTTCTATGAAGTTATGACACAATAAAAATGTTTTTATTCAAACCAAGTATCTGGAATATTCTAGAAACATAATAGCGTATTTTTAGCTCAGAACTAAGAACTGCCTAATTATATTTTTATTTCAGTCCTACACATTGTAATCCAATATTAAGCCAACAACAATCAGTCAACTGTTTTTTTTTACTCTGTGATGCTGATGTCAAGTCATAAAGTAAAGTTCGCGACTCGGCTACTCTATGTCAAAGCTCCAAGCCCAAACCTAAGCCAGTACTGTTGCACCATAATTTATTGCTGTACCGGGCCAAGCTATAACACAATAATGGGCTTTCAGACACCTCAGATGTGCGGGCGGGACGGAGCGATTCGCGCGAGGGAGAAGGAAGACCAGAAGCGCCGCTCCACGTCAAAATACGTGCTCCATTCGTTTTATTGCTCCGCTGTGGTGTGGGCTTAGGGAAGGGGTCGGGAATGGGTATCGATAAATTCTTGTTTTATCGTGTTTTAGCGATGTTAATGTGTTCTTTTATAAAATAAGTAAAATTTAGGTCTACTTCACTTCAATTAACAAGTTGAAATGGCAATGGGTAGGCCACATCGCTCGCAGAACTGACAACCGATGCAGGAGGTGAGCAGCCGCTAAAAGTGGCGCTCTCTGGGGGAGGCCTATATTTAGCAGTTGACGTCTTCGGACTGTTGATGATGATGATGATGATGATGATGATGATGATCATGAGGTCTACTTCTGCACAAGATGAATGGGTGAATGAACCCAAACCGAACATTATGTTTAATCTTATGGGCAGTGTTCGGGAAGCTTCGACCTATATTTTCGTCCAAAATACCGCAGATCCTGAAAACAAAGGTTTTCAATCAGTTTGTTGCCATTGCCAGTGATAGCTTATGGAACTGAGACGTGGTGTCTTACTGTTGGCCTCATTAGTACCCAAGCTCAAAGTCGCGCAACGAGTTATGGAGAGAGCTATGCTCGGTGTTTCCCTGCGAGATAAGATCCGGAACGAGAAAATCCGCAGGAGAACTAAAGTGACCGATAGTTATAGCTCTTAGGATTGGGAAGTTGAAGTGGCAATGGGCAGGCCACAGCGCTCGCGGAACTGACAACTGATAGGGAAGAAAGGTTCTCGAGTGGCAACCATAAACTGGGAGCCACAGCACAGCGTAGGCAGGCCTACCTGCGGACCGGCCTGTCCGGGGTGCCGATGGATGCAGGAGGCGAGCAGCCGCTCAAGGTGGTGCTCTCTGGGGGAGGCCTATGTTCAGCACTGCAGTGGACGTCTTCAGGCTGTTGATGATGACGATGAAGCAATCATTTCTTACAATAAAGAATTTGTTTTTACCAGGCACAAACTGGTAAGTTTATTTAAACTTGTTGCAAATCATAAAAATATCTAGTGAGGCACGATAAACGATACCCAAACATTATCGACACGTCACGTATGTCATAATATCGACACTAAAAGCTCAACGAGTCACATCCCGCGGGGCGGCACCGCGGCAACATCAAAGGAGGCCACCTCTTTGATGTGGCCGCCGGCGCGCGCCTCCAAACGCCGTAAGCGACAAATCCATACGTCATCCTCCTGTCATTATAACGCCTTACAATCGGGCCGAGAATGTGAAATTACTTACAAGACAATATAAATTGACAAGCCGGTTTAATAGCGATTACTGCTTTGAGTCTTTGGCTTTTTGAGACGTTGAATCACACGTTGAATCTTTGAGTGGTTTTAGTATTGCCTGTGTCGGTTGGAATGAGTGACCCCTTGGGGCCACTCGTGGCAGGAACGATACGTCAGGGGGTGTCGATGTCAATAAAATTAGGATACTATCGAACATTCCTTTTAGTTTTTATAGCAGATTCGACCTATTTAAATGTCTTCGACATTTTTACTTTGATTGTGCTTTTAATAGATTTAGTATAGTCATCAGGATATTAACCGGCTGTTAGTAAATCGTTAATGCATGTTCATATTGTTCATGTCAGATAGGTAATTGTAAATGTGCTAAAAATAGCAGAAAATGATTTGACTTTAGTTATTTAAAAAATTATATTTATTAAGTAGATGTTATTCTCTTATCTCTGTCATAAAATAACTAAAGTAGTGATGTCCCACAGTTTCACCCGTTTATTATCGGTAATGTAATCTTAAAACTTCTTAATGTAAATTCTTTATTTCAAAAAGATACAGTGATCCGCTTAATACTTATACTTAACTAAGGCCAAAAGATATACACTGACAATTTTTGTTGGGTATCTGCTGCCGAACTAGACTCATCGTCTGTGTTTCAGCGTACATTGCCCTCCCTCAAGAAGTTGATACATAACTAGCCTTATTATTATAGATATAGGTACATGTACATGTTGCCTAATTATGTCAAAACCGTTGCAGTTTTGTATTTTAGTGTAAAATCCGTACAAAAAAACAGGCAACCTTTCACTTTTAACATTAGATAGCGAAAAGGCAAGGAAAGTAAGGATCGTGATAATAGTTCTCAAATTAATATATCTATTGAGACTGATCTCTTTTGTTAGGCGTCCTGTGGCTTTACCACCACTTATACCCGTATTATTAACTATCAAAAAAGTAAACAAACAGACATCGTTTTATATTTAGTAGGGATTCGATGCACCAATTTTCCCAACCATCTCTATAGGTACTATCTATATACCTTTAGAGATAAGGTCATTTCCACACTCAACAATAGCACAACAAATTGTGAAGGGATACAAAAAGTAAATTACAGGTTTAAAACACAAGGGCCATTGTAAAGGATAATTTGGATATGGACACCCCTTTACTTCGGTCGGTGTGGATAATCTTAACTTTTTTGTTAATTCACCTTTAGCTTGAACAAAAAAAGTAAAACAAGAGCTGCTAGTAACGTGATAAGAATTTAATTGCACTTAAAGTAAGGAGCTGGAGATCGCTATAACTGAAAAATTAGTAAAAATGTACAAAAATAACCTAACTAATTATTTATCTAAACTAATCCATTGGTAAGACGTTGAAAGCTTTAGCTTAGCTTTGTTCTGTTTAAGCTTTTGTGAAAATGATCCATCTTTTGTGACGTCTATCTCAATACATTCTTATATAGGTACGGATCTTAACCGTGGTTTGAATCATTTCAGTAGGTTCCTTCCTCGCTATTAAAAATGTGATGAACAATCGTGACAGCTTAATTGAATGGTTTATCTCATACAATCGTGCCTGACTCAGAAAGGCCTCCTTTTGACCTTGCTAGAGTCCTCCAGACCCGAACAAACCTAGACCACCGAACAAAATTAATGAAGAAAAATGGTACCCACCTCATCAATCAAACCAAACCGACCACACGGGCCGACCGATCGCGCCGTATTATTAAATAACTCCGAACATACACCGTGAACAATTAAAACACAAAAGTAACATTTTCCGTCCATCCGTCAACCTTTATCAACGAGAAAAATCGTCTAATTCACACCTTAAAGAACTCAAATTTAAAGCACAAAGAGCTTATTTTGGTCGTCAAATTAATCAACTGGTCCCTTAATTGTGGCCGTATTTTTTGTTTTAATACGTGTGTTAAAATGTTTTTGGAAACGACACAGTTTGGACGGAATCGGAAGATGGATGGACGGGTTCTGCCGGAGGGCGTGGTCGGATCCGCGCTAAATCTAATGGGTCTGCACTCTGCCTGCCATCTGTTTTGGCTAAATATTGACCGCATCTCGGCTGGCCATCAGGTGCGACGCAATCTGTTTAACGTTCTTCGTTAACTGTTGCAGACTGCAGGGTTTTAATAAAGAGTTAATTTGAAAATAGGATATGTTTTACACTCTATGAGAATCTATAAATCATAGTTCCTGGATACCTACCTCATTAACACCTCATTTTATTTAAATTGCTCCCGTGTGAAAGTGTTATCTAGATTTTTTGGACTTTAATCTAATCGCAAGGAACTTATACGTATACTATACATAGTAAGTATACTTAAGACTTCCTTGTCTAATCGTCTTGAAATAGTTTAAAAAATACCACCTTTTCCAATATTTAAAGCAAATCAAAAAAGCAAACAGAATAAACGACACTACAAAAAGATCACATGTTAAATTATCACTATGTTCCTTTCAGTATAAATTCAACACGTCATCATCGTCATGTCGAACGCACATTACGTGTGCCGCTTTTAATTTTAGTTCGACTGGAAATTTTGCAACTAACAGAGGTCTATTTTTGGTCGGACTTTATCCACTTACTATGTATTTATCAGTTTTATAACACGACGTAAAGTAAGGCTCATTCATATTTTCATGGGCAGTTTAATTAATTGGCTGCTTCACCTTTGAAAAGAAGGGGATAAGACAAGTTTATTCGCATCTCATACTTGACTATAACGACATTATAATTTGCTCTATTCAACTTCGGCATAATTCGAGTGATATTGACAAATGACAGACAGGTGTGGCAACACTGGCAACGCAGAATGGCTGTTGTCACGCCTATAATGCAAAGTGGATGTAATTACATAATTGCTGGCAACAATTAATCATTTTGGGCGCT
Organism: Ennomos erosarius; assembly: GCA_963580505.1. NCBI lineage: Eukaryota > Metazoa > Arthropoda > Insecta > Lepidoptera > Geometridae > Ennomos > Ennomos erosarius. The sequence goes on from OY757000.1 coordinate 6,166,082, forward strand.
AGTTGTTTTGAAATTAGCTGGCCACACTGGTGGAATTTGGAATTTTTAAATTAAAAATGTAGGTACTTAATTATTTACGTATGTATATATTTTGTTCGCAAATAAAGCACATATTTTAATAGCGTTAAGTGACAAATGTAAATTAGTACAATTATAGGTAGTAACTACTTTCAAATGTTAATTTCTATTTTGAGTATTGATTATTATTGACTACAATTTTAATATTATTTGCCACAGAAGCAAAAATACCTACTCGCTTTATTATTTATTTATTTGTATTACAGGTATTTGTATTCGAAAATAAATGTCTTAAAATTGTTTGACAAAAATCCACGTGAGAATATTTCGGAAATTCACTCAAATATAATAAAACATTATCGATTTCGCGATCGTGGGAATCACTGGTCTTCACCACTTAAAGTATCGAGAAATATCATGACACAGCACTATTCCTCTGAACATAAACCAGCGTTACTTGAACTGCCTCCTTTTAAAATTTACCTCAAAATGCTGAGGGCATTTATTTCTTCAAGGACCTAGAGTTGTGGCTGGCAAACCTAATGAGTAGTTTAGCTTTTCTCTAGTGAAGTGAACGTGTCAAAGTTAATTCGATTTAATGGCTCGGACCTCTTAATTATCGAATTAGTGGCGTCTCTCGTGCGACTCTTCTGAGTCTGCTACTTTTTTATGATTAGAACCTGACTCAGTTGTCTATAATAACTTAATAAGGTGAACAATTAATTTAGGTTTTTGATATTCTAGGCACATTTTTTATGAGACTGATTGGTACGCCTAGTTTTTAGGTTTAGTTATACCTAATACCTATCTAATGTTAGTCGAGTATTGTGTGCAACATGTAAAATTCTACTTAGTAGGTGGAAAAAATAAATAGGTATAATTACTTAGATGTGATTCACATGTGATTATATTATGTTGAAGTTTTTTTTATGAGAATGAATGAATTGACGAGCTGTCGTTTACCTGTAAGTATGAAGTTAGTTAGCATAGTTTTTAATTTTATTTTACATCATCAAATCATCATCGACAGCCTGAAGACGTGCTGAACACTTAATTTTCCATATTAAAGTTTTATTTGATAAAAAAAACCAATAGAGCCTAAAAATAAGGGAAATATAAATAAATCTGGACAGCTTCTTCATGAACTACCAGCGGCCGAACTCCACGGTCCCATGGTTTTGGCTCCAAACAGAAGAAATGTAAGCATCGTATCCAGTATCGTTAAGTTAAAGAAGTTGAATCGTCATTCGACACGTAAGCTAAGTATAAGTGCACATAAGAAGACATTAGATTGGAAATTGCATTTGTCTACGAAGGGAGGAAGTAAAACTACACGTGAAATGTGCTAGATTATTTTCAACCTTAATATCTCTCGCAAACATTAATTTCATAAAGCTACATTACAGCGCTCATCCGCCGGCTGATTTATAAACAATACGTCAGTGACGTAAGCTTCTTTAGCGGCGGAGATTTATCGCTAGGGATGGGGTATTGGATGCTGCAGTGATCGATATCGATAGTTATTGATTTGTATTGATTTATTGGTTGCAGGATGGGAGTTATTCGCGAAATGTGTTGATTGAGTTAATTATGTGTATACGGTATGAGATTAACTTAGATAGGTTGATAGATAGATAGATAGATAAACTCTTTATTGACACCAAAATAACAAAAATAAAATAAACAGGAAATCTTACAAGTAGATTACAATGAGCGGTCTTATCGCTAAAAAGTGATCTCTTCCAGACAACCATTGGATGGACAGAGATATATTAATGAGCATGGTCTTAGAGGCTGATATAAAATGTAACTTACTTGGTATTAGGTCCTGCTCCTGTTACTAGTATTTTTTCTGTGTAACAGTACCTATACTAAAAACCAAAAGCTCGAGACGAGTTTATCAATTAAAAGATTCAAAATCATAGAAAAAACAAACAAAAAATAATCAAACAATCAAAACAAACAATGTGCAAGGAGGGATTGGTGGCGTTTTATGCATTAAGTGCTGAATTACGAGCATGAGTGAGGGCAAGTGATATAATGTGGTGAAACGTGATTTTTCGTGTTGCTTCCAAAACTCCATAGAAGCTTCTAGTAAAGTTGCCACCACTTTGCTGGAGCTTGACTTAGACTGGACTATGACTACCTGACTTGGACTGGACTATGACTATGACTAGGACATGACTTTGCGTGAAATATTTTATAACACGATGAAAATATAATACTTGACACTGGCTAAATACACTATGTGTGGAGCCAAAATATAAGAAAAAAAATGTGCAAATCTGCAGGTAAATAAACAAAAGAAAATTAAGGTACTTAAGCAGTATACAATTATACAATACCTTATCAACAGTGTAATGAACAAGAAGTAAGTAAAGGTATCGTGGAATACTTTTTAAAAATAAACTACGCTAAGGCATAGCAATATAAATAGATAAACAATAATAAATAATTCGTAATCAGACCTTTATTAATATTTAATCAAAATTAGTCGAAAATTGTAATAGTTCGGTATTACGCGTACTAAGGTTGCCGAGTTACCATATGCATTCCATGATTTTACTCAAATATTGCGAATTTCCTTCATGTTTATTATTATATTGTATCTGTTAACACCATCATCAGCCTATGCTACTTAGTCCACTGCTGTACTGGATAATATCCCTTAATATTTATTTTGAAACAATTATAAAATAATTTCATAAATATTATCATAAATTTAAGTATCATAATTCTTATTTAAACTTTATATTCATGAACATTATTATCATCTATGTAATTTGTCCAACTGTAACGCTGTTAGATTACCTGAATAACTGAAATACTTAAAATAAAAAAAATGCTTTTTAAAAGGCTATAAATATTTATATTAAAACTCAAATTCCATCTAATCTACTATGTTATAGAACATTAATTCTGAAACTCCCACATCACCTCATAATTAGCTTAAAACTCATAATTCACATTAATTGAAACCAAAACTAAGCCGCCATTATAAATACTACAGTACTATACGTAACTTAAGTAGAGAATAAAAAAGCTCGTAAAATTATCGATAAAATCTCCCCGCACTACCGCCATGCCAGTCATTCACTCGTATTACTACTACAAACAAATTCACATCTTGCATCTCTGTCTGTACGGTGCAAATGAGTCTGGCCGTTTCGGTCGCCCGCAACTGCTTGCCCTCTTTGTGTAGCCGCGGCCGGCGTCTTTGAAGTGCCGAAGCCACGCCTGTCCCCCCGCCTACCCCCCCACTTAATCCGTCACACGTTAATGACAATGGTTTTAATTATAAGGGAAACAGATCGGCTTGCGTTGCGACATCGGCGAGGAAGTATTTGGTAAACCTAATTAGGAACCAAACTTGGCTTGTACTTTTTGCTTGTATTGGTACTTCATTTAACGGTACCATAGTGTCTCGAAATTTGTTTTAGATAATTTTTAATAATGTTCTTCATAAAGAAAAATGTGGTCTTAGAATAAGGGGCTTCTTTAATTTTCTTTTCTTTTTTTGAGAGAGTTTGTAAATACTTAATTGTTAAATAAATATAGCATTAAGTATATCCACGTTTTTAGTTTGGTGTCTGCGTGTTTTTTAATTTAATATTGTTAAGTATAATTATAATATTTTTTATCATCAGCATAAATAAAATATTGAGAATATAAAATTAAAATTAAAATAGACTAGATAAGCTTACATTTTTTGTTTGACAAATCTAATTTAGTAAATTTAGTACCAAATTCTAATTTTATTGCATCAAAGCTTATCATTAAGGTAATTTTTACTACTTTTTTATAATCCGTCGTAAATGTGTAACAAATTGATAAATACTAATTACACGATAAAAACAACGTCTTGACTTTTGCGGACTAATTACTTGGTAATTGCTCTGCTAAGTTTATTAATTTTATTGCAATATCCTGTTGCTATACTGGCTTAGATAGTAGAGGTAATTACAATTACCGATTGCTTATTCTAAGTATATTCTAAAAAATACTGACGAGAAATGGCTTTGTTTCATGGTGCTTTGTTTATTTATTATTTTTAACATAATATCCTTATAGTAATTATTCTAACCCCCGTATTCCAAAACATTTCTCCAAAAATCCTTCACTTGACTTCTACTTAACTTTGAGGGATACTCATAATACATCGCAACGTAACTTGAGTTGACAGTTGCTTCGCTTCTCTCGTTTGAGAAAAATTGACGCAGAAATGTCAAGTTGATTATTTATTGTCAACTAAAAATACCAAAACACAAAAGTGAGCCGAGTGGAGTAATCTCGAGGAAATATGGGGGAGTCATATTCAGTCAGTTAGACCATGAGATTGGAAGGTTAGATACCCTACAATCCTCATCATCTGCCTGGATACTTCCAATGCTGAACATATGGCTCCCTCACACACAGCGCCACTTTGAATAGCTGCTTGCGTCCTGCATCCATCGGCTCTTCGTGTTTTTAACCAGATCGTCGGTCCAACTAGTGGGGGGTCGGCCTGCGCTGCGTCTTCCGGTTCCCCTACAGCACGCTTCATCATCAGTATGAACAATTCATCATCATCATCATCATCAACAGCCCGTAGACGTCCACTGCTCAACATAGGCATCCCCAGAGAGCGCCACTTTGAGCGGCTGCTCGCCTCCTGCATCCATCGGCTCCCCGCAGTTTTCACCAGGTCGTCGGTCCACCTAGTGGGGGTCGGAACTGCGGCTTCCGAGCCTGTCCATAGTCATTTCAACATGCGAACCTTATGGGGGATTATGAAAAATTAAAATCGCGTAAAGCCTTTTTATAGGATCTGTGTTTTAGGCATAGAATTAGGTACTTATTCTAAGGTTTTAGGATATAATTTTAAATAGCATTTAGACCGCAACTCTCATCTCGCACTCCCAGCTCTCAATCAGCATCTAAATGTAAACCCTAGGGTTCCTGCAGCGATTCATACGATACCCGACCGATGCATTTCCAACTCGCTCTTACATAATTATAGGCGGCCACTTCAAAGGGACCGCCACGCCGAGCGGCGTCTTTGTAGTCTAATAAACGTGGTTTTACTCACAAACCAAATCACGTCTTTAAGTTTATGTGATACAGTTGGTTTTGGTTTGTAAATGTACATTTTTCTTAACACCTTAAGGTATTAAGAGATGATATTGGTTAGGGATTTTGCCACGGACTTGTCAAAAGAGGTTTTATTACAGGTCTAAATGAGGGACCTCACTAGTGGAATGTATCGAATTAGGTCATTCATATGTGGACGGGCTCAAGGATTAATTGGGATTTAAGGTGGACTTATATTAGGTTGGCATTTTGATATAGTTACTTAGGGCTTTGTTTTGAGTAGGTAAGGCCTAGTGTCTACTTTATACCGACCTACTCATAATAAAACTGGCCTTACCTTGTACTATCAGAATATTCTATTTCTTTAGACGTTTAAAAGATGTAAGTTTAATTCCTTCCGAATTATTATTTTTCCAAGCCCTAGTCAATTCGTCCTATTTGCATAAGTCTATAAGACAAGTAGTCTTAGTAGGTATATTGTCCACATCATAGACCTAGTAGGTACTACTACTAGACCTAAATACTTTACGAAAATATTTTAGCTCTTTAGACTAGTATATATAGTTATCTGTGATAGGTCTGTCTGTCTGTGGTCTACATTATTATTTTTCCTAAATTTCTTTTTTTTTCATATCCTGGAGACTTACCTATATCACATTGCCGAATTTACCTACACATAATAGGCATAATAACTAATTTTTTTTGTATAAATTAAAAATATTCCTCAAAATATAAACATTTGTATAAACAAAAATAAAATATCTCAAAAAACGACAAAGTTACAAGCATTTTAAAAATCGGAATAGAAAGAGATAGCTCAAAACGCCAGTGATGTCAGAGCAATGTCGTCATAGTACCTCATTACTAAGCTGTGTTAGCTTTACATACAATGTGACGTCACAGGTGTATTTTTCATAGTAACTGTGGGGGCGCTCTGTTTCGCGAGAAAGGGACAGGAGATGCCTCCTATAGAAACTTTAAAAGCTCCGTGATTTATTTACCGATTTTACTTATTTTTTAATTATTGCAATCATTTTTAATCTTCTTATTGAAAATATTATTTACTTGTTCATTTTTAATAGTAGTCAGCATGCCTATTACACATTTCATATGATAGTATATAGATAGTATTAGTCACGATAGGGTTCAAGGCACCATGTTAAAAGACTGGGAACTTATCAGTGGACTGGACCTATAAAATATTCTAAAAAAAACTTCAGTAGTAGGAAATAAACTTCACTTTTGCACTCATAAGTATTTCGAATGATAAATAGAATTTAGCTGAGCTTGTGAGGTGAAAAATTCTATGTGAACAATACTTTACATTTCAGGGTACCATGCAAAGACAGACTCACTGAACGCAGTTCAGGTATTATATCCAAGTAACCAGGAAAACTTTACCAAATTGCTTCATCAAACATTTGTTCCAAGTGCTGCTAAATCTGCAGTCCTGCAGTCATATTTACTCAGTTCCTCACGATTGATCCTCGGTGTCAGCGCGGCGCCTGTGATTGATAGCTTCGCAGATAGTATACTATGGGGGACAGGCGTTGTGATTTCTGCGGATTTAAATGGTCTCATCTGTCCCATAACCCTTCAGAGGGTGGATACTAGACCAGAGTGCTACATCTTGGACCACATCAGCGACAATGTGATGCGATCCCATCAGGTGAGATTGTGGTCAAATATTTAGTCAAATTAAAAAAAAAAGTGGGACAAAATGTAGTCAAATGGGACAATTTGCCGACGAGTGATGGCGAGGGTTTTCATGGAGTTAAAAAGAACTAAACTCCAAGAAAATAAATAAATAAATAACAATAATAAATATGTGTGGACATTACACACAGCGCCATCTAGCCCCAAACTAAGCAAAGCTTGTACTATGGGAACCAGATAACTGATATAGTACTTAGATACTTTTTGTTTGTAAATACATACATAGAATACATTATAACACCCAGACACAGAACAAACATCTATGTTCATCACACAAATGTTTTGTCCTCGGTAGGAATCGAACACAGCCCTCAGTTCAGAAGGCAGGGCTACTACCAACTGAGCTATCGGGCCCGTCTAAATAGACAGGTTTCGTATGATTTTTAGAAAAAGTAGATACGTATTACTTGCTTTAGTAGGTAATAGGTATCACTCATCCCTGTGAGGGAAAATTTTTGAACTTTCCATAAAGGTAAAGTTGAGTTCCTATTTATTATAAGTAGGCTATTTTTAACATTTACAAGTCAAAATTAGAATACTAAAATCTTTAAAAATGTAGCCAGTCTTGGCTTTGCTTAGCTTAAAACTGACTTCCAAACTAGACAAAATGCTTACACACTTAATTATCGAACTTCCTCGCTCACGAAAATCGGTTGAAGAATGGAGGAATATGGATGTAGAGAACAGCTGGACATAAAAAAAATACTAACTAGTCCAGCCTTCTCCCATGGTTGTCCCAACTTAACCGTTCCTTTCATGGTATCCCTACTACTTGGCCACACAAAAGGTGGCCCGAATCGCGGAATTGCCCAAACCGTGTGAAAGGTGATGTCGTGGAGTGGAGGCCAGCTGATGTGAACCTTATTGCTACAATGAGCTCGATGAAACTGGCATCTAATAGCTGCAGAACAGAAAAGTTTAAACGTACCTTAGGTAAACGTAGACGTTTTTCTTTGGGTTATCCAGCAACGAAAGCTTTTACAAACCATAAAGCAGCGTCACCGGCTTCTCTCACAGAGAATATAGGCCATTATCTATCAAGCTAGCCAAGTCCGGGTTGGTATTGGTAAATGACACGTCATCTCTTCAAACTTTTGCGATTCTTGAACATGAATTTTTTTGTCACGACGTTTTCCTTCTTACTTAAACATATTTATACATTAGAGGTAGGTACTTACTACTTAATACTTATACAAGTTAGTATAAGTATTTTTCTAACTGTTATTCGAAAGTGCTAAAGCTACTTAAGCTTATTCTCCAGGTAATTGTAGTTTCTGCATGTAATCGTACTTAATAATGATAAAAAAATCCTAAGACACCGGAAAATCTTAAAAAAAACCTCCCAACGTCCAGCAAATCGGCTGCAAAATCGATTCGTTACCTGAAAAAGTAAATCGCTCGCCTGCAACACCATTATCGGTTCATTGGTTGATTAATCGAGTATGAGTATCGAAGTTGAAGCAAGTTTAATGCTGTCCCATCATTGCAGCAGCGGAGTGGATTTATTGCAAACATTCACTGTAATCATGTAAAAATGAGTACGAGGACCGAGGACGTACTGGGAAAGGGCAGTATGGCAATTTAGAGAAATACTATTATTACTGGGTGTGGGTATAGTCATCATCATTAACAGCCCGAAGACGTCCACTGCTGAACATAGGCTTCCCTAATAAAGCGCTACTTTGAGCGGCTGCTCGCCTCGTGCATCCATCGGCTCCCCGCGGTTCTGACTTTCCTATATGGACATGGACTTCACCTGTCATCCTGCACGTGCCAATTCACTAGTCCACGAGTGCGAGCAAGAGAACACACGATTACGATGTTCGCGTTAGTTTTATTCTATCCATTTGGTACTTACCTATGTACTTATTTTTGTTAAGAGTAAAATCTGGGTAGGCATAAATTTACGTTTGATAACCATGCCAAGTAGGTATTAGAATTAGATAGGTACATAAATTATGACGATTTTAAACAGAAAATCGTGTAATACTTTCACAGAACCACACAACTGTGGGCCTAGCACGAATATTTACGCGCGCGTAAGTGTAACGTTAACGTAAGTCAGTTGTATGGCATTTGATCTGCCCCCTATTACGATTGAGCTAGCAGCGCTGCTGACGCGCGTCTGCTGCTCAACTAGTATGAACTTTGACAGCAGTTGAGCGGCAGCCGCAATCGTAATAGGGGGGTTTTACGTTAACGTTAACCTTACGCGCGCGTAAATATTCGTGCTAGGCCTACTGTTGCTTGAGCACGTCTGTGTGCGTGAGTATATACGCTTCCACTAGGTATCCGTACCAACGTCCATACTGTCTTCACTAATTTACTGTAGCGGCGCCCTTTCGGTGGTTAGGTCTCGTTAAGACCACCGACAGCGTGCGAGAGAGATAGCCGTTCCATGTGCCTGGGTGGCCGGGGTAATGGAGCCTTACTGAAATAATAGGTCATTGTTTGCCTCTATTATTGCAGTGGAGGCCGTATTGGATAACAAATGCCTGATCTAGAAGTTGCGGTGGATATGATGAATCGGTTTATGCCTCGATGGTTTGATTGTTGGTACCTACCTACCTCTATATACTCTGTGGATGAGGCCAGTGGTGGGTACATGGGAAGCACTGTTTGTTCGATTGCGAAGAAGTGCTATTTTCAATGTGGGTACAGTTTAAGTATTTATAAAGAAAGAACTTATCATTTTCTAAAAATTTCTTTCATACACACAGATCCTAAGGATCTGTGTTCATATTTACATGGTTAAGTACCAGGGCGGCTGATAAGTTCGCGGCCTAGGTTACTTAATGAAAGAATAGTTTAGTTTTTTAATTTTTATTTTTCAATATAATCACCCACAAGTGAAATACACTTCTCACATCGTAAATACAATGCCTTTAAACCATTGATAAAATATTCTGAAGATTTCTCTTGAAAATGACTCTCCACGGCTGACTTCATTTCGTTGTCATCCGAAAATCTTCACCCCCTTAACTCCTTTTTCAGTTACGAGAAAAGAAAAAAGTCACTGGGAGCCAGGTCCGGACTATAGGGGGGATGGTCAATTTCTGCGAACCCAGTGGCTTTTAAAGCATCCCTCGAAACGCGAGTGGTGTGAACGGGCGCGTTGTCTTGCAGAAACAACACACCGCGCGCCAATTTGCCACGTCTCTTCTGTACGACTGCTTCACGTGCCTGACCCAATAAATTGGCGTAGTATTGACTATTCATAGTAATTCCTTTAGGCAAGTAATCAATTAGTAAAATTCTCTCGCAATCCCAGAAAATAGTCGCCATAATCTTAGAGGCCGACTTTTCCACTTTAAACTTCTTTGGTGGTCTTTCTCCTTTTTTAATCCACTGCATAGACTCTTGTTTGGACTCCGGATCATACTGACGAATACAGGTTTCGTCTACTGTCACAATGCAGTTACAAACACCATCCAAATCGTTCTGACACAACTCCAAAAAATCCGTACAAGTCGCCAGTCGTCGTTGTTTGTCGAATGGTGTGAGCATTCGCGGTACCCACCGCGCACAAATTTTTTTCATGTGTAAATTTTGGTGTAAAATTTCTCCGATTCGCTCTTTACTAATCTGTAACCATTCAGCAATCTGCCACAATTTTATTCTTCGATCAGCCAATACTAATTTTTCAACTTTTTTAACATTTTCTTCGGTCACTACTGTCACAGGGCGGCCCGGGCGGGGGTCATCTAGACAGCTCTCTCTTCCTTGTTTAAAAAGTCGAGCCCATTTTTTTACCATTGTATATGATGGCCCGGAATCCTGAAGAACCGATGACATTTCTTCAAAAATGTCTTTCGGCGAGTTTCCTCTTTTTACAAGGAATTTAATCACTGCGCGGTGCTCAAAATTGCGAGAATTTTCAGTTTCGGTCGACATGGTATTGTTGCTTGTTCCAGGTTTGAAGTGTTAATGAACCAAATTGAACAAATGGGTGTTATTTATACTATTAATAAGTGCCGCAAGTTGTGCTATCAGTAACGAGATGATACCTTTTCTCTAAGTACCTTAGGGCGCGAACTTATCAGCCGCCCCTCGTAACTATTTGAAACTATATTAGGTACCTAATAGGCACACGCCGCACACAGATCCTATAACGTTTTGTATAGAATCTGTGTAAGTGTGTATAGAGAGCGTTGACACTTTTTTCTTTTCTTATATTTTGGCTCCACACATAGTGTATTTAGCCAGTGTCAAGTATTATATTTTTTCATCGTGTTATAAAATATTTCACGCAAAGTCATGTCCTAGTCATAGTCATAGTCCAGTCTAAGTCAGGTAGTCATAGTCTCTAAGTCATGCTCCAGCAAAGTGGTGGCAACTTTACTAGAAGCTTCTATGGAGTTTTGGAAGCAACACGATAAATCACGTTACACCACATTATATCACTTGCCCTCACTCATGCTCGTAATTCAGCACTTAATGCGTAAAACGCCACCAATTTTTACATTAACACTAGAAAAAGCAAGTTTTGAAAAATAATACAATGCAACGACGTGAACTTTTCCGCGTTCCCGCCAAAAACTCGAGCGTTGACTTCGTCCATTGGTTACTCTTTTTCCTACGTATTTTCTTCTTCTTCGTCAATGGTATTCTATCGCTTTTTAGCAATAATTCTGCCAATGTCAAGTGAGTAAAGATTTGTACGGTTATGTCAAGTCAAAGTCACATTTTGTCAGATCGAAACGCCATCAGTAATATGGTGGATACTTTACTGAAGGCTCTAAAAAGCCGTTGAAGAGAAAAAGGCAATGCATGGTCTTATAAAAATGGAACCATTTGCCAACACTCGTGCACGTCCATGAACACTTAACGAATAATAATCCACCCTTATTACACATTAAAATTCAAAAACTCCCAGGTTTTGGTAAAAATTCAAAATTTACAACCGCCATTGTCGGATTTTCTTCAAAGACCCCTAGTATTTTATTTTATTTTTTCGGATTAAAAAGTAGTAATAATAAGTGGTAAGTAATAGTTGATCTTGATTCTTGATAGCATTGAAACCATGGAGCATTGGAGCTATTATTTATTTCATCCATGATTGAAACAACATTTGTCAATTTGACAAAGGCCTGAACATTGAACAAAAAAAATACTTACAAAAAGAAGGACATCGTTTCACTTAGATGGTTTTCAAGCCTATAAGTACTATCTACTCACTACTTATACTTACATACCTACTGATAAACAACCAAACAAAAAATACATATTAAAAAACTTAAAAGAAATATTTTTTAAAGCTGTTGTTGTATCTCTTTCTTCCCGTCTTCCGGCACACGATGATTACCTACATCCTTGGTCTCCATGGCCATTCGTCCAAGTCTACATCATTTCGCACACGCGTAAACATAAGAATTAAAGAAAACTGGTGCAGTTCAGCTAAACGGCTAAAATTAAGCCGTTTAGTTAAGCCGTGTTCCTTCGATAATTCCAGGCGGTAATTGGACGGCGCGAGCCAGCAAGCGTAATGGACATCGTGTGAGGCTTGTAATGGCCTTGACTTGTGTGAGGTAGGTAAGGGGTAGTTAGTTACCTCACAAGCGTCACAGACTCACGGATATAGGCTATGGTTACAAGCTACATTAGGAAGCCGAATTTTTTAACTCTCTTTTTATCGCGCGAAAAACTTAGCTAAATTATCTACCTATACTTATATTATACTTAGGTACCTACTTAGGCACGAACTAAGAGAGATTCTAAATAAAAATTGCTCAATAAAGCTACATAGTGAAAGGCGAGCGTTAAAGAACGATATAAATAAACACCATCCAATACTTAAATGTAGAATACATTACTCCAATAAATTTAAATGCCCCATGAACTCTGACTCTCAACGCTTTCACTAAACAATTCAAACAAATCGTACGAAACGACATTGAAACATCACGAAAACAACATAACGCATTACCGGACGAATCAAAAACAAATTCTGAAAATGGTATTTAATAATAATAATAATAAGTAGGTGCAGTAAGGTGAAAGGCAGTTCGTGTAAAGATCAACCACGAAGTCCACGAAACAAATGAATAATGGAAGATTTCGGATATCTTAATTATCGTGGATTTACACCGTTAGATTGGTCGAAAAGGTTGTCTTAATAACTCATTGCTTTCTTGAATGGTTCGAAAGTCAGTATTTGTGGGGCCCGAGTTAATAAATTACCTCAGAGACCTCACATAGAGACTTAAATACGTGGGCAAACCTCTTTCAAGCCCCGCCCGAGAGCGGAACGGACTGCTTCGGTTCTTCCCTCTCTTTCTTAGGGCTTTGTGACCACGGCATTAAATTTAACAATGTACTCAGTGGGCTTTAGTACCTAGACATTTATAAGAGACAATAAAAGATGGACGTAATACTTAATTGTAATTATGTTGATTTTGACACTGAATTACTTACGTTTTTGTATGGGAAGAGAACCTAATAAGCAGTTGGAAAATATGGTTAAGTAGGTACGTAGTCGTACTATAGGTATACGTAACCTAAGCTCAGTAGGTCCGTCCAAAAATTTTCAGAGGATTTTGTAAGTGTTGTATCGCCATATTATATAATCTATAAAACAGTAATGTATCTGTAGTTGTGGTTACTGTCAGCTTGACATTGACAGCCCGCCATATATAATACGACAAACACGTTCTCTCTGGATCGCATGGTTGCATCATCAATTATTAATTCATTATCATTATGTAAATGCAATGTAAGACTCAATAATAAACAGATTCATAATTACTGCAGTGTTCTTACTATAAATAAAACAGTAAGCATTTGTTGAATCTTGATCTGACGCTTGATTGTAGGTGCCTATCAGACTTCTATGTGTGCCTATAAATAAACCTAGACCTGTGTAAACCCCAGATACAGAAAAGATAAATCCCCAGAATAAATAATATGTTAAAACATAAGTATCTACCTACCAAGGAACATTTTAGGTAGATAAGTTCTCACATAAACCATCAGAATCAATTGGATTGGACCTTCAATCCAGAGGAATAGTAGGTTAGGTACGCAATAATTTCTCTTGTTTTCTTTGCCCATTTTCAAACTTGATAGAAAGAAACAAACACTAAATAACTATTCCCCTGCTATTATATTGTTTTTCTCTAATTTATTGCTCTACAAACATGCCATTTTTCTTACATTCAGGTACTTGAGAAACCTGTAGTGTCATCTAGCGTCGACTGGCTAAACTAACTGGTATTTATTTTTTTTATTTGCTATTCAACGCTAGATGGCGTTAAAGACAAGTATTGCTGGTTCCAACTTCCAAAACCGTTTTAATTTATTATCTTAGCAATGCAAAATAAAAACTGAATTCAACTTTATGCATTTTTATTTATGATACTCTGCACGAAAATTTACTAACATTGCACAAACAAATACAATATCGCTTGACAACAGAGTTTCGGTCTGGTTCATGGGTTGAGACAATATCTTATAGGCTTTTAACAAACCAATCACTCTTTTTACGTGCACTCTTTTGCTTGCCATTTTTCGGCTAGCTTGAGATACCATCTGGCTTTCATTTTTGAAAAATGATGATTTATTTACTTTTGCCCCATTGCCTACAAAAATGTCTTGCACATTCAAGCTCTCATCAACCATAATTTCATTGTTGTGATTTTTGCTTAATACGGAACTTCGTTCTATGATTTGCTTATCAGCGGGAGATCCGCCATAGCACGGAGACACATAACAAATGAAACCACTGGGATTGATACCAATGAGAAACTTTACTGTGTGTCTGTTCTTACATGACGAAAATGTGACTTGTTGAGCAAAAGGTAGTTTAGGTTTTTTAATTGTACATTCTATTGCATTTAGCGCAACCCGTGTAGAGCTTTCACTGTCAATCCATAAATTCAAATTTCTCCATTGGAGGGCCATAAACCGAATCCAAGTTATAAATATATTACAGATTTGTTTGGTTGGTACCTGATACAAAATGGCTGTTTCTTTAAAGGTATGATGTCTTCGTAATATTATAAGTGTTATAAAAAGTTGTTCTAATGCATTAAGCTCAGAAGGAGGGTGCCCATAAAAGTATTTTAGTTCATGCGCACATTCTCCTAGCGTGTCAAACACAAGCATTACGTCATCAAAATTTTCAAGACCAGTGTAAAAGTGCATAGCTTTATCATTGTTTTTGTAATGGTGAATTTTAAAACCTGTAGGGTTACTCTTGAATCCAATCCCAATTTCACTAAAATTCTAATCCGAATCAATCCCAATTCCAATGTTAAATAATTTGGTACCCTTGAACAAAATCGAGCTGGAAATTGAAATCGCATATGCGATCGACTTAACATTGTGACTCACAAAATAACAACACTATGTAAGTGCTGCCATACTCAACATAATAGAAAATACTAATACAAAAATTGGTTGAAAACATTTCATTTATTTATTTATTTATTTATTTATTTATTTATTTATTTATTTATTTATTTATTTATTTATTTATTTATTTATTTATTTATTTATTTACTTATTTACTTAAATTTAAAATACTTTACCAAAAACCATCACTTTTGATGATATTTAGTCACTTTCAAGAAAATAAAAGCGCATAGGAATGATTTTTGAAGGGTAAACCACACTTTAGGTATATCTATAAAGATATTATAGTCCTCAAAATTTTAGCAACCAGCGGGATTTGAACCCGCGCCCTCCAACTCTCTAGTTGGTAGAACGTCCAATCCGGTGAGTTGGAGGGCACGGGTTCAAATCCCGCTGGTTGCTAAAATTTTGAGGACTATAATATCTTTAGGCCAACCTACCAACAGCTGAAGGATCTAGCGGATTTTTTACAAGATAATCAAGGGATAGCAAAAGGTTGTTGCGCTCCGCCCATGGGAATTATCATGTGTTTGTGTTTGTGTCATCAACAAGACTGAGTGTATATTTTGTGTATAAATTTGTCCAAAATATTAAAAATAAGAGACAAACGTGCCATTTTACTTCCGAACACAACACACTCGAACGCAAAAAAGTTAACTTTTGAAAACTGTAAAAATTCTATCGCAAACTCGACTTCAAGCTCAATTTGTCAACGTCAAATCGCGTCAAGAGTACCGAAAAAACGTATGGTATAAAAATGAGTCGATTCCATTTAGTTTCATAAAATTCCACGGACAAAGATTCCAATCGTGCGCTAGTATCGGATTCAAGAGTACCAAATACCACGATTTCGTTCCAAATCCCAAATTACGATTGAAATCGAGTGTCAAGAGTAACCCTGCTGGACTAACATCCTGTGTTTGTACAGATTTTTCAAGCTTCTCGGTTTGGTAACCTAGAATGCTGCCATCCGGAGTTTGTACACAATTTCCAAGGGTCTCAGTTTGGTAACCTAGAACATTGCCATCCTGAGT
This sequence comes from Ennomos erosarius, assembly GCA_963580505.1. Lineage (NCBI taxonomy): Eukaryota > Metazoa > Arthropoda > Insecta > Lepidoptera > Geometridae > Ennomos > Ennomos erosarius. Next base: position 6,182,272 of record OY757000.1, read on the forward strand.
TTGTGAACAATTTTTAAGCTTCTCAGTTATCCCCGACAATCTCTCTTGAAAGTCTTCATGTAAAGGAATCTCTAACACTTGCGCAATGTCAACTTCCATTACAATGTTCTCTCTGGTATCATCATAATCAGTAGATGCATCAGGGTCATTCTGGTCTTCAATATCCAAGTTTAAAGGATCTTCAGTGAACTGACTAGCCACAGCATCCAAACTTGGTTGCTCTGCTACA